>JAVTLE010000017.1:0-1392553 GCA_033439295.1 Deuterostichococcus epilithicus
AGCCCCMCYTCCTCCCTTCCCCTCCCCTYCCCCCCTCTACAATCCGAGCTCTCTCCAAGCTGAGGAGTGGCACAATGGTCTCAGATGATGAGGTGAGGGCAATGCCTTCCACCCACCACCCCCATGTGTTTGGGTGCAAGCCATGCACATGCAAAGCCCCCAAGCAAGGCCTCAAGTGTGTGGGTGCTTCATTGCATAGGGAGACAAGGAGGCACTACCCCTTTTCTTTGACCCAATCACAAGCGTGGGCTTCACGAGCAAGCAATGGAGGGTGATGTTTGGGGATCTATGTGAGAAGATATGTGGCAAGAGGATGGCTCCCAACCTTGCAAGGTGGGCTCTCAATGTAGGGGTGCAAATCCCCATGCAATGCAATGCAATGCAATGCAATGCAATGCAATGTGTTGATGACACCCCACGCATGCCCACCAAGCTCTTCATAGGTAGAGGCTCACCTTCTTTTCGTTTGTGTGGTGAAGGCACATCACCATTGGTGTGGTGCATGGGGCAATTCGCCCAATTGAGGGAGCACCCACCAAGGATCAGCTTGCCACGGCCATGGGGCATGCCCCCTCCACGGCCACGAAGCATTATGATCGGACCAAGCCCCAACGGGATGCCCAAAGGGCCGTGGATGGCATGAAAGCATTGAGGGGTGCCATGAGAGGCAATGTGGCGGGAGTTGGTGTGGGTGGAGAGGAGGTGGAGGGGGGTGGTGAGGATGTGGAGCATGACATCGAGATCGACCTTGATAGTGACTGATGGTGGGACACCAGGTGTGCCTCAGCCCATTGGCAAGCCACCACATGTGGGGTTCTAGGGTGGTGAGCCACCCTCCACCAAGAAATTTGTGTGTCACGGACCCCCTTGCCTTCGGCGGCCGACAGCTCAAAATGCAGAGCACTTGTGGTTCAAAGCTCAGGCCGTGGCTGCCTGCGCCATGTCACGACGAGCATCTGGAGCTAATCAGATCTGGATTCCGCCCATGGAATCGGGAGCTATGATTTTCTGACTCGAAGTAGCCATGTGTGCCTATATATTACCAATATAAAAATGAAATCATGCACTGTAGCGACCAGGAACACCATGTAACGGCCTCCCGCGTGGCTGACGGCCATGTCACGTGGCCCCCACATGGTGGCGAACCTCCCGTGCGTGGCTGGGTCAAGGGTTTAGGGTTTAGGGGGTGGTCGATTGAGGTTGGCACCCCTTGGGCCCCTTGGACTTTGAGATGAGGTTGCTGTGCGCAAACGGGGTGTATTCGGAAGGAGAACTTGGCCAGGCGCCTAGCTGAGGCCTCTGCGGTGCCGCTGCCGGTCGCCACGTCCAGATCCGAGGTCAGACGCTCGAGTTATGGCCATTCCCGTGCCATGGGGAAGCCCAACATGTGTCCGCCCATTGAGCCGCCGGCCCGACTCCCGACCATGCCTCCGACCCCCCAAATGCACGCACCACACCAGCCGTGCGTTGCGTGTCCCCTCCCACGCTCTGCTCCATTAAAACTCACTTTTCAAGAGCCACGGCCGCATTGTGTGGCATTGAGGTGGGCTTTCGGTTCACGTGGCACACAAGGGGAAGATCTGACGTGCACCTACGCCGTGCGGGCGGCGGCGTGCCGGACGACCTCAAGGTGGGCCTCTCATGCACACAGGAGACGTTTGACAAAGCTCCCGCGCCATGCGTGCCGGTTTGAGGTACTTGGCTCCCGGGATGTGTTACGATCGTGGGGGGGTAAGTCGCGCAAGCTGGCGCGTGGGCGACGAGACCTGTCGCGTGGCCTTTCCAACGCATAGAAACTGTGTTTGATGGTGGTCAGACCGCCCCACGGCGCGTGGCGCGGCCCACGATGGGGTGGAGACGTGTGCATGCATGTTGGGGAGTTGGCTTGAGTGCGCCGCACGAGGTGGGGGGCCCAACCATGTGCTTGCCACACCTTTGGGTGCATGCATGGCCCCCCACCCCTCCCGTGCGCGCGCCGTGTGTTGCACGCCGTGTGCCATCACACCCCCGGCACCTCAATACTTAAGCCCTTTTATGTACCCAGAAACACTCGATTTCCTGGAAAATCCGGCGGGGGAGTGCCCCCCCTTTGGTGCCCTTGCATGCGCCCACGGCGGTGGCAAGGCCGGCCCTCTTACACACGGCATGCCCACGACCTACTGAGGTGCCACGAGGGTGGCGGCGCCCTAGGTGGGGCCACAACGCCTCCCACCTCACTACTTCGATGAGGGGGCCAATAGCACAACCACCACACCCTCTTGCAAGTGCCACCATGGCAAGGGGTGGGGCGCGACACCACGAGCGCCACTCCAGACGTGTACCCTGAGTGTGCACCTTCGTTTTGCCACCCCACCCCCCGCCATCCACGCTCTACAAGCCGAGCTATGAGGCGCACAATGGGCAAGTGCTCTTCATGCACCCACCCTAAAGATCCGGGTAGTCGCTCATCTTTGGAGCAGCTTGTGAGACAGCGTGCGTTGGCTTGGCTGACGAGATGCTCAGCAGCAGCAACGTTGACAGGCAAGGAGGTGCATTACCAAGAGACAAGGCACCCTCATTGGTTCGCGCCTGCGGATGGCTACCAAGCAGTCAAGCTTCGACCGGATATTCCTAAAATGCTGTGTTGGTCTGCAAATGGTGGTTGCGAGTACAGCGTGACCAGTAGCAACAGCCACGCAAAACCGGGCAGGTCCGCCGCTTCCCAATGTTGTCGAACGCCGCTGAGTTGCGAGCTGTGATCTTTCACAACAATTCAATACAAGAGATAGGCCAACGGAACCTGTAGCAGAGTGCAACGCACCACTGACAATGTGGTCAGGAGTCGAGCCAAAGAACTGCCACTGCAAAAGTGCCGCATTCATGTCTATTGAACAGCACACGTGCGCTGCGCCGATGCCCCGGCTTCGGCAAACGCCGGCTGTGCCGCTGAGGCGTCAACCCTGCGATATTGACAACGCAAGACACATGTTGCAATTGAACACCAAGAGCGCGGCGGGATACTCGAAGCACCAGGCGCGTGGCGTGTCCATCTTTCCAAAAGCAGACAACTTGCCTGCGCCGTTTGATTCGCGAGTGGCCGTCGCCGGCGGCGGCAAGCACGGCGACAGATCCTGGGCCCGGCGCCGCTGCAGCTGCAGCTACAGCGGCTTCAGTGCGCTGCTGCCTCGACCAGTCCTCATAGAGCACCACCTGCATATGATCAACAAAGTCCACAATTCAGCGCTCGCAGGCGCGGCCTGCTGTGCAGTGCAGCCATGAGTTGCATGCCGAGGTGGCACGCGCACGGGATACCTGACCCTCACACCTGGCGTCAGCCAGAATGTATGTCCTGAAGCAAAGAGCAATGCACGACTCACCCGTGGACCCCATGCCGCCAGACTGGACTGGACGCGGCAGACTGCCTCGCTGTCCAACACAGAGACCGCCGCGCTGGTGCCCTCCGCGTCCAGCACAGCCGAGTGAATGCGCCCCAGCCCTGCACGGGCAAGAGTGCTGGCATGAAAGGTGAATGATAGTGATCTACGTGATGGTACGTGCACATCATGTTCTGCAGCTTCAACCACCATCCGTGCGAAAGAGCGCGCCTCCTGCGACAGCCGGGACTGGGCAGCGGCATTTGCGGGGAAACCCTGGCGCACAGCAGCTACAGCTCGAGCCTCTGATTGAGGGACGAACTAGCATGAGTCCGGGTGGCAGCAGCAGCACCTGCTGAGGCAAACGCTGTGGCGATGTCTGGATGCCGGCTGCCGGGTGGCAGGCCGGAGACATGGAAGACGTGCCGCCGGTCCGGCAGCGGGTCCTCGCCAGCCAGCGCCGCATACGGGATGTCCGTCCTGCGCCGGCAGATTCGCACAGAGCAGGTGAGCCCCTGCGGAACCCTTCAGGGAGAGGACTCGCTGCTCTGATGTGCACCGATGCTTATGGCGCACAGTGAAGGCGGATTTCTCGACCTGGTGTCGGACCGCGGGCGGCGGTTCCCCGAGCGTGGAGCGCTGCGCCCGCCTGGTAAGGTGCTATGGTTACGAGAGCACCCGCTCAGCATGAGCTCTGCGAAGAGTGAGGCTCACCTGACCAGGTTGAGCTGGCCGAGGAAGTTGGCGGCCGCATCCAAGCTGGGCGGTCGCACCCCGCAGCCGGGCTCCGGCGCGTCAAAGCCAGCGCCGTCGCTGCGGCGCAGCTCCAGCAGCCGCAGCAGCGCCGCGAACGAGGCGCCCGTCATGAAGGCGTCGTAGCCCGCTTCGTGCGCAAAGCTGCCGGCGTCGTCGCCCTGAAAAGCAGCAGCTCAGAGCAAGGTCGGCTGCAGCGTCTCAATATGTAGGCTGCGCCGGCTGCTTCTCATCCAATCTGCAGGCATGAGCGTCGACGCGGCGTAAGATGCTGTGCCCAACATGGCGACAGCTGCCTACATGTACTTATGCGTATGCACAGGCTGCAGTGATTTGCTCTGCAGCCTGCGCCCGTGTGTGCTGGACGGCGTGCGATGCTCAGTGAGAGGCAGGGTGCGCTGACCTTCGACGATACAAGGCATCAAACTAGGCAGTCCACCGCTGGCTGAGCGTCCACACATGCACGACTCAAAGCCGGGGCTGGACACACGCCAGTCACCTCGTAGCGCACGAAGCCGGGCGCATGTTCAACGACCGGCAAAGCGTCCAGTGGCACACCCGCGCCGGCCATGCTGGGCGCCATCTGCCCCGGCGTCATGCGTGCCGCCACTGCCGTGCCGCTGCTGACGTCATACACCTCCCCAAGGGACGTCTGGCCCTGGTACACCTGCGCGCCGGCAGCCCCGGCTGGAATCAGCTGATCCGGCAACTGAGACCAGGTCAACCACATGGTCTTGAAGCGTGATCACACTGGTGTCGCCAGGTCCCAGGAGCAGAGAAGTGCATGTCACAACTGCGGCACGGACATGTGCGTCGATGCCAGTCCACTGCTGACTGAGCAACATCCCATGCTGCCATAACATCCAGCCGCATGCCGGCCAAAGCCACAGCCTTGACGCCCAGCAAAAGCGCAGCACCTCCGGCAGGTGCGTGGACAGCCGCTTGGTGTCGTAGATGCCGCCAGGGAACCAGGCGCCGGTGAGCGCCTTGTATTCCTCCCAGCTGGGCGGCAGCGGCCCCACAAACGCATACAGCGAGAAAGCCAGGTCCAGAGCCAGGTTGTGGCCGACCGCCGGCGCGCCGCAGCCCCGCATCGCTTCCAGCACGGCCGTGAAGCCTGCGGGGGGTTAACAGGCGCATCTGCCTGGATTGAGCGGTTTCTTGATTGGTGTCACTCCGGCCTCCGAGCGCCAAACAGGTGCCGCGCTGTTCTGTGTCCAGCTTGGCCGGGACACATCCTTGCAATTCATGTAGCAGCCGTGTGGTAGCATGCAGCGAAAGCAACATTGTTGTGTCCGGCCATCGCGAACATGCTGCCATAACATGGGCTGCCATGCGGATGAATATCCTGAATAGCAAGTTTGGGACATGTGCAAGGCTGTCAAAGCCGCTGACAAGTGGCGCGCGACCTCATCGGGGCAACGCACACTCTTCCAGTAGCTCAACTGTGCACAGGCCACACTCCTCGTCCTTCGGCGCATCTGCACTGTGCGCACTTTGCCAAAACCCTATTGCTGGTCCTGCCACTTCCCAGCAGCCGCCCATGCGACCCTGCAGCCGCAAGCAGACGACAGCTGCCCTTTACCTGCTGCCATGTGGATCGCCTGCTCGCTGGAGGAGGCCTGCGCCGCCTCCCAGGCTGCTGCCTCCTCCGCAGAGACCCGCGTCAGCTGCAGTGCTGCCTGGCCGCCCTCGCCAGTGATCCTCTGCGAAGTGCACCAACGGTGTGTCAGCGCAGCAACGGTGCCTCCCAGGACAGTGCAATCACTGTGCAGCTGACGGCGCCTTCTGACGGCAGCCCAGCACGCTGCCAGCACTAAACATGTCACACGGTGCCCACCTCGACGATGAAGCCGGAGGCGGCAGAGTGGCCTCGGCCGTGCAGGTGCTGGTACTGCAGCCGGCGCAGGTAGCCGTTGACGGCCGGCAGCAGCAGTGCGCGCTCCGAGCCCTGCAGCGGCGCACGCGCAGAGCTCGGGTGGTAGACACCAACTCGCGATTAACGCCGCAGCATGTTCAGCAATCTCAGACTGTCAACCAGCAGACACCGCCAGCACTGTCTCCTGGCAATGCCGGCTCCCTCGCCCGGCTCTGCAGCGCATTGGCAAGGCACCGCACCCTGTCAGGGGCGTGCAGCAGCGCCGCCTCCTGTCGAGCAGGCATGCACCTTGAGGCTGATATCATGGAGTGATGTGCACTGTGCGCGTGCCTGCAGCCACTCGGTGACGCTGGCCGCCAGCCTCTCTGTGAAGGCGCGATCGTCGGGTTTCGTGAGCGGGATTTCTCGCCGCCCCCGGTTGAGGCCGGCGTCCGCGCCGCCGCGCTCCCGCTGCAGGGCCGCCAGCCGTGCATCGCGCGTCGCTGCTGGCAGGTACCGCACGCCCTCGTGCACCTGCGACGTTTGCAGTGTCGCGCTCGCCCCCAGAGCACCCTGTGGCTGATTGCAGCGGAGATGCTGTGCAGCGCTGCAATGCAGTGACCTGGGGTCCGCTCATGCACACGCCCAAGCAGACGAGTGACGAGGCAGGGGACCGGCAGCAGAGCAACAACCCTGACGCCCGCAGAGCAAGTCTGAGCACGGAGTCACACTCCAGAGGGCTGGGGTTGCATTACAGTCGAGCTCAGCAGGCGCACCCATTTGTTGAAATCGAAGCCCTGTCCTGCCAGAAACTCCATGCTACCGGCCTGCGCGGGTGCATATGCAAGAATGTGGAGCGCAGGGCGCTGCCTGCGAGCTGCCGACTGCCCTGCGGCATAAGCACACCAATGACAACAGTCCGTCCGCGCGTATCCTCGGAGACCACTGGATGCTATGCCAAGTCGAACTCTGAAGCTGAGTGCACGATGATTCTGGAGCAGCGTGCCATGGCAGAAACTGGTGTGACGTATTTGCTGACCTGCGACAGGAAACGGGGGTCGAAGCCATCGGAGGGGCGTGGGAACACGTAAAAGTTGAAGGTGCGGGCGACGTAGCGGTCGGCCTCCCACCGAAATGCCGACAGCCCGAACTGTGTGATCTGGAAGTTTGAAGCAGACTCCACCATCTGTGTGCACAGAGGTAACAGCTGGTTGGCAGGCTGCGGGCTCAGCAAGAATACATGTGCACGTCGTGGGCAGAAGCACCGAGCGTCACAGGCATATTTTGCCACTTCTGAGCTTGTTGAAGATGGGGTGTCGAGGCTCTCTCTGCTCTCTTGGCAGCGTGGGCATCATTGTTTAGTGCCGCCGGCCAGAAGGGAAGTGTTTCGCTTGCGCACCTGGGCGTAGCGGTCGTGGATGTCTTCGTAGAAGCTTGAGCGCGATTCCCGCACGTGCAAGCCCGTCATCTCCAGGTCGAAGGCGTAATAGTGGCACCCATCCAGCGCCGCCTTGACGGCGGGAAGCACCTCCTCAAAGTTGTTCTTGGTGACCTGGGCCGCAGCTGCATGTGTTTTGGATCTGCGCTGCGGGCTCAGCGGGCTATGGCAAACGATTATGATGCTAAAGCCTTTGTGCGGCTGAAGATGAGCGGGCGCTGCTGCTGTGGCCAGCATGTCACCGCGCTGCCGCTGCCGCTGCGCATACCCTCACACAGGCCCGCGATGGGGGGAACGGCAACTGCACCTCCATCGTGGATGCCTGGCCTGCCCTCGGATGCTGGTTGCAGCCGCGACTGTAGGAGAAATGCTCGTGAGGCAGCGGCGACCCGGCAGCGGCAAACCGCCGCCTCGGGGGCGGCTGGACGGTGACCGGCGCTGCGTGCCGCCAACGCTGGCGCTGGTGACTGGCAACGATGCCGCAGTGGGAATAAGCCCTTCTGCCGGTGCAGAGCAAGCCCAGCGAACGCGATAGCCGGGCTGTGGACCAGCACATCTGCTGTTCCGAGACGGTAAGCACGGAGCTTGACGCTCCGCAGTCACTCCACCCAGAAACTGCAGTCTGCAGACGGAAACGTCGATGTCTGACCCAATCCCAGGACCCAGCAGGTCCTCGCTGCAAATGCAAACGAGGCAGCGTATTGCGGAGGGGGTAGATCCCACGTGGATGCATGCGCTTTTAACCGAGGTGCAGGCGCGCTGGGTCCAGTACTCCAGCGCCGCTCGTCTTCAAATATCGAGCTAGCAAAGATTCGAAGCATTTGCACTGTGTCGGACCGGCTGACGTGCGCGGCTGGCGTCCTAAAGGATTGCTGCTGCTCCAGTGTCACACCTTCGTGCCGTGTGCACGTCTCGAAACAAGCGCCGAGACATCATTTCAAGCGGATCCGCATCATATCTGGTACTCGGGCCGCACCATGATCACGGTTTCGGCCGGTCTCGCATGCATGTGTCTTGTCCCCGCAAAAGCACGGCGCGCAGCAGGCTGCAAGTCCTGGGGGCAGCAGGGCAGCGTTCGTAGCAGACCTGAAATACTTCACCCACCTACGCACCGCCGGTGCGACGCAGCCAGCGGCAGCGGCTGCCGTGCAGCCTGCCGCCGGCAGGGCGGTATGAAGCAGGCTCCACACATGCGCCGCGGCGCACTGCCTGGCTGCCGAGCTACGGAAATCGAGCAGCAGGAGACCGAACAGGTGAGACCGCCTGTGCAGCCTCACGCATAACCCAAGCGTGCAACGTCTATGGCATGAGCACAACACAAAGTGCCACTGGACGCATGTGGCTTGCTGCAGCAGCTGGGTATGCGTCGTGCACCCAGCTGCCCGACCTGCAATGGATCGTTATCACTACGAACGAAGACAGTTTCCTGCTGCTCGCAGACGAAACAGGAGCCGGAACAGCCGGTGGACTGGACCATTACAGTGCCGGCATTCCTCTTTCCAGCGCTTGGCGGCGGCCTGTTTGGCTACGACATTGGTGCCACGTCTGGCGCGCTGCTATCGCTGTCTTCTTCAGATGTTTCCGGCACAGACTGGTGAGCTTGCTGCCTACTACCATCGCTCCTGGCACGCTGCGTGGCAATGTCCGCAGCGCCGCGGCCCTTACTCGACTCGCTCACTGGGGCTTGAAGCGACATGACTGCATCCAGCACAGGTGCGCCACTGCAGGCGAAGCCGACTGCGAAGTAGTGACAGGCTCTGGTGTTACTGAAAGCTTCGGCAGGCCTCCATTTAGCAGCTTGCACTGCCTCCCAACAAGCCCTTCTGGCGCACCTGCAGGTACAGCCTCAGCTCCTGGCAGAGCGGCGCAGTGGTGTCAGCCAGCCTGCTGGGCGCGCTGGCAGGTTCTGCCGGCGCCTTTGCATTTGGTGACGCTCTGGGGCGTCGCAAGGAGCTGCTGCTGGCTGCTGCGCTGTATGGTGAGCCTGCTGGCATCCCGAAATACCTCACAGGCTGCTTCAGCAAGGTGTAAGCCTGCCACATGGTGCTGTACGTAAGTGGGCCAAGCGCACTGCTTGGCGTCCTGAGTTTGGACTGTATTGGAAAGAAGCGGGCTCCTGGCAGCGTGCAGACAGCAGCTTCCTGGTTCAGCACCCCTATTACTAGACCAGCTTGCAGGCGCACTGCTCCTTCCTCCAAGCATTCGCTGCACATTGCACGCCCACACACATGCTCGCGATCAAGACCAGGTGTTTGTGCTGCCTGCCCTGCAGGCAGCGCGGCTGCGGCCATGTGGGCGGCGCCCAACTACGAGGTTTTGCTGGCAGGCCGTGTTGCGTACGGCCTGGGCATCGGGTTCGCCATGCACGCTGCTCCCGCCTACATTGCCGAATGCGTGAGCAGCTGCCTGTCAACCATGTCCTCAGTCTTCGCACCTTGTGGCCTGCGGGACATGAGCGCACTACCAGCACTGCTGCTGCTGTGCTGTGCTAATCTGGCTGATGTCTTGTCTGTAGGAAATTATTCTAAGAAAAGGCGTGATGTTTTGACTCGGTTCTTGGTCTTTTCAAAGTCTAGCTGTCAAGAGTTTTGCAACAGCCTGGACGCCTCGCTCAGGATTACAAGCCAATTCCGTTCTTCAGCCACTGCAGATCGCAGATGACTGCTGCTGCACGCAGGTGCCGTCTAGCGTGCGGGGCCTGCTCATCAGCCTGAAGGAGGCGCTCATCTGCGTCGGTGTACTCGCCGGCTACTCGACCGGCTACCTGTTTGCCGAGCAGGTGCGCCATTTGACACGGCTGGTGTTGCATCGCCTCACACTGCGTGTCAGTTCGTGGATCAACCGGTCTGCCTGCACAACACTGTGTCTGCCACGCCGGCTTTGTCAAGTAGGCACTGACAAGTGCCTCACTGGCATGCAACAGAGCGCCAGGTCGCATCTGACACGATCGCATGCTTGCAAACCCTAAGGGCAAATCTGCAATGCTGCAGGTCGGCGGATGGCGCACAATGTTTGGCGCCGCGTGCTTCCCGGCCCTCGTCATGGGCGTCGGAGTGGTACGCCTGGGCCGTGTCACTGCTGAGCTTTGTCTGTTGGTGAAACTGCCCGAAAGGCGGAAGCGCGTCAGGGTGCCGAGGTGCTTCTTCGCTGCGGCTCGCAGATCCTCAACCAGCAGCCCTGCGACAGGAACCATCACCCAAGCTCCTGCTGTGCCCGCGCAGTTTTGGCTGATGGAGTCGCCGCGCTGGCTGCTGCTGTCGAGTGGTCGGCGCGACGCCGCGGTGGCGGCGCTCACCCGCGCCCGCGGCAGATACGGACGAGACGCCGCCGCCGTGGAGGCCGAGGTGGTCGGCATCGAGGACAGCCTGCGAGACGCCCAGGCGCAGGCCGGCGGTGAGCAACTCGCGGAACACGCACGGCTGGTTTTGCTTTCACTTGATCGGCTGCTCACAGGTGCAGCTGGTCCTCTGACCTGTGTCAGGTGACACATCTCAGATTCCGGCGCTGTCCATCGGCGCGCATAAACGACCGCACCGATGCGAAGCGAACTGTGCCACAGTCGGCCTAGTACCGGATTGTGTCCAATGTATGTGGTCTGCGCAGGCATCGGCGCGCTGTTCAGCGGGCGCAACCTGCGCCCGCTACTCATCGGCTCCTCGCTGATGCTGTTCCAGCAAATCACTGGGCAGCCCAGTGTGCTCTACTACGCCACTAAGATCTTCCAGGCGCGCTTGATCCTCGGCCTGCTTGCGCAGAGACTCTGGAGTACCTCTCAGTGGTAGCCTGATGCCGCAGTCCCCAGATTCAGGTACCCGACGTCTTCAGCGGCGGTCAACACGCGCTGTCTTGAATACTAGACCAGCAGCACGCATTGCAGCCGTTGCAGAGGGTACCCGCTTGTGCTCAGCTGTGACTGCACAGCGCCAAAACAGCTCCTGACGTGCATCGCAGGACGCGGGCTTTGCAGGCGGCAAAGATGCTGCGGGCGTATCGGTGCTGCTGGGCGTCTTCAAGCTCTTGATGACGGGTGCGCTCCCACTGGCACGAATGGCTGCACGCATTTGACATTGGCAGCTGGAGGCTGTACATGCCTCCAATTTCGAAGGCAAAGCTTTAGCTTGCTACGTGGTGCCATGGAAGGCCGGCACATGACAATGATGGCGACTGGGCATGAAGCACAGTGATGACTGTGCCATCGCATTGCGTGTGTCTCCGGATAATTCTCTTTGTGTCATGAGCCGCATCGACTTCCTGCGCATCTTCCAGGCGTCACTGTCTTCACGGTGGAAAAGGCGGGGCGGCGGCCGCTGCTCCTGGGCGGGGTGGGGGCCATGACCGCAGCACTCGCGGGGCTTGCGGTGCAGCAGAGCAGCGGCCTGTCGCCCACAGTGGCAGCTGCGGCCCTGCTGCTATATGTCGGCGCCTACCAGGTCAACATGGATTCTGAAAGTCCGCAACTGTACTCCGTTTGCTCACAAAACCGCATCTGCAGACACCTTGTAGCGCCACGCTGCGCTGCGTGGTCAGTCATTTGTTCACTACCTTCGATAAGGATACTTAGTACAGTACTTGTGCAACCCTGCAGATCAGCTTTGGACCCATCAGCTGGTGCGCCATGCATGCTGTGGCAGCATGTGTCTCGTCACCGCAGCCCATGGAGCGACACCACGCTTGCACCAATCAAGATTTCATTTCTTGGTCCTGATGCCGTTTCTTTGGAATGTGGCAGTGTGCTTCTGCATGCAAATAACAGATTTGGTGCCTGCAGGCTCATCGTGGGCGAGGTGTTTCCGCTGGCGGTGCGCGGACAGGCCACCGCCGTCGCCACCCTCGTCAATTTTGGCTCCAACTTTGGGGTACGCAGGCGTTTTGCATGTCTATGATCACATACATGATGTGGTGCATGAGAATGGAGCTGGAAAATGTGCTGCTCACTGCTGCATGCATGACGACGGTCCTGAAACACCCAGAAGCGCAGCTCCACCCAAATTAGCTTGTTAATGCTGAGCCTGCTGCTTCTTGTGCCCATTCTCTGCAGGTCAGCCTGGTTCTGCCGGCGCTGCAGGATGGACTGGGCATGGGCGCCACGTACAGTCTGTTTGGCGCCATCAGTGTGGCTGCGCTGGCCACGATGTATTTCACCGTGCCGGAGACAAAGGGTAAGTCGCTAGAGCAGATTGAGAGGATGCTGGACCGGGGCGAGATGGAGTGAGCTTCGATTCGGCGTTTCCGCACTGCGGCATAATGCAGCAGATGTCTCACTCTAAACTCTAATGTTGGGGATTGCGCAAATTAATTCTTGCTACATTTCATCACGTTCTCATCATAAGATTTCCCTTCAACGTACACATTACAAAGCAATGCCACTCAGATAGGCGTCCCGAATGTCCTGATGCCACCTGCTCGCCCGCCGCACTACCTATCCAACCCAATAAAAGCCAAGCCGACAGCAACAATCTGACGGGAACCAAAACCTCAACAAATCAACCTAACTGATCTGAGATCTGTCCGATTGCCGCCTGCACACACCGCATGTCACCATCACAGACAACGCAGCCGTCGTCTGCCATGCGACATGAGACACGAAGCAATACCCCTCCCTTCTGCTGCAGCGCCCCGTAATTGTTGCCCACCGCTGCTGCCGCACACACGGCCTACTGCAGCCCACATATACCAGAATGCGCTACCCACGTTGTCATTTGACAATCCCTGCGACACATCACTGACAGCACCTGTAGGATACGACTTGTACAGTGATGGTGTGTGACGGTGACTGTAATAAAAGTAGAAACTTGACGGCGTTCTGCAGGGCTCTAGCTGCAACACGGCGACTGCCTTGCATACGATGACAGAAACGTGCCACTTGGTCGTCAGGAGGTCTAGAAGAAGCGCACTGTGGCAGATCCCGTTGGCATCCGGCTCGTAGCCCTGAACACACGTCTGACAAAGTCCGTTTGGAAAGCAGGTCAGGCAGAACCGCGCACACCTGCAGAGAGAATCGTGATAGGGACGTGTTGACGATGAATGGCGGCATGGAGAGAGGAGCGCTGTCCAGTGGGCAGCTGCTCAGGAAAGCTATTTGGGCAGCTCTGAAGCATACAGTGTAGGGGTCTTGATCCAGTTGAGGCGGCGCATGCATAAGAGACTGGGCGTCAAGCAGGCGGGGCAGGGCAAGCGTCGACGCACCCTTTTGTGCAGATGATCGGGAACCTCTGGCCCTTGTTGGCAAAGCCGCTGCACATGCTGAACGTTGAAACCGAGTAGTCCGTCGGCGTCAGCACCTGGTGCTTGAGATAGCTGCACCGCCCGGACGCCGGCGCCGGCGAGTTGTAGCCCTGCGCAATGCCGGGTCAGTGCTCGTTAGCTGTTGTTGAGACACCTCTGAGCGCCTCCGCCTCTGAATGTCTCGGCATCTGTTCAAGACATTCGCAGCAGGGGGGCGAAAGTCAACGCCCGGCTCCAAGCAAAGGGATGCATGTTGCCCAAAGGTAAGGTGCAGCCTGGGATGCATGTCACCGCACCAGACGATGTGCACACACACGAGAGGCAACACCACCAGGGTTTTCAATGAAAGCGCTGCGATGATATGCAAATTCAGACTCTCCGAAAGCTCAGTCTGCTTGCGCGCACATGTCTGGGTGAGGAGCAGCAGCAAGGGCAGCAGCAGGACGGCAGAGGAGGGTCTGGCCAGCATGCATCGAGCACATGGACCTCACCTTTGTGACCCAAGCAAAGTAGTTGAACCCAATTGTAGACTGGCCTTGCAAGGCGCACTTGAAAGCGACCTCCGTGGCGGATGCTGCCACCTGCGCTGTCGGCAGGTCTGTCAAGTGCAGCATCTGGGGAGGCACGCAGCATGTGCACAGCACTTCCACGTCAAGAGCAGACATGCAGGCATAGCTGATTGCGGACCTTTTGTTGCGACTCAGTTTTGATGATGGCAGGGACGAGGTTGGTGGCGTTGGTGAGGCCGCCCATGTCGCGCAGCCCGTCGCATGCCTGCATGCGCAAATGATTCTCGCATGGCAGCACCTGGCGATCCTGGCCGACCTCCACGAAGGCCTTCCGAGATCGCTGTCGACTTTTGCTGCCGAGCCTCACCCTAATCCTCAGCTGACGGGACATGCATCGCCACCCACCAACAACGCCCAAGTACAGTACGCTGACGGCGCTGCGTGGCTTTACTGCAGACGTATCAGCATTGAACCAGCAAAAGAAAGCACCAGCCTCAGGGCCCTGGCCCCTGAGCCGCACCTGCGCAGCGGAGGGCTCGTCGCCGTCGCCGCCATTGAAGTACACCAGGCGATTCTGGAGCCAGAAGGGGCCGACTTCGGTGGCTGCCAGATCGTCCTCAAACTCGCAGCCAGCTGCGGCAGCAGTGTGCACGCGATCAGTACAGGTCGCCGGCATCCGCATGTCATCTGTGTTAAAAGGCACCACAGGGGCACTTGATGCGTTGGCAGCCATGCGAAACCCTGCTGCTGCTGCTGCTGCTGCTGCTGCTCCTAGTGCACACATTCGTGTGGCACAGGACACGGCAGCCCATGTGTGACAGCAAGCCTGACGTTTGCATGCTGTTCCCTCCCCACACAGTGTCATGCTGGCGGCCAATGCATGGCATCCCAGGCTGTCATGCCAGCGTACCTCAGCAGATGGCCTGAAATGCTGTGCAATCACTTCATAAGGGAAGCACGCACGCTGGCATTTCGAGCGCGCTGGGTCCACGATGCCGGCGTCGCGGTCGCAGGCCAGGCACTGCGTGAAGTTGCGGTCAGGCGCGTATGTTGAGGCCGGACACAGCTCACAACCGATGTCGCCCGGCGACGGTTTGAAATGGCCCACCTGCAAACGTGAAGAGGGTGCACGGCTTCCGTAAGGGCTTGCCTGCCTCCAGGAACAATAGTGTGAGAATGTGTTCCGGAAGGACTCTCCTCGCCGCATGTGTGTGGGCAATCAGGAGATGCCGGCAACACGCGATGCGGCAACTGTCAGGCAGCATGCATTGCGCTGCATGATCGACTGGGACACACCGTCTTTGGCATGAAAGAGACACTCATGGCAACAGGTAGATTGCAAGGCATTCAGATCTGCGATGCTGGTTTCCATGCAGCACCGTCCAGCCTGACCCACCGTGCAGCCGTGGCACTTGCCGGTGCTTGCCCTGTACTCGAACCCCTGGTCGCACACTGCGGGACGCAGGAGGAACAGCCGTCAGCGCAACTCACAGCATGTAGCTGCCGCTCAGTTGTGCAGAGGGCTTGCGTGAGTGCTGGGTTGGCATATGCACGCAATGCGACCGCAGGATGAACTGCAAGAGAGAGTGCAAGAGGCGGCGCACCGCATTGACCCTGCGGCCCGGCGGCAACTTGGTTCGCCTTGGGGCACGCCACTGGCGGCTCGCCACGGGTGCGGGGAACGAGCTCAGTCGGCTTCGCCGTCGGCGCGGAGGTCTTGGGAGTCGGCGCCGGCGCGGCGGGCTTCTGAGTAGGTTTCCGAGTCGGGTTCTGGGTCGGTTTCCGGGTCGGCTGTGGAGTCGGCGCAGGAGCAGGCTTTGGAGTTGGCGAGGGTGTAGGCTGTGCAGCTGTAGACCTCCTTGCCGTTGGCCTCTTTGCGGTCGGCCTCTTTGCTGTCGGCTTCCTGGAGGTCGGCTTCCGTGCTGTCGGCTGCCGTGCTGTCGTTCGCTGCGCTGTTGGCCTTTGCCCGGTGGGCCTTCTGGCCGTCGGCTTTATCTTGGTGGGCCTGGCTGTCGGCCGCAAAATCGTCGGCCGGATCTGCACGCGCAAACATGCTGGCATGACAGCCCACAGAGCTCCGCAGGACAGCAGATTCCGAGCAATGATGTAGGCTGGAAGCGTCTCCCGCCCGGCTGCAGCTTGGCATCATTTCGCTCAAGACCCTCGAATGAGTCTGGACTTGCACTGAGCCGATTCACACCACAGCGGCCAGCGAACATCAGGCTGTCACAGCCGCACCTGGACTGCTGCAGGCTTCGCTTGCAGGGAGCGGTGGCGCCATCCCTGGCGTAGCTGGGCAACCTGCAAAAGCAACCACATATGTGGCACTGCACCCAAGATGACTTCAGGTTCACGAAACCCCCTTTCTGCTCTTGTTGTGGGCGTAAAAGGTTCAAGCAGGGTAGGTCTAGTGGCTGACGACTCCTTGCAGGGCTCCAGCCGCCGTATGCCAACGACATATGCGGCTGCACCTGACTGCCTGTTTTGAATGGCCGCACACACCATGCTGGTGACAAGAACAGTTTGAGCGGCGCCAAGTGATGGCATTGCAAGGATGGTGGCATGCATGGCGAGCGCAAGCCGCACTTTTACATAAACCTCGTGAGCAAGGCTGCGAGCTCTACCTTGCACAGCCATGCCGCAGAGGCTACTGCGTCTTGTGCCGCATATGGTTTGCAATCCAGGTCTTGCTCAGCAACAGAGGAGGTTCGCGCTCCTTGCAACGGAGCCACAGGAGAGGCCAGGATCAGCAAGGTCGGATACGAACGCACCTGGCCGGCGGACAGTTGCTGCTGCTGTCCATTGGCCCAGGCGCCGCCGATATTTGTGGCGAGGCCGACCATCAGCAGCATCACGAGGGCCGGGGAGGCCTTTGCGCTCGCCATCACGACCCAATCACGACGACGGCCTCCTGCACGCGTAACCGGCAGAGCTGTCGGCGATTGCTGCCGGAAGCCAGGTGGCATCGATATCGTACCACTACGGCAACGCATCCCAACGAATACGCCGGCTGCCAAACACCGCAACAGCCGTATAGGGCATGCTGCTGCGATGCTGCGCGGCCGGAGAAGGTATCGAAACATTTGATCAGCCAGTGGCGCGACCCAGGCTGCGCATGGCGACTGCCGCCGCCACGACGCGCCGCGACAGCTGCAAACCTCTAATCCCCCCCACTGCTGGCATCAACCTCAGGCAGAGTCCTTGCCGCACAGCGCAGCGCTGAGAGAGCGACCAGGCGTTCGCAGTTTGCTTCTCCTCTAAGCCTGATGCACAGAGCCTAGTGCAACCTCATCGCGGCAAGGTTGCCGATCGCGGCGCTGTACGGGCTAGCGCTCGGATAGGGGTGTGTGCGGTCTGTTGCGAAGCTGACGGCAAGGTGCTGAGCATGACGATAGCCCCTCAGTCATTGCTGTCTATGAGGCCGAAACGGAGGCTGCAGAGGCACGCGAGACGGTGTTGCCGATGTACCTCTTGTCGATCGGCGGGATGGACTACGACTATGGCGCAGACTGGCCGAGAGCCCGCAAGCCGTCTCCTTCGGCGCGAACCGCGATCGGATCACCCAGAAACCAGCACAAGTGTAGCTCGCGATACACTGGAAGCAATTGCGATGACCTTTTGATTGCGCAGTACATATTTGGCGCAAGACATGCAGGTGCCAACTGGCGCGGAAATGGCCATTACACGTGGCTACACTGGGGCGTGTCAGACCAGCCCGACCAACCCAGCTCACCCTGTCTTCGCAGCGCATCGGCCAGGCTGTGTGCCGGTACCGCTCTGCAAAGAATTTTCAGTGTCGCATTCGATTCACCTGCTTTACGATGATGAGCGCCCGACGCCTTTGATCAGCACCCAGCCGCCCTCCTCGTTTGCCACCGCCACATCGTCAAACAGCTGCGCCAGCGCTTCTACTACCCTGTCCGCCTGCAATCCGGATGAGCAGCGTCTGTGTGGTGGGAAAATGTTATGCATTGCGGCACGCAGTGTGGCCGGCATGACGCAGAGATGGCTGTCTCTTGGCCGTCGAGGAATGCATGCAACTCAGCGGCGCTGGGCAACGCTTTGCTCAACAGTGGAAGCGGAAAGCCGCCCAGGCGAGGGCTCAGACCTCGAGCCCGTGTACCCGACTTGCATTCGCACCTGGTCGCCAGCCAGCACTCCAGAAACCGCCAGCACGGCCCTCGGCTTGGCATAACCGGCCAGCCGTGGCGCCAGGCCGATGAGCGGGCCAGCCAGTATGTTCGCCACCACCACGTCGAAGCGGCGGTCGACCTCCTGCAGACCCGCCGCCGCCAGCGGCTCGGGCGCCTTGCCGCACAGGACATACGCTTCGAGCTTCAGGTGCAGGCGCTGCCAGCGCCGTGAAGCACTTGGTCATTGGCATGAGTCCCCGCAATGCAGCAGACACTGCCAGTGGAGCAGCGCAAACTCGACGCAGCACAGGTTCTGGTTTGGTGTACCGCATGAAAAGGTGCCTCGCCTCTAGGCTGCGGTCGCACAGCAGGCTGCGCAGTCGGCCCCCGGCGCCGTTGAGGTGCGCGTTGCGCTTGGCAGCAGCCACGGCGCAAGGGTCCACGTCGGTGGCGACCGCCGCGGCGGCGCCCAGCTGCAGGGCGCCGAGCGCGAGCACGCCAGAGCCGCCGCCATAGTCCATCACCGAGCAGCCCTGGAGGATCGGAAACACGCTGTAAGAGGTGGGGCCTGGCGGAGCATACCGCGCAGGCTGTGTAGAGCGACATGCATGCACAGTCGGCAGCGAGTTCGATGCTGGAGGTACAGCCCTGTGTGCCTGCAGAACCCAATGACCGGCAGCGTTGATGGATCGGGCACCCTGTGTGGCAAAGCTGCGCGCAGTCTCACATTGCAGCAGCTCTTGGGACGCGCAGCTGCTGTTCGCATGGAGGGTGCGACAAGGAGCCCACAAGCTTGCGCATCCACCTGCAGCTGCTGGCGGCGCCGCCACAGCCAGGCCAGACACATTCGCGTCGTCGGGTGCTCGCCAGTGCCGAAGGCGATGCCGGGCTCCATGGTGACGCACACCGCGCCCGGCTGCGCAGGTGCCGTTGCCCACGAAGGTACAACCCACAAACTGCCATCGCTGTCGCCGCCGTCTGCACGAGTTGTGAAAACGGCCATCAAGTATGTCGGGGAGTACAGCGTTCGAGGGGTCTCTGGTGTTTTGCCGAAGCTGACACCGGGTGCCGGACGCTGCAACCATCAGGACCGCTGCCAGCATTCAGAACCCTGCAGTTGACACAGCTCAGAACGCCGCCAAGCCAGCACCACGTACTGCTGAGCTCGCCTGCCAATGCGGCGCCAGGATCTTCCCTGGAGACGCAGCAGGACATCACGGCAATCTCCTCAGACAGGCACCTGGGCGACAGCTGCTGCGCGCCCAGCTCCCCAGCCTGCTTCTCACTGCAGGCAATCCACCGAAGTTCGCAGCAAGCAAAAACGTCCAGGAGAGGTGCCCACCTGGCACGATGCACAGCGGCTGGTAGCTGTCCAGCACCGTCTGCTGCCAGTCCGCAGCCGGCACCGCCTCCAACTCGCACGCCGGGAGCGGGTCCAGGCCAATCTGCGGGGAAGGCGGCAAACAAGCCTGGCAAGGGACAGAGGGTGCTTGCTGGGTGTTCAATCATGTGATCAGCGCGGCCTGCTGCCAGTCTGCAGCTGGCACCGCCTCCACCCCGCATGGCAGCACAGGCTACAGCCTGATGTGCGGGCAAGCAGCAGAACCTCAAGCGGCTGCAAGCACAGCTCGCAGGCTGCTGTTTGGCCGTCCTGTGGCCAGCAGGGTCCTGCGATGAAATACTCGTGTATGCGCTTGCTTGCGCCAGGCAGCAGGCCCCAGATGGATTAGTACGGTCCTGAGAGCACGCACTGGCAGCTGGCCCAGAAAGTATTCTGCCACTGATCCTGCCCGAACGGTGCTGCCGACATCCTCGCACACCGCCATGATGCAAGCGCTGTGCCATAGCCACCTGGCTGACGCCTGGTCGCCATGTCGACACTGCCGTGCGACGCAGCGCAGCGCTCGTTGCCCATCTGTGACGGTCACCAGATGCGCACCTGGTGGCGCTGCTCGTGACGCGGAGCCTTCTGTACAATCTCGCGCCATCAGGAGGCTGTGGACGCTCTGAGGGCGAGCAACATGGCTGCATGCCCGGCGTCTCGGCCTGCCAAGCGTTGCAACATCCCCGCCTGGCAAAGCCCCTAGGCACCTGCTGACAGTCTGGCTCTCGTTGCATTCGCCCGACCCCTACGGTCCCCGCTGTGGCGCAGGTCGGTCAAGCAGATCAGGGAGTTGCACCTGCGCCGCAGCGCCTGCGAGCGCGGCCCGCGCGTCGGCGTCCGCAGCAAAGTGGGCGGTCACCGCGCAGCTGTCCCAAAGTTGCCGGTCATTCTCCGCGTACAGCTGCTGCTCGGCAACGCCCTCCCGCTGGTGCTCCGACACCCTGGAGGTGAAGTCACAGTGTGGAACGAATAGATTGCGGAAGAAAGTGAACCACAGTGCCAGGTCAGGGTGCCACGGGATGCTTGAATGCCTGCACAGGTCGGGCGGCGTGCACGCATTCGCGCTCTGCAAAGAGCGCAATGATGCTATTCTCGCAGCAGGCGCTGCGATGGAGGATTGTGCAATCGGCCTGCTAAGGCGCTCACGCCGCGGAGGCGGCGCCGTGATCCAGCAGCGCATCTGACAACGCGTCCGCAACCTCCGGCGCCAGGCCGCAAACGGTGCACTGCAGTGCGCCTCCGCCATCGGCGCCCACCGCGGCCGCCGCCGCCACGCCCATGGCGCCCTGCCACGCCTGCAGTGCAGCGTGGGCAGTGAAGGGCAGGCCGGACGCGACGTTCGTCGCTGATTTTCCTGATGCAGGTGGGCCAGTGCGGCGAGGCCTGCTGCGACTGTGATGCGAAGCTGGTGCAGTCAATACAAGTTGCCTGCGGGTGCCCAGCCGGGGTGTTGACCGCATGCCGCACAGCATTGTAGGGGGCCTGACGGAAGGGGCTCGCCTTCGTCTGAAGCTGCACAGAGAAGCTGGCACTGCAGGCTCCGGCGGGCTGTCCAAGTCGTTCCTGCTGCAGGTGCCGGCGGCCCCGACTGACAGACGACGCCGCGGCCCTGGCGGCATGACTGATGCGGATCCAGCGCACAATCACCCTGACTGTCTCACATTTTCCGGGGTTCTGGGCTATCCAACCAGCCTTTCCCAGCAGGGAAGTGCGAACGTACCACATGCCGGGGGATCTTGGAGATGTTGCGCAAATTTAGCTGTGTGTGTCCCCGTCGTGCTTGCCAGCAGATGCTGCAGCTGCAAAAGTTACGCAGTGTGTGGGCGGGCGACGGCGCCGGGGCGCTTGCAAAAAAGGCCGGCATGCTCCGACTCCGAAAGGCAGCTCCGCCTACCGAAAGGTGGTGCTGCCCGAGCCCCCTACAATATATTTGATGCCTTTCCATTCGGGTTTAGGGTTTTAGGAGTCTGAAGTTCAGACTCTGAACGTTTCGGTCCATGTCGAGAAAATCAGTAGCGGGGCGTCTGCGGGTCCACGGAGGCGTATTCGTCTATGCCGCCGACAACGTTGCTAACGTTCGCAAACCCCACCTGCTCCGACACCAGAAAATTCGCCACCTGCATAAGGAATGCACAGCTTGCAGTGCGCCAGGAGCGGGGAAAAGACGGCGCTCATCAGGTCCGTACTCTGAGGGCGCCAAGCCGCCCATCGTATCCTTGGAAACAGATCAACGCTCAATGGCCTGCGCGCTCAGCAAATCGGGAAGCTGCAGAGAGCCATGTGAGGCGGTGGGACGGACAGCAGGCTGGAGGTTGTGCGCAGCAGTGGCCTGCAGCCAGGTGACGGACCCCACCATGTTGGAGCGCATGCCGTGGTGGCACAGCACAATGGTGTGCTTCGCCGGGTCCAGCTGTTGCGCAATGAGCCCCGCCCACTCCTGCTGCCTGCGCCCATGTCGAGCTTGAGAATTGGAGATGCGCAGGAGCCCAGGACTGAGCAATGCCCATCAGCAGGTTGTTCCTATCCCGAAATGCACACGGTGCGTGCTGGGCCGTCGGCAACACAGGAACACACAACCAGTGCGGTAGCGGCACCGCCGCCACGACGGCGGCACCCCATGCCACGAAGCCATAGCGCTGCGTCGCGTCCTGCACAGACCAGGTTCCTGGCGAGAGCAGGCGCAATGCCGGACCGGAAGCAGCAGCAGCACCAGCAGCAGACTGCTGCTGCTGAACAGCACTGCTCTTTGTGAGGTGTCAAGCAGGATGACGTGCCTGGACATGGGCAGCAGCGTGAAGTGCGGCACCGACGCCTGCTGTGCCTCCCACTCCTCGCGCACGTCCAGCAGCTGCACCGTGTCTCGCAGGTCATCATCGTCCAAAATCTCCTTCAGCTCGTGCACGGCCATCTGCGCCACGCCACGCCTGCGTCCCCACGCACGCAGAATGTCATCGAAGTTTTCCGATCGGCGGCTGGCTGCGCCGTGTACCGCAGGTCCTCACATTGCAAGATTTCCTTCTGCTGGTGCACGCCATCTGCGGCAGAGGTTCAGCTGCACAGCAGGTCCGCAACCTTCAGACTCTCCTTCAGCCCGTGCACACCCACCTGCACCATTGCATACATGGGTATCAGTAGGCCAGAGCTGGCAGCCTTACCGCGTGGGTTTCTGCGGCTGAACCCGGCACTACCTGTGGTGTACTCCGCATAGGCGTTGTGCCAGCGGAACCACGATGTCAAATTCGCGGTACCGATGCAGAGTTAATCAGAGGTGGCAAAGATGCATGTGCACTGAGACTCACCACTCAGGATCCGTGCCGCGTCCTCCTGCTGTAGCGCTCATGTTGCACCGGCTGCTGTCGCGCCACTGCCTGGCAGAGCCAGCCGCTGCAGACTTGAACAGTCGGGCGGAGGTGCAGAGGCGCTCCAGGGGCCTGGCTCTGCTGACAGACAGTGCGGCCGCTGTATGCACAGACGGACTCCTTGGAGGCGGCACTGTGACACCTGGAGAGAAGGCTGGTGTCATTAGGCACGCTTGACAACATGCACAAAACCTAAGTTGCTTAGTCAAGAGACCAGCGGCGCACGGTTCTGCTGCTCATCGAGCACGCTCAGGCTGAGGTGAATGACATATTCGCGAGAAGGCTACAAAATACAATGTATTGAACTCGTTTGTGTCATGGTGTGCCCGGCATCATTCACCGTGAACCACACCTGCACTGGATAGCCAATCCCCTCGCAAGATGTCTCCTCTGCGAGCAGCCGCGGGGCAGCGACGGAATGGCGAAACGTTCAAGCTGGACAGGATAACTCGCATCAAGCGTGCCGTCATTCCTTCGACGCTTTATATAAGCTGGAAAGAGGCTTGTGAAATGACAGTGTCAGCGGCAACGCATGCAGAAGCTGTAAGAGTTCAATTGTAACGATGTCAGCTCAGCGCAGGGCTCACGATGCTATTCTGGAATGAGTTGCGATTTGCAGATGAAGAGTTTATCACTTGTGGAAAACCTGCATCTCAAAAGCATGCATCGTTCTGCCACATAGTGCGATATACATAGGGGGAATTGCGCCCGCCACTACCAACAGCACTCCCAAGTTGCTGGACGGACTTAGCATGGCCATACACAGGATCCTCTGCAACCAAGAGGCGCACCAGTTTTCCGGCGCAGGTCCCAACGGACACGTTCGGGCCGAACCAGTATCCTCGAGTTCCCAGCATAGCACTTCCCCGGCCTGTGACCCTGTGGCACGCAATGCAGACTCGACGGTGTCGGTCGCCTGCTGTGATCGTTGCAGAAAATGAAACGGCTATCAGCATTGCAGAGCTGCTTGACGAAATCCTTGAGCGCATCTTGGCGCGGCTGTCGGTGCAACAAAGGTGTGTGCATGGCGTCCTCCTCTAAACACTGCAGCGAACTCTTCCCGCTGATGCGAAAGTCATTCGCCGACGACTGTACTTGCGTGCAGAGTACATGCCCAGGCTGCATGCAAGGCATGGCGCGAGCTGCTGGCGCCGGAACGCAGCCCGCTGTGGCAGGGCCTCGTCCTGCCAGCCTCAGCAGGATCGCAGAAATTCCACGAA
This sequence comes from Deuterostichococcus epilithicus, assembly GCA_033439295.1. Taxonomy (NCBI): domain Eukaryota; kingdom Viridiplantae; phylum Chlorophyta; class Trebouxiophyceae; order Prasiolales; family Stichococcaceae; genus Deuterostichococcus; species Deuterostichococcus epilithicus. The sequence continues at coordinate 24,233 of JAVTLE010000017.1, forward strand.
CTTTGGCAGAACGTGAGCTGGCAGGAGTTTTACTCATTGCAGCGGTGGCTACGGCGGTGCTCGTGGCGGCTGCGCCAGCTGGAGTGCGGCCACGAGTTCATGTCAGGGGTGCGCGCACCAGGCACCGGGCTCGTCAACCGCAATCTGCGTTTTTGTCGTCCTCAAACTCCTGTCACTGACGATACTGCCAGCAGTGCTGCCAAAAAGTGCGCATGCAGCCTTGGCATTGTGACTTTGGATGCAAATTGAAACCCGCCCGTTGACTGCTGACCATGCCCCCAAACGCAGCACAGCGATGAGAAATCGGACCTACTGAAAGCGGTGCTGGCGACAGTGTGCTGCTCTGCGCTGCTGGAGGCCCTGCGACTGGATGGCCGGGCGGGCGCAGCGCTCCACGGCAGCAGCCTGATGTGCATCAGGTCCTTTCTCGGCGGCAGCCTGCGCCAGCTGGCCATGATGGACATGCGGCAGGTGCCGCACGGCGCCGTGCTCAACCTCGCTGAAGCCTGCCGCTGCTGCAGGTGTGACACGCTGCTTTTCACACGTTTGAAATAACGAACTCAAAACTAGTTTCGCTTGTCGGCGTCTTGATTGAGCTGCAGCCTGACGTCCCAGCTGAGGTGTAGGCAGACAGCATTGCACATATTCGTCGTTTAGCCAAAGATCCAGCCAACACAATCCACCTGTAACTAGCCTTGAAACTGAACCCCTCACACTGCAGATGTGCAGGACCTGGCATGACCGTTGACAGGTTGGAGGAGGATGGCGTCTGCACGGAGGACCTGCCAAAGAAGTTACTCACCTTCTGACACTCCTGAGCGATGTGTGATCTTTATTCACAACGGTGTCCAGGACTTGGCGATAACCTTCAACAGAGTGGAAGCAATTTCTGGGAAGAAAACCCGCCGGACGTGCTGCAGCTGCTTGCCGCTGCCGCGGACCACTGCCCTGCGCTGCGGGCGCTGGCGCTTGCGGTTTGGAACAATTTGGACCGTAAATGGCCCTCCGCCAGGCTTCTGCGAGAGCATGTTTCGGCTCTATCGCGATTGACTGCTCTGGTGCTGCACGGCGTGCCGCTGACCGGGTTAGGCCCGCTGACGGCACTGACCGCGCTGTGCCAGCTGTCGCTGGTCGATTGCGCGCCGACTGTCGAGCCCGCTGGCGAGGCGCTGCGGCATCCGCTTTTGGCGCTCACAAATCTGCGCACCCTGCAGGTGCAGAACTGCACGAAGTGCTGTGCTGTTCGTCACTTTCCAAATTGCAGGCACTACAAACTGGCGCTGCATGAGTTCTGTGCTTGCAATCTGGAACAGAAATGGGCTCCTGGTGTCCACCGCACACAGCTGTCATGTAGCCTGCCATCTAGCTGTCACCCACCATCCTATGACCCACCTCATGGCTATGTTGCAGGCCAGTGGCCTGTCCTGGGTGGACAATTTGCCGTGGAGCCTAACGAAGCTGGTGCTGCTGCAGGACACAGAAGACCCATGGCAGCGGGAGCACCAGCAGCAGCTCTTTGGCGGCCTTGCCGTCTGGCGGCTACGAAGTCTAGAGCCCTGCGCCACCTTGCTATCCACGACGCCGCTGGGTGGCTGCAGCCGCACGTGCCCGCTATCGTTGCCGTGGCCGGCGATATGCCACACCTGCGCAGCCTGCACCTGGTGAATCACCGGTGGCTGTGCCTGTGCCATGCCCCGCGCTGCTGTGTCGCACAGCATCATGCCAATGCTCAGCCCGATGATTGGCGAACGATTGATCCTGCCATGCTGCCTGCCATGCTGCGAGTTCTCGCACAGCAGCTTCCCCTGCTCTATGGATTGCTCGAGCACAATGCTGCCCGCAGGTGAAATGCGGGCTCATGCAGCTGCCGCCGGACCTGACAGGCCTGGCGCGGGTGCAGCTGCTGCAACTGCGCAGCAATGAGGGCCTGCTGTGGGGCGATGATTTCTGACCGCCGGCCTGGATCACCTGACAGCCTGCCACACCATTGACCTTCGAATCAGCGACCGTAGACCCCTCTTCAGCGGGTGCGGCGTGTGTCCTGTTGTGTTCTCCGACTCCTCCGAGCTTGACGCTGCATCTTGGGAAGCTGCATCGCAGGATTGGATGTGCCATGCGCTGCGGCCCGCGGTGTGCTCTGTCACGCCTCTGGATCGCTTGCATGCCAGTCGGCGAACAGGATGCGTCAGCGCGCAGGAACACAAGTATGCTAACGCCTGTCCAGGCGGGCACAGTGGGCGCACCTTCTATCAATCGCCATCCTTGTGAACGGACGTCATCAATCAGATATTGGCAAATGCAATCAGGCCCGGTGCCGCGGCGGAGCTGGCGCGCATGCTATAGCACTGGAGACGATTGTGTCCACCTTGAAGACGCAAGGCGCCCACGCGACGATGGCGAAGCTCAGCTCGCTGCGCGCCGCGTGCCTGTCGGTGCCGCCGCCGATGCGGCTGGTCGCGGAGTGCTGCAAGGCGCATGACTGGGGATGCGTCGAGATCAAGCTACCCTTCGAGGCGGCGGGGCCGCTGCTGGGGCAGCAGCTAACACGCATAGTGTTGTGGGCCGATGAGTTCCCGGTGGACACGTCCGAGTCCGAGTCTGAATCGGAATCCGTTTAGGAGGATGACTGTTGTGCATGATGTTGAGGGATGGGGATGAGGGCCGCGTGGGGGGCGGCTGTCAAGCAATATACCCGGGATGATAGTCTTGCAGGGGCCGTAAGTCTCTAAGCTCATGAGTTGGATCCTCAAAAGCTGTCCCATTTCGGCGCATTTGAACTAAGCACCGAGCCTTTGGAATTTTAGCAGCTGCAGCTGCGGCTTCTGTGGGCCTTGTGCATGACAACATGCACGCACTCGCCGCAGCGCTCCAGCAATGGCCCTGCCTCAGCTGCTGTGATGTAGGGGACGAGAGGCCTGCAGCTGTCCGGCGAGCAACGTATTTGTGTCAACGTGATATCAGGAATGTCGGTGCCGTCAGCAGTCGATATGCCGTGACATTGATGCAACAGGGCGGAGCTTGAAGACATCGAAACTTTTCCCTGCAAGAAGAAGAAAAGGAAGATGAAGAAAGAACGCCACGGCCAGGGGGTGTGTTGGTCCTGCATGTGGACCCAGTACCCAGGTATTGCAAGTCCATCATCATGCCGCCACTACTAGAATCAACAGCATCAAAGGTTGCTGGACGGACCTGGCTGATCCGAATCCGAATGTTGGGGGCTGCGGAAAGAGTGGAATTGTTTGACTGGCTTAAATAAGAGTCCCCAGTCTGGTCCGTGGCAGCTGCCCAAATCAGTTCCATGATGCCCCTGCATCAGCTGTGCATTTCTGGTAAAATCGCTAGCATGCTAAATGCTCCAGCGCAACTAACCCAATTTGCTGCCGCAAGTCTGCGCTGTCATTCCAGTTACCATCACGCCGCTTGCACCAGCACCTTTGCCGGAGCATCATTCACAAGCACGGCAGCAGGCGTGAAATCGCGGCCCCGGGCATGCACCACTGCGCCGCACGTTGGCGAGTTGGAGCCACCGTGGAACAGCAGCTGCCACTCCGCCGATGCGACCGCTGCGGGCACACAGACTCGTCAGTGATCAACCTGCTGATCTGCAACTGCTCTGTAATGTCACAGGATGCCTTATTCATAGGGTTTGGGAACGTCACAGGATGCACTTTTGCTGCGATGCCTTCTCGTCGCGCCAGATTCCAATGCACCAGGAAGGTGGTGCACAGGAATTCGTGTGTCGTTGGAAAGCGCACTAGCAGCAGGCCATGCACAGGCAGCTTAACTACGCATGCAGTCCTGTTCCAGAGCGGCGACCCGCATGCCACCGGCGCACTGCGGAGCGTATGGCGCAGCGCCGCACACGGTGCCTGCGCAGCTTCAGCTGTTGTCGAAGCCCATATCTTTGAAAGTGAAAATGAAAGACTGCGTACACCGAGCTGCCACTGCCCCATTGTGCGACCGGCTCGTACCGTGCAGCGTGTGGCGGGGGGCCTCGTACGATGCGGCGCAGTTCCAGCTGTTGGCAATGCCCGCGTAGGCGGGACTCGCCACGGACAGTTGCCAGGGCACTGGCACCGGCGCCTCGCCTGCACGCGCCAGGAGGTCCGGACATCACAAGCTTTCCAGCAGGAGCTTTGCAGGGATGCCCTGCGTAGGCCGGACTTGCCACGGGACAGTTGCCAGGGCACCGGCACGGCGCCTTGCCTGCGCGTGGAGAATGCAGACTGCGTACAGGTGAGCGGCCGAAAACAGCAGGGCCGGACCGGCCCTTCGAGATTCAACCTGATGGTCGCACCGCGCAGTGTTTGCCCCTTGATGCAACTGCGCGCTGTCACTGAGCACAAGCCTCCGACAGCAGTGGAGCAGCAATCGACGCACCTAGATTACGCACGCTGAAGTTGAGCGCGGCGCCGTGTGTGCCGCCGCCCTCCTCCCAGGGACTGCCCACCTGCGCATGGGTGACCGCCTCAGTGTTGCTGACGATGGTGTTACGCAGCCGGTATGCCTCGAAACGGCGCCAGTGCACCAGTGTGTGCCGGCCGCCCAGCCAACAAGGAAGGACGAGCCTTGCACGAACAATGCACCAATCTCACCTGGACGGTCACCTCGAAAGCCTCATCGCCGCGGCACGCCAGAGCCACCGGCGCCGGCGCGGCTGCCGGGCACATGCCGTCCGCCGCAGCCGCCGCTGGCCCGTGTGCCGCTGGAGCCTGCGCCGCCGGCTGGGACGGAGTGGTGGGCGGCGGTGGTCCGATCCCATTAGCGCAGACCCCGTTGGCACCCGGCAGCTGCACGCGCTGCGTCGGCCCGGCCGAGGGCCGCACTGTGATGGGCGGCAACGCCGGCGGGTCGTCCTGAGGCGAAAAAGAGAAAGGAGCTTAGGGAAGTGCAGAGTGCAGCTGGCATGTGCTTGCTTGCTACTTGGCACGCGCGGGTCTGCGGAAGTCCTGCCCCGCGCCTGCCAGACCTGGCTGGAGACGCCATCTCACAGATCTGTGACCGTGCAGCAGCAAAGCGCAAAAGCTACCGCACAGGTCCAACGCTCCGGCCCTGTCACATCAGCAGAACCCACAGCTGCACTCTGCTACGTCAGGTCCCTCACGCACACACGAAGTCAGTAGCCTCCTAAGGAGTTGTATTTCGGGGCCACAATGGCTGAAGGCGGTACAAGCCCTGAAGCCAAAACCCTAAACTCGCACCCAGTCCAGGAACCAGGGGCGCAGGCCGATGAGACAGAGGTAGGTAACTTTGTACCACTCCAGTTCACGCCAGTCCTCCTTCACCAGGCCGCCTGTGTCGCCGCTGTTGCGATTCCAGCACCAAAAGAACCTGCGGCGCCAGGGTGTGGTGGGTTCTTTCCGGCACAGCTGTCAGCCAGCCGCACGATGTGGTAACAGCCTCCTGACAGCGCGCAATTCGCAGACCAGGCTCAGCCGGAGTCACTGCCTGCACTGCGGCCCAATATGAAGCTGGGCACTGGAGCGAGCGGAACTGTTGCAACGAACGCACATGTGAGGTGCACCACAACCACACCTGCACTGGCACGGCTGCCTGCCACTGCCAATGCACGATGCGTTGGTGTGCACCACAAATGCCATGTCTCAAGTGTGCATGCAGCACATCTGCAAGTGATCAGGAAAGTTTTTGAATTGCGAGTCCACTGCAGCCAGAGCACACGCAACCGTACCAGTTGTCGACGGGTGCGTGTGCACCATCGTCAGCGGTGCCCTCATTACTGAGGTATGCCGCCAGGTCCAGCAGCGTTGCCATGTCGTCTTCCTGGTGAGCATGCACAACCGATGCTCGATGAGCACCAAGGGTGCTGCAAAATGCTCAAGTTCTGGCAAGCAGAGCCGCGGCAGCGCATGCTCGCAGAGTCTCAAAAGTAGCAGGCGCTTGTGGCTTTCTTGCCCAGGCAGGTGATGCAAAAGGTGCTGCAGTTCTTGACACTCCGGTTTTTCTTCGTGTGCTCAAACATGTAGCTGGATGAAGCGCAAGGACTGACAAGGAAAGGCGCACTGACGAGAAGAATGACCCAAACTCGCCGATGGCGATGGGGAAGCGCTTGCCTGACGGCCCCACTCCTGAAGCCCATGCTTCAAGGCGTCAGTTTGCCAAGGAGCTCAAAACAGATAATGCCTCCCGGCGGAGGGAACTGCGACGGCTCCACAACCAGCAGCGCTGTCCATTTTGCTGAATCACACGGTCGCCACTGACAGCCTGACGAGCACATGCTCAAGGGTCCCTCCGTGACGCAGGTCTGTCCGCAACGCATGGTTTCAGCTTCACATGACATCGTCTCTGCATGGCGTCCTCGAGCGAATCCTTCAAGTACCCCAGGCCCACTTGCACCAGCTCACACCCTGGCTGGTAGCATAGCCGAAGGGAGGCGGTGACACGTGCGAACAGGTCCGGCCCCGCCCCCTGGTCGGTGCCGACAGCGCGCCGCCTCGTGCAAGCCAAACGCCGGCTGTCTTCCCCCTCTCTTTCAGCACATGACTTCAGGGTTTGATCTCCATGAAACACCTTGGCTGGTGGCGTAGCCGAAGGAGGCGGTGAGGCGCGCGAACAGGTCCGGGCCCGCCCACGCCGTCGGCGCGGACGTCACGAACGGCCCGTACACGTGCGGCGACAGCACCACCTGCGCGCCGCATGGCAGCAGGCTCATTCGGGTACGAGCACACAGGTACGGGAATCTAATGCGCACTGTGACCGCACTGGCAGCTGCCAGCTTCCTGGGCATGGTTGCCGTGCTCAATCAGGTTCGAGCTGCCCGGCGAGGCCTGCGGCCTGCTCGGTTTTGGGCGCCCGACACTTTGTGCGACTCCTGGACGCCTCAACGTGCAAGGCGCGTCGAGTGTGTGCCCGGACAGCCAGTCGCTGGTGCGTCACATGAACAACGCGCCTGGTCCGCGGCTCATGTGCGACATGCCTCGAGTGTGTGCCCAAACAGCCAGCCACTGGTGTGTCGCGTGAAACCCTAACCCCTGCGGACTCGCCTGGTCCGCGTACGGCTTGCGCGCCAGGGCGTCAAAGAAAGGGCGCGGGTCGCTGAGCTCCAGGCCCGCGAGCAGCACCGGTTCGGACGCAAAGCCGTCGCCCCAGTTGGTGCCCAGCGCCTGCTGCCCGCCGCCCTGAGCGGAGGAGGGATGCGCCATGTCACAAGGATTCACGCCCCTGCAGAGTGTCCACCAGTTCCCAGCAGTGCCGCCTCCGCGCAGATGCCAGTTGCGCCGACGCGTGTGCCTCGCCTGGACGATCGCTTCCTCATCATGCATGTGAGCCCAGCCGCTCTTCCAAACTCCCAATGCGCAAGGTCTGGCGAATAAGGCTGTGACAGACCGATGTGGAAGACGATTCTTGGGGCCGACGCTCAACGGCTTTCGAGGTGCGACGGTGCAGCGTCACAAGGCCGCATATCTGTGCCCCTGGTACACAACCAAGGGTCGATGCAGTGCTGCCCACCTCGACCAGGAAAATGACTCCCGGCGCGACCGCCTCGATCGCGTCCATCGCCCGCAGGTGCAGGGCCATCAGGCCCGGCGTGCCGCACTGCTGCGGCTCCCACCGCAGGCTGAAGTTGTCCGGCTCGTTCATGATGTCCACCAGCAGCCGCCCGCGCGTCGCCGGGTCCTTGGCCACCTCCGCCACCTGCGGAGGGGAAGGCTCTGCTTTGCTTTGCTGGACCTGCCGGACATAAGGTTCTGGCATCCTTGAGAACCAGCCGCCTGCGCATCGCCAGGTCCCACTCCACCTATGTCAGCTGCGGAATATGCAGGCTGCATGCCCGAGGAACTTGGTTGTGTTGTTGAGATTCGGTGTCAATCTGAGCGCCTTGGCGTCAGACAGCAGCCGCCCGTGCGTAGTGGGCGACCTCCGCTAGCGACCTCCGCCACGCAGCGCAGCGCGGACGCCCTCGGCTTGATGCAGAAGCCGTGAGCCAGAGAGGCAGCCGGGGAGGCGACGTGGGAGCAGCCATGATTGAACAGGCCCCCTGTTCCGCATCCAGCCAGTGTGGCAAACGCATGCAGCCAGGCGGTATGTGCTAAATCGTGTAAGCATTCAAATTCCGACGCACCAGGGCTGCCCACTTGTGCGCCCAGTCCACGGGGTCGCGCAGGATGGTCTGGTCCTCCCGGATGTGGTTGTCCAGCAACACATAGAAGCCTGCAGGTTCGGGTTGGTCAATGAAGTTTCGAAAGGCGATGCTGGGTCGAGAACCTTTTCTTCAGGAGGTCTCTGTGTGGCCCTGACATGCGGAACGCACACCTGCCCCAGCGCCTGCACGCCCGTGCGCATTGGCACGCACTATAGGAGCTCTCAAACCAGGGGGCCCTCCTATTGTCTAGACAGCCTGCTGATACGCTCCTCAGTAGCGTCTGAAACCTGACGAGCAGCAGGTGGTACGTGCCGTTTGCAGCGTAGAAGCGCGCCACCCAGACGAAGCGCTCCAGGGTGGAGGTGTCAGGCAGGTAGTCGTTGCAGGTGCCCCTGCTGTTGCCGGGCGGCGACGGCAGGGTCGGCACCAGGGTGCCGTGTGGCAGGGTCACGCCTATTACACAACAGCGACAGTCTTCATATGAAATATATGCCAGAGTGCACCTTTGTAAAATGCGCAAGCTGAACATTATGGGGCTTGGTGTCAGGATACAAGCAGTGCCAGCGGGTGCTCTCTGTAATTGCAGTGCAGAACACCCACCCGGCGGCAGCACGGACACCGCGAGCTGCGCGTCCGAGTGGCGGGCCACGTCGTGGCGGAGCTGCGAGCGTGCGCGGCAGGCACCGCCTGGGAAGCTCGTCGAGAATGCAGAGAAGAAGAGTGCTGTGTTGCAGCACTGGCTGTCCGCACTTGCCTGGCGGCAGCACGGATGCTGCGACCTGCGGATCGGAGGGCCGGGCCACGCCGTTGGCGAAGTTGCGGGGCGTCAGGTCGTGCAGGTCGCGGAAGGAGAACGGCAATCGCACCGCGTTGAAGCCTGCATACAGCGTTGGATGACATGAAGGAGCTCGATTAGACATTTGGAGGCGTGCGGGAAAAGTAGCTCGAAGGACCTCGAAGGTGAACAGTGGCCAAGGTCGGCAAAGGTCTTGGGGTGTTTTGGCACAGGTTGACCTCGAATGGATTACGGATGTCCCAGGTGGACTCGCCAGACATGCAGATGACGCACTAGTCTGCACTATCGTAGCCCTGCACGCTCAAGGAAGGATCTGGAGAGGTGCACTCGCCCAGCAGCTTCTGGCGCAACACCACGGCCGCAAAGTCTGTGACCAGCGGGTCGCTGCCCCACAAGCCGTCCACCATGGTGGTTCCCGTGTTGAAGCCGAACCAGTTGATGCCCTTCAGCTTCACCACGCCACCGTTTTCGTCCACCAAGTCGGCTCCGCGGCAGCGCAGCGCTGGTCCGCTTGGTGCAAGCGGCGCCATGGCGATTGCTGGGCCTGTCAGGCTCGAGGAGCACATGTCACTTGGGTCTGCTCTTGATGACCATCTTGTCGAACCTGCGCCGCGCCACCCACAGCAAGTACCGATGCCGTCAACTCACTGCTTGTCCTGGGAAGTGGCACCGGCAGCATTTGTTTGCTGCAGGTGACATGAGGCCCCCAGGCATGCAGAGTGCTTGCGGCCGATCCCGGTGTCGTATTTATGCGGTTAGGTTGTTGTGCACGGCAGACGGCGATACCTCTGCATTCAGGAGCCTTGCATGCATGTTCCGGAAGCGGATCCGGGAATGCCTGTTGCATTGGACCGTATGTGGCGCTCACCAGATGCAGCGAGGGTCACCAGCACCAGCCTCAGCAGGCGCACTGGAGCGATTCGGTGTTTGCGTGGTGATCTGAGGGTGATCTGGGAGTCGCAGGGACGAGTCTGGGGCCCGTCGCGTTGCGCCAGAGTGCCCGACACCTGATCTGATCATCTGACACTGAGTGCACCAAGGCGACGGTCAAACTCCCCGCAAATTGCCTTTGACTTGTGGTCACCGGCTTCGATACGAATGCCGACAGTCGCACTGACAGAGTCTTCGGCGACCTGACGACAAAGCAACTCACGTGCCTCGGCGTGCCTCAGTTTCAGCAGGCCAGCGACCCAGCGTGCACCACTCGCGCCGATTAGTGCACTCTTGACGTGAAAACTCTGGACTGAGAGTTTTCCGAACGTTGGCGCTGGCTGCATTCATTTTCAGTTGCCGCGTGAACCACCGCCCAGCCAAACTGCAGACGCATATCTTGTCAACTCAGCGACTGACTGGGACAGCGACTGCACGAGCTGTCCCACCCCAGTGATCATAGCTTCGCCGCTCACTGCGTAGTAGCCCACATGCCCTCCCATCTGCTACTATGCGCCATGCATGGAGCCGCTGCGCGTCTCTGCACTTGCGGTGCACTCCTCACAAGTCAGCAGAGGAGACCCTCTGATGGTTGCACGCCATTGACAGCCACCTGGAAGCAGCAATGGCGTGTCAGCAACCCCGACAGCGGCAGGTCCTGCAGCTCGGGGCCCGCACTGCACAGCCAGCGGCGGCACAAACACGCAACAGCGGCGGTGCTCGCATGTGCAGCGGCCCCCGCAGGCCGGGCGGAGCCGCCGCAGACGAACGCGGCGCCGGCCATGGCCGTTGAGATGCGCGGCGTCTGCGTGACCGTCGGCCAGGGCGGTCAGCGCAAGCAGGTACTACTTTGTGATCCTCCCGCAGTGCATCGTCGCCATGCAGCAGCATGAACACTCCACCTGCACCATGCAAGCAAGGCGCATCAGCGCCTTCCATCAAATCACAGGGCCGCTTGCTCCCTGCAAGCAGATCCGCCCTGGAGCAGGTGTCCCTAGCCTAGAGCAGCACCTTGTGCACATGCCCATTTGCGGTGTTTGTGAGCGCCACTGATCCCTGACCGTCTGACCGCGCAGGTGCTGCAAGACTGCCATTTTGCGGTGCAGGCAAGCCAGCTGCACATGCTGCTGGGTCCAAACGGGTGCGCCTTTACATCACTAGCCCCTTGTGGTGTTCCCTGTGGCAGGGCCAAGCGGCGCCATCTGCATTCATTCCTGCCGCTGCCCCATTTGTGACGGCAGCAATGCATGTAGCCGACCCAACTGTGGAGCGCGAGCAACCACGAATTCCTGTACAAAAGTGGCGCTTCACGCATTGCTGGGACCCTCAGCTGTGGCGTCTGCCACCGACAACGGCGCTGCCGCACACGTGCTGCAGGTGCGGCAAGAGCACGCTGCTGCGCTGCGTCGGCGGGCTGCTGCCGCCGGACGAGGGGTTCGTGCGCGTCGCAGAGCCCGCGGGTTTCGTGTTCCAGAACCCCGACCACCAGGTGGTGCTTCCTACCGCCGGCGCAGACGTCGCCTTCGGCCTCGGCAGGTGCTGACGAGTCACGCTTGCTGATGCGTGTAGTCCTGCCAGGATGTTGCCGCCGGATTGGAGCGTCACCAGTGGCGCTTGCATCGCCCGCGCGCCGGGCGGCTGCCAGCAGTTGATGAGCCCTCCGACAGTGCGAACACAGAAGCTTGGATCGGGCAGCCAATCGGAAGGTACGAGTTTTGGCAAGAACGAGATCATTCTATGGACGACTGAGCGTTGCAGATTAGGTCTGCCAACGGCAGATGTGGGGTGGTGGTGGAGCACTGTTTTGGGATCATGGGAATCCTGAAACCTGTCCGCATTTCGCAGTGCCACCTTCTGGACGCCAATGCACAGGCGGTCGTGCAACACACTGCCTTCACAAGAACTTGAACACTTATATTAGTCTGAACGTGCTATTGATCGCCTGCGCCCTGCAGGTACAACCTAGTGGAGGCGGATGCACAAATTGTCGTGGAACAACAGCCTTCTACGCAGATCAAACACCTGTGACTCTGAAAGTGTCCTTACTGTACCGCCCGCGCCGTGCAGGTACGACCTAGTGGAGGCGGACGTCCAGGCGGTGGTGGACCACTGCCTCCAGCTGGTGGGCCTCGCCGGCTTCCAGCGGCGGTCGTCGCACACGCTGTCGGGCGGCGAGCGGCAGCGCCTGGCTGTCGCCGGCGCCCTGGCGCAGGTGAGCTGGCGCTGTTGCATCCTGGTGTACCGCCGGCATGCCCTCAAGCCAAACCGCAAGTCTGGCCGGTGGATGGGACCCTGCTGTTGGCTGGGCGCATGTGCAACTCCCTGCCAAACCGGTTTATCTAGCGGGTCTGCGCTCATGGAGCTGAGGCGACCAGCAAGAGGGCCAACGGTTTTTTTAAAGGGACACCCTTCCCAGATGATCCTGCCTGTAGCACCATCCTCCATCAGACAAAGTCTGCGTCTTGGCCGTCTCATGTTGTATTTCGATAATGCTGCTAGCCCGCTGGCGCCGACGCGCTCCCGCTGGACAACCAACCAGGTTGGTGGATCCTGGCGACTCTGCAGCAGGACCCCACACAGCCTGCCAGACATGCTGCACCCGGCGAGGGCGACAGCTACCGGCATTTATATTTATGAGTCCGATGGTACATCCAGATCCGAAGAATTCCGCAACACGTGTGCCACCCGCGCGTAGGCGCCGGCAGTGCTGCTGCTGGACGAGCTGACCAGCTTCCTTGACGAGGGCGACCAGCGGTCCGTGCTGCAGGCGGTGCGCGCAGCTGTCGATGCCGCCGGCGTCACCGCCGTTTGGGTGAGGAGCAGCGGCGAGCCACCGATGCTTGTGCATTGCTGCGGCGGCCCTGCATGCGCAGTGGTGGCCGGCAAGGCTCTGCTTCAGGCGGCACCGGTGCTGATGCGGCGAACCTGACTGCGAGTGATTTACGTTGGCCAGGCATCTGAGGGAGGTCCGCGTCTCCCGGGCTGGGCCTCTGCCATGCAGCTGCCGTTCAAGACGAGCAGAGGCTTTCAGAATGAAGTTGACTACTGGTGTTCTGCTGTGAGCAGGGGCCCCACCAGCAGGACGAGCTGGAATGGGCAGCCCATGACGGCTTGCTCACACTGTGTTTTCACCATCTTCGTGATGTTCCCGCTGCTGTGCACAGGTGACCCACAGGCTAGACGAGCTGGAATGGGCGGACTCCGCCAGCTACATGGACGGCGGCGCCATCGCGGTGTCGGGCTCTGTTGGGCGCATCCGGCGCCACCTGCGGGGCCTGGGCGCAAGGGTGTAGCTCCTGGCGCCATTGCGGAGAAACCGTCCCGTTCATTCTGGCCCATGCCACCACGCATACATTGCACTGGTTTAGAGCAGAAACTCTTCAGGGCCTTCGTGTTTGTGGAAATCTGTGTGTTGGCGTTTGACCAAGATTATACGTTGCAGTCATGGCATCCCACTGATGCTGATACGTAACGGGACGTTACATCGCTAACAACACTCCTAAGTCTTAACGCGTGCAAACCTTACGTGGACGGCCGATCAAGAGCCGAAAATTTACCCCTGGCTCGAATCCCAACCATACCATGCAGTACGGGTTATACAGCTGTCCATTGAATTCGGAAGGGACAGCAGGCTACCACGCGGGGCTCGCAATGCCCCAACCATTCGGGTCTGTCTGCCTACCATCGCCGCTGCTAGGGCCTCCTATCCCATCAAGTGCATCCAAGACCCACGGTCTCAACGCCTATCAATTTGCTATAAAATTGCTATCGACTTGCCGGCTGCGAAACGGGTGCCCACGCCTCCTCCACCGTTGCTGCCGCCGGCAGCCGCCAGCGCCTGTGCGGCGACACTCTCGAGCTGCGGCCAGCGCCTTTCAATGTCGTCTGGATCCCAGCCCAGCACAGCGGGCCTCTTCACCAGGAAAAGCCCCAGCTCCTGGCGGCCTTCCAGGCCCTTGGCTGCATGGCCAAGTAAGCGACTGCGTGAGGGCCGTGAGCTATATACATGCCGCATTGATGGCGGCAAACTACCAGCACCTCAGTGCGCACACAGCCTGCTGAAACAGACGACGCCTGCTCACATTTTCTCTCTGGCGCCGTGCTTCCTCAGGGCACATGCAACAAGGTCCAGCAGCGGCCCTGCCTCTCACTCTGTTGAAAGTCGATGGCTGGCTGGAAGTTTGCTGTGCTCGTCGTCGTCAGCAGCTGCGGGAAGCGCGAGCCACACACTGTCTGTGGCATGGTCCAAAAACTGGGATTAGACTCTGAAGCGACGACACTTGCAGAAGCAACCAACCTCGTCGAAGCATGCACCACCTTAAGCCGCGGGGCAGATACAACCAGGGCGAGCAGGTGGTAACAGTATTCTTAAGTATTCAGGACTGATGAGGGCGCTTGCTGCTAGAACGCAGCAGCTAACATCTGTTGATCCTCTTTGATGGCGCCGCTTGACTGCACCAGCAGCAGGCACTGTGACACGGCATGCATTATGGCCGCAAGAGAGCTGATGCTGTCCGGCCTATAGCAGATGCTCGTTGATCACACTGAACAGCCTTCGGCTGCACGACCCCGAAACAAGCCATGATCTCCCACGAACGCACCTGCAGCTTGTTTGCAGGCACAGCCAGCTCTGTGCGCAGCCAGTGCACACGCGCCTCGATGTCGGTTGGCGTCAGCCATAGCACCGCAGGATTTGCCTTCAGTAATGCCGCGCGCTGGAGGCCGTTCATCTGCATCAGGCCGCCACCACAGCGAAGTCACTAGGAGACCCCAGGTACAACAGCATGTGGAGATCACCCCGACGACACTGGCATGCGTGCTGAAATGCCGCTGCATTGCTTTGAGACGAAAAGGCAGCAGGCAGGCAAGCATGATGGCTGCAAAAGGCCGCCACCTTTGGCATGGATGTCTTCATGCATGCCAGCCACGCGCTCAGGTGTTCAGTGGTCAGGTCAGCCAGCAGGCGCGGCTCAGACTTGAGCAGTGCTTGCGCCCACTCGGTGCCCTCGCTGGTTGTGAACCTTCCAAGCAAGCTTGTACGCGGATATGTCCACATTCCAAGAGGAGGCCACTGTCCCTCATGGAAGAAGGAATTACAATTCTGACTGCAGGCACCGACGAAGCCACTAGCAAGCAAGACATACATGTGAGCATGGCGTAAAAATGAACGACCGCGCCAACCCTGCAGAACTTATGGCGGCATTTTTGGTCGGCAGCCGCATTCCGACATGGGTAATAAGTAGCCACATGCTGTAAAGATAGATGCACCGAATGGCGGCGGCTGCAACGAGGAACCTAACAGTCATTGAGCACATGAATGTTACAGCATCACAAAGCCCAAGGCTTGCACTCAGACGATACCAGTGCCAAGATGATGACACTGGGCAGACTGTTACAATGAAACTTGTAATGCTCACCGGAAACCCCGAGAACAGCAGCTCAAGCATCGACTTCAGGCTCCCCGACTGGCGCTGGGCGATGGCGGGATGCCGCCGCACTGCCCGGCAGAACAGAGTCGCGCTGATTATTCCAGCAAGATCCTCGCCGAGCAGCTGCCGCACAGCTTCTGCCGCCGCACACTCGTCGTCGTAGTCGTCTGTGTTCATGTAGTGATGGCTAAGGTTATTCTATCGTGTTCACGAGCGCAAGAACCTGCCTCTACCAAGGACTGCTGCGATGATGGCGCGCAGGCGCACCTACGTAGGGCATGCAAAACGCACAGGCCGCACTTGCACGGGCGCACTGGTTCCTCATCCGCGCGCATGTTGAAGGCAAGGCAATGCATCGGCGGCGGTCCAGCCTTTGCCGCCGCACCCATGTTGGCGAAAATGTTGTACTGTTTGATGGCGGCGCAGGCGGCGTAGGCGAACTCGGATGTGGAGAATCGCGTGGTCAAGCTGTACTCCATCCTGTTGCAGATGTGACACATGTCAAAAGTGCATTGAAGATCAATCAAGGCGCGTATTGGCAGACTCGGGCAGACTCGCTCATGCTGGCAGGGTACAGCGATCTATCTGTCAGCCTGCACCCCAAGCATGAAACTTTCGGCAGGTGAGCATCAGTCTACGTGCGGGCCCAATCGCGCGCCCAGCGTGCGAGGGTGATGGACCATCTCACCTCATACACGACATGACACATGTGCCTGGGTGCCAGGGTGCATATGCCTCACAGATATCGTAGACTGCGATCAGCTGCTCCTTATCGATGATCGTCACCGCAAAGCCCCCGGCCGGAAGAAGCCCTGCTTGGGCCCTGTGACACTGCAGCGGCTGCCCAAATAAGACCATGACAGCGGTGCGGCTGGCGTCCGGGAGCGGGCTCGACGGGCTTGACGGCAACGCAGGCAGCGTCAGCTGCCTGCGCCGCGGACTCGGATGTGGGGAATCGCGTGGTCAAGCCGTACTCCATCCTGTTGCGGACGTGACACTAGGTGTCAAAATATTTGAGGATCAACCCCACACCAAGGCATGTGCCGGCGGTTTCGGGCGGGCTTCACTATCCTAGCAGGGCTATCGGTGTGTCAGCCTGCAAATTTGGCCTGTAACCCTCTGCGTGTAAGCATCCGTGTACTTGCGGGGCCAGTCGCGTGCCCAGCGTGCGAGATTGGATCATCTCACCCTGGTGCGCCATGGGTCTCGCAGATTTCGACGACTGCGTCCAGGTGCTCTCTGTCGATGATCGACACCAGAAAGCCCGGAAGCCAGACGAGCGGGCGCTGTGACACCGCAGCGGCTACCCGCAGACCGTGACGGTGGCTCGGCTGGTGGCGCCCCCGAGCCCGGTCCGCCGCTGTGGGCATAGCTTTTGTCATGCGATGTCCATGGCTTGTATTTGACCATCTCTGCGTACTGCTGCAAGCGCATCGGGTCTTTCATACACAGGGATGCTGTGGAACCTGTGACGTGCATTCGGGCGCTGAGGGCGCTCGCTCGCCCTCACCCAGTCGGCGCAGGCGGGCTGTGCGATCATGCAGGCAGCAATTTCCCACTTTCCGACTGACTGCCGTGGACGCAAGCAACTCGGCAGCGGCACGGAAGGCGAACAGACATTCGGAGGTGTATCACGTGCGTTCTATCGGACTGCCCGACAGCAGGATGATCGAATTTTGCACATCAATGCCCACAGCTGTTGACGCAGCTGAGACTTTGTTGTCACGAGGCTCGCTCCGAAAGCTCCGTGAAAGAACTTCGAAAGTATCGCAGTAGAGCCGAACAAAAACTTCCCAACCATGCCAGAACTATGCATGGTTCCTCAGTCACGCAGTTCCCATGCAGTTGTGCACGCACTGACTTCGGGAAAGGGACGACCCACCATGCGGGTCTCGCAATGCCCCAGTCGTCGTCGGGTGTCGGCGTCTTCCTATCACCAGGAGCCTCTCGTCCCACCGTGTGCATCCATGACCCACGATCTCGACGTGCTGTCAAGTTGTCAGCATCAATCAAACAGGCGCCTATGCCTCTTCCGCCGCAGGTGCCGCAGTCGCCCGCGCCCGTGCGGCGACACTCTCGAGCTGCGGCCAGCGCTTTCGGATCTTGTGCGGGCTCCAGCCCAGCACGGCGGGCCTCTTCACCAGGAATAGCCCCAGCTCCTCGCGGCCTTTTAGGCCCTTGCCTGCGGCGTGGCCAAGCAATCGGCTGTCTGAGCTGTGGATATGCGGCACGGCCAAAAACGGCGGCGAGCACCTCAAGGCGGTAACCTGCTGGTGGTGAGCATGTCAGTGCGTACACAGCTTGTTGGAACAGACAACACCTGCTCTTGTTCTCTAGCATAGCTGTTGTCATGATTCCTTAGGGCACATTAAGCGACAGGGGCTGGGCTCTCTGCGAAGTTTCCCAATGAGGATTAATTGCCGCTGCAAAGGCGGAGATTTCGCGCATTCATTTCAAGCAACCCACCGGCGGCCCTGCTTCTTATCCTGCAGAGCGTTGATGGCCGGCTGGAAGTCTGCTATGCTCCTTGTCGTCAGCAGCTGCGGGAAGCGCGTGCAACACACCGTCTGTGGGCATGGTCCAACAATGGGATCAGGCTCTGCAATGATGGCACATGCATGAGCAGCGGAGGCAGCCTGCTCGTACCACCAACTCATCAGGCTGCGGGCTGATACAAATAGGGCGAGCATGTGAAGACAGCATTCAAAGGCGCTCGTGGCGGAGGGCGCCAGCTGAGATGCAGCAGCTGAGGATCTGTTGATCCTGTCTGAAAGCGCCACTTGGAACACACCAGCAGCTATACAGGGCATTGATCAAGCAAGCCATGCATGATCGCAAGATGGCAACCAGCTCTACAGCAGGAGCTAGCACGCTCACTGATCACACCAAACAGCCGTACCCCTGAATAGGTCATGATCTCCATAAACCCACCTGCAGCTTGTCTGCTGTCACAGCCAGCTCTGTGCGCAGCCAGTCCAGCCGCGCCTCGATGTCGGCTGGCGCCAGCCAGACCACTGCGGGGTTGGCCTTCACCAGCGCCGCGCACTGGCGGCCTGACATCTGCATCAGGCCGCGGCCACGGCGGGGGTATCAGGACACCCCATGCAGACAGCATGTGGAGATCACACAGCCAGACTGCACTGGCATGCTCAAATGCCGCTGCTCTGTGCTTTGAGAATCAGGGGCAGCAAGGTGAGTGGGCAAGCATGATGACTGAAAAGGCCGCCACCTTTGGCATGGACGTCTTCACGCATGCCAGCCACGCGCCCAGGTGTTCAGTGGTCAGGTCGGCCAGCAGGCGCGGCTCGGACCTGAGCGCTGCTTGCACCCACTCGATGCCCTCGTAGGTTGGCCGCCTTCCAGGGTACATCCCCCGCCCCTCATGGATGAAGTGATTATATTTCTCTGACTGCAGGCACCGACAAAGCCATTGTTCAGTGAGCAGGTCATAAAGACGAGCGACCGCGCCAGCCCTGCAGATTTTGTGGGCAATCTCGGCAGCCTGGAGCATCATTCCAACCGACATGCGATGGGTTCGAAGCCCCGCCTGGGTGCAGAGTGGCGGCGGCTGCAGCGAGAACCACTCGCAGAGCCACTAACCCACGACTGTTGCAGCCTCACGAAGCCACAAGGCTTGCAATCAGACGATACCATCCAGTCCCAAGGTTACAGTGACGGTGACATACAGGTCCGATCTTATTGCCTCACCGGAAATACCGAGAACAGCAGCTCAAGCATCGGCCGCAGGCTCTCCGACAGGCGCAGGACGATGGCAGGATGCCGCCGCACCGCCCGGCTGAACAGCTCCGCGCTGACCACTCGAGCAAGATCCTCGCCGAGCAGCTGCTCCACAGCTTCTGCCGCTGCATCAGCTGCAGCGGCGTCGTCGTTGCCTGCATTTCTCATATGGCGATGGATAAGTTTCCACCGTGTCCACGAGCACAATAACCTGCGTCTTGTGAGGACTGCTGCAACGATGGCACGCAGGCGCACCTCGAACATGAGAGATGCATAGGCTGCACTAGCACGGGTGCAGGGGTCCCTCATCGGCGCGCGTGCCGGAGGCTAGATGGGGCATCAATGTGTGATGAACTTTCGAGCGAGGCAGTCCAGCCTCAGCCGCCGCACCCATGTTGGCAAACAGGATGTACTGTTTGATGGCGGCGCGGGCGGCATCGGCAGACTCGGAAGTGGAGAATCGCGTGGTCAAGCCGTACTCCATCCTGTTGCAATTGTGACACACTCACCCAGTCGGCGCAAGCGGGCTGTGCATTCACAAAGGCAGCAATCTGATGCCTGCTGGCGGACTTGAGTAGTCTTGAGCAGCTTGGCAAAGGCACAGAAGGCGATTGGACAAGCTGAAGTGCACCTCGTTGCATCGTATTGGCCCTGGTATCGGACAGCCCGACGCAGGGGACAGAAATAATAATGCAGATGGAGAACGATCGTATATCACGCGAGCTGCGACATGTAAACTTACCCACAGGTTCTTGAAGCAGTATAGATCGTCCTGAGGCTCTCGTCGACAGGTCCGTGGGAGAATGAAACAGATAATACACCTGTTTGTTTCGGGACAGGTGCTGCACTTTCAAAGCAGCAGGACGCAAGGGAAGCAGCAGAGACTACGTGCACTTCAAAGCATTTTTGCACTGCACAGCAATACAGCATACATTTCATCTACACTGCACAGCACTACAGCAATACACTGAGCTGTCTGAGCTGGAGTAGGGGCGAGGTCGAAGTCTCGGCAACCTTGTCAGTGGAAGTCAGTTTCTCCGACATAGATATCGCGCCGACGGCACGATGGCGAGCGGCGTCGCCCCGATCAAGCCCGAGTTCAGACGCAAGATTGGTGCGCTGATCGTGGTCGAGGCCGTGACGGGCAGCTTGGCCGCTGCGCCAGCGGAGGCTGGCGCCACGTTGACCGCTGAGCCGCCAGCTGCGCACAAGACGACTGGCGGCAAGCCGCAGCACACCAAGAAAAAGAGCCGCCGCCAGATGCAAAAGGTTCTCGAATCACGTCTGACACGTTTGCAGCTTGCGGTGGACGCCATGCTGGCATGCGCCATGGCAGCAGCAGCGGCACGGGTGCACCTTCACAACTCTGCTCGTTCTGTCGACTTCGCCTCGAACTGGGAAGAAGGCACGCATGGTGTCTCAGTCCGAGGCTGGTGGCCAACGCTGCACCTGCCCAGGCCCCTGTCCAGGCGTTGACACAGCCGCAGAGCATGCGTCAGTCAACTAGACCATCTGCAGCCAAAGCATTTTCGCCCTCTTTCACCCACAGGACCGGCAGGAGCGGCGCCGCTCGGTGCTGGAGGTCTGCACGCCCTTTGTGCTGGGCGCCTGCCGCTATGGTGACAGCTGCCGCTTCTCTCATGACGTGCCCGCCTACCTGGCCACTAAGGCGCCTGAGCTGCCTGGGCGCTGCCCCTTCTCAGCCGCCGACGCCTGCCCTTATGGTGCGAGCAGGTCTGCAATGCCGTTATGACCTACCAGGCGAAAGCAGAAAGAGCTGATGTGCGCAGGGTGCCGGCCTTGTCGTGTTCGATGATGCTGCGGGGTGCTGACAGCTCTGCCGGAGCCTTCTCACCGCTGCGGCCACGGCAGAGTGCAGCCTGCCACTGAGGGCCACTGGGTACCCTGTGTCACTGCCAGCCTCGCCGGGGCATCACGCTTTGATCAACAAGACGCGCCTACTTGCTTCGTGGCAGGTATCACCTGCCGCTGGGCGTCTGCGCACGCTGCGCCGGACGCACTCACCCTGCAGCACATCATCGAGCCGAAGCGGGCGGCGGCATCAGCAGCAGCCGGCGGCGCTGCTGCAGCAGCCAATGGCGTTGGCGCTGTGGCAGGCMCCCCCGCGGCGGCGGCAGCCGAGCCGGGCGGCGCTGCTGAGCCTGCCGCGGCGGGCACAGGCCCGCAGGCAGCCGCGGTGCTGTCGCCGCCTCCGGCAGGCGAGGGACAGCAGCCAGAAGATGCCACCTGGGCGGCGGGCAGCGGCGGCGACCTGCAGCGCTCCTCAGAGACGGCGGCGGCGGCGGCGGCGGCGGCAGCGGCTGTCCCGGCGCCTATGGCTGCGGCACCCGAGGTTGCGCATGAGGCGGACGTGCCGACAGCACGGTCCGATGATGGGCCGCAGGACACGCCTGGCAGCTCGTGCGTGGAAGTGCCACACCAGCCTGCGGCAACTGCCCCGCAAAGCCGTCTGGGCGCTGCAGCGGCGGCTACGGCAGCCGGCCCAGACGCACAGTGGCTGGATGGCCATGCCGGCGGCGGACAGGGCGCGGCAGCCGCGCAGGGTGGTGTCATGGCAACGCCGGCGCCGGCAAGCACGGCGGCGCAGCCGTCGGACACGCCGCCCGGCGCGCCGCCACGGATCATGGACCTGCCGGCGCAGTCGACGCTCCCGGCCAGCGTCAACTTCCTGAGCAAGGACCTGCAGGGCGACCTCAGGTGAGAAAACCCTGCTCTGTGCTCTTCCGGCTCCTTGGAGACACTCGATGGGAGGCAGCTCGACGGGTTGTCGCCAAACTGATGCTGCGGCATGTTGCTGCAGCACTGCGCCGTGAGACAGATGCCTCGCTGCGCGTCGCACTGCGCTGTGTCAGCCTTGACCTGCTTCAAGAAGGTGGCAGTTTCTGAATGAACAGCTCCCTCTTCACGGCACAGGCGCAACACCTACGACTTTAGCCGCGCGGACGGCGTACTGAAGCGACTAGGCCTGCAGGCCGGCCGGAAAACAAAGGCTGCCAACGCAAAGCAGCAGCAGAAACGGCAGCAGCAGCAGCAGCAGCAGCAGCAGCAACAGCAACAGGAGCAGCAGCAGGAGCAGCAGCAACAGGCGGAAGTTCTCGGGCAGCAGGAAGCAGGCACGGGCGGAGCCGTGGAGCCCGCGGCCAAGCGGCAGCGGCTGGATGATGCTGTTGACAGTCCCATTGCCAATAGCGCTCATGCTGCTGCTGCTGCTGCTGCCTCAGACTCGGCAGCGACGGGCGCAGATGATGCCCCGGCCGCCAGCCACTGCGCGCTGATGGAGCACAACAGAAGCACGGCAGCGGCGCCCCCTGCAAAGAGTGCAGCCACGCCGGCGGACCAGTCATCGTCCCCGACAGCAATCGCAGCTGCAGGCGGCGTACCAGCCGTTGCCGGCGACCCCGCCGCAGCCGCGCGGGACGCCGACGCGCAGCAGCGGCGGCTGTTTGACATCCGGGCGCAGGCGGACGCGGGCGCTGATGCGCAGGACTCGAAGCTGCGGCCGGCGGAGAAGCGGCGCATCGACTTCCGCGGCAAGACGTACCTGGCGCCGCTCACCACCGTCGGCAACCTGCCCTTCAGGTGTTACATTTGCCTGCCCGGCTTTTGGGTAAAGAGGGCTTGTCTATGATCACCACTGTCGGCAAATTGCCCTTCGGGTGCGCCCTTCCTGAGGGCAGTGAAAGGGACAGTCTAGTCTTGTGCGGCGGCATCTGTCTGGCTGTCAGGCCGCTTGTAGAGCACCACTCTGGAGCCGTCATTGCAAACCCTGCTTGCCCAATCCGTGCGGCCAGGATGGATCCAGCAGCCATGGACCACTTAGCCGTGTCGGCAATGTGC
The DNA here is from genome assembly GCA_033439295.1 of Deuterostichococcus epilithicus. Lineage (NCBI taxonomy): Eukaryota > Viridiplantae > Chlorophyta > Trebouxiophyceae > Prasiolales > Stichococcaceae > Deuterostichococcus > Deuterostichococcus epilithicus. The sequence continues at coordinate 47,085 of JAVTLE010000017.1, forward strand.
AGCTCGAGGCGGGCACTGTCACTGTCCTGCATACTTGCTCTGGTCGTGCGTGCCAGCGCTGTGCGAGACACGTGCGTATCACCCTGCAACATGCAGTCCTTAGTTGCACAGCAAGCCACCAGCTCGTGAGGATTTCCAGGAGGAGGGCTGCTGCTGATCCGGGAATCCGCACCATCTTCTCCCCTCCATGCCCGCAGACGCGTGTGCAAGGGGCTGGGCGTCGACATCACCTGCGGCGAGATGGCTATGGCGACCAATATCATACAGGGCCAGGGCTCCGAGTGGGCGCTGCTGCGGCGCCACCCGTCCGAGGACGTTTTCGGCGTGCAGGCGCGCAAGTTCTGGCACACACGCCCAGGCGCCACACTGTCGAGCCAGTCAGGACGCTGGCATCCTGCAGCTGTGGTGCTCTGCTCCGCGTCTTGGAGGTCAAAAACTGCAGACACGGACGCCTGACAGTGACTTGTATAGAGTCGGCCACCGGATAAGTGAGAGACAGAGGCTCCTGCGCCTCATGCGCATGCAGATATGCGGCGGCTTTCCGGACGCTGTGGCGCGCTGCTGTCAGCTGCTGGATGAGCACATCAGCGTCGACTTTGTGGTGCGTGTCAGAGGACGAGGGTGAGGAGGCCTGCAATGCCGCCGTCGGTGGCGCCCGCCGATGGCAGGCGGCGCACTGCCTGACCACTGCCCGGCAGTGGTTCTGGTCTGATCGGGTGCTACGATGAGGACGCAACTGGGGCTGATTGCAGCCTGCGCATGCTGATGGCCTTGCCGAGTCTGGCACCCGCATGTCCACCACTGGTGCTACAAAGCTGGGCAAGTCAGGATTTGTGCGCACGCAGGACATCAACATGGGGTGCCCCATCGATCTGGTGTGCAACAGGTGACTCGCAGCATGCCTTGCCTGATCGCTCTTTTCCTTGCAACAGTATGCTGCGCGAGTTGACAGCTTTCAAAGCTCGGAGCAGTGCCTGGGAGCGGGGCCATCAAGTGGGAGTGCACCTGTTGCTGGCAGAGGCGGCGGCTCGGCAATGCTGCTGAAGCCGCAGAAGATGGGTGAGGTGGTGAAGGCGGCGGTGGGCGTCCTGTCATGCCCGCTCACATTCAAGCTGCGCAAGGTAAGCCCAGGTTCTGGAGACCGGCGGTGCTGGGTCTAACCTGCTTTCCCGGACTGGTGCAGACGGATGACTCGTGCTGTCCTGCCCGCGCACTTTCAAGCTGCGCAGGGTGCAGTCTCGAAATCGCTGTGCCGATGGGCTGTTCTCGTGGGTTGCTCTCCAGCAGCGGCCAGGCGCTTATCTCCATCCTGCAGGCGTCCAGCTGCGGCTGTGCAGCCGCAGGAGCAACACCGGACAGCGAACTAGCCTCCTGCGCCGCCTGTTGTCCAAGGGGTTGGTCCATCATTCACCCTGTTCCCTCTGCAACCCGCAGGGGTACTATGACGGCAAAGATGTGGCGCACAACCTCATCCCAAAGGCGGCTAGCTGGGGCGCCGCCGCCGTCACGCTGCACGGCCGCACCCGCCAGCAGCGGTGCGGCCCCCCTGCTGCAAGATACGCCATGAGATATCCTGCTTGCAGCAGACTCGGATGTGCTGCATGAGGGGATGCGTGTGCGCCGATGCCCTGGAGAGCAGTCTCGTCCCCACCGTGCGGCTGCGGGCGACACGCCTGACACCTGTGCCGCGCTATGCCGCAACGCCTTGCACAGGCATGTCAACACCGTATTGCTGTGCGGTCCCTTTGCGAGCCAGCTGTGCAGGTGCGGACTGGGGCACAGCTGCACATCAGGATAGACGGCGTGCAATCATGGACGGGCTCCACCAGTGTCATGGAGGACTGTACTCGGCTGTAGGTACTCGAAGCTGGCGGACTGGGAATATGTGCAGCGATGCGCCTCTGCAGTCCCCGAGGTGTGCGTCGGCCGTCTCTACCCTGAGCTTGCATTCCATTCCATGACTGTTCTGGCTATTCCTCGACAGTGCCTGGCAATGCCAACAGCCGCCCGGCAGTCGCAGTCGAGGACCTGGTTCATAAACGCCGCTATGGCATACAAGCGCCATCCACTCAAATGCCCGAAGCATCCTTGGCTCCCTCTGCAGGGCTTCCAGATGCTCGGCAATGGCGACGTGTACAACTTCGAGCAGTGGGGCCGGCTGCTGGATGGCTCGCGGCTGGCGAGCCTCATGGTCGGCCGTGCCGCGCTTGTCAAGCCCTGGCTGTTCACCGAAATCAAGGTGCGGTCTGTGTTAGATCCTGACTGCTTCGCCGAGATCTGGGTTGACTGCGCTGCGGGATTGTGTCTGTGCACGGCCGCCGGGAGCCCCGGCACTGGGACGCCTCCGTGGCAACCAGCTGAACGAGCTGACCGGCTGACCCGCGCTCATGTCCTGACAGACTGACTTCGCCTGTGTCTCGCCATCTGCATTCTCAGCGGGGCAGCCCTGCAGACGAGCGCCTGGACCCGGCGAAGCTCACTGGGACAGCTGTGAAGGCAAGCAATTGGACCTGCTGAAGGACTTCGCCTGATGGCCGGTAGGGTTTTAGGCTTTACTAGCAGCACCCTTGCCTTGCTGACATCGCCGCTTTCCTATGGTATTCGCCAGGAGCGCCGGCACTGGGACATCTCTGCGGGCGAGCGGTTGGACCTGCTGAAGGACTTTTGCGCCTACGGCCTCACACACTGGGGATCCGACTCGAAGGGCGTGGAGACGACGCGGTGGGTTTTTGTCTGGAACCCACGTCCGTTGCACGCTGTGCGATGCGTCTGTGGGATTGGCCACACGCGCTGGACATTGGGACTGAGTGGTGAGGAGTGGCCTGGAACATGTGCACTGCTGCGCATGTCTGCGTTGGCATGTGTGTTTGCCGCCGTGTTGGCCAGGGACGCGGCGGCATTGCTGCGTGACCAGCAGTGCTGAAAGGCCGAGCTTGACCTGAGCGCTGTGGTTTCCTGGGGTTTCCTGATTTTCAGCCCGCATTTCTGGAAAGCCTGCCAAACCCTGAAATGCGGGCTGGTCCATGCAAAGCTGTGGATGCCGCACTTAGGGTTCTGCTCTTCTGCAAGGTTGGTGCTACAAGCAGTCTGCGTCACGCATCGGGATATAGCGGTGCAGGACGGGCGCCCACTCCAGTGAGAATCCGCCTCTGAAAGCCGAGCGAATCCTCCACGAGTCCTGTAGCCGGTCTTTCGCCCCACAAACCGATTCATTCGTGCACTCGCAGGCGCTTCCTGCTGGAGTGGCTGTCCTTCCTGCACCGCTACATCCCTGTGGGGCTGCTGGAAGCAGGATGCGAGGCGGCGCACCTTAACTGGCGCAACCCTGGCTTCCGTGGCCGCTCGCAGCTGGAGGGGCTGCTGGGCTCCGACGACCCTCGCGACTGGGTGGCCATCTCCGAGATGCTGCTGGGGCCGCCGCCGGCGGGGTTCATCTTTGCGCCCAAGCACAGGGCACAGGTGGGGAGCCTGGTGCAATGCCGCCAGACAATGGCACCTCGTGAGACCGCGCAAATGCCGCCCTGCCTCATCTTTGCGCCCCAGCACAGTCAGGCGAACTGGAAGGTTTGACGTCATGGTCCAGTGTAGCAGCGCGCTGCAGGGTTTAAAGACCAGCTGACCTCACAGGACGGGGACGGGGCGATGGCGATGCACTGCGATGCCTCGGCTCAAACCATCTCTTCGGAAACCTGATGCACTGGATCAGAGATGGCTGACCACATGGCCACTTGAAGCATGGCGCACTGTGCACGATCAGGAGTGATTGGCTCAGGTGGATCAATTTCCTGCTACCGTGTCTGCAGGCGCACGCCAAGTCTGAGCAGGACATGGCGCTTGCCGTTGAGGGCCGCGGCCCCATCAAGGGCTGACCACCCAGCGCGCTGCGGACCTCGTTGCGGCGATGTGAGCGACCAGCGCCTGCAAGGTGTATGCTGGACGGTCGGACACGGCGGCGGGCCGTGTGGCTGCTGCAGGGCCGCCGCTCGAGCGAGATGGCAAGGCATCTCGACCCATCGCACATTAGGCCGCGGCCTTAACGTCAGGTTCCAAATGCGTCTTGCTGCTAGCTCACCGCCACATGCGGCGCATATTTACTAGCAGGAACCCAACGGAACTTCGGTAGCACGTAGTAATGTATCCGCTGATATAGTCTTGGAACTGTACTCGACATGTGTTGAAGTACGCTAGGTGGTGGCCATATTTTCTGGCTCTGCGGCGGCTCCGGCGGTGGCTAGACAATCGCACATCTTACAAGGTCGCGTGTCCCTCAAGTTTTTTGGCCAATATCAATTGAGGACGCAGAGGTTCACAACCAGTGCTCCAGTTGCAACAGCGCGTCTGCAGGTCTGCCACTTCACCCTTCACCGGTCAAGGGTCGATGAAATGCTTCACAAAGTTGAGGCTCGCATGATGAGCTTGTCCAGCTGCGGCAGATCACAGCTTCGTGTCTCGGTGGCTGTGGAGACCTGAACTCTTCCATCAAATCGTGGGTGGTGAACATAGTCCAAGGGCTCGGCGGCGTGCAAACTGGTCGATCCCCAGGACGTGTCCGATGTTTGGCGCATGAGATTGTAAATCGAACGGCGTGGCTACGGCGAGCATTTTGGGCAAAGTGGCAGCAGCCGCAATGCAGGCGGGCCTGCGCAGCCCCTGCGGCTGCACATCCGCGCTGCTACTGCCGAGGGTAAGCCCTCCTTGCTCACGTTGGGTGCATTCCTTGTTCACCATCTCAGATCAACTAGGTGAGCATCACAAGCGCATGGCGAAGGATGGAGAATCTATCGCAGAGTGCTAACAGCGGCTTCGAACCTCTCAAAACGGAGCACTGCGCCGCCGCTCCTCTTGCAAAGCAAGCGTGCGGCCAAGACTCTGACAGCCTTGCTGCTGTTGTAATGGCTCAACACCTTCCACGCGGCGTCGTGTTGCGTGCAGGCGGCGATGCGGACCCCGTTCAGCAGCAGGCTGGCGAGCCAAGTTTCAACTGCCGCAGCATGGCAGACGGCGCATCCTGCTTTCCGGGAGCTGAGCAGTGCCGCCAGCATGCGAGGCGCCTTGCAGGCTACGTCGCCTGCCGGTCCGCTGCTGGGAGGCTGGGTCAGCCGGCAGCGCGGGCCAATGGCGCCGCAGCTGCGGCGCTGGCACGGCGTCGTGGCGGCCGCGAGGGGCGGCAAGCAGAAGAAGAAGCAGGACGACAGTGCGTTTCGGTTCCTGAGCCTACACGCCTGCATGGCTGGGCGCTGAGTCAGGGAATGACGTTCCCTGCCGACATCGAGAGCCTTTGCATGGCAGAGCAGCTTGTGCCGTGCAGTGCTCGCATGCAGGACATCCATGGGCGCCATCGGATGTGGACACCCCAGTCGAATAGCCAACAGCGACATGCTGCTTATATGTGCGCTTCAGCCGCCAGGGATCCTGTTGCCCCACTGCCGCGCAGGCCCGTACAAGGACACCGTCAACCTGCCGGTCACGAAGTTCAACATGCGCGCCAACAGCGTGCAGCGGGAGCCGCAGCTGCAGGCGCAGTGGGCGGAGCAGCGCACCTACGAGCAGCTGCGGGACGGCAACCCCGGGGTGAGGGTGCCGGGAAGGCTAAAGACAGCTTCCCGCGCCTTTCTTGCCCAGCTCAGAGCCGCGTTCTGCCACCCTGGCGTCGAAGCGCCTGTCAATGGCACGAGCGCATGGCCCGTCTGCGAAGCTGCGTCCTGCCACCTTTGGGGCACGAAGCTGGTGACGGCCTCACCGCTGCACGTCAGCTTGTGGACTCCAGCTGCACGGTGTGAGTGGCAGCACAGGATCACCCCAGATTGGCAGCATGTCGCTGATTGTCCCCTCCGTCCGGCTGCCGCAGCACCGGACGGGGACTGGGCAGGGTCGACCATGCTGCCAACATAACGCTGCGCCTGCCAGCTGGGCGAGCACTCATGTCCGCTTGCAGCATGACCAGTGCATCTGCTCACATGCGCCACAAAGCCACCGCCATGCAACAGCAGAGCATGGTACCCATCGTTCCGTGCTGCCTGTGCGCAGGAGCCTTTCACGCTGCACGACGGGCCGCCGTACGCAAACGGCGACCTGCACATCGGGCACGCGCTCAATAAGGCATGCGCCCGCTGGCCCGCCTGTCTGCCTCGCCAGTGTCGACATGCGTACCTGACGCTCACAGACAACTGGTCTGGGGATGACAGCAGCTCCCGGAGCCCTGAGAAATCCCCAGGGCTCTGCTGGCTGTTGTCAAACGCTTGCAACGCTGCTTCCGCTGGCGGAGGGCGCCGCCGCAGCGCAACCCTGCGGCAAGCTCGCGGCTCCGGCCGTGCTCGACGTTCGCCTTGCTGCTCATACGCAGGTGCTGAAGGACATCATCGTCAAGTACCAGCTGCTGGCGGGGCGCAAGGCCAAGTATGTTCCTGGTTGGGACTGCCATGGCCTGCCCATCGAGCTCAAGGTGAGGCAGGGCTTACATCGCACAGGTCTGCAGAGCTGCATGCTGTGGGAAATGCACTTGGCGGCCATGCTTCCCTTGGTGGCGTCTGTGTGTCAACATGTGAGGCGAGCATCACGGCATGCGGCTTGGCGTGAAAGGCGGAGGCACCTGCGAGCGGCCGCGGGGGTGCTGGCCAGCGGACGCGGCCGGTGCTGACCAGGGACTCAGTCTCGTTGGGAGCTGATTGGTCAACACCGGCGCCCGGCAACGGGAAGGCCTCACACTGCTGAGCCTACGAGCGACATACGGCCCTGTCATACATGTCACCGCAGATGCTGCAGGTGATGTGCGCCGAGCAGCGGCAGGGGCCGCACGGTGGTTTAAGCTTCGGGCTCACGCAGGATGAATCTGCAACACAGACCTGGTTGTCACACAGTGCCCTGTTGATTTCGTCCCTCTGCCCCCTGGCCACAGGTGCTACAGGCGATGAGCGCGGAACAGCGGGAGGGGCTCACAGGCCTGAAACTGCGGTACAAGGCGCGCGATTTTGCGCTCAAGACCGTCGCCTCGCAGCGAGAGCAGTTCAAGCGGTGCGCTTTGCACAATCTGTAACCTACCCTAGTCCTCTGCTGCTTTGGGACAGGGCCATGAGCCGCTGTATCAGTGCTCTGATACACTTGCACATGTGAACCATCCGCTGGCCTGAAATGATATTTGGTGTCGTGCAGCTTGCGCATGTGGGCCAGCTGGGAAGCCCTGCGAATGGCGCGGAATGCAGCGTCTGAGGCTGCAAGGTCGCAGGGAAAGAAGCTCAGTAATCATGCTGACTCGGCAACCATTCCCAGCGCAGTCCTGACGTGTGGGCGATTGGGAGGCGCCGCATCTGAGGCGCTCATGCGACGTGGTACTCAAACATGTCTGTCGGCTTGGCACTGGCACCGACACTGGCAATTCCTGCAGCGCAGCTTTGGCGTGTGGGGCGAGTGGGAGGCGCCCTACCTAACGATGAACCCCGCCTATGAGGCGGCGCAGCTGGGCGTCTTTGGGAAGATGTTCCTGAACGGGCACATCTACCGGGGGCGCAAGCCCGTGCACTGGTCGCCCTCCAGCCGCACCGCGCTGGCAGAGGCGGTGCGTGAGTCGGTGCCGGACGCCCGTGTCATAGTTCCATCGCACCATGGACAGCAATTCCTGCCGCGGGCATTGCAGCGTGGCAGCACCAAGCCACGAGAAGACCCTCATTCATGCACTGTCCATGCACATTCAACTCGATGAAAAAATAAACGTCCATCCGCTTTCGGGTGCGCAGGAACTGGAGTATCCAGATGGTCACACATCGCGCAGCATCTATGTCGCCTTGCCGGTGCACACCATTGGTATGTTTTTTGGGCACTTGCCCTGCCCTGCACTTTCACTTCTGCGAATGAGTTAACACGGGGTGTAAGCTCTCGCTTGTCGAGCCAGGGTCACATTTTGCAAGCTTGCTCTCCAGCAGCACTAGGGTGTGCGATGAGACCGCCATGTGGACGGCCGCTTCTGGGCGATGCACCGCGTTTTCTTTCGCTAGACCCGATAAGTTCTGTGTCGTGCAGGCGGTTCTGTGCCGGAGGAGCTTGGACAACAGATGCGCGGCGCGGCCATCGCCATTTGGACCACCACACCCTGGACCATGCCCGCCAACATGGCGGTGGCGGTCAACGGCAGCCTGCAGTACTCGCTGGTGAAGACACAGGTGTGCAGAGTTCATGCTGCGGTATTGTGTGACAGGCGTGTTCAACACGGGCTGTGCGCTGCACACATAAAAGCCAGCAGCGGCAGCCGACATGCGTTCCCAGCCATCCGCCTGGCATCTAAACGCCACTGCAACCTGCCCTGCCTCGTGCTTGTGCATAGCCCTTTGATGGCTGTCAAAGTGCTACACACGTTCACAGCAGGGCTGACAGCTCGTCGGAAGCCTAATGCATAATGACACTGGCACATGTAGGGCGCCCATCGCCTGTACCTGGTGTCGGACCTTCTGAATCAGCGACAAGCTCGCTGTCACGAGTTCATGTGTTCACTCTTGCTGCGGCGCCCGCAGGATGGCCGCAAACTGTTTGTGGCATCGGACCTGGTGGAGAAATTCGGTGAGAAGCTGGGCGGCGGGCCGCTGCAACGCCTGGGCAGCCTCACAGGCGCGTCTCGATGGCTCTGTGGCGACAGGCTTGACAGGATCCTGAGCACGATTTTTTTAGCGAGGGCCATGCACCGCGCGGTGCTAGGGTAATGGCTGTGGCACGAGGGCGGTCGAGGTTTGTGAGTTGCGACTGATGCTGTTGCCGGCAGCGGGCACAACGTGCTGCGAGCTGACCTGTTGTCATAGCACAGCAACTCGGGGCTGGCAGCCCTTCCGTCTTGTCCCGAATGCGCACGCAAGCAGCCGGCGGACACTTGCGCACGCGCGCCCGCTGTGCGGCCGCGCCACCGTCTCGGTGGATGCTGCAACTCTGTCACGCCTTTCATGCAGCAAACCGGGGGCATTTCCAGACCTGCTTTTCAAAATGAGCATCTCCCGCATCTTCCGTCCGCAGGCGAGCAGCTGGCGGGCACCACATACTCCCACCCGCTGTGCGACCGCGTGAGCAGCGTGCTGGTCGGGGGCGACTACGTCACCGCGGAGTCGGGCACGGGATTGGTGCACTCCGCCCCCGGCCACGGCCAGGAGGACTACCAGGTGAGAGCCCGGCTGGATTCCATCAGCTGCGGAGGGACCGAACATGCCGCAGCCACGCACAGCAGCTCCGTCAAAGCAGTGAGCGGTTTCGGTTCGTGATGCCGCCGCTGGGGGCGCGGCTGCGGCGGACGAGATTGCCGTGCAAGAGCAGGCCTAGAGCCAGCATAGAAGGGTTTTGTACCGCCCGGCCGCGCCATCTCCTGATGTCCCACCTGGGCTTGAGCATCAGCAGCCCAGCTTGCAGCTGGTCCTGACAACCCAGTTGTCAGCTGGAGCACGCTCAGTGGATCTTGCTTCGCCTGCGCAATGGCGAGAGCGGGCGTGCAGGCCGGTCTGTGTACGCTAGCCTCCTTTTCGTTCGGCGTTGGTTCACATAGTAGCAGTTGCGCACTTTTTGCGGGCAAACAGGCAGCAGGCATGTATGCCTCATATTTCAACTGCCTGACACCCTGCAGATCTGACACGAATCGCCATTGAACCCCGTGCCCTGCAGCTGGGTCAGTCACACGCGCTGCAGCAGCTGCACACACAACCTGAGCCGGCGCATGGACTGCGCCCTATGACCAAATCGAGCCGCATCATGCACCTGAGACTGTTCGTGTCTGCTTGCAGCTTGGCCTGAAGCACGGGCTGGAGGCGTTCAGCCCGGTGGACGATGCCGGGTGCTTCACTGCAGAGGCAGGCGCAGATTTTCAGGGCCTGGCGGTGCTGGACGAGGGCACTGCCGCCGTCATCGCTGCGCTCGAAAAGGCTGGGGCGCTGCTCCAGGTGCGCTGGTCAATCACAAGTCGTGCTCGGTCTTGATTGCATGGAGCCATTTGCTGCACTGGAAAAGGCCTGGGCGCTGCTCCAGGTGCACTAGTCGGTGTCGAGCTTCTATGCAGTTGTCTGCATGTGAGCCATTCACGCAACTGCGTGAGCAGTCGACGCCAGATGGCTAAACGAGACTTCTCGTACCCTAATCTCGTAGACGTTTCGTAGAGCGACCGCATCGTCTGGTCACATGCATCTCACTGCATCTCGTAGACGTTTCGTAGAGCGACCGCATTCCTCTTGCTTGCAATGCCCTATTTCTTCCTGCATTCCAGGAGCAGGGCCATTCTGCACAGCCACACACACGGCTGGCATGCTCGAAGTCATCATGCCTCCAGTGTCAATCCACTGCCTCTTTCATGTTATTCTCAGGAAGAGGTGTACGCGCACAGCTACGCATACGACTGGCGCACCAAGCTGCCCACCATCTACCGTGCCACTGACCAGTGGTTCGCCTCGGTCGACGGTTTTCGGTGCGCCCTTTCCAGATCTGGGGTTTGCTGCTGGTGTTTCGGTAGTAGTGGTGAAGATTGCAATCGAGTCTGCATGCTGCCGAGGCACGTCAAATGACGCTTCCGATTCGCGCGGTCAGCCGCCACGTTGCCTTGCCTTTTGGAACGTGAGACCAGCGCAAGCAGTCGACATGGTCGGCTGGTTCAGTAGGCTGCTGTCGAAGGATGCATTTGCCTGAGCGGCCAGGGCCGCTGCCTCGCTAGCAGTTGTCAGGACTTATGCAATGCTTGTACAAGGGTGTGCAGTGCATGAGTAGCGTCTCAGTAGCACCTCCAGCTAGAACGAAGCAGCAGTAAGCCAAACTATGCGCTGACAACCCAGTGCTTCTCTGGTAAGTCAGCACGACCAGGAACCGAGTGAGGTGCCGCCATGCATGCGCAGATGCATATCATCCTGCAGCGTCTGAGGTTTTGCATGCTTGCAAGTTTCAAATCTTCTCCACTCCTGACCCTCAACAAAAGAAGCAGGCGCTGGTAGCAATCGAGGGCGTATCGTGGCTGCTGGCAGACGGCTGGATGCGCAACATATCCACAATGCAAGGCTGCAATACCAGCAATTGATTCTATTGGGCAGGATTCTAACGCTAGATATCCAGTTTGCGAGAAGAAGGCAGTGTGCTGGCCAGCACAAGTATAAGCCTCATGCCGCAGGGCCACAGATGTCTTATCATGCTGTCGAATCGCAGGACGGAGGCACTGGCGGCGATCGAGGGCGTGCAGTGGCTGCCGGCCAGCGGCAAGAAGCGCATCACGTCCATGACGCAGGGCCGCAACGACTGGTGCATCAGCCGGCAGCGCAAATGGGGCGTGCCCATTCCTGTTTTCTACAACTCCGAGACGGGTGCGCACTGAGACAGGTTCTGTATTCAAAATTTATAATCCAGAGAGGCATACCTGCCGCATGATGCTATAAATGACATTCACCACACTGCACTGGGCTCGACACTCGTGTCTGTGCTTGTTGGGAGAAACAGCAGCTGCTGCCGTTGCACTCAGAAGCATGCACATCTGCGCCACATGCCGAGCTGCAAAAGGCCGATTCACTGCCAGCCTGTGCGTGTGCAGTGGCATGGGTTGGATCCTCTCACATTTGGAATCACTCTGCTCTTGCGCGTGCAGGGGAGCCGGTGATGACAGAGGCGAGCATCGCGCACGTGCAGAGTGTCATCGCCGAGAAGGGCACAGACGCCTGGTGGCAGCTGCCGCTGGAGGACCTGCTGCCGGAGGGGCTGCGGGACCAGGCGCCGCGGCTCAAGAAGGGCGAGGACACGATGGCGAGTTCCCCTTTCACAAAACAATCCATAAAACAACATATCTAAACATGCACAACGCACAGCCTGAGGGCTGCTGCTCGGGACTCGGAACCTGTCGCGCCCGCTGCGTCGCCGAGGCGGATCCGAGCGAAGTGCCAAGACCAGGCGCTGTGGCTGGGTGGGCAGCATGGCTGTGGCGAGGCGCATGCGAGCTGGTCTGGAAAGGACGGGGCTCTGGTGTCCCGGGATCCGCCGGGGAGGTGTGGCAGCGGCAGCGGCGACGGCGGCGAGCACCTGCAGCCAATGCAGCATTGACAGCAGCTCTCCATGCTTCGACTGCAGCACACATGGCTCCACAGCGGCCACGGCCGACAAGCTTGGACGTCTGCTGCGATCCCGCTCGCCAGACTCATTGTTCCCGCACACCTGAATGTCTATCCTTCCCGCAGGGCGTGTGGTCCGGCAGCGGCACCAGCTGGCCGGGCTGCACCGACGCCGAACCGCCAGCGCTGCAAAGGCTCAATGCTTTGTCGGCTGCACCGAAACCGATCGGGCAGTGTGCGCCTGCTCTGCAGGACGTGTGGTTTGACAGCGGCACCAGCTGGGCGGGCTGCGTCGATCCGGACCCGGCGCTGACGCTGCCGGCAGACCTCTACCTGGAGGGCTCCGACCAGCACCGCGGGTGGGTCCAAACCCTGAACCCTCCATGCGATGGACGTACACGCAGCATGTCCCTGTGACGGCTACACATCCAGCGCGTTCCTGCTGCCTCTGAGCCGGCATGCGCGCAGGGGTCCGGCCTGGCACAAGAGTGACGGGCACGCAGCACCCAGTGCAGGGCATGTGCTTGGTGCCCATGACGCCGCAAAACCGAGTGGTGCAAGGGAGGCGGCTCTGCCAGGCGGATGCGCCCATGATCGCCCTGCCAGCGGAGGTGCCTGCCTGTTGCAGGTGGTTCCAGAGCTCGCTGCTGACCAGCGTGGCGGCGACGGGCATCGCACCCTATAAAGCAGTGCTAACCCATGGTGCGGAGTGTGCTATCGAGCGACTTGTTGGCTGGTCGGCTAGCTTTGCCACGTGATCTGTGCTGGCGCCATCTGGTTGCTGTGTCTACACTCTGGCAGCGTTGATGCTCGACCGGCAAGCAAGGGCTTGCATCAAGATGCTCGGCAGCGCTCATCCCCGTCACAGGCGTGTCGTGTTCGTCATTATTCCACAAATCATATGAGCTGGATAGGGAGCACGCCCTCCTGCATCCAATGAATTTGGCCACCGGCTGGACCCACGCCCCGTCGCCAACGGTCAACAGCCCTGCCGACCAGACTCGCGAACTGACTGCACAGGCTTCGTCCTGGACGAGCGGGGCGTGAAGATGAGCAAGTCCATCGGCAACGTGGTCGACCCGCGCACCGTCATGCTGGGCGGCAAGGACCAAAAGGTGCAGCTTTTGTTGTTAAATCGTTGAGACATGGATTGTTGAAAACTAAAACACCTTTATGCTGGGCGGCAAGGTCCGCTCTGCATGCATGCATCAAGTTCGGCGACTGCGTAGTGGAAGCCCGGACATCAGCACCGGCAGCTGCTGCTGCATGCACACGTGCGCGGCGACCATACCAGCAGCAGCAGCTGCTACTGCTGCTGCCGCTGCTGCTGGTTGTGTCACCTGAGAATGCATGCACGAAGCCTGTTTCTGCCAGCTCAAACATCAGATAACTTAGGTATCTTGTGACAGGCGGAGCCGCCGTATGGCGCAGACGTGCTGCGGCTGTGGGTGGCGTCCGTCGACGCCACCACTGGCGATGTGTCCATCGGCTCCAGCATCTTGAACCAGGTCCGTGACGCTACAGTGCGTCGCCGGTCATGCCGCATAGTTCAGTGCATGTTGTACCGGCTGTGCGATGCTGCCAAGCCTGGCCGGGCACTGGCTTCAATTTCTGATATCCCTGCTGCGGCCTGGGGTGCAGCCTAGAATCTGCCCCTTGCAGTCCCTTCCTTCGAGGTCCTTCGAGTACAGGCAGCAGACACATGTAGCAATCTGCAGCTTACAGCTCATGCCACGCGTCCTGCCCCCGACACAGCCACTGCCTGGCACCCCCTACCTCGGACCTGAGACGGTATGCTTTTGACTGGAACGGCTATTATTAATACTGACTGCCTGGAGCGTTTGACTGTCTGCAGACGGCGGACACGTACCGGAAGCTGCGCTTCACGCTGCGCTTCCTGCTGGGCAACCTCGACGGCTTTGACCCGGAGACGGACTCCATCCCTTACGCGCAGCTGCCCGCGACGGACAGGTGCGGCATTGCAGTGCGACTGCAGCGCTTGCCGGTTCCTGTACTGGTGGGTGGCCTCACGTCACAGTGCAGTGCAGGGTGGGTGACGAAGCAGGTGCTGGGAGACGAGATGGCATGTAGGGTGTGCCAGGGACCGCGGCTGGACTTTCGTGCCTCGTTTGGCGGCATGTCCCCTCTGCACTTGCCGGAGAGCCTGTCTGGCACATCATGCGACTTCAGAAAGCCATGCTTGCACTGCAACGCGTGTACTGCCTGCACCCCGCACTTGGCTTCAGGGACTTGTTCTATGCCCTAAAATAGATACATGCTGAGCCGGGGAGCGGCGCTCACGGCAGAGCTGCAGGCGGCGTACGACAATTACCAGTTCGCCCGGTTTTACCAGGTGGGCTCAGTCGAGATCACGAGTGAACGGATCTCATTCCAAAGAATCAAGCTGCTTTCTTCCAGATGGCTTGCTTGCGGTCCTGCATAGCAGCCGCTGTGCTGTGAATTTTCCTCTCTCAGCTCTCTTCCTCTCGGCTGCCCTCGAGCTCGGCGCTACTGCCGCCACACAGGATGCAGTGCATTTGTTCGACGCCGTGCTGGTAAAGGTTTGAGCAGGTCCCGTACAGGGAAGCGCAACATCTGCCACAGGCGCTGTAATGCAACCCATACTGAATTTCGCCTCAAACCGTCACCAGCTTGTTTGAGGCGCAGAACCTCATGCATCATTTACAAACTGCATGAAGCCTGAACCCATTACAGGCTCCTGGTGCTGGAGCTGTCCGACTTTCTGCATGGCTGTCGCCGCGGAGTGCCTCATGCATTTTGCTTAGGATTTGTGTGAATGCCGCAGCTACTGTATCACTGTACTGTATCACTACTGCAGGCGGTGCAGCGGTTCACGGTGCTGGAGCTCAGCAACTTCTACTTGGACGTTGCCAAAGACCGGCTGTATGTGCGCGGCAAGGCGTCACACGACCGGAGGTGAGAACCCCCTGTCGGCTGGAACGCTCCCGCCAGGTGCTGCCGGACAGTATTGGCAGCCCGTGACACGTTCACCAGCACACAACACAGAGGGACACAGCAGAGAGGAGGATTGCTGCGCTTTTCATTTCAGTGTCCTTTGATGCAAATCCGGCGCCGCCTTCCTGTCATCCACCTTTTCGTAGGGTACTATGCAGGATGATGCCAGCGGTGCTGCTGCAGGGGCTGCTCCTAACGCTGACTGCGCCGGCGATGGCGCTCTTTGCTCCCTGCGTACTGGCTTTGCTGCTGCACCGTATTCAACGGTTTGCCGATGCCGCAGGTCCTGCCAGACAGTGCTGGCGGCACTGCTGCGGGGGCTCCTGCCGGCGCTGGCGCCGGTGCTGCCGCACATGGCTGAGGACGCCTGGCAGCACCTGCCCTGGCCTGCGCCCGCGCATTCCGTCTTCCAGGTGCCAATGCCTGCCTCGCAGGGCTTTCACCGTCATCATGCGATGCGCCGGGGACAGGGGTTGGGGTTGCGGGTTTAGGACATTGCCTGCACGGCCATTCCAAGCAATGGCTTGGAGCTGCCAGCTGGTCCCTGCGTGTGACTGCCAACAGATGGGGACCACGGTTTTGTGTCGCTGTTTGCTGGGTCAGGACGCGCTGTTCAGGCGACCGGGTCGGAAAGACCAAAGCGGCTGGCACAAAGCCATCTACAGGGCCTCTGCAGGCCTGCCGGCAGCGCCTCCTGGCGAGCGGCGGCGCAGACATACACGTCGTGCTGTCGATTTAGGGTTCAAACGCCGCTGAGCTGCTGTCGAACCGTACACGTGTAGGCGGGGTGGCAGCACGCGCCGGCCGAGTGGCGGGATCTGCCAGCGGCAACCGCTTCCACTTTCCGCAGCCTGCTTGCCGTTCGCGCAGAGGTCAACCAGGTGGGTGGCGTTGCCTTCCGATGTACGTTATCAGAGTTTACGATCCCGCTGCGGCTTCGCCGCGTGCGCCTGCGCGAAGACGCTCGACCTGCGCATGCCTGCCATCTCCGCACCCCTGTGAAGCCTCCTGCAGGTTCTGTTGGAGTGCTGGGCCAGCCAGCTGCTGTGCTGAGCTGCATGCGCCTTGCGTGCCGCTGAAAGCCTTGCCAAGTGTGTCTCCTGTGGCACCAAGCGTATGACGGCAACCACTGCAGGTGCTGGGCAAAGGCGGTCGGGCGGTGCCCTAAAACCCTAAACCCTAAACCCTAAACCCCCGTTCCAGTTGGTCAAGTCTGTGTACAAGTGTGTAATCCGAAACAGGGTGCCCAAATCTTGCACCCAATACTTATTCCAGGTGCTGGAAAAGGCGCGCATCGCCAAGCTGCTCGGCTCAGCGCTCGAGGCGCGGGTGCTGCTGCACGTGGCCGACGCCGGGCTGCGGGAGCGGCTGGCGGCGCTGAACGCCGCGGCCAACGGCGCCGACCCGCTGCGCTACACCTTCATCGTGTCAGAGGTAGGTCACAGCCACAGCCTGTTCGAAGACCTTCCTAAGCCCCACGGTGTGTAAGTGTGTGACATCGGCCAGCGCGGCCAGTGCTGGGACGCCGCGGACATTGGCGCTGGCCTACTACGCTGCGTGTATGTCGAGGTAGGAGGAGGTTTCGTGTTGAGGAGACTTGAGTTTTGCTAGGTCTTAGTGTGTAGCAAAAACTTGATCATACAAGGGCCTCCACTGGCGGCGTTGGACGCCACAGACAGCATCAGCAACCCACTGTGCTGTGTCCCCATCATCTCAGAGGTGGTTGTCGAAGTTTTGGCTCGTACTAGAGTTCTAGTAGAGCTACCCTACTATGTCCATTATCTGCTGAACTTCGATTCGGTGCCACACAGGTGGAGCTGGTCGACAGCGCCGCAGAGGCGGCGGCAGCGGAGCACACCGCAACGCTGCAGCTGGAGGGTGTTGGCGAGCTGACAGTCGGCATTGCGCGCGCCCGCGGCGCAAAGTGCACCCGCTGCTGGAACTACAGCCCGCAGGTGTGCCGGTGCTCAATGCTGCTGTGCGGAAGTGTTTTTGTTCCGCACCTGGATTTGCAGGGGATCGGTTCGATAGATGCCGCCGGGCCGCACAGTGACCAGTGGGATGCTGGTCCTGTAGCAGCCCAGACATCCGTCGCCGCCACATTGCGGCTGCCAGCACAGCATGGCCGCAAGGGCCATCCCGTGTCGGCCCTTGTGCTTCATGTGGCCGTGGGGTGCTCAACAAGATAAATGGTCATTCGAGACAAGGTGTGACACAGGGATCGCTTGGACCGAGGGTCATGCGATGTTCCAGCTGATGGTTTAGCGCATCATGGGAACAGAATCCATGTTGTCACCACAATGCCTGCACAGGTGGGACAGCAGGCAGGCCACCCGGATCTGTGCGAGCGGTGCGCGCCTGTTATGGCTGAGATAGGCTTCCAACTGCCGCAGCCGGAAGCAGTGGCGGCCTGATGCTGAGCTTGCTCGCATTCAAGCCTCGCGGCCGGTCACTGGCGCATCAGCCGCCCTGCTGCCGCCGGCTGGGATATCAGCGTCGCTTTCGTGGCTGTCAATGAGTACAGTTTGGCCAGCCAACGAGCAGCGTGCTTCTTGCCGAGCAGCCGGTCTTTTGCACTGTTGCGGCTAGATTTTCAGTGTCAGACATCAATGCGGCAAACTTTCACAACCATAACCACGAAACATGTCCGTGTGCCATCCTCACGCTTGTGGTTGGTAAGCTGAGGAGCAACTCGCTCGTGACTTACCGTACAATACAAGTCTAGGCAAGCGCTGATGCAGAGTGGCACCACCTCATCATTGTAACTTGCTAATGATGGACGCACCTGGGCTCGAGGCTTTCGACAACCTACGACATCAATGGCTTACGGAGGCCCCACCGTTTCAAGCACGATGACACATGAATACAGGCTTCAGACTGGGCGCCCAACCCCAATAAACCACATTGCGCAGTGCAACACGTGCCAAAACACTGCGCACTAAAAGCACAGCGTAGCGTGTGGCCATCAGGGGCACACGAAGATCCGGTGGCGCGGTGAGCGGCCCGGCAGGGCGTGGAAGTAGTTGACGTCCAGCAGCCGGCGGCCCAGGTCGTTCTCCTGGACCGTCCGCACCTCCTGCTCACAGTCAGGCAACAAGTGACACTCAGACAAAAAAAACACTAAATGGCACGGTATATCGCATGCGTGGAGAGACGTCAGGACGCATTGACAGCGGCACGGAGTTCACCAGCTGCGCAGTTGGCATTCGGAGCGCATGACGGGGACATTCTGGCATGACACAGTGCTTGCACGCCTTGGATATAGGCTGCCAGCACATGCTTTTCGACATTTCGACATCCAGACGTTCATGCATGGTGTGTGCCATCCAGACGGTTCATGCATGGGGTGCACCTGGAGGCCGTCCATGATGAGGTGTGTGTGCAGGACGCTGCCTGGCCCGACATCCAGCACCGCAGCGCGTCCCTGCGACATTCCAGACATGTCAGTGCCCGGGATCTGTCCCACATCGGAAGCAGTCTGTCAGGTCCATACCGTGCGTGCGGTCTACACCATAAGAGCTTCTCGAAACTTTGAAAGGAAACCCACAGATTTCGAATGTGCTCCAGCTGGAGCGCAGCCGCAAGCCGCAAACATAAGCACCGGGAATTTGCCCCTGAGACTGCATCGGACCCCACCTGGAAGTACAGGATGTTGCGCATGTCCATGATGCGGCCGTCGAACGCCATGGGTGAGCCCTGCTGGCAGTAGCCCAGGCAGTAGGGGAAGGTGTCGTTGTTCTGCGCCGGGTACTCGCGCGCATGAAAAAGCATGCCCTGCGCAGTGCAGTGCAGCCAGCTCAGAGGCCAAAGTATCAACCAGGGCGGTGGCCGCGGTATGCACAAGCTCCAGAAGCAATGACTGTCGAAGAGGCGAGGCCGTCGTGGCCGGCTGCGTAAACCATGTGTACAGGTAGTGGTGGCGCAGACCTTGCGACTGCAGCGGAGCGCAGCTGACATCTGGCTCACGGCGCAGCCGCTCATAGAAAACCAAACCATGGATCCAGGTTTACGGTGTTGGTCGCACCAGCTCGCCGGTGGCGTGCGCGGAGAAGAGGTGCGCGTGGAATAGGTCGTACCGGCTCAGCGCCACCTAAAGTGTTGGTACGAGGCAGGGTTTAAGGTCAGGGTTGAGCGCATGAGCGTTAACCAGCCGGTCGCGGAAGGCGACAGCGGCTCCCATGGGCGAAACGACATTTAGCGCCTGGTGCCTCCTAGAGTGTGCCAGGGTTTTAGTGCACACATAGCAGTGTTCCGCTGCAGTCTCCTGTGCCCCACGTGGTTGGCGTGAGCAGTGTTCAAGACCAGCGAAGCCTACTCGTAGGAGAAACAAACAGATGAACATTCAAGACCCGCCTGCGGAATTCCTGCGCCCGCCGTTGCCTCCGGCAAAGCCTCGAACAGCGCCGCCAGCCAGCGGTTCACCGCCGGTGACGCGAACCGGCGGCAGCTGCGCTCGCTGGTGAGCTGGCACCGGTGGCCTGCGTCGCAGGTATGCCACGTGACGTTGGTTGACCAGCCGTGAGCTCCTGTGTCCGAAGCAGTTTGCAGCGGCAGGCCTGATCGCAATTAGCAGACTGGAAACTTGTCCAGAGGCGGCTGCCGCAGGCGGCTTTCGCAGGCCTCGAATACCAACCCCAAATGCTCATTGGCTGCTTCGGGCCGAGCGATGCACGCCGTGGCAGGTAGCTTCCGCTAGCCCCTCACACGCCCTGCCAGAGGCACGTTTCGTCACCAGCCGCCGGAGGGCACGAGCACAACAGACGCTCAACGGCTCACTGGCTGCGCCCTCCACATCGGGCACGCAGTGCTTTCGCCACGCGAGCGCATGCCGTGGCGCGCTGCGGTGGCCCGCGGCTGCCGCCGCACACAGCGCCCGCCACGCCGCTGGCGCCCGCGGCAGGCCCTGCAGCGGCAACGTGGCCGCTCGCAGCTGCGCCTCCTGCACGTGGTGGAACCGGATCATCAGATGGCTCCAGCTGCAGGTTTGCGGCATAGCGTGGCTGTTGCTCTGGCACCAGTGAAGCGTCCTGAGATGTGACTGCAGGGTGGTCCTCCAACAGAGGTAACCGCAAACCCCCACCTGCTTTCAAGTCAAACACAGAAGCTAGAGTGTGCCCTGGTTTGAAGGTGCGCACACGGAGGTTCGCATTTAAAAAAAAATGCCAGCAGGATACCCACCCACTTGGCGTTGTGCAGCGCCCGCCCCGCCATCAGTGCCAGCAGGTCTTGCGCTGTCGCTCGCCTGGCCGCCTCGTCCGGCCACGCCGCGTCCCGGGCGTCAGCACCGTGCTCGGCTTCCGTGACGTACAGGGCGCCTGTGCCGTCTGAACGGATTCCCGCAGGCTGCAGTGCCGCCACGGGCGCCGCCGAGGCGGCGAGCACAGCACAGCAGACGCACGCCAGCGCAGCGTGCCTGCGCCTAGAGCCGCTGAACGACGGTGCACCGTGCTGCGTCCGATCAGGACTGAGGACACAGCGCTGCAGTGTGCAACTGCCGCTGGCGCACTGCTGTCCGCGCACGCCAGCAAGGTTGTAGTGCGGCAGGACGGAAGCCATTATGTAGAGTGCGCCAGAAGCTGTTAGTCTTGTAGGAGTGGTCCAGTGGGTTTGGAGCAGCAATGCCGGACTACTTCCCTCATTTCCGTGCAGCGCGAGCGCGTCACATCAAATGCGGCGCTTAGAGCAAGCGCCTCAACGCAGTTGTAACCGCATCCAGAGGTACATCCATTCGATATTTTCTGGAATCGTTGGCGAGCACGACTTTGTCAATGCTCGAGCGGTCAAGCAGCAGTGTCGGAGCTTGCTCCGACACCCGGATCGCAGTGTGAAATGCGATGCGCAAAAGTCAGGGAAGCAGTGGAGAGCGCGGTGCAGCCGTTGGAAAGTTTGAGTAGCCAGGAAGGATGCTATGTCGCTCTGCCGCGGATCCGGTCAGCACACGAGGGGTATCACCTACGGCCCGCTATAAACCCCCATGCACGTGACCCTCCCGAGACCAAAACACAGCATGGTGGCTCAAATCAGACCAGTTCGCGGTGACTTTGCCCTCGTCCGGCCCTGATTGACGCGCTGACCTGATCCACGAGGTCCACAAGCCGCATCGACATGGCGTTGAGGAAAGGATCAACGCTGAGAAGACTTTTGATCGAGAGCTTCCGCTAGCAGAGTGTCCATCCTACTCTTGTGATCTTGGGTCTGAAGCGACCTACAGCACATAATCGTTCGAGCTTGGCTGGAATGGCACCGTTCGGCCTGTCTCTGTTTGGCGACTCAGGCGACGCCCAGCTGCCCGACAGGATCGAGCCGTGTAAGCGCGGCTCGGATGCGGCCTTTGAGAAGTTCATCGACGGTGCTCTGGCGCGCATCTACAACGAGGCCAGCGGCAGGTCGGCGGAGGGTAAAGCGCTGCGCGCGTCCTGCAAGCCGCTGCTGGGTGCGCGATCCGGGCCTGCTCACGGCAGACCGTCAAAATGCTGCAGATCTCCTCTGCCAGCAGAATCAAACGTTGAACGGAACGGCGCAACCGACATATAGGTAGCCGGCTGTGTGGCACACCCAGCGCAGACAATGCAGGACAAGCGAGAGCTGGCATCCCTGGAAACCTGAATTTGACCAGCCTTTCCGAGTGCTCATCAAGGCACCCAAGCTCACCTGGCGTGGCCTGTGAGCGGCGATGCGGACCTGAGCCCGGCTCCCTGGGGAGCAGCCGTGCGCCTGACAGATAACCGAAACCGATGGAACCGAGCAGGCGGACGGGGAGGGCAGCACCAGCGGCCGGGTGGCGGCTCCGCTGGACAAGACCCCCCGGCGGCGCGAGCCCCAGGTGATGTCGACGAACTCACTGAGGAAGCGCCCTTGCCTGGCGTCTCGCAGACAAGCTGCGGGAGGATGGAGAGGCAAACCCGGACAAGCGGGTCACGGCGCCGCTGGACAAGCCGACGGCGGCGTGGGTGCTGGAGCCGCTACGGCTGGCGGCCGGCGCAAGCAGCCACAAGCTAGTGGAGCCGGCCCTCGGCTGCCTGCACAAGCTGGTGAGTGGATGCCACAACAGGGGGTCGCCCGCAGCAGGGGCGCATTGTTGTACACTGCAAGATCGCGCAGTTTCAGCTGACGGCTCCTGCGCCTGGTGACCGGCGCCTGCTGCCACCTGCTTCTGGAGACTACCCGGCCACGCTGGGTCAGCCTTCGATGCCCTCTGCTTCCGACAATCCGCATAACAACTCAGAGGTGTGCCGCATCTGACCAATGGCGCTGGTACACCCCGCAGCAAGCGCGGACAGCTACATGTGGGTGAAGGGATCATATAAACTCATTCCTGGCGTTCCTCTGTACCAAAACTTTCTGGTGTTCATCTGCACATGCTGGCGAGCCCTGCGCTATCAGCAGCCCCGGCTGGCATAGCACGCGCTCGGCCGATTGGCAGAGTGTGTCCAGCAGATCAACAGCAGGTCGCCATCCGTGCTGGATGCTCATTTCACATGCCCTGGTGGTCAACAGCTCTCTCCAGCACCCGTGCTGCTGCCGGCCCCACTGCCTGACCCCCAAATCGCCTGGAACCTGCATCAGCTTCTATGAGCACGCCGGTGACTCGTACCTGCACTTTCAATTCCATAATTGAATGCGAGCTCAGATGTGGATCTGCTACTGTCCGGTCAGTGGGCGCACTCATACCTCGAGCAAGACACGCGATTGTCTGTCATCCTCTTCTGAAGCTTTGCTGAAAAACTCCATCGACTCCAGTCAGGTCGGTTGCGTCTGCTGCAGGTGGCTTACTCGTACCTGCAGGGGGAGAGCACTCGCTCAGGGCGCCTGGACGACGACACCCTTATCTCCCAGGTGCCCACACTTCCTCTGCTGCTGCTGGCTCGTCCTCTTGGGCTGTCGACTCAGGAGGGGCAGCCAGCGCGGCACTGCAGAAGGCTGCATGCTCCTCTGCAAACTGCCCGTCTCACTCGAGGTGCGCGCGGAGGCGGCTGCGGCAGCACGTGCAGTTGCAACGCTGCCGGGCTCGAGCGAAGGGTGGACGCACCGCGCGTGTCTCCGTCCTCACGCAACGGCCCTGTACTGTGTGTCTGCAACGCGTACATGCAGGGATCAACTAAGAGCGCGACAGATCAGTGCCCAGACACAAGTGCTGTGCATGTTTTGGGCATTGCCTCTGCATCATCGCAATACACAGCAATGCCAACGTGCAGCTGGCAGTCCCTTTCTTGGTGCCATCACGCTGCCCTTCGGAGGGGTGAGTGGCTGCTCCTGACACAGTCACCCACCCGGGCCTGCCACATATGGGAAGGCAGATATAGATGAATTCGTGTCACAGGTGGTGGGCATCGTGTCGCGGTGCGGCGAGAACTCGAATGCGGACGTGCAGCTGGCGGTCATCCGGGCGCTGCTCACCATCACGACCGCAGAGCACTTCCGAGCGCACGGCGATTGCCTCGTCCAGGTGCCGCGACTATGCTGCCTCCTGTAAGTGTGGAAACCTTTGTTGCGCTCAGCTGTGGACAACCAGCACAGCGGAGCACTTTTTGGCGGCAAAGCGACCGCCTCGTGCAGGTGCCCTTGCCTGCATCGTCAGACGCTGCAAACGCTGATACTGTCAGCCGTTCAGGCGCTTGACGTCGCCGCTTGTGGCACTGTCGGACCGGATTGCCTGCGCCAGCGTCCAGTCCTCCGTTGCTAAGCTGGACCTTCGGGGCCAGCCCCGTCAGAAGAGTCCTCACAACAGGAAACACATGAGACAACCCCGAAACTCCCGAAGCAGCGGTTTTTCAGCTTTGCAGCCGCACATGCAGGCCATTCGAACAGTCTTCAACGTGGCGATCGGCGCTGACAGCGCCGACATCCAGCGCACCGCCCGCAATGCGCTGCTGCAAATGCTCAACACCGTGCTGAAGCACGTCACCCTGTACCCCCTGGTGAGAGTCTCCTGCTGTTGGTCCCGAGTCGCTGGTTCCGGCAGCTCTGACAATATTTCCAGAGACACGTGCCAGTTTTGGAAGTGCAACTTGAAGTCAGAGAGCATGTGACAGCTGCAGACCGCCTGCGCACGCTTATCGCACCGGGAGGCTTCCCCTTGCACTGCATCGGTTTTGAGCTCGCGCCTGCACACGCAGTCCCGCCGGTCGTCGCCGGCATACGCCCTGGACCCGGCGTACAGCGGCGGCTGGACGCCCGGGGGGCCGGAGACGCCTGCGTCGGCGTTTGGCCGTACGCCCACGCACGGCAGCTCCCCGCACCTCGGCCCGGTGCCAGAAGGCGAGCCTGCTATTCAGCATTCACCACTGCGCCAGGGCACTCTGTGGCTGGGTCTGATCAGGAGCTGTGTGTGGCAAGTGCGCATGCGCGTGTGCGGCCAGGCGAGTGGCTGCGGCCGCGAACCCAGAGGCACGCGTGAGGCGTGCACAACTGCTGAAAATGAGCAGGGATTTTCCTCTGTTCACTTGTCCTGTGAGCCGGCTGCGCCCTGTCTCTTGGAGATCTTGAATTATGTCTGTGCAAACCATCGTCTTGCCAGGGCTGCTGCACAGCCATGTCATGTGCTGGTACCTGAGTACGAGTAGGGAGTTCTAATCGATATCAGCAGCATCCTGCCTTCGAAGAGCCAGGTAGACATCGTCAAGAGGCACCGGCTCAGGAAGGAGCCAGACGCTGATGCGACTGCGCTAAGACTGCAGGCGCGCCGCTACCAACGGCAGACGTGGCAAGCACGCCGCCGCCGACGCCGCCGCCCACGCCCCCGGCCGGCAACGAGGCTGGGGAGGCCGGGAGAAACAGCAGCGGCAGCGGCGACGGTGCTGCGGAGTCGCCACGCACACCGCGTCCGCCAGGTGTCGCTTCAGTTCACACATCGAAAGCCGCGCTTGTTTCACAGTGGTGTAGCCTGACGCCGCAATCTGGCCGAGACAGCCATAGAACTTTCCTGCACTCTTTCACCCGACGACACCCAGAACGAGGCGGAGCAGGCCGGCTACACACAGCCTGTATGCGGCGCCATTGCCAGGCCAGTTTCAGGAACGGAAGCACAGAAGCATCATGCGCTGCAGGCACATTGTCGAATGATGCGGCCGCAGCGGAAGACGGCATGTCGCTTGCCGTAAGCGGGGTTGGCCTGCCGCCGCTGCGCCTGAACTCTGGGGCTCCAGCGTCACCGGCGCAGACGCCGCGCCGCGACGGCGGCAGCCAGGAACGGGCCGGTTACGCCGCCGGCGGCAGCGACGGCGGCGGCGGTGGCGCGGATGCGGAAGCGGGAAGCAGCCCCGCGGGCAGCGAGGCAGTGCGCAGCGCGATGGCCAACACACGCACGGCGGAGCTGGCATCGCTGGCGGAGCAGGCAGACATCAGGTGAGGCGTGCGACCTTGCAGGTCACCCAATGTTATGCTGGCGCCAGTCTGGTCTCAGCAACGGTAGCAGCAACGTCAAGAACGTTGCGACGGCCCAACCTGGTGCCAATCTTCTAATTCCGTGCTGTTGCTGCTTTCCGAACGTTGAGTATGGACTTCAAGCAGCGCTGTAGGCAGGTGCGCGAGGCTTTGCGCTCCTCCCAAATTCTGTATTGTCCGGCAAAGCTGCCCAGCTAGCTTGATATGGCGGTCAGCAGGAAGTGGTGCAGCGTGTGGCTTGCACCGCTCGCGGCAGTCCCTCCGACCCTACTCGCAGCTCTGAAGCTGGCGCTTGGTTAAGTGGATGCATCGTTGGGGCAGAGATGCCATCTCCTTCCCCACTGCTCAGTGATGATGAAACAATCACAGGGTGTGGTGGGAAGGCGCTGGACGAGCCGGATCAGTTTCGGAGAAGAAATCACTGCAGATCGGTGCCCTGCTTTGATGCATCTATCTTGCTTCAGGAGCAGGTTTCTATGCGCTTCTGACAGGGGACTGTGCAGGAGCTGGGCCGGCTTGATGCGGAGCCAGAAACGGCAGCCGCCATGCAGAACTCCTGTCACGTTCAGAAACAACGAGGCTGTTGCACCAACAGGGGCCTGGAAAGGGCGCTGGACCAGCTCGATGCGGCATCGGAGGCAGCGGACGCCGCGGCAAATGCGGAGGGCGGCCAGATCGCGACGCCGCGCGACGCCCGGCGGTCGCTGATGCGGGAGCGCCGCGCCGCCGCCTGGCGCCACCTCAACGTCGTGGAGCGGGACCTGCTCATCGTCGTCACTGCGCTGTGCAAGGTAGTTAGGGGTTGTTTGTACGGTGGTACTGAAGGAGCTGTGCAAGGTGGCTGGGGGGGAGGAGCAGGGGGTTACCGGAAAGGGGCTTTCATGCCAGCCACCAGGGAGGCGCCGGCGCACCGCAGTCGATACGGCCTGGTAGTCTCCGGCTGCTGGCCTTCGTTTGTGCAGCAGTCTACAGCAGCGTCTGAACCCCTGTACGAGTGGCTGCTGTTCTGGAGAGGGCTTGTACTGCGAATGTCGCAGCACTGCAGACTTTAGCACCGTGCCATGCAAACATGGACCTTGGCACTCGCGGTGTGCACCTTCAGGACCATGCAATATCTGTTTCGCAAGTTCTGCGGCTTGCTGGCGGACACTGTAGCGCCAAGCTCATGTCGATGGGCTGGCTCCCAAGCAGTGGTATGTAGTGTTGTGTCCGGGTGCCCGATTCTGCACGAGTGCCGCAAATGCCAAGGCACTCGTCTGAATGATGCCGTCCGACTCAGTGATTCAAATGTCTGCTTGAGAGCCACAGCTGCAGCGCATCAGCGCGCCCAGACTGCTGCACACGCATGCGCACCCATGGCTTGCCGGATTGGCTTTTGGCGCCGTGGCCCAAGTCGAGCGCATCTAGGGCCAGAGGTAGAGATTGAAAATGCAGTCCAACTGCAATTCAGTTGCTAGCAGCAGGAACAGCGCTTTGCTTATCCCATGCTGCAGACCATGCCTTGGACCAAGGCGTCGGCGTTGACTCCGGGTGGCGGCGCGGTGGCATGCATGCATGCACCCAGGCCAGGCTGCTGCTGCGCTTGAGGACGCTGCCACATCAAGAACTGGTGAACGCTTGCGACCTGCAGATGGCGGCGCGGGAGACGGGTTTTGGCGCGGTGGAGGCATATATGCACCGGGGCAAGCTGCTGGCGCTGGACCTGGTGGTGCGCCTGCTGGAGAACCCGCTGCAGGTGAGTGATGTCAGGGTTATGTGGATTAGGGTCTCCTCTCTACTTCCACTTTGACTCTTAACATCAAGTCTGATGCTTTCGATTGCTGAACTCGACCTTGCTCTCTTTAGATGGTTAGCAGGTAGGGAGCAAGGGCGTTGGTCGTGTGGAGAAGTTGCTGTGCTAGCGGACGCGATGTGCTCGCAGCAGGCAGTGCAGCAGCCTCGAACAGGTGCAGGCGTCCTGGCTTACAGCGTCAGAGCACGCCAGAAGACCAACGATGGGCGCCGGCAGAAGCTGGCGCTGAAATTATGGTGAAAATGCAGATGGGCAGGCTCCGGACTGGTCCGCTCTGGAGCCTGCTCCTCCATGCTTTCTTGCCACGGCCGCAGCGCCAGCGTGCACCATATCCCGTGATCCTCGTGTGTGCGCCAGCAACCACTGCAGGGCGCCGGGCGACACCCAACCGGGTCTCGCGGCGCATCTGTGCCAGCCGCTGCGCTTGGCGCTGCTGCTCAACAAAATTAATACTTCATACGAGTCACTGAGCAGCGCCCCTCTCTCACCCTTCAGGTGTGGGGCAACATCCGGCCGGAGTTTGCGGAGCAGCTGCGCCAGCCGCTGTGCCTGGCGCTGCTGCGCAACTGCACCAGCCCCTATGACGAGGCGTACAGGTTTGGTCAACTCTCACTATGCACAACAATACATCTGTACGTCTGTCCTAATCATTGCAAAACGTATTGTCTGTATGTCCAGCATAGCAGCAAGACTTCTGATGGTTCATTTATTGCAGCCTGGCGGCGCGCCTGTTTGGCGGCCTGCTGCTGCAGCCGCGGCTGCGCACAGGGCTGAAGGCGGAGCTGGGGGCCTTCTACCCGCTGCTGCTGCTGCGGCCCATGGAGAACGACAGGTGGGGTCACGACCTAGGGTGTTGCAGACACCAGTCCACGTCACCACTCCCTGAGCAAACGGTCAGCCGGTGTGATGTGACTAATGAAAGGCGTATTTGCACGATTCCAGATGCTACAGTGGATGCGCTGTGCAAGTTGGAGGTGGTTCTAGCAGACGGCAATTGGAACGAAACTGTCGAGATATCTGCACACGAAAGCGGGCTGCTGCTGTGCTGATTTCACCTGACGTTGCCGTTTGGCGCCGCAATGCTCGTTACGTCATGCCACTGCTGCTGGAGTTTCAAGCGGCTCGGGTGAAACTCGACGAGCATCTTGGCGCCATGGTGATATGGCAACAGTCATTGATGGCGACTCGGAATCAAGCACCAATTTTCGCACACCGTCGGTGTGTCATTCACCATCAAGCCCACCCCTTCGCTGCAGGACGGACGTGAAGCGTCTGCTCAGCACAGTGGAGGGCTGGGCGCTTGAATCCGGTTTGCAGCCTTGACTGAACCAGCCAAGCCATTCGCCGCTGCCCACTCCTCAGAATCGGTCCTGTGATGCTGCAGGGTGGAGCCGGCGCAGCTGCGCAGCGCGCTGGAGGCGCTGGCGCGGCTCACGGCTGACCCGCAGCTCCTCGTCGACTTCTTCGTCAACTACGACTGCGACCTGCAGGCGTGTCTCTAGGGGTAGGGTTTAGGGTTCTTGCGGCACACTGACACAGGACGTACCGGTGCTAGCGCCCCCTGCCACGGCGTAAGCGTGCGCACCTGCCCAAGGGCCAGTACGAGAGTACCACTCTGGTCACTCGGGCAGTCCTTCGGGGTGCCACTGAAATCACTCAATGGAGGCGAGGACCAAAGTGTCTGCACGCTCATCGGATTGCTTGCTGCTGAGCCCATGGTACTCCCCGCATCCTGATGCATAGTCATGCGTCCTGGCGTCCAGGTGGCCGCCCTGATGGACGCACATTCGAATGGCGCCTGGCGCGAAGGCGTGGCGGGCAGCATCTGCGACAGCACTTTGCTACACCTTCGATGCCCTTGTCATGTGTGTGTTGCATGATGACAGGCGGCAAACCTATTCGAGCGCACGGTCAAGGGGCTGGCGCGGTGCGTGGTGGCGGCGCCGGCGGTGGACGCGCGCGCGCTGGCGCAGAAGGCGCAGCTGGCGCTGCTCGTGTCGCTAGACGCCTGGGCAGGGCCGCTCAAGGTGACGATCTTGAGCTTCAGATTGCGGCTTTTCTGACTTCCTGTCCTGCGTAAGGTTTTTTTGAGACATTTGCACGGTCTGGCGCAACCGCTGCTGCAGCCGCTGCTCGTCTCGGTGGACGCCTCCGCACCGCTCAATGTAAGGAGCCTCACACATCTGGTAGGGTGTACATGTAGCGTCCCCCAGCCTCGAAATGCCACAACAAGGTCACACTGCCAAGGGACTGCTCCGCCCACTGTGTCCCCAATGCACATCCTGGTGGCGGCTGCGCTGCAAGCGGATGCGAAGCTCGACTGAGGCTGAAGGCATACTTTACAAGACGTTTGAACATGGCCAGCCCATGTGCGAATACCCCAGCATTGCCCGCGCTTTTGTCGCGCTGCACAGCAGCATCTGGCTCGGTAAATCTCCACGGCGCTCTGAACTGGAGTAACTGCTGGCGTGCAACTCTGGAGCAGTGCCCAGAGTTGTACGCCGGGTCGTTTCCCACTTTGACCAGCTGCGCGTTGCCTGTTCATCGGGTGCAACCTTTGCTGGGGACAGGCAGCTTCATGTCGTTCCTGCACGCAGCGCACACAAGAGAACAGGGTGCTGCAGTGTTGCCGCTGCTCTTGGCGCAGCCATGATGTCCTCCTGCAGCCGAGAGAGCAGACCAGCAGCTGTTAACAGGTTCGAGACTCAAGGCTCTAGTCTTCTAACCCCTCGGTAGCAGTACGCCCCCACACGTCCGCACCTCGCATTGGTTGCATTTCGACCAAGGTTGTAACACTTTGCCCGCAAGATGCACGACGCCAAGGGAGCCTACAGGGAGTCTCCTGTGACCTGGAGGGAGGAAAGCGGAGGAGCAGTGAGCTAGCTGTGACCCCCAACCGCGAGGCGGACGTCTGTTCGCGAGGCAGCTTTTTCTGTGACGTCCAGGATGCGGCGCGTGACCTGGAGGGAGAGGAAGCCCAGTCGGACGAAGATTGTGCTAGCTGTGGTTCACAACCGAAAGGAGTTTCATCTCATGAGGTAGGTTGTCTTTGAGTATACAGGATGCGGCGCGTGACCTGGAGGGCGAGGAAGCCCAGTCGGACGAGGAGTGGCCGGCGCCGGCGTCGCTGCGGCGGGCCAGCGCCGGCGCTGGCGCCAGCCCCACCGCCGGCGGCGGCGGCGGCCCCGGAGCGACGCCGGAGGAGGTCGCTCGCTTTGGCGCGGCCAAGGAGCGCAAGCACCTGCTGGCTGCCGGCATCGCTGCTTTCAACAGGTGATTTGCACTGAGACATTGAGACTTCGGAAAGATGGCGCATCGGAATGCCATGCTGGCATGTTGAGAGCCTGACAAGTAGGCACGCGACCACATGCTGGCAGCCGGCATTGCTGCTTTCAACAGGCGCTTGTTGGGTTGCACGGCATTGAGGGAATCTGCGTTGGAGGTCATGCGAGCTGGCGTGTGCGACCCTGACAGGCAGGCGGGCGACTGCCTGCTGGCGAATGGCGCTGCTGCCTGCATGTATAAATTGTTGCATCGCCACCAAGAACACACCTCATATCTTCACGTTGCGGTAGCGCGCACAAAGATCCTGCCATGGCCAGCGGTTCTCGCTGGGGCGCGTACATTTCCCTGGGTGTATGAGTTGGAATCGCCCGTGGATGGTCTCCGCCTCGAAGACCCCCACCACGACCAGGTGCTCGCCGGGAAACTCGAAGCCAGCTGGGCTCTCTGACAGGCCCCAGCTGTCTTGGGTGCCACCTCCCAGGCAATCACCTGGAGGCCATTCCCACCCATTTGTGATTGGAGCTGCCTTTGTGTGCCTTTGGGTGTGCCACGCACCACAAGCACTGGCATGCCTCTGTCGAATGCCACCAGGCAGGGCGAAGAGTGGGGCGGCACCACCGTGTCGTTTGCCGTAGCAGTGCACGATCTTCTGTTCGGCCACTCGCCCCCTTCGCCAAGCAGGAATGCGGGCAAGGGCGTGGTGGCAATGGCGGCAGCCGGCATTGTGGAGCGGTCTCCGGCGGCGCTGGCGGCGTTCCTGCGGGAGCACGAGGCGGAGCTCGACAAAATGCAGGCAAGACGTTTGCACGGATCTGAAATGATGAGCTGATGCACTGCAAGCGCAAAAGTGAGCAGGAGGGCCCCAGTTGCAGCGGTAAACACCCCTGCAGACTGGATCACATGTGCCTCTGCCTCTGCCTGAGCAACAATCCCAAACTTGCGAGGTCGATTTGCTATGATCAGCATGTCTCAGCAATGTGCAACACAGATGGGGGAATTCCTGGGCGGCCACGAAAAACTGGCGGTCGCGACCATGCACGCCTACATCGACCAGGAGGACTTCGCGGGGCTGGCCATCGACGGCGCGCTGCGCCAGTTGCTGCACGGCTTCCGCCTGCCGGGTGTGACGGCGGTCAAAACCTTAAATATCTGATGTAGGATGATCCTGCCGGTGTCAAAGTTGTGCGCGGCAGCCCCAGGCCAGAGGCAGCAGGCTCTATGCCTGTGCTTTTACCTCAGCATTGTCTTTATATGATGGACGGGTGGGACAGGCAGGGTGGTGGCTGTCATTGGGTTGGTCCGGTGATTGGACCGAGACTTTGCACCACACACCTGCAAACCACACTGGTCTTAACCCCCGCGGCTGTGGCGAATGAAGCCGGGTGCCCAGCGTGCAGCCTTCATATGGTGTCCTGCCGCGTAGAGGCTGCAATCGTTGCGGGGCCCCATATACAGCATCTCCCATGCTGCATGCGGCCATCGCATGATGCACCATCTACAGCGGCACCCTGCTCCATAGATGCCGCTTGTGTGCTGGATGCTGCTTTCTCACGCAGGCATGGGCGCAGATATGCAGACGACCCGGACGAGCATGAAGCAACCCTCAGACGAACAACAATAGGCGCCTGAGACTTTAGACAATGATCTGTCGCAACCTGCAGGCGAGGCGCAGCAGATTGACCGCATCATGGAGAAGTTCGCCGAGCGGTTCTGCGACGCCAACCCGGCAGTGTTTTCCTCTGCGGACGGGGCTTACCTGCTGGCTTTTGCGCTCATCATGCTCAACACCGATGCGCACAACCCCATGGCGGACGCCCATATGTCGAAGCAGGACTTCGTGGGCATGTGCCAGGTCCAGCAGGCGAGTCGTCAACTGATCAGTCTTCGTAACATCGCAACCAATGTTAGTAACGAAGCGCTGCCAACAGGCACAACCGGCAGTAAGTCCACTCATGTTGCTGGAAGTTCTTCTGGGCCTGTGTTACGTTAGCAGGTGGGCCAGCAACAAAATCAGTGCTGTAATCATGCCCTGGGAGCAGTCGGGCTGCCTGCCAGCTTACTTTCGCGCGCCTGCCGGAAGTTGGCCGTGCACAGGCACGACGGCTTCGGTCGTGGTGTGCAGGACCTGCTCTTCTGGCAGTCAGCGTGCGTAGGCATGCAAGCAGCCTGTGCAGCAAGCAGTGCAGGTGTCATAGGGTCCCACGTGCATCTCCTCTATCTTCGCGGCCATGACATACATCATGCAGCACGGGAAGATGGCGGCAGTAGTCTGCTGTACCCACCATAAGCTGGTCCTGCCGGCATGCGTTGCATCCTGACAACTTGCCATGCTTTGCACAGAGGGTGGTGACAGTGAGTCAGCGCCCACACTGCCGACTGCCAAGCCGGAGGCAACTGGCAACAGACGAAAGCCTGCGTTTCAAGTATCACAACCAATCGCAGCTAAATCGAATCTTTCCAAACCCGTCCTCCGTTTACCCATGTTGCTGGGCGGGGACGGGGAGTTCCAGGCCATCCTGCCGGCTGCCGAGCTGGAGGCAACTGGCACAAGACTATCGCGTACAGTCCAAACAATGACGCAGACGAATTCGGCTTATGTTTCACCATCCGGCGCAGGGAGGGGACGGTGAATTCGAGGCCATCCTGCCGGCTGCAGAGCTGGAGGCACTGTATGACCGCATCCTGGCGGAGGAGCTGGTCGTCAAGGACTCTGGAGACGTCGTTGGTGGCGGCGGCGGCGGCAGCTCGGCGGCCCGACGCGGGCAGCACGGCGGCGCCCGCGGCCGTGCGCMGCTCAACGCGCGCCTGGCGGCGGCGCTGGGCCTCACCCAGCTGCTGCTGCCCTTCAGGCGAGTCGGACTGCGAAGTGGTTTAGGTGCAGTTATATCCTTTGGGGATTTTCCTCTTGTTCTTTTGGGAAACAATGCTGCTGTTTCACCGAGTCTGTCTATTGCATCTGACACTGCAGCGTCTAGCGGTCGCACCGCTTGCTTCAGCAACGTGTGCCTGCCATGTACAGTTCCGTCGTTTGCTGGCAGTCTGCCGGTGCAAAACGCGTTTCAGAGCTGCGAAATCTTACAGTGCATCCCCAAATACAACATCATTTGGCACGGTCAACACGTAACGGGCACTGTCTGCCTGTCGTAAGCGACAGGTAAGCTGTGGTGCATCTGCCACTGATGGGACTCGTGTTTCGACTAGCAGCTGTTCCATGCTGTTGACCGTCAGGCCGGAGCTCAAAGCCTGCCTCAGCCGTTTCACCTGTGGGTAGTCTATTGCAGCCTCTTGGAGTCTGAGCGGTTGCGGCAACAGGTGTGCACTCCTGCAGAGCCAGCGCGGCGTGGGACAAACAGTACGGGGTGGGACGCGGAACTGCGGCAGTCGCTGACAGGCTGTGCAGACTACGCATGAGCTCTTCAGGATCAACTCGGTCCTCTAATCAGGGTGATTGCAATTTGAGTTAACCCTACAGGGCGGGCGCGGTGTGGGACAAGCAGCATGGAGTGGACGTGGAGCGGCGGCGGCTGCTGGAGGCGACCCGCGAGGCGGTCGCGCGGGGGCTGGCCGCCGGCAACCTGTGGCACACCGCCAGCCACGCCGAGCATGCGCGCCCAATGCTGCAGGTGCTGCGTGTTGAATCCCAAACCCCGAGAACCCTGCTGCCGCCCGGAGGCTGAACACTGTTGTGATGTGCAGTGTCCTTACGCTCTTGCACGATCTGCTGACATCAACGAGACACGGAGGAATGTCTTGTTGGGCCAGATTTACTGGCACTGTGCTGCTGCAATTGCTGCACTTGGCATGCAGCCTCCCAGCAGAAAGGCCTCTGAGGAGTGCTGCAGCTTAGGCGGCTCTGTCGTGGCAGCACTGTGCCGACTGCATGTGACATAATCAGGTCAACGACCGCTCCAGACAAGAACGCAAAGCTGGTGCACGTCCTGCTGTGCTAAGCGTTTTGGTGGCGCAGGTCTGCGGCACGACACCGCTGTGCAGCCGGCTTGAGGCAGTGGCAGCGGCGCCAACTGCAGCTGCCGCCAGCAGCTACTCAGGCACAGCGACGAAACGGCCCGCGAGTTTTCTACTGGTGGAGGCGCCCTGTTGTGACGCCTCGGTTTTCGGCGACGCGCTGGCCTGCAGGTGTCGGCAGCGCTGGCCACGGCACCGGCGCATACTCCCACAACCTGCAATGTGCGCTAGGAGGCATTGAGCTGATCAAGCACCACGATGATGCAATGCAGGTCAGCGGCGAGGCGTTGCTGCGGGGCCTGCGGGCGGCGCTGGCGGCCGCTCCCGACGCCGCCGCTGCGGGCCCGGCGCTGGACGGCTACACACTCGCCGTCCGCCTGGCGGGCGTGTTGGGCCTGGACGCACTCGCAGAGGCCTGCGTTGACGGTAAGCTGTCAGTCCGCAGTGTGGTGTGCCATGGGGTCGCCGACCCGCTGTGCCGGACAGCTACGCAGACAGCTACACGCTGGCCGGATCAGGCAGGCGAGCGTGCTGAGACCTGGTCTGCTGGCCAAGGCCTCCATTAGCGGTGTGTTTGTGACAGAGACATCTGTACGTCCGCTCTGCCGGCTCAGACACCCGTTGAACCACCACCTTGATGCAGCGCTGGCGCAGGCGGCATGCCGGCGCCAGCAACGCTCGGCTCGTCACTGGAAGCGTTTCGAGTGGTGGCGCTCAGCGCTCCGACCTCGTGGCAACGTCCCTTAACTGAAGTGCTATAAGCAGGTTTTGCTGCGAGGAGGTGCTGCTGTAACAAGGCAGTTTTGCGATGCACCGCCTCTCTTGCTTCCTGCAGCCCTGGCGGAGGCGGCGGGCGTGGCGGCGCCGGCGGCGCCGGGCTCGCCGGCGGAGGCGGTGCAGGTGGCGGCGCTGGGCGCACTGGTTGGCCTGGCGGGCGGTCCCGAAGCGGGCCTGCTGGGCAGCGGCTGGCCAGCGGTGCTGCGTACGCTGTCCGAGCTGCACGCGCTGCAGGTGTGTTCCCTACTTGGCTTGCAAAATACTACACTGTAAGAGTTGCTGAAAAAAGAGTTGCTGGAAAAACATTTTGAAGGAGCAGGTAGTCGGTCGAAAAGAACCAAGTGCTGCAGGTGCAGCTGCGCCCAGTGGTGGAGACACAGCCCGTGTGCTGTGGGTTTGCCAGAAAGCACGTCATCCTGTGTGTGTGTGTGTTGCGACCTGTACGCAGCGGGGGCATTGGCCAAGACTGGAGGCGTCGTCTCGGAAAGGGCCGCAAAGTGGATTTCAGGCCGCGCCACGGCTGCATGTGATGCGTGCTATCTAGCCATGCACATGCTCTTGTTGTGGGGCCGGCTCCGAGCTCGAAAGCCATGAACCAGCTGCGATAGCTTCCATGCTACTGTTGCACATCCTGGAGGCACGAATCTCAGGCTGACCAAGGTGCCAAGGTCGGAAGAGCGGGTGCAGCAACACTGCTCGATTGTTCTGCACCCGGGCAAGCAACCACCCTGCAAGCAGCGCGCATCGCTCGCAGACGCGCTCTTCACGCTGGACTTGCATGCGCAAGGCAAGCATGCAGATGGTCATTTGCTGCATGCCTTTGCGCGTCGCGTCCAGTGGTCTGGCACCTTGCGGCAATGCATGCCCGTGTCAACAACGTGTTGGCACAAGCCTGGGAGTGCCAGGCCATTCGAGGTGCACCCTGCTGTAACCCGTTCACTTCGATGAAACATTTGGGCGGTTTGACTAGATGCAAGACACACAATTGTGGGACACTGCTGGCAGGAGATATAACCCTCGGAAGCTTGCCGCTGAAAGGGTGCGCTACCAGGCGGCTGCGGGATTAGAAAAATCAAAATAATGAAAATTTAGTTTCCCTCCCGTTGCGAACCGCGAAAGTATGTCTTTTCGGAAATTGTGCATCCGCAGGGCACGCTGACAGAGCAGGCCGGCGCACGCGCCGCGGTGGCAGCTCAGGCGGCGGCGGCCGGCGGCGGCAGCACTGCCGGCAGCATCCTGACCACCATGTTTGGCCGCAACGGACCGCCAGTGGTGGCGGGGTATGCCGCCCCGCAGGCCGCTGCCGCAGCCGGCGCAGGCGACGAGCCGCAGGTATTTAAATATCTGTTTAGACATTCCCTTGACACTTTCCTTCATGTCCAGGAGGGTCATGTCTGAGAGGGCCATTCTGTGACCCTGGTCGCCTTTTCATGAGTTATATTACAGCGTCAATGACAGTTGCACCTGCAGCCTCGTTGAAGGGGCAGCATACATGCCATCGGGCGTGTTCTGCCACCGCGCAGTAGCTGCGGAGGATAATGTCACTGACCTTCTGCCGCCTGATGCAAGCAACTAGCCGTAGGATGCCGCAGTGTGCGCATCACCTGGGGGTGCGCTTTTTGCGAGCACCTGTCAAGGTGCACTGCGGTTGCCTGCCCGCTGCACTCTGTGACAACCCAGCTGCGAGCACATGCCACAGCCGTCAG
The DNA here is from genome assembly GCA_033439295.1 of Deuterostichococcus epilithicus. Taxonomy (NCBI): domain Eukaryota; kingdom Viridiplantae; phylum Chlorophyta; class Trebouxiophyceae; order Prasiolales; family Stichococcaceae; genus Deuterostichococcus; species Deuterostichococcus epilithicus. The sequence continues at coordinate 84,005 of JAVTLE010000017.1, forward strand.
CCGGCGATGAAACAGCTGCAACGGCCTCGCCTGTGCAATGCAGCGGTGTCGCATGTCAGTTGCATGACAATTAGGTGGTACTCATACGTTTCCGTTTACAATCATACAGGCGGCGCAGCCGCCGGCGGTATCAGGCCCGGGCGCAGCACACGTGCTGTGGGCGGCAGGGCCGGGGGCGGCTGCGGTGGAGCGCGTGTTCGAGCGGTCAGCGCGGCTCAACGGCGACGCGGTTGTGGTCTTCATGCGCAGCCTGGCGGCCATCAGCCAGGAGGAGCTCGTTCCTGTCCTGCTCACTGACAGGCCCAGGTGGGTTGTTCGCGTTAACTGGCTTCGAAGGGCCCTGGAAACGGAGTCTGCCCTGAGAGGTAGTTGTGGTCTGCCTGGGCAGGCAGCCTGGCGGCCATCAGCCAGGAGGAACTCGTTCCGGTGCTTCTTGCTGACGGACCCGGATGTGATGCTCGGGTCACTTGTCTCGAAAGCGCCTGGGAAAGAAGCTTCCCAGGGCAGGGCCGCAGTGGTCTTCATGCGCGGGCAGCCTGGCGGCTGTCAGCCAGGAGGCGCCTGGCCCTGCGCTGGTCACTGACAGGCCGAGGTGGACCATAGGGTTGCAGATCGCCTCGGCAAGTGTTGTGGCCTCATGGGTGGACTTCGCACTGTGGAGCACTGTGGAGGGTTGGTAGCACGTTGACGGCATGAGCGTGCATGCTTTTGAAAGGCTGGTCCAAACAGACCCGGAAGCGCTGCTGCACAGCGTCAACTCGGATGGGCCAATCTCGCTGCCGGGAGGCGCGATACCAAGGAGCTTCTTGGCGCCTGTGATTTCCCTCAAAGGCGGCATGCTTTGGGGCTGGGTTTGCGGGGTTGAATGTGTGACCGGCCGCCAACTGAGCGAGCTCGGCGCCTGTTCTCCAGGCCCACTTTTGCCGACTGTTCCTCAGCTTAGCTGCGTTGACGCTTCCCATCCGGAACTGACATGGCTTCCAGCAAGTCGTCGATGTGTCACATCTCTGTCAGATTATGATTTCGTTGCATGTGAGAGGCCATCAGGACGCCATGCTGCGCTCAATTCTTGAGCTGGCAGGCCAGCAGTGCGTAGCTGCGGCGGCCGCCGGCGTAGGCGATTCAAAGCCAGTACACGGCCACGGCTGCACCCCTGGCTGTGGTCACGACGCTGCCGCTCGCCTCTGCTGCCGCAGGCGTACCACACGGCGCGACTGGTGCAGCCCGCAGCGGCCAACCAGGGTGCCGCACAACCACCAGCTGGGCTCGCGAGCGATTCACTCTCGGCTGAAGAAGCTGACGCGGTCTCTGACTCTGCTGCCTGCCCCGCATGCTGCAGGACGTACTGCCTGGTGCGGCTGGTGCAGTGCGCGGCGGCCAACCTGGGGCGCATCCGCCTGGTGTGGGGCCGCCTGTGGGCTGTCGTTGCGCCACACCTCGTCTCCGCCGCCTGCGCCAGGTGCGGCGCATGAAAACCCTAGACTCACCCTGCCTGACCTCTTCGGCAGTGGTCCAATCCACAAGTGGACACAGGGTGCGGCGGGACGACCTGAGATCGGCAGTGGTTTCCAAACTGCAGTGTTCAAGCTGTCGCACCACACCCTGTGTCTGCGCCTGCGGCGGGTGCTGTTGGGGGCTGTGCTGGCCTGTACAAGCTCCATGCTCTGGCTGTTGTCGTCAGAGAGAGCCTCTGCCATGTAGAAGGCCTCATGTGTGCTGCGGCACGTGTAGTGCACCACACCGCAGGTGGCACAGCGAGAATGCCCTTCACATCAGAGATGCCTGGGTGGCAACTCCTCATGCAGACAGTTTCGCCATTGCTTGCCGCAACGGCAACACTTTGTGCTGCTGCGGCGGAGCAGCTGACTGTCCAAGCCAGTCTGGAGATAGTCCTTGCTTACATCTGAACGCGTCCTCAAACTCTCATTCAAACCTGTTTCTGCGTCGCAGGGACGATGATATTGCGCTGCTGGCGGCAGAACAGCTGGGCGGCCTGGCCTCGCGGCTGCTGTCACGCGCCGAGCTCAGCCACTTCACACACCAGGTGCGACCAAAGTCAATGTAAATGCCTTCTGCCAGCTGCTATCTCCCGCCTCCTGCAAGCAGCCGATGCTTGGCTCGGTGTTGCGATACCCCACACCGCTGATGTGCAGAACACCCTGTAGTCGCATGGGCGCTCTCGGACACAGCGCAGATCCAGCAGGGGGCTGTTGCCGGCAGACTGCTGTGCGCTTGTGTGCAGCCAGCTCCGAAACAGCAGCACCTTCTTGGTGGCTGCGGGATCCGATAGTGCTCAGTAGACTGCTCTGGACGTCCCCTGTCACTCAGTCCCGTCAACACAGAGACTGTGCTTTACTCTACGACTCAAGGAACACCCCAGTCAGCAGGGACCGACCGGAGCAACAATATGTGCGGCGTGCCGCTGTCTGCAGTCTGTCAACAAGCATACGTTTTGACTTGTCTGCAATCTCCTAGTCTCGTCCTGAATGGATCCAGGTCTAATGCGGTCAGTACTTGGTCTGGCACCGTGCGTGCTGCCTCACACCAATGATGGGGCTTCAGCCATGCTCGCTGGTGCCTCCCGTTCTCAAGCCTGTGGCGCTGGCAGACGCCCCCGCGCCAGCATGCTATCACCTTACTACGCTCGCCCGCCCTACAAGCTGCCGAGGTCCCAATCGCAATCACCCTGTCGCCTTCCTGACCTTGCCATCTCCTCTGCTGACAGGAAGAGGCACTGAAACCCTTCGTGAGTGTGCTGCGGCTGGCGGACAGTCCGGCAGTGCGACAGCGCGCGGTGCAGGCTGTAGCGGCCGCCATCACCGTGCACCCTCGGGGCCTGGGCTCTGGTGAGCGCAGTTCCCCAGATACTTCTCGAGCGCATCTCGCCTGCACCTACAGGATCACTGGCTCCAGAGGCTGGTGCTCGAGCTGCTGTGCCTGCCAGCGATGTCGTGCATCCCCGCGGCCTGGGATTCGCTTCTTCAAGCTGTCGCGTCCTGCAAGCTCAGTTCTCTACAATGCGAATGCATGGCAGCCCAGGGGAGCGGCCCCGCACAGCATAGCGCTTGTGATGGGGCTTCTGGTTGCAGCACTTAAGGCGGCATTGGGCTGGCTGACATGGCTGAGCCTGCTTGTGCTGGCTCGCCAGGCCTGCTGGCTGCAAATGCAGGCAAGTTCGCAGCCCCTGACACGGACTCATTTCATTGCTGCAGGCTGGCGCCGCGTGCTGGAGGCGCTGACGGTGGCGCTGGGCGACGCTTCGCCGCCGGTCGTCAACCAGGCCCTGGACGCCATCCAGCCCGTGGTGGAGGCGCTGTACAGGTGGGAAGCCTTTTACATGAAGCCACCCCTGGAGACAACATTTGGTGGCACAAGGGTTTTGTCCATGAGTTGGCATCTGGGCACCTGACACAAGGAGAAGAGACTCTTTAGTTCCCATTGGTCGGCCAGGCGCTTGACGCCGCGACATTACCCTGGCTCGTAAGAAGTAGTGTGAGTGTGGGCCACGAAAATGCTTGAAGCCACTGCACCTGTTGCAATGGCAGACGTGTGCATGTCAAGACAACAGCTGCTGCCGATATATTACTGCACCGCCTGATGCAAACTGGCGGTGACGGGTGACGCTCGACGGACGACGAGCTGCTGGCCTCTCGGTACCAACGTGTTACCACAGGCAGGCACAAACCCAATCAACCGTGGCAGTTGACGGTTGTCAGAAAATGACAGGAACTCCAAGCTCGTGTATGTGCCAATGTGCAGCGGCGTGGGCGTCGGGCACGACTTCTTCCCGGACGTTGTGGCGGCGCTGGAGGCGGTCGTGCGCGCGCCGTGGCACGACGGCCACTCCATCGGGGGCCTGCACCTGCTGCAGGTTGCGGCACGGCGCCTGGCCGCCAGCACGCCGGAGGTGAGGTTGCAAAACCCTTAAATCCTAAACCCTCTTTTTCGACCGCACCGCACCCTGCGTGCCGCCATGCGAAATCTCCCAATCCCTGGCATGGTATACGATCCGTGCGGAAAGGGCTTCCGCCCGTCGTCGCTGCTGAGCGTCAGCGGCCGAGGCTCTGGGGGCCGGCACTGAGGCCCTGCGGCTGCTCTGCTAGTGCTGTGATCAGATCAGCAAGCAGTACAGTACGAGGTTCAGGAGTCTGCCTCGTAGGGGTCCAGGCTCCGCGGCTGCTGCGCGGCGCTCCTGCTGGCCGGTCCCTCGCAGCACAGCCGGCATGGCCATAATCTTCAACCAACGGTTTCTCCGGTGCACGAACCTGATGCGCGAGGGGCGCTCGGTTCAGGAGCTCTGCCAGTGCTGTGCCAAAACCTCAGGCTGAGCGGCTGGTCGGCCTGACTCGGTGCCAAGCCTGCTGAGCTGGGTTTTGGCGCTGGCGGCACTTCGCCGCGGGTGCCATGCAGCTGGCAGGGAGGGACGCTGCGCAGTGTTCCCAGGCCGATAGCCCACAGGGAGCAGCGACCAGGCTCTTGGAGAGGTTTGGCGAATCCCCGTTTTGGCACGTGCAGGACTGGACACGACAGGCGCCCGCTGGTCGACGCGCTGCGGCGAGGCCTGGCTCACCCGACAAAGCGCAGCCAGCGCCGGCGGCTGGTGCCGAGGACGCCGCATCGGAGGCGGGCTCCGAGGCTGCGGCGCAGCCGGCATGGCCCGTGACTCGCATGCCCAGGTGCCTTTCTGTTCACCGTGCTCATGCCAAGCCTGACCTTCAGGGTTTTACAGGTCTATGATGATATGCCACCCTGCGGCCTTGTCTCCGCCCTGTGAGCTGCACTTGAGCTGCAGGTCGGGAGCCTTTGGCAAGTGTCGCTGGAGGGGAGTCCCATCAGAAAAGTGATAGTGCAGAGTGCAGCGTGCCTGTGGAAGAACCCGACGCTCGAAAGCCAACTGGCGCTGGTCGTGCAGCAGCTGGCGGCAGTGCGCAGAGGCGGGTGCACAGTGCTGCACATCTGCAGTGCCGCACGATTGCGGGGCACATGCACATGCAGCCGTGGCCCACAGCAGGTGCACTGCTGTCGACAGCCAAACACGTTCCGCGCCAGAGAGGCCAGCGGGTCAACACTCGGAAGATCCAATGCTTTTGGCAGCCCTCCCATCGCCAAAAATGTAGCTGGCTGCGCTGATTCTGCCAATACCTGCACAACGAGACTTTCAATACGCTCTTTGGGACCTGCTGCAAGTGCTTGCCTCCAACCGACAGCTTGCCGCACCGCCGCAGGGTGGGCCACGGGCAAAGCACCCGTGAGGGCCGCTCGGCGGGCACTGTGCTGTCGCTGCACGATGTCGATTGCCTGGCTCCCTCTCAGCTGTCTTGCCTGCGTAAACCCTAGACCCAAACCTTGGCAGGGCCGGCGAGGAGGGTGCGGGACACCCCTGGGGGTACCTGGCCGGCGCATTTGGCGAGGTGGCGCGGCACGACCCGCGGCCCGCCGTCGCCGACGCCGCCGCGGGCGCGCTGCTGGAGGTGGCGGCGGCGCACGCCCGGGTCTGGGACGCCGCCGCATGGAAGGTTGGCAACCGCACAAGTCCACGCCTCGAGGCATCAGCATTGACTCTGCATCGCACAGTGAGTTTTAGGGGGTTTGGGCGGGTCCAGACAACGCGTTGCGAGGCATGAACGGGTGCAGAACCCAGCTGCGCCTGCGTGTTTGCCCCGAGTGCATGGCAGGGCCGGCTCTCCCTGCAGGTCCCGCGGTCGTTGGTGAGATGGGGGATGTCGAAGACTGCCGCTGCTGATGCTGCGAAGGCATGTTCCGGCGCCGTATGCCCAGGTAGAGTAACAATGAGTTGCCGTTGCGATGCAGGCGGTGCACGTGCGGGGCGTGGCGTACATGCTGGAGCTGCCGGCGCCGCCGTCCCGGTCCTCGTCCAGCTCAGCGCTGGCGCCGGACATGGCAGCAGCCCCCGGCGCTGCAGCGGTCGCAGCGGGAGCAGCCTCCGGAGAGCGTCACGCTGGCGCCAGGTCGAGCACCGCTGATGGGGACAACAGCGGCGGCGGCGGCGGCGGAGGCAGCTTCCTTGCGCCGCCCGCACAGGCGCCGGCGGGCTGGTCGACGGAGGGGCTGCCGCGGCTGGTGCGCCACGGCGCCGCACACTTTCCGGCATACGCCCGCCTGGCGGCACAGCACTATCCTGCCTTCGGCGCCGGCCTTCTACGGCAGGTGTGGAGTCGATCAACCCTCGTCGCGCTCCCAAAGCCTGCCTGTTCTGCAGACAGCTTCATCGAAACCCATGGCAGTGCACCGTCCACTCCGCCTGGCGGCATAGCACTATGGCGCCCTGGGTGCCGGCCTGCTGCGGCAGGTGTGAACACCGACGGTGTTCTGATCCTCCATCCTTGTGCTGCACAAGACATGTAGCTTGCAGACATCACCTGACATGTTTTTCCGGGACGGCTCTTGGTTTGCGGTGTGTCTGCGCGCCAGTCAGAAGGGTCTTTCGACCCCGGTGCCTGTGGCTTGCTTGAGGCATGAGACCCGTCACAACACCGGATTGCGGTGCTCAGGGCGTTCGGCAGTCTGCCCGGCAGGTTCCTGGCAACCCCATTCTGCACTCGCTAATGCGTCAGACTTCCATTGCAACATTGGCTGCGCCTTGCGATGTCTAAATTTCGTGGCAGTGAGACGGTGTCTCCCTAGCCCGAGAGGCTTACTAGTAGCGTGCAGCACGGCCTCAATCTCTCCCTTGCAAACCTACCCGCTTGCTATCGAGCCTGTGGTGTGCAGGCTGGTTTGAAGGCCGTGTCGCCACCCTGGCGGGCCTCACGCACATGCACAGTCTTTTGCTCAGGGGCTCTCCACTCCGCGAGGCAGCTGGCGAGCGCAGCAGCTGCCATGCGAGACCTTGGCCTGCATCTGCGCCGGCAGTCTTACTTTGTGCTGACCACAGTCTGTGAGCGGCGCAGCGGCGCCGCGGTGATCTGCTTCGTGACTACACGCCGTGGGTATGTGCACCTCGAGGTTGCCCTTGTGGAGTCGGCACAGGCACAACAGCATGTGGTCTTGCTCAGTTCTCGCATGCGTGTGCTCTGTTCTGTGCAGGCACTGGCGACGCTGGCGCGCTACGGGCGTGCCCCGGAGGACATTGCGTGTGGTATCGCTCGATCCCTCTCACGCGTCTACTACTTCCCTTGCAGGCGCTGGCGACGCTGGTGCGCTACGTGCGTGCCCCCGAGGAGGGGCTGGCGGCGCACGGCGTACGCCTGGTGGTGCGCCTGGTCGATGCGCTGGCGCCGGCGCTGGACGCCCCAGGGTGGGCCGCCGTCGTGGACGCGCTGCTGGCGCTGGCGGCGGAGGACCCGCTCAGCAGACTGGCCCCGGAAGCAGCGTCAGGTGGACTCCTGCCCGGCCCCATGCTGCAGGGTTGTGATCTGCGATGTGTGAAAAGCAGCGCAGAGCCGGCCAGCCCAATTCGGTGTGCCAACGCGCAATTAATGCCCCTAAGCCGGCCGATGTGGCTTGTATGCATTGCTCGCCGGTTGGCACAAGCGCATGGCGCTGTGTGCGGTGGCGACTCATACTATCCACGCCGGCTCTGGCGCTGCCTTGGGACATCCTGACATGGCCCTGAGTCATTGCAGCAACGCTTTGATGAGCCCAGGTCAACACGCAATGGCGCGCAGCTCCTGGCAGCAGCAGAATGTCTGAAAGTCACGTGCCGATCGACTGACTCTTGAAAGATGCTCGCTGCTTGCTCGCTGCTTGCTCCAGCAGGAACGTATCACTCGCAGCGGTGCTTCTCGCTGAGCACGCTGTCAGGGCCTCAGCGCCCACTGTGCACACGTCTTCTCGCCCTGCTTGGGAGCAGGTCACGGGTTGCAGCCCTGACACACGGCGCGGCAGCTGGGTCGCACGCAGCCTCCGGCGGCGCGGGCGGCGCGCAGTTTCACAAAAGATGAAGATGAAAGGGGGCCGCTGACACACGGTAGTCATGTGGCAGCTGTGCTTCCACCGTGATTCCAGACGGTTTCCTTCGTCTCTGCAGGCCTGGTGAACGGTGAGGCGACCGGATCGCACGCGGGCTCCGGCGCCGGCGCGCGGGGCCGCTGCCGGGTGGTGGTCATGCTGCAGCGCCTTGTGGGCAGGGTGCACCAGGCGCACGGCGGCGCGATGCCGCCGCCGCTGGCGCTGCAGCTGGTCAGCGTGCTGCAGGTGCGACATGGCCATGCCAGGTTTCCGGCATTCACGCCCTTGTGTGTGTTGATGTGTGTTGATGTGTGTTGATGTGTGAAGGGGGTCCACGAGTTTCACACACCCTGCACGGCGGCTCGCCAGTCGTCTTGCCGGCTCAGCAGGGATAGGTGGAGGCCGCACTGAGGTGCCTGCACAAATCTGGCCCTGCAGGTTTGGGAAGAGCCGCACTGGGGTGCCTCTCTTGTCACGAGCCATGAGCAGCACATCCGTCCTGCGCTGTCGTGTCGTGTGCATTGCTCTGGAGAGCCATAGCCCCTGGTGGCATCAGGCCCTGACTATCCTGGGCTGAATGGTCATGCTGTGGCACTGGAGACCGAGGCCTCGTCTCAGTTCTTGTTTTTCAGGCGGCTGCTGACCATGGAGCGTGCAATGCAACCTGACACTTCACAACTCCCGCAGTCGTGATCTCTGCTGCTGCATTCCGCAGGACACAGTCGCGCGTGCCGCCGCCTTCAACCGGGACGCCGCCCGCCGGTCCACTGCGATGGGCGCGCTGGGCGTTCCTGCTTCCACCGCCGCCGCCACCTCGGAGCCTGGCGCTGCGCTGCTGCCGCCCGCCATCCGGGTGAGAGCCCAAGCGCCTGTGTCTTCACACACACACACACACACACACATAAAAGTCCGATCTGCTGCCAACCGTATGGTAGCCGTGCCGATCCAGAAGCCGCATGCAGCAGCAGCAGCGAGAGGCGCTGGAAGGTTTTCGCTGGATGGCGACCCTTCCGCCATGCTCGTTCAGGCTGCAAGGGATTTGGCGGCAATAAGTGTTCGAAGTCTGCATGCAGGCCACTCGCTGACCAGTGGAGCAGCTTGTCGCTCGCAGATCTCTCCAGCCAATCTGCTATGTATGCCTGAAGGCTCCCGCCGGCATTTATCGCATGGAGCAGTCGCCATGGCCGCAGCCACAGCAGGCGCCCGTCATGGGAGTGCAGCACTTGCAATGCCTTCGATATGCGCACTGCCATTTCCTCACGACCTCATTGTAATGATTGTTTCGTGTCTCCGTCAGGCTGCCGCCGGGGCAAACAGCGACGCTGATCGCTGCGCGGCATGGTGCTGTGGCGGCAGCACAATTCATCCTGTCATCCACATTCCAGTCTCGCCATTTCACCGTCTGAGATTCCGCAATGGTCTCGCATCCTCAGGTTGCGGCAAAAGGACAAATGGCGGATGACGGTTCTGGCGACGCGCGTTCGGCTGCGGCGCAGTGCAGCGCTGTGGCGGCCGTGCAACAGCAGTCCATGGCGGCGGCGCAAGAGTAATCTCGCCATATGAACAGCAAGACGAACCTGGCAACGACGTCTTTTCCTGGTCTGCCACAGGCTGCTGTCGGAGCAGACATCGATGACGACGGCCCGGGTGACGCGCTGGCCGCCGCGGCGCGGAGCGGCGCTGTGGCGGCGGCGCGGCAGGAGGCAGAAGGCGGCGCGCTGCTCGTGGCGGCACTCCTGCGCTGCATGTGCCCGGCGGGGGACGCCGCGGAACCAGACGCTCGGCTGCAGGCCAGGTGTGCTGGCCACGTAATGACCACCCACCAATCCACCAGAACCGAACCAGTGACAGCCTACAGCGCGTTGGTGACAGCCCTACAACGTTCAAAGTTCATCCTGCAGGGTCACCGCCGAGGCGGAGCAGCGGTTGCTGTCGGTGTGCCGCGCGATCGTGGTGCAGGCGGCAGCCGACGCCTGGGCGGCGCACGAGGCGGCAACCGTGGCGGCGGCTGCAGCTGCCGGGGCTGGGGGCGGCGCCGCCAACGGCCCCGCTCCGGTACGAAATCCTACACCCTCTTGATGACGATTGCGCGCCCCTCTGACCCAGCACCGTGATGAGCGCAGCGCGCTGGGAGCCTCGCTGATGGGTAACATGGCTTTTCGATGTTGCGGTCTGCCCTTGGTCGTTCGCATGCAGCAGACAACCTTTCCCTCTGCAGCATGATGCCCAGCTTGCCATACCTCGGCCCGCACAGCCCGCTGGAAGCGTGTTGCGACCGCCGCCCCAAGTCTGCCGCTAGACAAGCATCTGTGGCCTGGACGCTGCTCTGCAAAACCTTGCAGGGTGCAGCCACTGCACTTTCATCAAGGGTTATTGCGATGGATTGGCGGCTAGCACTGCAGAGCCCGCGAGTTGCTGGAGACGAGGGTCTGGGAGATTCTTCCAGGAGATGTTTCGTGTGTGAAACTGTCTCTGCCCCAGATCCACAGCCCACGTGCGTCTCAGCTTGGCATGGCGGTGCAACACGCCGGCGGCGAGCGACGTGATGTGGCCACCAGCAGTGGCGTCCACACCGACGCCTCCCAGTCAGATGGACCCGCTTGGGAGGCGTCGAGTGTGACGACAACGGCTGGTGGCCATATCGCGCCACATGGCGACGTTGGCACACTGCTATACCCTTTGCCGTTCCGCCGCAGGGTCCCACAGCGGCGAGCATGAGTGTGCGGTGGGAGGCTGGCTTGTGCGGCTCATTGTGCCTTTGCATCCGCTGTGCGTAGCACMCCCCCCCCCTTGCGTTCCTCCTTACCACAGGGCCGCTCCGCGGCGAGCGAGGAGCTGGGCTTGCAGGCGCTGCTGCGTGGCCTGCTGCCGTCGTCGCCGCCACGTCACCCACGCGCATGGCCGTGCCGCAGGGCCGCCCGGCGGCGAGCGAGGAGCTGAGCTGGGAGGTCGCGGTCCGCGGCCCGCTGCTGGTGGCCATCCTGGAGGCATACCGCGCCGTGTCGCCCGACGCCTGGCGCGCCGAGCTCGCGTGCGTCACACCCGCTTTCCCCGGCGCTCTGTGTTGCTCGGCAAAATCCGGCCCAGCCCTTTCATACCTGCGTCTTCCTCTCGGAGCCTGGCGCACCGACGTCGCGGGCGGGCGCGGTTCTGSSCCCCCCGGGGTCTGGCGCTCTCGTCCTGTTTGGCGCCCCTCGCTGCTCGGCTCCGTGATGCGCCTGGCTGTGCAGCCCCAGAGGGCTGTGGACCCGGCACAGCAGCTCCGTGAGGGAGGCTCATCAGGGGGGAGCTGTGCTTGTAGGGTACCTGGGCCTGGGATGTGGCCGCCTCCACTACTTTTCCTTCTGTAGACGGTCAACAGGTGAGAGCTACCCTTTGCCTCCGCAGGATCAGTGTTTTTTGTGTCTGCCTTGCATGGCCGCACGCAACGCGCCACAGCTGGCACACTCTGCTTGGGGCCGCTAGCCCAAACCCTAAACCCAATGCAGAGCTTGGCGGCGGCGCCGTGCATGCGGCCTTGCCAGGCAGAGACAAAATCGATCCTGCAGGAGGCAGAGGGTAGCTCCTCACCTGGTGGCCTTCCCCAGAAGGAAGGAGTCAGGAATGTGGAAACCCCAGGCCCAGGTATCCCGCGAGCACAACTTCCCCCTGATGAGCTGTCCTCAAGGGGCTGCTGTGCCAAGGGCACAGCAGCCTGGGGGGTGCCGCAGGTGGCGTATGGTCAGGCAGGATGCATACAGGGGATGTGAAGGGCCAGCCCCAGCGGCTCCCAGGCCGCGGACACACGCCCGAATGATATGCTGGTTCTGCCGGGCCATACATGCGCTCCCTTAGTGGCGGCGATGGTACAGCAACACCTGCGTCTCGTGACATCGTCTGGCGCTCCAAGGTCTTTGCTGGCATGTGAAATTATGCGCTGTGGCCCTTGTGAGTTCCGTTACAGCGCCGCAGCTACTGTACATGCGCCTGATCAAGTCGACGTGCAGCGGTCAGCCGGGTGTCCGAGCTGCAGCCCGCTGTGCAAATACTGCAGAGCTTCCAGTGTGTCGTCCTTGCCCTGAAGGCGATAGCACCTGGCAAAGTTGGCATGCAGAAGTCAGGCGACCACCTCCGGCTGAACCCCTGGATACTGCTTTGTCAAGGCTGCAGAGCCTTGGAAGTAGCTCATCGGTATCATGCAGGAAGCTGTACCTGGCTGAGCTGGTGTGCGCGCAACCGGGCATATCCTGGCACCCATGCATGTGATCTCTAAGCCTGCAATCCAATCCTGCGGAGCCTCTGACTTGGTGTTGTACTACCCCGCAGGCGATTGTACCCGCACCTGGCCAAGCTGGTGTGCAGCGGGCAGCCAGGGGTGCGACTGGCGCTGGGCCACCTCATGCGGCAGCAGCTACCGACGGCCATCTCCGCCGCGGCTTGAAGCAGCGGTGGCTGGCCTTCAACCTACCAGCTCGCACCTGCCGAGCGGCCAGAGGCACCTGGTGCCGGTGCCGGCATCGGCTGGTCAGCGCTACTTTGCAGCACCGGATTGACGATTGATCGGCAGCGGATGCGCAGACGTTGCGGGGAGGCGCCGCCCCAGAGCAGACCGCCGTCTGAGCGACCGTGGAAGCGTTGCTTCCTGATCCCAGCTGGATCGCGCATCACCGGCATGGCCCGCATTGTCCTCCAGCCAGCGGATAGGAAAATGGGCAGCGATGCCATGATGTTGCTGTGGTGGGTCATTGCGCAGCAACATAAGCAGCTTGGCGCGTCTGGCCCAGCAGCATTGCACACAATAGTGCGCTTTGACTCTGGGAGAACATGTTTTCGTGGGTGCACGATCGTTGCTGTACCAGCCAAGTTGGCAAAGTGCGCCTATCATGAACAAGGAGCAGCAGGAACATCAACCCGCCGTCCCGATGTTCCTGTCATTTCCGTGAAGGAAGGGCAGTGTCGTTTTGAGGGCATGTTCGGAGGGCCAGGCTTTGAGATCGCGATGGACGTGGTTGCAGTCAAAGACTGTCTTTCCCCCCCAAACACCTCCTGTACCCAAAAGCTAATCAAGGTTCTGCACAACCATTCAGATGCACAAGATGAACGGTGTACACCCGAAGTTGCATGTGGGTCAGCTGCAGAATATCCATGGGTGTCACAGAGTGCTTCTCGTCGTGTTTACACTGTTTAGTAAAAATTTCAGCAAGGGAGGAATAAAGAACCAGCGCTCTCCAACAAGGCTGGGCTTACCCACAAGTGCCAACCAGAGTGCTGGCTTCCCATGAATCGCATGGGCAGCCAGCTGCGCTCGCTCAACACACAGGTACTGATTCGATCTGTGCCACACCGCAAGCCCAGATATCATTCGTCTCCACTCCAACCGCCCTCCAGATCCGACATCGACCCCCAGATCCACAAACCGTGTGGCAACCGTGTTTGCTGCATGCCAAAATTGAGCAACATAGTGCTACATGCTGTTCGCATCATCATGTGTGCTACCGTACCAAAATCGCCACGAGCCGCGGGCCTGGCATGGTGAAGCGGCAGCGGCGCCATGCTCGCATGGTGCCCTCGTATGGCAACCATGCGGCTGGCCGTCCTGCTGCACGCTCATGCCGCCCGGGCTATCACAAAAAGAAAACTGTGTATGTACATTGCGTGGCTGTCAGATGTCTCCTTGTGCCGCCTGAATCGCAGCTTGCTGTGGGCTTCCCGGCTGACAGCGCGCGTCATCATGTGTTGGTGCTGGCGCCAGATGCCACGCGCAGTTGATACTTGACCGGGGCCCGTTCACCTGCAAAGCGAGTGTGCATGCGGCCTCGGCAATGAGTTTAGTAGTGATTGGAGATCCAGCAAAGACAAGGGCCACAACTGCCAGGGACACACCCGCAAGCCGCACAGCTGCTGCTTGAGAGGCAACATCAGACCGCAAGCTAGCAGCATTGGCCTCGGCTGCTATATGGTGTGCGAGGCTGACCGCGGCACAGGCTGCACTGCTGCAGCAGGTAGAAACTTCCAGGACAGGCAGTCGAGCACGTCATGCTGGCGCAGGCCGTGCGAGGGCAAACGGTCAACCCAGGCGTCGAGCCACAGGTGCAGAAGCAAGCTCACCTGCCCACCGGGCCCGGGCATCGTCGAGAGGGGAGGAGTTGTTCACGACTGTGTACAGGAACCCGTAGGAGCACGCCGTGGCGAAGACCGCCGTGGCGTACTTGGCGTGCGTGCGCCACACCATGTCCGCGAGCGCCATGCTGCCTGTGATTTGCTGCCGTGTCAGGGGCTGCCGCGCCGCCGCCTCGGGCAAAAGCCGAGTCAGAGAAGATATTTTGAGAGGGCTGATCCCAAACTGCCCGGGCGCCGGACTGTGCGCCTGCAAGGGGCAAACGGGCCTGTAATCGGTTTGAAGCAGCCTGAGAGAGCTGGGCAGCGGCAAGGGAGCGCGAGTCGTGAGTGCGAGCGGCGTTTGTGCCGTGCGGGTTCGCCTCGAGCCTGAAGCAATCTTTACTGAGATTCCCGGCTGGAACCTAGCATTACAGAATCCAATGCAGGGTTTGGCTGACTCATGTCACTCCATTTTGTATGCGGGCAAGCTGCTGAATGTAAAAGGCCACGAAACAGCCGCAAACACTTGTCTGTATTCTCCGCTGCAGCTTCATTGAGGACCTGGGACGATTGGCGACACACCGAGCCGATCAACCTACCAACGCTCCAGCGCTTGGATTTTTCGCAGCCCAAAGGTGCACCGCTGTCCTCAAGGATGCGCGATCGGCCAGTAATAATAATGCACATTGGCCTGTTGGATCTCGGATAAAGACGCTTGCCTCGAATATCAGGCACATTGTGGCGTCGATACCTTCTGGCGTTGCAACCGATCGCGAATGCATTCTCGCGGAGATCATGTAGATCCATGTAGTTCACTCATCTCGACCTGCGGGTTGGAGAAGATCGATCGTTTTCTGTGCAATTTATGATTGCAAATGGGCTGGCCATCGCCTCACTGGTGACGGTGCATGCATCAGGCGCCGCTGGCCATGTATGACAACTGAATGCAACAGCTCAGCTGTGCGGGCCATGATCTGGCAAATGATGATCCATCGTGATCAATATAAACGTGAAACCAAGTTTATGAGGAAGACCGCGATATGTAGTGCCATGGCGCAGCCTCGGATTTTCTGCGCAGCGCCGACCGTTCGCTGCACAGTGAGCTGTACACATCCAGTCAGCATGCACACCCGTCGGCAATGAACCCTCCAGCGGTGCAACAGGCATTGACGGTGAAGTACTAGCAGCGGCCTATGACCTTCCTCGGTTCATCGTTACTGTACGTAGCGCGTGACGCAAAGGCAGCAACGGCTGGCTGGCGCAGGTCATTTATTGAAGCGTTCCAATGATGCGGCCAGCGCCCGCCTGGAGACGTGGCACCTTTGGCGGCGGCAGCAGCAGCTCTGGCCGCCTGCGCGCACAGACCGGCAGGCCCGGCGGGAACGCATCATCGTCAGGTGCAACCGCCAGCACCAGCAGCCGCGCCAGTCGCAGTCCGCCAGGTGAGAGGCTTTCATAATTACAAGATCAGGGAGGGGCCGCCGAGTCATCAATGCTGCTGTTGGGGAAATGTACACGGCTGCGCTTCGGCGTCGCCGTTCACGAGGCACCTCCAATGTCAGCTGACGAATAGTACCTTGTGTAGTCTGGCAGCTTTGCAAGGCCGGAGGCCGGTGGGGAGCACCTGCAGCAGTCACTGCCGGTCATCTTGCGTGTCTGCCCACTGGTTTACCTTTCCCCCCTCCGTGTCAGTGTCGACTGCATGCCGAGTCCGGTCGAGCCATCTGCAGTCCTGTTTTGTGTCGATCCAACCTGTGCCGCATGGTGCTGTGCAGCCCACGCCCCTCGCATCGGCAGACTCGCGCCAGGCGAGCAGGCAGGCATTGGCTGCTGGGCAGCTGGCCAGCATGGGCGCATTGGCACAGCCCGGCGGGCCCGGGCGCAGTTTGATACTGCATGCCGGCAGGCGGCGGCTGTGCTCGAGTGCAGCACGCAGGTTGCCGGCGTGGTGATGGTGGTACGGTTTCTTCTCTCGGTGGTTCGGCAGTTTGATAGGCCCGCAGAGCACTCGAAGGAAGACTTGCACGTGCACAGGACACTGCTTCCTGACAAATACTAGTTTGTGCAGAATCATCAACAAAACTCCATTGCGATGATGCATGCAGTGCATGACCGGGGCCACGGTGCTGGCCAAGGTCGGCGCCTGGTGCTGGGACCTCGCCAGGCGGCTGTTGGCGGCGGTGCTGCGGCGTCGCGCCGCCGGAGGAGTCCCGACTACTGAGCCTGGTGCCGACCCTAACATGCAGGTGAATCACGCATGTCCAGGTGCGCCATACGGCACGCCACTTCTTCCTGTCAGTTCAGCTCACCATCAGCGGGCGGAAGCCCCTTTCACTGCTGTGCATCTGTGAAACTCAAGATGCGTGTGAGTTCCGCAGCGTGTGCGCTCAATGAGCAGCTGCTGTTGCTATCATACCACAGGGCCTCCAGGCGGAGCAGCAGCAGGGAAGAATTAGTGGTGCACACAAGGTGCGCTGAAAGTGCAGATGGAAATGCAGACGAACCTGAACTGTACATATGGCGGCTGTGTAGATCACCATCAGCAGTAGGCCAGCAGTCTTCCAGATCAGAGGAACTAGGCATGTCAGCCTGCAGGCCTACAGCTGGCTTGGACAGCTGGCGGACAGCGCCGCAGTGTCGACGCCGCGGTCAGGAAGCAGCCGCCGCTCGGCCACTGCACGGCAGGTTTGTCACATCCTGCTTTGCTGGCACAGCTCGTAAAATCGTCTGCTGCAGCCTTCCGAGACGCTCTCTTGCAGTCGACGGGGCAGCTGCTAGTGCTGCAGGCTGCAAGCTGTCTGCTGACAGCCGTGGCTCCGCTGCGGCTCCTGCGGAATCGGGTCACCAAGTCGCACAGCCCAGCAGATCTGAGGGTGGTGTCCTGAATGACGATCTGTTGCAGAACTTGTGCGTGGTGTGCCGCACGGCGCCGGCGGCATGCAATGGCCCGCCCTTCCATGACGCCTGCACGTCACCAGGTACCGATCCCAGATCACGTCCTCAGATGACGCCTGTCGGTCAGAGTTCGCATTGATGCTGGCTGCTCAGTTGTGCCATGTGGTTTGCTTTGCTTTGTGGCGCCGCACCCATCAGCAGAGGAATGCAGGTGATGTTCGATGTACCGAAGATGGCTGGGTGGCACAAGCTTGCGCAACCAGCCCTGCGAAACTGACCCGCCTACCGCACAGCTGTTGGGCCTTCTATCCCGACATGCTGAGCGGTCCGCACTTGCACGTTTCCGCAGTGTGCCGGCGGACCATGGCGCACAGCATGAGGGAGGTCCAGCGGCTATCCTGCGCTGCCCGCGCCGCTCAAGCAGCCGGCAGCTAGAGAAAGTCACATTGCACCCGAAATAGGCAGCAACGAGGCACTCTATCATGTGGAATGTGAGGTCAGAATACGAGCTTCAGGTGCTTTATTCATGAGAGGCATGTGGCTCGGCGTATGAGATTAACAGACAAAGATACCCAGATTATGTTCGTTGCGAGTTTTGCAGCGTTATGTGTTGGTCTTGCTGGTCTGAAGCCTTGTAAACCGTGTGCTACGAAAGAGGGCTGAGGTCTGGCTCCGGCGGGCGGCGGCACGGCGTGGCGCAACGCAATAATGCCCCGCTGTGCAGCCGGCCGTTCGGCGGTGATGGCTGACAAGGTCAAGGTACCTATTGGTTGTGTGCAGCGAACCCACACGACACTGGCATCTGAGCAGCAACGAGCTGGTAGCGGATGCAGTTTGCGGGAACAGTTGGCGGAAAGTTAAAAAAAAAAAAAAAGTTTAATTATTAATTAATTAATCATTAAATTAATTATTTTAGCGGCATGCGGCGGACCCAAATCGCCACGTCGACGACAGTAGCTCGTCGGACAGCACGAACATTCGATGCACCACAGTTCATCTTTGTAGCCGAGGTATCAACTGTCCCCAGTTTGCGCAGATGATGCATTCGATGAGGATCATGATGCAGCAGCCGGCCAGCATGGCGTCAACGAGCACGCGGTCGGTGTCGAGCTGCTCTGCGGCCCCGCATCACGCGCTGCCACGCTGCAGGCAGCCTTTCACCAGCCTCTCATCGTTCCGCGGACGTACTGCGCAGGATGCGACATGCGACAGGCGCACTCTGTGTGAGTGCACCTCCGCTCAACATGCACGTGCAGTTGAGCTGGCTGTGGCCGAGTTCGATTTTTGGTCAGCTGCTGCACGCTGCAGCTGTCATGAGCTCACCTGCGCATCGTGACGCGTGTATCATTGCAGCCCCTGCAGGCATGCTAAGCAGAAGCACAGCTGCATGTCTCGCCGCATGCATGCACCTTCTCTGCCACTGCCGATCCTGGTGACGGCGTTTCGGTAAACGCGTTCTTGTTTGGCACCGTATGACACCTGCGGGCCCACATAGCTCCGCCTTTGGGTGCTCGAATGCTCAGCCCTGCCAGCACCGCCGCGAGTGGCTGCCATGGAACACAGTCAAGGGAGCAGCGCGCCAGTTTGAGATAGCAGCAGGAGCCTGCCTGTCCACCCACCTGGCGTCACGCTCAAGCCGTGAACTCCTCCGGCCAAACCCACGTAATCGCTGGCGGAACTACGAAGGGTCGCACCACATTGCGCCCAAACCCCGCCCACAGAGACCGCAGCCTCGATCCTGCATCCTCAAAGATGCTGGCCACTATCCCCTCAGGCACAGCGACGCCCAGCGGCGCGTCGGAGGGCTTTTTTCCGGCACCACCGCCGCCGGAGCCGACGATGAGCTACGACGAGGAGCTGCCGTCAGACGCCGAGGTGGTACCGCTGGGGCCCAGGCGCCAGATCACCGACGGCAGCAGCGCCGGCGGCGGCAGGTGGGTGGGTGCTGACGAATTGTCCCTGCGCCGCGATGAGTCGCCGTTGCTATGACCAATCCCAGTTGCCAGACCATGTAGCTTCCCGCCAGTGTGTGGTGCCGCTCGGACTGCCGGCAGGCGGGTGTGGAGCCGGCTGCTGCTGCATGCATCAGCTATCTGGGGTGTAGGGTCCAGGGTTCAGGGCGATGCTGCTGTCAGGTCGGCCTGCTCTTCGGTGGCCTCGGTGGTCTAATTCCACTACGGCTCTCAACGCCGTGCCTGTTGCTGATGGCACTGAGCGATGCAGCTGCAGGCCGGGAGAGCTGCTGCTGCGGTTGGACGTTGGTGATGTTCAGGTCGACAATGTTCAGGGCTGGACGTCAGGAGGCTTGGACCCTTAGTCATGCTCCATTGCGGCAAACACCGGCATGAAAATGTGTCAGGATCAGTTGGGAGAAGTGCTGGCATGTGGTCGAGGAGCATGTTCTGACCGTCTCTTGCTACGGCCTTGCAGGTGTTGCTGGCCTGGAGGCGGCGGTGGCGGCGAGCGCGCCCGGCGCATCGGCAGCGTCGCGGCTGAGTGTACGAACAGTAGCTGACGAATCCCACAAGGGAAAACCCTCCACTGTCCTCCTGTGCAGGTTTGAGGGTATGAAGGCGGCGGTGGCGGGCGCGAGCGGCGGCGTTGGCAAGGCAATAGTGGAGCGTCTCGTGCGGGACGGCGTTGCGACTCGGGCGCTTGTGCGGGACCCCTACGCAGCGGTGAGCGCCCAGCAGAAGCACACCCGCTGTGTAATGCGGCTGAACAATGCGGCGCTGCGTAGGGGGTCTTACGGTTGCAGCTGCGGCCCGCCGGTCGAGAGCCGCACGTGTGTCCGCCGTGACTTCAGCACACCTGCAGTTCACATTCGCAAGCCTACTGAAGCGGACGACTTTTTGCGGTCGGTCTGCCTCTGATATGGGATTACAAGCAAGGCCATCCAGTCCGGTCTGGTGACGGTTTCCCCTCTGGTTCAGCGCGGGCAAGGCAAGCCTGGTCTTGGCGCAGGCCAAGAAGCTGCCGGGAACAGGTTGTGGCGCAAATGGACGAGCCAACCTTATCTCAGCTGCACCTGCACCGTGTGCCTTCTCCCTGTTTTCAGCTGGCTTGCATTCGCCTCAATACAGACCCGCAAGCTCCCTCGAGCGGGACCCCGATGTCTTGGGAGCGGTGCGCCCCAATGAGAATGTCTATGACTTTTGTAGCGGCCTGCAATCGTGGCCTGCCATGCCGGCGCAGGCGCGGAAGCTGCCGGGGACAGACCGAGGCGTGGAGCTTCGGCGCATCGATGTGACGCAGTACATGGGGCTCCCCGAGGCGCTGGCAGACCAGTGAGCTCCTTGCCAGTTCCGCAGGAATGTTACAGGACTGCACCAAGCTGTCGAAAGCCCTGAGGCTGCCCGCACATCGGATTTGCCGGATGTGTGGTGCAGCGCTCTGTGTGCGAACTTCCTGTATGTTCCGTATGGCTACTGCCTGAGCTGCTATCTCGTTCCGAGAAGGGAAGTTTCTGTGTGTCGTTGACGATTGTAGGGAGGTTGTGCTCATCTTTGCACTGTTCCGCCACAGCACTCCCGGCAGCAGGGCGGGCCGCCCCTCCCTCGCCCGCGGCGCTCCAGCTCGCTGCTGCATGGACGAGGAGTAGGCCGTGAGGTCGTGAAACCGCGAACGCAGGTTGAGGGCTTGGTGAAGCCTGAAGCAGTCCCTGTTGCGTGCGCAGGGACGTGCTGCTCATCGCTGTGGGCACAAAGCCGGCGCTCGACCCGCTTGGCCCGTACAGCGTCGACTACCAAGGGACAGTCAACCTGATAACTGCCGCCAAGGCTGCAGGGGTGAAGAAGGTGCGCCCCTGCATCGGGAAGTCGGCTGTTGTCAGACGTTTTTCAGTCTCGCTGAACACACAGCACCCATGTGCGCCTGGACGAGGCAGGCGGCATGCCAGGTTCCAGTGGTCAAGTCTGCTGGGGCACCAATGATGTTGCATCGCTGTTGTTCGTTTGCAGTCCATGTCTGCACACCGCTTCCAGCTGGTGGCCGACAAGTGGCTGCCTTATCTCGGGCACACAGATGGAGTGCACACCCTGCCGGAACCCGATTTCAGCCACTGCTCTCTGCCTTCCAGGTGGTACCGGTTTCGAGCATGGGCACGCAGCGCCCATCTTGCCATCCGCCCTGCCGTTTGGCATGCTGTGCCGCGGCAGGGCGACTGTGACAAAGACTCGATGTCGTGCTCCGTGTGTACATGTTGCAGGTGGTGCTGGTGACTAGCGTAGGCACTGACGCGCCCTTCTTCCCGCTCAACCTGCTGTGGGGCGTGCTGTTCTGGAAGAAGCGCGCCGAGGAGGCCCTGCAGCGGTCAGGGCTGGACTACACCATCATCCGGCCAGGTGTGCTTGCAGGGCTCGCCTGGCCGAACTTTAGAAATGCCAAGTCATCAAGCCCGGTGGCAGTTGTCTGAGCTGCAACTACAACACGATGCTGCAGCTCCTCTCCCACCATGCTGCCATGCGGCAACAGGATGCGGCGCACTTGTGGCAGCAGACAGCGGTGTCATTCCTACAATCAATGCTGATTGTCTCCAGCTCACATATGTACTGTGCTCATTGGGCTCAGGCGGCCTGAAGAACGAGGTGGGCACAGGCAAGACGGCAGGCGGCATTGTCATGGCGGGCCCCGACACCTTCGGCCTGCCACCAAAGGCGGCGCCCGGCTCCATCCTGCGGCGGCAGGTGCGCCTGCATGCAGATATCGCCTCAATGATCTTGTGGTCGTCCGTGCCCTGCTCCGGCGGTCTGTGTCAGAGCGGCTCTACGTGCTCGACCGCATCTAGCATTGAGATCCAGGCATTGCTGGCATTCTGTTGTGGGATTGCCACGGGTCAGAAGCAGGGCGGCTTCTTACCTGTCAGCCAGGAAATATGGCTTCGCACGTGAAGAATCCCCCATGTGCTTTCATGTATCAACATTCCATGCTGCGTGCAGGTGGCTGACATCTGCGTGGAGGCACTGGTGGAGGATGGCGCGAAGAATCGCGTGTTTGAGGTTGCGG
Organism: Deuterostichococcus epilithicus; assembly: GCA_033439295.1. Taxonomy (NCBI): domain Eukaryota; kingdom Viridiplantae; phylum Chlorophyta; class Trebouxiophyceae; order Prasiolales; family Stichococcaceae; genus Deuterostichococcus; species Deuterostichococcus epilithicus. Next base: position 105,893 of record JAVTLE010000017.1, read on the forward strand.
CGCAGGAGAATGCGCCCTACCGCCCGATCAGCGACCTGTTCGCCTCCGTTGCATTCCGGCTTTGACTTTCGAATCGTTGGATTGAGTCCGTAGCATGCGCTATGCTTGAAGAGATGGGGCACATCTGATGACGGGCAACATTGTGAGGACGAGTCGAGCGAGTGAACATGTGCCTGCCTACGGTAGCAGTTGTTTCGACTCCTTGTGTCAACCATTGCTGATTCGCACTACATATGCGCTCGTTTGGAAGACATTACGGTGGATGTCATGTCAGTCAGTTCTTCAGAGGTGCACGTGTTGAGCCGCGAGCTAGTTGTGCCACAGCTGCAGCGACGAATGGCTCCCATACATCCGCCAGTTGTTGGTGCGGCGGAAGTGTCAGCTTCCTCAGCCCTCGAGAGCCTGCTGCTTCCTTCCGGCTCTGTAAGCGTCTCGCACAGCACGGCAGAACACAGTTTGTGTTTCCTCGTGACCTGTTGCACCGTCAGCGGCCGCTTGAGCCAGACTCGACGAGGTGCTGGTGCCGTCCGTCATTTCTCCACTCGGCCGCCCTGGTCCACAGTCGACCAGCGAGCGACAGCTGCGTCACAAAGCCCGCGCTAGCAGCAAGGTGTACTCACCTTCAAGCAGCAACTACCACAGACGCCCACATACACGGTCTGACCAGATGGGCGGCAGCAGGCATCGAGTGTGCTTGGCGCTCCTCCTCGGCGCCGTTCTGCCGTTCGCCGCCGCACAAAGTACGCCAGGTGCGACTACACGGAGCTCGTCCCAGGATGGCGTGACACCTGTCGTGCAGAGCTTCACCAAATGAACCGAATAGGGTCAGACTCAGTCATTCCAGGTCGCTCTCAGCCCGACAGACAGGTCAACGAACATTACAGAGTCCAAACCTCAACCTTTGCTGTCAACCAGCAGAGGGACTGAGATTGCGGTGCTGTCACATTAGTGTGTGTGTCATGCTGCGTCATTCAAACGGCTTGCGAGGTCACATTGACTGGCTTGCTGTGACCAGGCTCCCCACTGGGAAATCGTTGTGCACACACTTGACAGTTGGGCTCTGATGGCTGCAAAGGCACATGCAGCACTCACGGCTGGCTGCTGTACATCCAGCGCAACAATCCTGCTGTTGGCAGACCAAGAGTCGTTACGACCCTGTTTTGAAAGCATAGCGCCAGAGCAGGCATCTCCACTGTCTATGCGGCATTTGTCACCGTAAAGCGAATGGTTTGTGATGCCACCTGGCGGGCGGCTGCAGCAATTTCACGGCCGCCATCATGCTAAATTCGAGAGCTGTCCCTTGCTCCTCAGACGCTGGCGCTGTGCATCATGCAGGCGCGCCGGCAGGGCAGGTGGCGGTGCGAGACTTTCCGCCGCTGCTGGCAGGCGTGCCCGCGCTGCCGCGCTTTGTCCAAGGGTCAGCGCTGCTGACGCAGGCTGGCGCGTCGCCGGCCGGCCGGCCAGTGGGCCTCATCCGCGTTTCCGGCGCCAAGTTCGTGGACGATGACTGTAACGAGTGGCTGCCGGCCGGCTGGAACTCGTGCGCCTCTTCCAGCTCCTCCTGGGCTGCCACTTTTCTATTGACGATCACACATCAGCCTTGCCAGCAGGCTACTTGTTCCAAACAGCTTGCCAGCCACAGTGCAGGCCGTCAATTGCAGCAGCTGTCATCTGGAGCAGACAGTTACATGCAAACGGATGCACCTTTTGTTGTGTGGCCCAAGCACAAAGCACAAGCTGCGTCTAAACCTCGGTCTAGTATCGTTGCTGGCATGCCCACCGAGTGCAACAGCTCCAGCGGCTGGTCATGGCCAGCGCTGCCCCGTCCTTCTGCCCTCCGCTGTTCTTCCATATTACTGCTAATTTGGACTTCCTGAAGACCACCAACAATTTCGTGACTTGCATGCTGTGTCTGGCCCGCATGCAGGTATAACGACCTGACGGTCTCCGGCGCCGCGGCGGCTGCGCAGCTCAGCAACGAAACTTCGGGCCTGGCCGCCGCCGACGACCCCGTGACCCGCCGCTTCGCAACTGCCGTCGCCAACAACCTCAACACTGTGCGCATCTTCGCCAGCCAGGGCGAGGCTGGCAATGCGCTGCAGCCCTCGCCTGGTGAGTCGTGGCCCTAGCTCATCCGCGTCGGTCAGCTGCTGAGGACCAGCTGAGGTGCGGCCCAGACGTTGTGGTGACGAGCACAGTACCGCAGCAAGCCCAACGTGCATGTTCTGGGCCCGATGGCCGCAGGCTACCTCTTTGTTTGTTGGCGGGTTACCTGCAGCTGAAAGCGAACAAGTATGGCTGCCTGTGCTCAGCGGAGAAGAGCCTGCCCTGATCTGATGCCCAGCACTGCGTGCAGGCGCGACGATATTGATCCAGTGTCGTCCACCTACTCGGGAGTCCTTTCCAATCACTCTGCTCCAAGCACGTGCATAGCAGCAATTTTCAACGTTGCACGTGCATTCTGTGCACGCGTCTTCGATGAGGACGTCTTTCGCGGCATCGACTACGTGCTTGCGCAGGCGGGCCGCTTCGGAATCCGGGTCATCATTGTGCTCAACAACTACTGGGAAGACCACGACGGCGTTGGCAATGTGGGCTTGCTTTCCAATCTCATATTGCTTTCGTTCCTGTTCGATCTGTTGCCGTCGGTATGACACTGGGCATGACGGCATTGGCAGCATGCACTTGCAAAATCACTCGCTCCGCATTCTGTGGCGGCCGTTGCTGACTATTTGCGAGCCGGGTTGCGTCCTGCCAGTGATGTTCAAGTGGAGATGGAAGATTGGGTATTATCGTCACTGGCGGAGCCAGCAGTGCCGACATGCAATCACAATTGAATGCAGCGATACATGTTGCTTGCATTCCCTGGCAACGCAGAGCATAGATGCAGACCGATTTTGCGTTCATGGGCTGGCAGCACCAATAGCGTGCCAGTAGCCTGCGCCGTATGCGAATTGCAACAAGATGCAATCGATTTGCAACTTGTGCAGATGAGCATCTCGCGGTAGTCTGGCACATCTTGCGCTTGGTTCAGCGCAACTTGTTGCACTTGTTGCATTGGTTCACAATGCAGCCTGGCACTTGCTAGACTGTTTGCAACTGCAGCCTGGCAGACTTACTCCCGCCGGCCCTTCAGGAGAGATCGATGTGTGATTATCCTCTAGACCTGATGACCCCACCGCCACTTAGTCCGCTTTTGCTATTCTTCTGCAGTACCTGGAGTGGGCCGAACTGGCGGACAGGAACGGCACGTGTAGTGAACCATCAATTTGCGAGACAGCCACCAACAATCGGGGCCGTCAACAACTGCGGTGGCAGCCCTTCGCTTCTCACTTTTACCCGCTGCCGCTGAGTCCGTGTTAATTCTGACCGACCTGCAGTACGTCAAGTGGGCCAACCTACCGGACAAAGACGCCTTTTGGGGATCCAGCGCGGCGCAGACCCTGTTTCAGGCGCACATCCGCAAGGCATGCCTCGATCACTCATTCTCCTCAGCTTGAGACGGCGCACACCAGGGAATGCAATGACTGCTGGCCTAGATAGGTGGAGTGCTGGTGAAGGGGCTTGCGCAACTGTGCTCAGGAGGCAAGCGGTGAGGACAACGACTAGTGGACACTAGAGGACTGACTGCACACAAAATGGCTTCTGGCTGACGAATGCCTTGATGCAGGGCTGCACTCATTCATTTCCTTTTCTGTTCTGGGAAGTGCCGCAAGGTGTGGCTCGATCATGTGGTGCATGTAGTGGGGACTTCCTTGCAACCAGCCAACGGTAGCAATCTTTCCTTGTGCAGCAGCAGCCGAGCAACAGTGTGGAGCCCCAAAAGCATCAGTTTGGCAGTGCATCAATCTTCGATGTTGCCCCGGGCCTGGAGCCTCAAGGCGGCGTCTTTGTATGATGTGCCCGCAGGTGCTGACGCGTGTGAACGTCTTCAATGCGCGCACCTATGCCGAGGAGCCCGCCATCCTGGCGTGGGACGTTCTCAACGAGCCGCGCAACCCGGAGAGCCAGGTCATTCCAGGTGCGGTGGGTTTCTCACTGGTGCCTGCGCTGTCGCACATGCATAAACCACCGCTTGCTGCTGAGCATGAGTTGTGATACAATGTCCCACCTGGGTACTCCACTTTAGCAGCACTGTGCGACCCGGAGAGCCAGCAGGTCGCAGGTCGTTCCGACCGGTCATTGTCGACAATAATACAGTGCTCTCCAGAGGCGCTCTGGCGGCCGAGTCACGTTCAGGGATTGTAGGTGTCTCTCACTGTGGCTTTGAGGTATGTAATATGCACAGACGCATTTGCCTGCCAACGAGAGAGCTGCTGTGGGGCGGACACAAGGGGTCAGTGCCTGCATGCGAGTGCAGCGATGGCGGCGAGCTGTCCGTGCTAATTTAACTGCTGATGGAGGTGTTTCCGGGAAGCCACTGCACAGGACTGCGCCATATTTGCGGATATGGCGCATGCTGCGCCGACAGGCTGTGCTGAAATGATCCGCAACATTGTCAAGTTTCGGTAGAACTGCATGCTTCAATGCATGAGTTGATTTGCGAACACCTTCGGAAGCTGTTCCACTGATTGCTGCAGGCGACCCGGCGCAGACGACAGCATTCTATAACACCTCCGCCAACTTCATCAAGAACATCGACCCATACCACCTGGTGCGCTCACATGGGAAGCTTGAAGAGCAGGGATAAGGGCTGTTGAGCCGGAGGCAGTCCCCCTGCAGCGGTTGTTGGCTTAGGGTTCGTTTTGCTGCATTTCCCAGCCACAGTACTGGCGATGCCACTAGTGATGCAGATCACCGGTCGTAGCAGGCACCAGGCAGCTAATGTTGAGCATCAGCCACTGACAGCAATGTTTCTTCAAATGCGTCGCAGGTGACGACCGGGGAGGAGGGCTTTTGGGCGCAGGGCAGCCCCTGGAGCGCCTTCAACCCCTGGGGCGACCACCTGCCGCACAACTGGAGCTACGGCGCCGGGCAGGACTTTTCGGCGCAGCTTACGCTGCCGGCCATCGACTTTGGCGTCATGCACCTGTGGCCCGACAACTGGGCGGTGCTGTACGGTGCGCCTGTGCTTCCCTCACTACCAACAGCAGCATTGCTGGGCTACATGACGGGCTTCAACATGACGAAATAGATGAGCAAGTTCTCCGCGCGCCATGCACCAGCGTCCCGGCAACGAACTGAGTGGTTCTCCATAGTGTGTATGTCTGCTGGAACTGCTGCGTGACCCGAATTTGTGAAGCTGAAATCGAGACAAAGCTCATGGCAGAGCAGCCTGCACACAGTGGTTGCTGATGCCCTGTGACATGTGCCTGGCCCCCATGGTCTGGTGCCAGTTTCCAGAGCAGATCTGCCAGCTGCCCGCGACGGATGAGACTGCCTTAAAGTCACTTACCTGCTGATCTGACCGCAAGCTGCCTCAGAATTTCTGGCACCAGAGGTGCCGAGTTGCTGGCGCACTGGATCGAGGGCGGTCGCTGGTTGGCGGCGGCGGCACCCCGAAACTACCATGTCTGCCTGTCAATGCCCTGGATGAAGGGTTCGCGCTCAGTATACCTGTTCACTTCTGCAGAAAGCTGCCTTTCCCGCACGCTGGGTCGAGGGCGAGCCACATGCTGGTGGCGGCTGCTGTACTCAGCAAGTGAGCTGCTGCTGATGGCTCATGGAACGATAACGTGCTACCCTACTCCCCCTCCCCCTCTTTTCACTGACCGCTGATGTGCTGCCGCAGATACTGGGTTCCCAGCGCGCTGGATCGAGGGCCACGTGCTCGCGGCGGCGGCGCTCGGCAAGCCGGTCATCCTTGAGGAGTTCGGCAACATCGCGACCGGCGACGCCGCCAACATCACCCGCGTGCGTGACTCGCTGTACAGGTGGGCAGCTGTCCTGGGACTTGAACCTGGATGCAGTTGGCGCGGCGGCGGCATGGCGCATGGTGGCGTTTTGTGCAACCACGGTTGACAATGCACTGGTGGAGGGGGCGATCCGGAGCTGGTGCCCCTCTGGATGGCGTGATAGTGCAACAGCCACAACGAAAAGGCTGATGGCCTGCATGCATGCTGTAGACCGCCGGCGTCCACCTGATGCATGCCGTCAGGCCCTGCGCCGAGTAGGCAGCCTGCTCATTCAAGCCACCCCTTGTCCCCTTCAGCAACAACGTTGCTCTCAGAAGGAATCCTCACACTGCCATTCTTCTTGCACAGGACGGTGTACCAGGCGGTGGCTGCCAGCCTGACCACAGACCGGCCGCTGCGGGGCGCAATGTTCTGGGAGTGGGCGCCTGAGGGGAGCTACCGAGGCAACCGTGCGGTGCAAGTCGGCGACACCGCCTGGCAGTGCGCGGCATCTCCCAAGCGTCTCGTTTGCTGCCTCCTGGTTCTGTCTGTGGCCTGGCACTCCAACTGCAGCTTGACACTACGACTTTCAGACGGAAGGAAAAGCGGATCGCGACGGGCTGCACCGTACCTTCTGCTTCGAACAGTAGAACCTGTGCATGCTTCCTTAGTTGGCAAGCTCACGATGAGGAACTCAGACTGAAGCTTTATGTATACCCCCTGCGCAGGCTCATCACCCAGAATGGGGCGCTAGCCAACAGCAGCAGTGGCACACGCATCGCCGGCTGCATTGCCGTCGGCGCAGCCGCCGCATCCCCAGCGGCACCACCAGCCGCCGCTGCCGCCGCTGCACCTCCCCATTCCCAGATGACCCGCCCGTTCACGCGGCCATCGGCTGCGACTGCAGCTCCGACCGCTGTCCCAACACTGGCGCCCACCGTGGCGCCGGCGCCGGCAAAGAATGCAGCTCCGACACCTTCACCAACGGCTGCATTAAGAATTCCGGCAAAGGCAGGGGCTCTGACGCCAGCGCCCACTGTAACACCTTTCAAGACAGCGCCGTCGCTTGCTGCTCAGACGCCCATCATTCTGCCAGGGCCAGAGCCGACTGCGTCGTCAACAGCATCTCCAATGGTGTCACCAAGCGCGTCCGGTCTGCTGTCGCGTCAGTTGACGCCGGCGCCCATGGTGCGAGTTGCCTGCTGCTGTTTCCAGGTTCCCAACAATTGAATATGTGGTAACAACATCCTACGTTTCATGCACAGGCAAACCCAACGGAATGGACAGCATCTAACTGTCCTACAATTGTGCTGCTGCAGAATGCTGCACTGAATGCGGCGCCGAGTGTGCCGCCGCCGCCGCCCAGCGCAGTCAGCATGGGCGGCCCGGTGCTGACGGCTGGCGGCACGTCAGCCATCGCCGCGGCAGGCTGAAAAAGGCAGCTGCTGCCAGAAGTACGACAAGGCTACGATGCGCCTGCCATTCAAGTGGTACATATTGCTGCCGACAGATGGTGCTAATGCAGCCGACTGATGGTCGTCATATCTGCAATGCTGGTTGAGCTGTGAACTTGTCTTTGGGAATGCATCATTGCAGCTAGACTATTATCTCATTGCAAGTCACTGTAGTACGAGTAGTTCGATCGTCAACGGTGTGCCGCATCGCAAAGGCTGGATTTAGACGTATCCTTTGCGGACATCTGCCAGCAGCTTTCAAGTGGCGCAATTGGCTTGGACATGTCATATTTTGTCAGCTTGCCAACATGTAGATATTTGGTGCAGCATTTGAGAAGCACATCTGCCCGATCATCAACCCACCCCTTGTATCCCTACTTTTGCGCATACTGCCAAAAGGCGTCCTGCATGCACTGGTGCGTGTGTGAGTATGCTCCAACCGAGATTGCCAAGCTTCACTATGTTAAATAATGTTGTTCGTGTGGCGGCAGCATAGAGCCTCTCAATTCTCTGCCTTCCTACGTACGGTAGGAAGAAATCCTACCTACCTAGAGATAGGAGCCTGGGTCATGATGCTACACGGTACACTGCGACTGCTTCAGGGCAGCTGCTGCCGGCTCTCTATTAGAGTACCTAACTACTGGTCTTCGTTGGCCCACCCAAGTGTCAGCCCAGCTGCTGTCAGTTTCCATCACATGCAGGACTTGCGGCCTCAAGACCGTAACACGCCGATGTGCATGCAGCAGACACAAGGTGTACACTTGATGAGCCAGATCATCAGAAGGTCGGGGTGGTCCCGCTCACAGGAAACGGCGCATCGCCTTAATCTGTGGCCTCGCTGGCCATGTCGCCAGTCCGCTTCGTCACCTGGCGCAGCAGCTGTTCCGCGTCAACCTCCGGGCTGGTGCTGCGGCTGGTGCCGTTTGCCGCTGCGGTGTCTGTCCCCGCATCTGCTGCCGCAGCTTCCAGCTGCCTCTGCCCGGCCTCGCCGCTGTTGGCGGCGCCTGATGCCGCTGTCGCAGCCGCAGCGTTGTTTGGCGAGCCTACCCCTGCCCTCAATCGCTTGCGAGCATCGCCTGCAGGCTCACACAGCGATGTGAGCGGTTGCACACGCTCTGTGGCATATTCGAAACCAGTGGGCAAGCTGCGCAGCCTGCAGCAGTATGGTGTACACTCGGGAGGGAGGCGAGCATGGCTGCAGCATGCACTATGTGCGGACCTGCCGAGCGCTGCGCCGAGGCCGACCGTTTGCCCACGGAGCGAGGCGGGTCAGCAGACGCGCCCGACTGCGGGGAAGGCGGCGGCGATGACTGCGGCGCCGGTGGCTGCGGCGAGCTGCCCTGCTGCTGCTGCTGCTGCTGCGGGGGCGCCGGCGGTGCCACGGGCGGTGCCGCGGGTGGCGCTGCCGCGGGCGGTGCCGCAGGCGGCGCCGCCGCGGCCGCCGGCGCCGCGTCGCCGTCGGGCACGCCCCAGCCGAAGGCGGCCCGCCCCGMCGCCTGCCGCAGCGCGCGCAGCCACAGCGAAGGCTGCCCCCTCCGCCGAGGCTCCTCCACCAGCAGCGCCGCGGCCTCCGCCGGCGTCAGCTGCGACAGCCGCCGGCCGTCGGGCGCAATGTGCCGCTCGGGGTGGTCGGCCCGCTGTTTAGGGTTTAGGCTGCCGCCTGCCCCGCCGCGGGCCGCAGGCGCGCMCGCGGCGGCTGCCGGGCTGTCTGCGGCGCCGGCGGCGCTGCCGCTGGCGGTGCCAGCCGGGCCCTGCCTGCTGCGGCGGCGCGATGGCGACGATTCGCTGGACGCCGCTACTTCGGGCACCTCCGCTGCTGCGCCGCCCGAGTGCCGCAGCCGCTTGCCGCTGCGCTGCGGCTGGTGCTCGTCCTGCCGCCGCCGCCGCCGAGGCGCCGGCTCCGCGCCGCCTTGACTTGCTCCTCCCTCAGACTCTTCGTCCGACACCCCTTCCGCCGAGGCGGCGTCCGGCGACGCGCTGCGCGCCGCATGTGCCSCCGCCSCCMSCGCCCCCAGCGCGGCGGCGGCGTCTGCGTCTGACGCAGCACCTTCCGCTGCTTCCAGCTGCCGCAGCAGTGCACGCAGCCAGACGGACTTGGGGCCTCCGCGGCGCGGCGGCTGCGCCGCCAGCAGTGCCGAGGCCTGCGCGGGCGGGCAACACAATTGTGTGCGGTTCGGGGCGAAGCTTCATCCTTCCAACAGGCTTCGAGGCCTTTGCTGCCAAAGGAGCAGCTTCGACATCAGGGCACAGCCAACCTCGCAACACATTGCCATCACCTCTTCCAGCAGAGTGTTCTAAGCTGGCTGTACAGGCTGGTTGCCAAGTTGACAAGCAGGCATGCACATCCGTCATACACGGAGGCAGCCAGCGGAGAAGATCCAAGGTCTACTAATGGACATGGTGACACACATTGCCGCAGCTGCGAGGGGTGCACGCTGCGGCGCCACTTCATCGTCTGCCGCCGTGACTTTCATGCATTTCTGGGTTTCGAAATCCTGTTTACAGACTGCCGCGAGATGGGCACACCTGCTCCGCTGTCAGCTCAGACAGCCGCACGCCCTCATCGGTGAAGTGCCCGGCTGGGTCCGCTCGTGAGTCCTTGCCGTCCGACTCCGCGCCGCCGCCCGCCGCCGGCCGGCCTTGCGCCTTCTGCCGCTGCTGCCCCTGCGGCTGTGGCTGCTGCTGACGCCTCCGCTGCGCCGGCGGCGGGTCGTCGGGCGCCGGCGCCGCCCCCGCTGTCTCGGCCGCCCGCTTCTGCGCGCCGCGCCCCTGAAACCGGTCCTGCCCAGCCGCCTGCCGCAGCGCGCGCAGCCACAGCGGCGGCGGCCCAGCGCGCACCGGCTGCGCCGCCAGCAGCGCCGCCGCCGCCGCAGCCGACAGCCGCGACAGCGGGCGGCCGCCGTCAGTCGCGTGTAGCGACGGGTGGTCTTTGGGCAGCTGCTCCCGGGGCCGCTGCCGCTGCCGCTGTTGCTGCTGCTGTTGCCGCCGCTGCTGGGGGCTCGCGCCGCCCGGGTCGGCAGCGGCGGCGCCGCCGCCAGGCAGCTCGCCGGCCGTCGCWGCGACCCGCTTCCGCWACGCGCGCAGCCACAGGGTGGGCGGCGCGGCGCGGCGCGGCTGCGTCGCCAGCAGCGCCGCCGCCTCCGCGGGTGGCAGCTCCGACAGCCGCCGCCCGTCATCCGTCGCGTGCAGCGACGGGTGGTCCCGAGGCAGCTCGTCCAAGCCACCGTCTCGATCGGCGGCGGCGGCGGTGTGGCCGCTGCGGCCGCGGAGCTGCGCAATGACTACGGGCCGCCGGGCACCGAGCCGCTGCAGCTTCACGCCGCGGCGGGGGGAGCTCGGGAAAGGCCCCGGCGTTGGCTGGTCCGCCGCCCAGCCAGCCTGCAGCCGCAGCGCTTTCAGGAAGTTGGAAGCGGGTCCGGGCTTCTGGGGTGGCTGCCCCTGCACGTAATGACGCACACGAGGAATGGTTTGATCCTCTTGCAATTTGCTAGGGTTTACACAGTCACGACGCAACGTGGTGATGCGCTGCCGCGGCTGACATGAGCACCGACTGATGAGGTGCAGGCAAGGCGCAGACAGTGCAGTGAACATGGCACTGAGGGATGCCGGCGCATGGCGCCGCGGCGCATGCCACTGCACAGAGCTGGTAGCGGCCCCTTTGCTGCTGTGCGATGCTGTTCGACACGCAAGAGGAAGTGGTGCGGAGGATGCTCAAGGAGACAGGCCCACCTGCAGCAGCGCTGCGGCTTCCTTGCGGGTGAGCTCCGATAGCCGCCGCCCGTCCGGCGCAGAGTGCTGCGACGGCTCCGGCGGCGGCTTGCGCCGCCGGTTCGAAGGCCCCGCCGCTGCCGCCAGGGCGGCAGCCGCCGCCGATTGCGGCGGCTCGCCAGCTTCCTGCTCTGTGCGGCTGGCCGCGCCGCCGGCGCCGGCGCCGCCGCTGCTGCCGAGCTTGCGCTTACCTGTGCTTACCGCCTGCGCCGCCGCCACGGCCGCGTCGCGGGGGCTGGCTCGCCTCGTTTGTGCCGCTGCTGCAGGTTGCCAGACTCCCGTGGGCTCACGGCGCCTGGTCGCCACGCCGCCACCTGGGGCTGGCGTAGCCGCTGCCGCCGCCCCTGCTGCCGCAGCCGCGGCTGGCGGGGCCGCCGGCGACACGCTGCTGGCGTCCAGGGTCTTGTAGCGCGCCAGGCCCGCCGCCTGCCGCAGAGCGCGCAGCCACAGCGACGGCTGCCCCTTGCCCGTCGGCGGCTGCGCCGCCAGCAGCGCCGCCGCCTCGCCGGCGGTCAGCTCCGACAGCTGCCGGCCATCTGGCGCCGCATGCCGGGAGGGATCGTCCTTAGGGCCAGACACAGTCCACAGGCGCGGSAGWGGCGACGGCAGCGGCGGCGGCGAGTCGCCCCGCGGGCTCGAAGCGGCCGGGCTCACGGCCGCCWGCAGCGGCTCTGCGGCGGCATCTTCGGCATCTCCACCCTGCTGAACAGGCTGCTGGGGCTGACTGGCTGCATCCGGCGCAGCTGAGGCTGGCTGGTCGGAGGCTGCCCCAGAGGCGCCCGGCGGTGAGCTGCCCTGGCGCATGCCCGGMAGCCGCTGCGCCTCGGATTCCACGCCGGAGCCGGACTCACGCAGCGGCACCCAGGCCGGTGAGCCGTCAGCGGCGCCCGGCAGCGCATCAACAGCGGCTGGGGATGCGCCAGCGGCGGCTGGTGCCTCGTCAACAGCTGGCGGCGACCACCCGCCGGCTGACGCCCGCGGCGAGCCCTGCGGCGAGTCCTGTTGCGGCGTGGGGGATCCCTGCGGTGGCGGCAGCGCCTGCAGCGGCGGCGACGGATCGGCAGAGGCGTGCTGGCGGCCGCCGCCGCGCCGGCTGCGGGTGTAGTTTGCGGGCACATGGTCAGCCGCCTTGGTCTTCCAGCGGCCCTGCAGCGTCGGGCAGCAGTGACCCAAGTGTGCCCGCGGTTGCTGACGGAGGGTGAATCTTAGCACGAAAGCACTGCGGCACATGCCACGCTCATGCTGTCCACTCCACCAGGTTGTGTTACGAGACACATGGCGTGAGCAAGCCTGCAGGCTAACCATGTCCAGAGGTGAGATGCACCACCAGGGCATGATGCCCAAGGACCCCAAACCCGCCACTGGGGTGTACACCAACGACAGCACATTGCAAGCAGCTCCAGGCGCATAGGTCCCTACGTGTTGTGGAGACACGGCTTTCTATGTGATGCGCCCAGTCCAGATGTGACAGCCCGACACCGTTCGGCTGAGAGCGCAAGGGGGGCATCAACTGGTGACCCCAGCAGCTACTAACCTTCGATGGCCAGCCTTCAGCAGATGGGCAGGCCGGAGGTGGGTGCGAAGCTGTCGACAAGGAAGCAGGGTGACAGCAGCAACATCCCTCACCCAGCCAGCGGCCCACGCTAGCCAGCGGCCCACGCACACAAACACACAACCACGCCTGGCCCAGCGCAGTTGTGCCGCTGTCAGCAGCCAGGAAAACGAGTCGACCTGTTGCCAGAAGGTGCCGAAACCCTAAACCCTAAGCCCACCTGGCCAGCGGCGCGCCGCAGCGCGCGGATCCACAGCGAAGGCTGTCCCGGTTTGGGCGGCTCGTCAGCCAGGAGCGCCGCCGCCTCGGCGGTCGACAGCTGCGACAGCCGGCGCCCGTCCGGCGCGATGTGCCGTGACGGGTGGTCCGCCCCGTCGTCGATATCGCTGCCGGAGGCGACGGCGCCGGCGGCGGCGTCCGAGGAGGCTCCCGCCGCCGCCGCCAGCGGCGCGGCGGGCAGCGTCGAGTCCGGTGGCCGCACGGGCCGCCGCGGGCGCAGGCCGGCCCGCACCTGCTGGGGTTCCTGGCGGGCGAGGCTGCCGGTGGGCGCTGTTGTCGCCAACACCGCTGCAGCCGCTTCGGCCTCCTGCCGTGGCGGCACCTCCGGTTCAGGCGGCGGGGATGCCGCCGCCGCCGCCGCCGCCGCCGCCGCCGCCACCGCCCGTGCTGTGCCTCCGCGCCGCCATCCATATGCGGCGGCAGCGCCGGCGCCCTGGCGCGACGCGACCGGAAGGTGCGKAAGCCACTGCCACCGGCGCGCCCGCGCCCGGCCGCCCCCCGCGGCCGGAGCCGCCCGCCGGCAGCGCCCGTCCGGCCGCCTCGAACGCTGCCGCCGCTGCCACGGCCGGCGGCAGTGCCAGCGGCGCWCCTGCTGGCGGCTGCGGCAGCAACGGCGGCTGCGCGGGCCGTCGCGCCGGCGCGGCGGTAGGTTGCTGCTGCTGCTGCTGCGCCACTTGGCGAGCGACTGTGTGCAAAAAAAAGCTTGTTTTGGAAGACCAGCGTCAAATGCCCCCATGTGCTCGCATGAAGGTACAATCGCATGAGAGCTTCATTCAGTGACTGACACCAACTACGGGCGCAGCACTGCCTTGGCTGACAAGCCTGCAGCGGCGCCGGCCCCGCGACAAGACGTCAAATACCGGTCAGCAGCGCAGCAGTTGTCGGCACAGATATGGTGATGCTCTGCCGGGGTGCACACAGAAGTATTCCCAGCGAAGGCAGAGCTGGCCATGTGCCCTTTGCCAGCATCTGCCAACGCATCGCAAGTAGTGATCAGACCTCACCAAACAAGATCGCGGCGGCCTGTTGCCGGTCAATCGGTGCACGTGCCAGCATCGCCGCGACCAGCTTTCGCCCCTGCACCGAACATATCCCGTGTCAAGGCTTCGCAAAGATATAATGTTGACTTCAAGAATGGCGACTGCGGTACGCTAGCGTTGCTGCGCAAACTGCGTGGCTCTCGGCAGTGACCGACCTGCAGGTTCTGCAATGCTCGGTTCTCCCACATTGTGTGTGGCTGAGCAGCCGTGTCAGCAGCCACGCCTGCGTGCGGTGCAAGGAGCCGGGCGCGGTCTACCACACCGTTTTCAGCTGCAGCAGCTGTCTGGCCACATTTTGCAGCACTGCGCAAGGTGCAATCTGGCTCCGCATTTCCAGAAGGCGCAGGCACCCACTAATGTTGACATGGGTGTTGATACGGAGACGAGTCAGTGGGGGACAGCAGCGCGAAGAAGTGTGGGCGCACCCGCTCGGTCCGGTTCAGCACCGTCTCGTCGCGCGGCAGCTGCGGCATCTCCAGCACCCGCGCCACGCCTGACCCGCGCCCGGCCTGCGCCGCCGGCCCCSACGCCGTGCGCAGCGGCGGCGGTTGTGCCGCGCCGACGCCGCCGCCGCCGCCGCCGCCGGCGGCAGCCGTGGAAGCAGGCCCATGCGAGCGAGCGCTGGGAAGGTGTTCGCCAGCGGCGCCGCTGCCGCCCCGTCGCCGCCCGGCCCCGCGCCGCACCGCCGCSGMGCGSSGGCGGAGCGTCGCCACACCGGCGGRACGCGTCCGCAGCATTGCCGGCCTGGGAGAAGGCGGCCACGGCGACGAGCGCCGCCCGGGCCGCGGCGGCCTCCGCCAGCTGTGCGGCCGCAACGGCGCGCAACACAGCGTCCTGTGCGATGTGCACCTGCAGGGGCCGTATAGAACACGTTTCATGTTACATTCTTTGGATTCTCCATTGCTCCATTTCACTGCCAATGGATACAAGTATGAATGGACACAACCTAAAGATGGGAGGTGGCTCTTATATCCACTTTCACTTTACAGTCTTGTCTGGCACTTTCGAGAGAACAGTGCTGAGGGAGTCTTCCGCGCGGTGTAGTCGTACAGGCTTAGGACGCCATAAAACGATCTTGAATGGCCGAAGGCGGAGGCAAGACGGCACAGGTGGTCGAGCTTCACATGGATAGCCACCAGGTAATGGACAAGTACGTATCATCAGGGTTTTAACAGTCGGACGGTAATCGGCAGGGTATCATCCGAGGCAAAGGCCAGCCCACCGACGCGAGCGAAGTCGCCAGGGCGCCTGCAGCCGCCGCCGCGACCGCCTGCTGGCTGTGCGAAGCAAACTCCCCCGACCCCGCCATCTGGGTGAGGGCCAACTCCAGGGCAGCGCGCTGTTCCGGCGACATCGCCATCAGCTGCCGGTGCAGCGCTGCGGCGGCCTCCCGCTCTGCGGCGGAGGTGGGGACGCCGTCGGCGCCGTAGTGGCCCTGCGGCGAAGCATCCAACAAATGCTCAGCAGGCTTGCTGCAAGGGCTTGGAAGTAGGGAGGGCGGTGTGCAGAAATGGTAGACACCGTTTATGCAGAGTCTGCCTGGCTGAGGACCTGTGGAAACAACACAGAAGAGAGGTGAGTTGCATCGTCCTGGCACAGGCATCAGACGATGGCAGCCTCAAGACCCACAGCAATTGTCGGCCTCGAACGTGCGGGTCTGAAGATCATTAAGAAGATGGAAAGTGTGCGGATGTGGAGCACAGCACACGGAACATTGGCTGACTTGTCTGGCGGCGGACTCGCCAATGCATCAGCCATGCGGCATCGTACAGCCGTCCGTCCCTCAGTGTCCGAGGCAAGGCACCACGGAGATAAAGAATGCTCCGTGGGAGCATGCAAACGTCATCAAGCGAGTTGAAGCAGGTATGCGCTGT
Organism: Deuterostichococcus epilithicus; assembly: GCA_033439295.1. Taxonomy (NCBI): domain Eukaryota; kingdom Viridiplantae; phylum Chlorophyta; class Trebouxiophyceae; order Prasiolales; family Stichococcaceae; genus Deuterostichococcus; species Deuterostichococcus epilithicus. Next base: position 121,694 of record JAVTLE010000017.1, read on the forward strand.
CGCTGACGCCTGATTGGACCCCTACTTCAACAACTCGAAGAATCGAAAGGGAGCAGGAATTGGGCATTGACAAGGTCCCAGGGCACCTGCGGGGCTGGACTCGCTGCCGGCGCCGCTGGCCCGGTGTCTGCCACGCGGCGCCTCCGTGCAAGGAGAGATTCAACCATAGGCGCAAGAAGTGCCGGCGGCGGCGGAGGCGGCGGCGGCGGCTGCCGGTTCCCTAGCGGCGTGCTGCTCCCAGCGCCGCTCACGGGTCCGCCGCCAGAGCCATTTGACGCCGCCGGCGGGCGCGAGCCGTGCGCCGTCATCGCCAGGACGGCTTGCGAGGCACCCAGCGCGCCGCCAGGGCCGCCCCGGGGCTGTGCATCGTCACCCAGGAGGGCACGCCACGGCCATAGGCCGGCATCGCCAGACACATGTGACAGCGGGGTCGGCGGCTGCTGCTGCGGCGGAGCCATCGCGCCTGCTGCTGCGTCGTCCAAGCTGATCCACTGGCCCGGACGCGGTGCTGCGGCCGGCCTGCCGTGCTGCATGCTGGGCTGTCACGAGGCAGCCGGGTGCACCTTTTGCAATTATCGCGCAGCGTTGTGACGATGCCTCCCAGGTAAAGCAGTACTCGTATCGCCGTCCTGAAGGTACATTCGGCACAAGGGCGTTGGAAAGGCATGAATGACGGCTAGGGAGCATGCATCGGGTGCAAGAGCCATTTCGTTGCAGACACTGCAACCGAAGGGTTGTCACTAAATGGCAGGTCTCGTGCTGCACGATGCAGAAGGCTGCGCGGACGTAGTCAAGTGGTTGCGGACGCATTGTTTGACATCAGCACCATCCGGAGGCACACCTCCAACCTTCGTCGCCAGCCTGGTAGTATGCAATAACTGCCTCTGTCTGTATACCTTGATGAATTAGCGCAGTGTACACAAGCTGGGCTGTCGCACGTCGCAAAAGCAAATACAGAGCCTGAGGCCTTGCCGGCGATCTGCTGGCCAGGCAAGGCCCTCCAGAAACTGTGCGTCAGGCCCTCTGACAACGTCCTGTAACGTTTTCTGAGCCCAGGCTCGTCACGCCTGATGGCAGCTCATGGTGCAGTGCGTCGCTCTGCAGTATGTGCAGCGAGCCTGGGAGCCGAAGCAACACGCACGGCAGATTTGTGCTGAATGGCTGCCCGCCGTCTGGCTGGCATAATTGCTAATTGGAGGACGAAAGTTGTGGGACTGATGCACCAGTCGGTAGCGGATACTCCCATCCCATTACTGTCATGCATGACGACACTGCCGGTATCATCAGGTGGAGTACATCTGCAGATTTGTGCCTCAACGAAAGCACCAGCTGAAAGCGAATTGCAACGACAGACCTGCATCGTCGGTAAACTGCATATCGAACCGTGACTGCGGTCTCACTCCGGCCGGCGATTCTGTCCAGCGCCAGCACCACACAAGCGGCGCAACAAGCACAGTTTTTGATTCAACCAAGTCACTCATCATGAGGTGAAATGAACTGATATATCAACTTGTACATCGCTGACCGAGGTGCATTCATTCTATCAAATGCTGGCAACATCCCGCATGCGCAGGCTGCCCAGTTTCTGCAGCTGCTGCCATTTGTGCTGCAGCGCCATCCCGCCACTGGTTGCGCCATGGGCACCACGGGCCTGTCAGGCGTCAGCCGCCGGGACAGCGCTGGAACCGCGCTGGCGCTTGGAGGCATGGCCCGCCTCCTGCTGCACCTGTGCCGCAGGTGCCTGCCTCGGCTGGCTGCTGCTGGCTGGCTGCTCGGCTTGTGCAGAACATGCTTCGGCAGCGTGTGTTGCCACACCCGCTGCCACCAGTGCCATTGCCAGCGCCCAGGCTGCAGCAGCCGGCGCTGCAGCCTGCCGACCACGCCCGCCACTGCCACTGCTGCCGCTGCCATCTGCGGCCCGACTGGCGAGTGTCTCGCTTAGCAGTTCCGGCGCAGCAGCGGCGGTGGCGGCGGCGGCGGCGGCTAGCAGCACGAAAGCCCGCACCCTCTGCAAGGTCGGCAGCTGCCGCGGCCGCCGCGGCCGCAGCGGACTGCAGGCGCAGCGCTGGCGCCACCCCCGGCTGCATGCCGCTGGCTGCATCCATTGCTGCTCCCGCGGCAACGCGCCTCACAGCCAGCGCCGCCGCCACGAGTGCCGTGTGCTGCAGGGCCGCCGCCAGTCCAGGCTTTAGGCTCCTGTCCGGCGCTGCACTGCCATGCCGGCCCGGTTGCGGGCCACGCCTGCGTTTGGCGGCGGAGACGCCTGCTTCCGGCTGCCGCTGCCGCCGCTGCCCCCGGAGCCGCTTGCGCGCACCCTCCGTCCTGCTGCCCGCCGCTGCTGGCTGCGCTGCCGCTGCTGTGCCCACAGTACGCGTWTGCCGGCCAAATGCAGAMGGGCCACCCTGCTCAGCAGCCGCCCGAGGCGCTGGCAACGGCGGCAGTAGCGGCCCGCCTGCCGCTGCTGCCGCTGCATCAGGCAGCTGTTGCGGGCCGCCCAAGCTGGGCAGCCGGGCCGACGGCAACCGCTGCGCGGCCGGGGGCGGCGCCGCGGGCAGCTGTCGCGCAAGCGCCGCCGCCTGCACCTCCATCATGTCGCGGCACTGGGCTCGCAGGTCCTCCTGCCGGGCCGCCCGCTCCGCCGCAGAGAGCGCCGCCGGACGTACCCACTGTTGCCGCGGAGGCGACTGCCCGCCCATGGGAATGAGCGCCAGCGACGGCACAAGACGTGGCGGCCCCGCAGAGTTCACGCCCGCTGGCAACACCGCCATAGCCAGGCGCGGAGTCGCTGCTGCAGCAGGAATTCGATGCGGCGGCGCTGCCAGCGGGCTGGCGCTGCACTCTGGCGAACCAGTGGCCTGCAGCATTGGTCGACATTGAGGGTCGGCTGGTGTGCTGGCTCGAGTACACACAAGGTCGCCTCGGTGGTCATGTGCACAGCCTCAATCGTAAGCAAGATTTGAAAGGCATGGTGGGGACTGTCAGGGTGCTGGAACTTGCCGAGAAGCTACTTGCTGAAGCTTTCGAGAAGCACCTGTCGGTGGCTGCCCTTTCCCGGCGGTGACGGGGTCAGCTGCAGCGCCAGCGTCGGCGGTGGCAGCAGCGGCGCTGCCATCGGTTCCCAGTGAGTGCCGCCCGGCGCCGCGTGCTGCTCCTCTGGGCTGCGCTGCAGCATCGGACCTTGCAAGCGCGGCGAAAGGGGCAGCCACGATGGCGACAAAGCTGCCGCGGCGCCGGCCTCGCCGCCGCGGCCGCCACGGGCGCCGCCGCTTGCTGCCGGCGGCTGGGCCAGACTGCCGCAGTCCGGACCCGAGCTGCCGCTTGGCTCACCGCTCGTCAGGCCCACTTCCTGCGCCGCCGGCGTTGCCGGCGCGGGTGTGCACGGTGGCGCCGGCGCCGGCATCTCTGCAGAGGGCTGAGCCACCGCAGTAGATCCCTGGACCAGCGTCGCCGGCTTGCTGGAGGCTGCCACAGCCTCGGGCAGGTATGCTGGGTCAGGGGCTGCCGCTGAGGGAGGCGCTAGCTCAGCCGCCGTCGGCATCAGTGGCGTTGGCGGCGGCCGCTCAGCTAGTGTGCTCACGGGAATGACAGCAGCGGTTGGCCACAGCATTGGCGCCCTCCTTGGCTGGCCCGCGGCCGCTCCCGCAGTGGGCTGTCCCTGCGCCGCCACCGCCGGTCGAGGCACCCCCTCGCCGCCGCTCCGTCGCTGCTGGCACTGCCACCTCCCCTGCTGTGGCTGCAGCTGCCGCTGCTGTGCCTGCCACCGTTCAGCGCTCGGGCGGCCCCACGGGCTGCCTGCCGCTGCTGGTGCATTTGATGCTGCGGCTGCTGGCGAGCTGCACCCGGTGGGCGCATCCCCCGGCGGCTGCTCTCCCATCGCCGCCGCAGCCACCGGCTCCTGCTTCGCAGTAGCATATGCTGCTGCGGCAGCCGCTGCCTGGCTGTCGGGCGCTGATGCAGCCGCTGCAGGAATGGCGCCCACCGCCGCCGCCGCTGACGGCTCCAGCTTGACAATGGCAAATGTATTGGTGGCCGCAGTCTGCTGCGGCGCTGCTTGGGACGGCCCCTCTGAGTGAGCTCCATGCTGTGAGAGGCCAGTCGCCACAGCATTGCCCCCGACCCCAGCGGCTGCTGCTCGCTTCTGCCGCCATCGCTGTCGCCGCGCCCGCACAGCAGCCCCGATCCCCTGCATACGGGCCATGCTCGATACTCAATTTCCATCAGCTGATCGGCGATCTGTGGCGATTGTGATTCGAGACAATTTTGAAACTTCTGCTGGCTCTCAATGGTGGCGATCCGTGGCATGACCACCTCTGGTAACGTCTAGTTCATTGAAAGACAGCCTCACAGCCGCCAGCACGGTGCGGTTGGGCCAGACATTGCTCAGAAGCGAGGAGCATGATTGGTGCCACTCGGGGTAGCAGCGGCTGAGAACAATTCCCTAAGATGCATGATCGGCAGCGGTTTTTGTGCTTGACTTTTCGTCATGGCATTGCCCTCCCCTACCTGCACTGCTGCGGCATGCATCGCCAGCGTTGACTCCGACGCTTGAGATTCTCCGTCTGACTCCAGCGTCGGATCCCAGCTGTCCATGTCCGAGCCTGACTCTGCCGACGCGTCGCTCGGGTTGTCGAGCCACTCGCGGTAGGTTGGCACCGGCGTCTGCCCCCGGACCACGCGGCTCTGCTGGTACCCCTGCATCATGCTGGTGGGATCTTAGACCAGAAGACATCGATCCAATGCAACGAGAATCGATGAGTAGTCGGACCGCGCTGCAATCCGGAACCCGTGCACGGTGCCGCATGTGCCTGCATCAGGCCGACGACTCGGTTTTCGAAGGCTTCTCGTCCTGTGCTATGGTAATCCGCAGCCTTGCAATTGGACACTCGCGAGCTGCTCACCTCCTCTGCGGCGGCGATGCGCCGAGTCTCCGCTGCGTCCGCCGCCCAAAGCGCAGCGGCCAGCCGCTCCTGCACCTACCGCTGAGCCTTCTGCTGGCACGCGGTTGCCTCGCGCAGCTGTGCCTGCGACGCAGATTTACAGGCAGAATGTCCAGGCTGTCTCAAGCTGTTGCGCAGAGGTCGCGACACTTCTCCATGTGCTGGCTACCGCCAACTCGCAGGAGTGTCGCAAGCACATGACCTTTCCGAGACACAGTGCAAGCGGGAAGCTCGTGCCAGGCATAACAGACATCCCTGACCGGTGCTGTCGTTCTAGAGGTGTACCCGACATGCAGTGCGAGTGCATGGTCCCCCGCATCCACAGCGCCTCGTGTGTCACACCTTCAGCTCTCGCATTGCAGCGGAGCCGGTGCCGGGAGCCGCCTTGCTTGCCGCCAGGTGCTCCAGCAGGGCGGCGTGAATCTGATCGTCCAGCCGCGCCTGTTCCTGCAGCTCTTCCACGGAATCCAGCGCCGTCGTTTCCGCCTCCAGCGCTGCCTTGTGCCTGATCAGACAGGGCGCCAAGATTTAGATGACAGTGGGTAAAAGGTACGAGAGGAGGTCTACAGACCTGGCTCCTAGGAGGCTCCACCTGGTGGCAAACCTGCAATGCGTGTGTCCTGACTTGTGGCAGCGAGCCCTCCCGCCGGATAGAGTCGTACTATAGCAACATCCTGCTGCAGCATCCTGGCTGCATCGGCGGCCTCATGTTTGCAGCTCCAAATTTGGCAAGCGGCAGCCTTGGCGAGTCACAGCCACAGCTCGATGGTCCAAGAAGAGACCCAACAGTGCTCGGGAAAATCGGCTCGTACCGATCCTGAGCCTGCTGCAGAGCCGGCCGCAGCAGTCCGGCAGAAGCCGGCGGGGCACGCCCGGCGCGGCTTTTGTTCTCCCAGATTTTCAGGCCGCGGTGATAGGAGACCCGCGCCGCTTCGCGTGCCGCATCCCGCCGTGCCTCTGTCGCCCGCAGCGCCGCCGCCTGGTGCGCCCTGTCGTCCGCAAGAGCAGTCGCTGCCGCAGCCGCAGCCGCAGCCGCTGCCATGGTGGGTGCGGCGGCTTTTGGCACCAGCTGCGCCACCGCGCGGCTCGCCATGGCTGTATCAACGAATGGCTGCCGCAGCTGCTGGCGGAGCGATGTGCACAGGTGCTTCCCAGCACGAATTCCGCCGATTCACCTGCTTGTGAATCCTGGCACACCAATACACTGGTGATGGAGCCTGACGCGCGATGGCAGTCTACCTGGGTGCATCGGCGGCGTTCAGGACCCTGAAAGTCGCAACTTCACGCTTTCGGTCACATGGCAGTGGCTGTGTTGTATTGTCGAAAAGAACATGTCCAGATCAGGTCTCTGGACTGAGGCGACGAGCAGGGACGCTGAGTCCGCCAAGCGCCACCGACCGTGGAAGATTGACAGTTTGACGCGGTCTGCACCTCAAGAGAGCAAACACTGCCCTTACTGCAAGGATGGACGCATCAGGGACATTTCGATTTCGTTTGAATTTCCCGCGAGCTGGATCGTTGAAAATTCGTACGGGAAGATCCGGCCTGGACTCACCTTACTGAGCACGGAGAGGACATCATGCGATTCGCGCATGACACTGCTTCGACCGCATTGCGACAAGCAGAAACCTCTCGATGCGAACTTGGCGCTGGTGTCTGATTGCAGTCCTGCTTCCGGGCGCCATCTCAGCCGCTTGCGGTGCAGGTACAAAAGGCAGTATTCCATCGGCCAGTCACGGCTCCATGCGCCGCGGCGCCCCCAGGTCCCTGCTGCAGCCACCTGATGACGCAGCGCAAATGACACAGCCGGTAGACCCGCTGGCCGGCCTCGACCTCAGCTCGCAGCTGGGCCAGGATAAATTTGTGCTGACACAACACCCTGACCCGGGAACCTACCTGGAGATTGGTGCGCACAAGGGCAAGACCCTTTCCAACACCTACATCCTGGACGTCCTGGGCTGGCAAGGTGAGCTCGCTGCTGCAAACAGAGGACACCTGCGACACTCTGGCGCTTCGCCTGTGGCGCTGCCATGGCGAGGTCTTTGCTGCAGCCTGGCACGTACTGTGTTTGCGACACAGCCTCGTGTATGAGCTGAACAAACATCACTATGAGGCGCTGATACACCAGCATTCGCCGCCAGGCTTGCGGACACTCGCAAAGCGTGGCTATTCAATGAGACTGTACTGGCTGTCATACACAGCCGCCGGTGAATATTTGCGTCGCTGACTGCTCGCCGGAGATCTGCCGGACGCGCTTGCAGTGCTGGAGTCGCCGTCACATGGCATCTCCACACCGGCACCGACCTGCATGCAGTTGCACCTAGCGGCTTCTAGCAAGAAGTTCCATTTGAGGAATGTTCATGGCGTGGTGATCTCCTACCACATCCCCTGTTGCTCACTGCAGGCACCTGCGTGGAGCCGTTTCCCCTGGAGTTTGCGGAGAACAACCGCACCTGCAACCTGGTGGAGGCGGTGGTGTCTGGCGCTAGCGGCCAGGACGTGGTGTTCCTGAAACCCACCGAGCTCAGCCTGGGCGGCATCAACGCCACGCTGTCGGGACGGGACCAGGTCGAAGGCGCGTACGACAGCGAGTACGTCAGGCTCACCACGGTGGGCCGCCCTCAAGGCCTCTCATGGCTCCGAGCCGCCCAACAGCGTTGCCGTGTGCACAACCTCACGTTCACTCGTTCGGATGAGGGGTGAGGAGGGGTGTAGGGGCGGCGGCTGCAGCGGCAGCAGCAGCGGCGGCAGCAGCGGCTGCAGGGTAGCAGCGGGAGCAGCGGCGGTGAGGGCAGCAGGTGCGGCAGCAAGCGCCGTGGCGGTGGCGGTGGTGAGGGCAGCAGTGGCGGCAGCAAGCGCAGTGGTGGCGACGGCACCAGAGGCTACAGCGGCAGCAGCAGTTGTTGTGCGGGGCTGAACCGCGTCTGCTCTGGCGCGCTGGCTGTCCTGCTGTTTGTTTGTGCTCGTTGAACCTGGCGCGCACATGAGCAGCCGCAGGCGCATCACGGACTCCAAGGCAGCATTACGCTATGCGCACATTCTGAATGCACAGTGGGAATCCTCCATCATCCTCCGCCCTCACAGCCCAAATGCAGGTCGGCACCGGGGACCTCCCGGGGCAGCAGCACTTGTGCCTGAGTTTCCGTTCTTTCGTTTTCATCTCTGGCTTTTGCGTCTCCATGCTGCAGCTACCGCAGTGTGGTGGGCATCGGGGAGCTGCCGGAGCAGCAGTATGTGTTTGAAGGCACTTGATGACAGGACGAATTCGATGGATTCGATCACATGAGGTGGGCGTGAGGGCCTGCTGGAGAAGCCGCACGTGTGTTGACCGTGGACCATTGATCTCACGTTCGTCGATACTCGTCTTGGGGTCTTTTCCATCCTTTCGTGCATCGTCTGATGCTCCAAATCGCAGGTGGGCATCCGGGACCTGCTCGAGCAGCAGGATGTGCCGGCGCATGTCGACTACTTCAGCCTGGACGCTGAGGGGCAGGCGCGCTCTCAGGGTTTAGAATTTAGGGTCATCATCTCAAGCGGCGACGCTGCGAGGCTCCTGCATCAGAGGACTCGGGCGAGCCGGCGCTCGCCCCAGGCCGAGCGCCCTGCAGCCCTGTGACCCGGCCCGGCCACAGCGGTGGGGCTTCCCTGTACAAGTCGAACATGTCGCAGCCGGCCCACGCCTTGTCGTTCTGCAGCTGGTTGGCGCCGGACCGCCGCGGCGGTGAGCGAAGGCGGCTGGCTGCAGTCCGAGTGCTTTGCGCTGCTGCAGCACGCTTTCGTCAAGCAGAGGCGCTGGAGCTCCCGCGCCTTTGCCTGCTGACAGTCGAGCACGAGCTGGTGGAGCCGGGTGAACGATCTCACGTCGGCACCTGTTCAGATGTCAAACTGCTGCAGATCCCCCCATCACAAAGGTCGGCCCCCATACCCTGGTTGGACCACTGTTGCTCACTATCGGCCTGTCACCTGCCCTTCAGGAGTACACCATCCTGAAGCACTGGCCCTGGTGCTGCCACTCCTTCGGGCTCTTAACGGTCGAGCACAACCTGGTGGAGCCGGAACGGTCGTACATCCGGGATCTGCTGGAGGCGCATGGCTACGTGTTCCACTCCACCGCCGCCGTCGACGACTGGTGCGCCGCCGCCTCCGGACTCTCCTTCAGAACGGACCTTTGGCCGAGCCTGGGAGCCGGAAGCGCATGGCGACCGTGAGGACCGCGAGCGCAGTCGATGCTGCTGTGGCTTTCATTCACTGGAGGGAGGAAGCATGCTTTGAGTCGATTTAAGCGATGCTGGTTGTGCAGCAGCAGGCACGAGGTGCTGGTTACCTGCATCGCACATGCCCCCTGCAGGTACGTGGCTGGGAATGCCACCACCGGCTGGGAGCGGGCCGGCGGCGCGGCAGCCGCTCGCTTCAGCAGCAGCTTCAAGGGCGGGCTGGCAGGCGGTCGTTTATGGGGAGTCGCGGCGGTCGCTGTGGCAACGGTGGTGATCGCAGTGGCGTGGCTGCTGCGCGCACTGCGGGGGTGGCGCGACGGCGGCACCAGTCCACCATCGGCTGGTGGGCAGTATCAGAGCCGGACTTCTCACGGGGTCTCAACAACAGCTCAGCCAGCTGCGAAGTGGCTGCCAGAGGTGGCACTGTGCTCATGAGATTGCAGTACGGCTGGAGACCAACCCTTCCTGGATCGGCTTTGCAGGTGCAGGCTGGCTGGGCAAGGTGTCTCTCTGACGGCGGCTGCCGCAGCCTGCCGCAGCGCTGGCAGCCACAGTGTAGATGTTTGACTCCGGGTGCGCCTACCTTGCTGCATTCTCCTCCTCATCACTTTGCCATTGGCACGGCTGGTCCATCTCGTCCGTGTCCGGCATCGACAGCTCTGGCTGCTGTTTTACAGCGAACGGCTCCAGCGAGTGACAGCTGCTCTTTGCCGGGGCTGCAGGGGCCAGGATGTCGCATTCGGCGGCGATTGACACCTGCTGCCAAAGATGTGGCAATAAGACGAAGGCACCAGTTTCGTGTGTAGAAGTCGTAAAAACTGCCGTGGTGCGGAGTTGGAAGGTCGCAGCCACGACGACACACCTACAGAGAATAGTCAGCATCAACTCTGCATCGTGGTTTCAGTACTGATATTTCATGGTCGAGCCTGCCAGCATCGCAACCGAGCATGTATGTGTGTGCAAGACGTGTGTGCCAATTGGTGCCGGGTTGTTCGGAACCCTGTTTCTTGGTGTGCGGCGCTGACACTTTCACTGGCTTCAATACCTAGATGGCCTCCAAACCCAGACGCCACCAAGTGTTCTTACCGCATGAGGAGTGACTTTTGCTGTAAGGCCGACTGTCGCATTTCGGCATGCTGCTCAATGCGCCAGCGTCATTGTGCTGCTGTCAGGTCATCACTACAGATAGGCAGCGATTGCTGCTAGCTTTATCCGGAACTATCTTAGCTACGCATGCCAGGGGCGGCACAGCCCTAACAGAGTACTGCACTAGTGCCCGCAGTGCTGTGCTAGCAACCGCCCTGTGTGCAGCAGCACGTCCTTGTGTCTTAGAACAACCTAAAACTTCGTGCTGGTTTCGGTGAGGTCGTCCTGCACAGCTGCGCCGCCAGGCGCCGCCGGCGCGCCGCTGGCAGCAGTCCTCAGAGCATGGTGGCGCGCCACCTCGTCCATGACGCTCTTCAGCTCGCGGGTGACCGCGTCAACGTTGAGTTTCCCTGCATCCAGCTGTGCTGCCTGCGGGCAGCCGTCAGCTTGGCGGTCACAGGTCATCCACCGTCACATCAGAGCAGCCCGCCAGGCGCAGCCGTAATGATGCGTTTTTCGGCAACCCAGACTCAACAGTCGCGATCTGAGAGCCCAGCACTAGACGGTACAGCAGCCGCCATGGGCAGCCGAGCGCTGGTGGCACAAACACTTATGTAGGTGGGCCTGGGTGGTTCACATTTTACGAATTCTTACAAAAAATTTCAAGAAACGATCCCTCGAGGCGGGTGCTCACCACGAGTCGGTACAGCAGCCCGCCGTGCGCCGCCAGGCGCTGGTAGTGGTGGTTGCCCGCGTAGCCGGGCACCTGCACCTCCAGCAGCGCGCCGCCGCCCGGGGGTAGCGCGCCCACATGCGTCAGCCCCGCGCCGTGCACGCCCGCCAGCACCGTCGCAGACGCCGCCGCCGCCAGCTGCTCTCTGCAGGGGCAGTAGGCAGGTGCAGGTGAAAAACAGAGGGACAGCCCGAGGTCCGTGCTGTCATGTCGTCGGCCAAAGGCCTTGTGCGCTCTCGGCAGGCAGCCACGCCGCACACCCGCCGGCACCAGGGAGCATGGTTCTGCACACTGCTGGCTCTAGCGCTGAGGAGAAACCGAGCATCGGCCGTCACAATTCTGAGGTGAGGCCCGATGCACGTGCAACCTGCCACGCGCAGGTACGCAGCCATTCGCAAGTCCGCTGCGGCACAAGCACGGGCGTAGGCTTTTCAGGGGCGAGCAGAGGAAGGTGCATGCACGTGTCAGGTGATACGAAAGCCGTCGACCAATGAAACAACACCTCAGGGCCACCGTGCTGAGCTCCATGGTGCGCAGCCGGAACAGCAGCCGCCCGGGACGACAGCTTCCCGCTCCCTGCTGCCCGCCGGCGGCGGCGGCCTGGCGCTTGCCGGTGAGAGGCTCGACGCGAGCCTCCAGGCTGGCGGCTGCCTCCGCCGACAGGAAAGCCTCGTCGTCACCGACGGCGGTGCCATTGTTGGCGGTGTCTGGCGGCAACGGCTCGGTGCCGTGTTTCTGCAGCAGCCGCCGCCACCGCCTCCGCTGCCGCCATGCTTCCGGAGTGGCCTGCCGCCGCGACTGCTGCCACCGCTGCTGCTGCCGCTGCCGCCAGCTTGCTGGCCTGTGCAACTGCACTGTCGACCGCGCAGGCTGCCGCCCGCTGGCGGCGCTGVGCACCCGCGCAAGCGCCCGCGCCAGCAGCCGGCGCCCTCCTGCTGCGCCGCCCTCATCCGCCAGCCGCAGCACGTTCTGTTTCGACAGGACGCAGCTCCGCGCGTTCCACTCCTGCGGCGCTCGTGGCGTGGTTCAGTGTCAGCGCTGGTCTGAGAGAGGTAAGCGAGTGTTCCGCCTCATGGAGACCGGCCTTTCCCGGCTGACGTGTCGGGTATGTGGTCAGTGGCATGTGAGCGCACTTCGCTCACTTCGCTCATGGTGTTCACCCTCGGCCGCTGCTGCCGTGGTATGCGAGCGCACTTCACTCACGACGTTTGCACTTGGTCGCAGCTGCCGTCAAGCAAGCAATCGTGAGATGTTGCTGGCTGTTAGTTCCGGCTCACTCAAGCTGCACTCGCCTCGTTTGCCACCGGTGACGCCTCCAGTGCAGCATCGTGCTTGCTTCATTTGCCAAGGTATCCATCGCCCATCGTGACGATCAAGGGACTGATACCCATATGAATGTCCCGAGACCCACGTCCACCGCCGCGTATGTGATCGCTATCCATATGAATGAGCGGTGTACTGCTGTTGCTCAGCAACTTGTTTGCTACTCTGCAAGTCAAGTGACTGCTGCGCCCACCTGAACGGCTACCATCAAGCCCGCCTCCAGTGCCGCGTGGTTGTGCACCACACGCCCCGCCTGCCAGCCCGTCAGCGCCGACGGCCGCAGGTGCTCAAACACCGCCCGGCTGATCCACAGCACAGTCGCCTCCTCCACCTGTGTGTCGGCGCGCATTGCCGCATTGAGGTTAGGCACCATCGCGCTGAGGGAAGACATGCGAAATGCAGTGCAGCTGCAGATGCTCTGACACACAGCGCGGCAGAATCACAGCGGCGCCGCCTCCTCGACCTGCGCGCCCAAGTCCATTGCGCACTTGGTAGTCCCGGGAGAAAACCATGATCGAATGTGTAGAGCAGTGCAGCCACATGTGCCGGGAACGTGGCTTGGCTGGTCCAAGGCACGGCTGTTCCCCCCACTTGGATTATGTGAACAAACAAATTTGCATCAGGCAGACTGGGCAGCAGTCTTCCTCTTGTGGCAATGCGTCGTCTTCACTGCTGGCTCTATTCAGGGGCGCCCATATCAGTCGCTGTCACGGTGCTGGTGCACTGCGAAGTCCGAACATCACCTGCTGACATTCAAAGAGTCGTGAGCGCACAGAAGCTTGGGAGAACTACTGCTGAGGCAGGGCCCGGCGATAGCCCGGGCAATAAGTGGCGGCTCACCTCCCCATTATCCATGACAGCACCGCCAGAGGTGATGCCGGCGGCGTCCAGAGCCAGCACGTTATCGACTCCTGGCGGCGGCTGCGGCGGTCCGAACGCAGCGCGCAGCCACAGAGTCAGGGCCTGCACGGATACGTCAGCGGTTTTGGGAGCCGGGATCGACGAGCGTACATCATGCAGATGTGTTTATGAAAGGACACCGGCAATGCAGTCTGCAGCTGCTTCGAGGTCAGTGGTTTGACCATGCAGCAGGTCAGCCCGTATGGGTCAGCATGCGACGGGTAGTCAATGGGCAGTCCCATCCACGTACTGTGGAAACAGTGTGGAAGCACGCTCATCGGAGCCTTGCACCACTTCCAAGGAGGGGGTGAGCACCTGCCTGCTGCGCCAGAGACTGGCAGTCGGTGGGCAGCCCGATCCACACATACGTCAGCAGCGACCGCATGCTGGCGTGCTGCCCAAAAGCCGCCCGCCGCAGGCAGGTCCCGTGCGGGAAAGGGTCCTGTATGTAGGCACCAAACTCGAGGCCTTAATGCTAATTGTCTTGTGTCTGTTGCAGGGTGATGGCACACGCACCCGTGTTGGGATGCGGCTGGGCACCGAGGCATGATATCTGCCTGAGGCAGCCGCGGCACGGTGAGCAACAGTGAGTATCCTGAGCCCTGACTCCGGGTGTGGTTCACTTTTGCGTATGGTTCAAAGCCACAGAATGCGCACGCGCGCCAGGAAGCGGACGGGCGCTGCTGGGAACAGCGCCGCCCAGGCGTCCAGGAAGGGGCCCGGATTTGCCGGCGGCGCGTCGGCAATGGCCAGCTCAGCGGCCTCCCAGCCGCCGCTGGGGTCGCCGCGCTGCAGCAGGTGCAGCGCCACGAAGGCGTTCGCCAGGTCCTCCGTGAAGTGGTACAGGTTCGTGACGTCCCACCTGTACGAAATTGAATCAAGGTGGTGGTTTCCTCGTTTGGCATGTTTGCAGCGAGTGCCATGCCAAGCGTTCCGGGTCCTCTGTGGAGGGAGAGGTCATGTTACCTGTATACAGGTAGTTTCTGATGTGATGCCTGCGCCAAGCAGGTGCTACGACCAGTGGGTGTCATGCAAGGCAGCAGCGCAAACCTGGATCTGCAGCTGCACTAACCCAGCAGCGGCGGCTAGTGCAGACACTGCTCGACTGCAATGATCTCACCCGGCCTTCAGGAGCCAGCATCAGCTGCAATCCAGCTTTCAGAATCCATGAATTCGGCAACCCACCTGGTCAGGAAGAACACTGGGTGATGAACGGACGCCGGCGCACCGGTGCATGCATCTGCCGCACCCTGCCTGCCCTCGTCAAACTCCGCCCGCCGGAGTAGGAACTCGTTGAGCGTCTCGTGCTTGGTCATGCGCGCCGCCAGCTGGCCTGCAGCCTTGCCGCCGTTGCGCCGGCAGCCCAGCCGCAGCCGCGGCAGGTGCTGCAGGGTGGCCACTGCAGTGGCGTTGCTGCCTGGATCTCCAGGCAGCAGCAGCATCGGGCCAGCCGCCTGGCACAGCACCCACCACTCCTCGTCGTGGGCAGGCCTGCAGGCAGCGTCAGGTAACTGCACCGGGGTCGGCATGCCGTGCAGCTGCTTCAGCCGGCTTACCTGGTCTGCATGTCAATCACGACGCGGCCAGGCAGCAGCCTGCAGAGCTCACCTCAAAATTCCAGCGGCCGAAGGCTCGAACGTTCACATCTGTCAGTCATAGATCTCAGGCCGCTGGTGCGCACCTTTGGAGACACTGGACTGTGGTGCCGTCTCCGCTCTGCGGGGTGCAGAACAGCTGCGTGTGCTGCTCCCACTCCCGCAGGAAGCCGCCGCCATACTGCAGCAGTACCAGCAATATCAAAGACTACGACTCCAGCCGGAGCCCATCAAGSMAGAWTGTAATGGCCTCGCCCCCCCCCCCCTCCCCTCCTGTCTGTGACGGGTTTTGCATGAATGGGGACCATGCGATGGTCTTCCTGACAGCCCTGGATGCGCTGCCTGGTGGGTGGCAACACGATGGCTGCACAAGCCCCGATCAGCGAATGAGATCTGTAAAAGGCGGTAGAAGTCCGCTGACATGTGTGTCGCAGTCGGCGCTGACATGCCCGCGGCGCGCCATGCCAGCGGCCGCAGCATCCAGCCAGTGCTGCACCGGCGGCGGCAACAGCGCATTGCCGCCGGCATTTACCGCACCTGCACGCATGCGACGGTAGCGTGGGCGACCTCGTCGTGTCAAGGCGTTGTGGAATGTCACGACTATAAAGCAGCTTGGCACTACTGCAGGGATGCAATGAAAGGTCATGTTGTGCACAGCGTGCAGCGGCATCCGGCTGAGTGCTTGGAGAAGCTGATGCCACGAAGGCAGACAAGTCTTCACTCACCAGAGGCTGCTGCTTGCAGATCTCTCACAGGGGCCTGCAGCTGCTGCGCGTGCAATGGCTGCACGCCGCCGCGGCATAGTGGCTGGAGGTGCCCGCCCGCCCAGAGTAGCACCGGCACGGCCAGGCCCGCCAGCAGGACTATTATCAGGCTTCTGTAGCGCAGCGATAAAGTTTTGCAGCTGGACATGGAGGACGCGCTGGTGTACAACTGCCAGCCACAGCTGGCTTGTCCAACCGTGTAGCTGCTGCTCGTTGGCACCCTTAGTCACTGCCAAACAGACACCCCAAACGCATGCAATCTCTCAGAACCCGATTGTGCGGAGCCCATTGCCCCAGGTACATAGCGTGTCGACGTGCGCCGGCTGCCTCGTACGAGGTTGCGCGATCTGATGCCTCGAAGTATCACGAGCTCTACGTTCGAGCGCTCGCGTGGCACAGAGCTCGCCACCATAGGTTTTATCTTGTGCAAACGGGGCAACCTAAGAGTATTGCTCGAGGGGGTTGGTCCAAGCGTTGATGGGTGTTTGGTCCAAGAACAGGGGAAGGTCACAAAGCAACGAGGGACATTCGACAAATCCAAGTCAGCAGCCAGCAGCTGGGCAATGATTGCTTCGTCCACGCGTCACAAACCTTGGTGGATGCACAATGCACTGGATTCGTTCATTCTCCGCATATGCGCCGCCGCGGCACAGGCGCCCTTGGAACATATATGGATGATTGCTTACGTGCGTATGCACGCAGCCAAATTTGGATCTCATCACGCACCTACTAAGTACCAGGCAGATGGAGCTGTTCATTGCAACTAGACTCCAGCACTGAGCCATACTATCTGCAGCGGGCTTGCATGGATGAGTTGTGCGAGGCAACACACAGTCAAGAAGAATCCAAACCATCCATGCCAAGCGTGCGCATCAAATGTGGTTCGGCTTTACTGCCGCTGCAGTGAATGTCTGCGATCGTGTGGAGGACCGGCATCAGACAAGCCGGCAGTCTCCGCACGATGACACATGACATGACACACACACACACACACACACACCCACCGGGGTGGCCACCGGCCCCCTATCCTGCGGTCCTGGCAGCGTCCGCTGCACCGTCCAGGGCGGTAGCAGCACTTGCCCCGCCGTCCAGGGCGCTAGCGGCAGGCAGCAGCCACCGCCGCCTTGCCGCTGTCGCCGCGCAGCGCTGCAGTCCGCGGCACGCAGCCAGAGCCGCACGAGCGCGTGCCAGGCCACTAAGGGCAACATGTCCACGGTCGGCGGGGCCAGGAGGTGATGCACCTGAGGGGGAAGACAAGTTGATATCTGAGAAAAGGTCTATTCAAACTGCGCAGAGCGCTTCAACGTGTTGGTGGAAGCAAGTGCCTGCCAGCACTCGCCGGGCGGCAGGGCCACTCAGTGCAAGGACAGAACGTCCCATGTTTGCTTGGACAATTCCGACATGCGGGCCGTGCGGCAGTGGCAGAGCAGCATGCGGCAGTGGTATGGCAGGGCCAGGCAGGCGCTGCCACATACATGCGCAGCATAGGGGTGTTTCATGTGTCTTGTGTAAACACGTTTCATGCCATAAATGTGTAGACACATCTCATGCCATAAACTTAGCAGCAATCGTCACTGCAGCGAGCGCAAGAAGGTGCACCGCGCTGCTCACCCGCCACGGCGGCAGCATGACCTTGGTGTTGGCTGCGCAACCCAGGGTACCTGAAGTAGGCCGGCGCCGCCGCCTGCAGCGGCCTCCCACCCCCTTCGTCCGCCGGCGTGCCCATGCGCCTGGGCACCGGCAGCACACAGCATACCTTTTGACTTGCAAGGCGCACCTGATCACATTGGTGATCAGCAGTCTCCTGCCGCTGCCGCCGCGCCTGGCCCCTCGCCCATGTTCCTTGGCATGCCCATGCGCCGCAGCAGGCTGTCGAATGTGTCACTGACATCACGAGGAGCTAAATTGGCGTATCCCAGGGTAAGGAGCGCGTGACCGATCAGACCAGGCTGTGAACCACCCAGACCGGAGCCTTATGCTCGCACTGGTGGCTGCACTGGTAGGCACGTGCGCTTGCCGGCTGAGAAAACAGCTCCACACGGCAGGAGTTTGCGTGATGGTCCGTCATGCTCACACACCTTGGAGTTGTCGTCACACGGATGCCGTCGTCGGTGCTCAGACGCCCATTCCCGCCCTTCTGGCGTCAACCGCCAGGTCGCCACCCACTGCTCATACTCCGCCTCCGTGCAGCCACGCAGTGTGCAGAACCGGGGCTGTGCAAACCGTCAAGTAGGCCAGGCTTGGGCTGAGCCGCCGGCCGCGCGCCCGCATGAAGTAGGTGCGCGGCGCGATGCGGTTCGGCAGCGAGTAGTTGGACGTATAGCGGAGACTGCGCAAGGGCTGCTGCCGGCTGCCCGACTACTGTCTGCAGAAAGTTCAGCTGGCGCTGCATCTTGGGCGTCGTCAAGTTGATGGCCAGCAGCGTCGGCTGTCTGCGGCACAGAGCAGCGGCTTGTTGCTGGGTCAGGCTGCCATCCGTCATCAGCCGACCAGGATTGGTCTGCAGTGTCGTTACCCTGTTGCCTACGATGTCCGGCCGTTGGGACACAGCCTTGGCGATGTCCTCTGACGTCCATACGAGACCACGACGCCATTCCCGCAGCACGGCTGTGCGCTGCTTGATGCCGCTTGCGGTGAGTGTCAGCAGCTGTGGCGCCTTCCCAAACACAGGCGCCAGCTCGGCGTCGCTCAGGCCCAGGCTGTTCTGCAGCGCCGCGCGCCGTTGCCGCAGGACCGCCACCTCTGAGCCCAGCACCTCTGGGTACATGCGTAGCAGAGTTTCGGCCTTGGCGAAGGTCCAGCCTAGCTCTTGCCGCAGGAAGAATGTGATACTCTTCGGTTGTGCCGGATCGCAGGCCAGGTAGCGTGGCCATTTGCACAGCAGCGCCGCCATGCTCGCCTGCGTGCCGAGGTCAATGCTACGGAATAAACCAGCACCCTCGCCGCGCAGATGACTGTTGACGACGCCGCATTGTCTGACGGCTCCTTGGCTGCTGCCAGCTCGCGCGGTTGTGGGCGGCCTTGTCGAGCCAGCCAGCGGCCTCTGCCATGCTGACGCCAAGCTCATGCGACAGCATGTCTGCGCAGGCGGGCTCCCACCAGCCGTGGAGTGCGGCTTTGATTGACAGCCATAGAGTCAACACAAGGTGCGAACGAGCAAATAGACGGCTGTACGCTGCGCTGTGGGCAAGACGGATCCGTCAGCGCCCCTGCTGGCTCAATGTCGGGGGAGCGTGCATGAGGCCACCCTGTGGCCCATTGGTGGCCCTTGCCTGCACTCGACAACCAATGTCAGAATTTGTAGCAGCTTGCAGAAACGTCGGACCACCTGGCCGCAGACGCATATGTCCTGATGATTGCTGCTGGTGCTTGGCCGTCGATCCGAAAGTACCGTTGCTTGATCACATAAATGACAACCCTGATCCACAGTGCACAGACACGTTGACGTGGTGTCGAATGCCAGCTGTCAATCCAACTATGTAGAAAGTAACTGCAGCTCAATTACTCATATGCGCCACGAGTGCAGCCGGGGTACACAGGATCGGGAGGACCTCAACTGTGAGAAAACTAGTGATTGGAGCACCGCACGTCGCCTTGCGCGAAAACAACCTGTACGTCTGCAAAAGCCTTCCCTGGCGTGCCATGTCCGGTGCGCACCTGCAAGTCCTGCGCGGCAAGTACCGCTGCTTGCCGCTCCCGCAGTCTGACCGCAGTCTGACCGCAGTCTGATTTGGTGATATGGGGGACGCCACAGGCAGGAGTTTCATGCGGCATCTGATGACACTCGCTGGTTCTCACAGGGACTGACACCAGGCTGCACAATAACCGCTGTCACTGTTTACTTCACGGTCAGCTTGACGTCGCAGTCAGCCTTGATTGCTAGTGCACGACCAGATCAGACAGACAGACGACGCTGCTTTCCCGCAGACGATGCCAGCGTGGTGGCGGCGCCGCCGCGAACGCAGCCATCCGACGGCCAGGATACGGTAGGTGGCAGCGCAGCATTGCAGCAGCAGAGTGCTGGCAACGCAGCGGGCTTGCCAGGCGCAACGGTAGGGAGCGCGGCCGCCCTAGCAACATTCACGACTGCGGGCGGGGTGCCAGCCTCGCAGTGGCTGCAGTCGGCTCAGCAGCTGGCTCGGCAGCCGGAGCAGCAGCGGCAGGGCCGAGCGGCAGCCAAAAACGGCGGAACCAGCCCCAAAGCGCATGGCGGCGGCATGATCCGGCCGACGTCGTCGGCGGCAGCCGAGGAGGCCTCGCAGCAGCGGGAATGCAGAGCGGCGCCCCGGCCTTTGCGGGAGGCCTTCGAGTCAAAACCGGAAGGTGGGTGCTACTGGTGATTCGGGTCTCAGTGTAGCTAACGGTAGAGGCATATCCATGTTCTGATGTGCACATGGTGGGGGCTGCGGTTTGCATGTGTTTGAATTTGCCACAGTTTGCAGACTCCGTCATTGCTGCGATTGCAATGTGCACCCCGTTGGCGGCGACAGCTGCATGCTTGTCAGACAGCTCCCTTGCCTCAGGCGCCCGCGTGCCCCGCAAAACAGGCAGCGCTGCGCGGCAGGCGCCAATTGCAAAGGCGCCGGACTCCACGCCAACTGCTGCCGCCCAGCCTGGGCGTCCCACAGTCGCAGCAGCGGCAGCGCGGCTGGATCCAGCTGCGCAAGGGGCCAGCTCCTTTGCTGCAGCGTCTGCTGCCAGCCGGTCAGAGGGAGGTGATGGGCCGATACATGACGGGCCCCCCGTTGTCAACGGGCACGCGCCCCAGCCGCGGCAGCGGGGCCTGTCCCCAGCGGCGCTGTCCAGCCTGAGGGGCCCGCCGCAGGCGCGCCGCCTTTCCTTCCTCTGTCTCTGCCTTGCAATATGTCAGAATCCTGATACCTTGTGTCAGGATCCTAATACTTGTGTCAGCATCTTGGTTGTTGCTGTTCCGACACTGTCCGGTTTACAGGACAACAATTCAGGCAAGAAAGGAGCTCAGGCATGCGCACCACGGCCTTGTTGGTGTGGCCACCCATATTGCCTGTTTCCGCAGGTTGAGTGCGCATCATGCCACACGCACACGACGCCGCTCTGGCGGCCGATCGCGGGCGTGCTCTACTGTAACGCCTGCGGCGTGAGGCGGAAGCGTGCGGCCGGGGACCATGCGGCGCCCGCCGGCGGCGGCGGCGCCGGCGGCGGCGGCGACGGCGGCGGAAGTGGCTCGGCGTTGCCGCGGCAGCGGCGGCGTCTGGAGCTGCAGCTGCAGCCGTGGACTGGCGGGCAGCGCCCAGCCGGCGGCAGTGGCAGGGATCCGGCCCATGCCACCGCGGGGCGGCCTCAGAAGCAAGGCCCGAGTGGCAGAGGCGTTCAGCGGAGGACTTCGGAGCCCACCGCCGCTGAGCCGTTTAGTGGCATGGTGCCTGCCGGCGCCGGGGCAGCGCCAGGCGGGCAGCTCCCGCCCAGCCGAGCGCTGCCAATCAAGCGTGGCGGCGGCGGGTTCACCTCGGTCCAAGGCAGCCCGCGGCAATGGCAACAGCACTTCTCAAGCGGCAACGGCGGCGAGCAGGGCGCATCGTCGCCCCGCGCCACCCGACCGCCCAGCGGGCTGCCGGCTGCCGGTGSCACTGCGACACCCTCGCAGCCGGGGGCTGGCGCAGCGTCACGCGCCGGTGCTCGTGCAGCCGCGCCGCGTGATCAGCTGGCGGCGCTGGCGGCGGCAGCGGAGCGCGTCAGCTCGTCTGTCAGCCCTGAAGCGGAGCGGTCATTGAAGTGACACGGCGCCTTGCCCTTCGTGTGAGGTCGGCGGTGGCGAGCCACGGTGGTTACGTCGCTCCGTCACTGCTCAACAGGTGAGCCCTGTTTGGGCGGCCCCACAAAAACAAGCCAGAGCCTGCGCACAGCGGACAATGAGCACACTGGCCGCTCCGTGCGGCGGCGTGTTCCGGAGACCGGCGGAGCTTTATGGGCGCTGCCCCACAGCGGCGGCTGCCAGTGACGCAGCTGGCGGCTGCAGATCCGCAGTGCGCGCACCACACAAAGCTGCAGGTGCTGGCGCCCTTACTACAGTGCACCGGCTGAGCAAGCTGCTTTGCTTCTGTCAGCGCAGCCTGCAAGCGGGGCGGCTGGCGCCAGCGGCTATGTGACCAGCGGCTGTGTGCAGCAGCTGCAGGCAGCAGCGGTGTTGCAGCTATGCACATCTGCAACCTCGCTGCAGGCGCGGGCACAGGTGTGCTGCCGTCCTCACGATGCTGTGATAATGACGCAGCATAGTTTCCCTCTGCTGCCAGCGGCTGGCGAGCAATTTCCCGAATCGGAACATTAACACCTCATTACTGGCAGATCGAACATGTAAGTACAGGCCTTCGGGACGGTCGACGCCTCCTGCTGTTCAAATGCAGGCCACGCTGGAGGCGGTTATTGCCGCTTTTGCCGGGTGCGATGCGGCAGCGCGCCAGCAGCACGGTGCGAACGTCACAGCGGCGGTGCTGTGGACGCAGTAGACAGATGAGAAGCGGCTTCGGGGAGCGGCGGAGGCCAGGTGATGCGACAAGGGCGGCAGGCATGGCGATTGAGCTGATGCGCATGCTGCGGGAGGTACTGCGTTGACCTGTGGTGCTGTCAGCATGCTGATAGCGCAATTGCATCAACTAAGCTTGCTTGCATTACGATCTGACTGCGACCGCGAAGGGGTTGCGTACTGTTGTGGCTAGTGGCATCATCAGGGTCCATTACGTACTTGTCTCGGATATCGGATTGCGCGCGTTGAAAGCTGTGCTATTATTGGTCAGATTTCATGCACCGATTGTAACAGATCCCGGCGTATGTTTCCACGCGCACAGCATCCTGCTTCTCCCGTGTGCAAGGGGCGCACCGTCCCAAATAATTAAATGGACCGCGACGGATTGGGCGCTTCAGTTCGCTCATAGCAACACAGGAAGGAATAACGTCTTGAAGCTCTGAAGTCTGACGAGATATTTCCTGATGTCTGCGCCTTCGCTCCGACAATAATGCGCTCTCTGACAATAAGCTGTCGGCAAACGAACAGCTCGCAGCACGGGCAGCAGCACCAGCTGGCCGCTTGGCGTGCTGATTCCATGATTTCGAATGTCGCACCAACATACGATCAGACAACAGAGTTCGAGGAGGAATCCGGCAGCTTGGAGGTGCTCTGTTTGCCCGAATATCTCTTGTGTGTCGCATCGCAGCGGAACAGGCCGCCGCGTCACGACACCTTACACCTTTCTGAAGCACTCAATAAGATTGTCATGCTTGATTTCCAGCCCAGAGAGTTGTTTGTGCTGGGCGGCCATGCGTATCTGCATGCGTCCCGGGTGCACATGCCGCAGCATCAGAGGGGAACCATGTCGCCAACCGATGGTCGGAAGGCTCTGGTCGGGCTCAATAGAGTCCTTGATGGTCTGCAGGCTGCCGACACGATGCTTGCGGCACACGCGCCCTTGCGGGCTGCTGCCACGGCTTCATGCAAGGTCGAATGTTTACCTGACAGAGCGCGCGCTGGCTGCCCGACGGTCAGCGGTGAGCCACGCACTCATCGCCTGCCAGTAGCAGGCGCGACCAGAAATCGCTCCAAGTGGCTCGAGAGTGACAACTCCTGGTTATTCTCCGTATTGCTACACCTTGTTGCCTGAAGAACGTGCATGCTGCAGCACCGCAATTTTCACAGCTCACAGCGTCGCTGTGTGCACGGCTGCAGCCGTAGCTGCTGCGGCAATGTTACTCGGAGGCGCGATGAATCCCGCAGCAGTGCAGCCACCACCGCCGCCGCGGGTGGCGCCGAACGCGGTTCAGATTGCACACGACGGCGCCACCGCAGCGGCGGCACCTGAACCTGGTACAAGCGTTGAGGTGACGGCGGCAACATGGACAGGCAGTACCCACAAGTTGCAGCGCCTGGGTCAGGACGTGTACGAGTCTCCGGCGTTGCCGCCTGCCAAGCGGGGTCGCTGCCGTGCCGTGCAGCCTGCATGCTCTTCGATGCATCAGGCACGCCCAGCGCTGACGGCTGGCCGCGCAGCGGCGGCACCTCGATCGTCGAGGAGAGCGCTACCGGCGGGTCGGTCAGCTCTAGCGACGCGCAGCCGGCGGACGCCAGCGGCGCTGACATAGTCCCACTGGTCGTGGGCGCGGCGCCAGGTGGCGCGCGGCGCAGCTGCTTTGGCGCTGCCGAGAATCCCGCGGCAGCGCAGCCGCAGCCCCCACAACAAGGCGCCTGCGCTGGCATGGGACGCGCCGCTGATGCAACCGCCAGCGACCCCGGCTTGATGTGTCAGTTAGTGCGCTCCGCCGCGCTGGGCCTGCGGCCCGTTGCCCATCCTGCATCCCACTTTCATCACTGCCGAAGCACCTCGGTGAGCATGCGGTCACAAAATCGTTCTGAGCTTGCTGGTAGACCCTGCACTTCTCTCTGCTCATCCTGCTCAATGGCCTTAAGGCCTGTTGCATGTCTGTCGGTGGGAGTTGACAGTGGCGCAAAGCACTTAGCAGAATACCAGGTACTTGGCTGGATCTCTTGCTCGTAAGGTTATGATACCCCCTCGCTCACGCAGCAATGCACACGATACGTAGAGTGTCAAAACCGTGCATGGCAACAGGGTGCCAGCAATGGAGCGGTGGTAGCGTCCCGACAGCAGCAGCAGGACGCATCGCGAGCTGGCGACGACGAAGCCAGGCCGTGCTGGTGCGTTGCGCCAGCTGCCGGGCGGGCGGTTGCGGTGGCAGCGGCGGCGGCGGCGGCGGCGGCGGMGGCACCAAGTCCGCATCCGGCAGTAGCTGCGCCAGCACCAGCCCGGTTGTCGGGTGCGGAAGCCGCCGCCGCGACAGGGTCCGTGTCAGCCGCCCGGTGGACTGCAGGGGGCATTGCAGCTATGGAGGTGCCTGTGGTTGTCGACCGACCGCCAGCGCAACAGGCGCCAGCAGCAGGCAAAGCAGTTGCCCTGGAGAAGCCCATGCACGTGCTGCGCGGGAGCTTGGTGCTGCCATGCGGCCGTGAAGTCGACGTGCGCTGCCTGGCAGGGAACCCAAACCAGGCGCCGGCTGTCGTGCTGCTCAAGTTTGCGGTGAGTCCCTGGTGCTGCCTGTTGAGATAATCATCAGTTTGGATGCCGCAGGAACACATGACAATCACCACTGAGTATGGCGCCAGGCACAAAATAGGCAGGGGAACTACGATCTGTTTGGGCACATTGCACTTTTCAGTGGGAAATGCCAAGCGCCATCATGCAAATGAACAACTCACTAAGACACTGTCATGGCATGGCATGCCTCGACAGGATTACATCTGTCCATGGACACTGGACACCTGTCTGCATGGCAAGCTTTGCCGGGCTTCGACCTGGACTCGAGTGGCAATGGTTGTTCGTGCAGATGGCTGTGCTGGGCCGGCCAGTGCTTGCGTCTGAGTGGAAACAGGCCACGAATGCCGCCAAAAAGACCCGCAGCAGCATACAGCTGGCAACGCAAAAGGAGGCGCAGTTGCTGCGGAGATACGGCGCCCTGACTGGACCAGGTCAGCAGCTCGTCATCGGCTGCTATACGCTACCCTGTGCCCAGATTGTTGCACTCCTATATTGCATCATTCGCATACTTCCTGCTAGCGCTTTCAAACATATGCCTCACAAAGCTTGGCAAGTGCTAGCTACACTGACTGCGAGGCGTCATCATCCTGATGGACAGTGCACACTCGGGCCTGATGAAGGCACATGCGTGGATACCAGCTCTGCAGCTGTGGCGCCTGTAGGTGGCAGGCATTCGGTGGGCTCCCTCGAGACAGCCGCACAGCTGCTGGGAGGACTCGGCGCGGACGCCGCCACCTGCATTGCGGTCCGGCGCCTTGCCAGTGCATCGTTGGTGTGGCCCGTTGCGACGACGCCCTCGCTAGCGCCCGCGCCCGCGGCATCACGCTCTGCCGCAGGGATCATGGCTGCAGGGACGGCGGCGGCAGCGGCCCGCCCGTCGTCTGCGCTGGGTTCACGGACCCCATCGTGCCATGCACACCAAGCGCGCATGCTCGGCGAGGTGCAGGCAACTGAGCAGCCAGCGGGGCGGCGCATCAAGCGGCGGCCCAATGCTGCGGAGTGGGCGCAGCGGCAGCGGGCGCAGCTGCAGGCCCAGCTGGTCCAGCCGCAGCTGAAGAGCTCCAGGTCCAGCCCTGTGCCACAGCGGCGCGACCGCCCGCCAGGATCCAAGAATGACCGCCCAGTTGAAGATGAGCCGCAGCGAGTGCTGCTTTCCCAAAGCCCCAGCAGCAGCGGCCAGGGCGAGCGGCTGGCGCCCGCCGGAAGCCTACAGCAGCAGCCTGACCAGCAGGCGGCGGCGGAATTGTGCATGCTGCTGGCAAAAAAGCTGCAGACCCCGAGGCGGCAGCAGAGCCTCAGGCGGCGCCGCTGCCGGAGGCTCCAGCAGCCTGGGCGCCGGTAGAGCGGCCACGACCTGCTTTCCCAGCCGCTGCAGAGCCGCCCGCAGTTGCTTGTTTGGCAGCAGCGACAACGCAGAAGGGCCAAGCGAGCGTGGCGGCTCAAGGAGCTGAGCCGTGCTCGGAGCCAGCACCTGCGGCATTGCCGGCGCCGCCGGCGCCACCGGCGGCCGAGAGCCCAGCCCGAAGGCTGCCACTGGCGCACAGCCCTCAGCAAGCTGCCCTGACGGTAGCGATGACACCCCGCCAGGGCGCGGAGCCCGCGACGCCAGCTGCCCTGGCCGCGGCGGCGGCWGSGGCATCGCATGCCGGCGGCCGGTGGGCGACTGCAGCCGCGGCCGCTGCCGCCACCGGCACAGCTGCTGCCGGCGCAACAGGCGGCAGCGTGGGCGACCCAGAGCTGGCGGTCTGGCAGCTGGCGGATGCCCTGGAGCAGCGGCTTGGGCCTGGCGCCCGCCACGCAGACCTGCAGCGCCTGGCATTGCAGGTGGAACGGAAACTCCGTGTGCTTGCCGCTGCTGCGTGTGGTGACACACCTGCAGCAGCGGCCGGCACCACTGGTCTGCGCTTCAAGGTTGCAGATTTCAGGTTGCTCTGGGCAGCAGCCATGCAGGCGGACCCGCAGCGTGCGATATGCTGTGCACGCTTCCAGTTCATCGGCAGCTGCATTCTAGGACATCGTGCTTTAGCAAGCATCAGCTGCTTGATGAAATGCCAATGGTGTCCTGCGGAAGCGTCACAAACACACCTACTGCATCAGGTGAGGGCCGCACTTGCGGCGGCGCTCGCGGCCGCTGCGGCGCGGGAGCAGGCGGCTTCAAAAGCGGCGCAGCAGGCGGCGCGCGCGCAGCAACGGGCAGTACGGGCGGAGCGCTTCGCCTGGCAGGCGCTCGGCGCCGCCGAGGCCCGCAATGGTGACCTGGCTGCAGCGCTCGGCGCTGCGCAGGCTGCAACGGAGGGCATGGCGGTACGACTGGACCGAGCTGGTGGGGATGCGCGGGCCGCGCAGGCACGGCTGGACGCCGCACGAGCGGCGCTGCTGGCTTGATGCATCAAGCAGGGCTGCTTCACGTGGCAGGTCGGTGCGGGCGTTCCAGCAGGTCAGACAGTAAGGCCGGGGCCTTTCATTGCAAAGCGACGCCAAACATGACTGGCACGCAGAGGAAAACAACATATCGGAGCCACGAAGCAGTGGATAAGGATGATTGGTGACAGTTGATGATTAATTGGACGGCCTGGCACGCCGCCGCACCAGGCCGCACGGCGCTCCAGGCCGCAACATGTGGCTACTGGGTGACCAGCACAACTGAGAGCTTGCATTGATGTGGGCAAGCTGTCAAGATGGACAAGCGTGTGGCGTTCTGCATCGGCAACAATGCGGAGTTCAGCTTGCAAAGTTTTGACAGCTCGCAACAAATTTTGCACCAGCAGCAGCAGCGCGTCAAGCTGACTACTGGCGAAAAGCACATTAAAGGCGCTGCCAGTAGCATGGCAGCAATGGTGCATGGATGGATATTCGCCACATGTCAGACGGTGGCAGCCGCCTCCGCCGCGCCTGCAGCCGCCGGCATCTGCTGCTTGATGACGCGGTACAACTCGACGGCCTCTCCAGCCTCTGCAGCTACAAACTCTGCCTCCTTGCGCCGCTGTTCCTCGCGAGTCAGCTGCTCCTGGAGGCTTGCTGCTCTCGCCTGCGCCGCTTTCTGCTTCTCCCGCTGCCGCGGCTGCTGCCTGGACGCCTCTGCTGCCTTCAGATCCGCCGCCTGTTGTGCCCAATCTGTCCGATCCAGCTTGTTCGCAAGGTTGGCCGTCCGATGTCTGCCGCTTCCTGCTGCCGCTGTTTGTCAGCCACCTGCGCCATAAGCCGCACCATAGCGGCATGCGCTGCTTTCCGCTGCCGCTGTTGGTCGCCGAGCTGGGATGCGACCTCCGCCACCTACGCCTCAGCTGCATGCCGCTGCTGTACTGCCTCGCCGAGCTGCGCCGCAGCCTCCGCTGGCCGTGTGTCCGCCGCTTTCCGCAGGCGCTGCTTCAGGCGCAGCAGCTCCACGCATCGCGACCGCGCCGCTTCCGCTGACGCCCGCTGCCCCTCCGCCGTTCCTGCTGCGCCAGGAGCCCCCGCTGCCTTGGCCTCTGCCGTGCGCTGGCGCTATACTGCCTCACCGCGCTGCCGCACAGCGTCACTGCACTCGGCGGCTGCGCGGGCGGCCGCCGAGGTGGCGACTGCCAAGGCCTCAACGACCTCTTGACCTGTGCAGGGTGGACAGGCCCTCACCTGTCAAGTGGCGCGATCTCCTGAGCCTGGCGACGCGGCCGCGCAGCCGTCCCGGGTCAGCCACACATACAGGACGCACCTGGCATCCTGCAACGCAAGGGGCACGAGGACCAGCGGGGCACATGCAGACGCGGCGCGGACCTGCTGGGAGGGAGTGGAGCTCACGGTGCGCGGCAGCTCACCCGGGTGCGGACCCTGACGCTGCAGTTGTGCAGGACTGAAGGAGCGGGTCGACGCGGAGCGGCGGGTCCGGCTGGCGGCGGAGGAGAAGCTGGAACAGGCGGAGGATGCAGCGCGGCTGCTGCGAGTGGTGTCGGATGCCATCACCGGGCACCGGCGGCGGCGGCGGCGGCGTGTCGCCCGCAACTTGCTGGTCCTGGTGGACGCATCGCATGGCGACTGACAGAGGCACGCAATCGCAACGCCTCAAATACACAACCGCAGCCGGCGGTGATCTGCGCACGCAGAGCTGCCCATGTTGAGCTGCAGAACAGACGCTCGGAGGGATGTTACGGCTGGATCGCAGCAGCAAATAAAGCTCTTGCTGCCAGTACCTCGCGTGATAGTGTTGATAGTGGTGTCGCCTGCAACTGATGCCGCGGTGCCGCAATGGCGTTATGCAGAAAGCAAGCGAGATGGCAGGCAAGAGAAACGGCAGATAGATCTGCCAAGGTTTGTGGACGGCATGTTGTCGTGCAGCACTATTGTTGGCCAGTTGTTTGGTACCGCCGTACTGGCCCTCAGAGGACTTCGATTCGTGTTCTGGCCCGTCCAACTGGAACTGGAATCTCGGAACGATTATGTACAACAGGAGTTCGCCAGTTTGTGGCGAACGGCGGTCATACGGCATTGTTCGGCGGGGGTCAACGAACTGCTCTTGATCGTGGCGATGCGCAACATCCTCGGATTTCAACTCATCTCTGAAGATGCTGAACAGCCCTTTCTGAATGCCTGTCTGTTTCTGAGACCTCCATCAGCAATGGCGGAAAACTTGGCAGGCCAGCTGCTTTAACAGGCCGCGGGACTTGCGGCGGCGTTGCCCTCGCCCGGAGCGGATCATTGTGTCGACTCAGCATTCAATGACACTGATGAACACCAAACCGCTGCGTTCATTCGCTGCTGCCAGGGAAGTTGACCTCAGGGTTGCCACCTGCTGCGACAGTCAACAATCCGGCGGCTCAGCAATCAAGGATGCGCCTGAAAAGAGGCTTCATGGTTGACTCCGATGCGAAGAGCTGGAGCAGGACCTGCCCGGACTGCCTGACAGCGTTGAACAGCACCGTGTCAAACGCAAAGCTGCAGGAGACGTACCGGCGCCACCGCAACAGCCAGCTGTGCCTGGCGTCCAGAGGGGCTGGTGCGACCGGCAGCAGCTTACCCGCCAAGAAGCACTGCCGCAGAGCTTCTGCAGGCTTCCAGGAGCGGCGGCCGACGGGCGGCGCGCCTGGTGGCGCAGCCATGGAGCAGGCGCCCAAGTGGCGCCACGAGTGCGAGAACTGCGGCAAGCTGATTGGCAGCAACACCTCGGCGCGACGCATGCGGGAGAACGTGCACAAGCACGAGGCGCGGTGCATCGCACTGCGGCTGGCGGGAGTTGCTGACCATCCCAGCGGCTCTGACGAGGGCTCAGATCCGGAGGATGCCGCGAGTCCAGCAGACGCCAAACAGCCAACGTCTTTGGCACCGCCGCCTGCCTCCGCCGCCCCCGCCAATGGCCTAGAGCAGGGGACCAACCGTCACGACCAGGACGCTGTGTCACTGCAGCCTGGTGCGCCTGCGGCGCAGCTTGACGGCGGCCGCTGCGGCATCTGGAGCCTCATCTGTGAGGGCTGCGGCCACGAGATCAGCAGCCGGCGGTCGGAGACCAAGCTGCGCGGCAACTACCGGCAGCACTTGCGGCGCCACTGCACCAGCAGCCTTCGGGCAGCGCCGCCCCCGCTGAAAACAGCTGCTGACCGAGCTCCCAGCGGCATGTCAGGCAGCCGTAGAGCCGCCAGGGGCAGGGATGGCGGTGCAGCAGGAGCAGCAGGTGCTTCGCTCCCACTGCCTGTAGACGGCGAGCCAGCTCAGGACGGCCCCAGCAGCTTGCGCTGCTCGGGCAGCGACACAGCAGACGAGTGTGCACCAGCGGCAGTTTTGCAGGATGCGCTGGGGCGTGCGCAAGAGCGCAGTTGCCCTTTTCCGCCGCCTGATCAACCCAGCAGGCTGCTCCGCAGCGGCAGTCGCCCGGCAGAGGTTGCACCGCTGCGTCTGCATTCACAGGGTGCTGGCTCGCTGGTGAGTGTCAAGTCTGGCATTGCATCGCTGCTGGCATTGCATTGTTCGGTGGTCCTCACCTGCTGCAGACAGCTATGAACCATACACCAAAGCATCACTGTTGTCCACCTGCTAGATAAATTGCGCCGTAATAATATTGTCTCGTAAAAAATAACAGCCGTGAAGAGACGGTGTAGTAAGGGCGGTAAATGTGCCAAGCGTAAGCGTTTCACAATGCAGGGCCGATGGCTCTCCTTTGACAAGCCGGACAGCGGCATTGGTACCCTGCCCAGCAGCCCGCCCGCTGCCAAGCCGGCAGCCGGCGGCACATATTCCGTCGCCACTGCCGTCACCTACCCCAATACCATGGCTGTGCCGGAAGCTTTGGAGCCAGCTGCTGCCATCCAGCCTCAAAGCCATTCCCTGGAGGCAGCTCGTGCGATGGGGGTGCACCCTGAGCCGGCTTCCGCCGCCGCGGCCACCAGGCAGATCACGGCTCGCACTGCTGCCGCGGCAGTGCTCATGGTCTCCACCCTTGGTGCAGCCGCTGCAGCATGCAGCACAACATCTTCCTGCAACCCGGACAGGCAGCAAGACGACACAGCAGCGAGGTCAGAGCAGGAGGCACTGCCGGCAGGTGCTGCAATGACGGGGCCATCGCATACGGCTCTGGTGGCCCGTGCAGCCCTCACGATGGCGGCGGCGCTCGCCGCGACACACGTCGCTGGAGGTGTGCACTCTGGCGGAAGAGATTGACAGCCAGACACCATGAAGACCTCAGGTGGGTCACGAGCTCATCTGGCCAGCGGGGCGTGAATCGGTCTTATGGTCATGTGTCTCACAACCTGCGGCAGTGCATCGGTCTGGTGTCTCGCGAGTGGATTGGTCTGGCTAGTAATCCTGATTTGCCATGATTTGAGCTTTGCGTGGTGCTTGGCGGTCCGTAGGTAGGTGTGCAGCTGCGTGAGGCTGGACCACATGTGTAATCGCTCGACCTGCATTATTGCAGGGGTGGGCCACGCACCAAGGCTGTTGTATCACCACCTCGTGGTATCCCAATGAGTTGCTATACGTCAGGGTTACCTGGTCAGTCAAGTTATGCCTGAAGTTGTTGGTTTGAGGCGGGTGGTGGGACGATTGAAAGCCACTCATACACCATCGCAGGCGTCTGCATGACAGATGAAGAAACATGCCTTGTGAGATACCTTGACTCGAACGTATGATGTATGATCTTTCACATATGAACATCGGCAGCCCGCCTCGCCTGCATAATTTATATATAAGTGAAACAACAACTTGAGCTGCTTGCAACCTTTATTGCGCTGCCACCAATATCGATTGCCGCCAATTTTAATCTAAATGAACCACATTGTGTTGCACATTATTGAAGCACTCCTGTCATGCTGCCGGAACACCTTTCCAAATTCGAACTGACGAGCAAGCAGCTGCTCAATGGTGGAATGTGAGCTGGCTTTTCGTGCATTGCCATACTCATACAATGGTTGATGACGTCAAAATCACAGCTGCGGGCGGCAGTTGTAGTCTCTAATAATATTGTGTGTCAGGGTTGGTTTTGGATCCGTCTTGGAGTGGCAGTCATTTGTGTTCCCCTGTGAAAGCAGTCAGTATGCATATCTGGACTTCCGGTAAGTGCCGTGACCATTCCTGTGGCCGCGTGTGCTATTTCAGGCAGCTGCGGCGGCGGATGCTGCACTGCCGGCTGCAGCGTCTGTGGCTGCTGCTGCTGCCTTTCTTGCGGCGGCAGCAGAGCGCGATCCCGAGGCTGCGGCTGCGGCAGCAGATGCACAGCTGGCCGCTGCAGGCCGTGTAGCTCTGGCGGCAGCGGCTCGGCGGTAGCCTGCAGCAGCGTTTGCGGCCGTCTCTGCGTCTGCAGGAGTGTCGTTGCTTGCGGCTGCAGCCCCTGCTGCGGCTGCGGAAAAGGAACTGGGGCTGGGTTCCTGCAGCTCTGGCGGCTGGAAAGCTTGCCATCGCCTTCTAGCTTGTCAATGCCCTCGAGGCCGTTGACAGTGTGGCAGGACAGGTCGAGGCAGGCATGCCGCGTGTGCCTTCTCGAAGGCCAACAAAAGAAGCTCGGACAGTGCAGCATGCACGCTAAGGCCCGTCTCCAGACCTTGGAACCATCCCTAGACTAGAACCCATCGGCCACCAACCGAGCTGGAGCACGCATCAGAGTCCCCAGGGAACACACATTACGCAGATGAGAAGGTGGGCAATGGTCGTCCATACCTCAGACTGGAAGCCGGCACTGGCAGCAGCGGGATCGCTCCACTGCACGGCGCTGTATGGGGGGTGTCCTGCAACTGTTGCTGCCGCTGCCTAGCCAGGTGCTGCCAGACGAGTGGCATTGTTCTGTTGAAGCCAGCCGAGCTGCAGGCGTTGTCAGGAGCTGCCACCGCCGCCATTGCTGCCGCGTCAGGCTGCTGCTGACTGCCGTGCCGGATGCCTAGAGGCTGCAGGCCCCAGATTGGACTCCGTCAGCTGGCGCTGCAGGGTGGCGATGCCGTGACGCTCTGCCGTCAGCTCTTGTCCTGCCGCCTCAGACGAGCCGGCTGCTGGTAGCGGCATGCTTGGGTCGTTGCGCGCCGCGGGTAAAATCTGAAATTCCCAAACTCTTATGAGACCAGCTGGATGCTGCAACTCCCGCTCTTGCAATCGCCGGCAGGACATCCGTGGCCCGCCCTCCGGCGGCCACACGGCTGGTGACCGAACAGTAGGCGGACCCATGGCCGGTGCATCGGGACAGCACTCAACCTGGCTAGCTTTGCGGCCAATCGCTGGTTTTGAGGCCACTTGCAGCTCCTGGCAAAAGTGCCATCTGATCGGCTGTTTGCAGAGTCGTGATGACAGGATGGTCTCGCCCGTGCTTGTTCTGGCGAGGGTGCTGCCTGGCGACGCAGAATTTGTCAGCTTCATCAAGCAAAGCATCACTACAGCCGCAAAGTGGCGTTTGATTGGTGCAGGTAACATTAAGCATGGACTGCATTCGCAGCGTAGAGGTGACAGCCGTGGATCGTAGGTTTCCAGGCTAGCACCTAAACGGCGAAGCTCTTCGTCAAATAATCGAGAGCTTGACGAGTGGCAGTGAGGACGCCAGTGCACTGCTGTGGCGCCGTGCACGAGGCATTTCCCGTGTGGGGCCGTGGATCTGCGCCTTGCAGAGTTAGCGCACATCTGTGAAGGCCTATTGACGGTGCTACAAACCATCTCGGCAATTGCACTTTGCTAGTGCGCAGCACGTGCGCATGAGACAGGAAATGACAGGTCAATACAGGTCATCAATATCAAATTCCTGATGTGAATGTTAAAGCTTGAGGACGGCAGTTTGTCAATTGCATCTGCATCTGCATCGACTTGAGTGCGTTTGCAAGCTTCCCGTCCACAGCTCTGGTTCAAGGTCCAACTTGCACAATGTTGTGAGCTTTGCGGTTTATTAGAGCAAATAGAGGACTTGCACTGTCGAACAGCAGCCGTCTGATGCAGGCTGCCACAAGCAGAAGCTGAAGCAAAAGATCGACTGCAGTAGCTTCTAAAGCAGGCGCACATGCATACGGACACCAGTGCCTAGTCGATGCCATGCCGGACCTCATCAATCCTACGCCTGTGGTCTATGACCGCAAGGCCACGCCCGGCAGACCGGTGAGTGGGCCTTGCACATATCTCCTGAACTCACAGCACATTCATAAGCCTCCAGTGGCAGTCTGGCCTCAGCAGATGCTCTTCTTGCGGCGTATGTATGCAGGCGGATCACCGTCAGCAACACCACAGCCTGCTGTTGCTTTTTCCCCGTTCATACCGCATCCAGCAGCTCCGATATCATCGGGCATGCAAGCATAAAGCGCGTTGCGCAGCCTCTCAGTGCCGCACCCTGCGACGCGGGTGTCCACCTGCTGCGCCTCGCAGGCACGCGCAGAGTGCACGGATGAGGACGCCCGGGAGTCGATCGATGCGTTGGAGATCTTCGAGGTGAGCCGCCGCAGTCGCGGCCAGCTGTCATCTGCACGCTCCTGTGGGTTCGAGCCGCCAGGGTGCGAGCGCGTTGTAGCGCTCGACAGCGGCAGGATGGGGGCCGGGGCCCCGACACCGCAGCGGCCTCTGCCTGAGCTGTGCACTCGAGAAGCTCTAGAGATGCCGGTGACCTCAATGGCAGATGTATGTCTGCCAGTTCTTGCAATGTCTATGTTCCGTGGAGGCCGCTCCTGCCACAACCTGGTTCCGTCAGACACCGCCGGCAGCCCGCAGTGCAGCCAGCACCAGCGGCAGCTCGTTGTCGCCACTAGGCTCCGACAGGAGCTTGCTGCACCCCCATTCAGAGGGCGCAACAACTTATTGCCCCATCCTGCATCGTGCGAGGTCGAAGCACATGCACACCCTGGTGACGGCAGCGGCACATCCTGGAGCCCGTGCGTGACGTTCTACCCTAACAAACAGATGTGAAACTGTGCAGCACATACGCGACATCCAGGATCCGGAGCATCCGTACACCCTGGAGCAGCTCAACGTGGTGACCGCCGACCTGGTGTCCGTGCAGGATACATCCGGCGGCGTGCAGTGCGTTTCTCGACTCCCTGTTGCAGTCCTGTTGAATGCACAGGGGCTGCAGCAGCCTCTGCGTCAGGACTAACCCTCAACCCCGTCTCGGCATGTTGGCCGCTCTGATTGCAGCCCAGTTCACCCCAGCGGCGGTCGGAGCGGGTGCCAGCAGCTTGGTGCATATTGCCCGTGGCTTCCAGCCGCAGGTGCCCCGGTCAAGAGTTGCAGGCAGTAGCAAGGGTTTCTGGCCTCGAAGCAGGGGTCCAACAGCAGGGTGAAGCCGCTACATGATGTGATCAAATGCTGCGACTTGCGGACGTGCGGTGCGTGCAGGGTACAGTTCACTCCAACGGTGCAGCACTGCAGCATGGCGACGCTCATAGGGCTGTGCATCCGCGTCAAGCTCCTGCGGACGCTGCCGCCGCGCTTCAAGGTGAGCCCTCCGCTCTGCCTGCAGGGAGCAGTTGCCGTCAGCCTGGGGACCATATCAGCAGCACGGCTCCCATCCAGACTTAGAGCAAGCCCACATGCAATCATTGGTTCCACCAAATCGTCTGCTGCCCCTGCAGGTGGACATCGCGGTCAGCCCGGGCGGCCACGCCAGCGAGGCGGCCGTCAACAAGCAGCTGAACGACAAGGAGCGCGTCGCAGCGGCACTGGAGAACCCTAACCTGGCGGGCATGGTGGACCGCTGCCTGGCGGGCACCGCGTCGCCCATGTGATTGGGGCGGGACGTCGATGGCGGCAGGGAGGCGCAGCAGCGCTGAAATGCAAAACCCTGACCTGGTGGGCATGGCGGACTGCTGGCTGGCCTGCACCGCATTGCCCGGCTTTGACGGAACCTGCAGCTATGTTTGACGGCAGCGGTGACGGGCCGCTCATGACACCGGTCTGAGATGTCTGCTATTCGTAGTGTGGCGCAGCAACACGTTTTTGCCAGCGAGGCGATCAGACTGGGGTCGAGCAGATTGGGGTCCTTCTCATCATGACGCACTGGAAGTTGCACAGGACCTTTCTCGAAATTCTGCATCGGCGCTCCTTTTCAGTTCTCATGGGCGCGTGGCTGATGATGCGATGTGACTGGGCGGGCGCGGCTGCATGAAGCTGCGGCTTCATGGCAACATCTGGCGGTTGTAGAGCTTCGAGAAGGCGAGTCACACTGCTCGTAATGGAAGAACAGCGCTACCTAGGGGATCGACGCAACTGAAAGATCAGCGACCATCTATGAGAAACAAAACATTGCTGCACAAAGTGTCTTCACATTTCCTTTGAACAAAGCTCCCCACTCCAAAACACTCCGCCATCACGGTTGCCCTCCATTGTCCTTCCACTTCACTCACGGCCCCATCATGCCAGCGTTCGCTATCGAGCGCTGTGCCTTGAGTTGCAATGAACTGCTCTGCCAAGTGCAAGGCAGCAGGGAAATATGAGCGGACACTTGCCGCCCTCAAACCGACTGTTCAGGCCCGTTCGGCGGCTCTTGCTGCGCTGCAGTGCCGCAGGCGCCCTCCTTGCATGAGATCCAGATAGTCGTCCGCTCTGCAGCATAGATGGTAAATGAAATTCACATCGACTGATCGCGGCGGACATCCCACATCGGCATGTACGGCTGCATACTGCAGCTGCACAGCCAGGCTGGTGCAAAGCCTGTAAGCATGCTAGAATTTGACATGTGCAGCAACACCATCGTGGGCAGTGTAAGCATGGCGTGAACCGTGCTGCAGCACAGTGCTACGATGGGGACATGATGATGTACATGAAGCATGAACAATGGAGGCCGCGCGGTCACCCCCAGTGGTCTGCATGGAGTCGTCGAACCGCGGCCAGTGCCCTGGAACAATCTTGAACGCCCTGGTGTAGCGCTTGCGCTCTGCGTAGCTAGCGGTATATGCTTGATCAGCGCACGCAGCGGACAAGCCTCTGGCAGGCGGTGCAGGCTCACATGCGTGATGGCTGCTGATGCAGAGGGACACTCAGTCAGGCCGGGGGTCCATGCATGCACACCTGAGTTGTCCAACACCAAGATGCCCCCCTGCACCAATGAGTTTGAATTGAACCACCTCGTGTGCATTTGCTTGGTTTCGAACCAAGCGGGATTTGCATTGATTCTCATGTCTTCCCTGTCGTCATCATTGCTGCTGCTGCTGCTGCTGCTGCTGCTGCACGATGCGCAGGCAGACCAGTCTGCCAGAGTGATGACGTCTCAAAGTGCAGTCAACCCTGACCGTCTCAGCCAGCTCCCCCAATGTGCATGCTGCTGCTGCTCCGGCGAGCAACCCACCTCGGGCTTCAGCAGCGACAGGGCACGTTCGACGCAGGCCACGCGCGACCTGCCGTCGACAACAACGTAGTCGAACGCGCCCTCCTTACCCGAAAGAAAGTCGGCTGCCACATACTCCCTGCGTGGTAAGGGTGACAGGGGCGTGATGCGAAATCGGGGCAAACCCTCAGCACCATTAGGAATCTGCCCTGGGCAGTGGAGTCAGAGGCAGCCCGCTCCGCCCGGCAGAGAACTCGACCGCCACACTCCCCGCGCGACAAGCGCTCCGCCTGCCAGGCCCGCCTGCGAGCCGGTTCGCAGCCGGCTGCGGCGCTGCATGACGAAGCTCGGTGCCTGGCTGCTGCGCTGCGACCTGCTCACTGCCTGAGTCCTGCGAGGTTCCTCTGGTGCAGGGCTGTCGGAAGCGGCGGCGGCCAGACGTCGAGAGGCATCAGCAGCAGCAGTCCCCCTTGATGGCCTCTCTTGTTTTCCTGTTCCGCACCCGAAGCTGCCGGGGTCGTTGTGCTCGTTGACGCCCCCCGCCGGCGGCCCGCGGGGCACCGCATGTGGCTCCCAGTGCCGCTGCAAATAGTCTGCCCCGAACATCTTCTCCAAGGACGACCGCACCTGCAGCGGGAAGCGGCACACCTATAAATGATGCAGCAGCAGGTTTGAATGTGCAGATGCTGGACAGGTGCGGAGGAGCTCGGGTCCCGGGCACCACCGCAGAGGCGCTGGAGCGGGGCCCGGTCGCATGCAGAGCGGCACTCGGCAAGCGTCGAGCGCAGCGGTGCGGAGACGAAGGTGCAGCGACAAGAGGGCCGGCGCAGCATGCAGCCGATGCATTGTTGGGATGGGATTGCGAGTCGCACTCGATTGAATGAAGCCTGCATGATTTCGTATGAAGGTCACCGTTCACAACCCTGTGGCGAAACGTACCTCTGGCACCCAGCCGCCGTCGTGCTCGATCGACGTCAGCCGCCCCACGCGCATCAGGTTCCACTGGGAAGAGGAGCCGGATCCCCACTCCAGGGCCTCCATGCCTGCGGCGCACGGGATGTTGCATCGTGGCGGGCACACGCATCGCGA
This sequence comes from Deuterostichococcus epilithicus, assembly GCA_033439295.1. Classification (NCBI taxonomy): domain Eukaryota; kingdom Viridiplantae; phylum Chlorophyta; class Trebouxiophyceae; order Prasiolales; family Stichococcaceae; genus Deuterostichococcus; species Deuterostichococcus epilithicus. The sequence goes on from JAVTLE010000017.1 coordinate 160,091, forward strand.
TGTGCAGGCGGTGCGCTGCGGGTGCGCATCAGGGAACGCGTGCAAGCAGAAGCCGCACTGAAAGAGGCTTCGAACCTCACACTGCTCGCCAACAGGAACAGCGGCACGTTGGCACCGGCTTGTGGGTAAAGGTGCAGAGACACAAACCCTTGCGCAGATCCACTTGCTCACCGGTGTCCAGCAGCTGGTCCAACATGATGATGGCGTAGCGCGACATCCACGGCTCGCAGGTGTTGCCCACGTGCACGGGAACGCCCTGTTGTTGCGGGCGCTGCCCAATGCCGCGTGCCGATGGGCATCGGGTCATTGTGAACACCTGCAGCGCGCAGGCTTGAGGTGATTGACCTTTTGCCAGGACGGCAACTCAAGCGTGCTGCATGCAGCCTGCCGCTGGACCCTTGTTCGGCTGGGACATGGTTGCAGCAGATTCAAAGACAACAGCGGGCGGCTGGCACCCACATGCAAATGAGGAAGGCAAGGGAAGCAGGACCAGCGGAGGGGGCACCAGCGGCATCGGCGCACCTCGTTCGCACCGAACTCCCGCAGGCGGGCCACATGCTCCTCGGCCCACCGGAAGCGATCAAACATGTCCGCAGCGCCAGCGGCTGCTTTGGTGTCTGTGGTGGTGGCCGCCGGTGTGCTTGCGGGCGCATCGGCTGCACGAGAGGGATGCGGTTGGCAGCCAGGTCAACAGAGGGTCCGAATGGGTAGCAGGCGTCTGCAGCTGTGTCTGACAGCAGTCTGCACCTAAATCCTCCTGGCCTTGCGGCAGGCCGGCGCCCCTTTCCAATGCTGCCAAGCGCGCTTCATGCCGGGAGTTGGTGATGCTGCCTGCAAATAGCAGCACGACCGCGACGGCCACGAATGGTATGGCCTTTGATAGGAGCTCCAGCCTGCAGATACGATTACAATGCTCAGTCATGAAGGGACGGTGAACACCAAGTTCCTCGTGTAACTCCTGGAAGAGGCAGCTGAGTGCCGCAAGTATGCCCAGATCGCCTGTCCAGCACAAATTCCACATCTCTTACTGGACTGCAACACGCCTGAACAAGCACTCGAAGAAGCGGTTGCCAGGACTAGTTCCTGGGCACCGAAAGAACGTGTCCGCAACATTGGTGGTTCGATGGCTTTTTGTAGAAGGCTCCAGCAAGGCTCACCAAGGAGTAAGAGGAGGCGGTTTCATGCGATCATCGACGAGCAATCAACAAGATGACACAAAGCCCCCTCTTCTGCACCTCGCCCTTGAGTCGGATAGCGCCGGCTGGTCAGTCAGGTCCCTGCGATATGACAGTCTCCAGCACCAAGCAGCCAGCCAAACACAATCGCGTGTCCTCAGCGGCTGTCGTGACCTTGATGTGAGGGGGAAAAAGCCCGTACATCCGCGGTACCGTACATCCAAACTCAGGGTCGGGGGAAGTTCGAGATTCCGTTTGCTATGACACATGTCATTCACTCTTGCCGCTGCGCTGTTGCGGCCGCTGCGGCCGTCCGCGGCTCGGCTACTGTCCCCGCAACTAAGGAAACGAGAACCAAAGTGCGAGCGGGTGGAATGCACTCAGGCGGGGTCGGTCAAGCGTGTGCACAGTCGCGAAAAAGCACCTGACTTGAGGGGCTGGGCTGACCGGAGAGGCGCCAAGTGCGCGAAGGGCGACAGCTGCAGGAGGGCACTGTCAACAGGCGGGGCACACAGCGAACTGACTTCAGCAGGGCAGTATGCTATGCCTAACGGCCCCCTTAAAACTACACTTTTATGACTGTCAGGGCATACCTCCAGGCAGCGGGGGTGCAGGTACGTACGAGGCTGCAGGTTGCGGCTGGTCAAGCGAGGGCTGGAATGCAGCACGAAGGTAGTGCGGTAGCTGTGGACTGTCAAAGTTACCTGTATGACACCAGGCAACCACGGTCAGGGGCCCTCTAGAGGGCTAGGGGGCACCCGACCGTGTCGCCAGACGCCGTACTTGAAGGCCGCCGCGACCGCCACGTGGAGTAGCGTCCGCGGCTCGGCCTCGACGGTGGAGCCGTCCGCGGCTCGGCCTCGACGGTGGAGACCACCGCACGGGCAATGGTGCACTGCACGCCGCAGTGGTACTCGAATCCTGGACGGTTTCTCACCTCGCCGCAAGCACACAACTCACCGAGCTGGGGCGGGCCTGGACCGGGCGGTCGGACGGTTGCCAGCGGCATTGGCGCTGATCACACGATGCCGCCTGCCGCGGCCCCTGCCGCTGGCGCATCAGAATCCGGCTGATCTAGCTGGCTGCCGGGCAGTGCAGCAGCCCCCGCCGCAACAGTGCCGCCACCGTTTTGTGTCGCTGCCGCTGGCGGGACTATGGCTGCCGCTGGCTGGGCGCCGGTGCGCATCTGTCCCCCGGCCCACAAGACGCTGCAGGCCCGAGCGCGGGAGTAGCGATTTGCTGCCGCTGCGCCGCGACCGGCATGGCTGCGACGCCGTCACTGGCGGCGCCTGAGGCAGGGCAGGAGCATGCTGCTGTGAAGCAGCTTCGCTTTTTCGCCGCTGGGCTGCCGCCGCGGTGTGCCGCCGCTCCGCCGTCGGCAGCCATTCCAGGACGAGGCGTCAAACGACCTCCTTGTCGTTGTGTTCGACTTTGAGTTGGTGCCACAGGTCATCCCACAGGTCAGCCAGCAGCTTTTGCATGGCAACCGCCGCTGCAGCGGCGCAGAAGCAGGCACAGCATCGTAAAAGTCGTCAAAATTCGACTCTGGCCTCTGCCGATAATTCACCGGCAGGATAACGAGGATGCTGAACAGCGACGTCAACAACGAGCGTCATCTGCCGCCGCCGCTGATCCTCTTTGCACAGCTCCTTCATTCAGACAAGTTGCTCCCACCCGCTTTGATCCTCGTACTCCTCTGCATCGTCCGAACTTGGGTGCGCAACCTCACAAAACCGGACTCTGGATGGATGATAGAAGGCCTCCAAGTAAGCGTCGTCTTTCAACATACATGGCGTTTCATTGGCGGGCAGCTGGGCGCCAGTCTAGACAAGAGGCCGCAGACGCGTTCTGGGACTGTTGCAGTTGCCGGTCGGGCGAGGAGTCAAAGTGTGATACTCCCGAAGTGCGATTGTCCACATGCCAGCGGCCCGCCAGCAAAGGCCAGTACTCTTCACTAGCACAGTGCACCATTGCTGCATCAGCAGGCGGCGGCGCTGGCTGAGCCAGGCTCCGGCTCGTCAATACACGCATACCCACATAGCTGCTGCCTCACAGTGCAGTGGTGGGCTTGAGCGCAGAAATGCAAACATGGAGCCGATCACAGTCACTCAAAGCTGCCTCTAGTGTGTATTCATAAAGCAGCATCAGAGAGGAGCAGAAGCCGAAACATGCCAAACGTGTTGTCTATACCCTGGACCACTGCGCTAACATCCAGTCGCACGGTGCAGCCGCTGTGAGGCCCAGGGCAGTCCTGTGCTCGATGCCGTTTCCTGATACAGGTCATGAGCAGTGTCATCCCTCTCCCTCCCAGACACATGACCGCAATTTCAAACAGGAGAAAAACGGAGAAAGGCCCCCACCCGAGCCCCACCAGAAAGCGGGCTCCCTGGCACAGTTTCTGCCGGCGGGGGCGGCGGCGCAGCCAGAATGGCGCCTGGCCAAAAGTGACGGCTGCTGACAAGCAGCCACAACTGTTTTGGGCGATGCTGCCCCAGAGGCACTGCTGAGCACCACGTTTCCACGTCCCGATCCCACATCACGAATCAACGCCTGCTGCTGGTTTACACCCGCTGTCGGGGGCTCGAGGGCAGCGCCACTCCACTCCCAGCCACTGGCTGCCCCCTGGGCGGCCATCTGCGGCTGGGTCGCGGGACCGCACCCCTGGAGGGCTGCAGCCGCCGCCACCACGCGCCTCGCGCGGCACCGGCGGGAACCGCGGTTGTCGCTGACCGCCGTAGCCGCCACCAGAGCCCGGGGGTCGGACACATTTCCCGTGTTTGGGCGCCACGGCCACCGCTCGCGGCGGCCTCACACACCGGGAGCATCGCGGCACGGCGGCGCCGGAGCCGACCTTGCAGCCTCGGCGGATCAGTCTGCTCAACTGACCAGTCGGTCCTCCCCTCATGCGCCCCGTAGTCAGCCTCCGCGGCTGCCGCCGACGCCGGCCTCGCGCAGCATCGCACGCAGCTCCGCGTTCTCGGCCGCCAGCGCCGCCAGCCGCGCCGCCTGACAGGTGGGCGCGCTGCCTGCGGTCGCGGCGCGCGCCGCGAGCGCCGCTTCCTTGCTCGCCAGCACCGCCTGCGGTGACAGGCGTGGTGACTCTCAAGCGACGAAGGTGCATCTGGGAGACATGGGACACTAAGACCGGATGACTAGCAGATTGGCGTGGCAGGTGCTGAGCACAAAGGTGCAGGCCGCGGACTGCTTTGGGCGCCGCCTGCGCAGCTGTAGCTCCTCTCGTCGATCCTTGCACAGGACGCAGGGCGCGGCGGCGGCGGCGGCAGCCAGCATGACGTACACATGATTTCAGATACATCTTATGTATCAAAGCGTGCCTGCAGGTGGGGCGCAGGGTCGCCGCGTGCGGAAGCCGCCAGCAGTTGGTCCGCCTCGGCGCGCAGCCGCGCGATGTCAGCGTCCCGCCCCGCCACCGCCCCCGCAGCTCCCTGCAGACAGCAACATCAAGTATTCGACTGTTAATTGTTGAGCATCGAACCTCTGTCGCATGTAACATCACATTGTCCGGCTGCACAGCTTGGAGCCGAGCTGAGACACACGGGGCCGCCGGCCCGTGCACTGATTGTAGCGGCGCACTTCACACCAGGGGACTTGTGCCACGAGGGAAAGCTCAGCCACCACAGGGAGAATGGGGGGAAGAGCGGCCAAAAAGCGACCATTTCACTGATACATTTTCAAACGGAGAGCGGCCAGAGGGGCGCGCACTCGTTCCGCGACGCGAGTGCCGCCACCTCGGACCGCAGCGCAGCCAGCTGCCGCAGCTGGGCGTCCATCTGGGAGACGCGCGCCTCCAGCGCCGCGCCGCGCTCCCGCTTGCGCTCCCTGGACCGGGGCGGAGCAAGGGTTTGAGGTTTTGCAGTTTGAGCAGAGGGGTGCCACGCCTGTGTGTGGGGGAGTATGGTGATTTTTGGGGACCTCTGTACGGCGCACTGCCGCCAGCTGCCCCCAGCTGCTGCAGCTGTGCATGTCGCTTTGCGAGCACTCGCAGCCGCGAGCCTCCAGAGCCAGGCCTCCAGGCCCGGGCTCCAGAGCTTGCGCTCCGCCGACCAGGTCAAACCAGCAAGAAGCATTTTACACGGCGAAAGCCATGCGGGCGCTGCCGGCTGCCAGCTGCGGCAGCCGTGCGCCCGTCTGGCTCGAGCTGAGCGCCTGCGGTGCCGCGCTGCGCTCCCTGCCGCAGGAGCGCACCCCACGTCCGCTGACCAGCAACGACGGTCATGCACCAGTGCAGTACGTCTGGCTTGCACGCCGCAGGACGGTACCTCAAGCCACCCTGGGAGGTAGAGGACAGAAATGAGCGGTGTCGGCCATGAAACCGTGCTGCCGTTGCTTTATGGGAGCCGAGAGGTGGAACAGCACGCAGGATCTCAGAAACTCAGAACCTCAGGTTTAGCACCGGTACCGCTTCTGAGCCTCCTCGTTGAGGCTCTGCTGCCGCTCAGAGAGGGAAATTGAAGAGAAAAGAAAAAGCCGATCTCACCGGTACCGCTTCTGAGCCTCCTCGTTGAGGCTCTGCTGCCGCTTGGAGCGGAAAACCAACGAAAAAAACAAAAAAAAGCCTAAACTGCGATCTCACCGGTACCGCTTCTGCGCCTCCTTGTTGAGGCTCTGCTGCCGCTTGGAGCGGCCGCGGTCTCGGCCGCCGCCGCCGGCGGACYCGCCGGAGCCGCCCGGCGGCGTCGTGTCGCCGTCGCCGTCGCCCTCCTCCTCGGACGCCTCGCCGCTTCCAGGCTGCAGGAAGCAGCAGGACAGCTGGATGTAAGGAACGAGCTCACACACAACAAGTGACGGTCTAGTTTTTTTCCCAGTCTCTGTCGCCGTCGCCGTCCTCCTCGGACGCGTCGCCCTGCCAGGCTGCAGGAAGTAGCAGGACAGCTGGTTGGGGCAGGTGAGCGTGTGTGCCCGGGTCAGACACAGCAAACTGTATAAAATTCTTGACCAGGTCTTTCGACCAGTTTCAGTCGCTGTCGCCATCCTCCTCACTCGATCCGCCGCTGCCGGGCTGCCAGGTACACACATTGGCGCAGGGCGGCGTCCCGGCCGACTCAGATATGCAGCATTTAAGCACAGCTTTCTGCGTCTTCGAGTCGCCATCTCCAATTCTCACAGGCGCCGCTGCTGCCGGGCTGCGCAGCTGGAATGCCCGGAAGCAGGCCGGCGCCCCCACTCGGCTTGTCTGCCGCTTCAGATCTTGCACGCTTCTTTGGGGCAGGTTCACCTGACAGACGCGCAGCCGCACCTGCAAAAGGTTGACGCACATGCAGGTCTGTGGCGGAATGAATCAAACGATGCATCCCTACAATAGGATGAGCAGTGTCGGAGCGGACGAGGGCCATGGCGGATGACTAGTGTTTCTTGCCGCGTCCCTGGCATGGGCATCGGGGGTTTCCCCAAATGCAGGCCGGCAGCTGCGCAATGGGTGCTCCTCCAGCGGCGGGTGCCGCCTAGCAGGATCAGAAAGAGAGCCTGCGACAGCAGCCGCACCAACCGGCCGTGGCAGGGCAGCTCTGAGACGCACGCACCGGCGACAGCGGCGAGACAGACATCGGCACGCGCGCCCCCAGGGTCGGCCAGCCGCCGAGTGTGGTGTTGTCGCCACCGCCCGGAAGAGCGCTCGATGCTGGGAGGCTGCCTGGGGTCGGGTAGCCGCCGAAGCCGCCGCCACCGCCTGTGGGGAGGCCGGCGGAGAAGGCTCCAGCGCCAAGGGGCACCTGTGTGCTCGCCTGCAGGCACGCAGCTTCTGCTTTCAGAATGCAGTTGACTGAAAAACCTCCTGGACGAAGTACAATGGTGAAGCAGCAGCTGACGGCGAGCGCACATTGCCGTGGGAAGCACCGGCAGCCGGCAGGCGCCGCAGGGGTGTGCCGTCCTGCAAGGCACGCTGCGCATGCCGGTTCAGGACTGAGCGACCCTAGGGCACAGGGCCACACATGCGCTGCAGCGTAACTCCGTGCAGGGGCAGGGAGACTTGCAAGGCGTGCACCTGCTGCTGTCCGCGCCCGCCGCGGCCGGAGCCGCCGCCGGCGGTGTTCCGCCCGGGCGGCAGCGCGGGCGGCGGCGCCGCGGCGGCGGGCGCGGCCTCGCTGGCCGATGGCATCCGTGGGATGCTAGCTGTGCGCCTGCAGCAGATGTGCATACGCAGGGTTCATATCCACAGCAGCACGATGCAGTGCAGCAAGTTCAGCACTGCACACGGAGATGCTGGTGTCGCGGTTGCCGTTGCCACCGAGCAAGGCAAACATGGTGGCGAAGCTTCAGAGGCATGACGGGGCTATGTCCCAGCGGAGGGCGTGGCGTCAGCCCCAGCGCATTGGCGGCCTTGCGGCGGCTGTCGCAGGCATCACTGCTGACACATTTCCTGAAACCCTCAACCTTTACACCCTGGAACAGAGGTCTGCCAAACCCTGGGAAACAGGCAGCAGAGCGTCCGCTCACGTGGTGTCGTCGGCGGCCATGAGATTGAGCGCAATGGCGACCTTGCGGCGGCTGTTGTAGGTCTCCCCCGCCGGCGACTGGTAGAAGGCGTCCTTCTGCTGCCGCTCTTTGCCGTGCAGCATGACCGTGCGCGTGCGCACACGCACGCTCCAGCCCGGCTCCAGCGCGCCGCCTGCAAGCAGGAGGAGTCGCGGAAACGGTCAGGGCCATTTCCAGGAGTGAAATGCGGCATGAGTTACCATGCGATCCAGCCCGGCTCCAGCGTGCCGCCTGCGAGCGGGAGGAGTTGGGAGACGGTCAGGGCCATTGTTCGGGAGTGGAATGCGGCTTCAGCAACCGTGCGTGCACAAGCGCGCGCTCTGGCCTGCCGCCGGCGCGCCGCCTGAGGAGGGGAAGATTTGCGAGACTGTCAGAGTTTTTTTGAAGCTGTATGCAAGAAAAGGGAAGGCTGATATGCAGCACCATCGTGCAGGTGTGCACGCTGCAGCCCAGCGCGAGCGAGTCGCCTGTGTACTGTGTCCGAATTCCATTCTGGAGGACTCCCATGATGACGCACAGCCTGGGAAACCTGCTGGGTTTCCTATTGTGCCAACACGGACCCCGCCGGGGGAAAACCCATGACATTTGCTCCTCATTGCAGGACTGTGGCAGGATCCCACGCTTTCCAGGGTCAGACTGGATCAGAGGTCGACTTGCCCACGGTGTTCCTCAAGTGATTAGCACAGACCAGCAAGGCAACTCTGCTCGACGACGGTATCCAGTATAGCCAACACGAGCCGATTGTCAGCTCCAGGATCGTCTGCTTCTCACCCTTGTCCTCGACGAATTTGCACAGCTCGGCGAGGTAGTGCTGCTCGATGGCGGTCTGCTGCGGCCGCTGCTGCCCGCTGCTGCGCCTGCCGCCGACGGCGGCACCGCCGGCCGCAGTGTCACCGCTGCCGCCGCCGCGACGGCCACCGCCACCGCTGCGCGCATTGGTCAGCGCCTCCGGCGGCGTCCGCGCCTGCATGCAGGGATCACGTCCTGGTTGGAAACGAGACCCCCAGCCGTGATTGAGTCCTCACGATGCCACCCCGACCAGGCGCTTGCCCGCCCTGGGCCTGGACCTTGCAAAAGGGCCATGTGGCAACGAGTGCCCTGCAGCCGCAATAGGCTGCCGCTGCAGCTGCAGCTGTGGGCCGCAATCCGATCAGAAAACCTGGTCTGGCTGCGGGCTGATTGCCGCGGTGCATGCCTGGCATCAAGGACACCGACGTGTTCTGTGTCTACCTTTTTGGGCAGGCTGCCGCCCCAGGCGGCCTCTGGGCCGCCGCTGCCTTCGCCGGCGCTCACGCCGCCGCCGCCGAGCAGCAGCTGCCGTGCCGCTTGGGATGGCTGGCTGACGCCCTGGCCGCCGTCGGTGCTCGCGCCGATGCCGCCGCCGAGCAGCAGCTGCCGTGCCGCCTCGGACGGCTGGCCGACGCTGGCGCTCGCGCCGCCGCCGCCGAGCAGCAGCTGCCGCGCCGCTTCGGAGGGCTGGCCCCCGCCGGCGCCGCCGGATGTGCTGCGCATCGGGTGCCTCGTCTGCTGCGCGTGCGCCTGCGTCGTTTGCAGCACGCATCGATTGGCCTCTCGTTGCCCACGGGCGCCGACTCCGTCATGTGCGGACGGCGAGCACCGAGTGGCAGGCTCCTGGGCGAGTGATGCCCCTCGGGGCGTCGCAAGCTAAGTGGAGCCAGAAGGCTGGGAGGCTGACCGGCGGTGTGACCGGCTGTGCAGAGGCATCTGTGAGGCAGCTCGTGAATGCGGCTGCTGACGACCACGGGACCATGCCTGCGGCTCATGATCTTGTCTCCGACTCCTTTGAACCCTGGACATACGATGGGTGTAAACTCTCACCAGCAGCAGGTGGTGGTGGTGCCTGAGTGCTCCGCTCACGCCAAAGCCGTCGCCACCGCCTGCAGCTCTGCCGCCGCCGATGCCCTTGGCCACAAAGGCGTCCTCGGGGTTTAAAGGGAAGCATGGCTGCGCGCCGGGCAGCATCTGCGGCCCCGCAGCTACCGCCGTCGCCGCCGCGCGCGCCTGGAAGTGCGCCGCCGGGTCCGACTGCGGCGGGAGTGCGCAGCTCAGACGCGCAATCTTGAGATCCGGACCAGATGGTGGTAGCTTGCATCACCAGGGCCAGCTGCTTTGCTCTGGTGACCACACTTGACGCAAGATGCGCCATGTGTCAAGCGGACCAGTCAGAGGAGTTGGGAGCTGCCGATCCTACGTGCAGCGGTGGCCGACCATACGTGCAGCGGCGGCAGTGACACACGATATGCGTCTGCGACCGCCGCCCTTGCAGGCTGCGCTGACACACATGATGTGCTGTCGTGACTGTCGCCCTGGCGGCTCTCCCTGTGGTACACCCGTAAACCCTAAACCCCTACCTGCGCACGCAGGGACTCGTGGTGCTGGCTGAGCGCCGCTGCGTGCGCCGCCGCCTGCGAGGCGGCATCGGCGGCCTGCCGGACCCCCAGGGCCCGTGACGCCTTTGCCGCCCACACGTGATCCGGAACCTGCGCATGTGGTTGGGGTTGGGTCTTGGAAGACAAGACACAAACCACCTTCGGGAGGGCATTGAGAAACGCCTCCATTTCCGCCAGTCGCATGTCAGGGCGTGACCCTCACACACCGTCAGGCACCTGCGTCCATGGCAGCCGCATGCCCATCGTGCATTCCGGCCTCGAATTGCGAAAAACAAATGGAGAAAACCCAGGCACAGTGCCAAGCACAAACACTCGTGCACACGCAGCATCGTGGGCAGCATTCGGCCATCAGAAGGCATAACACAGTGACAGCCGCTGCTACATGATCAGCATGCGGGCGGTGCGGAAGTGGTTGGGCAGTGCGGACCCTGGCTGCCTGCCCAGGAGTGCAAGTTTCGGGTGGGACGACTGATGCGAGGCCGTCAGAAGCGGTACAAGAGTATCTGGCAGCCTCTGCAGGTTTCGAAACGGAACAAAACAAAAACAAGCACGCACGCTAGAGGTGCGGATGCGGTTGGGCGCGTCCCCTGAGTGCTGGCCCGGGAACTGCGGCGGCGGGTGGCCAAAGTGCGGCAGCCCGCCGTCGCCGGTGCTGGGCGTGCGCCCGAGCAGCCGCTCCACCTGCACCGATGTCACAGCTTCTCTTCGAGCTGAGAATGCGATGTCGTGCGTGCAGCCATGACAGACCGCTTGCATGGGGGCCTACTTGTATGTGCATGTGGGCTGCGTATTCATGGCACGGACAGCTGGCTCCACCAGGCTTGCTTCCAAAGCCACGCAGACTGGGTCATCGTGGAACGGATGCATTAGGGTGTAAATTTTTTAAAACAACGCACCTCTTCAGAGTGCTGGCTGCGCCTTGCAAAGGGGTTGCCGTACGCGACGGCCGCCACGTCGACACCGACGCCGCGGAAGCCAGGCTGCGGCAGCGCGGCGCCCGTGTGCTGCGCCGCCGCCGCCGTCGTGCCGGTGAAGGGGCTGGAAGGGGCGCCCAGGTCGCGCGGCGGTGAGCCCTTCCCGCCGCCGCCGCCTGGGCGCAGCAGCGGGGAGGGGTTCGCGTGAGGCGCGGTCACGCAGGGAAAGTGACGGTCGCCTTCATATCCTGCTAGTTCGCGTTTGTGCGGCCCAGAGGCAGGCCTGCAGACACATGCCTCTGCGGCGCACAGGTGCACGTCTGGAACGGAGCAGAGCAGCTGCCTGTGTGCCGGCAACGGGATGGTTTGGCGTGCACAGTGCTGCCAGGTACCCAGCGCTTTCGCGGCCTGGGCTGCAGGCATTTGTCGCCCAGAATGGACAGCAAAGCAGTGGAGAGGCGGCCGACCTGCGCTGCCATTGGGGTCGCCGGAAGCGCCGCCCGAGGCGCCGGCGCCGTCGTCACTGCCTGGCGACGTGCCGGGCGCGGCCCAGCCCTGTAGACTCGCCATGCTGGTCAGGTTTGCTGCCGCGCTGTCTTGTGCCGCCTGCGACCACCACAGAAGCTACATTCCTTGCAGATCCTTTCAAGAGCTGTGCTCTATGCTATGCCCCGCAGCAGTTGTGTGAGCGACATGCACTGGTTCCTGCAGCGCCGTCACGCAGTTGGTGCACCACAACTCGTGGAGCAGGCTATGCGAAGAGTGCAGGCGGTGACGGCGGGCGGCGAGTGCCAGCGAGCAGCAGTCCGGGGGCCACGGCGGCAACGACCCACCCGGTTTGAGGCGGTGGCGGCGGCGGCGGCAAGCGCATCGGCAGAGCTGCCCATGCTGCCAGACGCCCGCGCGAGGCCGGGGCCCGGCGGCGCGCCGTGCGGCAGCGGCGGCGGGTGCTCCGACAGCGACGTGAAGGGGCTAAGGCCTGGCAGTAGGCGCAGCAGCTCCGCACGGATGTTGGATGCGCTGCCTAAGTTGAGCCCCGGGTGCTGCAGGTTGGGAAACGGGAGGTCGATAAGAGCGTTTGTGATTCCAGCTTCCAGCTCGGCGCAGTGCTGGTCGTGTTGCAGGGTGGATGGCAGCAATGCAGCTCATAAGATGCAGGGACAGCAGTGGGCAATGCTCAGCAGCAAGTGAGTCTGCCCCAGTTGACTCAGGTGCAGCAACAACCCAGTGCGAATGCAGAGTGGCACGTTTTGGCTGTGCCGGCACAGCGGTACCGACGACGCAGGGCAGTTGCAGCAGCAGCCAGCATGCAGCTGCTGCTGCGGCTGCAGCCACTGGCGGGCCTCCGCTGCCCATTGCCCCTCCGCTGCCCATTCGGCACCGCGCATCCACAGGCCCACGAGTGTCATGCGTGGCGAGCCCTGGACAACCCACCGCGAGCGAGGCGACCGGGGTGAATGCCGAGCGGGGGGACGACTGCAGGCTGCGCGCTGACTCGCTCTGGTTGGCACTGAGGTTGGCGCTCAGCAGCGGCGAGCCGCCGGGGGAGACGTCAATGCCGAAGATGCGCTGCAGAAGATGGAGATGGCATCGCGTGGGACATTCTGGTGCCGGCAGAGTGCTCTGTTGCAGGCGGTGGAGCGCGCTGTTGCATGCAGCAGAGCAGTACTTGTGTCCAGGTCCAGAACTGAGAGAGGTTGAGGCAGCCGAGGAGACAGGCTCCTCCCACAGGAAAGGACAGGGAGCTCACCTGAGACCCTTGCGTCAGCGAGCGCTGCAGCGACCCGCCGGCGGCGAGCAGGCCGAGGCTCGCGAGCGTCTGGCTGCTGTAGTCGTTGCTGTTGCTGCCGGTGCGCAGCCACACGGAGCCCGCGCTGAGCGGCGAGCCACCCTGCAGCAGCAAGGCGCCGTCGGGTCACCACGGCGTGCCGGGGGGCGTGCATGGAAGGCGCCGCTGGGGAGCTGGCTGGGAGTCAGCATTCCGACCGTGAGAATGGCGCCCCGGGCGTTGGCCGCAGCTGCAGACGACGAACCGCGCGGCGGCGGCCACATTGTAGACCTCTGCTGCCTGGGCGGAGGCCAACCCCGCCACACAGTTTCGCTGTGCACAGGCGCCAGTCTGTACTTACTTGCGCCCCAGAGCCTCAGTGGCCGCCGCTTCAGGCTGCAGCCGCTCTCAGCATCCGAGCCATGCCAAGCAAACCCTGAAACGAGCAGAAGGCGGCCAGCAGCACCAAGATGCTGATCTTTGAGGCCCACCTCTGCAGTGGTCGCGTCGCGATGCGCAGACAGTTCCTCGATGACAGCCTTGGGTAGCAGCGGCTGCAGCGTCGTCGTCGCAATGCGAGGCAGCCCCGCGCCGAAGCCCTCGCCGATGCCCGGCACGGAGCCCTGCAAAGTGGTGTGCGTTTGTGTGGCGCAGTGAAGCTTCACAGGGTCACAGCGGCTCTGACACTGCGGTGCGCGGCAGCACTGCGCGCCGGCGTCCTCGCCAAAGTGCGGCGCAGAGGCCGGTAGAGGAACGCCCTTGCCGCCCCTCGCCACCTGGCGCCCTTCCGTAGCAATGCACGCGGCAGCAGCCCCAACCCCCTTCTGTGATGGCATGACTTCCGGCCACGCCACAGGCGCCGCGGTCTCAGTAGCCACAACCACACTCCGACGTCCGCTGGCAGCAGCCGCGCAGCCGGACAGGCCGGCGCACCAAGGCAAAAATAGCCCTGCACCGAGGCGGTCGGTGCTCGCAGACACAGAACGGTGGCAGTGCCCACCTGCGGCGAGAGGCGCCCGAACTCAAAGCTGGGGTCCCGCTCGTGCGCCTGGATCTTGCGCCGCGCGGCGCTGGGCGGCCGGGGCGTGCTGTCCACTGCCTGCGAGGTCGCCTGCAAGTCAGGCACCCGGACACCGACTGTCAGTGGTGGTGCTGTCACTGGGGATGTGGACGCTGCAGCGCAGCCCAGAGGGGGTGCACGCACAGGCCTGCCGAGGCGTCCCCGTCGGCGTGCGCCGCTCGTCGACGAGGCGGTCAGGCCGCGGCGACCGTGCAGCAGGGGTGCGCGGGGCCCGCCGCCGCGCGCAGTGTGTGCAGAGCCACTTATGCAGGGCCATTTGCTTCTGTCCCGCCCGCCCGGTGCTGCCTCACCCTGTGAGAGGCCGCAGTCGCGGCTGCAGAGGTGTGGCCGCTGGACGCCTGCGCCTCACCGCCCGAGTCCGCCCGCCCAGCCGGAGACTGTTGCGCTGCCGGCTGCTCTGGCGAGTCTCTCTGCCCTGCCGCTGGCGAGGCTAGCTGCCCTGCCGCTGGCGAGCCTACCTGCCCTGCCGCCGGCGACCGTTCCCGCTGCGCCGATGGCTCGGGCGACTCCGGCTGCTGCTGCTGCTGCTGCTGCGGCTGCTGCTGCTGCCAGGGAGCGCTCTCTGGCCGCCGGGGGAGGTGCTGCCCCGGCTGCTGCCGGTGCTGGCTCGGCGGCGCCGGCTCAGGCCGAGCCTGCTGCCGCTGCCCTGGTTGCTGCGGTGCAGAGGCACCGTTTGAGCCGCCCACCTCGCGGCCAAGCCGCGGCTGGTCACTCGGCGAGTCGGGTGACAGTGCGGCTGCCACTGCCCCTTCTCTGGCAGTCGGCAGGTCCGGTCGTGGCTGCGGCGTGTTTGCCGCTGGCGGCGGCGGGGGCCGTCCCTGCTGCAGAGGCTGTGCAGGAGCTGGCAGCGCTGCTGCTGCGGCCTCTGCTTGCTGGTCCGGTGGCTCCTCGGCGCTGGCGCCACAGTCGACCTGTGCTCCGCGCGCTGCTGCTTCCGAGCCAGGCGCTGCAGCACTGCCACTGTTGTCGCCGGCTCCCGCCTGCATCCCATAGCAAAGTCACACTTGGCCAGCCTCGTCACAACAGCGTATCCCATGAGTGCGCTTCCGAAAGGGCGCAGCGACCCTTGGTGGGACCGACAATCGTGCCGTGGCTTGCTGCCGCCTACACGGCTGCCGCACAGGTGCCGCACCTGCTGGAAGTCGCTCTGCCGCTGCCCGCCCGTATCCTGGGTCCACGGACCTGCTGCGGACCGCTCCCCGCAGAGTTTCTTGACCTGCTCCCTCGTCAACTCCTGCCGCATGCGAGACTCGTCAGCACACCGGTCGTTGCCAGAGCAGGCGGTCAACAGGCGAGCGCGCTCCCAGCAGCAGCCATGATGGAGTGTGCGTGAGCAAGAAAGCCATGCGAGCCACCCCGGCCTGCACGATGGCGTTCGTGTGCCGGTAGCCGGTTTGGGATCAAGGAGGCAAATCGCAGATGTGAGGACGCCAGGCCCGCCGATCTGCCCAGCGGCTTGCAAGCAGGCTAGGCGAGCACGTCGTGTGGTGAGATCAGACTGCGAGTTACACAGCAGGCCCCAGCGTGGCAGCGGGGCTGTCGCTGGAGCTGGGTTGTCAGGGCATAAGAAGTGTGTGTACTGTGCGCCTCCTCAGCCGCCATGACGTGCCCCTTTGCATATCTGGCGACTGCCGCCCCTCAGATGCGGCTCTAGACCCGCTGGCGGCGCGCGTGTGGGCTGCAGGACCCGCCGATTCGTGGTACTTCAAAGCAGGACGGGCGGCGGGGGGCACAGCAAGGGATGCCCACCGTCGACGTGCTGCGCTTCTTCAGCGGCAGGGAGTCATCGGCAGGGTGCATGCTCCTTCCGCCGGCGGATGAGACAAGTAGGACTGCACCGGTGCTGACCTCCTGACCCCCGTTGCGGCCAGCGGTGCAAGCGGCCCCAAGGCCAGCGCGGCTGCGAGACTTGCGGGAGATGGACGTCGGTTCGGCCGTGCGTCCACGCCTGTGCCGACTTCGGTACGGCGCTGCCGAAGTGCCGGTCGAGCAGGACAGAAAAGTTTTCGGGCTGATGACAAAGGTTGAAGGGTTTTACGTTCTTGTGCGTTGTGCGCCACTGCAGCTGGTGAAAGTCCATCAGAGCAAGTTCATAGAGTCGGAAATCAGTTTCCGACTTCGTGAGCGTGAATCTTTGCGCCTCATATGCGCTCATATCTGGCCTCCGCATGCACATGCCGTCGGCTGACGCCCCTTCCGTATATCTGAAAAGTGACTGCTATTTCCCCTGTCCTGTCCGTGACCTGCCGTAACCGAGGTCGTGCAGAGTCGGCAGGCTGGTCCTTTGGAACGGCAGTCTCGCAGCAAACACGCCGCATCCCTGAGGCGGTAGTGTCAAGGCCCCTCGTCGTACATTGCTCGAGGCGGCGATCGGCGCTTACGCAGTGCTCTCTGGTCACGATACGAGCTGCAAACGAGTCAGGAAACGGACCTTTCTGCATTTTTGGTGGCTGGGGGGCGACATCGGCTTATTGGAGTCCTGCACGTGCGCGTGACACGAGTCATGCTGACCACTCTGATTGCTTGCTGAGGCACCTGCGTGCCGCCCGTGCATCTGACTGTTCGCAGATCTGCACCTTCTGCAGCTTCGACGGTGGTGCTGGATGGACAATCAGCGTGGTCCTCCGGCGCCACACGTTCCTATGTCAAGCCAACAACCGATGACGGGTCTGGTGACCACCATTTATCAGCGTCCACCGTTCGCATGCATAAGAGGCAGGTCAAGCAATCTTGTGATCCTGCAATAGCGCCAGCTGGATTTCTGTCGTCAAGGATTGGGAGGCAACCCAATCACTCGTGCCCACCGCAGACCAATTTGAGCATGCCAAATCAAATCTCCCTGAGTCGAAGTGGCAAGAGTCTGCGCAGGCTCAATATTCAAATTCATAGGAAGTCACACGCCCACGCGCCTAGCAGAGGATGCCACATCAGACCGTCGCGGTGATGTAGGGGCACAGCCGGTCATGGTCGCCGCCGGCTGCCATCTCTGCTGAGAAAATCTCGGAAGGCCGCCCTGTGTCTGCCGCCATGCGCGCATACGATGTTATGTTCGGGCGCCCCCAGCCATTGGCACCAAAGAACTGCAGCGCAGAAGGGCCACAGATGAGCAGAACGAGTGAGGCAGGTATCCGTCACCCTGCACATGCATACCACTCGCGGGAAGGGCGAGGTTGCATCCAGGGAATCGTGACCTTCTCAGACGACAGGAATTAACCCACCATTCAGTGGATACAGTGCCGAGGAATCTGGCATGCAGCAAACAGTAGGACCAGAGTTTCACAGGCGGACCGCCAGGTGCGTTGCCCCGGTGCGGGGTTGGGCTTGCAAAGCCAACGGCAGCTTCCGATGGAGGATTGCAGCGTCACGAGGCTGCGTGCTGTCGGTGCAGCGCCGCACATCAGTCAAAAGCCCAGGAAGCAGGAAGATTGTGTACCGGCACAGGGTCGGGCTCGCAAAACCATCGGAATGTGGACTGCAGCGCCGCAAAGCTGCCGGGCTTCGTAGGCCCATCGTCCCGCATCTGGTAGCCCCGCACGAAGGCCTGTGTCAGCAGCGTGCTGCCCGGGGCGCTTGCCTCTGCAGGGTCGAAAAGACGGCATCGGTCAGCAGGATAATGTGTGTGCAGCACTGAATGACCGGCAGCCGAACGACCGCTGTGAAGCGTGCAAGGGGCGCTCCCATAGCAGCACTGCAGCGGCGGCGTGGCAGCGGCGGTGGCGGCGTCATCGTCGGCAGAGGCGCAGTGAGGTGATGTGCGGCAGGTCGAGGCGATGGCCCCGTAGCAAGAGCCATATGCGAGAGCCAGATGCACCCCCCAGAGCAGCCGTGGAGCTCGCTGGCCCAGCCACAGCTTTTGCAGTTGACATGTTCCAGAGTCCACACCCACCTGAGGTCTCCTGCAGCAGGCCTGCCACCTCGCCCTCGTCCAGGTACATCAACAGCCCCTCCGCAATCCAGACTGTGGGCGCCTACGGAGGCAGAACGGCATGTCAGAGCGCAACAATTACAAGGGGTGATCTCCCTTCCGGAGGCAATCCTGCACTTGTTCTTTGGCAGCCGTTGAGTGCGCGGCAACACAGCGGCTCCCTGACCGGCCATCATGACCACCCGCTGGCACACGCGATGCGGCTTCCCAGATGAACAGGTTCAGACCCGGATGGGATGGGTGCGCCGGCCGACAGGGACACCGAGATGTGCCTCGGTGCCTGGCAACTGGCGCAGCGGCAGCAACGTGCCAAATGGGTGAGCAGTCCAAGGAAGTGGAGAGACACACAGCGTCCAGGCAGAGCTCAAAAACCCGCCTGCGAGTTGAAGCCGGCAGCTTGCAGTTTGGGCAGCCAGCCGCGAGCGCCCAGGTCTACCTCAAGCGTCGCCCTGCTACCCACTTTGAGCGGGTATCTGCGTGAAAGTCCACAGGCTGCTGAGGCTAGTCTTTGTGACAGCTCATTGGATCGCATCATTGGCACGCAGCTTGCCAATGGCCACCCAAGTGGACTTCCAGTGGCACGCCATTGGCCGCCGTCTGCACATTGCAACGTCGCGAGTGCATTTCCTCCGTTTGAGGCTGTCCAAAAGCTGGCGAAGCGCACAGAATCGCAGCAGGGACGAGGTAAAAGACACAGGGCTCCAAGAACGCACGGGCAGGCGCTAGCGCCGTCCGCTTCAGTCTGCGCGCCCGCGCGCGCCAACGCACGGTGTTTGGCGGCCAGCACATCCGCCTGGTCGATCTCGAACCAGGACACCCCTGCGGATTGGGCGGCAGCGTGCAGCGATGTTTGGGCATGTGCTGGGTGATGGGTGCTGCAGCATTCATCGCCTCGCCACGCCACAGAGCGGTCTTTGGCTGCCAGCTCGTCCGCCCTGTTGATCTTGAACCAGGGAATCAAAAACCAGAAATCATGAGCATGTGATCTGCTTGCTTGCTGTGTGCCAGAAAGCTTCTACGGCAACTCTATGCAGCCTGCCATGTGCGGTCTGTCGTCGTCACCTTTCAGGAAGTCGAGGCGCCAAGCGCGGGTATCCATGCCGGCGCCCAGCAGCACCACCTGCCGCTTCCCGCTTCCGTCGCTAGGATGCAGCGCGGCAGCCCGCTCCAGGGCCTCCTCCAGCTGGCGGTCGAACCACCAGGTGCGCACCGCCAGACGCCCCGCCAGGTGCTTCCGGTTGTACTTCCGTGCCAGCTTCGCCGGCAGCGCGGGCGCTGCTGCGGCCGGCGGCCTGCCGTCTTCTGCCTTGCCATTCTCTTTTGGTGGCTTGCCGTCACCGCCGGCCGCGGAGGCGGCATGTTGCCCGGCGCGCCCCACGCCCCACATCTGCAGCAGGGTCTAGGGTTCAGGGCACCATACCTGCCGCTCGAGCAGCAGCTCGTGGGCGGCCATCGTCGGTCCTACGAGCAGCTCCAGCCCACAGCCGGCAGCCTGACAATGTGCACCGCCACGAGCCCAGCAAGCCCTGCATGGCGAGGCAGGCTGCGCCGCTGCCTAGCCCCGGAGTGCCGGACCCCTCTCGATCGCTCTGAGCATCATCTTGGAGCGCCCAGCCGTCTCAGCAGAGGCAGGCCTTGGCAGAATGCTACCTTGGCATACTCGTTGGCCTGGCGCAAAGCATCGGGCCCCGCCAGATGTGCCGCCAGGGGGTCGTCAAACAGGCTGCCCTCCTCCTGCACCTCGATCGCCCGCAGCGCTGCGCCCAGGATTAACGATGGTTTCGAAAGGCAACCAAGCACACGCTGATGTGCCGCCCGGTAGCTCGATGATGGCGTGGCAGAGATGATGTGAAGCACGGGATGGATGCGCGGATGTCACCGGCGCTGTCATGCCAGAGGCTGGATCGCAGGTACATCCTTCAGAGCAGCGCAGGGTTTGCAAAGCCTGAACATTCACCTGCCACCAGGCGCGAGGAAAAAGACACAGCGCCTGCGGCAGCAGTGAAAAGCACGCCGGGCCTTGAATGCTGTAGCCGTCAAGATGGGCTCGTCTCGTCGCTGGACAATGGATCAAAACTCGATGCATCCTGGAGTTGCGGAATCTACGACCGAAAGCACAAGTGGCGAACTGTAATCTAATGAGATGCCCGCAGAAGCTGCCACATGGCATTGGACATGTTCTGAGCGTGACTGTCCCAAGGCTTCAGGTGTGGGTGCTCTGCATGCCATTCGTGCCCAGCAGTGCAGCGAGCTGCAGGGAATCTTACGCCAGAATGTAGGGCAGTCACAATAACACATTCCTCGGGTGTGGCTGCATAGGCATTATGAATAGGGTGACACTCACCGTCTAGGTCGCCATACTCGGGAGTGCGCTTCGAAAAGCGCCGGTGCACCTGCCAAGAAAGGGCCAGCAGGGACGCAGCTCCGATTGCGAGCAGCGTGTTCTGCTGCGTGTCGCCCCGCATTACAACTGATTTCGATTTGAAGGCTCTGCTCAATTGCACCCAAGTCGGTTGTGTGCTAGAGCTGCTGCGCTTCAAGCGTCGCGGTCGTGACGGTATGACTGATGACTAAGGGGGTGGGACTCTACGGTCCCGACAGAATGGGAACGGAACAAAAGTAGAAACATGCAGCAGCTTCACGTTGCCTGCGCTTTGCAACAGACGCACTCCTGATGCAGTTTGTTCGTCAGGTCGCCTTTTGCTGACATCTCGCCCCCGGATTCGAGCGGGCACATTCTTTTCGAAGTGTGACATACTGCACAGCCTGCTGCGCGCTTGTACGGAAGCGTTGATCAGACGTTACATCGGCCGCACGTGCCTACGACAACCCGATCTACCTCTGAGGCGCCTACTTCCATTCATAGCGCGTGCCAGTGTCCCGGTCATCCCTGTGATCTTGCTCAAGGGATCGGTGACCTCGGGCAACCTGGGCTAGATCGTTGGCTGCACCAGGACAGCGCATCGCAGACCTGCCGTGCGCACGCTGGCAGATCAGCCTGCCAGCCCGGCTGCGCCCGGCAGCAACTGCGCCTGAGCGTACAGACTCGCCCACACCCCAGCGGACCTGAACGCCCCGGCATGTGACGGCGCATGGCGGCGGCGCCGCGCCATGGCAGCCTGGGAGCGCATCAACGGCGTCGTGTATGGAGTCATCGGCCTGCACCTGTTCATCTACTTTGCCACAGTCTCCTGCGTGGTGCGGCAGTTTGTCATGCTAATGTACGGCCGGCACCACACCTGCATCATGCTCTGCGCCTGCGCCGCCGCGCATGCGGCCAAGCTGAGGCAGTGGGCGGACTTCAAGACAGCCTTGTGCCATGACCGGCTGAAGCGTCAGGCGTTGCCCATCAAGTCAGTGATGTCATTGTCACCACCATCGTTCCATTGTTCCCTCCACGTGCAGATCATTCCGTGGCTCAGCTACTCGGTGCCAGGCCTGGGCCACCTGCTGGCGCTGTCGGGCACAGTGGCCGCCAGCCTGGCGTGCCTCATCACTGCGGTGGTTTCGGACCCCGGCAGGTGAGCATCATTTTCACTTTTTTATGCACCTCTGGCAGTCGCTCACCGCAGCCTGGCGTGCCTCATCACCGCGGCGGTGTGATTCGATCCCGACATGTTTGCATCGGTTTCCACTTGCGGTTGCTAGTCTTGCAGCGGCTTGCTGCTGCCTAGCATACAGCATGCACGGTGTTGGTGGTCGGCCCCTTCCGGGTTCCACACTGCACGTTCTCGCTGCAAGGCGTGACGCAGCAAGCCGGCTGTTGGCCCGCCGGCCTCACGGGGGCATATGCACGTTCAGCCTCAAGGATTTTGTGTTTCCCTCGTGAGAAAATCAAGAGTTCCCAAAGACCAAGACCAGAAAACACCCCCCCAGGAGAGCAGTATCAATTCGAAAGCGCTACCTCGTGCATGGCTAAAACGGTCTTCAATCGTGCCCCAGTGTGCCGGAAGGTTACACGCCGCGGAGCTGGAGGCGCAGCACTCTGTGGAACATAATCAAGTTTTGGAAGGGCTGTCTCTTGGACGGCCAAGTTGATCGTCATATTTCTGCAGTGTGCCGGAGGATTACACGCCGGAGCTGGAGGCGCAGCACTGTGTGGTGGAGGTCAAAAGGAAGGTGCGTCACCAAAGGGTTTAGAGTCGATTAGGGTGCCCTGCAGAGCCATGAAGCCCACCTCCCACCTGTGCAACTGCGCAGAGAAGCTACTGCATGCTGGTGGGGCCTGCTTCGGCGCTGATGCTGCTGACATCACCGTGCATGCGCGCTGCAGCGCTCTGGTGACTGGCGCTTTACATGTAGCTACGCCGGCGCCTGTACCTGCGATTCTGTAGAGCGGCAGCCTGAAGGCTTTTTTTGCGCTTGGCCCTCTCTGTAGAGCGGCGGCGTGAGGGTCTGCCAGAAGTGCGGGCACGGCAAGCCGCCGCGGGCGCACCACTGCCGCGTCTGCCGCCGCTGCATCCTGCGCATGGTGCGCAAATTCAGAAAGATCAACAGATAAATACAACAACAAAATCCCAGGACTTCTCGCAACAGCACACAGCTGCTTTGGAACAATTCTAACGCTCTATCCTGTGATGGTCACTACCCAGAACGCTGTTGGGCATCTGCCCGTGGACAACAGGCGCCGTGGCTGAAGCCGCGTCGGGCATCTAGGCTGTGCGAAGCACTGTCACACCGCTGCTGGCACCCAGTGCGCTCTGGGCGGCAGCACCCCAGTCTTGACGGCCCGCCTGTGGCAGCGCACTGCGGGCAACATGGCAGTGGCCGGGCGTGCTGTACACAAGTCCTCACCGTTTTCTCGCTGCCGCTGAACTGTCCCCACTGCCCGCGACTCAACGACTGCGCGAGCCATAGAATTTTGTGTGGAAACTACCTCGCTCACCTTTGAAATTTCGCCTTGTAAGAATACCCAACCACACGCTGTGCTCTCTCATCCACAGGACCACCACTGCCCGTGGCTCAATAATTGCGTGGGGCACGGCAACTACCGCGCCTTCCTCCAATTCCTCGCCTACTCGACCGCGGCAACCTGCCACGCGCTGGGGTTGCTGGCTGCGCATGCGGTGCACGCTGTCGGCGCCGCAACATCGCACCACGTGCTGCGCACCGGCCCGCAGGCCAAGGTGGGACGCCCGCAAACTGTCCTCCCGACGCCGAGACTCGGAAAGCGGGGAAGTGAGGTCAGTGAGCCAGGATGCCAAGCATTATCGGGGCCTGCTGGCAGCGCACACGCCGCACGCGTGCAGCGTACCGGCCGGCGGGACGGGGGCAGATTGCCGAGATGCTCAGGGTTTAGGCTTTGAGGTTTCCTCGCAGCCCACAGTTGTTTGCGCCATCTGCGTCGCAAAAGCCTAATCACATCCTGGCCAGGCTGGTCACTCTCTCCTGGCCACAAGCAGAGAGCTCCAGTGCGGGGCTCCAGCCAACAGTGGGACATGGCATGCGCCGATGGTGGGAGGACATGCACAGCTACTGTGCATTCATGCCAAGCTGGTGTCATCAATACACAGTGCTGATGTAGGAAATCGGAACACGTCTGGTTGAGGCGTGGCCCCTTACGCAGCAGCTTACGCAGATAAGCGCGTTGTGAGTGCAGGCAGCGAGCAGCACTTGCACTTCGCTTGCGCGTCGGCTCGTCAGCGTGACGATGTTGCTGTGAGGGTCGCCTGCGCATGCACCTGAGCTCAATCGTTGTTGCCTTGAGCTGTCGATGTGAGGGTCGTTCTGCGCTAGGCCGGCGGCGGCAGCGTCACGTTGGGATGTTGTGCGTATTTGTTTGGTCCTGCTGCTGAACTTGCACAGTATCTCAGCTTGCTGGACGTGTCGACTCACGAGCATTACTGAGGCCTCAATCCTCTCCAACTCTCAAATGCTCCAAAATTCATGGGGTTAGCGGGCAATTCGCCAGACACAGCGCTTGCCGGCTGTCTCACTTTCAATGCGATCGATCAAAGCTGATCTTTGTGTCTCTTTCAGATCAACGGTCAGAGGTGGGCTGCCATGCATGTGCAGTGGGATCAGCGGCACACTCGCCGGGCGCATCTTCCGGCGCTGCACGCCAGAGTTTCGAGGTCCACGCCGGTCGAAAGATCACAACAGTCATCTGGTCACAGGCGGCGGGGTCGGCGGCAACCTCGCCGGGCGCGGCGCGCCAGGGGGCCATTCCCCAAGCTTGCAAGCCGTTATATCTAAGCCCGCCAGCAGACTTGAAAACCCCCTGCAGACCTGAACAACCGGGCGACCCCGGTCCCCGCAGGCGGTGGGGCTGGCGGCCGACTCCCCCGGCGCGGCGCCCGCGGGCTACAGCATCAGCTGGGCGGCGCTGCAGGTCTGTGCGACCGCGACGGCGCTGCCGCTCGCGATGGCGCTGTGCGGCCTGCTGGCATGGAACGGCTGGCTGCTGAGCCGCAACCTCAGCACCATCGAGTACCATGAGGTAGGAGCACCTGACAGTGGAACCATGCTGCTTGGGCAGCAAGGTGTGTCACCCATCAGCCTGCCGCCTGCTTCCTGCGCATCGACGCGGGCGAGTCGCACTCTGGCGCCGGCCGCTGCGGAGCGCCGGCCGCTGCGTGGCGCGCTGCATGGCGTTGCAGCTTGGCGCTAACGCGACGTGCAGCGCCGACACACCGTCGAAAGACGTCCATCGCCACGTCCTTTGCCGCTCTGGTCATGAACCAGTGCAGTTGCCTGGCAACCCGCCTGCCTGGCTTCTCCGCAGCGCATCACGGCACAGATCCGCGCGGCAGCGAGCGGGCGGGCGGACACCAGCGACAAGGTTCTGAACGCAGGCCACACGTGATGTTGCTGCTGCAGTCCCCCAGCCAGCTTTGATCACAGCAAGGCTGCGGCAAGGCTGCGAAGTATTGTTTCCGCTTCTGCCGCAGGGCGTCACGCAACGGTAGAGATTTGGACGGCGCGCGCCTGCGCCGCTGCAAAGCGGCACCCCTCAAACGAACATTGTCCCCTCGCCAATGCCGCCGCTCATGGGCCTTGGAATCAGAAGAACTTATGCCTGCCCACTTCTGCCGCAGGGCATCACAGCGGAGATTCGGGCGGCACGGGCCGGCGCGGCCGCGGGGCGGCACCCCTACCATCTTGGCCCCCTGGCCAACGTTGCCGCCGTGTGCGGCCCGCTGGGACCCGCCTGGTGCCTGCCGCTGGTGCGCACAGAGTTGATCTCCCAAACTCCAATTTACCGGAACAGGAAAGCAAAGACGCCCTTTGCGATCCTTGGCGTCAACTGCTCCTGGGCAGTGGCGATTGGCGTCTACATAGGCCGGCCACCGCGCATCTGCGGAGCTGTTACCCATGCCACCAGCGCCGCTCGTGGCTCGTGCGCCGTGTGCGGCTGTCGCCTTGGTGCATGTGGCGCTGCCGCTGCTGCTACTCAGGCCTCGTACACCTGCTGCTGTCGCTGCAAGCTGACGCTCAGCCGCTTCCCGGGCTGCAGAGTGCCTCGGCGGACGGTCCCGGCACGGCTTTCCCAACCATCTGGGACGAGGACGGGCTGGTAGTGGGCGGCGCCGCCGGCAGACTGGGCTGAGGGAATGCCGATGCTGTTGCACAATGCGCTCGCAGATCGACTTTTGTTCTAGCCGGGTTGATCTGTAACGGGACTAACATAGCAACATGTCATAATCTTTCTGCTGCCTGCCAGCGCCGACACCGCCGCTCCATGGCTGCCGCACGCCGCCGCTGGCACCGCCGCGCTAGCTCATTCACCAGTCGCTGCCAAGCCCGACATTCGTCCTTAGAAGCTTTCACTGCCACGACACATGCATTGATCCTTTGCCTTGCTTGCATGTGCAGCAGCAGCAGCGAGCTGCCTCTACTTGTGCGTGCCGCTGAAGATGCCTCAAGACTGCTCTCGGGACGTCCCGGACCGGTCTCGGGACGTCCAAAGCAAATCCCAAGATCACTTGGAATAGGCGTGTGTTTTTTTAGGCTTGAGAAGCCAGAACGCAATTTCATATGCTTAGCACTTTCATCCTCCACCCTGCTCACATTTCAGGGCAGTGATATCATGTGCTGCAAGGGCAAACGAGCGAGCAGCTGACCGGAAGGCCGTGTGGGTGCATCTGCCAACTATCTGCAACATATCAAGTGACATATTTACAGCCATGCGCTATGAATGGCAGCAAGCGGTTTCCGAGGGAGACGTGCCCACCGCTCGGAGCAGCCACAGCGTCGTCGCCGTGAAGGTGCTAGCGGCTTTCATTTCAGCCGTGCAGTGATCTTGCGCCTTGAAGTTCACATCGCCTGGAATACGTCAGCCATCCAGCAAGGTCGTTGCGGCTCGCCCTGGCCAGAACGCTGATGCAGTCACGAGATCACAAGGGCATGCATGAGAATCGGTTTGGCTGCAAGCGCCTGCCGATAGCGTCTCCAAATTGTGCAGTTTGCGCCGCGGCAGGTTTCTTCTGGGAGCATGCGGTCAGCTATGGACAAGCGTGTAGCTCGTGGCGTACGCAACGCACTCTGTACAGCGCGTAGAGAACCTCGGCTAGGGGCCAATGCGCTGCTAGCTGGAAGGGCATTGGGCATGGATGTGCCCAGCAGCACGCGCACATACGTCCACCGCATGCGCACAGCTCCCGGGACGGCACTCTGCGTTACACGGCCACTCGAACAAGGCAAAGCTCATCCTTTCAAGGCGTCCTTGCGCCCGTGCAGGATACGATCCTCGTCTTCGGCGGCGAGCACGTGCCGCGCACGCCGCTGCCGAAGGACGTCTTCCGCTACGATTGCACCGCGCGCCGATGGGAAACGCTCGCGACGTCAGGGCCGGCGCCGTGCGGGCGCGTGGGCCACGCCGCCGCCGCGTCGGATCCGACATGTACGTTGTTGGCGGACGTACGGGGAAGGACTTCGGCGACTCCAGCCTGAACGACCTGCACGTCCTGACACCTGCACAGGTCATCACTCCACGTTGACCTTTCAGAATTTCAGACTTTCGGAAGTTCAAAAGTGATCGATGACACGGAATGTTAGACAGAATGCTCTGCGGACTCCAGCCTCGACGACATGCTACATCCTGGACGCGGCGCCAGGTGGGACGCATGGGTTTGCATACATTGGGCCTTCAGTCGTTGATGGGCAGTCTGGCACCCCCCTATCCAATTCCGGAGGGTCTCGGGCGTTAGGCAAACAGCCTGCGACATGCGGTGCCGGCAGGCTGCTGGTGCAGTGACTGCATTGATGCATGCACGGAAGGTGCCTGGGACGATGCGGAGCGGCCAGAAAAGCACGGCTTCTGTCCTGCAACTCGCATCGGCCACCCGGACAGCAGGCCACAACCCCTTATTGTGGACGGCTGGAAAGTCCACGACGATCCTCTGCTTTAGGCGCATGGAGGAAGCTGGAGGCAGCCGGCGACGTGCCGCAGGCGCGCAGCTACCATGCGGCCGCGGCCCTGGGCAGCAGCCTATACGTCTTTGGCGGCTGCGGCGCCGGCGGCCGCCTGAACGAGCTGCACCGCTACGATCCTGGCGCCAACACCTGGATACGACTGCCTTCCAGTGACAACGTGCCGGTGAACGAGAAATGCTTTTGGGCAGATGGCAGGTTGCAGGGGCATGATGCACTTCGCCGGGGTGCGGGTCACACGCAACTGCAACATTCTGGCTGCGACCCAGGCCGAATGGCGCCAGGCAGGGTCATGCCCTCTCAGAGGCAGTAGGTTCATGACACTGTCCATTTTTTTTGCCAAAAAGGCTGCAATTGTCAGTCAGCATCCTGCTGGGTGGGTTCAGCACACTCCGCCCCAGGCAAGTCTCCCTGATGCGCCGGGGCACTCCAGCGGCCGAGTGGCGGTGATCGTCGAACGAGCAGGACTGGCTGGTCGCCGGTAGCCGGTGCCATATCAGTGGCTGCGACGTTGCCCTGCACAGTTCCTGCGTGCGCTCTCTCGAATAAGCACTGTCGCCCCAAGGGGTGCCATTGTGAACAAACCTTTGTTTTGGCGATGCCGGGGGCAGCGGGCGCAATGCCGTACCGCGGCGCGATGACATCGCGTGCATTCATGAGCCTTGCGCCGGTGTCACCATCACTGATCACGCCCTGCACGCAGATGACATGAGGCCCCAGCTCCGCTGTCATGACAGGCGCCTGTCGAGCGGGCTCCGCGGCAGCAGGAAGCACGTTGTACGTAGGTGAGGGCGCCAGGGGCCAGCACCGGACAGCCATGCTGGACGACCTGTTAGAAGCGACCACCCTGTGAATTGACGGGTCCTTGCCTCTGCCACCCGCAGGCGTGCGGCGGCGCAGGCTTCGTGGCTGCAGGAGGCATGCTGTACGTCGTTGGTGGTTTCAATGGCAGGGAGCTCGGCGACATGCACGCATTCGACACGGACACCAAAACCTGGCGGCAGCTGGACCTGGAAGCTGCGGAGCAGCAGCTGCCGGCTCGCAGCGTCGCCGGCGTGGCGGCGGTCTCACCAGACGGTATGGAATACATCTGCACTGCTGCTCCATCTTACTGTTTTTGGGGAGGTGGAGGGGTGCCGAGCGAGCGTCAGCCAAGGCAGCGACCATGGGCCGGTGGCAGGCCGGCGGCGTGACTGCCAGTTGCAGCAGCACCGGCTGGCGAAGCCGGCGGCGTGAAGGCGCACCATGCCTGTGAAGCGCTGCCGGGAGGCTGGAATAGTGTCTGGCTGAGGCCCCTGCTGCTTGGGTGATGGCACACTGCAATGTCTGTCATGCTTCCTTTTCCCACACATTTGCTTCTCAAGCCATCTCCAGTGGCCTGCTTGTTAGTTTCGGAGCTTGAGAGGCGCATGCACCCAGACTGATATCATTGCGCCATGTGTGGGGAGCAGGGCTGCTCGCAGAGTCGAGGATTTCCTTGACATGCCATTGTTCTCGATGCCCAGACGCCAGCGGAGAGGCGACCACATTGCTCATCTTCGGCGGCGAGGTCGAGCCAACGGACCTGGGCCACGAGGCAGCAGGTGTGCACTCAAGCTTCGTTTGTTGCCGGATTTGCTGCCGCAAACACTGCATGAGCAGCCTCGAGGTCAGCTTCCGCTTCGGACCAGCAACCAGCCGGGTTTGTAGTGGTGAATGCTCGCCGCTGTGCATGTTTGCGCCCAGCAGCTCCAATGACATCGCCTGCTCGTGGGCTCATCAATCGTTTTCTGCTTGTTGAAAAGCTTGGCTCAAAACTGTCGCCCAGCGAACCTGAGCGCTGCTGCTGCCTCTTGCAGGCTCCTACTCAAATGACACATTCGGGTTTGACACGATGCGGCCGGAGGGCGGCTGGCGAGAGCTGGAAGGCATTGGCGGCGAGCCCCCGGCGCCGCGCGGCTGGTTCCATGCTGCGGCGCTTGGCGGTCACGGGATGGCAGTGCACGGCGGCAACGCAATGGATAACTCCAGGCTGGGCGACCTGTTCTTTCTACGCCCATCGGCGTGAGAACTTGAGCAGGAGCGGCGGCGTCATTTTTTAGCCATCAAAATTTGGCGACCTACACTCCGGCAATCGTCAACATGAGCTGCACAGGACCCTGGGGCAGTTTCTGAAACAGCGGTCTGAGGCAGCAGCTGTTGATGTTTGCGGCAGCGGCTGTGGCACAGTTGCGGTGGCACCTGGCGGACCCGGACGTTGCGACCCCCTTCCGGCTCCCATAATTCAGTATCGAGGCGCCGAAGCCCCTTTGAGCTCCGCACGCCCTCTCCCGTTGCTGGGGCTGCCCTGTGCTGATGAATGCAGGGCTCTGCCTGATGCAGTGCCCTGGCCTTCTGCAGCTAATATCATTATGTGCGTGCATGCGGGTGACATGCGCCGCAAATCTGGCGTTGAGATGTGCTGCACTTGCACAGCATGCGCAGCAGGACATCCGCAATGTGCCACTGAAGCTCCTGCGCGAGAACCGGCTGCAGCGGTGACATGTGTTACTTGACCAACAGCTTATGGAAGTGGAATGGTTCGAGTGGCAGACGGATGCGAATAGCGAGCGAAGCCAGCAGTTGTCCGACTGCCGGACCGCCAGCTGGCAAGCGATGAGTAATCGAACAGGCAGCCCAATAGGTGAAAGTCTTGCGCTGTGCCAGGTCCCGAAGTGCACGGATCCAGCACGTAGGCGCAAAGGCCTGTGACCCTCCTGAACAGTGCACCGAGAGCTGTCATCCCTGCCTCGAATTTTGGGGTTTGCGCCATCCACCTCGAGACGTGCCTTCACGCGAGCGCGTCGGTGTTCACGCAGCAGGGTCCATCAGGTCGAAGAGAAAGCTGCACTGTTGCAGGGCGGGCCCGTGCAAAGCCATTGCATATCGGGCGACATGCAGTGGTGGTCGCGCAGTGGGGCCATCACCTTTGCCGCTGTCCTGACAGCCCTGTTGCTGCTCGCCCGTGGATCGCACCGCCGCAGCATCGGTGCGCCATCTTCGTTCCGCCAGTGACCACTCTCACTCCCAGGCGGAACGCCAGGTACAGGCGCCATGCCATTCCGAACCGCAGCACCGCCAGTCACGGCGCCATGCCACTGTTGGAGACCAGTTGAGATCACGCACATGTTCGCCATGCGGTTGAACATTGCGGAGTCCTGTTGTAGCGTGTTTGTGAGCACCACGTCTTGTGGCCTTGACTGCCCGTGAGTGTATGCGCCAATTGTCAGCCCCGTGTCACACATGACGCACAGGCGGGACCCCGAACTGCCCGCCGCCACTCAGCGCGGCGCAGCTGGCGGCCTGGGAGGCGGCAGCAGGCACCAACCTGGCGCTCCTGGAGGCTTCGGACAAGCTGCAGATGTGGCCCATTGCGTGGCCGCAGCCTGCGAGCGAGGAGGTGACAGCCGCCTGGGAGCGGCGGCAGCGGCCGGAGCGCATCCAACCGGAAGGTGTTGTTTTTTGTTGTTTCTTATCTCACCTCAATACCCTTGGAGCTGCTATGTCCTGTTGATATGTGACGCCTGCTGCTGCTGCTGCTGCTGCTGCTGCTGCTGCTGCTGCTGCAAACTGCATATGGGGCGCAGCTGCCAGGGAAGCGTGTACCTGGCGCCGCCAGCAGGAGGCACAGGGATGCTGCACAGGCAGTGCTCCTCGCTGAGATATGCCTTCGGTCGGACGGTGTGCCAGCGCAATGGAATGCACACAAGCATGCTTTGGCATGTGATTTACGCGCATTGCGTAGGAAAGTCTGAAATTGCACCTGGGCTTCTCCTGTCTTTCTGTCTTTTCAGAATGATCCTACCAATGCAGTCGCAATGGGCAACCTGCTACATCGCCTATTGCATGTGCTATGGCTGCAGCGGATGCACCCTATTCAGTCAGCCGGCCGCTGTTGCCGCCGGAGTTTGACAGCGTGGCGGCAGCCCTGGAGAGGCCGGCGAGACGGCTGCTGTGAGGCGCTCTTGGTGCAAGCGGCAGCAGAAACACATTCATCGACAGAATGTTGTGATTTCAAACAGCTGAGCATCAGCAGGGTTGGAAGGCCATTCTGAGGAGACATCCTGAACAAACATTCTGCCTGTACCTACAAGCTTCTATTTGTCGTCATCCATGCAGAATTGTTCCGTACCTGTACATACGGTGCAAGCAGCATGCAACTTGACAAGGTGGACGCGTTGTAATTGTGAAGGTCGAATCAGCGTCGTGTTGGTGGCCGCAAATGCTGAGGAGCAGAGCATCCATGCCTGCACTAGGTATGCATGCTGCCCAGCTGGGCTACTCGTACTCTGATGGCCACTCAAAACCTGCTGAGACACCGTCGTTTTCGCTACCTGGTCTGCTGGTGGGTCTCGAGCTCTCGACCCCGCCGCCGCCTTGCCTCCAGGTAGCTTCAGTCCCGTCCTCCACTTTCACCGCTGCAGTGTGGCCGCCTGCCGCTGTGGTAACTCCAGCTGCCGGCGTGATAGCTGCAGCCGCCGCTATTGCTGCACCTGTCGCCGTGGCCTCTGCAGCGCGGCCGCAATTGCGCCCGGCAGCCGCGGCCACGTCTTCTGCGGCGCTAACGTGGTGCAGCGCAGCGGCTGCCATGTCGTCTGCGGCGCGCATCAACAGAAGCGATTGCCGCTGCGCCTCAGCGACGGCGGCATCGCGTGCGGCGAGTGCCTTTGCTGCATCCGCCTGAGCCGAGGCAAGCTGCAGTAGCACATTCGCATGCCAATAGACGTTAGGCAAGCCCGGCAAACGAGGTCGTTTGTCTTGCAGTGATCAGCCGCCAGGTAGTGCGCCAACATTGCATTGCAAGGCTGTACTAGCGTTTCAAGAAGCACTGGCCATTGCTGCATCCGCCTCTGTGCACATTAGATGCACTGGGAAGTTCGCAGCGTTGGTAAACGTGCGATTTGACAATCCCACCTGAGACCTGAGGCTGTCAATGTCGGCACGTGCCCGCTTCAGCGCTGCTGCAGCATCACCAGGCTGAGCTTGGGGTGCCGCTGCCGCACCGCCCGGCAGGCGTTCCGCATCACATAGCGGCGGCGGCTGCTGCACCTGTGCTGTCAGCGCGGCCGTGGCTGCTGCCGCGAGGTCTTAGATGCCTTCTCGGCGGCCCACCACTGAAAGCCTGCAGTGCAGGCATGAGGTTCGGCGGCGTCGGCGCAGAAGCGGGAAGCACTCCCCACAGCAACCAGTCATTCCACAGGCCGCGCAGCAGCACCTGGCGGCAGCCACGGGGACCAGGCCGGCGTAGTGCTCCAAGCCCTTGGTCACCGCGCCAGCTCAGGCCGCTTTCGGCTTGTGCGGACACACGTCGGCGACCACTGCGGGGACAAATGCGCAACTGTCAGGTTGCATGTCCGGCGCTGGTTGTTGCGCAGAAGACGCCACCGAACTGTGCATGCCCCGCCGCCCACGGTTCACGGCAGCCTCCAAGTGCATGCACCTGACGGTGTGCCAGACGCTTTGCCGCTCTCGAATGCCCATGTGCGGAGGTTGTGCACCTTCCTGCGCGCAAATACGGCACAAATACGGCACAGGACCCAGGTCCCACACGGCTGCGGTGACAGCTAGCTTCAGCGCGGAACGAGTTGTGTTGAATACAGAGTCGGGACGGGTTGTGAGCGCACTCCCTCGTGAGGTCGGCTGCCAGACGCCAGGCAGCGGCATGCCTCCCGCGCCGTGGGCGCGCCACAGCGCTGAGTGCACGGCCCTGACGGCTGCCTGTCTCTTCTCCGCAAGGCGAGCCCACGTTGGCATCGGTGCTGTAGCGGCGCTGGCGCCAAACCCTCCGCTTGCTGCGCGGCACAGGCACACGTTGCTACCACACAAATCCTACTGCAGAGCGTCTATTCTGTGCGGGGCTGTGAGGCGCCGCTGCCAGCGCTCAATTCGCTGCCCTCATGGGGCAGCCATGCCTGTGGGCTGCTGCCGCGCGCATGCGACGCTGTCGTCCGCTCCAAGCATGCTCCAAGCATGCCATCCCTCGCCCATGCAGCAGGTTGGGGCGTGCTCTGATCGTGCTCACCTTCAATTCTGATGGGGGGTCGCTTCCGTGCGCCATTGCTGAGCATGGCTGCTGCGCTGTCGCCAACGGCCGAGTTTCGGGTCCTGCCTGCTGCCGCAAGCCCCGGGACTGCCTCGCTGGCCTGCCAGACAAGCAGCGCTGACACTACTAGAGGTCAAAAGCTAGCGAAGTTCCTCCTGCATGAGCATCACAGCCTTCTGTTGGTGGAGAAGGCCGAAGGACTGGGTGTACCAGATACCCAGTAATGCTAACGGATCCCGTTGCGAAGCACCAGCATTGCCTACTAGAAACAGCGGCTATAGTAATAAGGGCGCCGCTGCGGCGATTGAGCTTGCAGATAGCAGCGTGAAGCATGACATGCAGCAATCAGCAGCAAATGATACGGGAGCGATGGATGAACCAGTCCTGGAAGTCAGCCACATTGGTTCTGCGGCGAGCTGGTGGCAGGCGGGCGCTGAGCTGAAATCTCTCAAATTGTATTTTGGTCTGAACCCTCTGATGCATGTTAACATAGCGTCTCCCGACCACAACGAAACTTGAACGAGACATGCCAGACAGCGAAACCATCTGAACCAGTGCTGCATGCTGTACTCGACTACGCTTTAGAGCGATGATGCAACTGAATCCTGAACCTCCCCCTTGCAAACGATGCATAAACAGCCGGCGCACGGCATTGTCACGGCACCCCTAGTGTGAAATCGCTGCTAGTGCATTTCCTGGTTGTCATATGTTGCTGTCACCTCTGACAGTCTCCAGGGGTCGGCAGCAGGCAGCAGACAGACAGCAAAGAATGCCGGCGTGGCAGCCCATGCATCGCCCAGCCGTCAGCCAGGGCAGGCGCGCCAACACGCCCAAGAGAGCTCTCCCTGCCTCCCGCCCAGCAGGCTGCATGGGCGACGGGCGCTGCATGCCACCACGGCATCGGCCCGAGCAGCCGCCCGCTGGCTGTGGCTGCCGAGCACCGTCGTTTCTGGCTGCGCCCTTCGCCGTGTCTTTGGCAGGACGCGCATTTGGCAACCAGTCCCAAGCACTGGTGTCCTGCCGCAGCGGGCCTTCTGGCTGCGCTGGGCTGGAATCTTTGCCATCGCTGGCCCTGGCGGCGTGTCTCACCGGCAGCCCCTGCCGGCAGGTGGCTTCAGCGGCAGGTGGTCCGCCGCTGAAGACACCTGCTGGCAGGGCTGCCGATTGGTTTCAGCGGCGGAAACCTGCCGCTGATTCGTCACAGCTTGCCGTCCGTGGCCACCAGCAGCCGCTGCACCTCCGCCACCACATGCTCCTGCGGCAAAGAATATAGGGTTTAAACAAACAAACAAACAAACAAATTTGTTCCGAAAAGTCTTGCTTCTTTGCCAACAACTTATAGGCAACTCCTGGCCTTTTTCGAGGAGATGCAGCTTCTTATGTCGCTGTCACGTACGGACGGGCTCGTTCACTACTTGCAAGTTGAAGTGAGGGCGGCTTGGCTGAAGGGAAGCTAGCCCCCAACAGGAAGCACGCCGGCCGCAGCTGGCGACTGCAGCTGTGCCACCGCAGCCCGCCAGGGCTTTCGCGGCACGACCAGCACTGCAGCAACTCTCACGAAGCACTGCTCAAGGGTCTACCTCGCATCAGCACCGCGAGTCGTCAGAAATCTCGTGAAAATCTCAAACCCTGCACCTGGAAGGGCACATCCACCAGGAAGCCGCCGTGGCCAGCGGTCGGGTGCAGCAGCACCCGGGCGCCGCTTCCCGCTGCCGCCAGCTGCTTCCGCACGAGGCCGACCGGCACCAGGTCGTCGTGCGTGGACAGCATGATGAAGGTGGCGCCAGTCGGCATGTCCTCAGGCCACAGCATCAGCTCGCTCCAGAAGAACCTGCAAGGAGCGTCAGGGTCTGCATGTTTCTTGCGAAGCCGGCTGTATCCGAGAGCATGTCCTCCGGCCACAGCATCAGCCCGCTCCAGCAGAACCTGCACGAAAGGGGAGCGTCAGCACGTTTCCAAACCTGCCCGACTTGCAGGTGAAGTCACTGATCCAACGGCGCAAAGCCGGGTTCAAGTCTGAGTGCAAGTCCTCCAGCCACGGCATCGGGCTCGTTCCGGAGAGACATGTGTATCGGATAGACCGACCCTCGGGCAACCAACCCCTTGCTCCATTGAACATGCATACTCGGAAAAAGGTGTTGTTCAAACTGCTGAGACGCGCCCCCGGCAGAAGGCGGAGGCAATCATGAGGTCGCAAGGGGCACAGGAACACGCCGCACTTGGCATTTTGTTTGAGCTGTTCAAATTGAAGGAAGGTGTTCCAGAAGCTGAAACACTCACCCGCGGCAGAAGGCGGAGGCGATCATGAGGTCGCGGGAGCACAGGAAGCGCGCCGCGTCCAGGACTCCCTCCAGGCCGCGCCCGATGTTTGCGGGGCGGTAGATAAAGTTGGCCAGCAGGTGGGGAGCGCACGTCATGAGGCATACCGGGTCCAGCAGCGCCAACGAGTGCACCAGCTGTGGGAAGCACGAGACAAGGTAAGGCTCGTCAGCAAGGAACCAAAGATGTCATTGGAAGGGGTGTGTATTGGAAGGGGTTGGATCCACCCCAGAGGGCAGGTCGCGAGGCATGCCGGGTTCAGCAGCGCCAGCGGGCGCGCCAGCTGTGCTACACCATCTGATGCTGACAGCAACAGGAAAAGAAAGGTGGGATCGCTCTGTGAAGGAGGTGAAGATGTGTATAATTTGAAAGCGATCGGCAGGTGAGTTAGCGCGCAGGTTATGAGGCACGCCAGGCCCTGCCTGTGTTGCCAGCAGGTTCACCAGCTGTGGGGCAAAGCACCAACAGGAGGTCCAACGCGGGGTTGTTAGGAGTCGAAAGGGTCAAAGGTTTTGAGGGAGGGCACAGGGCACCGCAGCCAGAGCCTGCCGGTCATGAGACATGCCGGCCCAGTAAATTTCAGTAAAGTGCCGAGGACAACGACTGGTGATGAAGATAGGCAGAACAGCGCGCCCGAGGTTGATTGTCCCTTCCCAGCAGCGTTGGGAGTGACAGAAGCAGCCTATGCGAAAGAACCTAGCAGCACCGCCAGCTGGGCGACGTGTGACACGCTGGGTGCAGTAACCTCGGCGGGCATGGTTGGATCTCTGCGCACTTACGTTCACACTCACGCTTCCCCTGCCAACGCTCGCACATACCCTGGGTGTGGCATCGCACAAACACACAGCTCCTCAAGCGGACTCGCCTAGTGTAGACCCGTGTTTTGCCAAGCAAGCATCAGCGTGTGCGCCAGCGTGGCTGCTGCAGAGCATCCAAGTCCCCTGTCATTCCGACCCCAATTGCCACCAAAGCTGCGCAGGCAAATTCCTCCGTGCACGGACGAGACTCCCAGCTGCCCTGGCGTTCAGCAAGTGTATGTAAAGTGCAGCGCATCTGGGTCACCGCTGCTGTTGACCCAGACGCATCAAGAGAGAATAGAGAGAGAGAGCGAGGATATTTTTTTAAAATACTCATTCTAAGAGGGTATCCTACTTTGAGAGGGAGAGAGAGAGGGAAACAAAGCAACTCAAGGGCACGAGCCAGTGCCATGCATCGCAAAAGAGGTGTCGCAGCCGCACGTTGCACGGGCATACAAGCCAGGCCGTGCTGTGTTGCATTCTGTTGATTCTGAGTTTCAAGCTCGTTGTGTAGACACCATCAGGCACCCACCTCTGGGTACAATGCAGCAGGCGCAGCACTACAACACTGTCGCAGCTGACCGCCTGGCCGCATGCTTCAGCTCATTCTGACGGTCTCTGTCCGTGTCAGTTCGGAATGTTGCACGACAGAATGCTCGCATCCGGATGCAGCTGCGGCATTGCACCACAAGGGTGCCACAGCCATGCGCCACCAAGCCAGTGCGGCCCAGGCCTCTTGTGGCTGCCTGATCAAATGGCGTCCGTGTCTGTGTGTAGTGACAGCAGGCACGAGATTGTGTTGCACGACAAAACGCACACCTCCGGGTGGAGCTGCCGCATGCGCGAGGCGACAAAGGTGCCGTAGCTGTGCGCCACGAAGCACGCGCCGTCCAGGCCGTTGACCTTCAGCACGCCCGCAAGGGCGTGCGCGAGCTCGTCCACGGACGCCGGCGCGCCGCACAGGCGCAGCGCCACGTGTCGGGCCTCCACCAGGATAACGGGGTGGTGCGGCGCCGCGTCCGCCAGCATGCGCACAAAGCGCAAGTACGGCATCTGCGGGGGTTCAGAAAGAAAGGCGTGCTCAGGGAGGGTTGTGTGGGGAAGCTTGTCCAAGGCGTTCGAGGGGAACAATGCCCGCGCACAGCGGCGCCGCCACGTGTCGCGCCTTGGCTTAAACAACCAGGCGGTGCTGAGCCGCTTCGACCCACACGCACACACCACGCAGGTGCTCCATCCGCGAATCTGTGAAAGAGGGCCTCAACATTCTGAAGCATCACCCTCACTGACGTCCCTGAGCAGTATCGTTGAGATCATGAAATGTTGTGGAGCCACCACGCGTCACGGCGCAGCGCCAGCCAGCGCGCACAAAAAGGGCAAGTACACTTGTGCACTCGTGTATAGCTGGGCTATCAAGAACAAGTACCGTGTTCACAAGCAGCAATGCATGTGTGTCAGAAGCCGCCTTCCGACGTTTGAGGGGTTTGCTGCTGCTGCAAAGTGGCACACACCACACACATATACGCCATCTGCACTCTCTGAAGAAATGGACTCAAAAGCACAGGCATTTCCTTCCCAGGCATATCTGTATGGAGGCTGTTTGTCTGTGCGGCACCATTGCCGCCAGCATCTTGAGGAAAGTCGGGCAACGGGCGCACGGCCTCAATAAATCCGCAGCCACCGCAACCACAAGACGGCTTCAAGAGGGGCTTCCCTGGGCTCTTTTGAAGCAACAAGCGGCTTTGGGGGGCTGGCGGGAGACTCTCACACGGTTATGGCACCACAGGGCAGTACACCAGATGGCAGTTTTCACATATGTAGGTTTCTGGGGACGGCCTGGTGCTAACCACTCCCAAACTTCCGGCTTCACATCCTAGAACTGTGGGATATGACGGAAAACACGCTCACCAGGCCGAGGCCGACGCCATGCAGGAAAACCAGCGGCCGCAGCGCCACGCTGCCGTCACCGCCGCCGCCGCCGCCGCTGCTTCCTGCATCCCCCCGGGCGCTGTCGCCATGTGCGCGCATGCTCGCCAGACCGCCGCCGCCGGCGGGCCGCTGCGTGCTGTCCGCTGCCGCCGCCGGCCGCACCCAGAAGGCGAAGCCACCAGACATCGATCGGTCGTAGCCCTGCGTGACGGGACGCAGCGCCTCCGGGCTGGCGCCTCGGCAGTGGCTAAACTGTCATATGCTTTGTTTTGCGGCTGGCGCCCAGTCCCTGCGACCTCGCGCCGGGTGAGCATGGGCTCAGTATGCTGCGTGAGGTGCATGACACTGACCGCAACTGCTTCAGCGCCTATGTGGATGCCAAGTGCGTCCGACACAGCGGGCGGCGCAGCAGTTGCGGCCCTTGTGGCCTTAGGCCCACAGCCGCTGCGCAGTCACACGGGCCAGCCCACCCCAGGGCAACCGCAGCAGCGCAGCCCAGCCTGGCAGCGGTCCATGTCCAATGGTAGATGTGTACCAGGCCGGCGACACCGCAACGTCCCAACAAGCAGCAGACAAGAGCCCACAGCCCCGAGAGCAGCATGTGGCTAACCAAAAGACCACTGTTGAGAGCACCACCACATGCATTCTACATCAAGTACATATATGTCAGCCCCCTCTTCAGGCAGGCGTGTTATGACCGTTCAGGTGCTGGCCAGTTGCCCTGGCATGCTGGCGCATATGCTACGCCGCCTGCTGCAGCAAATGCCATGCCCCTTGCCGGAGAGGCGAGAAGAACACACAGCTCTCAACCCGAGCACCACCGGCATGAAGCAGCAGACTCACCTGGCGGTGCAGCAGGAAGCGCGTGAGCAGGCCGGCCGTCTCAGAAAACAGCGGCACGATGAGAGGCTTCGGCATCACCCGCAGCGGCTCCCACAGGTGCGCCATGGGCGTGATGTCTGGGTTGGTCCCCGGCGGAAACCTGCGGCGCAGCACAAAGCACGCTGAGACATTGCACTAGGGCAAGGGATACAGGCAGCCTCCCGGAAAGCAGCGGCACGAAGGGCAGCTTTGGCCACACCATACACAACGGCTCCAGGAGGCGCGCGACCGGCACAGTGTTCCGGGGTGGTCGCCAGCATGAACCTGCAGTTGGAACTGCACGACCCAGTTCTACCTGGGAAGACCTTGGCATTCAGCGCGTCAACCCAGCGGCGGCTCCCCTCAGGACTGCTGGTCTGGCAGGAACCGGCGGCGGAGAGACCAGCACATCGACTAGCCCGCAAGGACCGCCTCTGCTGTCGGCGGCCCGTTGCAGGCACGATGATGACGTCATGAAGTTTTCCTGATTTGAATAGGACTGTATGCTTCCACTCCTCCCCTCGGCTGTTGGCAGCAGCAACAAGGCAGTGCACTGCCCAGGCGCACGCTTGGCGTTTGGCAACCCCTCCAGGGGGCATCAGGCGCCAAGAACCGTGGGCGCACAAGGGATGCTCAGCAAGGTTGTTGTTCCAGCCCTGATCCCCCCCCGGCAGCACCTCTGCGCGCTCCGCGCAACGCACGTGTGCCACCGTGCGGTGTGCAGCTGCTTCGGATGTCAGCGAACACGCTGCTCGCGCAGGTACCGTCTCACTGCTGTGTACATGTCTCCCTTGCCAACTGGGTCTGCCCATCGACCCACAGCGCCACAAGCGCACTCCACGAACATTCAACATTCGACGTTACAGCTCCCATGCGCCTATTCAGTTTGCTGGGTTCCAATGTTGACAGTTGGACAGCCCTTGTGTCCCACTGGACCCCTCCAAAGCTTCCTCAAAGCATGCCACGAACGCTGCGTCTCGCGCTGCGGCTCGGTATTCCTCGATGCGGTTCACAGTCTGGTGGCCAGTCTCAGCAAACGAGACACTAGTGCATGCCTGACTATCCACAACGCCCCGGCTCGTCCGGCATGCGTGCGCTGCGCACTGCTGCTCGTCTGGCTCTGTGTGACTACCCGATGACAGCCCTCAAAGCAGCGAGGGCACACCTGACGCCCCGCGGCGTCTGAGCCCGGTCCAAGAAAACGCGCTGCGCGTGGCGCTGCTGCTGAGCTATTGGTTCGACGAGTCCCGACATGGCATGTCACCAGCCCACCTGACGTCCCAGAGCGCCTCGGCCCGTTCAACGAACGCGTGCGTCGCGCGCTGCTGCTCCGGCTCCAGCGCGCCAAAGGTGCTGCAGTAGAAGCCGTATGCCACAAAGTCCTGCACGTTGCCCCGCCGGATGGTCTGCGGAAGCCGCGAAAAATTGACTGAGTTACACATCTCACGAATGTAATAGCAGATCAGCCTCCGCCCCTGACCCCGCCAGATGGTCTGCTCAGACGACACACGGCTGCACCTGCAGCCGCATGTCAACCTGCTGCAGTCCATCCATAGATGGCGCATGT
This sequence comes from Deuterostichococcus epilithicus, assembly GCA_033439295.1. Lineage (NCBI taxonomy): Eukaryota > Viridiplantae > Chlorophyta > Trebouxiophyceae > Prasiolales > Stichococcaceae > Deuterostichococcus > Deuterostichococcus epilithicus. Next base: position 200,760 of record JAVTLE010000017.1, read on the forward strand.
CACGGCCCGCGCAGACTGTGTCCTCGAGACGCGGCTGCGATCCAGCACAAGCTGTGAGATTCGAGGGTGCTGCAGTGCCAGGGTGCATGTGCCTGCCCTGTGTGGATGTGCTGGCTGCGGAAGGGCCGCCGCCAGCAACTACAGCGGCATTGCTGCAGGCACGCCTTCAGGAAAGCACCTGAGGGCAGCCCACCCTTGAGTGATCGCAGTCGGCATGCATGTGACAGGGCGCACGGGAACGGGTCACACGGAGCAGTACAGGCACTTCTGGCAGCTCGTCCCACCCCGCGGCTCCGCCCTGTGTGCTCAGTTGCTGCACGAGGTGTTGCTGCAGGCAGCAGGACGCCGGGTTTGCCGGCAGGGGCAAGAGCCTGGGGGCCAGGTAGTCCGGTTGCCACAGACTTGTGCATGCGTAGCCTAGCGAGGCAAGGACTCCACAGACGCGACGAATTCCCAGGAAACGCACCTCAAAGGGAGCGCCGTGGAACCAGCCTGACATGAAATCCTGCAAGTCGATGACGCCGTGCAGCCGCAGGAAGCGCTCCTTGATCGCAGGGATGTCCGACACGTCCGGCACTGCCGATGCCGCATTGCATGCAGCATACCTACGGTCGCAGGCAAAACATTGGGTCAGCAGGTCGCTAAGGGCCAGTGAGAGAAACCTGTTTAGCGTCTGGCACCGCCGATGCCGGGCTGCACGCCATGCCTCTGCAAGAAGACAGCGCGGTAAATGTGCTGACGCGCTGTCGAGGGGTTGACAGGAGATGGCACACGGCAGGGAGGCCGTGTAGCAGGGGCCGCGTCAGCAAGGCGGCTCTGATGCGCTTCAACGCAGCAGGCAGCCACACTTGCAAGTGGTTCTGGGAGGAGCCGATGTTTGCACTGAAGCGGAAATGTGCTCTGCAACCGCTCCGCCACAGTGGACAGCAAACTCTTGTAAAAGCAGCAAATGCTGTGAGCAGCAGGCGGTCAATGCAGCTCACCGCAAGCACTGGTAACTCTGGAAGGCAAGCTCCGCCGCCGCATAGCCGGCCGCGCAGCGCAGGAGCAGGCTGCCAGTGGTGACCGCCAGTCCGAGCGCCGCTGCCGCCGCCGCACTGAGGCTGGCAACCGGTATCAGCGGCGACGCCAACAGCCGGCGCAGCGCCCGCCGGCCCTCCTTACCCACCGGCGGGCCGCCCGGCTGCTGATGCTGCTGATGCTGTTGTTGCTGCTGCTTGGCCACGGCTTTGCCGCCGCCATGAGTATTGGCGTCTGCCGGACTGCCACGCAGCTGCGCCGGCCACAGCCAGCTGCAGGCGCGCCACTGCGTCTGAAGGATCAAGCCTAGGTCGATTCCCAGGGACAAGCCCTGGCTGACCTGGGGGCCGTCCATGAGGACGCGTTACGTGAACGCCTTCGGCCTGGACGTCCGCGGCAACAAGTGGTGGCAAGACGATGCTGATAGACTGGAAAGGCGTCCCAGCCGGTTCGAATGGGCCCCAGGCGGGCGCAATGGCCCGGTGGACGTGACGCAGCGAAGGACCAAGAACATGCAGCAGAGAGTCTTCTTCGCAATGACCGTCTCGAATGTTGCTACGACCTCAAAAGAAGAGATGCCAAGACAGACCAAGGCGGCGTGATGCGGTGGGCGAATCCCAACGTATGTCTCTGAAGAGGCTGTCGGACAACCCAATACGCACAATGTGCAGTGCCCAGTGATGACAAGGCGAGACGGGCTGACAGTGCGACTGAAAGACAGCAGATCCTGGTCACACCGCAGCCAAGCCGCAAGCTGGCAAGCGGCAGGCATCAACAACTTCACCCGTTGCCGCGCAGCTGCTTATGCTGGGTTTCGCCCGATGCGGCTAGAGTCTCATGATGATCACATGCCAGCTCATTCAATTCTGCAGCTGGCAGCACCGCTGGATGAGTCTGCAGGTGCTATTCGTCGTTGCTCTGCATAACGTCTCGAGGTACCGCCAGCTGGGGTCTTGCGGTCGTGCTGCTCGTGTTGGCTGGTTCCATTTTGTACGACCTGCGAGATACCATCCCAGGTGCAGCGCATGTCACTAGCATGGACTGTCCTAAGGAGACTATTTTTCGGATACTGCACGGCTTGTTGGCCCATGTTTGTGGGGCAGAGCCGTATGGATGGGGTTCAAACATGCAGCTGATGCCTGGCAGTGCGGGTTGCTCGAGTTGCCACACATGCGGCAATGCTGCACCCTTTGTGAGCTTGTCTTGCCTGCAAGCATTCCTGTACCTGCACAGGTCAATCTCGCGGCCGCCTGCAAACTTGCAGCATGTTTTGCATCGAGATTGGTGCGTCGGCTGCGCCTTCACCCTGCGTTTGTATGACGCCTGGCACATGTCCTACTACCTTGTCAGTTATCCCTCAGCAGCGTGGTGCTTTATGCAGGCTCACATGACAACCCGTGCCGGTGCAAGGTGAGTCGCCCGATCGGGATGCGAGCTCGTAAATTTTGTTCTGGGAATGCAGCTGCCAGACTTCATTTGTTGATTTGTGCACTGCTGCTTCTGCGTCCTGCAGGTCATTGGCCCCACCTTTGGCTTCCTCTGCGCCATAGTGCTGGCCATCATCTGCTGGCCCTGCGGCGTGCTGGTGGGTGGAAGAAGCACGCATTCGCATACACGCTGCAGCTGCAAGCATTGAAGGACATTCTCGACAGACTGGTGTGTTCAGATCCAATGTATCACTGCCTTAAGGTGTGGTGCTGCTCACGGAGCCTTGCCGACCGGCTATTTGCGACGCCAGTGACCACATGGCGATCAGTCTCCGCCGCCATTCCCTTCTAGGTGAGTGACGCAGAATACTGCACAGAGAGGCGGGCAGGATGTACCAATGTGCATCTGCAGAGCCCCGAATGCACAGGGTATCCCTGGTTTCCCTCGGGAGGGTGACTGGCTTGGCACTGGCTGGCAACATCCTTTGGTGTCGGGGCGAGGTGGGCAGCATGCTTATCGCTTCGTAATCAATCACTGGTGGTGTCAAATCTCTCGCTTGCTGACACCATGCAGGTTGCAGGCGCTGTCGAGGAGGACGCCTGGTGGGCACCGTAGGAGATGGGCTGCCTGTGAACCACGCCAGTTAGGCCGCCTGTTATTCGAGAATGGGGCTGCAGTCGGGTCTCCGGATCAGCCTCATCAGACGCTACACCTCTGTGGCCGGCAGCTGGCGGACGGGCGGTGCCATGTGTGGCCACAGCATCTGAGTGAAGCCTGCCAGGTCGGCGGAGTAGCGAGTGTCGCAAAACATGTGCCTTGATGAACTTCTGTCCCACAAGCCATGTGTACAAGCGATGAAGTGCCAGTTTGAGGGCGACTGAGAGAGGTATACTTCCAGACAGACTCCACCATGACCCATATGTGCGCTTGCCCATCTCCTCTGGCATACAGCATGCGAGGCAGCAATCTTATAATGACAAAGTACGATCATCGGACCGCCATTCTCCCTGTGCTCAGGCAAACAGGCCTTGCGCAGTCGCAGCGGTGACTGCCGTGCCCAGCAGCCGGTGCACACGAGCCGTCCGATGAAACTGCATGCGCATCAGCCTGCCATTGTCAGTGAGGCATAATGAGTATGGATGAGTCACACGGTAGCAACTCACGGATGCGCGGATCACACTGATACTGCGTCTATGAAGCCCATGCGCCTGGCAGATGCAATCCGGTTGTCATCGGCTTGATGACATCAACCGTATGCCGCCGCTGCCTAGTAATATAACTAGAGACAGCGGCGGCGCTGCCCGTTTGCCGGTCATCAGCATCACGTCGTGCGTCTTTGCACCCAGCACAATCAAGCAGTTGGGCTGGAACCTCAAGCAAAGACCTAATATCCCTCCGCTCATCCCAGCACTCTCAAGCCACCTCAACCTCATGCCACAGCAGGTGTGCGTCGGGGTCAGGGCAGACTGTGAAGTTCCGATCAGCGGACATCACGTACCAGGGCGTGCGAAGCTCCGTCAGCCCCAGGGCGGTCGCGTTGGCCAGGATGTCGCCGGCCAGGCGCTCAAGCTCTAGGAACTGCACAATGACGGCTGTGGGTGGCCCACGCCGTGGGCCCCACGGGCATGGATGCGGACGTGGTATCATCGGGTGGGTCGTTGCGGTGTCAGAGACGTTGCTGGGCAACCTGCCAGCCTGCAACTTGTTGGGCAGCCGCCCACGTGCGCAGCAGTGTAGCAATGCCCGCGGCAGGCAAGCGCTACATCCTGGCGACCAGCCCCGCTACCCCATGCACCACGCACGACGTCATGCTGATGCCACGATACATGCTGGCAGGGTGGTCATCGCAAGGTGTGCAGCGGGCGACAGGCTCAATGCACGGCTTTTTGAGTTTTCCAGAGTTGAAATCACAGAGATTTCGCATCTGGATGAGCGGCCAGGAAGGCGGTGGTTGCCGCCTGCAGCAGCGATTTGTGGCGCGCTACGCGCTGGCTGAAGGCGACCGTTCGCCTCCGGCCCTAATCGTGACGCAGGTGCCGTCTTAGTGTCAGATGTCAGCTTGCCAGCCTACTGGTAAGCTCCTCAGCATGCACAGGTGACGGGACATGCTCAACCGAGGCTGAAACCGCCGACAGGCGGCTGAGACCCGCTACGCCTGTCAACAGCACAGACCCAGCAGCCGCTGTTGAGCATGCTTCAACTTGCAAGTGGCATGCTGTCAGGCATCTGACGCTCACTGGGCAGCCGCTAGAGTCGCAATATAGGTCCTGCATGCGATGCGCTTGAAAAGACGACCATTTGCAGTGGGGCTGGCGGCGCGCAAGCTCACCGCAGTCTGCTGGCTGCTGGCCCCGCCCTCTTGCTGCACTGCAAGGGGCGCCAGCACTGTGGGATTCGGCACGCCCAAGCAGAAACCTGCATGCAGATCACCCGCAGCATATCGTGATCAGCAGTCAGCTGTTGCCAGAGCTCGACTTGCTTCAGCATGATTATCCAATATCGTTGTCACATGTATAGTAAGAGCATCGTTCCTGTCGTGGCCAAACACCCGAGCGTTTATTATGTGGATTCTTGTATAATGCAACATGCCAGCACGCTGGTATCTGGAACTGGAGCGCCACTGTAATTGATGACAGGCACACTTGCGGGCGCCGGTGGAGAAGAGACGTCCGACTCCGCGCATCACTCTGCCAACAATAATGGCCGCCGGGTCCAGAATAGTGCTCGCTCCTGCAAGGCTGAGGTAACTGCACACCAAACACATGGGCCACTCAGTAGCTTCAAACCACTATCTTTGGTTTGCTTCCAAATCGGGCGACGATCACGATATGATAACGGGCAGCCGGCTCCCGCCCAACAATCGAGGCAAGATTGTGGTGAGAGTGGTGTATACTGACAGGAGTGTGCACTACCTGTTTCTGATGTCCATCAGAGCACCTTTGTTTCAAGTGCCACGACAAGGCGCCAGCAGCACTGCGAGCACACTTGCAACCCCATGCCGCAGCAGAGGCCGGACAGGCGGCGCATATAATGTGTCATGTGTGCCGCAATGTGGTGGCGTGTTCGCATTCAGATGCAGGGCTGCATGCCCTGGCTGTATCAAGCACGACATCCATATATACCTGAGTGCAGGACCTGCTGCAGACTATGCATGGAATCTGACGACGCCTACGTAGCTAGAGCGGCAGGCTCCAGATGCTGCTCGCCCACCCACCTCCTGAAAAAGATTGGGGGACGAAATGAAGACGGGCGAAGTCAGGTTGGCAAACGGTGGGTTGATCAAAGACTCCTGGATGCCCAGAAGACATACAGTCGTGGCAACGCTCACCAGTAAAATGTACATAATGTCAATGTTACCAGCAAATGAATGGCATCCGCTCTGGGAGCAAGCGGCATCTGCCTTGAATGACTCAGTTTTTTGCTGAGCATGCGCAACAGGACTCCTGAATGCATGCAAGCCATGTCTCGGGAACCAACTTCCAGCAGCAATCATGGAAAATGCTGTCCTTTCCTCTAGCAGGCATCTGCTGCAGTCTATATGCAATTTGAGTTTCTGATGCATATGTTGAAGTGTGCCGCAGTCGTGGCGCCGCCTGTGGCATAGTCCAGCAGCGGCAACCCATATGCCGCTGCAACGTGCTCGATGGAGACTGGACCATTCGTTGCTGAAGCGTCCTCGAAAGTACGGCGGCGGAGGAAACGTCTATCTGCAATGCGGCACTACACATAGTCAGTAGTGTCATGCCCTGCGTGCACCTCTATGGGCTTTGGGATGGCATTATCCGGGGTGGTGCAGTGAAGGTCCCTGTTTCGTGCGAACCTGGTGTTGTGCCATCATGACTGACAGTGTGTGTATGTCCGAGGAAGTCGCGGGCTGCGGGCAGCCCGCCGCTGTGTTGGTGTGCAGCAGAAGCGAATCGAGTTGGTACACGTAGCACCAGTGCTGTGTGCGGATTGCAGGAAAATTTCTCGAAAAGATGCCATGCCTTAGGGGTCTGCAGAGTCGCCCTGATGAGCCTTGCGTAGCCATCACCTACCATCTCGCGAAGCACACACGCCCTGATGAGGGCTATACAGGATTGGTCAGAAATGCCGTAGGTGCCAGCAGCCAAGCAGAAACAGTTGCATCACCGTTGTCCGACAGGGAATCGCCAAACACCACAATTCGTCGTGAACTGTCCGCTGACACGATACCGACGATGCTGCATGCTAAAGCCAGGGACGCATATATCATGCGAAGAACTCCTGCAGCGATCATATTGTGTGATTCGGCGGGAGTAAAGAACTGGTGACAAGCAAGTATGACCTCCCCAACCAAATATGACCTCTCCTAGATTCGTCAGGTTCCCGTGATGTGGTAGGAAAATTGCACGTGCAGTGGATGCCGCCGCAAATTCCGCTGCCATGGTGTTGGCGTGTTTGGCATTGTTTGGCAATGTAGAGCTCAATGAGACTCCTTTCCTTCAACTCACTAAATTCGATGCTGACTGCCGCTTATCATGTCTCGCAATAAAAGCACTCGCTTAATGAACAAAGTTTCAAGCCACTATTCTGTTATTATGGTATGAGGAGGGCACGCATGGCAGTGATGAAAGTGATATTAGCATCCAGTACGTACCGATGTCGTCATCAGCAGCACGCGCAATGCGCTGCCAAACAATAGCTACAATCTGCCCTTGCGTGACCATGTTTCTGGTGCAATGCCTCATCTCTGCTGGAGGTGTCTCCGACAGCAGTCGCGGCAGGCTCGCCAAACTGTCCTCATCAGGGGGTGTTGGAGTCTGCCACATTTGACGCCGCCACCGTAGGCGCCACCTCTGCCGGCGTCGTGGCCAGCGGCGCGGCCTTCGCGGGAGCTGCGACCGTCGGCGCGGCCTCTGCCGGCCGCCGCGGGCGTGGCAGAGAGCGCCGACTTGACCGCAGCGGCGGGCGCGGCAGTCGGCGCCGCCGTTGGGTGAGCCACCGGTAGCGCGGCAGCAGCGGACGCTCGGGGAACGCAGCCGGCCACAATGCGGCGCGGCTGATCATTGATGAAGCTGGCATGGCCCTTCACCAGCCTGCACGCAGCGATACGATGCCGAAATTAGGATTTTCAATCAGGTTCTCGTTCTCCCATTCCTTTTCCATTGACTGGCGACGCCGCAGCCGCCCTGCAGCAGATGGGCGGTGCAGGCTGCAGTGGGGTGTCGTGGTGGACGCATGCAAAGCGGACATCCGCTCGTGATTTTGGCCCCGGTCTGATGCTGCATGCTGCCCTGCTTGCCGGGCCTTCCCCCCCGATCCGGTCCTCAGTGCAATGGCCTTCATACAATGGTGGTTGAGTGCTGCAGTCTGCAGGCATGAAGCGCCAACCCCAACCACATGATCAACCTACAACAAGTGTCATTGCCCTCAACGTCGCAGACGGCGCGCATGTGCCCAGGGATGGCTGCTTTCTGCTGGGTGCAGTAAAAGGGTTCGACTCACCCGAAGGTGGTGTCGTTGCTCTCGACGCCGCGGTCGCCGCGCGTACGATCCGGGAAGGTCCACTCCCAGAACAGCGCCGCCCGCAGCGGCCGCCCCGCCGCCAGGCTGACCTTTACCTGCTGGTATGTTGCCCTGCAGGATGTATCATACGGAAGGCTACAACCAGAGACGAGCTTTCGCCGGTGTCCGGGTCCCACTGCCACTTGTACAGCTACGCATCTGCAGATCAAGGTTCGCGTCATTCCAGTACAGCAACCGCACAGTGTCCCGAGCTGCCTCAATCTTTGCAACACTTGAAAGGAGAAGGATGACCGATGAAGGTATTAGAGGCTGTGCCTGAAGTAGGGATCCCGTGTTGCGGCAATGTCGTGGTTGGTATTGGGGCCAATGACCACCTGCACGGCAGGAACATTAGAAATAAGAGATGTTGCGTCAATCATATGGATGAGCTCGGATCATTCATTGCAGCAGCAAATGTTGCGGCTCATGCAGCAGATGATGTAAGGAAGAGCCCCTGGCAGCAGTCGGCACGATTTGCTCCCTCCAGCGGGCATACACCATGCTACATATGCATGGCATGTGCATAATCATTAAGGCGGAGTCAAGGAAATGCCACGATTGGCCCACACCCCCCTACTTCGCACCTTCGCTTCCTGTGGTGCCTCCTGGCCGTCAGTGCAGAATAGTTGTGGGAGCTGACCGACGTTTTAGCCAGTTTATGCGAGAGTGTGTGTCCAGCGCACCATGTCGTTGGCATTGGTGGACGCGATCTTACCAAACTCCTCCAGCACCAGCGGTTTCCCTGGCAGCAGCGCCTCCGTCGCCAGCTGGTGTCCCTCAGTGAACAGCGGCACCAGCCGCACCTCTGCATGCATGCAAAAGCAGGAAGTGAGCTGAACGTACTCGGAACACAAAGTAGGCTCTGTCGAAGGTTCCTTCGCACGAGTGGGTTCAGCCCCTGGCAGCAGGCATCAGTTGTCAGCTGGGGCCTACATAGGAAAACAACAGCATCAGGCGCATAGCTAAGTGACAAGATCCAATTATCTGAGTGCGATCGCGAACAAGGACAAGGTTACAAAAATCTGCGGGGACATCCACCGCCAGCTGGTGGCCCTTTGTCCTGAACACCGGCACCAGGCGCTCGTCTGCCGTCCTCGGTTCGGCCTGGACTGAAGTCGAAAACGGGTCAGACTGGCGCTAACTGCTTTTTCTATTGCCGTTCATCTGGGCTGGTGATCGTTCGAGTTGCAGTGACAACAGCTGCGTGGCCGTCGATACCAGCATCATCAACGGGAACATGCATGTTCCCAAAACGGGAACTCGTCGAAGGAGCAGGCCTCTCGCTGCTGCCTGTTTACTGCTGGCAGCCATGGACTTAGCGGCTCAGACAGACCAGGCTCACCGGTGGTGTTCCAGTTGTCGGGCCACAAGTGGAAGGCGGCGTAGTCGATGTTCGGGCTCGAGTGCTGCCCCACAAAGTCCTGTGGTGCACATTTATATCAAAATCAGTGGATGTCTGTCCTTGTTTGCTGTCTGCTGGAAGACATATGGGCCCACACACGCTCGCGTGCTGCCCCACAAAGTCCTGCAGGCCACAGACCTGAAAACTTTTCAAGAGTCGACTTGACTAGCTGCAGAGGTGCATGCAACAGTAGTGTCAATTGAGATGGTTCGGTCTTTCCTCTGAGCTCGTGTGAGAAGGACGCATTATCCCCACCATTATCAGATGGAAGCAGATCCTTCATGACAGGCAGGATTCTTTGGGGCGGGTTGCCAGCTAGATGAGGGCGCGCCTGGCCAATGCGGCCGGACCAGCCGGGCGCAACATTGCCGGGGGTGCCGAAGGGGTTGTACTGCGCATAGGGGGTGCCCTCCAAGAAGAAGCCCTCCTCCCCCAGCGTCACCTGCAGCAAAGATAGAGCTGTCCTCTTCGATTTTGTTAGCCATGCATCGACTCTTAGGCGCCGAAAAGAGGTTGTACCTTCAATGTACTACCTCCTCCGCAGGTGGCACCTGCCATCAGATGACCCGAGAGGCTTCACAGTGCACCAGGCTGCAACGGCTTCCAGCCTTGGTTCACCATATCGATCACGGATGGGCGGCTCACCATGTGATTGGGGTCCACAGTCTTCATGAAGGCAGCCATCTGGTTGACCCACGTCGTCACCGGCCCTGGGTTGCCTGCCGAGCGACACAGCACCCACTCAGCGCCTTCCAAGCTGTGCAGGTGAGTTGGGCCTCATCAGACGCCCTCGCCATAGACTGCTCCAGATGGCAGTCCAAACGGGTTGCCTGCAGGATATGTGCCGTTACCATGGCAGCGCTGCAAAGCTGCAGATATGGGTTGGCCCTCTCCAGATGCCTACCCTGTCTGCCTTCAAAAACAGAAAAGGTCGCCCAGCGGATCGAGGGCCATCAAGGCCTTGGAGAAAGCCAGTGGTGACGCTCGAGCTGCACTCCTGCCGGCACCGTACATGCCGCTGCCGGCTCCGTGAGTTGCGCAGCAATTTGGCAGCGGAAGGGCTTCGTTTCACACAGCCAGCTATCCCACCAAGAGCCATTGCAATGCATGCCAATAACAAACCTGGCGGTTGCTGCGACTGCGGGTTGCGCGGCTCGTTGTAGAGGTTCCACGAAAAGATCGCCGGATCATTCTTGTACAGGCCCCCAGTGTAGACGTTGCGCCGGTTGGCCAGCGTCCGCACATGGTTCATGTAGGTCTGCTTCACCCGAGGGCTCGTCCAGAACTGGTCCTCGCTGACGCCCGCCCAACGCACATACTGCGCGCAGATGGATAATGCAAAACTGGACGGAGAATGAGCAAGGGCTGTGCGTGGTCGTTACAGCAGCAGCGCGGGTGGACAGCACCAGCAGGGCATGCGCTGCGGGGCGTGTGCCAGAACGTGCGTGATGCCCTCAGGCCCAGCCAGAGACATCCGGCGATGAGCCGCCGCCAACACCCGCCGCTAGACTAACCTGGCACCATGCTGCCACACATCCCTTGGCAAGAGAGGATGTCATGTGAAATGCAGGAGCGCCGCCGCACCGCGCCCTTGTTGTCCGGGATCTGCCAATTGTCGATTATCGTGAGAACCGCCTGCAGCAGCAAAGTACACCACGGCGCTTGGGTGAGGTTGGTCAATGGCGCATGCGCCCTTGAAAAGGTGCGTGCAGTGCTGAGCCTGTTGCGCCCTACGGCGACTGCTTGTGGGGCTGTGAACCCTGTTCAGACTCATTGCATCGCCCAACCTCAAACCAACACAGCCATCCGCTCGGGCACTCAGCTCAGGGGCATTGTTCAGGAACTGCTCAATCCACATGTGACGGCGGCGCGCCTTGAGGTTGAAGCGCGCCGACTGAGCGAGCATGTAGTCCAGTGCCCGGAACACGGTCTCGTTGTAGCGCCCTGTGCCAGCAGGCGCAAAAAGACGAATAACATGATTTGGTCAAGATGCCGTCCCGTTGGATCGCCCTTCGAGAGGCGCAGTCAGCAAACACGACCCTCGCTGGCTGTCAGGCTGCAGCTCTGGCACGTGTACAACAGTGGCGGATCAGACTCGCATCTGGACGCTGCCTGCGTGTTGACATGGCGGCCCGACATTCCCTCTTTGCCGCGCTTGTTGTGCACACGCAAACGAGACTGGTCGGTCCAGCAGATTGGCACGCGTGCAAGTCCTTCAGCAAAAGCGCCAGGGTTCTGACTCGTAGGGCAGACACGAATCAAAATTTCAACAGATGCAGCAAACCTCCGTGTGCTTGCGTGGCCCTGGTTGCAGCACGAATTCCGAGCATTCGCCGCCAGCGACGAATGTTATTTTATCCCACATGATGTTCGTCCCAGATGGAGTGACAACTGACAACAGGCACTTCGAAGGAATCTGACAGCACACCGGGCCCAGGCTGCAGCACGAAGCCAGAGTAGTCGCCTCCGGCAGCAAACACGCGGTAGACGCCGAGCCCAGCACCGTTGGCCTCTGTGAAGCGGCGCGTGACGGTGTCGTTTTGTGCTGCGAGGTAGGCGGGGGCGCCCGCGAGCGGCGGCGGCAACGGCAGGAAGGTGCCCGCCAGGATGAGCTCGTTGTACCTGCAGAGAGCACCACGAGGAGGGCATTCAGTCCCTTGACTGCATGAATGGAGGCGGCAGTGGCGGCGGCGGCGGCATGAAGGTGCCTGCCTGGATATTCACTCTGTCCCTGCGACGTGGACAAGATTCAGCAATTACTGTCATCCGACAGTACTGACGCATGTCTCCTGCTGGTTCAGTGCCGGAATCAAGTCGTTTGAGTCGCCGCTGCCTGCTTGCCTGCGTGCCGCATCATAGCAAGCCGGTATCAGGAGTGCAGCTGCAGCATGAGGGATGACACCACCCCTCGTCTATCTTTGAAGGAGTGAACTGGGCCTGCTGAGTCAAGCAGCTGCACCACCCCATGCATATCAGCCTTGAGCGTTCAGAAATGGCGGCAGCACTGATCAGAGAGACCAGCGGCTTGAGAGCTTAACAAGCTGATGGGGTTCCATCACTCAAAATACAGGCAACTATTCCCAGTGCACAGGAACTCGCAACATTGTCTCGTTGAGAGATTCATATGTGAAAGTTGTGTGATTAAAAACGCGCACGAGTTCCAGCCGGTGTACAGGAACTCGCGGCAGGCGTCATCCACGAAGCGGCAGCCGGATGCGCGGATGATGCTGGCACTGGCCGTCTGCAGCGCGACAGTCGAAGCGATGCCTGCTGCAGGCGTCGAGGGCGCGACTCCGGCCAATGCGCCGCTCGGCGGCGCCTTGGGCAGATGAAACACGGTCGGCGCCGCAGTGGGTGCCGCTGTAGGGGCTTTCGTGGGAAGCTCAATCGGTGCTGCCGTGGGCGCCAGCGTCGGCGCCTTGGTATGCAATGCAGTGGGTGCCTGCGACCTGGTAGGATATGTACCAATTCTCGGGAGAGGCGCCGCCGTCGGGAGCTTGATCGGCAGCGCCCTCAGCGGCGGCGCCTCTGCACCCGGCCGGAAACCGAACTCTGCATCAAGTACAGCTGGAGTCTTACTGCCTTTACTCTGACATCTCAAGAAGCTGCCATGCAATAGCAACTCATTCGCAAATGCTGGAGCGGATTGGCGAAGCTTCCCACTTCAGAACAAGCATGGCATGGCCTCAGACCATACAGCCAGCTGGCCTGACCACCATCAGCTCTGCATGTGCAGGCTCACGGTGCCATGCCTCGAGAACTGAGCTTTGCAACTCGTCATTCCGTCTGGCGCCACATACAGAGCAGGACATTCGCTACCCACCTCCTGCTGCACCCCCGAAAGGCTCTAATGCCGGAGCTCCTGCCGCGGTCGGCGCCACAACTGGCGCAGCAGTCGGTGTGGTCGTGGGGCGGGCGGAGGGTGCCACCGTCTTGGCGGGCGGCAGCAGCGGCGCGTTTGGCAGCAAAGCCAGCACTGTGGCAGGGGGCGGCGCCCTCGGCCGCGGTGTCGGTGCCTTCGTTGGCTGCTGGATGGGCGCCGCCGTCAGGCCCCTTGACGGCTGCATCAGCGGCTGTATCGGCGGAAAGCGCGGCACGAATGGGCTGTTGGGCGCTGCACCGGCGATTTCCAGCTCGGGAGCCGGGGCTTCTGCATCCGGCGCCGCAGGGTCACGGACCTGCTCTGGCAGGATGTTGCCCGGCGGCGGTGGCGGCGGGAAGGGCGGCGGCTGCAGTGGCGCCGGGACAGGCGGCGGAGGCGGGCTGGGGGGCAGGAGCCTCTTCACAGTTTGCAGCAGGCTGCGAGTACCGCCTGAGCTGCCGGTCAGAGTCTGAGCTGGAGGCCTGACCTCAAAGCGCTCGGCAGGCTTGTCCGGCTGCGGCGGCGGCGGTGCACCTGCACTCGGTGAGCAGACGCGTGGTGCTGCCGTTGGCACAATTCAAGCCAGGTTCCAGCCAATCACAAACCGTCCTTTTCGCAGATCTGCTTCGAAGGCATGCATCGAACCTGCAAGATGCAGGGCAAGTACTCACCTGTGGGCTGGGCTGCCGCCAGCATCGAAGCCACACCAATAGACCAGTTATCACGTCCCAGGCTGTCAGTGGCTCGCAGCTCGAGGCCGCTGTCATGCTTCTGCCTGCCGGCGCCTGACTGGCACGCAGGCGCTAGAAGCAAAGCAATTCGCAGCGATAGAGTGACGAGGCGTGACAAAAGTGTTGTCGTTTGGTGGCGGCAGCCTACCACCATGCTGACCAGGAGCCAGGTTTGCTATGCTCGCGCTGGCTGCGAACCTCGATGATCACACCGCTGCTTGGACCGACCACAGTGAAACGGCTGACACCTGGCTGGTCCAACACGCAAGGTCGGATGCTGGCAACTCGTCGCCAGAAGCATAGCATGGCGAGCGACCATACAGCGCGGACTGCGTCACGTTAACGAAAACCTGACGGCAGGCAGAGCAATACGGAGGCGGAGCTGTCTGGCTCATATCTCTGCCAGCTCACAGGCCATTTCGTTGGCCAGGTGGATGGCCTCTGGCTGTTGGACCGGGGGCAAAAATTGGTGGCCTGTCTGGCGGCTGCCCATGCTTCACGGCATCTCGCAAACGCACCAACCTCTCCAAAGTAGTCTGGAGCCATTACTCAGAAAAGTATGCCGCCATCGCTGCAATTATCACCGGTCGGGGTCACTTCATTGCGTCATGTACTGCCACGGCCCCTTGTCGGTGGAGCCGATACTTCTCGGCTGTGTGGTATATAGTGCGTTCTTGAATAACGCTTCTGCACAGCAACGTCACGTGATGCGTCAGCACGAATTGTTGGCAGAATGGCCCTCCCACTCTCTGATCCGGCTAAATCATATCTCTCAGCAGCGTACCCGCCGCAGTTTCTAGGCTAGGCTGTGAGAAGATGGCCGCCAAAGGCAAGTCAAGATCCTAAGCCATCCACACCGCCAAAAATCGCTTATGCAGTCATTCAGCCAGCTAGACAGTCATGCGAAATCCTGGCTGGCTTTTAGTTTGATCACCTTCGGTGGTTTTAACTTATGCACTCAAGTTTTCCGCTTGTTGTTATTAGAAAACATGCTGTATGGCAGGCTCGTGCGTGCTAATTCCCTATGTACGTACGTCTGCTGCAGCAGGCGCCAACTCAGCGCAATAAACCCGGGGCACGAGCCAATGGACAGTCCTGGATGCTATCAACGTGGGAAAGGTCATCACCTGTATCCTGCTCGCGGCGTGCATCTGGATGCATGGCGGCGTTCACAACATGCGTCAGGTGACCGCCATCATCACACATCGTCCAATGTGCATCCTGCGCATAATGTGAATAATGTGCATCCTGCGCATAATGTGGTGACGGTGCATCGATCACATGTGTTTGTCGCCTCTTGATTGGCCATGATGCACGGTTGCCCTCGTCTTTGTCTCCCTCTGATCACGCGGGTGGCGCCCTATGTACTACAGGTCCTCTACATCGGGCTTCAGGGCTCATATGTGAGTATCGACAGACATCCTCTATCACAGGCTGACCTGTACCGGTCTCCTGCGCTCCCAGCAGATGTTCTGACTCCCTGAATTTGAGGGGTGAACTGCCACCGATGCGACTTTTCCTGCGAGCTCGAGCTGCACTCGGTATGCAGCACGAGCAGGGCATGCCAAAGCTGGAAGCAAGCGGTCACACACGAACCCGCTCTCGAACAGCACCGATTGCCATGTGTAGATGCTGTGCTGATGACACCGATGCCCGCGCTCCACACGATTCCAGCACGAGCCTCACACGTGGTCAATGTCTCGTTCGCAGATGCTGTACTGGTTCTGGCACCAGCTGGCGGTAAGTTTGAACCAGGTAAAAGCACTTTGTTTTATAATGATTTGGTATGGTTGCGGTTTAAAAGATTTTTTTTTGGGTAAAGTTTAGGTGCCAGATTTCAAGCCTCTCATGGCGCCGGCGTCCGCTTTTACCGTCTGGGTGCTGGGCATTGGGATCGTGGGTGTCTGGTGAGCTGCTTGAGCTGCGACTGCTTCCATGCACCCAGAGAGCTCCGCACAGCCACAGAAAATAGTGCCAACGACCCCCCTTCGGCTTTGAAAGATTTTTTTCTTTCTGTTCTGTCCCGCAGGTACACATTCCCGGTCTTCTTGGCGTTTAGTAACCCGAACGACATTTCGCCTTGGTACGCAATCCTCTGCATCGCCGTCTACTCCACAGGTGCGGCAGCATCTGCTCTGTCTGTGCAGGCACTGAAACCCACCTTCGCAATGTTGCGGCACTGATGCGTGCACGCAAAACAAAAAAAACCACTGTAACGCCGCAATGCGCTATCTGCCTGCTGAAAACTCTGAAGCATTTGCGCAGCTTGCCTTGCACACCCGCACGTCTCCGAGCTCGGCGGCGATGCCTCGTCACGCACCGGCACGCAGCCGCCGGCAACCTCCTGAACTCTTGCACTCACTTCGAGACGGTTCTTCGCTGACACCGGCTCGTGCACCACCGACACAGGGAATTTCCTGAACATTGGCACCGATTGGTACAAGGCGGGGGCCAAAAAAGCGGGCGCAGGGCTGGTCACCACTGGGCCCTACATCTGGAGCATGCGCCCCAACTACCACGGCGACTGGTTGCGGTGTGTCGATGCATTCACTCACTGCTGCAATGACCGGATATTGTTGCTGTTCTATTGGCTGATCCCAAATTTGGAGTGTGCGCCCCAACTGCCCAGCAAAGGGCTGCGGTGTGCCAGCCTCTCTGCTGTCATCTCTCTTTGAGACCTGAGTAAAAGCATCGACACAGAGAAGCCTGCCGCCTGTGTGGCGCACATGCAGAGGTGCTCGCAGACCGCACTGTTAGCTGGTGCGGCCGCTAGCAGACCCGGGCAGAACATGAGTTGTTTGAAGCCGGTGCTGCCAGGCTCGCTCAGGCGAGCCCCGTCTGTCTGTGTGTTTAGACGGACATGCCAACGGGTCTGTCCGTCTAAACAGACGGACAGCAACTGTGATCCCATGCTCTGTCGAGCATCATGATGGCCCATCTGCGGTCTATCTCAACACATAATTTCATTGGCCCTTGACTTCAGGTACATCTCCTTCGCAATGGTGTCTGGGCGCGTCGTGGCCTTCTTGGTGCCGGCTATAGTAATTTTCTTCAACGTTGGCGCCATGCCAGAGCACATTCAGACCAGCGAGGCGCGCTACGGGAACGACTTCCTGGATTACGCCAAGAAGACGCCGACCATTGTGCCCGGCACCTGGCCGGCTGTGTCGCGCGCCACGGCGGACAAAGTTGGCGACGGCACGGCTGACAGGAAGTCGGACTGACGGCAGCGCAGCTCGCTGCAATTGTTTCTTGGCAGGATTGCACATTCTCTCATGAGGCAGCCCAAACGAAGCTGAGCATGGTGTGACCAGCAGACTTTGCCTATATGTGTGTGTGTGAGCAGGACTGCTGCAGGATTGTTGTGCCGAGTGTTGGTCGAGTAAATGTAATCCTGAGTTTGATATATCTCCAGCCAATACTTCAGCCGCATCGGACCTGCTTTCATTTCAGCCGACCCATGACAGCTGCGTCGAAAGTATCGCCTCCCGCATCTGCTGGATTCATCGACCTGTGCCAAGCCTTGCCTTCAGCCAGTACAGTCACCACTCGAGGCCGCAGCAGTCTTGCCAGTCCTGGTTTGTCGTCCATTTCCCATACCCGAATTGCCACGATGAATACCGCCAAGAACCACTCTGGCGGATTCTGATGTCTGCGCGATGTAGGACACCTGATCTGCTTGCGTCTGCCGAGTCCCGCCCGCCAGCAGCCTGCCGCAGCAGCAAGGCAATGGCAAAACAGCAGGCAAGCGGCTGCTGTGCCGCCACAGCGAACCTCTGCACTGGTGCCGAACCAAGCATGATCAGAGATGCAGACCTGCACGCAGCTGCCGCCGTGTCCACTCTGGCGCCTTGCTACGACGAGATCAGGGCCGCCAGAGCACCTGGCTTTCCATCCCGCGGCAGCCGTCCCTGCCTGCAACTATGGTACCTTCACAGCAGCAACGGAGGGTCGCCGGCACTGGATCTGAACTGGCTCCTGGTGCGCGCATTTGGTGCTATCATTCAGGCACCCAGTGCCATAGGTCTGGATGTGCAGTCATGCTTCCTGGCTGCGACACGCCGAAGTCATCTCGTTTTGCGGGACAATCACCGTGCTTGAGGTGTCAGGTAGCCCGCAACATTTCCATTCATGTCATGTACGTCCGCATGTCCAGCCAGCCTCCCGATGCAGCAACTGAGTTAGCATTGACAGTCAGTGCGGCAGTTGTGTCATCGTTCCAGGCGACTGCCATGCCGGACAAGTGGGGCCGCCATGATGTGCACACAGCGGCCTGGCCGGCCCTGCAGCGAGCCTGCCCAGGCGCCAACCGCTGCCTAGACTGCAACGAGTCCTTTGCCGTCTTCAGACATGTGAGCGGTGCCTTTTAGAGTGCTCTATGCGTTTACACCAGTCATACTCTGCAGAACATGTTCGTGAATGAACGTTTGAGCGCACTGATATCGTAAGAAGTAATGACACCCTAACGTGTTACGCCATGCTGCTGCAGACTGTGCCGACGACAGTGGCGACAGTGCCGCTGGCGGCGCTGCTCCTGCTGCGCATGGGCGTGCACTGCGACATCGTCCGGAGCGTGTTGCAGCACCGCTACGCCACGGAAGCTGGCGTGCTGTCTGTCGTGTTGCCGAGACGTTTTGGCTGTGCCGCCGCAGTGGCGTCAATGCCGCCCGGGCTGACTGCTTTTGGCAAGCAGCAGGCGGCCAGCGAGCAGGTGGCCAGCCTGCTGGCCACAGTCTGCATGTATGTAGTGCTAGTAAAGCAGCAGGCGGCCGCATCAGCAGCAGCCGATATTCAGGCTGCTAGCGGGCAGCAGGTGCCGCGGGACACAAAGAGGAAGCCCACCGAATGCAGCGCACCTGCAGCAGCCGGCGCTGCAGCGGGTGAGGCGCAAGTGGCTAAAGTCCCAACGGAGACGTCAACAGCGGCGACAGCAGCGCACCCCCAAGCTGCCGCGGCGCCAGTGCAGGCTGCATCAGCGGCAGAGGCTGCGGCGGCGGCAGCCGCACAGGGAGTCCCGGCAGGGGCGGCGGCGGCGGCGGCAGCAGGCTGCCAGCGAGAGGTCCCGTACAGATGGCGGTCGCATCAGTCTCCGGCGCCCCTGGTGGGCCAGGTCTCCAGGCTGCAGGTCCTGCGCACCCCTGCCCCCCTATGATCGTCTGTCTGTGATTATGTAGGCCGTTCCGCTGCCGCACGTCGTCCTGATCACAGTTCGGCCTCGCATTAGGAGCGTTCAAAGATCAGAGACTAGGTCGCGACATCACTCGTGCTGCTTGCAGCCTGTCAATAGATGGAGCCGCTGACAGGAGCAAAAGAGTGCCTTGCTGTAGCCTGAGTTGTTGTTGGTGACATATCTTGCTGCAGGCTGAAATGGTGGACGTGCAGCAACAGCTGTGGGGGCTGATGCACCAGCAGCAGCCGCTGCTGCTAGGCGGGGCGGCGACACCAGCAGCTGTGACAGGAGTCGATCTCGACATGTCAGCAGGCGCGCCAGCGGTGTTTGGCGAGCTCAACATCGGCGATCATGCAGCCGGCCGGCTGTCAGCGCCACCAGTACGGAGCCCCATTCTGCAGCTTCCGATTCCGCAGGAATACGTCTCGTGGCGTGCAAGACCACCCTGCACGACACAGCCTCCGGTGGCGGATATGATTGCACCTGCTGGCGGAAACGAGTGCGGCACTGTCCCATCGATTTCGCAACCGGCTGACAATGCCATGGCGGCAGAGCCTTGCCGGCAGCCGGAAGACGGGTCTGCGGCATCTTCTGCCCAGGGTAGCATCGTCCGCTGGGACTCAAAGGCTCTACTGCCAGCTTCGAGGAGGACTAACAGGCCAGCTGTGGGCACGGGGAACCATGGCGCGAAGGCGGCCAGTGCGGCGGCCGAGAATGCGGCGCTTAAACAGCAGGTAACTTCCTTACCTCCTTGCCTTGTTGTTTGCTGAGCTTGCACTGTTGCTTGTGAAATGCAGTGACAAGCTTAAGGGTAGTTGACTGATGCGCAAGAGTATTGAGTGTGGACAATGCTAACCACATGAAGCCTCTCTGCACAGCTGGCGGCAACCGAGGCGACGCTGCAGCTGGTGAAGCAGCAGCTGGCCGCCACTCGTGCCAAGGAGCCTGGAATGCGTTGATGAAGCTGCCGAGTGTGCAGCAGAGCACATGAGGCCGAATGCGGTCGTCTGTTTGCAGTAAAGTGTTATGAGGTACGAGTGTGACTTCAGGACGTAGTCGTATGCATCAGGGATCAGGCCCCAGGTGCAGCAGAGGCTGTCAATTGTTCTGCATGCCGAGCTAGAACTAACATGATGAGTGGCTCACAATGATTAGACAAACGATAGCTTGCTGCCACTCATCACCGGCCTCGCCTTGGTCTGAAGGACTGTCTGTCAGTTGACGCCTTTGTAGCATTGAATCTTCTCAATGCAGCCCGCCCTTCGTTGATATCTGCTTAGGCAATTGAGCTTAAGGTGCACGCCGCACCATCCAAGCACCTACGCCGCCGGGTGCGTGAAATAATGCAAGCCAACCAGGTACATGTGCATCATAGCGCTCAACAGCATCGGCAGGCATCTGTTGCACCGCATTCCACTGCGCAGCAGGTCTATTGGTGATGCACCACCCAGCAGCCATGACAACGTCAGCAGGTGGTGGCGGCTCCAGCACTACTACACAGACGGCTGCGCCGAAGCAGCAGCAACAATTTGCGGCTTGAATATTTAATACCATCCTGAAGGCACGCGGCCCGCGCGGCGTGAACCAGCAATTGGCAGGGCAAGGACGCATGTCGAAATAGTCGCTGTGGTCAGCTTATTCTACCAGTACCACAGACATCATACGACAGCCGAGCAGCGCAGTGTAGCGGCGCCATTAGTACTCCTCATCAGCAGCTTCGTGAATGGATGACGTTATCCGACAAGGCCTGAGATTGCAGCCAAGAAGGCGAAGCCTGCTGCCACCCCTGCGCATCCCGGCCACACAAAATGTTCGGCTGCAATTCCGTTTTCATGCGCGATTGATATGCTTGGATCCCCCAGCAGCATACACAGCAACAAGTTCTCGATACAGCATAAGGACCATCTGCAGACAGCAGGACAGTGTGCATACCCATCAAAGCTGTGCTGCTGCTACTGACGCCGCCACTGTGCAAGGCGCCGCTGGGAGCGGGGGCAGGGTCAGCAGGGGCAGCGGTAGGAGCGGGGGTGATGTTTGCGTTACACGTCCCGCCTGCCGGCACGGTGATCTGCAGGCCTGCAAATGCACAGGCAGCGGGGAACAACCTGGTAGACCCTCAGCCGAAGCCTGATAACCTGGCATGGCAGCTGAGTGTTGCTGCCAGCACCTTGCTGGCAAAACCACTGCGTGTGCTGACAAGCTGCCTGTGTGGACAATTGTCATTCAAGAATGTCCGCTGAGCCTCCAAGCAAGGACATGGCTGCTGTGGCACACCAGGCTGGATGAGATTGACATCAGTAATCTACAAGGCAATCAGTGGGAAAACTGATGTCAGCTCGTTACACTGTAAGACGCTTGCACAGTAGATGGACGGCTTCAACTTCAGTCAACTTGTCGTCGTGCAAACAGAAGACAGGCAGTACTACCTGAGGGTTTGCTGCTTCGAGAGCGGCTACGGACACGTTGCAGGCGGCAGCAAATGTGGCTAAGATCATCCTGCAACGAGTGACAAGTGAGAAAGCCAGGTTTCTGATGGGATTTCACTGAACTGAAGTTCATGGCATGCGAAAAGTCATGCTGGGGCATTGCTGGCAGGCGCATTGCCAACTTGGAACACCTCGTGTTCGCCTCACACCCTTCGTTCATGCATCATGTACCATGTGTGTGCATCCGAGAATGACAGCTGCTGTTTCATGTTCAACGTGTGAACCTTGGTCATGCACGTGCCCCAGTTCGCACAATTGAGATCGTCGTGTTCCCTGCTGCATTGCAGGGGGGCACACTCCTTCGTTCAGGAACGCACATGTATTGCCGGTGAAAAGTGCAAATCATCATCATCACATGAGTGCACACAATGCCCACAGGATGCTGCAGCTCCAATGATGCACAGCAAACCAGACTGTGCTGCGACACACGAGTGCAATGCCCATGCATGGCCTGCACAGCCAGTGGAATGTGACTCGTGGAGTTGGCGGACACGCAGCAACAGAATACTTTCTCTCCAGGTGGTGGTGCTGCTGCTCACCTGAGCCGGCATAATTTGTTGGGCACGCTCCACCAGCCGGGACATTGATCTGTTGGCCTGCAAAGCTTCACATGCATCTCGACTTGCCACACACAAGGCAAGCGCCCGGTCAGCAATGATGCATGCTGTTTGACTTGTAAGTGCGTGGACGATCTGTGAATAGCAGCGAATGGCACATGGCCACACATGGCATACTGGGTGTCTTTTGCAGTGAGTTGCACCATGCGCTTCTGGGCAGTGCATCTCGTCGTCAAGACACGAAGCTGGCGTTGGTGATCTGCAGACACAGGTGCCTGGGCTTGTAAGGAGCTCGCTATTCAGGGTTTGACACGGTTGCAGTGGCGTGTTGAGTGCAAGCAATCAGACGATGATGACATTGTCGTACCAAATCAGCAGCACATGCCGTCCTTGTGACGAGTGCGGTACCGGCCCCCTGGTGCTGCTGTATGCAGACTGGGCTCACACACTGCAAAAGGTGCGAGTCAGCAAGGCACTCGAGCACACCTGTGGGTTGGCAGCCTGCAGCTGCGGCAGCGTGACAATGCACCGCGTCGCAATGATGCTCAGAGTGTCCTGCGTCTCTCAACAAAATCGCGTTCAGATGAGCCTCACCAGCAGAATGTCCGCAGCCTCACGATCGATCGATGCTCACTGCACCGACTCCATGCTTGCCGAGCCGGTCATGCATGCAACGCTTGTATTGCGCCTGAGTGGAACCATGACAATGCTCTCAGTCGCACCCCTTGGGAGACGGTCTCAACGCCTGCAGCAGCACGCAGCGGAGGGGGGCTGTCAGCAGGAATCTGTGTCTCGACCGCCTGCTACGTGGAGACTTTACATTGCATGTGGACCCGCAGAAGCTGGAGCTGTGCCACAGTGCACAATGAAGTTGGCCAAGTTGTCCCACTTGAGGTGTACGGCCCAAATGTGTCGTCTGGCAAGACGCAGCAAATGAACTGCTGCGCTTGGGTGAGGCGTGCAGTTGCGTCGATGTGCTCGATCAGGAGGGAGGGCAAAGGTGGTGTGGTATTGGCCCCGCTGTGGCAGATTCCGCAACGAGGCTTCACTCGAATCAAATGGCATTATTTTTACGAGATTTCATTTTGCCGGATCCGCCGGATCTTCCGCCGGATGTGTTCCCGCCTGGAGGGACCTGCTGTCGCCGCCGGGGCCACTGTGGGAGGCAATAAGTCTTCAAGAAACCTTTCTGTGGCGATTGTGCGGCCCCGTGCAGCTCTGCACGCCGCAGAAGCTCCCGCTGCTGCTGTGGGTCAAGCGCCGCGCATCAGCCCTGCGGCAGCTGCAGTGCAGCGCCAACTTCGGCTTCAAGGCCGGCAAGGTCATCCAGCTGTCTTCCAGACACTCGATGCTCTGAAACGTCAGATAAACAGTTCTGAGTGCGACAGCTGTGTTGAAGCTCCTGAGCGGCAGACACGACTCATCGACTCTGCTATGAGCAACAGTCAGACTCTTCTCGGAGACTCGGACACTAGCAATTGGCGTGCATGCAAAGTACGCTCAGCGATCTCACAGCAGGAGCGTGATACGGCCCACCTTGCACGACAAGCTGCTTTCTCCGCCATGCCTGTAGGCTGAAACAAATGGCCCGAACTCTGTCCCGGAGCTCCTGACCCTGCTCAGCAGCACAGCTCCCCTGTCGGCGCTGCGCCTGGAGGCCATCGCCGGCTCCTTCCTGCAATGCCGCGACATGGCGACGATCGCCGGGTTTGGCGCGTCGCTGCGGCAGTTTGCGCTGCTCGATCTTTGGCAGCTGCAGCACGACAGCGTGCGGCGCCTCATCTGCAGTCTGCCGCTGCTGGACGTGCGTATGTTGTTGCAGCTCCTCGTCTGTGAGTCAAGCAACGGCCAACGAGCAAAAGCTTTCCTGGCGCAATCCACCTGGCTGTGTTGCAGCCCTCCATTGGTGATGAGGGGAAAGCGCCTGGTGCCCGGTGGTGGGCTACCGCTCTTGCAGTGTGGCTGGATTTTCTGGGCTCTCGATTATGCCCGGTCACTGAGCAGTGATCGAAAATGATGGCACCAGTCAAGCTCTGCAAGAGAGTTTGCGAAACACTGGCTCGGCATTGACAAAGAACACCGCCGCCGCTGCTGCCGCCAGCCCTGTTTTTGGCCCGGCTCGCTGCAACACTGGCACGCCGCTGTGAGAGTGCTCTGCAGCACAAGACGCTGGTGCCAACCCCAATAACCTGCCGCACAGGACGCTGTGCTGCGCTTCGACGGCGAGCACGACGACTCGTCCAGGTCCCTTGGACCCTTGCTTTTGGGCTGCTGCTCCGTCCTAACCCCTGCCATGCAGGGAACCTGGTCTTGACGGTTCTGCCTTTCCGGATGCTGCGCTGACGTCGACCCCTGCCGCACAGGACGCCGTGCTGCACTTTGGCTACTGCTGGTCCTGGTCCGAAGCCCTCCCTTTCGGGACGCCACGCCGATCTCGCACTGTGCCGCGCAGGATGCTGCACTGCACTTCGACGGCGCGGATGCCTAAGAGTGCTGGCCCCCCCGGCCCGCTGCCCTGCGTCGTCGACCGGCTGGCCGCTGCCGCAGGCGCCTGCCCCTGGCTGCGGTGCCTAGCGCTGAAAGAGCAGCGCAGCTCCTCGCCCGCCACACGACCCTGCCCCGAACACGTGACAGCCCTGTCGCAGCTGTCAGCCCTGACCGCCCTGGCGGTGCACGGCGCGAGCGTGGCCCTGCAGCCTCTGCTGGCGGCGTTGGCGGCCGTGACGGCGCTGAGGCGGCTGCGCTGGTGGAGGCGGGGCCTGGCAAGGCCGGCGGCGGGCGGTCGGCGCCGCTGCGGCACCAACTCTCGGCGCTGACCAAGCTGCACACGTTGTAGGTCGTGGCTTGTCAGATTGTTGCAGTGCCGCAGGCAAAAGGGGACAGAAGGCCAATTTGACATTGCAGCGGTGCAGTTGCAGCAACACGCACCTGGCAGATCAAGCGGCTCGTGTCTGCAGCGCTTCTGTCCGTTCATGTGCACCCTGCACCTGACTCGCAGCCGCCGTACGATGTAGCTGGCGATTCCACTGAGAGGTGCGCCAAGAATTCAGACCCGGCAGCCGAACTCATGTTGCACTGATCGAATCAGCATTGTTGTCGTGCAGGACAGCTGCTGAGCAGCCGCCTTGCAAGCTCTTCATGACATCTCACAGACGCACGCTCACTAACTGCACTTGAAACCTCTGCCGCAGGCCAACGTCCTGTGATGGGATGGCGCCCTGCCTTCTGGGGTGACAAGATCGGTGCGGGCACTGGAGGGGGCAGCCACCTGGCAACATCTCCTGATCCCGCTGCGCCTGCACTGCAGGCCAGCGCGCTGTCATGGGATGACGCCTTCCCTCCCGGGCTGACAAAACCGGTGCTGGCATTGGAAGGACAATCGCGCTGGCCGGCCCACAGCTGCCATGCCTCGCCGCCGAAACCATGCCGCGGCTCGACACGCTGCGCTACCTGGCCATATTCGACGCCGCCAGCTGCCCGGAGCTGCAGGACTGCCTCATGCCGAAGCTCGCCGCAGCGGCTGCAAGAATGTTAAGCTTGAGAAGCCTGCACCTGGTGCGAGACTGCACTGGCCTTTGCACCGCATCAGATCATCAAGGGCTTTCACCCCTCGGAGCAGTCCAGGACTGCTGGCTGACCCGAAAAACAAGCAGCAACCTCGCATGCCACATGCCGCAGATGCGCCACGACTTTGCGGACCTGCCGGCAGAGCTGGCGGGGCTGCCCGCACGCAGCTGGACCTTGACGAATAGGCCAGACAGAAAAAAATCCTGACCCTGTCGTCTGGTCGATCCTGTGGTGTTGCTCGACTGAGCGGCAACTCCTCTGCGCTGTGTGCCGTAGGTGCGCTGCGGTATTGTTACCCTGCCAGCGGATGTGTCGGGGCTGTCCCGCCTGCAGCTGCTGGCCCTGCGCGGCAATTGGGGCCTGCTGGCAAATGCCGGCGTCGCGCTGGCGTCCGGCGGTCTGGCCGGCCTAGCTACCTGCCGGACGCTGGATCTGCGAAGCGGCGGCCCTTCCCACCGGCGCAGGGTGCTGGGGTGAGCTCGAGTCCTCCTCCTCGGCAACTCGTCCTCTCGCTTTACTCACCACCTACGCCTGGCTGTGTCCTGCTTTCGATTTCCTTGCCATTGCAGCCTCTGCCCATAGGCTGCGTGCATGTCTTCAGTGGGAAGAAGGCTCCCTTTTGGAGCCCTTGCTGGTGAAACCTACTGGACGCTGCTGCTGCTGCTGTCCTGCCACACCCTCGCGTTGCATCGAGAGGTAATGCCGTCTCGCATGTTTAAGGGAAAGTTCCCTGCTGTGCAGGGGTGCTGCCGGACATCCCCACGCTGGCGCCTGTGCGTCTCTGCTCTGAATGCGTCACAGAGCTCTGAAATCGCATCCTCGACGGCTGGCTGCTGACATGCAGGCCAGAGGCGCTAGAGGCGCTGGTGAGCATGCCGGCGCTGCGTGGCGTTGATTGCACTGGACCCTGTCGCAACCGAACAGATGTACGGTCGCGCCGACGAGGCGCTCGCGATCGAAGAGCTGCGTGCAGCAGCAGCGAGAATGGGCCCTGAAACGACTCCGGCGGGTTTCGGCAGCTGCTGCGGTGGCGGCACTGCCATTAGTACGTTTTGTGAGGCACGGCCTGCTCCAGTCGGACGATTGGTCGTCGGTGGCTGTGGACGTCGCCTTCGAGGCGGCCAACTCGCTTCTGGGACAGGTGCTGGAGCGCTTTGTGGATCTGCAGCCGACGCTGTCGGCCGGCGCCGGCGGCGGCGGCCTTGTGGAAGCCGAGTGTCTTGGGGACGGCGTGGAGTTTGGACCGGAAGATGTCCGGTATACCGACATCCTCAGGGACTACAGCTCTGATGAGGCTCGAGACACATGCAGGGAGCTGTTGGGGTAGGTGCACTCCGCTGTCGCCTGGTCGTACAGGGAGAGAACTTGCGACTCTGCACGTCTGCAGGCTGATTAGGGTTGAGACTTGAAATGGAGCTGAGCTGATGGGTGGTCTCGTCGAAATATTCTGACAATGGTTCCCGAAGCCTGAAAGCTGGCTTATTCATATTGATGCTGCAGTCTGGCCACCTAAATCACTGTAATCAGTAGTTCGGATATGGGTTATCCTCCCAAAAGCCGTCAAACTCCTCCTCGTCGCCAGAACTGTTGGAATCCCAGTCCAAGATATCGAGCATACTTTCGGGCAACATGAGCGCAGAAAAGGGGAGGCTCCGGCACTTCAGCTGCCGGCCCACCAGGGAATTTGCTGGCTGAAATTCTGTGGTGATATCCATCGACCAGGTCTGCTCAGGATTGTCACGTGCGGGCGCCAGGCGAACCGGCGGCTGCACGACCGGTCTCGACATTGCCCGCAGCTCGTGTAGGGCGCTCAAATCCGACGCCTGCTGCTGAGCGGTCGGCGGCAGGCCCAGCAGCTCCAGCGCCGGCATCTTTGCGAGCGCGGACAGCAGTTCGGGGCTGCAGACAGCAAGGTCAAAGTGTCAGTCGTGTGTACTTCAGTATTTCGGTGTTTCAGCGCGCCCGGCGGCAGGCACTGAGCACGAAAAGCAGCGCCACGCGCTGACGTGCTCGAAATGCAGCATCGCGGTTCGTGGCGACGGCGCTGCAACTACGATCTGCAAATTCGAGAAGCAGTCGGCGCAGAACAGCAGTGTGGCAGACAGCAGGCTTGCCGGCGTTTGCGGCGCTCGCTGCAGGGTGCTCGCCTGAGGGCGTAGCGGTCACAGGAGTCGCCGCCGAGTTCGAGGCGCCGGCAGGCCGCGAGGCCGGCAAAGCCCTGTAGCGATGAGGGGTGCTTCTGGTTGTAGGCCAGCAGCCGGTCGTTGTCGCGCAGGCTCAGGTGCTGCACCGCGCTCAGAGCGGCCAGGTCGTGCGGCAACGCCCGCAGCCAGCAGTCCACCTGTGGAGCGCGCACAGTGTGCCGCTCAGCCACTGAGCCGCTGCGCTCGGCAAGCCGGTGCAGGTGCAGCCAGCAGGTGCGGCAAAGCCACTGGTCGTCCGGTTGCAGCGGAGCTGGCGCCCTCAAGATTGACGATGGTGACATGTCCTCAGGACGGACGGCGCCACCATGCATCATTCGGCGACCCGAGCATGCCGCATCCGATGGGACATCAGGTGCTGGCCACGAAGCGCTTGCCAGCCCCGCACGAACACCTGGGCACACCACCGTTGGGGCCCACTGCATCACACCAGGTGCAGGCTGTGCAGCTGCGGCAGGCGCCCCATCGTGGCCACCAGCGCCGGCGACATCTGCCGCGCTTCCCCCGCAAAGTCCGCGCCGCAGATGGCCAGGTGACGCAGCGCCGTCAGCGCCGGCAGCTGCGCCGTGAGTCGGGCATCACAGACGTCCTGCTGCCTGCGACCTCGTCCCTCCACCAGAACTACCAGCCTGGTGAGGCTGCCTGGGAGCGGGTTGCGCAGCAGCGGCGCGCTGCCCTGCGGCACGCACACGATTAGGGTTTGATGTCTCTGCTGCAGCAGCAGACATCCATGTGTCACTCGTCACTTGGGCGTGTTGCTTGTGCTTCACCTCTCCGGTGCAACACACGCGCTTGAGTTCACGTGGCACAGCAGAACTGCCAGCCATCACCACGCAGCTAGCGTGCAAAGGGGACAGGGCCGGGTGGGCAGATGCATGCAGAAATGTGGCAGCACACCTGAAGGGTCTCAAGGTTTTGTCAGCGCCGACAGCGGGTGCTTCACAGGGTGATTGCGGCCAGTGGGGCGGATGCGCAGAGACAGCTGCCGCAGCGCCGTCAGCGTCGCCACGCCGGACGACATTCCGAGGATGGGGGCGCCGTGGATTGCGAGGCTGGTGAGGTGGGACAGCCGCGAGACGCCCCTGCCCACAACCCTGCACAGGGTACCCGTGATGGAGAACAACAGGGCATGCAACAGCACTCACTGGTCCCGGAGCATTCCATGTGCCAATGCCGTCCAGTCAAGCTTGGTAGCTGGGGCGTTGCCATGCCGCCCACCGAGCCTGCGAGCCTGCTGGGCGCGCCTGCGGGTGCCGCATGGTTCGGATCCACTGCTACAACCTCAGATGACCTGATGCTTCATCATCGAGTAGTGTGCACGAGCTCGAGGCAACTCCACAACCGTGGACACTCCATTTCTGAATCCTCGCTGCCGTTCCAATCATCTGAAGGGGGATGACGCACTGCATATGCGAGCTCGGGCCACACTCCAGCGGCAGCCCCAGAGCCAGCGACCGCAGCGCCGGGCAGGCTTTGCTGGCGGCGCGCAGCAACCTCAGCAGGTCGGGCAGCTCTGATTTGTCCGGCTGCCCATGAACATGATCCTCAGACGGCCGCTCGAAGGTCAGCGCCAGATCCTGCATAGTTGGCAGCGTCAATCACCCCATGCTTGAGCATATATCGCCAACAGTCCCAGCCAAGCACCCCAGATGCGAGGCCTCCTGACAGTGCTGCCAGGAATGCAAAGCGGGACAGAAGCACCATGAACTGCGGAATGCTCCGACTGCAAACGGGCCGCCAGTGAACATGGTGCCAGTGCCGGCGCCGGGACAGGCCTGGCGGCAAGCGCGCCTGCAGCAGCGGCAAGCCGCGCATCAGGCTGATCATATCCGCATCCTGCACGTGCAGCAGCCTGAGCAGCGCCAGCTGCCGCAGGGTGCCGCCCAGGGTGCCGACAGCCCCCAGGCCACGGCGGAGATTGGGGCCGGCAAAAGGCTGGTCCAGCCGCAGTCCCTGTAGCGGCGCCGCAGCGCACAGCTGGGCCAGAGGCAGCGCCTCCCCGTCTCCGCCCTGTATTGAGTGCACGTTTCTGCTTAAACGTGCGTGCTCGAAGTCCTCGAGATCGATTGTACTCACTGGCCAATGCTCACATGACGGCGCAGCACCGTCCCGAATGGCATCCTGCATTCTGTGCTGCACGCCGAGTACATGTGGCGACTTCCGCTCAGGCCGGCAGACGCATGGCCAGCGCACTCGCGGAGCAGATTTCCACTGAGTTTTAGAAGCGATTGTGGTGCCGACACCATGCACAGCCATGTCTGCAGCTTACCTGCAGAAGGATTCCGTCGCTGCAC
Organism: Deuterostichococcus epilithicus; assembly: GCA_033439295.1. Lineage (NCBI taxonomy): Eukaryota > Viridiplantae > Chlorophyta > Trebouxiophyceae > Prasiolales > Stichococcaceae > Deuterostichococcus > Deuterostichococcus epilithicus. The sequence goes on from JAVTLE010000017.1 coordinate 231,004, forward strand.
TGGACTTGCAGTAGCTGTGGCCCATGACGATTCAGCCACCTCCGCAGCGACTGGATCTGCTGCGGACCAACCGAAATCTTCCTCCGATAGAAGACGGCCGCCTCCCATAATGGGCCCGGCCGCAGCGAAAGCTCGCGGAAACCCCGGCACACCGCCAGCCCCTTGACCCTGCTGGGACCTTAGCAGGGTGTTTGGTCACAGGTTTTCATGCATACGCGGAACGTTGAACGGTGTGAATATACATTGTTAGCCTGTCGTCTTGCAGCTGCATAGCTTTTGCGCGCCTGTCCTGGTATGAGAGGTGCGCCAGGATCCGCTCAAGAATGTCGCCTGGAAGGTCATCCACTGTCCGTGAGCCTGGTCGGCGACCAGTTGACATGGTGCTTGGAGACTGGAACAGCGAGGTGAGCCTACTCAGTCGATGTCAGAAGCCAGCATGCACGAAGGCTGTCCCTGCGATCTAGATCACAAGTGCACTGGCAGGCAGCAGCGAGCCTCTTCGTGCGAGTTCTCGAGGTTACTGATGGGAATGCTGCGTGCTGCAGACTGCCTTAAGCAGGATTGGCCGAGCGCAAGTGCGAGCCGTGGCGACTTTTGTTGCTGACATCAGCATGTGTTGTGCAACAGCCTCTCACCCAGACCTTCCCTGCTCATATTGACAAACCAGATTGGAAGCCCAATGATTGTTCCCAGTGCTCGAGGCGCATTGCTCAACGCGTACTGGCGAAACACGGTGGCACATTGAAGTGAAGACAGCCTTGTCACCATCTGTGCAGCTCCCCCACGCCTGGACTCGGCAAATTGCCAATCGTACTGCCAGCGCAGCCAGACATTGCACTGCTTCTGCCATCCAGCGGCATAATTAGCTCCGGCAACAAGCGTGCCAGCTGTCCACTTGCAGCGCACACACAGGGTGCTGCGGCGCGCGGCACACCCACGCGCGGTGATGGCGCCGGCGTACGGCTTCCCGGCGGGCGCCCGCGGCCGGCGGCGGCGCCAGGAGTCGTCCGCGCTGCKGACGCTGCTGCTGCCGCTGGGGCACCATATCGCGCGCCTGCCCAACAAGCCGCCCGTCACCCTGGGCCTAGTGGGACGTGCGTCGCTTTTCAAGCCACATAGCCGCTGTCCACCTCTGGCCGCTGCTCACCTCCCCCCTTCTGCTTTTGGCGCTGCACCGACGGCAGCCTCCTGCTGCATGCGCTGCGCCGGCTGGGCGACCGCTGCTGCGCATCAGTGTGAGACGGCACCATTTCAGGGCTAGCCCTCTGACTTGGCGCACTATCACAGTCGCCACCAGCCGAAACCCCGACATGTCCTCTGGCCCTTCCGTAACGGCGCATCGCGTCCTGCTGCTGTCTCTTCTACGATCTCCGACCCCTTCGAGCCTTTGCATTTCGTGAGCTTCAACATCCTTGGCATACGGTCATGGCGGTGCTGCGACTCGAGCCGCCCGGCCTCGAGCTTGTGCCGCTGGCCATCAGATCTTACTTCATCGGACTTCCTTCGGGTGCCGTCATGGTGGCGCTGTCCGGCACTGAGAGTGCCGCCGCCGCGTCCCCTGCTGCTTGCTATCAACCTCGCTTGACCCTTCAATTCACCGTCAGACCCTTCAATAACTATTGTTTTTGGGTGCAGTCATGGTGGCGTTGTACCTACAGCTGCCTGGCCTCGAGTTCGTCCCGCCGACCGAGGCTGCATGCCTGCAACCGTACCGCATCCTCGAGGTCAGCTAGTGCTTGTCTTGACCCTCGTTCTATTCATGTGCCGTTGTTAACCGGCTTCCAGTGTGCATCTCCGAGAGCTGCCAGTGACACGAGCAACATGCTGTCGAGCTGCCCCTGTCTGTCACGCAGCGCCTTGCAGTCTCCTTGCTTGGGGGCACTGTGTGCGGGCGCGCGCTGCCAACACAGTGTCATTTTGCTGAGTTGTCGATGGCGTCTTTGCCAGGGAGGGGAGTGGGGCCGCATGCTGTGGAGTGGCCTGCTGCATGCAGGTGAGGCGCCTGACAGCGCTTGTTCATTGTATGTGGGCAGGTATCAAGTCTTACCATGTGCACGCTGTCTGTTTAACACCTCGAAAATAGGTTTGCTGACGAGTGTTGCCCTCAAATCTGCAGACGACATGCACATCTACTACAATATGGCGTCCTTCCTGTGGAAGGTGGGGTCCTGGTGCAAATCCAACTTGCATCCATTCTGATGAGTACCTGCCCAGTGCCCAGCAGCGTGCATTCAGACATGTGGGGCAGCACGGCGCCGGATTGAACGTCAACAGCTGGAAGCTGGTTGTGCTACAAGGTGGCATGCCGGTGCCGGCGCTCGGGTCCGCATGTTTTACGGCATTTCCGAGCTGCTGCTGGCGTACCCTCGCACATGCTGCTCTTTGAAAACAAAGGCTGCTGCAGGCGAAGAAAGGCCTCAGCATGCTACCCAAATCTTAAGAGTTTCGGTCTCACTCACACTCACACTCCCATACTCACACATGTCACATGCCACTTGCAACAACAGGGTGTCGTGCTGGAGCCGGCGCTCGGGTCGGCGCGCTTTGGCGTGCTCGTTGCCGAGCTGCTGCTGGCGTCCCAAGCGCTGTACGTGGTGCTTGCCCGCGGCCTAGCGGCCGCGGCACCGGCCCTGGCCGCCACCAGCTACTACGGCGGCTGCGCCGTGGGCTTCTCTGGCGTGCTGTTCGCGCTTAAAGTGGGTTGTTGTCATGCTCTGCCCCCTGCATCATACCCTCCTGCTTCCATAAAGACACTTGTCAATGCACGGTGGAAGTGTGTCCGTCCTCTACCGTGGATGCGTGTGCAGCTCGCTGCCGCCGTGGTCGCGGTCAGCGTCAGGGTGGTGGCCGCTGCTTGGTGCGCTTGCTGAGCCGCAAGCCCTGGAACATGCAGGTTTCGCCCCATTCTGCTGCGTGCCATTGCCCCTGCAGCGTGTGCTCGCCCCGACTCAGGCACCCTCCGTCATCTGGCCGCCCTACGCAGGCGGCAATTCCACGAACACCATAGCGCCAACCTCGTAAGATCTGTGAGGAGAAACAGGCAAGACAGCTGACGTATGCTGCGCCGCCGTGCAGGTGGTGCTGAACGCGCGGTCTCCAGACATGGAGACAGTGTACGGCGTCCAACTACCCGCTAAGGTGCGTGCGGGTTTGCCACCTGAATGGCAGCTCTGCGAAGCTGCCTGCAACCGATCTCTTCATTGATGCATCTGGCGTCATTACATTGGTGGCTGCCAGTGCCGGGAGCGCTTGCCACGTGCCGCCCTGCTTGGCAACAGCGTGCGGCAAACCCCTGCCGCTGGCAGCTGCTACGCGGGCAGAGCAGGGCGGCTGCCTGAGATTTTCCATACTCTCGCCATGCAGGGTTGTCCTTCCAAATTGCTGCCAGTAAGATCGCCGTAGGAGGCCATCCATCCGCCACACCTGTTCCATAATTGCCTCTGCAGTATGTAGCGTGGGCGGAGCTGGTGATCATTTCCCTGGTCACACCCAACGCCTCCTTCCTGGGCCACCTGGCCGGCATCCTGGCCGGCCTGGCGCACCTGACAGTGTTTGACCGCGGGGCGGCGGCGCCGGGCGGCGGCTTTGCCGCGCGGCTGGCGCGGCGCCTGCGGCGCCTGCTCATCTTTCGTCGGCGCTACTCTGGGGTACGGCCTTTTAGCCCTTTCTCTCTTCGGCCCTTTCTCAAGTGCCCTCTCCCGATTCCGCGGCGAGTCTGGCTCGTGCGCGGGCTGCTGCTGCTGCGTTACAGGGTGTCAGGCTCGCTGCTGCTGCTCAGCCCCACCGTATGGACTGGTCGTGAGGAATCACACCCTGGTCTGCCGGGCACATCCGGCAGCTGGCCGATTTCCAGCCCTGCAGCATCTGGGCTTGTGCTTGTGTGCCGCAAAGTGCGACTGCTGCTGCCGCAGGCGCCGCAATACGCACAGAGCGGCGCTGGCGGCGGCGGCGGCGCAGCGGGGACTCCTGCCGGCGGCACGGCCGGGACCAGCGCCGGCGATGCGACCGGTGGCGGCGGCCTGGGCGAGGCGCCGCCGGACGACACGGATCCTGCGGCAGTGGCGGCACAGGTCCGACGGCAGCGCGAGCGCTTCTTTGCACAGCAGGTGAATATCCGCGCCTTCCAGGCTGACCTGGTTGCACATCCCAGACACTTTGCAGCTTCATTGCAATACATGAGGCCCGGCGGCAGCGCTAGCACCCGTTGCGCAGCAGGTGCAGTTTGATTTGGATTGGCTATCTTGCGACTCACGACCGGCCTGCAGCTCAGGTTGCCTCGTGCAGCCAGCCAGGTGGGACCAAGGATGGCATAGAAACAATTCTATGGAAATCCAGGCTAGCAACGGTCACCGCAGGAACCCAGGAACCCTGCTGCGTGAGAAACCACTCGCAGCCCAGCAGCGTATCCGCGACCCTGCTGAATGCAAGGCACTGCGGAGGGCAGCTGGTTCCAGGGCCCAGGGGAATCTGGACATTACAAGATACCAATGCAGCGGCGATGCGATCAGCACCTGGAGACTTCGTAGATGGCATCCCACCGACTGAGCTGATGCGTGTGCACAGCGCACTCGCAGGGCCTGAGCGGCCGCGCCAGCCGCCGCGGCTTCAGCCGCAGCGGCGGCACTGCCTCAGGGGGGCCGCCGGACCTTAGCCCGCTGCTTGACCCGCTGCTGCGGTCTGTGGGCCTCAATGGCGGCAGCGCCGCCGGCAGGAATGCAGCTGCGCCGGCGGCGGCGGCAGCCSGCGGGGCCGKCAGTGCGTCCCGGTCAGCCGCCAGGGTGGGCGGCGCAGGCATGCTGGCGGCCATCGTGGCATGTGTCACGGCGGCGTGGGCGTCCAGGCCCGGGCGGGACAGCTTTGCGGAGTATGCGTCTCAGGCAGCGCACAGGGGCTTTGGCCGCTGGCCAGGTGTGTGGCTCGACCGCGTTCCCCAAATGAGGCTGTTGATGGTGTCTGCCGTGTGCTTGTCGATCATGCTCTGCCTGCACCGCCGCAAGTGCTTATGCATGCTGTGCAGCTGTGCCGGTGCATCGTGAGGGCAGGCGCCACTTGGGAAGTGCCCAAGCGAGGGCACGCCATAGTGAAGCACGGCGCACTATTGCAGTGCGTATGCAAGGCTCGACGCCTGCGACCTGCGCCCGCAGGCCTGGCGGTGGCGTCGCTGCTGCGGCTGCAGCAGGCGACGGGCGTGGGGCTCAAGTTTTACAACCTCGGCGTGGTGACGCTGGCGCGCTACCAGGGGCTCTGGTTCGCCGGTGCCTTTGGCCGCTGGGCGCCGCTGCCGTCGCCCTGGCTGGTGCGCAAATGACTCAACACATGCGAGATACCCACACTGCTTTGTCCAGGGTTCATGACCTCGGGGGTGGGACACCCCTGGAAAATGCAGTGCCAGGAGTCAGCTGGCGAAAGCCTGACCAATGCCCCCAGACATGGTGCTTGTGGGGTGGCAGGCGAGATCACGAAAAAACACACCGCAGCGCCGCGGCACCTGACGCCGCATGTTGGGCACATCGCAGACGCTGCGAGGAAGTGTGCCCGCCTGTCCCGCAGACCGTCCTCAATGGACAGACAGCGTGCAGCAGCAGTGGCTGCAGTCCCAGGACTGCAGATGTTCAAGAACAGCCTTGCTTCTCAGCGCCCCTCTGCCCAGTGTGGCCCCACGAACATCTGCCTCTGCAAAACCACATCGTCTCAACAAATCGTTTTGCTCCGCAGCTGCGCAAGCTGCTGCCGTCGGCATTTTCTCTCTTCTGTCAGAAATCATTGCCAATTGTCTTGCACCAGCTTTTCCCCCAGACCCCGGTGACAAAACTCAACACGCTCAAAACCTAGTTTCTGACTCCGCAGGTGCGCATGCTGCTGCCATCGGCGTCCACCCTGCTGGCGGTGTTCTTCGTCCTGTTCTACCTGCTGCGGCGGGCGGCGTCGCCACCGGCGGTGATCCGGCACCTGGAGGTTGGGCCGGGTGCCTGGCCGACGGCATACCTGTTGGCAGGTGACATCTCTTGGCATGAGCTTGGCGTCTCCTGACACACACATGTACCTTTGGCGGCCAATGTGCAGCGGCTGCCCCCGCCGCCACGCTGCCGCAGGGGACCCAGATACGCCAATGCAGCCCACTGCTGCAGGAAGCAGGGAAAGCATCAGCGCAGCCCTGCTGACGTCTGGCTGCACGCTGCGCTGCAGGCCACCGGGCTGTGCTAAGAAGCTTGCCAAGCACAGCACCTGCACTTGCAGACGGGCTACACCATTCCGCTGCCAGTTTGAGAAACGTTGCATCTACGTGCAGGCCTGTGCCACGACTCTGCGGTTCGGACAGCAGCGGCCGCGGCATTCGTGCTCACAGCCGGCCGGAAGCTGGAAACAGCCGTCGGCGGCGGCGCCCGCCTGTTTGCCGTCTTTGCCGCAGGCGCGCACATGCTGTTGGGGTGTTAGGGTCCAGCAGTGTGAACGCAAGGTTCGACATGAACAAGGTCTGCATCAGGCTGAGACCTTATGCAGCCATGCGCAGTCCCTCAGCATCAAACTCTAGTCAGCCCACCTGTCATTGCGGTCCGCATGCTGACCAGCCAAAGTGTACAGTGCTTGCCTCTGCAGCCGCTGGGGGTGCAGTAGCATGCCGTCCAGCATGTGGCGCCGATTCTGCAGGGCGTCTATTGGAATCGCTGCACGGGCTAGCTAGCTATCGAAATGCTGCAAGATGCGCCTCAGGGCATGACAGCAGCGGCTGAGCCTGCTGCACCCACATTGACGAGCGGAGGAATGTGCGCGGTTCCATGTGTGCATGCAGACTCGTATGCGTTCCGTGTACTGAACAGCAGGCTGCGCAGGTCCGCGGCGTCATGCGGGCGGCGCAGCAGCATCGCCGTGTGCGCCTTTCTGAGGCTGCTTCCACATCAGTTGATATCGGGAAGTTCGTGTACATGCAGGCACTATGCTCACATATGGCGCTGTGTGGGTGGCCCAGCGGTCGCGCCGCACGCGCCTGTGGCGCGCCACCGGCAGCGGACCGGGGCTCGCCGCGCTGCTGGCGTTTGCCGMCWTSGCCGCGCCGGGCACTGTCATCCTGACCCTGCCGGCGCTGGGGGAGCTCCCAGGAATGGTGGCATCGGGCGCGGCGGCCAGCGCGGTGATCGACGGAATTCGCGGCACAGCTCTGAATGGCCTGAGCGGCGCTGCTGGCGAAATACAGAGGCAGCTACGGGCGGCGATGGGGCTGCCTGCAGGCGGGCAGGCGGMAGCGGTCGGCGGCGGCGCCGGCCGCAGCGGCGCACGCGGCCGGTCCGCCGCCGCGCCAGCCAGGGCGGCAGTGGCCGGCTCGCGGCAGCCGCCCCGACCACCGCTGCGCCCGCCGCCGCGGCCCCGCCGGCACGCGGCCAAGCGGCCGAGCGCAGCTTCCGGCGTCGCCATCTTCCCGCTCCGCCTGTCGGCAGCGCAGCTACTGGCCGCCATGGCGGCGCCCTCCCTGCTGAGCCTGGTCCCCGCAGCGCTGGCGTGGGCGGTCGTAGCGCCGAGGCTGTTTAAGACGTATTCCGGCGCCGGCGGCGGCAGGCACGCCGGGCTCAGCAGCAGGCAAGCGAGCGAACTAAGCGTTGAGCCGTTGCCTGTTCCCTCTCGCCTTGTCTGGAACGTTGCAGACTGTCAGTGAGGCTGCTAATTCGCCAGTCGGCAACTGAACCCGTGCACACTTGAGGGTTCAATGTCTCGCGGTTTCACTGTTCCGCTTGTTGACATGCCGACTTTGATTCGCTGCAGGCCACGCGGCAGTGCCGCAGCGACCAGGCGGGCCAAAGCTGCGGCGGGGGCGCTGGCCGTGCACACCACCGGCGTCGCCGCAGGGCTGGCGCTGCACTGGGCGGTGGGGCGGTCTGGCCTGTAGCAATGGCCCCGCAATTCTGAGACAATGTCTAGGCGATCGAGTTGGCACGCGGTGGAGCTGCCGATCTAAAACAAGAGCGCTGCAATCTGCAGGATTGATTCAGTCAGTCTAGGCGTGGTCAGGCGCCCGGGCTCAACCAACTGGGTGCTGATATGTGGGCATGAGCGTGACGGCTGCTGGTTTCGACCAGGCGATGAGCTTCAACCTCGGCATTCCAATTGATGCAGAGCAACCACAGCATCCAGGTCCTCCTTCTTCGTCAGCAGAGGCCGTGGATGTATTTAACGACAAGATAGATACAGAGTTCAACCATCCCATACAGTACAGGGAACGTAAGCCCTCACTAGCGCTACCCTTAAAGGCTGCTGAAAAGATGTGCCCAACCCGGCAACTGAAGCGCGTTCCTGCTGCAATTCGATTGTGCCAGGCCCAACCTGCCGCCAACCTGCCGCTCCGCGTGCTTTGAGGTCCTAACAAAATGCCGCCCCCACTGCCCCTGCAAATTGCTTGCGGCGGCAGTCTGGAAGTGGCAGCCTCTGCCACCGAAGCGGTGTGCTGGGCAATGCTGCTGTTCCGGAAATTGTTCACACACGTCGATCTAAAAGATCTTCATCTGCAAGTTTTCACACACAATGGCTGGATGTCGGGGTTTCGACGTGAATCCCATCATGCGACCGATCGCTCGCCAAGCTACGTTCGACACCCTGGAGGCCCCTTACTTCGGAGACTCTTGTGCTCTCCCGCCAATGCTTATGCTGCGGCACCCAGAGCACGCCCGCTGGTGGTGGCAATTGGCGATTCAGCAGTGCCGCCACAACGCCGCAGGGCCGTCAGGCCTGAATCAGTGCCGCGGACCCCGTGCATCCATAGCGGCCACCCGCCCCAACAGCATGCGGGGTGCCGCGCCCTCAAGGCTTGCCGTGGCCCGTGTCGGTGAGCTCCCCAGCACGGATGCGGTCCCAAATTTTCTGATACACGCGCCGCTTCTTGCTGAAGCTCCACGTCTGGAAAGTGTCCCACCACTGCCGCCAGTAGACTGCCTTTCTCGCCGCGTCGGCGTCCTGGAAGTCAGAATCAGGGGTTTCGACATGATGTTCGGAGTAGGTTCATTGGCAAGCACCGCGGCGCCAGTACAGCGCCTTCCTCGCCTCACTGGCGATCTGGACAGCGGTGGGCCTCAGGACACCGACTCCAAGATGTAAGTGAGACTGTGGATGCAGGTGCTGAAGCAATCAGACCGCCAGCTTCCACTGCTTCGTGAGCGAACTGCGCACAGAGCTCCTGAATCTAACGCTGTTCGCAGCAGTATGTCGCATGAGAGGTTTGCGCCCAGGAGAGCCAGCAACACAGCGACAAAGCTACCGCTGGGCTGCCAGCAAGCACCGCTGCATCCATCCTGCATGATTGACGTGATCAATGCGCACCCGTTTGCTCTGCAGGCGCTGCGCCGTGAAGGCCTTGCGCGAGTACTGCTGCGCCACGGCATTGCAGTCCAGGCTGGCTGGCTTCAGGTTGGCGTGTGGGTCCGGCGCAGGGTTGAGAAACGGCGGCGCCTCCTGCTAGTAGGAAGTTGGCGCAGACTCAGCATCTTGCTGCTGCTGGCTCATTGCCGATCACCTCACTTTGGGTCTTGAATCGGGTAGCAGCAACTGTACAGATTTCGATCAGCAGCCGAAAGGGCAGCCCTTGATGCAGGACACAGGACGCGCATGAGCCGCGGGGCGCCAGGACAGGGCAGGCCGCACGACCGCGGCCACCGGGGGGGGGTTGCAAGCCCTGCTGCAGGTGACAAAGAAGAGGCGGAGCAGGAGAGCCGAGAGGCGGCCACCTCACTGTCCGGGATGGTGAGGCTGCAGTCTACCCGCCGCAGCGATATCGCAAAAACGCCCCAGCGGTCCGTGTCGGAGGCGATCTGCGCGACGAATCACACAGGGTTCGCGAAGGAACGCCACGGCGAGAAGAACTAGTTCAAGCGCCGCCAGGGAGCAGTTGTCATGCCCACGAGTACTTCATGCAGCCTTCTCTCACAAGGCACAACAGTCAACAGAGGCGCATTTCCGCACCTTTTCCATGGCCCACTGCGACATGTCCAGGTGCAGGTAGTCACCGCAGCACCAGCGCTTGTTGCTTTCCGCATTGGCCGGGTAGTTGCAAGGGCAGGTGTCCGTGATCTTGACCTGCAGCACAATGAACCCAACACATGACGGAGGCAGCGGCGCATCGCCTGGAGTCGAAGCGCAAGTGTGTGCGGCTCCTCCGCGGGCTTGCGAGCCGCCATCTGGCGGCTGCCACAGTAAAACACGGCCGATACGGCAGATGAGCCATGCGCCGTTGACGTGCAGCGGCGGACGGCAGCAAGGACTGTGCGCTGTGCGCTGCATTCGGAAGGGAGCGGGATTTCAAAGGCTTTCGGATGTGGCACCTTGACGGACTTGTTGCCAGGCAGGCACAGTCCCCGGCGGTCGAGACTGCTGCCCTCCACCGGGATGAAGTCGCTGCGACAGCGCACCTCCAAGCATTCTCTGCGGCACAACCGGGGTGATATGTCAGGCAGCAGCTCGGCGTCTGGCACAGGGATTCGGAACCACGATGCGGAGTGGGCGTCATCACGGTAAGCCGCACACGATCGCAGCGCCAAGCACCGTCGGCCAGCACAGCCGCATGTTTGGATCCCGGAGCCAGTGGTACTGCTGCAGGAGTCTCTGCGTGCGCCGCCCCCTTTGCTGCGGCGGCAGCCCGGTGGGTTCCCAGAAGCATTGCAATGTAGGGGGCTGACCACAAAAAACTGCCCTCCATGGGAGCAGGTCCCACGATGCCGTGTACACCCTCTCGCAAACGGGACAACCGTGGACTTGAAGACGCCAGGCGGCCAGGAAACCCAATGTCAGTGCAGCGGTGGGAGCAGGATACCGCATCGTTATGCCACACCAGGACGCACCCGCAGTGGCCATACAGGTCAGACTTGTCCGAGACGGCAGTGATGTCCATTCCCTGCGCCAGCTCGTCCCCCCACCTGCGAGGAGCACAACATTGCTGCCGGTCCTGTGTTCATGTCTGCTAGCCACTGCAGCGACTGCGCTGGAGATAAGACCGCGCCGCCGGCGCGCCCCCTTCACCGTACGCAGTGTCAGCTCAATGCGCATGCATCCGCAGAAGCTGACGGCAGTCTGAAGCCAGGCAGCTGCTGTTGATTGTATCCAAGAGCTGTGTTGCATTAACAGCTCTGGATATCCGCTGCTGCTGATGCGGGGCGGCCTGGCAGTGGCAGGCTATTACCAGCTCTGGATATCCACTGCCGCTGCTGCAGGCGTCGCATGCGCAGCTTGTGACGACGCAGGCAATCCAGGCATGCAGGTCTGTCATACAAGCATTCAACTGAGATCTCACCTTTGAGGGCAAAGGAAGCCGTAGCCGCAGGAGCCTGCGCAACAGCCAAAACGTGTTCACAATCGAAAGACACCATATTAGCTTTGGTGGCCGGGGCGGCCGCAGGTCAGCCCAAATCGGTATTTTCTGCCTGCTTGTTGTTGTACCTACCTGTGTGAATCGACCACGCATCGCGTCCGTAGCAGGTTGCGCGGGCATCAGTCCACGAGCTTTCAGTGTCGAAGGATGCCGCCGGCGACGCCAGCACCAGAAGCACAGCTGCCGCAGTTGCCACGGCTGCTGTGCCGCGCAGCATGGTGGTGGCGAGCAGGCGGCGCGTCAACGTCGCCGATGTACTGCTGGCCCGCCCGTTCGTCGCCGCCAGCAACTCCAGCTGGCTGTCAGACCAGAACGACCGCAGCGAAGTCGTCAGAGCTGTCAGAAGTCGGTGATGCGTTGATGCTCGGCTCCGAATACGACTCGCGCACCTGCAGCGACGAGTGTGGCGGGGAGTTGTGCAAGTGCCGCGTGCCCGCAGATCGTCAATACTGTGACGCGCACTCGTCTCCCGCTGTACCTCCGATTACGCGCGGGTCAGCATCGTATTGCAGTCTGACCTCACTATGCCAACACTGGCGAGAACAAGCAGAAGCTTGCGTCGGTGTGCGACCCAGTCGACCAGCAGGTCCATCACAGCACAGCCTTCGCATGCATCTCCGATTCGTATAAAGTCGCCCGCTAGCGCTGTCAGGTTGAAGCTCTTGCGAAATAGGCCTCATGGCGCGCCAAAGACAGCAGGCAGCACCACCGCTACGACAGCTGCTTAGCTCTCAGTGCTGAGGGTGCGACACTACCACTGAGCTGGGCCCGGATCTCAAATTCGCCGATGCCGCAGCGGGGCCAGCTAGCGCTGCTGGCATGAAGCCCGAAGCAGATGCGCAGCGGTGCTGGGCTGCAGCACTGGTACTCGCAAACGCATGTGGCGTCTGAGCCTGAGCAGGAGCGAAACCAGGGCCTGCGGCCTCCGACTGCGGCCAACCTCATTTTCAGATAGGGGCCTAGATAGAGCGTGGCAGCGTCTGCAGGTGCGACCGAAATGATCGCAGCCGGCGCAGCATTCAGCTGCGTCTGGCATATTAGCTTGATCTTCTTGTGAACAGACAGGATGCAAGTGTCAGAAAGCAAAGGTCAAGTACCGGATGGACCCGGCGGGCGGCGGCCAGACAAGGCCTCCGTCCTGGCGTGTGGCAAGTGTACACCTTCGACTCCCCCGAGACCCTCCAATTGTATGGAAGACTGCCACTTCCACTGCCTGCAGGCAGTGTGGGTTTCCATCCGTTTCTCCTGATTCCAGGTGTCGATCAAGGGCGAGGGGCACCAGCTGGCAGTCTGTCTCCAAGGATGACGACCAGCCTGCCACCGTCAGCACAGGCACCACTTTCGGGTGCTCGCGCTGCAGATGGCCGCACTGCAAATTGCCCGCGCTCCATCGATTTCGAGACACTCTTGCCGCGAAGAGCTTCGGCGTCAAGCAATGGAAGTGAGCTGCGGCTGCGGCACACCCACAGCTGTTTGCAGCAGCGGCAGTTGACGGTGATGCAGCTGCCAAACGTTCATGTTGAGCAGGTACCAGTTTAAAATCATACCCTAGCGGTACAAACTACAAAGGAAGATCTGCTGACTTGACTTTCTAGACGAGCGCAAACCAGGGGTGGGCGGCCTCTAAGCGCACAAAGTCGCATTCCTCCTTGCAGAGGAGGCTGCTGCGGACCCAACAAACTACAAGTGACGGAGTCATTCCGGCGGCCTCTGAATGGGTGATGTCACATAATCCTCTTTTGGCAGAGGAGACCGCCACGCCGCGATCGGATCAACAGCAATTCAATTGCAGCGGCCTCTGAAAAAGGGCTCGACGCCATCCTCTGTTTCGCAGAGGAGGCCGCTGGGGTGAGGCGCGCTTGCAAAACTCGGGCGGCGCCTTTCAGGTACAAGTCCCTTCCACCGGGTGTCAGACGGTGCTGTCCCACCCCACCGACACGGCAGGCACCCGCCGTGCTGTCGGATGTCCGACCCTGCCATCAGACGACTGGCCGTGTCATCCCACTGTCCTCCTCCCGCTGCCAGCCTTCTCCAGGCACCGCAGGCCAAGCGGCTGCTCCCTCCCCCCCGCCTCCGACAGCCACCGCCTTCCACCGGCCAGCTGAGGCTGTCTGCGCCTCCAGGCCGAGAATGCGGTGCGAACTTTCCCGCCGCAGCCCAGGCTGAGCCTGAGTCCACCCGAGCGCCCCCCGCCGCAGCGTTACAGGGTTTAAGCTCAAGGACGCCGCCGACTTCGCCGCCGCCGCCTGCCGGCTTCAGGAGGACGCCGCAGCTGCGTTCTCCAGGCCGAAGATGCGGTACAGGTCGCCGGAGATGAAGTCGTTGTCCACCAAGCTGACGAGGTACCTGATTATAAATTTTGCGGTTGACAAACGTACTGAAATTGTTCTGACAGTTCAGGAGTACCACATTTTTGAAATGCTGTTGACACACCAAATATGATAGGGAAGCACACCAGGAGTCGACGATGCCGCCGATGAGGCGCGCGGCCGTGGAGCCCTCGCCGTAGAGGGCTGCCCACTCTGTCTGCCACAGCTGGAAGGCCTCGTCCTGTCACAGGAGACAGATCGGTTTCAAGGAGAGGTGCAGCGAAGCTGAGCTGGTGACAGCCTGACAGAGGCCACCCTCTAAGTGTGCCACAGCTAGAACGCCTCGTTCTGCAGGAGGGCGAGGGCATCCTCAGGAGATGCATCTCGACTGCTGGGATGCACGGCCGGCCCGTGCAACCGGCAGCCGGCTGCAGTGCTTCGCGTCGTTAGCGGAGGGCACTGCCCACGATGTGGCCAGGTGATGCTGTAGCGGCAACATGAACGACTGCCAAGGCAGCGGCGGCAACCGTGCGAGAGTCTGCTGACGGGCGACCTGGCGACTGCATGCTCGGAGCCCTGCATTTGCTGTGACAGAGGAGCGGTCTTTCTGGGATGGAGGAGGACCTCCGGCCAGACCCTGATCAGCAAAGCTGAAGCTTCTCAAGTTTAAAAGCTGTTCCGGCACCTCAACGCACGGACACACACCTTCCAGACGAGGAAGGACTGCTGGTTGACGACCGTCGGCCAGAAACAAGGTCAGTATGTTTGGATTTTGTAGATCAATGCACCGACACGTACCTTCCAGACGAGGAACGACTGCTGGTCGACGACCGTCGGCTGGATGATCTCCTTGCCGGGAAACACGCCCCACGTGACCGCGTTGGCGTCAGCTGAGGCCTGCGCACGGTTTTGGTACGGTTGCGCGCTGGGCACGTTCAGTGGATGCCCACCGAGCAGGCCTACTCTGGCCGAGGAACGCCACTCTTACACATTCGGGACGCCCAACCGAAAGAAAGCCGTCCAATATCCGCCCGCAAAGGCCCCGCCGGAGGCGTAGACCACAACCCGGAGGCGGTTGTTAGGGTTTTGGGAGCTGCGCATGCGCGGCGACGCTGAGAATTGCCGCGCAAGCGCGAGCTGGACACTAAAAGACTTGCGATCCAGCGCCCAAGCCAGAGGCGCAGTTGGCGGGCGTCCAGGCCACCCGTGGCGTTGACCGCCATGCAGGCAGGAGTCCTCCGCCCCTACGCCCCAAACAAATTCCGATGACAACACCAGCTGGAAGAGCGCACCTGGTTGGAGTGGAAGTCGCCCTTGCTGTTCACGGCCATGTACGTGAGCGACGAGAACTCCGCCGCGGCTGCCTTCAGCGCCTCGAACTTGTCGGGCGCCACGAAAAACTCGACGTATGCCTTCTGGTACACGTACCTGCTCAAGTATCAGTATTATATTTAGTGGAGGATCTGGATGAGGTTTAGCACCAAGCTTGTGCCTCATCTAGCGGCGCTGGGTGTGCGGCATTGGCCGCTGCATAAATCCTGTGCCGCATGGCCTGACGCATTCAAGTCCTGCATGAGTGAGAAATACGGTGGATGTGAAGAAAACGAGGTGTACGATAATCAAGCCACCTGACATTCCTCCTGGACACGCGCATGCAACCCCAAGCCTGCCGCTTGACTTTTCGAAGCACCGTTTCGACACCCAACAAGCGTTGCACGTAGACTGGGTTTCTCAGGGTGCAGCACTGCATGCGTCCGGTCTGCCGGCACAAAGGGGAGTCGCTCTCTCTGCCCAGCAGAAGAAGCTGGGGAAGCAGAGGAAACTGCGCACCCGCCCGGGCCGCCCCAGCCAACGGCGGCGTCGTCCGACGGCGCCGCGTTGACGCGCGGCTGCGAGTTGATGGTCAGGTACCCGCCGCGGTTGAGCGCCACCAGCTGCTGCGAGATGGCAGAGCTCTCCTTCTGCAGGCCGCCGATCTCGTTCCACGGCATGACGTCCAGCTTGCCTGCGAAACAGATAATTCAACAAAACATAGAAAGCAGCATTTACACGGTCGGAGCCGTCTGCATGGCGTCGTTGTGCATCAGAAGGAACCGCGCAATGTCTTGCTCCGCAGGCAAAGATCTGTTACATCGTGTGCTCGAAGGCTCCCAGCAACAGAAACATTGCAGATGACGCCAAGTGCGCCGCTCTGAACGCAACCAGCACCACAGTCAGGCGCTGCCAGTCCAGATGCACGACCAGAGTCTTGCTTCCTCCAAGGGGGTGGTCAGTGCTCGCAAGCTCGCCATGGCATGGCAGGATTGCCCACGCGGCCGCGGTGCAATGGCATACAAAGGCAGCTTGGCACAGTGGCCCGGCCCGAGGAAACCTGGCGCAACACAGTGCCGTGCGACGGACCGTCACGAGTAGCACAAGTTCACCTGCGGTGAACCAGTCCTCGAGACCTGGACGGTGCCTGCCGTGCTGAGCGGCAGACAGCTGATCACAAGGCAAAGACCACAACACACCCCTGGAGCACTGGCAGGGCAGGGTTTTCACAGTGCAGGAAGATCTGGACGGACACTATTTTCCTAATCAACCACAAACCGGACCGTTTTCTCTGCTATTCAATCCTGAGCAGCTGCCGCACCCGTGGTGTAGTCCACGAACACGCGGATGATGTCGGCCAGGCTGGCCGGCGCCTCGCCCCACGCGGCCTTTGCCTTCTCGCGCCGCTTGTCGCTGCCGGTGTGCCGCCGCATGAACTGGTAGTCGCTCAGGGTGCCGTACGCCGGGCTGCGCGAGTTGCCCCAGCGGCCCGCCGGGAAGCGGTCCCAGTCGGCGGTGCGCTTCAGGTACGCCTGCGGCCGGTTGGACCTGCGGTGCGGGGTCCCAGGCGATGGAACATGGAAGGAGAAACACGGAAGGAAATATACGAACTTCCTTGTGACAGGGCCGCTGGGAGTGCTGCAGGTACGCAGGCAAGCAGGAGTGCGGCCGGGTGTGTCACCCACAGTGGAACCTTCCTGAACATCTGGAGGCTGAGGGGCATCGATGGACAGAGCGATGGCGCGAGATGCCGTCAAATGCTGGGTGAGGCGGCAGGGCACGGCGGGCGCAGGCAGCAGCAGTCTTAACCTGCTGGTCTGGCACCCAGCATACAGACTTCGGCATGGCCAAGGAGCTGACCAGCAGGTCGAGACGTGACGGGCGACGAGCACCATGCGTGCTCAGGGCGCCATGTCAACGTCAAGACGACTGAATTTGAAGATGCCTGGGTTTGTATGTGTGGCAGGAGAATACGTAGGAAGCGCACCAGTGGATGGGCCGCACACTCTCCTCCTTCCGCGAATCGTTTGTGGGTGGCCGCCACGGCAGTGTGCGCGGGACCTGCGAGCGACGCACCAGGGTGATCAGCATGACAGCGAGTACGATGAGGGAGGATCGGGAGCCCCTCATCTGCTGCGCCTGTGCCCGCCAGCCCCCGATGACTGACGTAGCCCCCGCTACATTGCCGGCTCACCCGGGGAGGCAGCTACAGGGCTGCCCTGTAGCTAACCCTTCAGCGTTGCACCAGGCACTGTGGCTGGTTACCAGAGGCGGCGGCGGATGCGGCACTCGGGTCTCACCTGCTCGGGTCTCGTCTGGGTTTGGATGCCAACGAGAAGCTGAGGACTGGGTGTGGTGCACACCTTGTCGTTGATGAGGCCCAGAGCCTCCAGGATGGCGACAGCAGAGCGCTCCATGTTCAGAGTGTACATGTGGAGCCCGGGGACGTCGCCTGACTCCAGGATGCGCTTGCACATGCCCACGCCCTGGTCGATGCCGAATTTCTGCGCAGCAGGGCTCAGTCCTGATGCCAGGTGCCGGCCGGCTTCTACAAGGTGTGTGCTGGCGGCGTCGGCAGTCAGTCGCACACACCAGATGCACATGCCAGGTCTGCTGGGCCGCCTCAGGCCGCGCCTCGCCACATGCGGCAGCCGGCAGGCCCTGGCGCAGGGTCCAGATATGCGCCGAAGCGGCGCGCGCCATGACAGGCGCGCTGACAGGACACTACAAGCTCCAAGCTCCAAGCTGCAGGTTGCTTGCTGTGCAGCCTTGGGTGGTGGCGTCGTCCGGGTGCTCGGCACGATTGCCGTGCAGAAATGGGGGGCGATGCCCTGTGAGCTGCAGCGATCTTCGTCAGGCTGCAGCTGATTGCTGAGAAATGGTCAGCAGCTGTCGAGTTGGAGTTCGCACCCGGACGGCCTCATCGTTATCCTTCACCGCCTCCAGCGCCTCCGCAATGTCTGCCGGGATGCGCGTCTTGCAGAAGCCGGTCATGCGCTTGAAGCCGCCGTAGGTCGTGATGGGCATGATGCCTGCGGTCCAGGACAGGGGTCAGGGGTCAGGCACCGCGGGCCAGCTCAGGGTCTGGGGACCTTGCAGGATGGCGTCACGGCCCCGGCGGCGCCCGACGTCGGTGTCGACCAAGAATGCCCTCCCGCACAGGGCGGCTCTGTCCACTCTGCCTGCAGCAGTGCACTGCCGCGAGCAAGCACCGCAGGCTCGGCTCGATTCCGGCCTTGCAGGGGGGGCTCTGCTGACGGGCTTAAGCGAGGCCCGATGCTCAACAGAGGCAGAGCAGTGCGAGCATGCACACGGGACGATAGGCGCTCTGATGCCGCCAGAGCCCTGGCGGTTCTGAGGGCAATTCGGTGTAAGGAAGCAAGGGGTGTGAGAAGAGCGAGCCTGGGATGATGGGCACGCTGATGCCGATGGAGCGGCAGTCCTTCACGAATTGCAGGAAGACCTCCACGTCGTAGAACAGCTGCGTCACGACCACCTCACCGCCCGCGTCCACCTGCACATTCACAGAGGCGGCATCTGATAAGAGCACGGACACAGACCCATGAAGAACGACTGCGTGATGGCCACCCCGGCGCCGGCGCATACGTGTGGGCAGATGCAAGATGTGAGTTGACAACCCACACTATCTGACAGCCCGCAAAACCTGACTTTGCATGGTTGAGAGACCTCCAGGGCATGCTACACGACCGCCTCTCCAACTACGTTGCCAACCTGTTAAACCCTAAACCCTTTCCAAGGTCTGAAGGACAAAAGTGCCCAGTGACAACATTGACATCTTGCCCACAGCTGTGTGACGGCGACCTCGGCTCCGGCATCCACCTCTGCGCATCTTGCGTACTGGCATTCAGGATGCTTGTCTGAGTGAAGGGGCGTGTGTCGGCTGTGCAGACGCCCCACAGACTGCCGACTGTTTCGGGTGCACCATGAGCGCTCTCACGCAAGACACACTGCTCGGGCAAGCGCTGAGAATGTGGCAGCGCCTGCCGCCGCCGCCGCCGTGGCGCTTGCCAGCTGCAGCAGCATGCCAGGCGCCAACTGTGCCAGGTTGCCTCTCCATGCCAGGCTGCACGCCAACCGGGAAATTGAAAAAAGGAAGAAGGGTCGATACTGCCACACCTTCTCCTTGAGGTAGTGGACGTCCTTCCAGTATGCCTCCTTCATTTTTTCGGGATCCTCCGAGATGACGTCAGGGTGCGCCTCCGGGTAACCCGCCACCTGCAGCAGGCATGGCTTCCAAAATGTAGCGAAATGTAGAAAAGTCTGCACTGTGATGTGGTCTTCTGTTGAGCTCCGTGTGATTTCTCGGCATCCTGCGAGCAGCCGAGCATGGCTCGCCACTGACGCCAGTTTGTGCCTCTCAAAACATTGTGATTGCCAGCTAGCATTTGAGACAGAAAACCTTCTCCTCAGGCTAGCACAGCATCGCCTGCCAGCACATACGACTGCTCTCGTGCCGTTGCCGTGATCTGCATGTCTCTGTTGTGGGCATTTGGCAACGTGCTGCGAACCCCTGCTATGGGAGAAATCGCTACGCCACGCCTGCTGGCCTAGGCATGCAGAGGCCAGTGAAGGAGCATGCCTTGCTATTTGACATCAAGCACACGCCAAGTTCATATGGTGCAGCCGATGCACCCGTCCACCAGGCTAGCGACAAGGACACATGCAGCCATTCGAGGGACATGGGCCTCATCGCTGCCATGCTGAATTGTGCGTGCAGCATTGACCGCCATGCCGTGGGGTTCTGGCGGGGAGATGCTCTGCCGCCATGCAGCAGTGTATACTGCACACAGGTGGCAGCAGCAGCACCTGAACACAAGTCCCTGTAAGCACGGATCAAGATGCCAAAGCAGCCGCCGTGCTTGTCGCAGATGCAATTGCTAAGGTCCAGTGCGCAGGCAAAGCAGCCAACCTACAAATCGCAAACCCTGAAACCATGAAACCCTGGTCAGAATCTGGAGAAGCACCCACCGCGATGCCAAAATAGTCGCCGTGCTTCTCGCGGATGTACTTGACGAGGTCCAGCGCGCAGGAAAAGCCGCCCTCCACCGCAGTGAAGTTCTCCTGCCCCTTGGGCGGGTCGCCGCGCAGCGCCAGGATGTTCTGAATGCCCAGCTCCTTCACCTGCAGGCGTGTGACCGGCCGGAGGCATCAGTCCCGTGGCGCTGCAAGGGTGGCGCTTCCCGGCAGAGGCCGGGAATGCCAGCTCTGGCCACGGAGGGCCACCAATTCCGATCGGTGCACACCGAGAGCTGAGTCCTGCAAGGCTGGCAGCGTAATACTGTTGGCTTCCAGCAGCCACCACGGCGCATGGCCCGAGACAGACGCATGGCAGCCGCCCTGCAGCATGCACGCCCGCCCCCAGACGCTGGCGGCCCGGCTGCTGGCTGTTCCCCGGCTGGTGAGCACGACGTTGGTGGCCGGGGAACGGGCCGGGGTGCCCGCACGACAGCGCCGTCGGCGGCTTGCAGGCCGCAGCACTGATGTCCTCGCTGCGCCAGTTGACGCGGGGCGCCACGACGCCACTCCGCGGCATCACATGCCCACAAGGGCTGAAAGGGCTGGAAGAGCATGAATTACTCGCCTTGTTCAGGGCGTCCTCCAGCTTCTCCTCCGGCATGTTGGTGCACGTCAGGTGCATCATCGTCTCCACGCACACCTGCAGCAACCAGCACGGCAGACTCGCCGCCTAGCGTCCTCACAGGTATTCGTTGGCAAGGCTGCTTGGACCCCGGCCTCTTGCAGTTGACTCAGCAACTTGCACGCATGCAGTCAATCGGGCAACATACCATGTTCTGCATCTTGCTGGCGATGTCCAAAGTCAAGTCTGCGGTGGTGCCGCCAGCGCCCCAGGTGATGTCACAAAACAGCGGCCCCAAGCTGGCCATCCGATCCTGTCGGTCGAACAGGTTCTCCACGCCCTGCAGCGCACGGAGGCCGGTGAGAGTTTTGCAACGCAACAATGACGAGACAGGACTGCCAGCGAGATCGCCATGCCGTGTCTACGGTCGCCTCACCTCCTCCGTGCGTGGTGGGAAGAACTCGAAGGAGAAGAAGGGCTTGCCAGTGGCAGCCACTTCCCTCATCTTATCCGCGAGCTTCATGGCTGCGAGGCAAGCTGAACCCGACGCTCGCCGGTCGGCCAATCAGCGCCCGCTAAGGTACAACCGTGACTGTGTCAAAGACTGCCGCGATGCCCTCTCAGTCACAGAAGATTATACTTTTCAGCAACAACGAATGACGCCGCACAGGTTCTGGCAGCGTTCGGCACGAAAGTCGATGAAGTTGGAACATCGTGGCAGCGCTATTTTGCGTCCCCTTCAGGCCGCCGCTGCCGCCGCCCGCCCAAGCGACCGAAATTTGCTACTGCTGTTGTCCCCGCAACTGAGGAAACGAGAACCAAAGTGCGAGATGGTGGAACTTGCTCCTTCTGTGTTGTACACAGGCTCTCAACTACTGCAAAGTCCCTGGAGGTAAGTCGCGTGGCTCTTGCTTCCGGGCGACTGCGCCCCGCGCTGCAGTCCAGCAGGTTTAGCAGCGCAGGGGATCAACACGTGTTGGCATAGGTAGGCATGTTGTGGCGGCGGCACATATAGGTGACAGGTGGGCTCAGGAGGATTCAGAGGTCCAAATCATTACCCGTATAAACTTATACACCGCATGCAGAGCTTGATCATCGATCACGTACTATTGTCCAGATGCGCTTGACCAGTGGCGCTCGAGCAAACATACCGCATGACAATGCAGCGGCGGCAGTTCGAACGAGATCACAGCGGTGCAAGCCCAGCCTGTACAGTGATGCACTCAAGTCCAACTCGGCCACAACAATCAGCTCCATAACGTCTTGGCTAATTCGATCTGCACGAAGACCGACACTTGTCTTTGGTGCGGGGGCAGCTCCCACAGACTACCCCCTTAGATGGCTCACACCAACGATGTTATTCACCCACCCAGAGACAGACCAAACAAACTACCGAGACGCCTCTCTGTCACGCCGCGCATGCCAAGGCTGGCTGCCGTCATGTTGAGTGCATTGCTGTGGCGTGGCGTTGCCCTTTCAGCCGAAGCCGAAGGTCATACGAGCCAGAGCATATGACCTCGACAGGAGACATCCAGGCCCAGGCACTCCAAACCAAGTGCTGGTCCCAATCAAATGCTGCGGCGCCCACCCCTATCACGAAAGAGGCTTTTCCGTGCATACGACAGATGCGCAAGCAAACATGCTTGGACAGCAATGCCCAATGCAAAGAAGAATGTCAATTACCGTTGGATACTTCGCTGCTCGAAACCAATAACCTCGCTGTCTGCTGCCCAATGAGACATGACTCTGGCCCTGGCCGCTGCTCTGGACTGCCATGGCAACGATCTGCAGGGAGCTCTTGAGCGGGCCATCACTGCTGCCGCCGCGGCTCAGCGGCGGCAGCAGTGGCTGCCCCTCTGAAAAGCAGCTTGGCAGGACCGCCAACGATCCCCATAGCAGAAGCCTTCACTCGCCCAGCAGCCGCCGCCGCGCCCCCGTAGGCAGGCAAGCGACAGCTCTGCCGCTTCCGTGCAGACAAAGGCCTATACGCCATGGCCCTGCCTGGTGAGGGTGCCCGCCCGGATGCGGTCCCAGATCATCTTGTAATACCTCTTGCGCTTTGCGGCATCGTAGTCCTCAGCAGTGGTGTGCCACCACTGGCGCCAGTAGGCCCGGTTGTTCGACTGCGGCACCAGGGGCGCAAGCACGTCAGGATTTGTGGTTGACACTTGCATTGTCAGCAGATAGCATGGACACATTGCTGGGGTCCCGAGACGCCGTTCAACAATGCGAAGAGCATGCAGCCCGTGAGCATGATGCCGTCTGCTGCCCACGATGCACGCCTGAAGCCAGTGGGCCGATGCATCGCGTGCGTGGGCAGTAGCAAGCACGGCGGGAGACTGACTGTGCTTCGACTGCAGCATCCATGTGGCACATGTGTGTGTGGCGTGCAGGTGTGCAGGGTTGCCCAGGGCTCAGGGCACGCACCCCAGAGCTGCTGGCGGTCGGCGCGGGTGTTGGGGTGCTGGATGCAACGGCCTGGCGCCCTGTGTTCGGCTGCGCGACGCCACAGTCAAGGCCCGCGGGCTTTAGATCGGCGTGCGGGTCGGGCGCGGCATCGGCAAAGGCTGGGGCAGCCTGCAGAAACAGGGCAGTGTAAGTCAGCGAGCCTGGCAAGACTGCAGAGACGACAATCTGCTGAGTGCATTGGCCTGGCTGGCGTGCGGGCGTCTCTGTGCTGCAAAATTTACAACATTGAAAGGAGGGATGCGACGGCTCGAGGTATGTGGTGCACCTGAGAGCCGAGGTCCTGGTCGCAATTCAGCCTCCGGTAGGAGATCTGCACATGTGAACCAAGGGGTGTTTAAAGAGGGTGCACCAGTGTAGGGCAGCCGCCGCCCATGGCCGTCAGATGTCAAATGCAAGGACAGCTGGCCAGCCTCACGGGTGACAGCGTGAACCCTCGAACGCTAGACAGGATCAGCCAGGTTGATGCTCTACTCACCGCAAAGACGCCCCATCGGGAGGTATCGTCAGCGATCTGCAAAACAGCAGCGCAGCTAGATGAGCATCGCTGCCGAGAAATACTTTGAATGCAAATCAATTGGCTGCCATGCAGGATTCGGGAACAGCAGCAGTCTTGCGAATAGCTTTATGCATTCATGCAAACTCTGCTTGACGCACAGCGGCATTCCTGGTGCACCAACGGCGCACCTTCTCGAGGGCCCACTGGGACAAGTCCAGGTGGGGAAAGTCGCCGCAGCACCAGCGCTTGTTGCTCTCTGCATTGGCGGGGTAGTTGCAAGGGCAGGTATCCACAATCTTGACCTATGCGCACCCGGCAGGACGCGGTTAGGCACGCAAAAGAGTCTGTTTCAGAGGCCGTCACTCACATGGAGGAGGCGTGTTTGCTTGCCATACTTGAGCCTGTTTGCGCTGGCTGACGGTCATGGACAAAAGCCAGCTTGCCCGCTCCCGTGTGCATATATATTGCACAAGGGCATGTGCCGCCACAGATGAGGCCGGTGCCAGATGGAGTGGCAGTCACGCACCTTGACGGACTTGTCGTTCAGGCACAGGCCTGTGCGGTCGAGAGTTCCGCCGCTACCATCCGGAATGGACGCGCTACGGCACTTCACCTCCAGGCACTCCCTACAGGTAGCAGCTCCGCCAGTCGTCAGCGAAGGGTTCCACGACAGACCGCTGCCGAAGCTCAAACAACACTCAAGCGCTCCTGTAGTTCAGATTCTTGTGCTGAGTGCAAGGTGGTGCAAGGCGAAGGTGGGAGCGCCGCACCCGCAGTGGCCATAGAGGTCCGATTTGTCGGACACAGCGGTCACGTCGTAGCCCTGAGCAAGCTCGCCTGACCACCTGCACACATCGCAGGCGCTTAACTGCGTCGTCTCGCACATGATGTTTGGTGCGCCGTTGGGCGGCGACATATCGGCGCCGGCTGCGTCTGCCGCACATCGGCTCTATAGTGCCAGCTCACTGCTACTGCCACAGAGCAAGCAGTCAGATCGATGCAGATGCAAGGGGGCCTTTCCCTCAGCTCGCACGCGGCGCGCTCAAGGCCGTGTGCGCCGCAGTGTGCAAGCCTTGGCTATAAATAGTTGCCTTTTTTACCAACCGCAAGTATGGCATGTCTCAGCTCTCAGTACCATGCTGATGGTAGGTCCTTACCTGTTGGGGCAGATGAAACCGAAGCCGCAGGAGCCGGTGTTCACGCTCCATGCATCCCGGCCATAGAAGGTTGCCCGTGCGTCGGTGAAGCTGCTGTCGGTCGCCCAGTAGCAGGCGGCCGGCGACACCGACGCCAGCAGCAGCGCGATGCTTGAGGCAAGGGCCACTGAAACGCGCAGCATCTTCGGGTCGGGTCGGGTCGGGTCGAGTCGGGTGATGAGCGGGCGGAGGTGCCCGCAAGGTAGCGGCCTCCTGCAGTCGAGATACCACAGTCAAACTCATTGCAAAATTGATACGTCTGCACTGACGCTGTTTCTGAAGAATGTACAAAACGTCCGAACGCCTTTCGCAGTCAGACTCGACGTCAGTCGGTCGGGATCGTAACGGGGTCGCCACAGCCACTGCCGAACTCGCCAACACCGGAGCCGTGCGGCAGTTGCGAGTCCTTCACTCAACCGTTTCCAGTGGACTGCCAGCAGCAGCAGCGATCACGTTGGCCACAGAGCGATGGACCAGCCGGGCGTCGAAAGGGGGAACTAGCACCAACCCCCAGCCGCAATGCTGAGATCTGCAGTCGGCTGCTGAGCGCAGGGCCGGCAAAAGGCTGATATAACGCAATTGAAGTAAGAAAGGTGCATTCTCAGCGGGCGCAGCATGATAGGCTGCCGCAAGTGCATCCGCGGACATCCCGCAGATCGCGAGCAACAGACATCGCGCAATCGACGCAGGACGCCGTCGCACCACTATCACCGTGTTCAACAGATTTTCAGGACATAATCGATACTGAGAGGTGCACGCCGGAGGGATCCGACAGCAGAAACAGCGGGCGCTGCCGCGTGCACGCCGGGCGACTAACCTGCCGAGGCGCGAGGCGGTGACTTGATTGGAGCCACTGATCCACCGGCACCCACGACCGCAGGCGGATCGGCTGAACCGCGGTGGGGAGGGGCTGTGGAAGTGTGGAATTGTGTCGACTGGGCCAAACAGTTGAGCTGGACAATTGGACGGGGCCACGTGGCATTTGCAACTGCTGAGACCCCTTGAGGCTTGAGCGGCAAATCTGGCGGCAGCTACGAGTGGATCCAAAGCGCGGGCGTTGGGGGGTGATTTGAGGAGCACCCTGACCTGCTGGGCTATCGGAAGGGCGTCAGGTCCTCCACGGAGATA
Source organism: Deuterostichococcus epilithicus (assembly GCA_033439295.1). Classification (NCBI taxonomy): domain Eukaryota; kingdom Viridiplantae; phylum Chlorophyta; class Trebouxiophyceae; order Prasiolales; family Stichococcaceae; genus Deuterostichococcus; species Deuterostichococcus epilithicus. The sequence goes on from JAVTLE010000017.1 coordinate 256,856, forward strand.
CCTGATGTGGGTCCCAATAGGTGGCATACAGGTGGTGCTGTGTTCCTTCCTCCGGTGTCTCCTGCGTGACTGCTGTTGATCTGCTCCGGGCTTGTGCTTTGAGGTCAAGAACCCATCATGCGGCAGGTGCCTTGACGCGGAGCCCAGAGTGATGCATGCTCAACTTTGGAATTCAGGCGTATCAGCATGTTGGCGCCGAAGAAGCCCTCGAAGCCTGTTGAAGTGCTCTCTTGGTGGAGAGAATCAGGGGCCGGCATGCACGGGTTTGATGGCTCCCTGTGGGGAAGCTGGGCTCGCCTCTGGCGCGGCAGCTGTTTAGCAGCAGGCAGCCATCATCGTGCAGCAGGAGAGACCTCCTGCTTCGCATCTAGCACCCGCGGCAAGCCGCCCCCTGCCACGCAGCCGGTGCCCTTCCTGTCAGCCCGACCCTCAAAACAGGTGCCTGTTTGCTGTTGTGTAAACGCTCCTTGGCCGACCCCGTTTAAGACCCCATAGATAACCCCATCTGAGTTATGCTACCCGCTTGCTTCGTTCGGGGTGTTCTTACCATAGATAACCTCATTTGAGTTATGCTACCCGCTTGCTTGGTTCGGGGTGTGCTTCATCGTCGCGAGAACACTGAGCACCCACAAGACGGCCAAAGAGGCGGCGGATTTCCCAAGAACCAGCCGTGGCAGGAGCAGCGCGTCAGGGGTAGAGCCGTATCTAATGCCATAAAGCTCCAAAGCGGTGCAAGGCATCTGATAGATCGATGGATCAGGAAAGTATCTCCCGAAGCAAGATGCTGGTGGGTGGGCAGAGCGCAATGACAGTGGTGGTTGTGAAATCGAGAGAAACATGAAGCTTGCTTTTGATTCTTACAGAGCTGGTGCTGCCAGATCAGACCGATGTGCTGCGACTCACGCCAGCAGCAGCCGATCATCATCACTTCGATGTGACACCACATCAGCCAAGCCACAAAGCAATTGCCAACCCCTTGACACGATGTTCTCGATGTCGAGGAAAGAGGTTGGTCACGGAGTACAACAACAAGTTCACGGCAGCGCACTGCGCCATGAACTAGATCACAACTTGTCCAGAAAGAATGTCAGGCCACCATCAGTGGATGTCACACCCCGGGAATGAAACTGCCTGGTTGTGGCGCTGCAGCATGCACGCTAGCTGATCACATTGCTTGCCGCTGTGCCTTTTCAAGAGCACATGGGGCGAAGCAATGGGATGAGCGAGTGTGACTGCCCACGACTGCACAATACGCACTGAGCTGTCCTGCAACTAAGTCTGCAAATTATACGTCACCACTTACGTCACGAAGCACCCTGCCCTGCCTTGCCTGCTGAAACCATGTACTATTTTTTCCACTGAAACCAGGATTGCTGCCTGCCTGCTGATCAAATACTCTGCTGCTAAGTGGTGCATCTACAAGAGCGCGACGGAGCAGGCCAGCTGGTGAAAGCGCCGATGCTGGGTGCTGAACCGCTCAAGGGCCGCACTGCGGCTGCGTATCGTTGCTGTCGCCGCTGCACCGGCCGCTGCCTTGCGGCGGCGGTCGGGCCGCTGCGGACCTGCTGCCGACGGCTGGGCTGTGGCGATGCCTAGATCTTGTGGCCGTCGCGGGTGAGCTCGCCTGCCCTGATGCGGTTCCAGATGCGCTTGTAAATGCGCTTCTGCTTGTCCTCGGCGTAGGTGTCGAAAGTGGTGTGCCACCACTTCTGCCAGTAGGTCTTCTTCGGCGCGGTGGCGGCCTGCAAACAGAGACCAACTGGCGGTCAATTGCTGCCGTAACATCTGATGGCAAAGCAATCGCAGATCAGCCATATGAGCCAGGACATGGAGCTGCAATCTAGTGACATGGCAGGCTGGCGGTGTTCACGCGCCAGGCATGTTAGTGCAATGGAGAACTGCAGGCACTAGCAGAAGCCCGGTCATCAACTTGGGTCAGATTTTGTGTTACATCGGGCAGCGCACCGTGACAGAAGAGGCCTGAGTGGTCAGCCCACTGCGGGAGAACGACTGGGTGCTGCCGCCCTGGGTGGCGCAGTTCAGGCCAGCGGGCTTCAGGTCGGCGTGAGGGTCGGGGGCAGCGTCAGCAAACGCAGGGGCAGCCTACAGGTTGTGAGCAGTATCGAATCAGCAGCAGGAGCAGCGGCGAAATTATGCCTCCAAATCGGCAGGACCATGACAGGAGGATATAGCGTTTGCAGTTTAGACGTTTGATTATTCCGGTGGCGGCGCATTGGCACCAAATATGCAGGCAAGCCGAGAGGACTCGGCAAGATGCGCACGTCAGAGCCAATGTCCAGTGCGCAGTCGATCTTGCGGTAGGAGATGCCAAACACGCCCCACCGCGAGGTGTCATCAGCGATCTGCAATGGCAAGTGGGTCGTGATTAGGTCATCGCCAGCAGGTACGCTCAGTGCTCAGCCCAGTATATCCACGCGCCAAGTCCAGGCCAGCGTTGACAAGTAGCACACAGAGAACATGCCAGTAGTGCACATGGCAGCATGATTGAGCAGTGGGCACAGAGTGTGGCAGGGCGCACCTTCTCGAGCGCCCACTGGGACAGGTCCAGGTGGGGGAAGTCGCCGCAGCACCACCGCTTGTTGCTCTCGGCATTGGCAGGGTAGTTGCAGGGGCAGGTGTCAACGATCTTGACCTGCGCAGCACGGATGAGGAGGCGTCGGTCGCAGCAACAGGCGACAGGGCTGAGCGGCACATGGGGGCAGGCCGGCGGGTCAGTGACGATACGGGGCCCGGGGCCGCGCGCGGGGGGGGGGTCAAGAGACAAAGTGAGACGGTTTTGAAGAAAGGGAGGGAGAGGGAGAGTGAGAGAAGTAGAGTCACCTTGACAGACTTGTCGTTGAGGCACAGGCCCTTGCGGTCCAGGGTGCCGCCGTCGCCGTCAGGAATAACAGCGCTGCGGCACTTCACCTGGAGGCACTCTCTGCAATGAGAGATGCATGACGTTAGCAGCGCGTCAAGAAGGGTGCATTCGTATGAGACAGGGGTGGGTGTCAAAAAAAAACGCATGCATTCTGAGGGCAGATGCAGCTCTGCAGCAGCCTGAGTCTTAGGACTGAGCTCTGAGGAGATAGAGGTGCCGCTGAAATACAACATGGCCCGCATTGACCTGAAGGAGAACATTGCGCACCCGCAGTGGCCATAGAGGTCGGACTTGTCGGACACAGCGGTCACGTCGTAGCCCTGCGCAAGCTCGCCAGACCACCGGTTGGGGCAGATGAAGCCGAAGCCACAGGAGCCAGTGTGCAGCGGCCAGGCGTCCCTGCAAATACAAGGTGTGCAGACGTGTAAGCTGTAGCCACAGCATAAGTACGTGATACAGCGAGTACCATCGAGAACAAGTTCATGGCATGCGTCAAGGTGCCACAGGCAGTGGTGAGTCATGGGCACACACCGGCCGTAGAAGGTGGCGCGGGCGTCCGTCCAGGTGCTCTCGGTGGCGAAAGAGGCCGCCGGGGCGGCGAACGCCAGCAGCAGAGCTGCGGCGACTGCGAGGACTGCGGCAGAGCGCTGCATGGTGGCTGGCGGCTGGGGAAAGGGTGTACCGCCGGTCTGACTGAGTCCCGTCGCCTGCGGACCGCACGCACAGGTTTGTCAATACAGGCGGTGCTGGAGACGCAGGACGCCGTTTTGCAGGAGAGCAAGCTGTTGCAAGCCCCTCGGAGGCTGCCTACAGGCTGCAGGACCAGTGCCGAAGGCAGCCGGGCCTGGCGCCTGGATATTTTCTTGTGATCACAACAACTCCTGGCACCCGATCGAGCAAAGGCTCGTGATCACTGCAGCGCAGCATGGAGATGCGCAGGAGAGTGCACCAGGCAGATCGCTTGGTAGCTGCAGGCAGAGATGTGCTGCGCGTCCCGCCGCGGGTGGCGGCCCGACAATCAAGACTCCTAACAGCCGCCAGCCCAGCTCGGGTGCCAGCGGCGCTAAAGCGGGACTGGGCGCGCATGCTCGTTTCTATCACACGCATGACGCGCCAAGGCGCCGCGACTGGCATGCAAGGCGCAGGCCGGGACGACACAGTCGGGTCGACGCAAAATGTGATGCACTTCCGATCAGGCCCGGTGGAAGCGGCAGCAGGCGCCGCAACGCGTGCGCGTGCTGCAGCATCGCCTGAAACCATCGAATGCTGCTGTGGTGCGGCCCGTCGCTCCCCCAGGCTGGCCACTTGCACGTCTAGTAAAGGTTGGAGGTTGTTGCAGGAGCCAAGACGCGCCGGACCTGCTTGACGGCGGCTGTGGTCGGAGGCGGTTGCGATCCCGTTCACGCGCCCTGGCAACCGTCAACTCGGATGAAACCCGAAGGATAGCTGAATGTGAGTTCGGGAATGGGCAGCCTGGACGGTGGATCGTGGACTTCAGTCGACCAGCGGGTGGTTAGAAATTTGCCAGCCCTGCACCTGCCAGCTGGCAGCCTGGATCAGCCTTCCAGTCCGACTTCCGTACGGCACTTTTGCTGTGGGTCGGACTGGGAGGCAGCAGCGGCGGAAAAGCGACGGACTGCTCGAGCGAGCCGCGGGGTGTCGGCGGCAGCGGCGGTAGTGCATCACACAGCAGTCGCCCAAGTCCTTCGGGCATATCAATTGAGGCACCGTGAAGATTGCTCATGACCCACCCCAGGCGTGCATGGCAAGACGGCTTCACTGGCAAGCGGGTTGATGGCTCTGGCTGCATCTGCGGCTGATCCGCGTGCCTCGGTGCATACATGCATTGATGCCGCAGCCTATGCGGCCATGTGCTGTGCGACACGCGATGTGGGGGCTTGCTGCAGCAGCTTGCAAGGTTTCTGGATTAATCCTCCCCAATTCAGAGATGCATGCAAATCGCGACAATAACACGGCACACAGAAATGCTGTGCTGCACGCGCCGACCGGCGGCAGGCAGCTGCGGACTGCCGCGCGGCGTGCGTGCGCCGCCGCATGCAGATGTACATTCTTGGCGACGGGTCCGCACCTGTGCTCGCCGAGCGCGGTGATTGCTCTGCTAAGGTCACTGCGTTATCCCAAGCCTGTGGCGGCTGCTGCATTGCCCCCGCCCGGCAAGGGTGCCTGCCGGCGGCACAGGCCATGGCCAGAGGATGAGACTGATGGTCTCATTCGATATCAGAATAAAGTGCCACCGGCTCGGCACCGCGCCAGCGGCCAGCATCAGCCGCTGAGCGCGGCGCTCTGCTTGCCTCAGGCAAGCAGCCGTGCTGATGTTGCTGCCATCCCATATCGCGGCGGGCCGCCGCCATTGCCGCATACAGCAGCAGCAGTAGGCAAGGCAGTGGTGCCCGCTGTTGCGATAGGGTCAGCGTCACTTTGCAAACACGCGATGATGCGCTGCCAGGTTCCCGCCGCTTAGCATCGGTCACAACATACAGATGGGCTGGGCTGCTGCATGACCGCTGTGACGGACAGGCGGGCGGGCGGGCGGCGCCGCGTCCGGGCAAGCTATCGTGCACAGCTGGACTCAGCCGTGTTGCGCACAGCATGTGCAGCTTGCTAGCATAGAACAACGGCAGAGTAGACGAGAGCATCAAGTCCCTGACAAGTAGGTGTCCCATGCGGTTGCTCAGGGGACAGACCATGCTTCGTGGCACATGCCGCGAGTACAGCAGATTCCAGCTGCGAGATTCATGCGCAACACCATGCATGATGCAGAGCGATCAACGCATCCATGAGACGCATGCATGCTGCTGCCGACATGTACAGCGAGCGGTGTATGTTGATCAATGTACTGCCGCGGCAGGCGTGCGTGACCAGCAGATGCTGTGGCATCATGTAGGAACCGGGGTGAGCCGCGCAGCGGCTGCTTATTGTAAGCTAATTTTCAAGAAGGCATGGCCCCGCCGCCTACCGTCGGTCGTTCAAGAGTGCAACGTCACTCGCCGGAGGCGCAAGTGCAACTGATACTCAGGATCCGTATTTGCATTGTTCATATTTGAAGAATGAGTGAATTGCAGGATGGATCTATACTCTGTACCAGTCCTATCGTCCGCAAATCACCTGCAGCTGGCATGACCGTGCAAGGCAAAACAACGTACAGATGCTGATACTGTTGGGGAAACGAAATGTTAGTACGAAGTGTGGCCATCGTTTGTCTCATTCGCATTGCGAGCGATGAGTATGGTCTACCTTCCTGCAATTCCTTCAAGGCTACGCTTCGCTAGCATTTCGCCCATGTGAAACGAAGTAAGGCCGCCGCAGACAAGCAATAAAAATGCTGCCTGCATCAACCAGCAGAGCCTACAGGGCCCCGGGCACTGATCGCTGGCACGATGGCCAGCACGACTAATAGGCACTCGCAGCGACAGATACTTCCAACGCAGATATGGCATTGCAGGCTTTGCAGGCCGAGGCTGCTGCAACCGCTGGCATGTGACACTGCCCATTGCTCCAGCGTAAGTGCTGTGCCCTGACGCCGCCGCTCGACTACGTATCTGCCAGAGACCATTGGCACTCTGCCGTCTTAAACCATACCAGGGCGCTGGTGTGGCCCTAACGACTTCAGCTGTCGCTTCCATTGCTTCGTTAAATTCCAAAACTTCATTTGTACATGCCGAGTGGTGGCGCTGGCGTGCCGCGGAAAGACTTGCTTGCGGCGAATTTGACGATGTAATCGATTTCCTGAGCTTTCTGCAGAGCGCAACAAGCAGAAACGAAATTAGCTGGCGAGGAATCCGAATGCCTGCACGCGCAACAGCAGGCAAAGGGGCGACAGCAGCTCTCTGAGACGGGACCCAGGGTGCCGGGTCAGACGCTCACATTGAGGCCATGGCTGCTCTCCCACACCTGACGCGAGCACGTTGCACAGTGTGAGACCTCCAAAGATGGCAATGGAACATCTGTCGCCTGTGAACGGAGCACGTGCGCAAAGAACGCCGGAGAGATAGGAGTCACAAGGGATATCGGAAATCACCCTGTAGTAGACAAGGTACCCCGGCTTCTTCGACTTGAAATTTTTCAGGTTGACCTGCGCCAGGACGAGCATTGTCATTCGAATCGGCAGCGATTTTTGCATGCGATCTGGAGTGCAAATTGAGCAGGACACACTCTCACCTTCGTCACGTCGGGCCCATAAAGCGGATCCTTGGCTGCACAGTGGATTCACAGCTGCTTAGGCTCTGGATCCATGCTTGCAAAGCGGGAAATGACAAGGGCATAACCACAATGCGAGGCGCCCTCATCCTTGCCTCCAGTACTCCACAATATGGGCACCGGCGGCCGCCAGCCGATCTGCTCTGGCAGCGCGTTAGCATGCATGATGACCGCAGAGGTGGCGGCGATCACGTAGCTGCGGCTGGCCAGCGGCGGCGCCGCCATCCTGTGAAGAATCGGCGGAGGTCGATGTAGATGTCGAGTGAATATTCGACCCGCCAGAAACTATGAAGTATACTACAGGGACATGCTGCTCTGGCTGATGGTGCTCTGGCCGAACAGTGCTCCAGATCATGTTGGTGTGCAGGTTCAGCTAGAGCAGAGCGCGCCTGGCACAAAAGTCACCAGAGATGCAGCAGGGTTGGGATGAAAAACCTACGCCAGAAAGCGGTCTTGCTGCACGGTACATGCAACGGCTCTCAAGCAAAAGGCTGCGCACCCGGCACGGGAGTTGCCGGCAATGGAGACCAGGGTCTTGTCAACTTTGGCGCCCGAATTCTGCAGGAACCAGGAATAGCAGCCCTGCGGCACGGAAGCCGCGCCGTCAGCTGCTGGCGACAGGGAAAGCTTGCTGGCTGCTTGCTTGCTGGCGACAGGGAAAGTGCGGCCGTAACGCCGTGCTGCTATGCTTGGGTCAGCCATACGCTGGAGATACCCTCAACCCCGTGATCCGCATGCGGAACGAATAATAAATGGCACTGGTCCCCTTCCGCGCTACGCGCAGCAGATATGGCTGCTCATCAGTGCCATGCACACTCGAGGCCCCATACCCAGCGCCCCTGCTCACAATATGCACACGCCGTACGGCAGCAGCCACCGGGCAGAAACCTACCAGGGGAGAGCCACCACAGGTGCGAACAAAGTGACAGATTTTGCGCGCCCACCTCGATGTGATAAAAGTCGTGGGTGAAAGGATCGGTCGCCTTGTTGGGTATGAACCAATACATGTTGAACTTGCTGTCTGGCGCCACCATGATGACCTGCAGTGTAGGGACCAGCACTGAGATTTGATGAGCGCCTACTGCTGGTCTGACGTCTGCGCCGGTTTGAGGCCCAGCAGCGCTTGATGTGGCACGCCCGACCCAGCAGCTGGCGGCACGCTTGCAGCCGCCAGCGGAAAGGCTCAGCCGCAGAAGCAGGTGGCATCGCACAGCGTCGAGACGTTTGCCAGCAACAAGGCCCAGAGACATGTGATAGCACTGATAGCAGTACAGAGGCGAACGGCGACAAGCGAGCATCATGTGCATGATAATGGCGTGCCGGCGGATGATACAGAGGCGCCCGGCACAGGGGCCGCCACAGATGAGAGCAGATCCGCAGCTGCAGGTCCAAAGGTCAGTGCCGAAAACCAAAAGCGGTGCACACCTGATGCTTGTCAGCAAACTCCTTGAAGGGTAGGGACTGGAGCATCCAGTTGCCGTTCACCCCTGCGCATTGGCGCGCCAATGCTCCTTGGGGCTGTGCCTTTCGGTGTGTCAGAGGGTTTCACTGGAGTGCCAAAGTCGGGGTGCTTCGCTGGATTGCCAAGGCGACGGAGACAGCAGGTCGCTGTGCCACTGATGCGACCCGGTGGTGGGATCGGCGCACCTGAGCCGTGCAGCACAACCATCACGGGCAGCGCACGCTGCTTGTAAGTCTGCATAGTGGAGCGGACGAAGAGTTCAACGGTGTCAGATCACATGGCACGGCCAGGGGCCCCTGTGCCGTGCAATGTGTCATCGACCTCTAGTGCTGCTGCCACGAGTCCCGCGGGTGAGGCGATGGTGCTCGAACACGACACGTGCTGGAAGCTGTCGAGGAGAATGGCTGAGAAATGCTTGTTGTGAGCGAATCTAGCGGGTCAAGATCCACATCAGTGTGTTTGCGTACCGAGTTGATCCGGCCCGCGGCCGCGCGACGTCAGCACAAATGGCTACCCCAGGGGCCCTCGAACCTCACCTTGGGCAGGTAGTAGACGCCGGTGCGGCCGGTGCCCTTGTACCCGACAGGGATGCCGCACAGGGTGCCGCCATCGCCGTCCGGCTTGCATGGGCGCGTCATATGGTACATCTGCGAGTCTGCCTTCAGCCGCTCTTGCTGCGAAAGACCCGATTGCAAATTGAACTGAGAGCAAGCTTGGAAGGCAGCAACGCCGGTGGTGTTTCAGTCTCTCAACAGCCAGTGCACACCCTGGCAGCGTCGCGCTGCACTGCGCGAGGGGCAGCGTCGCGCACAAGCTCGTGCGGTGATGACTGGGCCAGAGCCGGCAATGTCGGACTGCACGACAGCATCACTCGGGAGAAATGGGCGCGCTGGTCCGCAGCCAGTGGCACAGCAGCGAGCTCAGGCGGAAGAGCGAGGCAGGAGGCGCGCCGTCTCACCGCGCTGGGGGCTGCCTTCGCTGCTGGCCTCGGCGTCGGCGCCCTGGTGGGCCTGCGGCAGGGGTGTCGGTACACTCAGGTGCCATTGAGGTGCGGCCTGGATTCCGCGCATCCTGCTGAAACAGGTTGCCCGCAGAGCAAGCCGTGGCGTGCAGCAGGGACGGCGCAGCGCCCCGCCGAGCCGGTGCTGTCCTGCCGGGGGACACAGGTGCAGCGAGGGCGGCTTGCACCCTCGGGGGATGTGACTTCAGGACCCCAGTCGAGGGCACCCCGCACACCTGGGCGTCGGCGGCGGCGCCTTGCGCTTCACACCAGCCGGCAGCTTCTCTGCGAGCAGAGCACATGGCAGGTGACCGGAGGGTGCATCCTGAACGACGGAAGAGGCGCGCCAAGCTGACGCCATGCCAATGCGCCCGCTTGCTAACCTGCCAGTAGCAGCAGGCGCAGAGGGGCCCGCACAAGCCTCGGCAGGGGTGCAGTCGCCGCAACAGCCACCCCAGCTGCTGCACTCCAGCGTCAACCCTCAGGAGGGCGCAACGTGGGGGTGCGGACGCACTGCAGTAGGTGCGCGCGTCGTTGCTGTAGCGGTCCAGCGCGCACTGTATGCACTTTGTGTGCCCCGTGCCGGGCTGGATGGTGCCCGGCGGGCACCTGGAGCACTTGTAGTTGCCCGTGCCGCGCTTGTAGTAGCCCTTGCGGCACGGGATGCCGCCGCCGGGGCCGGGCTCATGCCCGGGGCCAGGCGCTGCATAGCAGGGCCAGCACCACATCAGGGAGGACCGGGCGAGCAGCGTTCGCGAGCTGCGGACAAATTGGGGGGATGCGGACGGGGCGTCGCAGCCATTGTGAATGCACTGCCGCCAATAGCAGCCATCTGAGAAAGGAGGGTGCAGCCAGGTAACACGCTTTCAAGACATGATTTCGCTGCATAGGCCCAGGAAGGAGGTGACGAACCTGCCAGGGTGACGTGCAGGCTCAGCAGGACACATGCCGCAAGCAGCGCCGCTGCACGGCCGCCGCACCCACCACCAGTTGGCCGGCCCATGTGCAGCAGCGCCTGGAAGGGCCGCCGTATGCCACTGACTCTGCCTGGTGTCAGATTGTGCCGAATAAGACGCAGTCCTGCTGCTGCACTTGCATACGTGTGTGCAAGCCCGTCTGCTGACAAGCTCCATTGGGACCGCCAAAGATCTAGGGAATACGATGAGTAGGCTCCTTGGATGATTTCGGTGCATCTTATGCCCTTCTGCGCAGTGTGTGCACTTTGCACGACGCTCAGCGGGCTTTTGAGTGGCACGATAAGCGGGAGTTGATGGCACCCGTGCGAAATGCCGCCTCACAGCCCGTTCGGTCCCGTAAGCCCAATGACTTGTGCAACTCACTTACAAAGCGCATGCGTCGCGCGCCTCGCGGCAGGGCCACGCAAACGAACACTTGTTGGCTTCGGTTACGTAATCAGTTCCAGCTGGCCGTTTGCAGAGGGCCAAGACATCGCGTCGGGGCTCTCGGCGCTGGGGCGCTTAGAGCCAAGCACTGATGGGGAATGATGTCTGAGGTTTGAGCAAACTGCATCTGTGACAAGGAACCTCACCCGCTGCTTGCGACTCGGCGGGAGAACGTCGCGGCAGTGCGTTGGCAACGCCTCTGCCGATGTGGTTGCAGTGACGTCTGGTCAATGTCAAGCGAATGTGACCTCTGAAATGCTCAGCAGATGACATGCACGAGTCGGCCATGAACACATGAATCACAGTTGATCAGAGCCGACTCACTCAGCTCACGTGCCATCACCAGCTGGGTAGTGCAACTGGCAAGGCAGCTGGAGAACACAGCTGGTGATTGTGTGGTTGGTGGCTGCTCAACCGCATGCACATTGCAGTGAGTGCATCCCCACCTCAATCCAATAGTTTCCAGGCACCAGCGGCGGTGACACTGCACAGGCATGTCGTTGCCGCAACGAGGCTTACACCCAAGGGAATCATGCAAGCGAGGATGTTCGACTGGTCTAGAACGCAGTGCCAGACGTTTGTCTACAACAACCAATAGGATCCGATACGGTTTCAGCTATACGATACCTACAGGGAATGAGACATCAGCGCCGCTCGCTGGAACAGCAGAACTGCACATAGGTGCTGAGAATCAAGAAAGTTTGACGACTGCGGCCGAGCAGCCCTACGCGATGCTGCAGATCTGGATCCTGGTGTGCAGCTCCATCGAGCCACGGCAGCTGTCAGGTGCTGGTGGGCTAGACCCACCTCATCTAAGGGTGTGCGGATCGTAACCGCCCATTCAAAAATGTGCGCCGCAAAGACAGCGCTCCTGACGCATGAAGGTGCGTCAGTCGGCTGCCAAAGCGTGCTGCTGCCTATCGAGTCACGGCGGCGCTGAGGAAACTTTGCCCCAATGCTTCCGTGCCCTGTGACCTGTCTGTGACCACCCAAACCGCTCTGGGCTACCTACTTTGTTGCCGCCCCGGCAGCCACTTTGCTAACAACCATGGCCAACGGACTGGCTCCGACGCCGTGTGCAATTTCGATGCCGTGATGGCGTGGCGAATGTGACGGCCATCCCCGCCAGCCATCAGCAGCCGCAGTGGCGGTGCTGGCCGCACTGCCAATGTGGCCGCCTGTAGTAGGAAGGGCAGATTGGCAGCCAAGTGTGTTGGCACCGCTTTCTGACAGCCACCAGAACTGCTTTGCTGACCAATTGCGCTGCTGCTCGAATGCTGCGGAGGGTTGCGGGCAGCATCCAGCGCGACAGCCGCCACATTGCCGCCGATGCATCGCTCGCAGCCGCGACCCTGACGCCGCTGGCCGTCTCGGCAGCAGCTATGTCGCAGCGAGTTGGGTCCCCCGCAGCAGCTGCTGCCTTGCCACCGTGGCGTCGCCGGCTGCTGCCGCATGCTCTGCTGGCGAGGCGGCGAGGCGTCGGCGGTAGGACCCCAGCGGCGGCGCCGGCGTGTTGCGGAAGCTCGGATTGGCAACCCACGCGCACACATAGTCGATCTCCTGCCCTTTCTGCGCAGCCCACGAGGCAAGAATGTCAGGAGCAGTGGGAGACGTGCGACGTGCATGTGTGGGCAGCGGCATACCGGAAGCGTACGCGGATGGCATATGTCGAGCACCGCAGGCACAACTGAGCAGGAGCCTATTTTCCTTATTCCAGCAGCGGGTGCAGGCTCGTCAAGACCGAAGACGACTCACGTTCAGGGAGTGGCCGCTTTCCCACACATTGTACACGATGGGGTACTCTGGGCGCTTGGAAGCAAAATACGCCCTGTTCACCTGCATAAGGTAATCGAAAAGCAGCCCAATCAGGCGAAAGTCGCCTCCCCGGACAGGGCGTGGCCCCGCCATGAGTGCGGATGGTTACGAAACTCGCACGTCAGCATTTGGGCACTCGCCCATGAGTGCCTTTGGGCAGGCCGTTGCACGCCGTTAAGCGTACGCTCAAAAATTGCGCATGGCTGGCATCACTCGCGCACTGCATGACGATTGGTCAGCAAGGCACGCATCAGGAATCATCTGCAGGTAAGCAGTCTTTTAAGACAGCAATTTCCTCATTGACACAGGAAACATAGAGAGATTCACGTTTGTGGCGTTTGGTCCATACAGTTCATCTCTCTCCCCCGCAGTCCACAGGATGGGGAACACGCGGGTCCCCATCTGCTGCGGCAGCGCGCTGGCGTGCAGGATCACTGCTGCAGAGCAGGGTACTACGGCGCTGCGGCTGCAGAAGGGCGGCGCCACGTATCTGCAGCATCAGGACATCGCTCTATCACCATTGGAGCTTTTTGAAAGGATTGCCGTTTCTGTGTGGTTGTCTGCGACTGCGGCGCTCCCCTTGTGGCAAAGGACAGCACTGGCGCAGGCTGGCTGGCAGCAGTCATGCGTGCATGATGCTGGCGCCGGGTGTCAGGCATGGGTGTTATGTGTGGGGTCATGTACGTTATCATGAAGGCCAAGGTGTGATCCAGCATTCGCACCCGGCGCGGGAGTTGCCAACGACGCTGACGCGCGTCGTGTCGACCAGCGCACCCTGCGTGTTGTTTTGCACGAACCACTGGTACGAGGCCTGTAGGGCATCGCAGAAAAAGTGAGAGGAAGGAATCAGCTCGGGTGGGAGGCTGCTGCCAGCCAGCCGGAAGGCGATGGTCCTAGTCGCCAAGGCTCGCAACTTTTCAGGATGCTCACACATCCCTTCAAGCCAGGCAAGAATATTTCCTCTTGGCGCAAACCTATGCATTCTCGACGACCACTGGCACGCACAAATAACCCTGCGTCAACAAGTGTGCACGTGGATCCCTCCACGCACCTCAATGTGGAAGAAATCGTGCGTGAAGGGGTCTTCAGCAGTTTCAGGGATTATCCAGTACATGTCGAACTTGCTGTCCGGCGCCACGACGATGATCTGCGGCCGCACATTGAAGTTCTCAAGTGGGGCTGCACATAACTCAATCAATGGCAGACCGTGCAGCAGCTGCTTCAGAGCCTGGAGTTTTTTTCATGTGAGGGCAGGGAGATGCTGGAGCCGTTGAGTAGCACTGACACGACAAGCTGAAGCTGTAAACACCAGCATGAGCAGGAAGGTGCCCAAGGCGAAGAGCCCCAGTGCAGATGTCCTGGTGCCAAAATGCACGTTGGGGACGAGACTGAGCCTCACCTGGTTTTTGTCTGCAAACTCCTTGAATGGCAGAGACTGGAGCATCCAGTTGCCGTTGACGCCTGCGGTAGCAAGTTGAGGTTGTTGCTGTTTGCTGCAACCTGAACCCAGTCAGAAGGAAGGAAAGCCACATGACTGTCGTGCGTCCACTGAGAGTGCAACAGGCAACAGCAGATCGCTGTGCCAATGCCGAGTCTGATGATCGCATGAAACGAGCGCACCTGAGCCATGGAGCAGGATCATCACCGGCAGCGGCCCCTCTGTGTATGTCTGCACAGCACAGCACAGACGCTGTCAGCACATCTGCTCTGCCCATTTTTGACAAGACAAGGTCAATGCTCGCCATCAGGGTTCTTGCCCAGCACTTCCAGCACTTGACAAGTGTGGGAGCCAGACGCAGAGAAAGCCGCCCTAAAACCCAAAAATTGACGAGTCCCCGTTATCCCCTGACATGTGCCCGTATTGGAACGTCATAGGAGAGCAGGACCCACCCTGGGCAGGTAGTAGACGCCGGTGCGGCCCGTTCCTTCGTACCCGACCCCGATACCACACAACATGCCGCCATCGCCGTCCGGCTTGCATTGCCGCGTGGGTGGGACAATGATCGTAGAATTGGCCTTGACCTCCGCGGCCTGTGCGTGTGACAGGGATGAGGGTTCTAGGTCCAATGGACTAAGATGAGCGCCAGAGTGGAGGCGCGGCATGCGCGATGGACTGGCATGCTATGGCTGTTGCGGGCGTCGGGCCGCCGTCATGTGTGAGGCTGAGGCTTGCTGAGGCAGAAGTGATCAAGGTTGCCATCATGCCACTATCACGTGCGGGCGATGCCAGCCGCAGGATCAGCAGCAGCAGCAGCAGCAGCAGCAGCAGCGAGCGCACCTGAGGGGTCAAGATCTCCGGTGCGAGCCTGCAGGACACACAGAGTCGCCACTTGCCTCTGTCAGCAGCACACAGGAGCCCAGCATACACCTCGACTTTGAAGAGCACTATGGCGGCTGGCTTTGCGCCATCTCTTGGTGGCACAGATGCGAACAGCACGTCAATGTGTGCAAGCTGGGGATGTGCAAACGGTGCAAACACAAGAGAAACAAGCGGGGAAGTAGGACCACTCACGGTGCCGTCGGCGCAGCGGTGAGCGGCTCCCCCTGCGGCAGTGTGCGCGAGTCCAGGAGATTGGACGAGGCCATGATGCGGTTCGCCAGGTCCGCCCACCAGGCGTTGACCTGCGCATCGCTGTCGCCGTCCAGGCCCTGCCACCAAAAGTCCTGCTGCAGCAGCCTCCGCGCCGCGGCCGGCGAAGCCTTCCCGACGCCGATGTTCCCCTCTGCGCACAAGGAACATCGCTGTACAGTCACACGATGATGAGCAGATCAGCACGATTTCGTCTCACGCGATCGCAACCACTGCGAAGACGGCGCGGCGGGCACAGGAAGCCAGACGCACACTTTTAAGCGTGCAGCACAGCAGACATGCAATGGGCAGTCATGAGGCAGCAGTCGGAATGCGAGCTGTGCAGGAGCCACGCAGTGCATCATTTCTGGACACGCCAGCATGCAAAGCGACGTCTTGCGCTGTCTTGAGCCACAGATGCCAAACGCCGACGAGGGCATGCACGTCTCTTCGGGTATGCAGCTGCTCGCCGTGCACACGACACTGCTGCAGATCTGATGCTTGACCAGAAGATTTACCTGCGACCGCTGATTGAAGGCCCAGCAGCAGGCACGCCACGGCCAGCGGCCCTAACTTCCCACTGCCCGACCGACCCATGCCGGGAAGGCTCACCGGTCGACGCTGCCACGCTCCGCCCGTGACGCGCTAAGGCAAGTCTCAACGGCACCGGTGAATCCCTCAGGTCAGATCTGCAGCGTATAGCAGGCAGAATTGAGCAGATTTGCAGCGTCTGCCGAGTTCTGCAGCTCGACCGCAGTATGCCGTTAGGAGAGGCAACGCCGGGCCGTGGGTGGCGCGCGGGCGCGTCGAGCGCTCGGATCACATTCAGATGGCCGTTAGGAATAGCTGGGAGCGGCGCTCCACGGTCAGGCGGTCCTTTTGGCACGCTTGCACGGTGCATAAAACTGCACCTCCGACACACCTTCAGTGGCGCCTCGTAACCGGCACAGACAGCGCTGCGCAGCCTCGTTGTAGCCTCGGAAGATTAAGTCTGCACACGGCCCAGCAGCGAAGGTGACCTGAACCGCGCTTGAGCGTTTGCAAGCCTCTGCCGTTCACTGCACCTGCAACAGTCGGCCAGACCTAGCAGGGCCCCTAAACAGCATGAGTCAGGACCAGCCAGGAGGAAGCTGGTGCATCCGACGTGTCATCACTAAACGAAACTGCAACCGCTGAACGACCGGCGGGCCAAGGCAGGAAGTCCTCAGCTTTCAGAATGCGTGAGGTGCAGGCTCATGTAAGGTCAAAACTGTTATATTCCAAAAAAACTCATGCAAGTACAAGTTCCAGGAGTCAATGGTGATGAGCTGCATTTTGCAGCGGTGCCTGGCTCGGGCGCCAGGCATTCACAAAACGACCCCAGATGCTTTAAACTGGATCTACAAAGCGACAAGTGCTGGATTCACCCATTTGAATCATCGTTCCGAGGCTGTTGTATGCTACCTCTGCCTAACATGTGGCTACCAGCTTTTTGCCGCCTGTCCTTGCCAATTTGCGGCAATGCCTCGGTACGGATAAGCAAGAGCTTGCAAAGTGCAAGCTGCCATTCAAATGCGTCCAACTCTACCTAGGTGAAGCTTTGCAGTTCCGACTGATTTCAGAGTAACAAACCCAGCGCAGCACAGTGCGTCTGAGCACATCGCTTGCAGCCCCCTGGCGACCCATAAATGATCATTGGGGCCATGACCGAAGCGCCACTGCAACTCCAATGCCTTCGTGACAGCACTTGACTACTGCGTCCGCTGCGCCTCTGGAACTGCCAACGATGCCACCAGCACCGTGCGCTGCTTCCATAGATAACGTCCTTCAGCTGTGACAGAGTAGCTGCCGCTGCACCAGAACCCCTTCCAGCCGGCTCCCAGGCAGCCGCTGCAGTACAGCTGGCCGACGCTGCTGCCTGACCCGACCTGCTTGTGTCGCTGCCTGTGGCGCTGTTGCCGCCGTTGCGCGCGTCCAAGCCGCGTGGCCGTTGCTGCTCCCCCGCTGCGGCCGTAGCCCCGGTGCGAAAGGTGTAGCACCACAGCGCGGGATCGGTGCCGTCCGCTGCTGCTGCTGCTGTGCCGCCATCGCGTCCATCTGCAGCTGCTTCTGCCCAGAAAGTGCAGTACTACAGCGCGATGATGGGCGCTTCCCGCTGCAGCGCCTGCTGCGCCGCCAGCGCATCCCAGCTGGCCTGCTCCGCCGGCGAGGCCGCCAGGCGGCGGCGGTAGGTCCCCAGCGGCGGCGCTTGCGTGCCCCGGAAGGATGGCGTGATGCACCTGGCGCATAGCAATATAATGATGAGACCCTCAGGGATTTTCGGGGTTTGAACCCTGAGCTCAGGTGCCACCGGCAAAGCAGGGATGCCGGACACCAGGGAGCCAGCAGGAGGCAAGGTAGGCACAGGGGAGGAGGCTGCGGCGGCCACATGCGGCAGGACTCGGCGCCTGCCGGCGTGAGGGGCCGCCAGCTTGTGCTCACCACTTGATGATCCAGTCGATTTCCTGCCCTTTCTGCGCGGGCAGTCAAAGCAAGTCCGGTGAGCAGGGTGCAACGAGTTCCCCCAGCAAGGCGGGGCAGTCAGAAGCAGGAGCGCTGATGCGGGAGACATAGCAGGAGCAGACATTCCAAGCAATCAGCGGGATCAGTGGGATGCGCACATTGAGCGGGTGCCCACTGTCCCAAACCTGCATTTGATGCACATCTGGTTCAATGTCTTGAACCGTCACAAGGCGTTGCAGCGTCCCAACAAATGCCTCGGTACTTGGCAGTGAGTGAGCATACAAGCATGTGTGCCAACCTCACCCTGTAGTAGATTGGAAAGTGCGGTTGCATCCGGTGGAAGTAGGCACGGTTGATCTGTGGGGCAAGGTCGGACTGTGAGTGGCCACCTGAGTCTCTGCCTGTTATCTGTGAGAGCAACCAGGTGCACAGGCACAGCCATGTGATTGCAGGGTCCGCATGGGCTGTTCATGGGCAGCGCAGCCGGCATGCGCCCAGCCAGGGCCTGCCGGCTGGGAGGCCACTCACGTTGGTGACGGACGGGCCCTGCAGCGCAACAGCGGGACAGGCAGCTCAAAATCCGCAGATCCGCAATAACACGAGACCGTCAGAGCAAAGCACGGACAGCTGCCGCCCCGTGTTCATACTGCACAGGCGCCACCGCTCCAACTTCAACAATACTTTGACGCGGCCAAGGTTTGCCAGCCTTCCGCGCAGGGACATCATGCAGCAGGGACTCACGTAAAGGTTGTCGCGCACGCCAGTGGACCACAGGATGGGGATGATCTTGCGCCCCATCTGCTGCGGCAGTACACTGGCGTGCATGATGACCGAAGCGGAGCAGGGGACTATGGTGCTGCGGCTGCAGAAGGGCGGTGCCGCATACCTGCGAAGGGGTTGAGGGTTCCTCAACGTGTTCGAGACACATTTTGAGGACTTTGGGGCAGTCGAGGTGGGCAGACGGGCTCTGTGGAATGCTCATGCAGCCCAGGTTCCTGCTGTCGGACCCATCACAGCGCAGCGAGCAAGGCCAAGCGCAGAGTGGGGCTGTCGCTCGTCAGGTGCCACGGACAGGAGCATCCGGACCCTGGCGTAGCTCCAGCATCGGCTGCGACACCAGCGACCAAATAACAACCAAAGTATAGCAGGGTCGCACCCTGCGCGGGAGTTGCCGGCGATGCTCACGCGCGAGAAGTCGATACTCGCAGCGTACTGCTTCACGACCGACTGGTAGCATCCCTGCGGCGTAGCGTTCCGGATTTCAATATACTGAAACAATGCCACGCTTCTGATCAAGACTGTTGGACCAGTCAAGCTGACCTGAAAGGGCAAGGGGCATGCAAGGGTCGCCTCCCATCACGCCGCAGACCCCCCCCCCACCCCCCACACCCCCTTCCCCCTCTGTTTTCTCTTCCAAGGCGGCCGCACTTGCAACAGCTGCCCGCACGGCTGCCGCTGCCGGCCGCACACATCCAGCGCTTGTGCAGCGCACACGCCAGGCAGCCGCGGGCGCAGCCGCAGGCACCCACAAGATGGTTTCGATGCAGACCGCCGGGCCGCACCCACCTCGATGTGGTAGAAGTCGTGGGTGAAGGCTTGCGACACCGACCCGGGGATGATCCAGTACATGTTGTACTTGCTGTCCGGTGCAATGATGATGGCCTGCATGAAAACGAGAGGTGTCAGACTCCAGTTCGCCGTGCAGAATGAAAGTGTTGAACGTCCATCTCACGTTGCACACGGTTGCTCAGCTGCTGGCCCGGTCCTGGCGCGGCCAACTAACACGGCGCGGTGCATAACTGCCTCACAGATCTGCTGCCGCGGCGCCGCAGCACATGGGGACTGTCCATCGATGGCAGGCAGGAGGTATCTCAATAAAGAGGTTGCCGAGATCTTGAGGGTTTGTGAGGGTTTCTTATCACGCACCTGGTGCTTGTCGGCAAATTCTTTGAATGGCAGGCTCTGCAGCATCCAGTTTCCGTCGACGCCCGAGCCGTGCAGCACGATCACGACCGGCAGCTTGGCCGTTCGGTAGGTCTGCAGTTTGGCAGTAGGAGAACGACTATGGTTGACATCGCAGTTGCTGACTTTGCGCGCAGCACAGCATGTCTCACCGCCACTGCGATGAGCAAGCGGGCAATGGATGTTTCAGAGGCCAGCATGCGCCAGGCTGCAGCTGCAGAGGTCTTGGCCCTACGAGAATGGCGCAGGAGGGCATGTGCACAGTGCACGCAGCGGCCGTCGACACAATACGGGATGCGGCTTGTCATCTCCACGGGAGGATGCGGGGCGCTGCCGTGCGAGCCTCGCTGGGCAATCGATGCCCGCTGATCCAGACGATGCACCTGCCAACTCCCTCGAGCACACAGCTTTGCCCTTCAGCTGCGTGTCAAAGTGCTCATGCATATTGACTATCTACAGGAGAAAGGCTCTGGCGCACCCTGGGCAGGTAGACGGTGCCGGTGCGTCCCGGGATGCCCTTGTACCCGACAGGGATGCCGCAGTTCGTGCCGCCATCGCCGTCCGGCGCGCACGGCCGCGACTGCTTGTAGATCGTCGAGTCGATCTGCACCTGCGACACCTGTGACCGCACACTGCACTCATGTTGCATTTGGGGTCGCAGCTGCCAATGACTTCTGGCACAAGTAAAGGAGGCGCTGCCAGGGACACCACGTCCGCAAGCCTGCAGAGACAGCGCAGCTGACGAGGCAGCATTGAACGCAAAGCTGGAGTGGCTGTTGGCGGCGCTTGCAGACAGTGAGCACTGCTGGCAGGACATTCGCTGCCGGCGAGACGTTTGATGCCGGGCAGGAAGTCTTGCTGTTGCACGCACAGCGGCCACGCCAATGCACTACAGCGGCACGCCCTTTGGCCTCACCCTCGTGGGGCGGACCGTCGGCCTGCGTGTGGGCCGCTGCATCGGCCTGCGAGTCGGCCGCCGCGTTGGCCGGCGCGTGGGCCGCCGCTTGGTGGGCCTCCGCTTGGTGGGCCTCCGAGTGGGGCGCCGGGGCGGCCGCCAGGTCGGGGCCCTCGTGGGTGCAACCGTCGGCGCCGCCGTCGGCACGACCGTGGGTGCGATCGTGGGTGCCGCTGTTGGTGCGCCGGGCGGCGACTGGGGCGCCAGGGTCGGCGCCTCTGTCGGCGCCGCCGGCGGCTGCGGCAGCGGCGCCGCCGTCTGCGCGGCCGGAGGCTGCAGGGTCGGCGCCCTGCGGGGCGAAGGAGAACCTCAGCTTTCCTTATGCGCCACTACAGCAGGACGGAGGCAGGAGAAGCCTTGTGTGCTGCGCCGCTCTTGCAGGCCGCCATCTCCAAGCTGTGCGCACTCGCCGGCGGGATCATGCACATGCATCTGGAATTTGACACGTGAGGTGAGGCGCGCACTCTGTCACTACTGCGACCGCTGGTGGCGGCGCTGCAGCGCCAACCTTTGCAGCTGCAAGAACACCCACAAAGTGTGTCAGATGCTGCAGGCATGCACACCAGCCGCTTGCCAATCGTACTTGTGTGCTGTTGTCATCCAAGCTGCAGGAAGGCTGTGGCTCTCGAGCCCGGAACCTCAAGTCAACTGGAGCGTGTTCGAGCAGCCAGCAAAAAGTGGGCGAACGTACTGCAGGATGTCGCTCCAGAAGTGCTGGTCGTCCCCACTGGACATGCAGGGCACTTGTAATTGCCCACGCTCCGTTTGAAGAAGCCTGGCTTGCATGGTACGCTGCCGCCGGGGCCAGGCTCGAATCCCGGGCCCGGTTCTGCGGCAGCAGCACAACCTTAGTATTGGTTGCAGCGTCCCATATGGGGTGCGCAATGCCGGCGGGACAGGGCGGTACCGAGCAGACGCAGCGCAGGCTGTGCCCGGCAGCGCAACTGGCACTAGCAGGCCCGCAGCCGTCCAATATGCGCGCGTCAAGCAGAGCACAGACGCACGAGCTGTGAAGGGCGTGTCGCGATGCAGTAAGATGACCATACAGTAAACCTTCCAGATCTGATCGGACCCCCAGCTGATGTTGGCTCTGAGCGGGCGCGAGGCAAAGAACCACTCACGTGCGGATGCTAGCTGCAGGCTGATAAGGGCGTACGCCACAGCCAGCGCCCAGCGGCTCCCGCTGGCATATGGCCGGCACTTCATTGTGCCCCCGGCTGCGAGCGCCCGAAGAGCCCAGGCCTTGCCGTCCGGCGACACGGTCAGCGCCTACTGCAGAAAGATGCTGCCAGGAGCTTGGAGCCACTGTTCGTCCTGCATGCGCAATCACCACGAGCTCGGGCGACTGCCGGCATGTCGTTCGATGTGCGCTTGGCTGTGAGCGGTTATCGTACCAGCCAGCCACAAGCGCCTCGCCAACCTGCATGCGCGCTGGACGGATAGCTACTGATGATTGAAGTATCATGCAGCGCAGAGAAGCTGCGCCAGGAGCGGCTCTGGCTCATCAAAACATCTGCTTGCGAGATGTTTTCAACAGCAAAGGTGCAGCCGCCCCAGGACACGCTGTTGGGGCAAAACCCGTGGGCATGGAGCGACAAATCGAGCAGAGACAGTCCTGATCAGGCCGCTCACCTCTTCGAGGAGCTGACCCCCAACGGCGGGGAACGGCGATGGGGGTGCGCAGGCCAAGTCCGATTCCGCGCCTCACTCTGCCCGCACGCACGCGACGGGTCTTTGAAAGCAGGTCCTGTCGACGACAAGACGCCAAAGGCTCCCGCAAACACCACGGCGCGACTGGCGGGCGATGGAAGTACCCGAGTACCGAGTCTGACACGGGCTGGATGGTATAAACCCTAAAACCAGAAAGACGCTGTGGCTTCGAGCCTCGTGCGAGCTCCGCCAGTTGGTAGTACACAGTCAAGCTGCCGATCGAGGTGATCAAATGCCAGACGAGGCTGGGTCATGCGGAAGCAGGGCGAGGCAGGCCTTGATCTGCCATCGTACCAGGAGATTGTTGCCGCTTTCGGCTTGTTTCAGACGTCGCCTCGCCCTTGCGTGCCTGAGGTGTTCCTCTGTACCTGAGCTCTCACAACCCACTGCCAGGGCCAGTGAATTCACCAAGGCTTTCCATGCCTGCACGGAACGGCACTCGGGCCACCACATGGTAAAGCCGGCGCAGTGCAATGCGGCCGTCGCGGATGACGCCGCGCTCCTTTCTCGCACGGCAGGTGCGACCAGACGGCAGTCTGCGCTGTGGCTGCAGCGAATGTGCGCGTTGGAAGGCGTATGTCTGTGGCGCGCTGCCCGGTGGCCCAGCGGAACGCCATTATGAGGTGTTCACTCGGGAGCTTGTCGCCGGGCTGGCGACGCACATCAGGTCCGCCATAGGATCCTGGTTCCGGGCAGCCTGCCAGATAGCCTCGGTTGCATCCCTGATGGGCGGGGTGCGATTGTGCGCCGGAAGATTGCACACAATGCCAGCAGGTTGCGGCAGCCTGGTGATTGTGCAGTGACCCAGTGAGGGATTGCCCAGGAAAGATGCTGAGGTTCGGATCGGCAATCATACGGCTGCGGCTGGTGGCGATGTCTGCGAGTCACCAAATTGAAACCCTTCCACTCCAGGCAGTGCGCTGCGGCGGTCCAGGCCTGCGACGGTGCTGTGAGAGTGCTGGAGGTCGGCGCTGGGGACGGCCGCCTAGCGCATTTCTTGGCGGCTGCGCTCTGCAGCTCGGCGGCAGCAGCAACGGCAGCGCCGGAGCCAGATGCGAAGTTGCCACCTTCGGCGGCAGGAGGACATCTGACGGCGACGCCAGCGGTGGCGTCTGCATCCGCTGCAGCTGTGGCAGAGGATGTCCAGTCAGCGCCTGTGGCGGGCTCGGTGCAGCGACCGCAGCCCGGTCCAGCGCTGCCGCAGCAGACGCGACTCGCAAAGCGCTGCTGCGCACCGCCACCGGCGGATGAGCCGCAGGTGAAGCGGCGCCGCGGCCCCGCCGAACCTGCCGGCACAGAATCGCCCGCGCCGGCGCCGCATCAGCGGGCAGCGCCGCAGCCGCAGGAGGAAGCAGGCGTGGTGGCACCCCAGACAGCCTGGAGGGACGGAAGCGGCAGCACCGTGAAGATCGAGGTCAGCGCCTCAGACGATGGCAGCCTCGGGTTGCATTCCACATCCCCGTACAGGTGTGTCACTTCTGCACCCACAGCTCTTCTGTCGACCCTCCCCTGTCCATGCCGCCAGACCCGCCGAAACAGAATGCTTGGGAACAAAAGCAACCCTCGCTGTGCGGGAGGCACAGCCTGCGGCGTCTGGACCCGTTTCGCATATGTGCATGGCAAGGCCGCTCGCATGGTGGCACAGTGTCAGATTTCAGATTTCGAACTTTCGTTCTGCCGTCTGCAGGCACCTGGTGGCTTTGGAGGATGCTGCTGCAGCGGTGCAGCGTGTGCAGCCGCACATCGTGCTGGTGGGTGATGCAGCCTCCCAGCACAGTAGTTGGCGTCTCTAAGGCATCTGCCTGCCTGCTTGCTTGCTTGCTTGCTTGCTTGCTTGCTTTTCTTGCTTGCTTGAATGTTTGCTTGACTGCTTTGGCTTCGGGAACGGTGGTGGCATCACTGGTATGACCGTGCTCCTTGCGGCAATGCACAGCAGCTGGCGGCTGTGCACACTAATACTCTGCATGCTTTTGAGGAATTGAAACGCTTTTCCAAACCCCCGATCCCTGCCTACACAGGTCAGCTGGATGCCGCTGGGGGTGGACTGGACAGCCTACCTTCGCGCTTGCACATCAGTGGTCGAATATATCCTGGTGGGTGTTGCGCCAGCCTGGGAGGAGGGGGACTCTGCATCGTGGATCTGGACTGAGGCGTTAGGATCGCCTGCCGCTAGCGGTCTTGTGTGCGCCAGCGGCCACCAAGCGGGGATTATCGTAGAGCTTGCTTGCCTAGGATTGCGGAAGCAATGTGCTTTGCGTTTGGGGGGCCTGTCAGCGCCGCCGGGAACGAGTTCCTGTCAGGTCTGGATCGAGGCTAGCAAGTCGGAGAGGGAGGATGGCATGTGAGAACTGTTTCAAAATGGAAAAGTTTTCTGTTGACCGTCTCCCTTTTGATGTACATAGGTCGGTGAGGCGGAGGGCGGCATCTGCGGCCACAGCTGGCTGACTTGGGGCATCTTGG
Source organism: Deuterostichococcus epilithicus (assembly GCA_033439295.1). Taxonomy (NCBI): domain Eukaryota; kingdom Viridiplantae; phylum Chlorophyta; class Trebouxiophyceae; order Prasiolales; family Stichococcaceae; genus Deuterostichococcus; species Deuterostichococcus epilithicus. The sequence continues at coordinate 281,772 of JAVTLE010000017.1, forward strand.
ACGGGGCGGAAGGAGGAGGCAGCAGCGGCGACAGTGACGGCAGCAGCGACGGCGCTGCCAGCATCGGAGGCTGCGACGCGGCTACCAGCAGCGGCGATGCGGCATGCACCACCGGACATGCTGCTGGCGGCTGTCCTGGCTGGAAAGCGGGGCACGCGCCGCCCTTCATGCTGGACGGCTTCGAGCGCTATCAGGTGAGCTTTAAAGGAAGCGCCTCCTCAGGCTCCGGGAGGTGCTCGCTGCTTGCTCGCGGCCACCAACTGGCAACCTGCTCAGGCGAAGTTCCTGCAGTTGGCTCCTCGAAACCTCTTTGCTGCACCTCTTTCTGCAGCACCAGTCTGCCTTCCGAGAGCCTGACGCCCCCGGTGTCAGCATGCAGGTGTCCGAGACATGGGGCCCGCCGCGGCAGGTGTGTCGCACGGACGAGCGCTGGTCCAGCCGCCACCACTCGTCCGTCGTGGCCTTCTGCCGCAAAAGGGACGCATTCCAAACCTAGCCGGCAAGCTGATGAGGACTTGCCGGCCAGTGAGGAGACGCCGAGCAACGGCGAGGTGGGAAGCGATTAGCGGATGCCGTCAACGTCCACGAGTCGGCTGGAGCAGGTGAGGATGTGCAAATTCGGTTCGAGGGCACAGTGCCAGCTGACTCCGGCGACTGAGCGCTGCAACTCCGCCACGCCATACTTGCTCCAGACGCTTGCTACAGTTGTTTGTCGCTGCGACATCCTGAGTGTCCGTTTGCAGTCTCCTTGAGGTGCCATTCAGCTTTGAATCGACTTGCGTCTGTGTACAGTGCACAGGCTGGCTACCTGGGCGGCCCAAAGTCGAGGTTGTGAGCCGCCGGCAGTGCATGCTGTTGCGCAAGGCGGTGGATCAGCCCCTGCAGTCAATAAGCAGCAGGCGCACCTGCAGGTGACTCTGCATCAGCCCTTGTTTAGCAACTGCGCCTGCCACAGCAGCTAGTTCACAGCGGGTTCAAAGGAGATGTGCTAGAGGCTGTGTGGCTGCGGACGACGCCGAGCTTGAAGTAGGACCTCTGACTTTGCGAAGACTGGGACCGATTGCTGTACAGAGCGCACTTGATCCGCGATCTGCACGAGAGAAGGACCTACATTGTGACCTCACAGATGATGTTTGCGCAATGGCAGAGGCACCTGGCACTTCGCATATAGCACTTGCACATTTGATATCCGCCCTCGCCTTCTCATCAACATTGTATGTGTTGCGGCAGAGTGGGCCCCAGGCCATTCGGCAGTGGACAAAGCGACAGAACGCAGCTGGCTGATGCTACACGTACTCTTCTAGGCTCGTATCACTCATTCCGGAAAAGCTAATTCCTATCAAAGGAGCGAAGCCAGCAGTTGCTGGGAACTTAAAGGAGCGAAGCCAGCAGCAATCGCCGCCGAACGAGCCGCCTTGCAAACCTGTTTTTGTCCACAGGCACCTGAGGTACGAAGCACAACCAACCAATATGTAAGAATGTAATGTAATTTGCTGCGTTTTGGCATTGAAAGTATGGCGGCCCCGCCCTGCTGATGCATGGTTTGTGTGGAAGACCTCAAGCGTGCCCTCAGGAGACGTGATTCCTCAAGTCGCATCTGGCCTCCAACGATGCGCAAATCCTTCTTCTCATCGTGAGGACTGCTTCTTGGCTGAGCTTTAAGGCCCACATCCTGGCTGGTGGCCTACCACCCGCACCACTGCCATACGAGGCTGTTGCTGCTGCCGCAGGGCAGGAGACTGAGTGCGGCAGCAGCTCTAGTACGGCACAGAGCATGCTCCGCCCAGCCCCAGGGCGTCCTCTCGCCTCGCCGCCCGCGGCCCGGCTGCCGGACCGCACTTTGGCGGCGACTCCGTTGCCAGCCTATTGCAGGCGTGTGCTGCTGCAGGTCAATATAGGATCTGTTGCTCAGCTACGCCCTAACCCTCGTTGCCCCCCGGTGCTTGCTGCTTCGCTGGATCTGCCACACGCATTACAATGGCAGATTGATCATGTTTGAGAGAGTGCAGACATTGCGCCTCATCAATACAAATACATGTGGTGCTCGCAGGAGAGCGAGACTGCCTGCTGGAAGCCAGTGCGGCGCATGCGGGCGCACCAGCAAACCGAGCCGGCTGAAGTTGCCAGCAAGTTCTGGGCGTCTGTGGCGACGGCCGCTGCAGCAACGTCAGCGGCGGCGCCGGCGCAGGGGTCGATGGCGGCAGCTCCAGCTTCACCTTTGTCTGGGCCTGGGACCCCTGAGGCGCATGGCTGGTGTGACGCCGCCTTGCCCCCACCGGCACACGCACCCTCGAGAGCCGCGGCAGTGCCTGCGGTGGTGGTGCCTGCGTTTGGCACTCCCCACTTTGCTGCCGCAGCCGCAGCCGCAGTTGCAGCAGCAGCGGAGGCAGGAGGAGGCGCAGCAGCAGCCCAGCACCTTGCCGCTCCTCCACGACCATGAGGCAGCTGACGGCCAGGAGCTGCTGTCCTGGGACTCTGACACCGAAGTGCCGCTGCAGCCATCGCCGCCGCAGTAGCCGCCGCAGCCGCAGCGGCAGCAGCAGCAGCAGCAGCAGCAGCAGCAGCAGCAGCAGCAGCAGCAGCAGCAGCAGCAGCAGCAGCAGCAGCAGCTGGCCATGGGCGAGGTAGGTGCGGCGCCGCTGTGCGCACTGCGGGGAGGCAGTGGCGGTGATGACACCAGTGGCACCACCAGCACCGCCGCCAGATCCCTAGGTACCCATCGCTAGGATCCTGGCTAGCAATCGGAGCAGGCGGCTGCTGTGGCGTTGGCGGCAGCACCGGCGCCAGTGCAGCCGCAGAACACACAGACACACAGGCTGGCGCCGGCATGTGTGGGGGCGCTGCCTCGGTTTCCGCTCCGTCGCCAGCTCAGCTCCGGTTTCGGGCGGCAACATTCGTGACGGCGGCAGCAGCGGCGACTGTGGCGCCAGAACTGGCGGCCATGACGCAAGCCCTGCTGCGGAAGGCCTACTGCTGATGAAGCCACGCCTGTCAGCCCGGCGGCGGGCTCCGCCTTCTGCTTCCAGCTTTGCGCCGTCTCATGCCGCCGCCGTGTCCCGGCCTCCCGTCCGTGGCAGCCCGCACGGCGCAGGCCGCTGCCAATGCGTCGCGCCAGCAGGCAGCAGCTGCCGGCGGCCTTGCCCGAGAACGGTCAACCAGAGTTGTCGCCAGCAGCGCCAGAACTGGCGGGTCGACTGCCATGCAAGGCAGCCTCAGCGGCGACCCGAACGGCGGCTGCGGCAGCAGGAAGGTGGCGGAGAAGCGGGGCGGCAGGTCTTCGACGGATTGCCTTGGCGTGCGGAAGCGACCATGGGGCACATATGCAGCGGAGATCCGCGACCCAACTGCGGTGAGCAGGGCGAGTCGTGGCATCGCGCGCTTCCAGCCTGGAGCGTGGCAGACTGGGCGAAGATGCACGAATGGCCCCAGTGACGAGTTTGCCCTGCTCAGTGACACAGCCCAACGAGAGCAGTTCCGTGTTTTGTTTATGTGAAGGAACTGGAGACGTGTGTATCACACCCTGCCAAGTGCATGGTGCATCCGTCTGCCAAGGTGGAATGAAGCGTCAAGACGACACTTCATCGCACGACGGCAACAGGCGGTGGCTGGGCACTTTCGATTCGGCAGAGGCTGCGGCACACGCCTACGACGATTCAACCAGGTGAGCATGTCGTTAAAGCAGGACGTCGTGCATTTTCATATACCGGCTTACTCATGGAGGCTCTGGAGCAGTCCCGGAGGCGTATTGCTGTTTGCATCGGCAGCGGTGTTGCCGGCAATGGGTTCGCCTTATAATGTTCGCAGCAGTGCAATCAGACCGCAGGAGTGTCACCACAGCGCTTGTTGATGCATTCTCATCATCCAAAGGATCACTCGGAAGAGCTGTTGTTATTGATTTGATTTGGTGCAGGCGCATTCGAGGAACAACACCCTGCGGTGCAATTTCTCAGCAAGTCGTCGTGGAGAGGATCAGGCTGCAGCTGCAGATCCAGATGCCGATGCCCGCGGTGGCGCTGCCGCCGCACCAGCGGCAGCTTCATTGTCACCGGACGCCGCCGTCGAAGGTGCTGCCGCCGCGCTGCCGGCGCTCCGTCAGCGCGCAAAACCAGGCAGCAAAGCAGCATGTGACACCACCAGAGAAAATTCAATGAATTGGCTTCATGAGCAGCACCGTGCTTCCAGCTGCTGCATGACTGGTATAGGCAATGATGTCGTTTGTCGGCAATGCCCGCACCTGCGGCGTGGTGTTGACGAGCGCTCAACTGATATGTTGGGGCGGTGGAAGGCACCCATGCACTTCGGAAATTATGGTCAAGGCTGCTGATACCTACAGGACATCGTCCGTCAGAAGGGCTGCCCATGCAGCGGTGCAGCCATGAGTAATCAGCTAAGCCAATGTGGATTCGACCTCGCTGCTTCAGCCAACCGTGTGGCTGCTGCGGATCGCTGGCGTTGTCGATCCAGAGCTGCAAGCTTGACAACTTGATGCTTTCGTCTGCTCATCAACGCGCGCGCCTTCCATTAGGCTTTGGACAACGAAGCGCCGGCTTCCGGATCTGACATCTACAGCCCACCAACAGAAAGCAGGTGCAGGTGCCCCTCTGGCACGCCTTCATGTTTGGGAGGGATTCAATCATTTTCTGGGTGTTTGAGAACTTATTTGAGATGCTGCGCAGGCAATCACATCCACGGGACGTGGAGCCACAGACACTGCCCTTCGTCCAATTTTGTCGGACTCCGTTCGTACGACTTCGCCTTACTCGAATGCTGCTCAGCGAAGAGCATGCGCAGACCGTGCAGCACTCATTATAACTTCATAACGCACGCGCTTTGATGAGAACAGCGGCTCTGGCTGCCTGTGACTGCGGCCTGCAAGTAGTCAGTGCAGCTCACCATTATAGCAAGCGAAGCGAGCAACACCGATCAAACAGGAAACGAGTTCGACGCAAAGGAAGAGACTGATCTTCATACACGCTACTGTTCTATGTACTGACGTGTTGCATCCCTATCATGCAGGAGGGATCCCACTCGCGGCGCGTGCCGTGCCAACGCCATGGGCCTTTGTGGAGACCTACTCGCGTGCGCGTGCTGTGCCGCGCTCTGCGACTGCTTGTGTGGCTGTTTCGGTTGCGGCGGCCGAACTGCACCTGCTGGTGGCGGTGGCGTCGTCGTAGCATGACATACCTCCGGCATCTATGAACCTCCGGCAGCAGCGGCACCGGCAGCAGTGGCAGGGTCCATGCCGCCTCTGTTGGCAGAATTTGCGCATTAGCTGGAGATCAAACTCAGTAATTCAGGAGGTCAGGCATTTACACCCTGCATTGGTAGGTTGACAGAGAGGGTAGAGCATGGACGCGCACAGGTTGATGCTACATGTTGACAGTGATGCACAATAGTACAATCCTGACGATAATGAATCCGCAAGAACACCTGAACAACACTTGTGAACATTCTACGCAACCGCAAGTGGGTGCAGGTTTCTGCGCCGCACATTCGTTGGCGGTCTTCCAGGATGTGCGCTCCCCAGCCGCTGAATGCACGAGCATATCTGGCGTATTTCGGTCCAAAGACGTAGCCTACAGGGACCCCGGCGTCGTATAAGTGGATGCATCTCTGCAATTGGCTGCAAGTATCGCGTACTCGGCTGAACGCATCAGGGTGGGTCCCGACTTGGCATCACGTGTCGTGTCGGAGCGATCTACAGCCTGGCACTGCCAGATGATGCGTCGTGCATCGATCCAATCCCCGCGCAGGTGCTGGCAGAGTACCATATGCTGCCGCTAAAGACAGCAAGACGCGTACTGCGGCACTCCACAAAATTTACAGCAGCTGATCACCACAGTGCAGCCGCTGTTCGAGCGGGTTTTTTGGCGGTTCAGGTTTCTGTTCCACTTGGCAACCATTGGTACCGCATTCAATACCTCTTTACCTTTCAGCTGCGTGATCAGCCCAGCATAGCGGCGACCAAAGGCTTCACATCCACTGGTCGAGCAATAAGCACAAAGGACCTCGGTTAGACTGCCAGGCAAGGTGTGACTGTTTTGACCATCGCGATGGTGTTACAGCAAATAAGATGCGATCTTGCTTGACCTCGTGTCGAGTAGCAACAGCAGCACATGTCGGCCATGCTGAATGTGACCAAGCCCATTTCCGAGACGCTGTACTCTGTGTGTTTATGATCCAGGCCGCCATGGCCATCAGGGGTGCTGCAGCTTTGACACTCCAGCGCTGCCCCCCATAATGTGGGTGGAAACTTCGGACAGAGTAACCGCCCTGTTCACCAAGTCAAAGGCACGTATGCAGCCTGCAGCCGCAGCTGAACCTGCATCGCATGCGGGCAGGCATCAAGGGCCTGCTCAGGACAACCGCGGTCTGGCATCAGGGGTCAGCAAACGGCGGCAGGGCTCACTTACAGCATTTCAGATGGTCACGTTGCTGTATTCGAGTCTGTGCAGCATTCAAGGGCAGCAGTAGTGGCCTTGATGACATCGAACCACATCGGCGCAGGCGGCCGCCCGTGACTTGTGGGGCCTGGCTTGCGGAGCCGCGGCGTCGGCATGCCAACTGGCAGCCCACGCGCTGTCTGTCCCGCTGCAGCTGTATGGCAACGCCGCGTTCCTGGGCACTTGCGGCCGCAGGGCTGCTGCTGCAGGCAGGCTCTCGCAGCGTCCATGTTGCGGCGCTTCCATTGTTGAAACCCTACTCCAAATAAGCACTTTTCGACCTGTGCAGCACTGTCAAAGGCCTGCAGGAGTAGCAAGGCATGGCCACCCAGCAGTGGCTGACTCGCCCGCGATCAGGGTTGCACCGCACGTCACTTTACACTGACGTGCGGCCGTGCGCACGCGTGCGCACCGCTTGCGCACGTCACACGGCAGGGAACGGCACTTTCGCACGGCTGCTTGTGTTAATCCCACAGGGGAATGAAGAAACAGGCTGCGCTGGGCCATAACAGGCTGAACAATGCATACAACCTCACTGCACATATATCTTATGCGTTGAGATGATGTATGCAACATGTCAGACGGTCTTGATGTGCAGTTGCGTCTCATTTGCAGCCGCAGTAGCATGCCGGCAACTGTTGTCTAGCTGGATTACATCACTGTCTGACAGCGTCGGACAACGTGCGCACGGCAGTGCTCACAGCCGTGCGGCCGTGCGCACGCGTGCGCCGTGCGGTGCAACCCTGCCCGCGATCTCTTGCCACAGGCGCGCGCTGTCGTCACCGGCGGCGCCTCCGAGCCGGCGCTCGTGCTGCAGGTGTGATTCCTGTCCGAAATGGGTGAATCAGCATGCATTCTCCTTGGGGAAAAACTATGACGGCCTGGCTGATGGGCTGAGAGTTGACTGAATCTTTGAGGTCGCTTCCTTATGAGCGAGCTGTTTGATTGCCGTGAGCTGTGCTGGTACCGGCCGTCATCAACACCGCAGGCGGTGGAGGAGCTGGTGATCAGTGCGGTGCACGCCGCCCGGGGACTCACGACGGCGGTCGCTGCGGCCTCCTGCACAGCAGTAGGGGCGGCGCTGCTGGCTGCCACCCTTGTGCTGTTCGTGCTGCCGCACCATGTGCTGGGCTGCGCCATCGAGCGCCTGCGCATGTTCAGCCAGCGGCTGCGGCGCACCCGCTGAGCATGATACAATGTGCACGAGCCCCGCCTGAGCATGCCGCTCGTCAGCAGGCGTCAACCAGCGAGCGTTGACCCTCGAGGTGGGCGGGCCGAAAATCGAGGCCGGTACAGTATGAGGATGAGAAGCAACCAGGGAGAGCGGTGGTGTTCAAAAACACCAGTTGTGGAGTGGCAATAACGGCTTGCTGCCGCACAAAGCAGCAGTCCAGCGTCAGCCTTGGCTAGCAGCAAAGGCCTAGAACTCCTGGCTGACAGAGCCGGAGGCCTTCTTGTCGCCCTTGCCCTTGCTCTTGGGCAGCAGCACGCTGTGGATGTTGGGCAGCACGCCGCCAGCGGCGATGGTCACGCTGCCGAGCAGCTTGGACAGCTCCTCGTCGTTGCGCACCGCCAGCTGGATGTGGCGCGGCACGATGCGCGTCTTCTTGTTGTCGCGCGCGGCGTTGCCGGCCAGCTCCAGCACCTCAGCTGCACGATGGAATACGAACGAGTGTCAGCATGCTGTCACATGCCGCTGGGCGGGCATGCAAGACAGCTTGAAGGTATTCAGGTAGCGTGAAAACCTCATCAACTGCCTTTAGAACGATGCAAAACCAAACACAAGAGCTGCTTGCGGGCTCACCGGCGAGGTACTCCAGCACAGCGGCCAGGTACACTGGGGCGCCGGCACCCACGCGGGTGGCGTACTTGCCCTTCTTCAGATACCTGCAGGCATGGACGGAAGTTAGCAGGCCCCTTCCTCGCAAGCAGAGCTGTCGTGTGCACTGACGATCACCAGCCCAGTGGCGCAACAGAAGCTCCTCAGTACGCAATCGCGGCCGCGAGACCGCCGCCAACACATCGAGACACCGGGCGAGACATGAGACTCACCGGGCGACACGGCCGACGGGGAACTGCAGGCCAGCCTTGGAGCTCTGGCTGACCGACTTCTTGGCGGTCTTTCCCTTGCCGCGGCCCGACATGGTGGCTGGTTTTCTGCAGCCAAGAACGGATTCAGGATGAGCTCAAAGCGTGGAAGGACTGATCAGTGCGTGCACCAAATCCTCCTCCGTGAAGGCTGCAATGCTGCGCCTGCCGCCAGCATTGCCGAAGAGAGTTCGTCTGCTGGCATCACTGCAGCTGTTCCAGACGCAAAGGCCACAATGACACCAGCGAGCAGAGCGGCAGCCAGACCAACATGTCTCAGCTGCCGCCAGACAACACCAGCCGCACCAGCAGGGCGCTGCCTGCGAGCCGCCAGTTAGAATCGAGTTGTGTAGAATTGGAGGCTTAGGCCACGCGGAGCTACGCACCTGGCTGGCCAGCAGAGGGCGGTGGGAGGTGAGGAGAGCAGTGGGCAGCCAGAGAGCGAGCAGAGAGAGAATGCACAGGGCGGCGTGCAGACAGGCTTTTGAATCAAGAGCACGTTGGGAACCTACATCTGGGCAGGAATCACAGATGACTTCTAGCGTGACTGCGGAGGGTTTGAGTCTTCAAACATCTGGTGACTTGAGAGACAGATCTGCTACAGATTCGCTCCGGCTTCCGGGATTGGCCGGTTCACTTGGACCCAGCGTTTGCAGGTCTGGAGAATTGACTGCGATCGTGATAGCACCGTAGGTTCCGTGTACAGCGGGCAAAGCTCAACCGCAGCGCCGCCTGCGGTCCGGGTAACGATGGTGGGGATGCCGCCGCGATCGCTGGTACGTTGCTGACTGTGTTTCTCTGGTTCGCAAGTTGTGCACCAGACCTAATGAGAAAGTGCAGGGTGCCTGACGTCTCAAAACCCAAATCTGCTCCGCTGCAGCAGACAAGCTGATGCGCAGGTCTGAACACGGCCGGAGCCGGTCCGACAGCTGTCCTTGTAGTCATGGAAGTCTGATCGCCCCTGCGTGCATGGGAACCAGCATTCAGAGGAGCCTTGTTTGGCGAACCGACCAGCAGCATTTGCAGGCGCAGACCTTGTGCACGTTCCAGTGATAGCAGGCCGGCGGCACTGCGGCCTGCCGCCACATTATGCTGTTGCCACTCTGGGCTGCAACGGACGTGCAACGGACGTGCAGGCTCTGCCTGGCATGATACAAAGCTCTGATACCTCTGCTGGCAACTGCCAGAGTGCAGGCTCCTCTGACATGGCATGCTGTAACCTGCCGCCAAGGTGCTGCAGGCCTGCAGCCTTGGGCTCCAGCGAGACGAGCACGCTCTGCGCAGCACTGCAGACACGCGTGATGGTATCCAACGGAATCTTATCACCACTCCTGCTGGTTCCCGCAGGTGGCATATGTGGGCGGCCCGCTCGGCGTTGCACAGGTGCTGTCTTTGGCGGCATTGCCGCACATTACTGGCTGGTACCAGGTGTGCTCTCTCTGCTGCTTCTGCTGCTCTGCTGCCTTCAAAACCAGTGGACCTGTTCACCGGTCCCGCGTGCAAGTCTGCCAGCTGCACTGATTTCCGGTTGGATACATGTCCACATGGTGCGCAAGCTCAAGACGTGCATCGAATGGTCATGTCTTCAAAATGTTCGCGGACTGAGTGTCTGGTGCGTCTGTTGATATCTTAGCGGCTGCGGAAGCCGCGCTGGACGCCGCCAACCTGGCTGTTCGGCCCGGCATGGGGCGTCATGTACACGGCTCAGAGCTATGCAGGCTGGCTGGTGCTGCACCAGGTACAACCTCATTCTGTGTGCCTGCGCACTTCGGCATCAACATCAGCGTCAAGCGCTTTGGCGCGGCCCTCGTGCCGCCGCCTTGCCCCTGCCAGCAGCCAGGATGGCCTGTGCATGCTGCTCCGCTGGTGCGGCGTGGGCTCTGTGGCCATCTCCCTGCCGCTAGCTGCGCGCCGCAGCGCCCCTGGGCTGAAACGCCTCAATGTGCACGCCTCAGGCTCCGATGTAACTGGAAGATGCAGCCACCCACAGGGATATCTGGCCATCACCACAAGGACCCAGGTTAAGCATTGACCCAGGATTGACCCAGGGTGCTGTGCTGCAACAGGCCCAGGCGCGAGGACGGCCAGCGTGGCTGTGGGGAACGCAGCTGGCGCTGAACTTTGCATGGTGCGTGCATTCCGCCGGAGAGCCTCCCGGTCGCATTTCACAGCCTCTGTCCCGTCAGAGCACCCCGTCAGCTCTGGCCTCGAGACGCGCGAGACGGCAGGGCAGGCGTTGGCCGGCACCCTCCGCTGTCTCATCGCAGCTGCCCTGAACTCGCTGCACAGCGGCAGCGTCTGCTGGTCGCCGTCGTGGGTGCTGCAGGCCCGTGAGGGTGGGAGGCGAACCTTGTGCGATCCGTCCCTTCAGCCGCTGCGACCTGCAACCAAACCTCTGCTGCATGCAGGCAGCCACTGTTCTTCAACGGCCACAAGCTGCAGACGGCCCTGGTTGACATCGTGGGTGAACGCCTTGCCCTCTTCAGGCTCCAGGCACTGCTCCCTTGCCTTGCAACGCTGTCGCGCCTGCCATGGCGCACAGCCGAGTCGTCATGGCAGTGCCTCCCCCTGCCTGTCTGTTCGTGGCCACCGGCGTCTCACATGCAGCGGCGCAAAGCACCCTCGAGAGGTCTCGCACAGACCACTGCTTTCTATATGACCTGGGACAGGATGCCACAACATGCTTGTGTTGCTGGCGCAGCGCTGGACGTGGCCATCGCGCTGACGGCATGGGAATTCAGCAAGGTCAACCGGAAGGCGGCGGTGCTGATGCTGCCCTACCTCGCCTGGTGAGCGCCGACTAGTCCCCAAATCTATGCTAGTCGCAGGCTTTTTTTGGGTGGAGGACCCGTCTGGTTCAGCTTTTGAGAGCGCGAGGAAAACTTGGGCGTCACAGAGCCGCCTCCGGAATTTTCGATTTGTGTGGGCGCAGGACCACCTACGCGACCGCACTCAATTACAACATCTACAAGAACAACCCCCCGAAAGTGAGTTAGTTGCGAATGAAATCTATGTCAAAACACTCTTGTCAAATTGCACACTCCTGCATTTGCTGAACGGCACAAACCCGCCGCACACAGGTTTTCGGAACTCAAATCGGCACAGCGTGCTGCCAGTCCATCTGTAGCTTGAAGTGCCGACCTTCTCTCCAGCAGTTGGATCAGCCAGCAGTAGTACAGCCTACAAGTCTTGTACGCTTTCGCCTGCAGTATCTTCTGGAACATTGATGGATGGATGTCCAGCGCCAGATCCCAAAGCATGTCATGCTAACGAGATTCACCTCAAAACCCTGTTTGGGTACACAGGGCGCAAACACGCCGGAGGAGCGGCACGAGCTGGAGGTGGAGGCGGCCAAGAAGGTGGATGCCGGCAAGGTGGAGCCGGGGGTGTCGTACGCCGCCAAGGCCAAGGGCACCTGACCGGGGCAAAGCGCCTGATTGGAAAGGGCACCTGATCGGGGCAGATTCGGAAACGGCCAAGGGCAATCAAATTGCAGTTCGGCAACGGCCAAGGGCAGCTGTATCTGCTTTGTTGACAAGGAGATATATAGGTTTCACCTGAGACGTCCAAGCCAAATAAGGGCGCTTTGGAAAGAATTTCCGCCGTCCGAACAGTGCGCTCTCTGCCGCCGAGTGGGCTCGCGGGTTGCTGGCAATACGCCAATGAGATTAGCATCGTATGGTCCAACGTGTGTTCATGGGAGCATGTCCCCAGATAGAGCGGCACCCTGCCTTAAAGCGGCGCAAGTCTATTTTGTCTCACACATAATTATACAGCGGCCACCCGCCTACCCTTCTGCATATTTTCTTGGGTACAGCTCAGATAAAAGGAGAACTGTGCCACTACCTTTGCAAATCGCCGGCCGGCTGACAAATCCTACGTTACCAGTCCTCGCCATACACAGTTTCCACCAACACCTAATTCGCCGCTGACTATGTCAGCTGTTGCTGTCAGCAGTCAGCTGTCATAGTCCGCTTCGATGAAGTCATCCTCCCCTCCGGAAGTCTGATTGTCGTTTCCGCGTCCACATCGCCTTGAGCGGACTCGTATTCATCATGCAACAGCGGGTTGCCGGCCGCCAGCACCGTGCGCTCCAGCTGCCGCCCTAGCAGCGGGCCTGCTGCATCAACGTCGAGCCCTACATCCACGCTGCCCCAGAGGTGCAACTCGGGAAAGTCAGGCACCAGCCGTACCACCGACGCCGGTGGCGCCGACCGGCAGCGTTCAGCGTTGAGCAAATGCACCCCGACAGTGGACCCGGCTGGGGACGGAAGCCCCCACGCGAACGCCTCCAACGCTGGGATTCGCCCCAGGGCCTCCCACACGTCCTCCCTGCGCTCATGCCTCAGCAATACATGTGCAAGGGACACCGCATTGATAGCGTATACAAGGGCCCCTAACGCCGGGAAGGTGCACGTCCAACAGCTGCCTAATTCCAGTGTCACTTGTTGTGAGCTCACAGCAACTATCAACTAGCAACCCCTGCCCATGCATGCGAGTGCCTTGCACGCATGATCTGCAGCTTGCGCGAGCCATGGTGATCGGCCGTCATGCTGGCTCTAAGCGCTCAAATGCCCATGACCCAGGCGCAAGGTTGAAAACACAGCAAGAGACCTCTCCAACACGTCTAGCTGCCCGTTGCGACAGGCTCAGAGTCCGCCTGAGTCGACGAGGCAGCCTTGCCTCAGCGGCGCATAGAGGTTGCGCCGTCGCACGTCCAGCAAGCGGCAGGCGGCCCAGCCGGCGATGCCCCCAAGCGAGGAGCCTTCGTTGCAAGCCCACAGACGCTCGTTCCCGCGCAGGTCTAGTAGCTGCACCCACGATAGTCCACTCAAATCAGCTGGTAGGCCAACCAACCCGCACCGCACCTGCCAGATGCACAACCGTTAACCTTTCGGAGCCGAACGTCCTTGAGGCAATGCGACACATTTCTCTCTCTGTGGTCCTCTGATCATGGTGATCTGCCAGGTTGATCACAGGAATCTGCAGTTCACCAACCTCAGTTTAGGTCGAGCCATGCAAAGGCGGATTTGCCAGTGTACACTTGCACCTTGCCGGCCAACATTGCCGGCAACACTAAGACGGCCATAACGCTTCAAGCATAGCCCAGACCCTGAGCGCGATGTGTGGCCGGGCCACGGCAGTGGCTGCTGGCGCAACTGCGCCAACCTATATGCAAATAGAACTGCGATCGAGATCAGCTCAAGGTCAGCCAAGTCGTGTCATATCAGCCGATGCGACGGACGCGCCTCACCAGGTGGAAGCTGCTCAGGTGCGGCATTGCGGACGCCGCCTTGACGATGGCCGGCAGCTGCGGTTTCGCCCACCACGCCTCGTGGATTGCTAGGTGGCGCAGCGCAGTCAGTCGTGGCAGCAGCGTCGCGGCAAAGGCGCCAAACTGCTGCCGCTGACGGACCACGTCCCACCCCCCGCTTGACAATTTCGCTAGCAGCACCAGTTTTGTGAGGCTTTGCGGCAGGGCATTTTGCCACCACAGGCTGCGGGCCTGTGTGCATTTGGGGCAGGCATAGGTGAGGGCGGCAGCAGGGCGACAGTTGCCCACCTATGCAGCAGCTTGATGCCAGGATGGTTGATGTGCCAGGGTCCATCAGCGTCAAAGTATCATCAACATCAACATCATCGTCAACATTGACATCAATATCAATATCAACATTGACATGATTCCCAGTCATTGCTGCCCGCGTCAAAGGTGGCGGCACGTGGCAACTCAGCGCACTTCCCGAGTGGTCAAGCCATTCGATCGAAGTCACCTGCAGAGTGTCCAATGCCGTGAGCGCTGACAGGCGGTGATCCAGCCCAAAGTCCTCTGTGCAGTCCACGACCGATAGGCGCTGCAGGCTGGTGATCGCCTCAAGCTCCAGCAGATCAAACACTTGCACGCCGTGCAGCGCCAGCGCGGTCAGGCACGACGGCCGCGACATGTGCTGCGGCAGGTCCTGGGCGTCTGGCCGGTAGCTGTGACACTGCCGCACTCCCAGCGCCAGAGACCGAAGCCGCGGGCAACGCCGCACGACTTCTTGCAGCAGGTCCAAGCCGTGTGGCGGGTCAACACGCCAGGCGCTGTGCGGCACATCGATGTCAGCGCCAGGTCCTGCAGGTGTACACATGTACGACGAAGCCGTAGGTCAGATCACGGTAGCTTTGCCACGCTTTGGCATGCACGGGAGCATGAGTGCAGTCAGTCCAGACAGTGCAAGTTTGTGGCAGACAGATCTCTCAAATTCAGCGATCTGCAATGTATTCATCGACACCTTGGACGATTTGAAGCATCCAAAGGATGCTCATGACGCTCATGGCGAGGTCTGGCTGACTGTGGGGCGTTGCGGCTCACCTGTAGCAGCGGCAGGCTGCACACGAGGCCGACCGCCGCGCTGTGCGACACCTGCTGCATGTTGAGCAGCGCCAGCTGCCGGAGGCTCGCGGCGGCGTGCCAGCCGATGGACATCAGAGCACTTCCGAGTAGCATGCTGCCGGCGCTGCTGCCGATCCGTAGGGCCTCGAGCGGCGCCACAGCCAACAGCGGGCCCAGCACTGCGTTCTGCATGCCCGCGTCTGCCTGCTCGTCCTGTTACACACAACTGTCACGCTGTCAAACGCTACAGCTGCGCTCAGAAGCATGATCTCTGAGGTTTTGGTAAACCGCGGTACATGCTGAGCTTGAGCTGAGAACACGCACGACATCAGAGCTTGCTGCAATGCTGCAAGCATGCATGGCCTCCCGCATCCATGTGCTCGTCACCCGGGCTCTGATGCGGGCGTTGCACTGCAGCTGCCGCAGCCGCGGCACGCACTGCTGGACGGAGCCACAGCTGCGGCGACACGAAGCCCTGTCAGCTGAAAACCAGATTCTGGCTACCGTCCGCATGCAGGACCAGCGCCTCCAACAGCGGGCTGGCACCTGCCAGCTTATGCCATGCCTTGCACACCGTCAGCGCTTGGAGCCTGCGGCACGTAGTGGTCGCCCATTACAAAGAATACGGTCAACGAGTCGAACCACGCTGCACGGTATGCCTTGCAACAGGAAGTCTCGAAGAATCACGGTCAGGCACGTTGTACCTCTTTGTCAGCGGGAGGCACGCCAGGATGTGCTCCACAAGTTCGGGCAGTGCTGCGACGATTGAGGCCGCTGCTGTGGAGTGCTCTCGCTGTGGAATGCTATTGCGGAGCTCCATGGTGTCTGCTGCATGGATCCAAGACATAACAGGCACCCACATTTTTTTCCCGGCGGCCTGCAGCTGCTCCAGCACAGCACCAGCTGGCTCATCAAGTCGTCGTCAATTGCTTGACGACTGCAGGCTGGCTTTGCTTCGAACAGCCGAGCCACACTCATGTGGGCCTCACCAAGGTTGCGCAAACACCAAGGACCTTCTCAAAGCCGGAGAGCATGTTCGTCCACTGACGGACCGGCAGGACTTTGCCCCTGGGGCTGGCCCTGCCGACGCCGCAGCCGCCCATTGCCAGCTGCCGGACGCCGCCCTCTGCAGACTTCATGCAGCTTGAACGCCGCCAGGGGCACCGCCAGACCAACCCCTGCCGGCGGCATCTTCGAGTCGTGTAGCGCTGTCCAGTCCTGCCCTCGCTTTCTTTGCAAACCTGCTCCCATTTCCTTTATTACAAAACAGGATGCCCCACGAGATCTTGCTGTGACACAGACGATTAGGTACATTCTCCAAGCACGCCAACAAGTTGATATTGCGTGGTCGATGTTCTTCTCTCACTGCACCTCAACGTTCAACTCAACTGCAACAGAGTGGTGTACACACGAAATTGACAGCCGCTCATTCTCTTCAACGTGGGCAGACTGCTGTGCTGCTGAGCTCACAGCAGTTCTGTTATTAGCTGACGTCGTCTCCTGTTTGGCATCTGCTGGCATTGCAGGCCCAGGTCCATAGTCACTAGCGCCGACACCGCCGCGAAGCCATGTGCAGTGCCCCGCTTCGACGACAATAACTACTGCCAGGGCTGCACTGTCTGCGACGACCAGGCCCAGGGGTGGATGGCCATGGGCGCCACTGGGCGGCAAAGAGTGTGTGGCTACTTGACGGCCGGCTGGATGCTGCGCAGGACTGCCCGCCTCCCCCATGGGGGCTACAATCATGGCAGGCTCCCATATTCGACCTTCCTATGACACCGCAGCCTCGCCGGAGCGGAAGCCGGGCATCTCGTAGCGGTACTTGCCGGATGGGTCGATGCCAAAGCCCTTGGGGTCCGCAAACACGTTCTCTAGCAGCTGCCCCTTCTCCTGTGGTGGGCGCACAGACGCAAATGTTAGTGATAACCGGTGATGAACAGGCCTTGAGGTCCATAGAACATGCTCCCGCAGCTGCCCTGTCGCCTGCGCACGGCTTCGAAAATGGCACCTGTAAGTCCAATGTTTATGCTGTTAGCCCAGGGTACCGTCAGCACTTGCCACGACATGTGCCGGAAAAAAGGTGTGCTGCAAGGGTGCACATTGCAGTGGCCTGACCTTCGCACATGGCAAGTCCCTGGCGAAGCACAACTTCTGACATTCAACCCTTCTGCAGGGCCATAGCACGCACACCATACATCTGACAGCCCCCAGCGGATCGGGTGACCCGGCGACAGACGCCGCACTCTCGCCTCCCTTGGCGGGTGCAAAAGCGGGAGCAGATGTGGTGTACAGACCTCCTGTTTAAAACGTGTCTCTCAACGGCACCCTCACCGGCTTTGGCGACTCGTCAGCAAACTTGACGGAGTCCTCCACCTCGGCGACGACCGCGGCCTCGATGTCTTTGATCTTGGACTCGGACAGCAGCCCCTGCTCCAGCGCCCAGGTGCGGAACTGCGGGATGGGGTCCCGCGCCTGCAGTTCACAAGGGGGTTGGGCCTCACGTTCTGCCCTGAACGGTTTTGTCATCTTTGGTTGCAGCAGACGGTGATCTCGGCGATGGACAGCCGACCCTGCTCCAGGGCGCCCAGGTGCAGAATCGCCAGCTGGGCGTCCCGCGACTGTGACCTGCTGGTGGAACAAAGTTTTCAGCTCCAGGCGTGACCCGCACGGAGCGATCCCCGCAGATGCCTCTGCTGTCTGAGACCATGTGCCCCAGCCGTGGCGCCCGAGAAAATGCCAGGAACATGGTTGCCGGCAGGAACGTCAAGGCGCGCTGCAGCACAACAATTCGACGATGAGAGGCAGGAGCCAGCATCTCCTGCAGACGACACGCTGGTGCCACACCCTGCCACTCCTCCCTTCCTCCATAGGCCGCAGCTCATTGGTGATTGTTTACAGCAAGGAGGGCAGGATTCCAGCGACGGAAAGGTTTCCTCCGGATCAGAGGTTCCGTATGACTGTCCCCCCTGCCGCTGCGCCTTTCCCCTGAGCGGCAGCTCGCCTGGCCCCGCCAGAAGCGACGCCGAGCGAGCGCGGAGCAAACGTGTTGAAACACGACTCGTTGGTTCACCGGACCTGAGTCAAGTCACTATCAGGTGCCCACCTGCCACTTCTCCTTCTCCTCCTTCGGCCGCAGCTCATCGGGGTCTGCGAGGGAGTGGCCCCGGAAGCGGTATGTCTGCGCCTCGATCAGGGTGGGGCCGTCGCCGCGCCGAGCCCGCGCGATCGCCTCCTTGGCCACCTCGTGCACCTGCCGCATGAGCAAGCTGAGGATGCATATGTGGGGAGCGCATGATGGGCGATTGACGGGCCCTGGAAGGCCCGAACGAAACATCGCGGACGGCCACGCCGCCGGCCGGCATGTGCGGCGTGGCAAGGGCGGGACGCTTCGCGTGGATGAACGGCCGCCGACCCTGCCTGCTCTGGCCTCTGCCACGCCAGCCAATTTGAAGAATCCGATCCCCACCTTGCGGACGTCCATGCCGTCGACCAGCACGCCCGGCATGCCGAAGGCGGGCCCCTTCTTGTAGATGAAGGGCTCGGCGTCGGTGGCGTCGGACAGCCCTGTAGCGCGCGCGTGGCTCATGCCAATGGCCCACATGTTGTTCTCCACCACGAAGATGCACGGCAGCTTGTACAGGGACGCCATGTTGAGGCACTCGTAAAACTGGCCTGCGGGGTGCACAGCATCCAGCAGGGATTAGGGTTTAGGGTTTCACAAACAACTCCGCGTCGATGAGGTTGCAGGCGGCTGCAGCAGAGGTCAGCGGGAGGGGGTGCCGTGGTGCAGCGAGGGCAGAACCCGGCCTGCATGAATGGTTTGTAGAGAGCGAGGCATGAGGACTGGACGCGCTGGACGCAGCTTACAGTGCTGCCAGAGAGGGTGCCCAGGTAAGCCTCGAGCTGCCATTGCGGGCTGGGAACCACTACTGGCCGACTGATACTGGGTGCAAAGTGGGTCACACGGACAGCTGCCGGTTGGCACACTGGCCCCTCATCTTCCTGCATGACCATTGTGACCGGCTCCGGCTGAGGGCGCGTGATGCCACGACACATGCACATGAGCTGCCAGCCGGCCGAAACAAAACAGCACACCCTTGTTGGACAATGCCGCCCTTCAGAAGCTTTCTACTTCATGAAATGTGTGGAAAGCGTTCCCCCTCTGGCTTCCCACACGCCAGCAACCACCCATCTGAACCTCTGTAGAGGGAGACCAAGATCAGCTGAAATTGAACGGACGCGAGGTCGCACCGTTGTTGGCGGTGCCGTCGCCAAAGAAGTTGACCGATACGTTGTCCTCCGAGTCATCCCCCAGTGCGTCCTGCAAGGGTGCCAACGCAGAGTTGCCGCCCTGCTTTCTGACGCGGGCACATCCTACAAGGCGCTTGCCAAACATCTGTCAGCTCAGCCACAGGCGCGCCCTGATGTCTGCCATGGCTGCCGCCCTCGCTGAGCCCAGAGGCGCCACGGCGGGGCTTGCAGCATGCAATCATGCCCATAGGCTGCGCACCAGCACCGTACATGGAGACTTCGCTGCACGTGAATACCTGTTTGCACACGAAGGTGGAGCAGTCGTTGATGGCTAGACACAATCGCACCTTCATGTACTTGCAGCGGAAGGCGGCACCCAGGCCGATCGGGATTCCCTCGCCAATGAAGGCAAAGCCGCCCAGCTGCGGTTTGGCACAGCACACATGTCGAGCCGGCAGCCGAGAAGGAGAGATACCAGCAGCGGCTGCTTGAGATGGAACGCGCGTGGCCTCCAGTGTTGCGTGCCAAGTCACCCAGCGACACCATCCTGGCCGGCGGAAGTCTGGGCCTGGCCCACAGGCCGGCAGGTTCACAGCATCGGCCCCGGATCTGTCAGCAGCTGCCTTGCTGAGAATGCGCAGGAAGCGGGACAGAAATCGCCCACCAGGCCCCACTCTGCGGAGAACATGTGCATGGAGCCGCCCTGGCCGCGGCAGATGCCCGTCTTCTTGCCAAACAGCTCAGCCATGATGTTGCGTGCCGGCACGCCCTTGCTCAGCGCGTGCACGTGGTCCCGGTATGTGCTGCACAGCCATGGAAGCAGGAAGGGAGTCGGTTTTGTGTGCTGTCACAGTTGCGTAGGTATCCTGATTTCATCATGTCAGCTGCGCTCAGCCGCCGCACTGCCTCGTATTCTGCACCGACGAGCGCCCTCGCATCCCTGGACGAGCTCGAGCATGGTGGAAGGTCCATGCTGGATACATCGGCGTTCAGAGGCAGCGCAGAGTGCCGCAGGCACAAGGTCCTCCTGGAGATGGTCTACCAGAGCCAAGAGCCCACCTGCAGATGTAGTCGCTCTTGCGGAGCTGCCGGATAATGCCCGTGGCGATGGCCTCCTGCCCGCTGTACAAGTGCACGAAGCCTGCACGCATTGCCAGTGACCGTGAGCAATGGCAAGGTGTACCACCAAGGTCATGGCGAGCTGGAAGGCGGCGTCGCCAAGCATGCAGCGTGGTCGGGTGGAGGCTCGGTGATACGCAGGTGCGAGAACGCCGCAATGCACAGTCAGGTTGCGCCTGACAACCTCAAGTAACGCGGCGCCAGATCGGCGTAGCCGACAGCCAGTCGCATGCACAACTCACCAAACATCTTGCCCCGGTAGTACATCTGCGCACACATCTCCTCGAACTCGCGGCCCAGATACATGTCCCTGTGGGGCGCAGGTTGTGATCTCAGGTTGTCAGATCACACTAGCAATGATCTGCACTTTGGCGTGAGCTTTCGTCCAGCACAGGCACTGACACGCCAGATTGCCGCAGGCGGCCTGCGGGAATGCACCTGTAATAATCCTCCGCTTGCTCAGGGCTCAGGCTGGTCGTGCCCTTGCTCTTCTTACTCTCCACTACTGGGGCCTTCGCTGCTGCGACTGCCGAAGCAGACGCCCTGAGCGCGCTGCGGCTGGCGGCCGGCTGCTGCCTGAGCGCTCGGAGCTGCACCGGCTGTTGCCGACGCAAGCCGGGCTGCAGGGGGCTGGATCGGCTGCACGTCGGGTCGCAGCATGCCTTCACGCTGCCCTGCGCTGTTGGGGCGAACGCGGTCGCCATGGCCACCCCGACACCAATCAGCGGCTGGAGATGCAGCTAAACTGCAACCTACGACCTGCTGATGTGGTGGTGCAGCCCGAAACGCGCCAGCGATGCACGGAGCGTTGTGTGCCGCTGGCGGAAGACTCATGGCCACCGCAAACTCGTCAGCAGTACAGGGCGCCCCAGGGCGGTCTCCAGCCATGGGCACACCCCCTGTTCTCGAGGCACTCGCTTGAGGCGCCGCTCGGGCGACACAGTTGTGTTTGGTGTAAAGGCGCTTTGGATTCCCAGAATTCTTGTTGTGCTTTGGAGGGGCGCGGGAAACTTGTTCGTGGACTTCTGGAATAACGCATGCAACCGCAAGGCGTGGACTTGTGCTGGCGCTAGACCGTGTCGGACGCACTCGAGTTCTTTGGCATACGTCTGGAGGCTACGTAGGAATACTGAGGTAACTCTCCCGACTGGGGTCAAGTCATATTCACTCCTTCACTCCTTGCTTTCACGAGTCCTCCAAGGCTTGACACCCAGCAGCACAGCACGCAGGATGCCACGAGCCAGAGCATCTCATGATGCATGCATAAATCACAACGGCCTGGCTGCCTGTGATTGAGCCGTACACCGGCAAAGTGATGGCACAGCGTGCACAGTGGTGCCGCTCCCAGGAGTGCGGGCTGGTTGCTTCCGTCTATAACGCCTGGCCATGGCTGCGTAGCTGAGGAGCCCCACAGCCTGGCTAACCTGTCCAACCATCCCACGTGCCATATGCTCACGGCCTGGTTGCTCGTGCATGGCATGCAGAAGACCGCCCGAGAAGCACCGCCATGGGCGTCCCGCCAAACGTGCACCTGCACCAGGCGGCGGTCAACGCGCAGCACCCCGGAGGCGCGATGGCGCCGGCGCCGGAGCCCGCCGCCGCGGTGCGAGCCATGGACGTGGTGTGGTCGCTGGACAACCCGGGAGATGTCGGTGGGCGCTGTTTTGACTCTCTCTTGCAAATGCTTGACAGTGTTTCCAAGTTCCGAGAGTCGTTTGTAGGCTGGGCATCCTCCTCTATACGGGTCGGTACGCTTCAGTGGGATGGGCTGTTGTCAGGCGTTGGGTGCGCTCGCGCTTCCAAAAGCGCTTTCCTGTGCCAGGGCTGGCAGCTGCCAAACCGCCTGTCGAAGCAGATACCGAACCCCCATCCGGAGGCAGCCAGGGGCAGCAACAGCGGCGGCGCTGTCACACTGCCGCAAGCTGCACATGCTCCCCCGCCAACCCTTGTCGCTCCTTTCTTGACTGTGTCTCCTTGGGAGCTGCAGGCCTGGTGTGGCGGGTCGCCGGCGAGACCGACTCGGAGGCTGAGGACGACTCGGAATACGAAGACGAGGAGGACCACGTCCCAGCGGGCCACGCGCAGGTGTCGTGGCTGGCGCGCGGCTCGGTGGACAACGCTGAGCTGCGGCGGCTGCGCGTGTCGGACCGCTGCCTGGTGGCGGGGGACATTGTGGCCCGCGCCGACGCGCCGCTGGGCCAGGTGAGGGCTTTGGCAAACACTGCTGCTCGATGGCAGCCGTGAACAGGTGAAGTCATGGGTTGAGGCTGCGTCCAGACTCATGGACGAGTGCCTGGCGGTGGGCGATGTCGCGGCGCGCGCTGATTTGCCGCTGGGCCAGGTGTCATCTCTGCCACATTTGATGTGCGAGCTGCCGGAGCTCATCTTGACCGCAAAAAAGAAAGTGGGAGCTGCCTTGCTGTGCGCCGCAACGCGCGGTGCAGGACTTGGTTACACTGCTGGACCTTTGTGCAACTGCTGGCCAAGGACTTTCTGCACGGGTCTGCCGTGCAGCATCTTGCCCTGCAGGTTGTGCGCAGGCCTTGAAGCGAGTTGGCAGCTGTGCGCAGTCACTTCATGGCATGCAAGGTGCCCTAGGTAGTCGCCAGGCCCGAGAGTCTGCCAGGTCACGTCGAGACGCCATGGCCGCAAGTGCCGCGTCTGCTGCCAAGCGGCACCACCGGTGCTTGCTGCGCCTTGAAATACTCGACTTGACAATGGCCCTCCGACACGAGTGTCGATCCAGCTGCTGCTGGTGTTTGTGACGGTGGCCCTAGGCACACCTACAGATGGTGATCAAGCGAACCGCTGACTCTCACACCCCAGCGCTTCAGCTTTCAGAGGTAGATGGCACCGCGGCGGAGCCCAATGGAGGTGCCGCTGGCGACCGTCCCGTAATCTCTAAACCCCTAAACCCGTATGTTCATGCACAGTCTTGCAGAGATGATTGTCGTGTGCCATCCGCAGACGGGGCAGGTCACGGCGGTGCAGCTGGCGCTGGACGTGCAGGACTCTGGCGGCGCCCGCCACGCCAGCATGCCCTCGTCCCGCCTGGCGCGGCGCCACCCCTTTGCGCCAGGCCACTTCGTCGTTGGCGGCGCCTGGGTCGGCCGCATAGATTCCATCGGCCACGATGTCACCATCGCGTTCGACGACGGCGCCGTCGTCAAGGTGGGCCGGCTCACAGCCAGCCAGCCTGTGCGCCGCAGAGGTCCAGCTGACACTGTGCCACCTGCGATGCCGATGTTGCTGCGGCCTGGAGCAATCAGCGATGTCGGAGGTTGCAAGTTTGCCCTCAATGATGAGCATCCCGATGCATCTTGACTGCAGTATTGGGGTCAGCACACGTTGTCTGCTTTGGCCGCAACAGGAAAGCCCCAACTGTAGCTGCCCCTGACTACCGACGTTTCCAATTTGCATCAGAAGTCGGAATCATGAACGCCTTTGTTTGCAGCTGATGGGGTCGACGGCCAGAGAGGAGGTGGCCGCTGCACGCTGGACGTTGGCGACGACGTCCTGGTTCCTTCTGCCATTTCACGGTTCAGGAAAGCTATTGTTCTGAGCTGGGTTTCATGTTCTGGCAGACGCAGCTCACGGACGAGGCTGCGGGGGATGAGGTGGCCGTCGCGGTGCTGGGGCACGCTGTGCCTCTGCCTTGCCTTACTCCACTGGTCGATCACAAGCTGAGGGGCTGTCGGTGCAGCTGACGGGCGAGGCCGCAGAGGAGGAGGTGGCGATCGCGCCGCTAGACGCCGCCGATGGCGCCTTCCTGGACGAGGAGCACTACCACCTATACCTGGGTGCGCAGTGCCGATGCCCGCTCAACCTACATCGCCAGCCTTTCCTGCTTGCACTGTGTGCTTTGAGTCTCGTGCGGTGCTGGACGCCGGCGTCGGCACTTCCCTGGCCAACGAGCCATCTGTGCCTGGATGTGCCAGTGCAACCTTCTGGATTTGTCTCTTGTTTTTCCCCTGCTGCTGGCCTGTCTGTCTGCCTAAACCAGACTGATGTCCAACGAATCGCTGGCCTGCTGGCTGTCAAGACCCTGCTGCAGGGCTCACGCCCAGCAGCGCCCGCGCTGTGTGTGCGCTTGCATGAGCTGGCACGGTCAGACCCCGACCCCTGCTGGGGAAGAGGGCAAGCGTGGCCGACACGGCGAGGCGACTGACTGTGCTGATCGAAGACCTCTGACCGGGCTTTCGACAGCTCGCTGCCCGTTCCCCAGCCACTGCATCTCAAACACTCATCATTGCACACCCGCCTGCAGGCCAGCGCGTCATCGTGCAGTCGGGGACGTCCATGCTGGACAACCCAGACGTCGAGGTGCTGGCCCGCGGCAGCGGCAGCGACAGACGCCGCGGCGGCGGCGGCGGTGGCGGCGGGGGCCCCGGCGGCGGCGATGAGGCGCACGGCACCATTATCGACATTGAGCCGTCGCGCATCGCGGTGCTGTGGTCAGCCTCCGCGGCCTCAGAGACGCTCGGCGGCGGTGCGCCCCACACTGTTTGTGTTTGCTGAAACTATCTCGTTGTCGTTTTGTTTCCTGAGGAAAGGAACAAACAAAGAGGCAAGAAGGTCGTTGTCGGCACCGTGCTCGTAGCAGCCGCTGCGCATCGCGGTGCTGTCGTCTGCCTCGGCGCAATCGAAGCGGCGGGCGACGGTGCGCTTGCAAACATTCTGGATTCGAATCTCATATCACACCCTTCCACTTCGATGATGTTTGCCAAAATCTGTGCCAAAGATCCTCCGTGGCCCTCATCCGCATGCGCAGTCGGGGGCTGCCTGATCTGTATGCCCTGCATCCCTGGCCGTCCACGTGCTGGGTTTGTAGCCTCGGGGAGCACTCATCATCTGATGTTCGCTGACACACATCAGCGGATCTTAGGTGGCAGTGTCACCGAGTCTGCACCAAGTTCCCAGAGTGCACCAGGGGATCGCTGTCACACATACACTGTATGCCTGGTCTCACCATCTTAGTATGCGTATATGCACTAGCATACATGTGACGGTTTCCAGCTGATGGTGCTGATTCTGCGATGGCGCCGCCGACGCTGTGGCTGTTAGCCCTCAGTAGCCAACTACCTACCACCGTGCTTCCGCCTTCTCTTCTGAGGCAGCCTAATGCATGTGTGCCCCTCTGAACATGCAGAGGAGGTGCTGGACCAGAGCCTGCTGCGGACGCCAAGTCCAATTGACCCTTTCTTTGATAATTCGGCCAAGACTTGACACATGTGCCACATACTCGCAGACAATCTGGCGAGTCGATTGCAACCCGTGACGATCTCACCGCGCCCAGTTTCCTTCAATGAAAACGTTGTGCAGCCGCCTGAGGTGGTGGCGCCGGGCCTGCTGCGGCCGCTGCAGTCCGACCTACAATTCCTTCCTCCTTCCAATGAACTGTTTGTTCACCACAGAAGACGTGATGGAGCCGCCTGAGGTGGTGGTGCCGGGTCTGCTGCGGCCGCTGCCGCGCTTTTTGGCCACCGCCTGGCACCTGGGCGACCGCGGGCTGCTGCTGCCGGAGGGGGCGCCGCCCTACCCCCAGCTGGCCGCCGCCTGGCCCAACATGCCGGGTGCGGCTGCTGCTCCCCTGCTGTGCTGCATGCTCTGCTTTGTGCATGGTGAATGTGTCATGGCTGGTCGCGTTTTTGGTCGTCTTGCTGGCCGTTGAGTGCGCTGCCCTCAAACCCCACCTGGTCGCCGCCTGGCTAGAGACGCCAGGTATAGCAGGGGACTGCAGGTTATGCGAGGGTGGGGTTTGGGCACCCACCGGGCATCTGCAGGCATCAAAAATAAACTTGGGTAGCCAGGAAAGTGATCGTCTCGATCATGCATTCCGCCACACGCTTGCCAAGCCCTCAGCGGCTTGGGGCGGCAGACTGGTGCTATGATGCACGAGCTGATTACTCTCCTGGTTGCTTGCACAGATAATTTGAGGACGGCTGCATGCAACTCAGTTGATGTTGCATCCTCTGCAGGCTTGGCTGCGCACTGCTGCATCGAAGCTCCGCTGATTTCCTTCACCTCCTCACATGGTTACAATGTGTGAAGATGCTCTCGCTGCAGGCACAGAGGAGGCGACAGCATCGGCAGACGGTAACGCTGCAGTAGACGAGGGTTCGGCTCCAGACGCCACTGCCGGCGGCGGGGAGGACGCTGATGGCGAGGCCGCCGTAATGCCGGCAGCGGAGCTGCCTGCCGGCCGCCAGCGCGGCGTGCAGGCCCGCCTGGGCAGGTGTGCGTCTTAGTCGTCGGCAACAAGTGCGAAAGGGTTGGCAAGCACGTTGGTGGTGCGCAGCACTGCTTCAGTGGTCCATTGCGTCTGCAGAACAAGGTATGCGGCGACATGGTCCTTGCACGCAGTTTGGAGGCGTGCAGCACACATAGGGACATGCTCCTCGAGGCCCCGTGGGCGCCATTTCCAGCCACCCAGCATCCTGCCGACGTCAAGCCGATGTGTTGATGCGAACCCTGCCACTTCCAAGATCCGCGGACCCTGACCCGCTGGCTCCTGGCCGCCGCCGCAGGGGCGGCCGCGGCGGCCGCAAGCGCCCGCGCGGAGACTCGCGGGGCTCCGACCCGGCGCACTCGCTGGCGCAGCAACGCGGCGGCCCCGTGTCCCGGACGGTGGCAAAGCCCTATGGCGCCGTCCCTGTGCAGGTGACATGTCAAGGGTTTAGGGATGTCTGCGACCTGCTTTGCACGTGCTTTACAGCACGCTTGGCCGGCGTGCAAGGGCATTTGCCTCCGCTCCTCTGCACCCCAGACTCAAGCATAGCCAGTAATGTCCTGCACAGGCACCCAGTGGTACACGCACAAATTTTGCAGTAACATGAAGCTGTGCTCATCGGCGCATGACTCCCGCATGAGTCGCAGCTATCAGGGCTCGCCAAGGCTCCAGCTCCTTGGAAATTGCAAGTTGTGCACACATGAGCGGGTTGTCTGTGTAGTGCTCTTGCGCTGCAGAACACAGCTCTGCTAACAGGCCATGACACCCCAGCATCCTGGCAAAGATGCTGCTATCGAGGGCCCTACTTGGGCGCTTCCTCAAATGAATCCGGCCTGCGCTGGCTTCCTGCCGTCTGCCATCAGTGTCCACCGGCAGGTCGTGGCCTTGCGCAGTCGTGCCCGATGGCCGGACAGCAGCGTGCAGCGCAGAATGAAGCGTGAAGCACTCTTCAGCACAGCCGATTCAGAACAGCCACATCATACCACTTTTCATCCCTCTGCAGGTGGTGTCCTCACAGACGGCCGTGGACATCGAGTGGCAGGACGGCAGCGTCCAGCGCGGAATAAAGCGTGAAGCACTCTTCAGCACAGCCGATTCAGAATAGCCACATCATACCACTTGTCATCCCTCTGCAGGTGGTGGCCTCACGGACGACTGTGGACATCGAGTGGCAGGACGGCAGCGTGCAGCACGGCGCCTCAGCCCGCGACTTCGTGCCGGTCAGCTTCCACGACGAGCACGACTTTGCGGTGCACGACTTCGTCGAGGAGCGAGACCCATTCGCTGATCTGGACGCGCCGGACGGCGCTGGGACCCCACCCGCTGCACAGGTGTGGGCCGGGCTGTCCCCCTGGGGACCCACGTCAGGCTTGGAACCCCCATCGACTGGCTTGCGTGCAGTGTCTGGCGCTTCCCGTCATTCAAGCCTGCAATCTGAAGCTGCTGTGGCTTGTCGACCGTCCGCTGCAAGCAGCCCTTCGCCCGAACGACACGCTCCTGCCCTCCAACACCTAGCGGAATCACCCGCCCCCAACTCCCAGCAGCAGCAGTCGCGATGTCCCGAGGTCAGCCTCAAGTGCCGTGCCTCTTCTGGCCTCATCCGGTATCTCGATCCACGGCCAGTCCAAAGATGTTCACCTTAGACGTTTTCCTTACTGCGGCCGCGCAGGCGCCGACGCGCGTCGGCTGGGTTGTGCGCGTCAACGCCGCGGGGCGGACCGCGGCGGTGCAGTGGGCCGACGGCAGCGCGCCCACCGAGCACAGCGTCTACCAGCTGCAGGTGTCATGGCGTCCTGGAGCTTGCAGGAAATGAATTCGTCGACAGTGTGCAAAATCAGCTGGGACTGCACCTGAGGCTGATGGCGGCTCGCCCAAGGAGCATAGCCTGTGCCAGCTGCAGCTGAGGTCGCAGGGGATGGGACATGTTCAGGGCCTGCGGCTTTTTTCCTATAGTCCACGCTGCGATAGCTTGACGGGCGTCCGTACAAGGAGCCTGCAGCCTGCTCAGTCAATTGAGCTTCCTGCAGTCGCTAGAGGCTGCTGGTGCAGTGTTGGTCTGCATGCGTCTTGGCTCATCAGTTGTAGACGCCCTGCCAGTGCACCCCGATCTGAGCGCTGCAGACCCCGCAGGCCGGACAGGCCGGCGGTGTCTGGTTGGTTGCTGCGGGTTGCGCTGCTGCAGTAGTCATTTTGCATGGACTACCCTAATGCCACATGCTGGATGCATGCGAGCTTAACGCCGTAGCTGAACGAGTCAACTCGTAGCTCGTGGTTGAATGCCACACCAATCTGAGGCGTCACTGTCGTTGTTGCCCACTTGCTGCTCACCTGCTGCTGGCGCTGTTGCATCCTGGCCCTGGTCACAAGGCCTTCAGCGCCCTGCTGCAGGTGCACCCAGACTTCCAGTTTGCCGCTGGCGATGTGGTGCTGCGCCTGCCGTCAGCTGCTGCACAGGCGCCAGCAGCTGCAGACCAGCCCGGCGGCCCTGGCCCCGGTGCCGATGCCGGCGCCGCCACCGAGCCCACAGCCGGCGCCCTGGCGGCTGCGTCGCCCGCCAGCGACCTGCCGGCGGCCGCTGAGGCGATGCGCATCGGTGACAGCGCCGACACCGGCGGCGCAGCATCTGCTGGGCCGGAGGCGCCACGAGCAGGGACCCCGCAGSCMGCCGCGGCCGCGGCGGCGCCGCCGCAGCAGCGGACACGGTGGCAGCAGCGCGCGGAGTGGCAGGTGGTGCCCAATCGGGGCGGCCATGCGCCCTACTATCACAACTCTCGCACGGGGCATTCCACCTGGCAGAAGCCCGACGTGCTGCTGACCACACAGGTACAGTCCGTTCACCGGTGATGCCGCTCCTCCTGCCCCTGCTACACCCGAATTTTCTCAGCCAGGCTGCCTTGACCTTGCAGAGTGCACGATGTATGGAATGACCGATTGCACCGCTACAATCAGTGACCGCGCTACAAAGCCGCACCGATGTCAGCCTGGGCTGGCATGTATCCTCTGTCTGGCAGCGGCCTGAGCGGGGACACTACGCCCTCATCTCTGAATAACCTGCATGCACAACAGCGGCTTGCCAATGTCAGCGTGGCTGGCATGGGTCCATTGTGCGGCCCATTGAGCTGACACTAAACCCGCAACTCCAACAGTTGATAAATGTATGTGTTGCATGCACCGCAGGAGCGTGCCGACGCGAGCGTGGGCTGGCAGGAGTACACGATGTGGCCCGTCGGCGCGCCGCCGGAGGTGCCGCCCGTGAGCTACTGGCACCACCCCGCCACCGGGACCAGCACCTGGGAGAAGCCGCCGGAGGTGAGCAAAGGACCACTGTACTTCCCGAGCGTCTCCAAACAGTTCCGCCCAGCAGGAACAGCAGCGGCTGGCTCGTTCTCAGAAGCTGTTCCGTGTCCCTGAGCCCCACTTGCAGTTTGAACCCTCAGCCTCCTGGGTCCCGAGGTGCGCACTGCTCTCGTGTCGCAATGCATCTCGTCCACAATTTGGAGAAAGAATGTCACACACCCTCGTGCGCCACTGGTGCCACCCCGCCACCAGCGCCAGCATTTAGGACATGTCACCCCAGGTGCGCCTCTTTTTCATCTCTGACGCTATCTGATGCTCTAGCTGTACGCACGACCGAAACGTAAAGGGAAGCTTCAAAATGTCGATGTCCCGCCGTCAGACCGGCTTCCTGGCCTAGTTGGCCTTACTACCCTGCGCCCGGGTTGGAGCTGTGCCCCTGCACGCAGAGAAGGACTGTCCACGCGTTGTGCTGCGCCGCCTGGCAAAGGGGCCATGTAGCAGATGCAGAAGCTAGTCACAAACGTCCTCCGGGCTGTTCCATGCAGCTCGGATGCCCTCGCGCGGCTTCTCGCACCCCTCAGGCCACCTTAGCCGGGCGCGGCTCGGACTCCAAACCCTGCGATGCGGCCCCTGACAATTCCTCTGCCCTGCAACACCTCTACACGCAACCACTCGGGGTCCTGTCGCAAGGAGCGGGAGGCGCGGGCGGCAAATCCTGGACCAACAACTATATCACCCTGTATTAAAAGTACTCCGGTTGATTGCCCGGTGCCCTTGCAGGTACGGGAGGCGCGAGCGGCGGCCAAGGAGCAGCAGGACGCAGATGCGCTTGCCTCCGGCGCCCTGGTGGGTTATTATATATGTGCAGACACACAATCGACATATGAATCGAAAATCAAACATGAACAGTGATGCAGTCACCTTGGCATGGCCCAACTCGCATGGACCTGTTGTTGCTGACCCAGTGCGATTGCCTGCGAATGCTGGGGGATCTGGTGCGGCAGTACATCGATTTGAATCTCCCGTGACGCAAGGCGCTGAGTTGCATCAAGTCTGAGCCGGGCTTCCTTGCGCACACGGCGACCTGTCTGCCATGCTGCCGGGATCGCAGGCTGGCTGCTTCTGCACTGTTGGCCGGCGCGCCGTTGCGCCTATCCTAGTGCATGCACGCCACCCTGTGTCCCCGGCTTCAGGCTCCTCATGCACGTGCAACCTTTCCCTTGCTGCCCCTTGCATTCCGCACGGTTGCATACTTCCGGGGTCTGGCGGTGCATCCCATGCTGCCGCCGCCGCCGCGCATCCTGCCCACTCCTACGCCCGGCACCTGGCGCTGCAGCTGACCCGCCGCTTCGAGAGTCGCCGCAGCATGCATGCAGTCGCACCCTGTCATGCTTCTGACGCTGACTATCTTACACACCTTCTCTGACTGACGCAGGAAGCCGACGCGGCGGTGCTGACCCGCATCGGCGAGGTGGTCGGCTTTGGCGGCGGCCGTGTGCGCGTCGCCTGGGCGGACGGCACTCATGGCTGGGCGCCGCCCGCGGAGCTGTTTGTGGTCTCGAAGGACGAGGACGACGCCGCCGGCGAGGTGCTGCTCGGCTGGAAAACAGGCTCCGCATCCCTCCTCTGTTCCCGGCATGCCATCCTCTGGGTCCCAGGCTTTGGGGCAAGTCTGAAGTTACAGGTGAGCAGTCTGCAGCTGGCAGGGGTTTGTGCGAGGGCCGGGCGCCGCCGGCGGAGCTGGTGGCCGACGGAGCTGGTCACGTCTTAATCAAGGATGGGGACAAGCGGTAGCTGGCATGGCGCTGCCCCGGTGGCCGGGTCTCATCTTAACTGCTGATTCAACTCGGCACTCTTGCTATTTTCCCCGGCTGCTGGCAGACATGGAAGCTTTTCTGCTGTAGTGAGTTGGGGACTAGGGGACTAGATGGATCGTTCACCTTGTCTTCAGCACGAGCTGTGCGAGCTTTGAGGGCTCCAGTGCTGCAGCAGTTGGGAGCAGGGACGGTTATGCGCCATCAATGTTATCCTTTTCCAGTCGCAAGTCTCAACCTTTTCGAAACCTCCTCTAACTCTTTCCTCGCATACTCCGCAGAGCAAGCTGAGCGACGTGAACTGGGATGAGGCGTCCTGCTACGAGGAGGGCAGTACCACTTTTCAGCGGCACAGGGTGGTGCTTTTGGGCCACATTTCCCCTTCAACTGCCTCCGCCTGTAAACATCATTCCTCACCGCCGCCTGCAGAGCGAGCTGAGCGGGCTGAGCGGGGACGAGGAGTCCTACTACGAGTCGATCGACGGCAGCGTGGCGTCTGAGGGCCCGAGGGCGGCACACCCGCCATCAGATGACGGCAGCGACAGCAGCGGTTGGGTGACGGACGAGGATGAGGATGGGAACTCCGCCACCGAGGTGAGGTTCAACTATGTTGTGTGGCTTTCCTTAAAACCCTGCGTCTGGCCACCCTTGCAAGGGTCGTCCACCAAGATTTGCCGCCTGTGACCGCGGGCGCCAGCTGGCAAAGTGGATGGGGGCTAACCTGGGCTGGGAATGCCTCCTCAGCCTCTCGTGGCCGACAAGCCCCCCTGGCTCGAACATCATGGCTGACATGTCTTGGCAAATTGGTTTGGCCGAAGTGGCTGTTCCGACACGCAGACCGCCGCCAGCGACGAGGAGATGGCGCAGGCATCCGCCGCCGGCACCACCGTCGATGTTGCCCCTGCCGCAGGCGCTGCCGCCGCCGCCACCGCGCCTCCCCCCGACAGCATCCAGGCGGCCGCCGCTGCGCTGGGGCGCCTGGCCGCGGGACCCTTCATGTCGCGATTCATGGCGCCGGCGGCAGGAGCCCCCGCCTCGGAGCGCAACACGCCTCCGGACGCCACATCAGAGAATGTGCGTCGAGGGGGCACCATGTTGCGGCCGTGCAGCCTGTGCTTTTGTGCATGCGGTTTCACTTCGACCGTATGTTTCTGCACTGTTTAAGCGGAAGCGCCGGCGGCAGTGTGGGCTGGCGAGTTGGGGCAGGCCCATGTACCCTACCCTCCCCGCTTTACTTTGTCCCAAGCAATCACCAGACAAGCAACCACCAGAGAGGACGTGCGAGACCCTTATGCTGGGATGTCCTGGAGTAGTTTGGTGTAGGGTGTTATCGCTTCTTGCCGCACACCTTCCTCCATCACGAGCATGTCAACAGGCTTGTGTGTGTGATATGTTGCCCTGCAATTCGCAGCTCGGTGGCGCCAGCATCCAGGACCTGCTTGCGGGGCTGCGCCGGGCGCGGGACGGTCTCAGTTCAGAAACCAACCCGGAACAGGCGCGCTTCGTTGATGCGATGCTGGAGCGGGCGGCAGCGGTCGCGCAGAGCTTCGAAGAGCAGGGTGCGCGCTCAACGGAGTGGCGTGTTCTCATCATCGCAGACGACAGGAAAAACGACAGCAAACGTGCATCCGAGCAGCACTGCGATGGGACTGTGGTTCAAACGGCTGCTGCTGTGGCGTCCAGGTGGAGTGGACAGGATGGGTTCTCTGCGGCCCCACCGCCAGACTTGAGCCCTGTAGAGTCGCAGGGGTTTCGCGCAGGACGTCTGCACTAGCTGAGATTTGGACGATTCAAACCTGCGCAACTTGTCTTTTGTTGTCCTTCAACTCGTCGCCTGCTGCACAGCAGGTCCGACGGACCCAAATGCGCCGCCGCCGCCGCCGGGGCCAGCCCCGGTGCTGCCGCCGCCGCCAGTGGGGCCTCCCCCCAACGCGAGCGCCTGGCTGCTGCCGATGCTGCCGCAGGAAATGCAGCAGGAAATGCAGGTGCGCAGAGAACCTCTTCCGAAAGCTGAGCGTTGAAGCGTGCTTGCTACCCTGCATAGAACAATGTGCACCGCGGTACACCCTCCCCTCACCGGGCCGCACCCTGTGCTGCCAGCAGCTGACCATCAGTCGATCCCACTTGAGCATCTTACCGTTAATCCAGGATCACGACTGCAAATGGAGACCCTGTCGCCGGCCGACCGTCAGCTGTGTTGCACAGGAGGCTGCGGCGGTGGACACGCAGAGCGGGGACGCTGGCACGGCGCAACGGGTCCCCGGCGCCGTATCGACCTTCACCAGCGCGCTCAGCGTCATTGCACGCTGTGCGTCGCCATGTCCAAGCCCTGTGTCCAGCCCCGAGACGGCCAAAGTGTGATGGGTTGTCCGTTGTTTGTTGCCCCGACAAAGGCGGCCGAGCAGTGTTCGGTGTGATGTCGGGCGTGCATCATGCCATTCGACCTCCAGCAACGCACACACGGCGGGATCGTGCGCCATGCGTCATATCAAAACAGCTCAGTGACACTGATATGCAGTGGGTGAAAGCACAGCTGGGCCAGCTTGCAGCGGGCTGCTGACCCTTGAATGTGCCATGTGCCAGCTTGAGCGGCGCCGGCTGCCGGCATCACAGGCCATCGCATCGCTGCCTGGGGCCACGGCTGAGCTTTCACCGGTCCCTTTTCCTGTGGCGCAGCTCTGTTTGGGCGCGATGCTGGCGCCGCAGTCGAACCCGCCGGCGGCCAGCAGACGGCTTCCGACGCGGTGGCGGCGCCAACGGCAGGAGGCAGGGGAGCAAACGAGGCGGAGCAGCTGGCCGCTGACGAACAGCGCCGCATCCTGCATGCCAACGCGGCCCTGGGTGCCGCTGGCGGCAGCGACACAGCAGGCAGCGATGCCGCGGCAGGGGCCGCGGAGGTCCCTATCGACGGCTCGGCGCCGTGGCAGCCGCCGCTGCCGGCAGGTGCGTTCGTGTTGGGCGTCGCAAGCTATGGTGCCCGGGTCCGCTAAACAGGACTGTGCACTCGTGCATGCTTTGGCGTCCCTCTCAATGATTATCAGGAGGAGAGCATGGTCCATGCCTCGCACTGTGCAAATGTCCACGTGAAACCCGCCTGCAGCAGGCGCCTCCAAACTTGGCGACAATCTGCGACATTTACAGCAGCAACCGAATGCTGCCGCTGGAAAGCTTTTGCATCAGCACGTCCTGGCCCCTGCTAGATTGGTGGCTGCGCAGCGAGTGCAGCGCGCATGAGCGTATAGTCATTGCATCGCAGTTCTGCCCGCCCACAGGCGAGGCACGGCGGCGGGCGAAGATGCCGATGCCCGCAGGTCGGTCGCTGCACAGCGTCTTGCATGTGAGGCGGCTACTCATACTACCAATCTGATGGACAGGCGAGGCGCGGCGGCGGGCAGAGTTGCCGCAGGCTCAGGTCCGCACCGAGATCATGGCAGACTACCAGCGTCTGGAAGACGCCGCCGCTGGCGCGCGCGCGGCCGGCGGCGCCGTCGGCGGCATCGCAGTCGCCGAGCCGCCAGCCGAGAAGCTTTGGGCCGGCGAGCCCGAGGCGGAGTTCGACACGCCCGCCATCCGGCATCGGTTCGCGCAGCTTGTGCGCCGTGGCGGCTGGCGCCCTTTGGACGTGAAGCAGGCGTTTGCGCTGAGCGGGCTGAGCGTCGCCAACGACTGGTACGCTTTGGGGTGCATTTCAGGATGCTGCTCAGGGTTTGGATTTTCCAAGAGCAACTGGGACCCTGTGGACGCGAAGCAGAGAATTAGCGCAGAACGGGCTGAGCATCGCCTACGACTGGCATGCTTCACAGGGGAACCAGGGCTTAACCGCACTCCCGTATCTCTCGAGCTTGCGTCGGATCGGCCGCAGGCGGGCCCGGGCGGTCAGCAGCGCGATGCGACTTGAGAAAACATCAACAAGTTTGTTGCTCCGCTGTTTCTGAAAAGAGTCGACACTGCCATGCCGCAGGGTTTACTCCGAATTCCAGAGGGAGCTCCTCGGGAGCTCGTCGCTCCTCGATGCGGCAGTGGCAGCGCTGCGGCCAGCGCCTGCTGCCTCCCCCGCGCCAGCATCCACAGCCACGACCGCGGTGGCTGCGGCGGCGGCAGCGGCCGCCGCCTCASCKGGTGGTCCTGCGAGCGCACCTGCCGCTGCCACGCACGCGACCAGCCCGGCAGCAGCCGTCACTCCCGGCGTCGACGCATTGGCAGGCGCGGCGGCAGACTCCGTGGAAGAGCCGGCAGCGGCGGCAGGCAGGGGCGATGCGGAATCAGGAGGCGGCGGCGCGGCCGCGGCGGACTCCCCGGCGGCTGGAAGCAGCGAGGCGACGGCAGCAGGAAGCGGCGAGGCGCCCTCGGAGGCACCGCTCAGCTTCCCGCAGTTCGACGTGCTGGAGGAGCCGGTAGCGCACCACTTTGGGGAGGCGCCGCAGGCGGCGGCCAACCCCAGGTGCAGGCACCCACTCTGTGCAGTGTGTCTTGCAAAATTCCACGCCTTGCATCATGGTGCAGGATCTGTGCGACCGGCAGGTGCTCCACTGGAGGTCCAGGCTGCTTCGGCTGTGTGGGGACCCTTCCCAGAGCAGGCCAGCTGGGTTGACACGCAGGGCGGTGTTCCGCAGCGGGTGCGCCGTGGGCGGGAGGGGCTGTGCGGGCCGTCTGCTCGCTTCCCAGGGTGGCACTCATTTCCAGCAGCATGGTCGTGACGCCTGCTCTTCGAAACTGCCTCCCAGCACCAAAGGTCGCAGGAGGCCTCAAGACAACTCGCTGCGCAGGGCTTTTGCAAAGCGGGTGCGGCGGGAGTGGGAGGGCCTCCGGGAGCTGCCGCCCACCATCTGGGTCCGTGCCTACGAGTCTAGGTGCGCGGCGGCAAAACCAGCCTCCAAACTCGTGAACACTTTCCCACTCCCAACTTCCACTCCCATCCTCCACTCTCAACATCCCCTTCCAACCGCAGCACGCGTTGCAGCCTTTGCTCTGTCTGGTTCAGGCGCTGCAGCGCTGCGGCAGTTGCCCTTGATCAGCGCTTCTTTCGATGTTGCCTGCTCCTACCATTGGAAAACGTGTTCCTGGCGGATGAAATAGGTGTCTCCCGCACCCCGACGGTCGACTATCTCACAAGCCGCCCAGACGCTCGTTTGCTGTGCATGCTGCGCCTGGCGACAGTCCGCCAGCGGGGCAGACTCCAGTGCATTCAGTGCTCAGCCACCTCACGCAAGGTCTGCAGAACAGACCTGCTGTGCGCAGCGGCGGTGGGGCCCTACTGGCGCACCTGCAAACACCTTCAGCTCCTTTGCCTATTTCAGAATGTTGAGAAGTTCAAGTCATTGACTGCCAAGATATTGACGCCCAACTGCACCCGCAGGATGGATCTCCTACGCGCAGCGATGGTGGGCCCCGCAGGCACGCCCTACCACGATGGCCTGTTCTTCTTCGACATCAAACTGCCGCACGACTACCCCGCCTCGCCGCCGCAGGTGCCGCTGCCGCCTCCACGCTCCCTCTGAGCTCGAGGTCATCAGTCCAGCCCGGTCCGGCTCTGTGCGGGAGACCTGCAGCGCCTGCCATGCGACTTGTGCGCAGCGCATGCATGCAGCCTCCTGCACAGAGGCCAGCGCCCCAGCCCAGCTTTCATCAGGGCTTGGTCCCGACCCAAATGCCCTTTTCTTCCGGAATGTCATGCCTTCAGCTTATAAATAGGACACCATGACTTTGGAGCAGTACATATGACACATGAAGTCGGACCTAGAACACACGCCCGGGCACGCAGGTGTGGTACCGGTCGTGGGGCCTGCGGGTGAACCCCAACCTGTACGAGAACGGTTACGTGTGCCTCAGCCTGCTGGGCACCTGGAACGGGCGGCCCCAGGAGTGCTGGAACCCCGCCGCCTCGACGCTGCTGCAGGTGCCTGACCGCCCTCCACACGGCGCTCTGCTGCTGTCCTTGCTATTGCTATTGCATTTGCTATTACTATTGCATCACCTCAAGTGAAAGCCCTCAGGCGTGCTGGAGACCCGCCGCCTCGACACTGCTGAAGAGGCTGGCGGGTGCCCTGCCCGTGGCGCGCCACATTTTGCTCTTCCTGAAACAGATTGCCGTTTGTTGCCATCCCTTGCCACCTTGTGCTCCTCACCTTGCCGCTGGCGGATGGTTGGCTGCCTGCATGGGTGGCCTCAGCAGCGGCCACCTATGCAGAGAGCTTCACTGCGCCAGCTGCACGGTGCTCGGCTGTCTCTTCCCCCCCTGCAGCTTGCTTGCCCACAAACATGCTTGGCACGTACTGGCAGCTGGAGTTGAACACTGAATCTTCCAACAAGGGTATTCTATTCTGTCAAACAAAACCTTGACGTTCAAAAAAACCTGAGAAGTATCGCCTTAGCCCCACAGGTGCTGGTGTCCATCCCAGGGGCTGGGGGCTGGAGCTGATCATAAGTCTGGCCATTTCAACAAGGGGAATCCGTTCCGTCAAACAAACCTGAGGAGTGTGTTCTTCGTTCCCCAGGTGCTGGTGTCCATCCAGGGGCTGGTGCTGGTGCCGGAGCCCTACTACAACGAGGCCGGCTACGGGCGCCAGGTGCGTTTTAAAGTCAAATATTCACTATGAAGATTCTATGAAACAAAAATGGCCAAAATATTCCGAGTCCATCCGAGCAGTGCTCAGGGTCCAGGCGTGTGGCCGCTGCGTGGGCTGCCCCGCACCAAGTCTCTGCTCATTGCATGCGCATAGCAGCAGGCTTTACCGCGCTAGTCACGGCGCGGTGGCTTCCTCGCACGCCGCCGTCGCCTGTACAGTGCACGTCTGACATGTGGCAATGAGCTGCACCGGTAAAACGAGCGCCAGCAGGACGGCGACCGTGCACCCGAGCGCATCCCACTCTGTCTTTCTGCGCTCATGGTCGAATGCTGTTACTCGTGGTCAGTCTGCAACCATATCACTCCAGTGCCATCCAAGGGGGCAGACACCCGCGGCGCACGCAACGGCGTCGTCCACAACCACGACGCCTCTCTTCAGCCGACTTCCAGCTGCCATCCCCCTGCCCTGCCCAGCCCCCCTGAAGCGAATGCTAGTGTGAATCCAGGTGGGCAGCGCCGGCGGCGCGCGCAACAGCGTGGTGTACAACGAAAACGCCTTCCTGCTGTCCGCGCGCTCCATGGTCAACTGCGTGCGGCAGCCGCCGCCCGACTTCCGGCCCCTCATGCAGGTCAGTTTGCCCGCTGCCGGCGGTGCGGCGGCGGCGACTGTGTCAGGTTTTCAAAAGTCGAGCGAGAGTGGGTCTGGCCGTGCCGTCTGCGACAGACGCGTCGGTGTGCCGTTTGGTCGCTCATGAGCCGTATGGTCGCTGCGTACAATGACAGACGTGCTGCGGGAATACACAAACACGTGAAGGTCCTCTGCCGACCAGACCCCCGCTGCTAGCCTCCCTGCATCTCTGGCCTGAACCAGGCATGGAAGCCACGTTTGGCAGACTGCAACCCTGAACCCTGGAGCGACGCCTCCGCAGGAGCACTTTGCACGACGGCGGTCCACCATTCTGGCGGCCTGCGATGCATATGCGGCAGGCGAGTGCCGCGTCGGCCACTTTGGCACCAACGCGCAGGCCGCGGCAGCGGCGACGGAGCGGCAGCTGCGGCGGCTCGCGGAGCTGGCCTTTGATGCCGGCGAAGCGGGTGCCGCTGCCGGSGGGGSSGGSCCGGCCGCCGGCCCCGCAGCAATCGGCCAGGAGGCTGCTGCCACGCCGGCGGCTGTGTCGCCAGCGCCAGCGGGCCCGTCCGACACCGATATGGCAGGCACAGCCGATGTCGCGGGGCCTTCCAGCGGCGGAGGGGCATCAGCAGATGCAGTGGTGGCGGCGGGGGGNCGCCGTGCCGACGGCCGCGCCGCCGCAGGACGGTTCAGTCGCGGCGGGCACCTCGGAGGGCTTCCGCCTGGTGCTGGCCCAGCTGCAACCGCGGCTGCAGACCGCGCTGCAGTCCGTCGCCTGGCCCTCCTAGGCACGGTAAGGGCTGTGAGCCATTGACGGGCGGCGGGAGGTGGCGGCGAGGCCGCTCTTGACTTCGTGCGCTGCTGTGCTTAGGAACTCTTGTGCGATGGTTCCAGCGGCGCCTTGCTCACTCCAGCTTCGGGAGATAGCATCATGCAGACCGTTCGTGAGCAGTCACGGTTTGGCAGGAGGTTTAGGATTTGCTGCACCCGTCGACAGTCGTCATTTGACTGGTACCTGTAACACATCGGCATCATCGTGACCTTGAAACAATTTCGATGCGTCCTGTTGTTTGGTGTCTGCATTGCATTTTCCAGGTATGTGGGATTGGTGGGATTTTGGCTCGCTGCCCTGAGGGCCATGCAGCCCTGCAGCAGGTGCGACACAACAGTTTCAGACAGAGGCAACGGATCCAGTCATTTCCGAATAACTGGTGGTGTTTAGAAACACCAGTGGTTTTGGGTCAAGACACAGCGTCAAGCTTACGCCCGCTCGCCGCGGATGCGGCGGGCCAGCTGGATGTCCTTGGGCATGATGGTGACGCGCTTGGCGTGGATGGCGGCCAGGTTGGTGTCCTCGAACAGGCCGACCAGGTAGGCCTCGGCGGCCTCCTGCAGCGCCAGCACCGCGGACGACTGGAAGCGCAGGTCGGTCTTGAAGTCCTGCGCGATCTCACGCACCAGCCGCTGGAAGGGCAGCTTGCGGATCAGCAGCTCCGTCGACTTCTGGTACTTGCGGATCTCGCGCAGGGCGACGGTTCCGGGCCTGTACCGGTGGGGCTTCTTGACGCCGCCTGTTTGACGTTTGCAGAAGCGAGGGTCAGCGCGCTCACAGGTGCGGACGGATTGCAGAACTGCAGGGGCACGCAGCATGCGTGCGAAAGGAGCGGTCGGTCAAGCATGTGCTGCTTTGGCATTCATTTGGCGCTGCCCAGCACCATGTCGATAGCAGGAAGGCACCGCACCGGTGGCAGGCGCTGACTTGCGGGCGGCCTTGGTGGCCAGCTGCTTCCGGGGCGCCTTGCCGCCGGTGGACTTGCGGGCCGTCTGCTTCGTGCGAGCCATGTTTGCTGCCTGCAGCAGAGCACACGGTGCATTGGGTCAGCTGACGAGCAAAGCCAGGTGAGAAGTCAACTGCACTGGTGGCAGTGCTGACACACAGCAGCGTCTGTGCAAGCCGAGCAGGGCCGGCTAGCCGGTGGATGTGAGGCTGCGGCAAGCAGGACGGACTAATAACGCAATTACGCTGACTGGGATGCCATGAAGCAGAAAGCGGGCCGCTGAAAGGCAGAGATGACAGCCAGCTCACCTGGGAGAAAAGAGCTTGTTGACTTGGTGCCGGAGTTTGGAGGGCAAAAGGAGCGCAATGGTCAGCGAGTGCAGGAGCCTGCTGCTTTGAAGCAAACGCAATGACGAGAGTCTGGAGGGACCCGTGCCGACGATTCGGCGCTACCTCGCACCCCTGCGCTTTATTCAGGGTTTGGGCAATGTACGAGCTACATTCCCACAGAGAAACGGGAAACTCTGAGCAGTTGCGATATCAAGGTTGCCGTTTCCACAAAACGAACTGCGATTCCCAGCTCCCCAAAAGCTCGCCAGCGCTGCAACTGCACAACATTCTGCTCTCCGCCTGCCTCAATCCTTTTCTCAGCTCGCTCCCCAGCACTCAACAACTCAAGCAACCATGAGCGGACGCGGCAAGGGCGGCAAGGGCCTCGGTGAGCTGCTGCCCTTGTCTTGAGTGCATGCCCCAATGCGCTGTCGCCCTCATTGTGCCGCGCTCGCCTGAACTGCACGTCATGCCGCACATGCTTCATCCCATCCTCGACCGCGTCTACTAGTCGTCGCCTGCTGGGCGAAGTTGCCCAGTGAACTATCGTTCGGGGTCCCCTGGGGTCAGTCGGCTGACCTACTCGCATTACGTGCACAGGCAAGGGCGGCGCCAAGCGCCACCGCAAGGTGCTGCGTGACAACATCCAGGGCATCACCAAGCCTGCCATCCGCCGGCTCGCGCGCCGCGGCGGTGTCAAGCGCATCAGCGGCCTCATCTACGAGGAGACCCGCGGCGTGCTGAAGGTGTTCCTGGAGAACGTCATCCGTGATGCGGTGACATACACCGAGCACGCCCGCCGCAAGACTGTGACGGCGCTGGACGTCGTGTACGCGCTCAAGCGTCAGGGCCGCACCCTGTACGGCTTTGGTGGCTGAAGCGTCTGCAGTTTTACTGTGCTTTCAACACCTCATCCAATTGGTATTTTTAAATACCACCAACCCACGGACGCCAACTGACTGTGACACCATTTCAGCAAAGAAATTGATCGTGCGGCAAGGGCAGCAAACGCATCCAGGGGCATGAGGGCGTGATGTGCCTAGAACGAGAGCTGTTTGAACTTCCTGAGCAGCAAAATTCCGATGTGGGATTGAGCGGCTACCTGAGAAACCTAGCGTCGTCGATGCCCTGCCCAGGGCGCGTCTCTATATTGCAGCATGGTCGCATGGGGCAGTTGCCGATGCCCACGGCAATGCGAGGTCATCCACATGCCGGCCGGGGACCGGGCTGCTGGCCCGGCTGCCCAGGCCCTGCCAGGCCGCTGCCGCCGCAAAGATTCGGGAAGCAGCGACCTCGGTTGAATGTGAAACCAGGCGCGCAGGCGGTGCATGTGCCAGCTGGCCCGCATGCCACGCAGTTTGGCACGCTGCATGCCGTTTGGCACAGCACACTCCACCGGAAGGCCAGGCTGCCGTAGACGCTGGGGTAGTCGGTGTAGGACTTACCAAAGGCAGCCGCGTCCACTGTTACCGGGACCTGACCGGCGCCTGCCGCAGAGAACAGCACCCCCGCGCCGGCGCGGTTGCTGGCGTCGGGCGCCGCCCACGCCCAACTGCGGTGCCAAGCAGCCAGCAGCACGTCAGCGATTGATCATCCTGGGTGGAGGTTTCGAGGAGCTGTGCTGCTGTGCGAAGGCATGCAACAGTGTCAATATGCCAAGCGGCGGGTAACTGGAGGCAAGCCAACAGAGGAGCACACTATAGGTTCCAGTAGCTGCCGTGAGGGTACGCAGCCGCCGAGCAGCTGTGGGAGCATGTGTCCGCCACTGCTGCGGCGTCTGCCGCGAGCGCGCCCGCATCAGCCGTGGCGTTCAGGTCCAGCAGCCCGAGCTGAACGCCCAGCAGCCTGCCGGCAGCCTGCAGAATCAAGCGTGAGCACTCTGCGAACCAATGCAGATGTAGGTGTCCATTCAGCAGTTGACAAAGCATGCATGCTGCCATTGAGGCAATTTACAGCCCAGGTAGGCCAAGCTTGCCATGCAGTTGTGCAGGGCGTGGCACAGGGGTACGCTCGGATGGACATCACTTGGTGGCTGATGATGACATGACAATGGATGAGAGGGGTCGTGCAGCAGGCAGAGATGTAGTAGAACCTCCAGGCACCTGGCAAACGTCAAGAGCGCCCTGTGTGTATTGAGACGCTCCGGAGGTGTCCGGCAGAAATGGCACCAGCTTATTGACCTGTTCACGGACAGAGGCACGGGGCTCTGTCAGCACAAATAGAAAGCAGTGATCAGCAAGAGGGTGGAGTGAGCAGCCTCGAATCCGAAAGACAACAGCTGCCGGACCAAGATCAGCGGCTGCGGTCAACAAGCGGCTGTGGTGCAGCAGCTCAATGACAAATGACCGCTGGTCCACCACAGCTGCGACTTGGTTTACATGGCTGTAGGCGTGCTCACGCTGTACACGTTGGCAGCAAATTTGGTGCCTCTGCAAACGCTGCCATCGTTCTCTGCGGCACATGACGCTCGCAGAGTCAGGTCCCCGGCAGCGGCCGCCACCGTCGCCGCCTTCTGCTTTGATGCAGTGCCGGCCGCCAGCAGCTGCCGTCGCGCTGCATTGCCTGCGTGTGAGTGTATGGAGAAAGGAAGTTCGAGATGACGGACTTTCTGAATTGCACAAATTGACCTGTGCCGCCAATGACACCGCCTTGCACAATCTGGTAGGCAGGGATGAGAGACTAGAGTTGGACAAGTCGAACATCAATTTAGAGAATGAACTCGCCTGCTTGTGTGCCGCTGACAGTGTTAGCAATGGTGCTGGCGTCGGCGCCCGGCCACCGGTGGCACTGATGCAAGACTAGCACCGCCACTAATGCAGCTACGGACTGGAAGGCCGATCCGGATGCCCTCGGCACTTTGCCATCGCCTGCACCCACAGCGGCAGCGCATGGGTAAACCACTACTACTGTGGCCAGTGGCCACCGCACTCAACAAGCAGCATTCACGCCTGCTCTGTCAGCGAGTGCTGAGTCGCAGGCGTGGCCTGTAAGCGCATGATAAAAACAATCTATCTGTTGTGATGCAGTGCTGGAGCTGCGTGTGCTGGCCTGAGCAGTGCTGGTCTGAGCAGCTTCAGTCACGTCACTGTCGTACAGTGTCGCACGCACGATCGCTGGCGTTGATGCACAGCCAGCAAAGCCCGCGAGGCAGGTTCCGTCTCATGCTCTCGCGTCCTAGTGTGCGGGTCCACTCTGGCCTCTCGCGCACCAGGATTAAGCTCGGCAACGCGGTCACCGCGTGCCAACGACAGGCGGCCCAGTGCTGCTCCCAATACGGCGCGTGTATTGAATGCCAGTTCAGGATGAATTCAGACTCTTACGAGTCTGAAAGGTTCGGAGGACAGCGACTCATCATCTGCGAAGAGCGTGCACCCGGCGCACCTGCCATAGCGAAGCTGACGCGGCGGCAGCACGCGCGTCCGCTGGCAGTGTTCGCTGCCTCAGCTTTGGCTTACGGCAGGTGGTGAACGATTGCAGAAGGAACTGACTGGGGCCACTAAACGGCTGCGAAGTTGCGCACTATCGTTCATGTTCGTGAGCGGCAGTACCCGACAGCAGTACTCCATTAGCACTGTACCGCCTCTGGTGACGGCGGCACCG
Organism: Deuterostichococcus epilithicus; assembly: GCA_033439295.1. Lineage (NCBI taxonomy): Eukaryota > Viridiplantae > Chlorophyta > Trebouxiophyceae > Prasiolales > Stichococcaceae > Deuterostichococcus > Deuterostichococcus epilithicus. The sequence continues at coordinate 326,289 of JAVTLE010000017.1, forward strand.
CTTCGCAGCTGCGTTGACCTGACAGCACGTTCTCAAGGTCAGCTGGTCGTGGTACCGCGCCTCATACTGGTCAGGGAGCAGTCACATGTCTTTATCAGCCTGGTCGTTGCGCTGTCCTGCCTGAACCTATCTATACATGTGCATATCTTCCACGACTTGAAGCCGCTCCTTCCCGGATTCTGGGCACAATTCCCGCAGGAGGGGCACAAGTCTGGCTGCACTGCCGCGCAGGCGCCCGCATGCACGGCTATCAGGCAGCTACTGCTTGTTCTGGCCGTTGTCCTCAGCCGCAGCATTGAACGCGGGGTCCTCCCCGCGCATCCATGCCGCCACGATGGCGCTGGGCCGCGCCGCCGCCGGCCGCCGCGGAGACACCGGCCTGCCGCCGCCGCTGCCGGCTGGCCCGCCGCTGCCGGCCCGCTGCGGTGCCGACGGCGACGCTGGGCTGCCCGCCGGCCGGGGCGCCACTGGCCGCGAGTGGGCTGGAGCAGCGTTGCCACCTGGCGCTGCCGCCCTGGCTGCCAGCGAGCCCGCTGGCGACTGAGGAGGGCGGGGACGCGGCATCGGCGCGCTGCCTCCCCCACTACCACCGGGGGAGCTGCCGGGCGGCAGGTATGTAATCACCCTGCCGGCCGGCGCGCCCGCGGGCAGCCGCTGCTGCGGCCGGGCGCCGCCGCCAGCCGGCCTGGCGCCGCCCGCCGCGGGCTGCGCCTGCTGCTGCAAGCTGGGCTGATACTGCTGCTGGTTCTGCGGCTGCTGCGGCGGACGGGCGGCCCCTCCGGCCTGCGGCGCGCCGGACGCACCTGCCAGACCGCCGCCGGAGCCGCCGCSGGGCCGTGCCGTCTGCTGCGCCGGCAGCCGCGGCTGTGCTGATGCCGCGCCGGGCCGCCCGTTGGGCAGCGCGCCTGACCAACGCTGCGGCTGCTGCTGTGGCGCCTGGTGCGCCGCMAGGCCSGCCGGCTGCCGGCCCCAGGCGGGCAGCCCGGCGTGCGGCTGCGGTAGCGGGGCGGCAGGCGCTGCGGCGCTGCCTTGCAGCGACGCCACCAGGGCCGCGTGCGCCGCCTGCTCGGCATGCCGGACGCAAGTCATGACTGACGAAGCAGCCAGGAAATGGGAGTAGTGCCAAGAAGGTTTCCTGCAAGATTTCCCCTGGGTTCTTGCGGATCTTCTCAGATCTCAACCTGCAACTCACTTGCATCCTGCCCCTTGCACTTCGAGCCAACAGCAGACTCGAAGGTAAACTTACCATGACGCCGCCGCTGCGAAGGCTGCTCAGCACCATCGGGAGGTGCGCCAAGACGGTGCAGCCGCCGGCGCCGGCACCCGCGGCAACGGCCGCCGCGACCTGCGCCGCCTGCGCGGCGGTGTGCGGCGGCGGCGGCGGCGGCATCAGGGGAGGCGCACCGCCGGCACCGGCAGCAGCGGCAGCTGCGAGGCGCTCCAGCTCCTGGCGCATGATGCACGAATCGTGAGACAGGCAGAGAAAGGCTGTCGTGACGCACTTGGCAGCGTTTTTGGATGGGCATCGCATAGTGCTGCCCGGCGTTTTGCGAGATCAGTGAAGCCGTCCACGCGATCAGAAACTGGCAGCCAGCAAACACGAGCAGCAATTGCAGAGGCGGGCTGGACATGCTGGGACACACACACAAGGACAGCGGGCTGCGAGTGCTGGGATGGTTGCGATCTTACTGTCTTAGCGCGGGCACCGAGGGAGCGGTCCGCTCCCGAGTCGGCGGCATCCGGCGGCGCCGCCAGCGCCGCCGCCATGGCCGCCGAGACGCCGGCGGTTGCGCCGCGCCGCGCAAGCAGCGACCCCAGGCGCGCGTGCCGCGCCGCCGCGCCCCCGCCCGTGGGCGGCGGCGTTGSCGGCGCGGGCGCCGGCGCATCGGCTGCTGGCGCCGCGGCTGCTGACACTGCAGCGGCTGCAGCGGAGATTGAAGGAGGCGCGGCCGGCGCCGTGGCGCCACTTGGAGGCAGCAGCGGCTGCTGTGCCTGCGGGGTGCTTTGAGCCAGCTGATGCACCCCTGCGGTCGCCAGCTGACCGATGCCAGGCGGCTTGTCGGCCGCGGCTTGCTGCTGCTGTTGCTGCTGCTGCTGCGGCTGCTGCTGCGGCGGCGGCATGGCTGCCTGAGCGCCACTCGGCGCCGCGGGTGGCTGCAGCGACGGCAGCAGCTGCGGTACCGGCAGTGCAGCCTGCGGCTGCTGGAGCTGCGGCTGCCGAGCTGCTGCTGCTGCGAGACCGCACGCGTCCAGGAATGCGTGCAGCAGCTGTTCCATGCGCGCCTGGCAGGCGGCTGGCGACCGGCGGCGGCCCTGCGCATGTAACATGGAGCCGCGACATGATGGATGGATGTTGGAGCACTCTCCAACAAGGTGGCTGGCAAGCCCCCTGACGACGCTGCACCCTTGGGCGGTACCAGCCTTGATCGGACACCCAGCGCATCGATCCGAGGGCCGGAAGTCTGCACACCCTGCCGTGATCAACGTCCTCAACATTGCGCTATCACTATGCGTCCTGCGGCGCAGCAGGCCAGGCACCTGCGTGTGCGCTGGGCATGCGGCGGCGGCGCCGGCGGCGCCAGCCCTGATGTACCCTGATCCTGGCGCAAGCATGCCCGCAGGAACCAATCACCAATGCAGCAGGACAGCAGGCAGGGCACCTGCGACTGCGCCGAGCGTGCGGCGGCGACGCTGGCCGCGCCGGCGCCGGCCGCCAGCGCGTCGGACGCGGCCTGCCACGCGGCTGCCGCCGGCCTTCCTGCCTCCGCGGCATCGCGCACCACCGCCGTGAGAACGGCATCCTCTGTCGGCTGCAAACAATACGACAGGAAGACTTCGATTAGTGACAGCCCATGAGCGAACATGACGTCCAGGAGGACTTCGGGAGCCTCGCCGCTGCGGCGGTCGTGGGCTGCAGGCACGGAGTGAGTGACGTAGCACGTAGCCCTAGTGTAGAACATCAACGCGACTTCGTGCATCCGTAGGTCTTGGCACACCACACCACCAGCACAGCGATTCACGCCCGGTGCAGAATCTCGGCCCCTCAGGCTCGCCGCATGTGTCAGACTATCAACACAACTGGGTTTCTGGGAGACCGATGGCTACAGAGGCCTCGGCACAGTTGCAACTCAGCGGCCAGGCTGGCAGCCGCTGCTGCGGGGTCCGACCCACCGGCGCCTATGCACGGCGCCATGCGTGGGGATAACATGTAGTTTTGTGCACTTTGAATGCCCCTAGGGGTACTGCCCTCCTGCCAGCGTCAGCGGGGTGCTCATGCAACACAGTACGGGGTTTTCATGCTCCGCAGTGCAGCATGGCGAGGAAGAAAAGGGATTTGACGAGGAGGAGAGGAAACTAGCCATGCAAGCTAGCCGGGCGAGCACACCTCCCAGGGCGCATGAAGTGCTGCCATCGAATCCGCGCCACCCCAGCCGCTGGCGCCGTGCCGCCGCGGCAGCGCCGCCGCAAAGGCGCCGCCCAAGCCTGCCGCGGCAGCGCACTCGCAACTCAATCTGATAGCTCAAATATATGGTGTGTGGTTTCGTATATGGGCACGGCTGCAGGAGCTACTGAAGCAACAGCAGCCTTTCGGAAGGTGACGAGGCTGGTGGTCGAAGCAAGGCCGACAGCAGACAGTCGGCAGGGCGAGGAGCTGCTTTTCCCTTGGTCGGCTCCCTCTCCTATCAAGCAGCGCACCGTTCTGGCGAAGGCCGCCGGACATGCGGCTTTGCTGCAGCGCGCCGCCGCTGCGCCTGCGCTTGGCGCCATGCTGGAAGGGCGCGCCATCTGCAGTCGCAGGGGCGCACGACTGAGCAGGTTTTCAGGGTTTGCACGGCAGCGTTTCCGGGCGCAGGAGCCTGCGTCGGGCGAAGAAGCGACATGGCGACAAAGCGAGCCGTCCTGTAGCGGGCGCAGCAGCTGTGCTGACTGAAGCAATCAGCTGAATGTCGACTCGTGCGGTGTGTCCCGGGGTTTACACGCATGCTGCAAGGCGTCTGGCACAAGTAGCCGTTCTCCTAACGTTTCAGAACTGCGAATCTCTCCAAGGACGCCCCACAGCCTCTGCAGCAGGCATGGCTCCCTGAAAGCCTTGGAGCAGGCAGCGCACCGCCGTCCAGCCAGGAGTAGTCTTCCTCGTCCGAAGACATGTCGGGCGACTCCAGGCCCCACCGCCGCTTGGCGCTGATCGGCCTCCCGCTTGACGAGTACAGCGGCTGTGGAGGCGGCATGGAGAACGAGAATCAGTCGCCCACATGGGTGCTCACAGCCGGGTGGTGCATAAGAAACCTTGGTGGTGAGCTGCGGCAGCGACTTCAGCAGGTGTCCAGGCGGCAACGCACGGCAACGGCTTGCAGAGACAGCAGCCTGTGCCCTTGCGCCTGGCCCGGGCCTCCCCCACGATCGCCGAGTCAAGCTCTCCAGCCGCGCACCGCGAGTGCCGCCACTCACCGGCACGTGATGCGCCCGCGCCGGCGACTTGAATGTTATAACCCCAAACAGCGAACCTTGAGCCCTAAACCCTGAACACTCACCTGGGCGGGAGCGCTCTGCCTCCGCTTCGCGTCCGTCATCCGCGCGGGCTTCGCCCGCCGCTGCCTGGGCGCGGTTGCCGCCGCGCCGCCCGCGATGGACGACCCGCCCGGCGCCGGCGCCGCCAGCTCGCCCCTCGCTACGGCCGCAGCCAGGCGCTCCGCTTCCGCGGCCTCCCACGCCTCCTGCGCCGCGACCGCCGCCGCCCACTCCGCCTCCGCCGCCTCCTCCTCGGCCTTGGCGATCTCGACCTGCAGAGGGTGTAGGCTTTAGGGTTTATGGTTTAGGTTTCAGGTGTTGCGGTGCATGTCGCATGCTGTGAGGTTGTGTCATGGGCTCCGACCACTGCGTCTCCTGTGCCCAAAGCCACGCTGCAGTGGATGTGCGTCAGGCGCTGCATGCCTAACGTCCCGGCGTCCAGGCCAGCCTGCGCCTCGCCACGATTGGCCATACGGCCTGTCTCAGCTGCAGCAGAGGCTGCCATGCAGCTGAAGGCTTCGGCGGTGACGCAGCTCAGGACGGCGCCGCCACTCGACACGGGCCGCCGAGGCATCAGATGCGATCACACATAAGAGGGCGGCACGAGCGGCACCTGCTGGCGGTACGCGGCGTCAGCGGCGGCCTGGTCCCACTCCGCCACCTGCAGCTCGTCGTCTTCCTCCACTTCCTCCTCCTGTCACAGATATGCATCGATTTACCAAGTCACAAACGGACATTAACTCGTTTATTATGTATGATATCAAAAGTAAGTCGTTGTCGTTCTCCACCTCCTCTGCCTGTCAGAATCGAACAAACGTGAAAAGGGTCTACCACAGCATTACGGAATGTGCGCTCAGTCTGACGTCTGCCGCTCCGCAGCCTGCGACTCCCCAGCCTCGGCCGGCTTCCGTTCCTGCAGGAAGGAGTTCGAGTGGCGCTTGTGTGCTGCAGCGCACGAACATGAGCCACAAGCATGCGCGCAGCTCGCCGGCCAATCGGCAGCAACGGCAGGGCGGATGAGGGATGCACGCTGCGGCGCCTGGAACTACCCCCCTCATCAAACAGCCGAGACAACCCTTGGCCCTTGTCACACAACCTCAGTACGCTCGGACCTGCTTGGCCTGCAGCGCCTGGATCTGCTTCCCATCCAGGATCACGATTACGATCCAATAACAGCCCTAGACCCATCCTCGAAACTCCTCCTCGAAACCGACCCTGGAAACCTGACAACGCTCGGACCTGCTTGGCCTGCAGCGCCTGGATCTGCTCCACGTCCCAATCGGCGCGACCGTCGCCGTCGGCCGCCGCCGCCGCGGCGACCGCCGCAGCGTCAAAGGCCGGGCCCGTTGCTTCCAGCAGACGCACTGCGTACTTGTCCACCGGCCGCAGCGTGTCCTGTGCACAGCAAACACATGACCTTCAAAAAAAGGTCTTAGGACAGTGATCATACTGATGAGTGAGAAGGTAGGTACGAAGATGTGGCCCTGCCGCATCCGTGAAGCGCACCGCAGCCCTGTACACCGGCCGCAGCGTGCCCCCTGCAGCAGCATCGGAAAGAAATGAATTTGTTTCAACAGCATTCGGCTTGTTTGACAATTTGGAGGATGTCGGTTCTGTCGCCTCAAGGAAGCGCACCGCACACCGCTTCCTGGCCGCAGCGCGGCCAATTGCCCTTTCAGAGGGATGCAGACATGCCATGTTGGGACACTCATCCACAACCGGCTTCATCTGGCCTCAGCGACACGAGGCACAAACAAGTGCACGAGCTACAAAGTCGCTCCTGAGGCACCCCGGGGAAGGTCGCCCCCGTGCATATCTCCGGCTTGTCTGCGGCGACCTGAGAGAGAGAGAGCACCCCCAGCCTGGCGATGGCATTCTGGCCAGCAGCAGCAGGACAGTGCCCAATAGGAAGTGGCTTCCCTCACATTCACAAATCCCGAGTGAGGGAGCACACCTCCAGCTTGGTGATGGCATCCCAGACCGTGAGTTTCCTGCGCATTCAAGGCCCGGGTTGCGAGAGCACATACCTCCAGCTTGGCGATGGCATCCTGGCCGACGGCGCCGCCGGTCATCGCCACCACGTCCGCCATGAGCCCATCGTCCTCCTCAGTCGCCTCCGCCAGCGCCAGCTCGCCGCCGGACGCCGTTCTGGGGAGCGAGTTGGTCTTGGCCAGCGACCTGAAGGTCGCACACAAGTCGGCCTCAGCCGGTGACTTGCATGAAATGCCGTGTTGGAGAGGGAGTTGGCCAGCGTCCTGCATGACACGAGTCGGCCATTCCTGGGTCGTGACCATCTGTGTCGCCGGCCGTATCTGTTCGCCGCAGGACGGTGCCTTTGGTATCGAATTTCCTTCAGGGGTCCCAGTCTCAATCAGGTGAGCGCACGAGTTCAGGGCTCAGTTAGCTTTGATATGCATCCGGTGCTCCCCCTGCTCTCTCACGCTGTCCAGCACGCACAATGCACCAAGAGAACTGCACGCACCCGGAGGGGGCCTTGGCCGGCGCCGGCGCGGCGGCTTCCCCGTCCTCGCCCGCCCGCTCGCCGCCCTCCTCGCCTTCCTCCTCCACCCTCTCGGCGGCCGCCGCCTGCGACACAAGGGTTCCAGGGTTAGGGCTGCGACACAGGCGCGCTCAGCTGCTCGTAAGGGGTGCATTCTGTATTGCTTGACGAAACTCAATACCCATTGACTTCAAATAAAATTGTATTGTTAGATACGCTGGGCTCATGGAGGCTGGACCCAGAGGCAGCTTTCCAGACACAGCCTGCGGCAGGCTGTTGTGCACAGGCCAGTGCATCTCCTGGCGGTGCACACCATCGCCTTCCTGCAGCAGGGGGCGCCTCTTGCGGCCTCCAGGCAGTCTGCTCTGCAGCGGAGCAGGTGCCAGTCAATTCCAAACCCTGAAAGCGAGGCCTGGTGCGGGGCGCCCACCTCGGCGCTGAACTCAGCGGCTTCAGCGGCGGCCTCCGCCGCCTGGGCGTCCGCCGCGGCGGCGTCGACGTCGTCCTCTGCGCCGCGCATCGCGGCGTCCAGGTCCCCCTCCGACACGCTGCCGCCGGCCTGGCCACCGGCGTGGCCGCCCCCGGCGGCGCCTGCAGCCGCCAATGAGCAGCTCAATGGCGCTGCGTCTGAGAGGTGGGAGGAGCCGGGAGGCGGCCTGCAGCGCCCAAGGCTGCGGCGGCAGCTGCCGGTGCGCAGTTCGGCAGAGGGAAGTAACCCCGACTGCCCAAATGCAGGGTCTCTGCCGCATCTGGTCCTCGTGGACCGAGCGGGTGGCCACATTTTAGAAATGATGCAAATCGATGTGGAAGAGATACATGATAAACATGGAATAGCTGTGCGCACCGCCGGGGGAGCCGCTGAGCAGTTCCGCAGGGCTGATCTTGGTCAGGAAGTCGGTGTTGAAGCCGCCCGACTGGATTGCGAGGTGGTCTAGCGCCCGCTTCTGGTCCGACTTCGCCAAGATGTTCTCCTCGATGGTGGCCTCACACACGAGGCGGTAGATGTGGACAGGGCGCGTCTGCCCGATGCGGTGGCAGCGGTCCTGCGCCTGCAAGGGATTTGCCACAGAAACAGATCAGGGAGCATCGACAAAAAGCGGCGACTGCTCGCACAGGGACATGGCAGTGGGGAATGGGGACGGGCCGCGTTTGTACCATGCGGCCGGCGGCAGTCCTGGCCCCGCGGGCAGGGTCTGTCCGAGTGTCAGGTCAGCGTCAGGCGTCTGGCTATAGGCGCGCGGGCGAGGGCACCTGTCCCAAAATTGGATGAGGCCGCTGGGGCGCCATGATTAACGACACGTCACTCCAGACAGACGGCAGAGGGTGAGAGAGTGGTTCAAGCCCTGCGCCCAGGCTGCGGCGCTCTGCGGGTGAAGCGGTCGTCTCATAAGCATGTCCCCAAAACGGGAGGCAGATGCACAGGGAAGCAGGAGGTGCAGGAAGGCATGCCTGCGCATCCATCGCCGGGTTCCAGTCCGAGTCGTAAAAGATGACGGAGTCGGCGCCGGTCAGGTTCATGCCCACGCCGCCGGAGCGCGTGGACAGGATGAAGACGAACAGCTTGGCGTCTGTGTTGAAGCGCTGCATCAGCACCTGGGAGTGCGCAGGGCAAGCGCTTGGTCCGTATGGACAGGAATAGCGTGGTCTCCAGCAGGGTCTCCATGTTGAGGCGCTGCATCAGCATGTACAGGGGCATGCAAGCTCATCTGCCAGTCAGGATGAGCAGCAACTGCCGGTGGCTTTGCAGTGCAGAGGGCCAGCCTGCACTGGCATTGCAGCCTAGACTGCGTCGGGCTGGAGCTCTGGAATTGGGGGAAACTGCTGCCTGGCGAGCATTTGCTGGGGCCTCTGGCAGCATGGTCTGCCGTTGGCCACTCCTATGTGATACCATGTATCAAGGAGGACACTTATGTGCTGCTGCTCAGGGTCGGTGACGCCGCTAGGTGGCAGTAGCTGTGGCCGAGCAGCGTGGAAACTGCCATTGGTTTTGTAGATCAGATGGTGTTGGCACCTGTTGCTGCTCGGGTGTGGTGGCGCCCTCCAGGCGGCATCAGAGGTGGCCGTGTGCAGATCATGGACCACAACAAGGGAACTCAAGTTGAGATCTTCAGAGAGATGCCAGAAGAAACACACCTGCCGCTGCTCGGGCTTCGTGGCGCCGTCCAGGCGGCAGTAGCTGTGGCCGTGCAGGTTCAGGAAGACCTCCAAAACGTCCAGCATTCGCGTCATCTGTGTGAAGATGAGCGCGCGGCTGCCGCGCGCCTTCAGGCGCCGCAGCAGGGCGTCCAGCTCCTGTGGGAAATGGGCGCATGACGTGTGGGTGCAGCGCAAGGAAGCACCGGTTCGAAGCCTCCTAGGCAAATTAAACAGCTTGCTTGCAGTTCAGTTGGCCGCAAGTTTGTGCTGGTGTGGTGCTTGAAGCAGCGGAAGAGGAATCTCTGCTGCTTCAGCCGCCAAACCAGCAGAAATCTGCAGCTTGCCGCTGCAAGCTTCGTCACACTGACGTGATTACGGTTCACAAAGAGCACTTGGTTATCGAAACCACTCGTGCTGAATTCAGAAGCGAGTTTAGTCAGCCGGCTGATGGGTGCGATACGACCTGCACCTCGCCACAGTCATCCGTTGGAAACGGCGGTGGGGCCACAACAGCTGCTGCCGCAAGACCAAAGGATGCAGAAAAGAGGAAAAGACAACATGCTGATCTGCAGCTTGCCGCAGTCGTACTGGATGAGGTTGCGGTCCGGGAAGAACATCTGCTGCCGCAAGACTGAAGCATGCAGAATCCAGGGAGAGGAGGCACGCCCACCTGCAGCTTGCCGCAGTCGTACTGGATGAGGTTGCGGTCCGGGAAGAAGAGCTGCTGCCGGACGAGCGCCGGGCGCAGCGGGCCCGCGCCCGCGATCCAGGCCGCCTCCGCGGCTGCGGTCGCCGCCGCGGCGGCGGCGACGGCGGCGCCGTCCGGGAGGCCGCACCAGAGCGCCGGMGCCCGCGCCCGCACCTGCACATGGGCGCTGCCGCTGTCAGGCATACTGCGCAGAAACATCGAGGGCATGACGCGTCGCGGCCGTGCCGGCCAGCCTCACAGCAGGTGCGCAGCAGCTTGACGTCGGACGCTGCCAAATTTGCCAAGCCCTGCTGCGAGCTAGAGGCAACAGCTTTTGCGCGCTGATACATGCAGAGGTGTGCAGACTCGTGACGGCGCGGACCACGCACCTGCACCACTGCTGGTCTGGCCCACTAGGCCAGGGAAGGTTGAGGTTTAGGGTTTAGGATTTTTGGGAGCCGCGCCTTTGGGATGACGCACAGAAAGGTCCTGATGGAGTCCTCCGCCTCGGCGGCGCGCCGCGCGTGCTTCTTGACCGCGTCAAGCAGCGCGTCCGGCACGTCCAGGTGGCGGCCCGGCTGGGCGGCGATCACGTGCGCCTGCGGCGACGAGCCGTCCCGGGTGTTTGAGGGGCTGAGGCCGCGCGAGCGGGAGGCCGGCGATGCGGAATGTGCAACAACCGGGCCGACAGCTTCTTCATGGCTTGCCGCTGCTGAAGCACCGAGTCGCGCCGCCAAGGCGCCACGACTCACGGGCTGCACAAGACAAGACAAGACCCGCCTGCGCAGGCTGACCAACCCAATCCCTTGAGCACAGGACTCACCTGGCGCACAGGCTGCTCGACGGTCAGCGCCCGCACAGCGTCCCGCCCGTACAGCGGCGGCGCGGCGGCGCAGCGCCGCTCGGACAGCGCGCWCAGCGCGCCGCGGCGCTCGGCGCGCCATGCCGCCGCCGCCGCGGCCCGCGCGGCCGCCGCCGCCGCGACCGCGGACGCGGCCGCAGCACTCGGCTGAAAGCCCACTGCGTCCTGCGCGTGTGTGAATGTTTGAGCGCACGAAAGGCCTGTCTCGAGTCAGTTCCGTAACGCGACTCTGTCGTGCGGCATGGCCTGGCCGCGCGAGGTGGTGAGCTGGCAAGCTGACACACGACAGAGAGCAGACAGTCCGAGGGTCGAGGGGGGAGCTGCTCCGTCGTGCAGGGCTCGGTGCAGCACGGACTTGCCCAAGTGCGGAACTGGCCACATGCAAGATTCAACCAATCAGTCGACGGTCTACGTGACAAGGTCCTCGAGTGACAGAGTTGACATTACCGGCAGGGGAGGCGAGGCTTCGCGCATGCCCCAGTCGGGCAGCTCCTCTATGAGGCGCCGCGGCGCCGCCAGCTCCTGCGAAAAGCCACCAGGGGACTCAGACACTGTTGCGCGAGCGTGCGGTATGGCGGGAGCGGCAATGGCTGGCCGGCCGCAGCATTGGCTCTCCAGCGTGGGGGCAGCCTCATTCGAAGAGCCATTCGAGCCAGCTGACCCCTGCATCGCCTCCGGAGTCCTATGGCCCTGTTGTAGAGACGCTGGGATAGTGCCCCAGGAACGGCCCTGAACCTTTGTCACTTCTTGCGCACCTGTATGGCCTGCGCCTCGGTCGCAGCCAGGGCCTCCCGGCCCGCCAGGTCGAAGCCCCAGGCGCCCAGGTTCAGCAGCGCCATCGGCGGCCGCTCAGACACCTGCAGCACGATATGGTAGAGTCTGTTCGCACGAGACTTGAATCGAAAAGGAAGGGAAGGGAAGCCCCATGCTCCCAGGTCCAGCGGCGCCATCGGCGGGCGCTCAGCCACCTGCAGCGCAGTGTTCAGTTTCTTGACATGTGACGAGCCACCAAAGAAAGTGGAGCTAGGTGGGCGGCCATGTCCAGCGGCTGCACCGGCTTCCCTCAGGTTGCCCTGTCAGGCGCCCAGGTCCAGCAGCTGCATTGCCCAGGACACAGAACTTACTGCAGCACCGTTGGCGCCACCCACGTCAAAGAGAGGGCACCTCTTCTCCTCGGTATCTGCCGCAGCATTCAGCTCGTGCACTTGCAASACACCCCCCCCTCTCTCCCAACAAGCAATGGCAAAGGTCCAAGTCCAGCCGCTGCATGCTGTCTGTACATGGCAGGCGTCAGAGGCAAGAATCGTAACAAGCTCATCGAGAAGCACGAGGATGGATCCATAGGGCGCACCCGGGCCACAGCGGAGGGCAGGCGCAGCTCCAGGCCCCACATGTCAAAAGCGGATATGATTGGCCGCCCCTCAAACAGGTCCGGGTGGTTGCACACCTGCACCACGACATGAAGCATGCTCGATCACAAGTGGCTTCGAAATGTGTTCCTCATCGTGCCTCGCGGGCGGACACGATTGGCCGCCGATGGCCGCCCCTCGGCACAGCGCTCTGCACATCTGCACATCTGCGCCAGTAATGCTACTCGAATCATCCCATTCTGCCGCCCGCAAACTGAAGGCGGCTCCATCACAAGACTGACAATGTCCCGGGAGTCCCCAGTGAATGGCAAGGGGCCGCCATGTGCCGCTGCGTTTTCCAGGGCACGCGCGCAGGACCCAGACCGCGAGCACTCACACGCCTACGGAGGAGTCCATATCCGAGCTGTATTCGAGAGACAACCTACAAGAGCAAGCGCGCCTTGCACAGCTGCATGCGGCAGACGATGATGCAACAGAGCCGCCGCCGGGAAAGCACCAGGGTTCAGGAGCATTTGAAGGATGGGGGTTTCCGGCCTCAGGACACGCCTTGCGCAGCTGCATGAGGCAGGAGATGATGCCCATGAAGTTGCCGCCGGCGAGCATGGAGCGCGTCTCGGCCGACGTCATGTACTCGTCGTACAGCCGCCGCTGCCGCCGGCTCAGCCGGCAGCGCACCTGCGTGGGGGGTACCATGGTTTAAGGCACACCAGGGGGATTTAAAACTCATCATCAATGTCAGTACTCCCGTTGCGCTTTCTGTCACTCTTCTCTGCGACGACCCTCCGCTGACGCGACCAAAGCCCTGCACCCTGAAGCCCGTGCAGCGCCTGCGCATGCTGGGTGACAGAAAATGACGCGGCAATCATGCCGAGGCTCTGCCGGCAGCACGCCTGTGGCAGTCCAGCCGTTTTGTTGTCACTGCCACTCAGGCAGCGCTGTCGCGGAGGGGGGGAAGAGGGTGTCTGGGGAACCAGTTGTTAGGGAAAATGGTTCAATAAAACCCCACCACGTGCTCGTGCTTGGGCGGCAGGCTCTTCTCCACATCCGACTTGAGGCGCCGCAGCAGGAAGGGGCGCAGCACATTGTGCAGCCGGTCCACCAGGCCCTGTGGTGGATATCACACTTGGATTCAGGGTATATGAATTGCACTCAGAACGAGCGTCCTGGGAAACGCTTCAGGGCTGCGTCTTGTGGCCACCGTGACGAGACGGGACAGGGGTTGAAAAGCACCCCGACCAGCGCCGTACCGGCCGGCGGCAGAGGGCTGAGAACGCCACCAAACGCGCCCGACCTGCAGCCTTGTTGCTGAAGGACCCTGCAAGATCCTGCCAGCGCAGGCTGTCCATCAAGGAGGGACGTCGCTGTGTTTTGAATTCAGGTTCTATTTCGAATCCATGCACAAATGTGCGCGCCTTATTGACGGCCTGCTCCCCCTCCACCATGCCGTTGAGCGGGTTGGAGAACCAGTCCTTGAAGTCAGCGTGGCTGGCGAACAGCGCCGGCATCAGAAAGTGCATCAGGCTCCACAGCTCCATCAGGTCGTTCTGCAGCGGCGTGCCTGCAAAAAGAAATGATAACATGAAAATGTAAGATGACAAATCTGCGCGCCAGGGTTCAAAACCCCTCGAGGGGCAGGGCTTCAGAAGGGCACGTGCTGTGACGTGAATGCTCTGTTGGAGGTGATGCGGTGACATCGTTGGCACAGGAGCACGCCTGACAGGAAGGTTTGCGTGAGACAGCACCCAGACTGCGCTGCTGCAGCGCACGGCCAGGCAGCCAGCGGCAGCGGCAGAGTGCTGGCAAGACATGCAGCGCATCACGCCGCGGATCCGGAGGCCGTTGGATGCGGAGGCAGCACCCACCGGTGATGAGCAGGCGGCGCTTGGAGTTGAAGTTGAGCAGCGTCTGCCACCGCTGCGAGCGCCAGTTCTTGATCATGTGCGCCTCGTCCAGTATCAGGTACTTCCACTTCTTCCGCCGGAACATCTTGGCGTCCTGCGCAGCGAATAAATGACGGACTGTAAGGTGTGACAGATGCGCCAGCTGTGGATGTATGTGCACCTCGTCAGGCATGAGAACCATCCACTCCGTCCGCCCAAACACATTTGCGTCCTGCGCACCAGTGCAGAATAGTTATATGATTGTGCAGTGCAGAGTCAAGGCTACATAATTGTGCACAGACAAGGCAGGGCCAACATACAGCGAGAGGCAACGCCACTTCTTCCAGGGCCGGTGCCAATAGAACGGCCAGCTGGTGTGCCACTCATTTGAGAGACACTGGAAATTCAGTCAAGCGGAATGCCCACGGGAAGGGGGTGTAGCGGGTGATGGCGGCGTGTAAGGAGCCGCTTCCATCATTAGCCTCACATCGAGCCTCACGTCAGCACATAACGAAATTCGGACAGAAGTACACGCCTGCAGGATGAGGGTGTAGGAGGTGATGGCGATGTGGAAGGCGTTGGGCTTGGACCAGCCCTGGCGCTTGGCCTTGCGCTCCTTGGCGCTGCCAAAGTATGTCAGCAGCTTGAAGGCCGGGCACCACTTTTTGAACTCAACCTGCAGAGACACAAAAAAGGGCAATCGACTGCAGGTCAGCGGGAAAAAGCGGCTGGCGATGGCCCGGCGGGGCACAGCCCTGAGCCGAAGTTTCCCCCTGCGATGGCATGATATCACCTGGACTGGTTTTTGAACAATACGAGGTGTGTATGACAGAGCAGGGCCAGTGGAGCTCCTGCGGCTGACACAGCAGTGCGCATGCGTGCCGAGTGAGGCACTCGGCCAGGCAGCTGGCATGATGGGTTCATGCCGGCGGCCTGTGAGACCCCGCAGCGCATTCCGTGCAGGCGGACGCCGGCTGCAGCGACCATAGCGACATGCGCCGGGCCGTGGCCCAGTGCACACAGGGTGTCAGGCAAGAGGTCGCACGACCAGGTCCATTGCGAACAGCACGGAGGCAGGCGGCAGCGGCTGGGGCAGGGCTCCTGTTCTGGGGATTCTGCGAGCACTCGACCTGTCGCGCACAGCAGACGTTGGCGCCACCACCGGGTGGTGCTGTGACGGGCGTACAGCAGGACCTGCTGCTTTCGATTTGAATGAAAGGACCTGGAGTTGACAGGCTGGCACGGAAGAGCAGTCTGCAGGCATTTCTGTGGGACGCACCTCCCAATTCAGCATGACGGAGGTCGGCACCACCACCAGGTGAGGCCCCCACACGCCCCTGCGGAGGAGCGCACCAGGACGCCCGGGGTTTGTAAATCATAATGGAAGAAACTTAATGTTATTTTCCAGCTTTGTACTGGGCATGCTGAGGCAGGCAGCCCTCATGAGTGGCTTTTCTCAGGGCATGGCGCACTTCCGATGCACACAACACCTCGGTGAAACCTGGCGCAAATCGTTCGTGGCAGCAAGGGCGACTGTCGCACTTTTCAGCGGCCATGCAGGCGAGCAGCGAGAGGGGTGTCAGAATGGTCGGGCACTGGCAGCGGCGTCTGCCGTGACATGTCGTAACAGGGGGGGTGCTGCTGGCGCCCGCCCTTGATGTGGAGACATGCAAATCTGGACAATTTTGGAACGAAACCCACTTTTCGGCGGCCAGGTAGGCGAGCAGTGCGATAGTCATGATCGTCTTGCCCAGCCCCATCTCGTCCGCCAGGATGCCGTTCAGGCCGCGGGCATAGAGTCCTACCAGCCAGTCCAGCCCAATGTGCTGGTACTCACGCAGCCCGTGCTTCAGCAGGAATGGCACCTGCGGGCAGGAGGAAGCAGGTTTTCCAACAGTGGCTGTAGCAGCTGCAGCCCTCTCAGCAACCGTCTAGCGGCTGCCTAAAGGGATCTCTTGGGCTCCAGCCAAATCTGCTGAATGGCGCCTGCGCATGCAGATGTAAAGCAGTATAAGCGTTTGTAATGCGGCCCCGGCCAACGGCTGCTGGGCTTTGCAGAGTAGCTTATGCGCCACAGCGAGGACTGTGCCGGAGGTGACCAGCGCAGCATGAAAGTCACAGCTTTGCCCTCATCAGTGGGGCGCATTGCCGCAAGGGTGTGCAGTGCTCGCACCTCGATTTGCACACGGGTGGATGGGCAGAAGATCCTGCTGAGATGCATCAGCATCTTCGTCCAAGCACGATCCTTCAAAAGCTTCCGGCAACGCACCTTGGTCTGCACGTGGGTGGTGGACAGCGTGAAGCCGGTCGGCTGCGCCGCGATAGCCGCCCGGGCCGCGTCCTCCAGGCTGCCATGCTGCTGCTCGCCTTCGCCCTCGTCCGCCGCTTCCGCCGCGCTGCCACTGCCTGTGCCGCCGCCGCCGCCGCCMCCSCCGAACTGCGCCTTGCCGGCCGCCTCGGCCGCGGCGGCCGCCTGCCGGGTCGTGCGCCGAGCCGGCGCGGCCTGCGGCGCTGCCGCCGCGCTTGCTGACGGGGCCGCGGGCTCGACGCCCCCCCGCGTCACGGTGCCGGCGGTGTCAGACCTGCTGCTGCCCTCCTGTGCCACGTCTGCCTCATCGCCCTCGGCCAGCAGCCGCGCCCAGTCGCCGCTGTGCGCGTCGCCGCTGTCGGCTGATGGGCTGCGCTGCAGTGGCGCCTGCAGCGACAGGGCAAGCCGCGAGGTTGTCCACACATCGCAGCATGCACTGGCGGCCGCACGCCCAGGTGCGCATCCACACCAGTGACCGGCGCCCCACCCTTGCAGACGGCATGCATGGCCGCGCTGGTGAACACTATGTGTGCAATGTGTTGCCAAAATAACCACCTCCATTGGCAGCCTACAGGGACGGATCTGACAGGCCATGTCCAATTCCACAAGTCCCATTTGCAAGCTTTCGCACCGGCGCAGCCTCAGCATCAACAGTCATCACCGCAGGGGTGGCGGCCTCCGTATCTACCGCCTCTGCGCTTGCGGCCTGCGCAGCCGCGGCGGCCGCCGCCGCCGCCCCCACTGGAGCCGCCTCTCCGATTGGCTGCGTTTGCTGACTGGTACGAACATTGGCGCCGCTCGCTGGCCCCGCGCCGCCTGCGGGCTCCGCACCGCTGGCCGGCCCGGCGCCGCTGGCAGCAGGCACAACATAGCCGTAGGCAGCCAGCAGCTGCTCCAGCGGCATGTCGGCCTCGTCCGCGAGCGCAGCGGCTTCCGCCGCGTCCTCCGCCTGCGAGCCAAGGGGATTGAATGATCCATTCCCCTTGCTGCGAGAACGCGCAGCATGCTGTGGGGTGAAGAGCATTGCAGTGAGGAGACGGCTGCTGTTCCAATGGCACGCCGGCCTCGTCTGCTAGCATTGCGCCCTGCGCCACGGCCACCGCCTGCGAGGATGCGAAAGATGATGTGGGTGAAGGGCATCGCAATTTGAGGAAGCAGCTGCTGCTCCAGTGGCGCGTCGGCCTGGTCCACCAGCGCCATGCCTTGCGCCGCAGCCACCGCCTGCGGGCGCCCGAGATGCCTCCACAGGTGTTGTGCACTGTGACTGACGAAAGGTTTCATTCATGTCAGCCATTCTGTCTCGATTTAAAGACCCCCCTTTGCTTCTGCCACGTCCACCGGATGCATGCGCAAAGTCAGGAAGTCTTCACCAATGTGGTGGGAGAGTTGCTGCACAGGCGTCGATTGAGCCGTTCAGCGGCCTGGCGAGCGGCCAGTGCCGTGCTGTGCGTCAGGTCACACTCAGGACGGAGGCACAGCAGGGCTCGTGTGAAGTGTCGCAGGAGCCTGGCTGCTGTTCTCGCTGCAACAGCTGGCTGGCAGTCGCCTGCATGCAAGCCCCGGCATGCACCCCCGCGAATGCATCTGCAGCCGGGATGGAATAGACAGGCAGCAGGCGGCGCCAGAGGCAGCGCAACCGAATTGCAGAAAACTCTAGAAAGGACCCGAAAACGCAGCGCACCTGGCGGTTCTTTCCGGCGGCGGCATCCAGGGCTTCCTCCTCCTCCAGGGTGGCCTCGTCGTCTTCCTCCTCCTCGTCTGCGGACGCCCAGTCAGCGTCGTTTTCGCCGGCCTCCGCTGGCGCAGCGGCGGCGACGCCCGCTCGGGCGGAGGCAGAGGAAGCTGGCTGTGCTGGCCGCAGCCCTGGGCCTGCATGCATGAGGCGAAACGGATGTGATGTACGAGTCGAACGAGCTGGAGGTGATAATCGAGATGCGTGTGGTAGGAGCAATGAAGGCCCAGGTCAGGTGGCGCGGCGGCACAGATGCCACAGATGCCGCACTGCCAGTCAGGCCACCAGTCCTCCCACCGCCTGCAGGCATCCAGCAGGTTTCGACGACTTGCGCCTAGAATGTCAGGGACCGCACTGCCGATGGAAGGGGCCACGGCTGGCCGTTTGGGGAGCTTGCCTGCGCCGGCGTAGACGTCTGCATCTGCCTCGTCCCACAGCGCGCCCAGGTCGCTGTTGTGCTGCGGCGCGGCAGCCCGTGCATCCATGCCCGCAGCGTCCGCGTCAGCAGGGGTCCCCGTTCCCGCGCCGGCAGTTCCGTCGCCTGCAGGCGCGGCCGCCGCGGCGAGTGCTGCGCCCGAGGCCGCAACAGCCGGCTCGCCACGCCGCGGCCGCTTTGCTGGCGGCGGCGCATCGCCCGGGCTGGGGGCTTCGATGCCGCCCGCCGTCGGCGCCGCATTGCCGCCACCGACGACCATGCCATAGCGAGCCAGCAGCTCTTCCAGAGGCAGGTCCGCGTCATCCGCTAGCCCCGC
The DNA here is from genome assembly GCA_033439295.1 of Deuterostichococcus epilithicus. NCBI lineage: Eukaryota > Viridiplantae > Chlorophyta > Trebouxiophyceae > Prasiolales > Stichococcaceae > Deuterostichococcus > Deuterostichococcus epilithicus. The sequence goes on from JAVTLE010000017.1 coordinate 345,026, forward strand.
CGTCTCCGCGGCAGCCGCATCCGCGGTCTCGCCCGCCTCTCGTGCTGCCGCCTGCAAGCGCCGGGGACATCGGGTCAGCCAGACACAGACATGTCTGACTCGAGCACAGGCGGCAGCCGCAGTGCCCCCGCGCATCCGCCGCTGCCTCAGCCGCAGTCTCGCCCGCCGCCTGCGCCGTCGCCTGAAGACAATCCGGGTCTGACATGCAAGCGCAACAGGGCAAGGTGCGCATTTGAGAGCAGACACAGATTCCTCTGCTGGCTCCAGCTATGCACGCTTGATGCACTGGAAAGCATCAGGAAGCAATAAGAAACGATTGAACGTGTGAACCAATCGCGGTCACACCGCGATTGGATGCGTGCCACGCTGTGCACCGGCCTATAAGGCTGCTCGCCGCCCAGGCCGCCGCCGCTCGCAGGTGGCTTCCACAGCACAGAATTCCGGTGTCAAGTCGTGTTGCGCGGGAAGGAAACTGCAAGATGTTCATCACCTCTTCCTCCTCCAGGGTGGTCTCATCGTCCGCCTCGTCATCGGACACGCCAGCAGCCCACTCGGCGTCGGCGTCGCGCCCCGGCGTCGCCGGCGCCGACGCCATGTCCGCATCGCTGTCGTCGCGCTCCGCAGCCTCGGGCGCCGCTGCCAGCGGCGCGGCCGCCGGCGGCGCGCCGGCGGCCGGCGCGGCAGCGGCCGCCGCGTCCGGCTGGGCGGTCTGCCCCGCGCCGGAGGCTGCCGGCTGCTGCTGCTGCGGTGGCGGGGCCGCGGGCGCTGGCGGCGTGCCCGCCGCCTCCGGCGTGGCTGCCGGCGGTGCGGCCGCGGGCGCGGCGCCAGCTGCTGCCGCGTCCGGCTGCGTGCCTTCGGGCCCCATCAGCTGCTTCGCCTTGTCCTGCCAAGATTATGGCACCATTGAGGCGACTTCTGGTGAATCGTCATGGAAGTCAGATGCCTGCTAAGGTGGCGTGGTAGGCAATGTGTAGGTTTTGGTCCGTTTGCCGATCGACGGGGCCGCTGTGTCCCTCAAAGGGCCAAGGATCCGAGCAGCTGCTACCGTATGCGCTTCCCCGCCAATGAGGCGCCTCAACACAGGCTCCTTGGTTGCAGGCGACACATTCAAGCAGCGACGCAGTTGCACCGGGCAATGCGCCGGCGGCCAGCTGGAGCGCTAGCAGCAACACGCCGCGCCGCGTCTGGCTGGCGAGGAGACCTCAGCTGCCGGTCTGAGCACCATTTGCACAGGGCTGCCGCACTCAGACCCGGGTGCATAAGAAGGCAGACAGGAGGGCAGGGGGCCGGGAAGCTTCGCCCGTCCAAAACCCTGATCGTTACCTGCGCAGCGGCGGCGGCGGTATCCTCGGCGGCCAGCTTCTTCGCCAGCAGCGAGGGGTAGCGCTGCCATGTTCAGACCCAGGTTCATAAGCAGACAGACAGGAGGGCAGGGTGCCGGAAGTCTCCACCTGCGCAGCGGCGGCAGCAGTGGCCTCGGCGGCCAGCTTCTTGGCCAGCAGCGAGGAGTAGCGCTGCGTCTGCCCCACCAGGAAGTCCAGCTGCCGGTCCAGCGCCTCCCGCTTGGCGGCCTCCACGGCCGTCTGCCGCTTGTACGCGAGCACCCTGCCCGCCTTGTCCCAGAAGCGCGCCACCTGCGCAAGACGCAAGCATTTAGGGTGTCATTCATTGCCCGCAATCCTCGCGGCATTGTTGGCGTGCCCCACAAGAACTGCTGCTGACATGGCACACCCGGCTTGTCCCAGATGCGCCTCACTCTGGAAAACAGCACACGAGCTGACTCCTGAGCCACAGCAATACAGATAGCAGCTGACGTGGCGGGAGTCGGACTTCCATCTTCTCCCTGAAGCGCGCCACACGTTGTGCACAGGAATCGAGTATGGCCTGGTGGACCAGGCCTGGGTTGAAGTTACGTCGCTGTTGCAAAGGGTTGTCACTTTTGCAAAGCATCGTCACTTGTGCGCCAGGATGTGTCCTGCCTCGTCCCAGCCAGCCATACAAAGCCAGGACGCCCGCTCTGCCACCATGCTCGTGCTGCAGCAGGTCAGCAGAGCACGGCAGAGAGAGCAGGGGGAGCGATGCGGAACACACAGCAATGTGAACCCCAACATGTGAGCCGCGGCCGCACCTCCTTGGCGAATCCAGGCAGCTACTTGATCAGAGAACAAAATCCGCACCTCCTTGGCGATCCAGGCGGCTCGGCGGCGCACGGCAGCCGCCTCCTGCTTGGCCTTCGCTGCGGCGCGGGACTCTAGGTCCTGGTTGCTACGTGCGCACAGGCGGCCGAAGCGCTTGGCCTGGCCCAGCTTCCACTTGCGCTCCCTGCGGGGTGCACGACCATGCTCAGACGCAGGCAATGAATGGAAGCAGACCCTGCAGTCGGATTGTATGTGCCCCAGCAGCCGTCCAGGAAAGCTGAGCCAGGTTTGAAGTTCCAGGGTGCACAGGTGCGGGTGGAGGTGCTACGACGAACGCACTTTGCAAACTCGGTGGCCATCCACTTCATCTCGTCCAAAAGGAAGTCCCAGTGCACCTTGCCTCGCTTCGGCTCCGGGAATGCCGGGAGGATCTGCGACGCAGGAATGAATCTGGAATTGATTGCTGAACATGCCCGCTGCGGCGAGGGGCGCTGCCAGACAGGGCTCCATCCTGCAGCCGCGGTGGCGGCTCTGCGCTGCCAGCTGCAGCAACATCATGAGCTGCTTATTAACACGGCTTGGGCATCAGCCACCACGGCTGCCAAGCACTTCCACACACGTGTTTCCCGACAGCCAAAGGGCGTGTGGTGGTGGACTGGCTTCCTGCGCACCTTGACCGAGCGCACGGCCTGGATCTGCGCCGCCCGCATCAGAACCACATCCTCCCGCAGCCGCCGCTGCGCCGCCGCCTCTGGGTCCTCTGGCGGCTCCGATGGCGATCGTTCGCGGGACTCGCAGTCGCTGCTGCCACCGCTGGTGTCTCCGCCGTCCGAAGCCCCGTCGGCAGGCCCGCCGCCGGCAGCGGCCCCGCTGCTGTCGTCATCAGAGCAACGCCTTCCGGCAGCGTCGGCGGCGTCGCGCAGGCTGGGGCTGCACACCGGCCCATCACCGTCGCTGCCGCTGCCGCTGACGCCTGGCGGGCCCAAAAAGGGGGCGGCACTCGCCAGCACGTGCCCAGAGCCCCCATTTGCATGCTGCACCCCAGCTGGTGCCGGCACTGGCGACGCTCCGGCGGCCGCAGTTGACGCTGCTGCCGCCGCCGGCTGCTTTGCATTGGAGTTGTCTGCCGCCAGCGACGGCCGACGGCCCATCCCGGCACCAGGCACCAGCTGCGGCTGCAGCGATTGCAGCTCGTACACTGACCGCATGCGGCGCGGCGTGGCAGCTCCTGCGTCACGGCAGACGGGGTGATGGACGGTGTGCAAGGCAGAAGAGCCATGTTGGCGCGAGGAGCCTCGAGCTACCGGAAGGTATCACGACAGGCGCGTAATAGGCTGAACCCATCCTCTCTCTGCCCTCCTGCATCCCGCAAACAGTGCCGCAGTTATGAGAACGATGTCTCACCTCCGCCGCCGCCGCCGCCGCCGCCACCGCCGCCGCCGCCGCCGCCATGATTCCCAGCGGCTGCTGCTGCCTGCGCAGGGCTGCCGCCGCTGGCGCTGCGCAGCGAGGGCCGAGAAGGCGCGGCGACCTGCGGCGCCGCTGCCGGCTGCGCGTCAGCCGCCGCCGCCCGCTTGCCGCTGCGCCGCCGGCCCGCCGCTGTCTGCCCAGCGTCCGCCTCGGCCTGCGCCGCGTCCGGCGCCGCCGCTCCGGCGCCTGCTGTGGCGACGGGCGCCGGCGTCAAGGGCGGCTGGCTGGGCAGCCGGGGGCTGGACCCGAAGGGGCCGCGGCGTGGGCTGTGCGGTGGCACAGCTGAGGCAGCCGCAGCATCAAATGGCAGTCCCGGCATTAGGTCCCCAGCTGCGCACAAGGCAGAAGGCGCGTTCAGCCATGCGGTGCGACAAAGCATCCTTGCAGGCGCTCTGGTGTGGCCGGGCTATCTTTAGCCGGGGGTGTAGGGCGTTCTGGGGTCTGTTGCAGTGGCCCGGGGGGCCACCGCCTGGCGTGCCGAGCGGCGCGGACAGAGACTGCATGAAGACTGCCTCCACAGGGCGAACTAGTCTCTTGAAGCACAGACACGCTCACCTGGGCTGTTCAGGGCGGTGCCGGAGCGCAGCCGCCGGGTGGCCTGCTCCGCAGAGCCGCGCGTGAGCCGCGGGCTGCGGGGGCTTGGCTCCGCCTCAGGGCTGTCGCCATGCTCGGCCGACTTCTGCCAGGTGCAGCAGCCGCAAATGATTCTGATGGATCAAGGACAACATCCTCTTTCTTTTGCAGCTTGAAGCAAGTCGTAAACCTCGTCGAAGCAGATTCAGGACGGCTGTGCGCTGCCGCAGGCTTCAGCAAATGACCCGAACAGCAGCAATCGCGCCGATGGGATGGCATAGCGAGCCCAGAAGACTTTTCAAACGCCCTCAGATGGATCAGATGGGCAACAGCAAGCTCTGTGCTCCCCTGCTGCCCATTGCCGGACGTACAAGGCCCGCTGCTGCGGCGCCTAAAGTCGGCCTTCAAAGACAACCAGAAAAATGCAGACGTGATCCGGAGCGCTCTTAAGCATTTGGTTGAGCATATGCTCCATACGCAAGCATTCCTAGAACTGTCAGCCCGCCTCAAATTGCGTCCGCTTACTCCCCTCCCAGGAACAGGTTTGAGTAGTGGGAGTGGCGTCCGGACCTGCAGTGACGGTCGTCGTACGGACGACATGGCCGTAGACTAGCACTGGTCCATATGCAGCCCCGTGCGCGCGCCCGCTGGCCCTGCCGCGCGTCCCGGAAACCGCCCGGCTGAGTTCATGCGCAGATTTCAGACCTCGTAGCCGCGCTGTCAGGCGCCAGAATGCTGCATATCGACGAAATGGCGTCCGAGGTAGCAGAAGCGATGAGCGAGGATGTGCGCAAGCGTAGTAGCGCACGCAAATGGACGCCCGAAAGTTGCAAGCAAGCTTGCACCGCTCCCATTTTCTGCGTCTGACAAACAGTCCCTCAGATGCCAAGTCACTCTGAGTCACTCAAATCACTCAGTGCTGTGCTGAATCTGCTGATTGCAATTGCAACAAGCTCGCCTAACGACTCCGACAATTTTATGGTGCCTGCTGGGATTGCAAAGCCACGCCCCTTGTGGCGACTCCCTTCTCCATCATCCTCCACTCTTCTTGCTCCACCAGGCTTCAGTTACCGGGGCTTGTCGGACGCGGACTGACTTGCGAGCAATTTGAATATCGTCTAAACCAGCACTCTTCACTGCTACTCGTCTCGATCCCCTGCGAACAGGTCTGCACAGCGGCGGCGCATCCGGCCAGCCCGGCAGCGGCAGCGCCCGCGTCGTGCGCAGCGCTTAGCACGCGTTCCCGACCATAGGTCGGTAGCTGCATTGCGCAGAGCAGGCAACAAGATGGCTGCCGCAGCTCTTGAAACTCTTGCGCTAGGTTCGTCAGTGGCGCCCGCGGCTGCCGTGCACGACCCTGCACCGTGGCATTGGGACGGACTGCCGCCCGAAGTGCAGCGCGACATCCTCGCTCTGGCCCTCGAGTGCGCGTCCTCCCTGTGTCTACACTCGTCCACTCCTGCACGACCCCTCGTTCTGCATCGTTCCGTGCACCCTCTGGCGCATCCGCTGCTTGCCACATTGATGAAGGCATACTGGCGCTTCTCTTGTTGAGGAGACAGCGAGGGCTAGCTTCGCGGCGTAGCCGCACACCACCAGGGTGGACCCTTGTGTCGAGAGGCTTGTGACTGCTGCCCCTTCAGGAATCATGATGGCGCTGAGCGCACGTCAGTGCGGGCTGTGTGCCGCTCTTGGCGCTGTGTTGCCGACGGCAAGCTCGACAGCCTCCAGCTGCACGACTTCAGGTGCACTTCAGATGGACTGTGCTGGGACCAGCCGTGCTGCGGGAAACCCTAACGAACTTGCGCCAAGCAGCGAGTTGCACCGCAGGTTGACGAGCTTGTACATGCAGGCACCGGTTTCTCCATGCAGCAGCGGACATAAACCCCTCTTGAACTCCTAAAACCTCTCCTGGAGCTTGTTCTCGCCGACCATGTGTTTGCGTTTCTGGCAGGTCGCTGGACGCGTGCCCAACGCTGCCCGTGCTGACTGCTCTGGACCTGAGTCCTGCCGCGAACATCGGAGCGCTGCGAGTGGACGCCCTGAGTGAGCTCGACCGCCTGGCGCCGCGGCTGCGCAGCCTCAAGATCGACGGCTGGCGCAGGTGCTCTTGCCTCTTCTGATCCGCTGGTGCACTGTGCTGGACCGCTTGCGCTGCTGCAGGTTTATTTGAGTGATCAGGTCTCTGCACTGCTGGGTGCCAGCAGAACAACAGCTGCTGTTGCTCCCAGGCATCGCCAGATGCCGGTAGCAAAGACCTGCTGACTTGACCATGGCTGCGCCGCCTGTCCGCACAGGCGGCAGTGTGGGCACATCGTCAAGATCAGAGCTGATGGCAAGCTGTGATGCTCGTGCCCGACAGTCACGTGCAGTTTGCCTGCTGCGCCGGTTTCATTCCGACATGGCTTTTGTGACGGTGCACCATGTGTTGCATTCCGCAGGCGCGCTGACGCCTACCGCTATGGCCCAAACGGGCCAGCGGCGCTGCTGGCAGCCATTGCCGCGAGCCTGCCGCAGCTGCGGCGCCTGTCGCTGGCCGGCGCCACGCTGCCGCCAATGTACGACGTGTCAGGCCCCGGGGCCATCGTCGAGGACGGCGGCGATGGCGGTGGCCCGCGCCCGCTGCTGCCGGGCGCGATTCTGGCGCCGCTGGCAGACTCGCTGACGGAGCTGGACCTGTCGGACTGCTCGGTGGGTCACCGCGACCCCACCTCCGGCCGCTGCGGCTGGCGGGGATGAGTCCCTTGCCGGGCCGGCGTCATGAGCAGCCGGCCTTGCACATGGCCTCCCCGGCCCTGTGCTCCGGCTTGTAAACTCTGGCCCCGCATGTGTCAGGCTGACTATGGTTCTTCAAACGCATCGATCTTTGGTCCTCGATTTGCATGATGCAGGCATTCAGCGGCGGCACCCTTGGCGGGCTTCAGCACCTGACACGGCTGCGGCGCCTCAACCTGGCACGAGCTCAGAAGCTGACAGACGAAGGTGAGGGGCAACTGCATCGCCTGAAGAGGATGAAGCGCAACCCTAGTGTGGCCGTCAGGTTCACAACCTTGGGCGTGTCGACGTCGGCAGAACGAGGTGGCAGTCTTTTGACAGGTGCACGTCGGCAGCGCTGAATCTGCTATCCAGTGGCGAAGGGTGGCATCGGCAGGGCCCTGCAATTTTCTTTTTTGGTAGGACCTGCGCCTCGGCCTAGCACCTGCTCGTGCGCCCAGGTCTCGTGCAGCTCGCGCAGAAAGCCGAGACGTGCACCTGAGTCTCGCGCCTTGCTCTGGCCTCGCCCATCAACCCTACACAGGCCCTGCTCTCAATGTGACCACAACCAGATGCATGTGTTCCGCCCTCCAAGCGTCCCAGGCTCGCGCCGCTGGCGGCCACCTTGGAGCACCTTGAGCTTGAAACTTGACCGCGCTCAGTAACGGTTGCGCTCGTATTGAATTTTGCTTGTGCTTTGTATCCGTACGTCCAGGCCTAGCGCAGCTGGTCCCCCTAGCGGCCACCCTGGAGCACCTCGACATGACGCACTGCGACGGCAGCCTCGGGGCGACAATGCCGGCGCTGGTCGGCGCCCCTCTCAGCGCTTTGACGAGGCTGACGTCGCTGGCGCTCACGAAGTGGAGGCGGGGTGCCGCCGTCGACTTCCGGTTGGATATGCTGTGGCACATGCCGCGGCTGGTGCATCTTGACATCAGCCTAGGTGCGTGTGTTGCTAGACTGCTTCCAATGCTTTCATTCAAAAGAATAATTAGGTGTGAAATCCCCTGCTGGCACATGCAGATCATGCACCAGAGCATAGCTCGCTGCCTGGCGGGGCTACTTCTGTGCTGCCCTGTGACGCTTCAACCAGTCTCCTCCACGCATTGCCATGGCCAGCGCCGGCGGCAGGCGCTGCTCGCATCACCCGCCTGTGCAGCAGCTCCACAACCTCTAGAGGGCCATGCACATTCAAAGCGGCGTTCGACTGCTCTTGGCATTCGTGCTCACATGTGATTGTACCTCCCCTTCCCGCTTGGTGCCCGCCGGCACACGCAAGAGGCAGCGCTGCTGGCTGCGCTGCCGGTCTCAATTTCCTTGGCGCTGGAGGCGAACGCCAAATGGACGTCAGAAAAGTGCGCTCGTTCTGCTTCAGCTGAAATCCTTCTGCTGTCTGCAGGCCACGAGCAGGAGGTGGCGCCGCTGGCGGCGCTGGCCGGCCTCGAGATCTTGGAGCTGGACGCGTACCAGCACCGGCTGGGCGGCCTAGCAACGCTACATGGCCGCCTGACGGCGCTGCGGTCACTCAATTGGAGGCCGCAGGCTGGTGTGCTACCCGAGCAGGTAACCTCCTCCTCATCCTGAGCCTCGCTTCCAAAACCTCGGTGGCTGCTCGCGCCCTGCTGTCGTCACTGCCCGTGTTTTGGCGCCCCTTTCATCTTTATCTATATATTACCTAGCCTTGCCGGACCGCCAGTGGAACCCTTGCCGCCATGTTGGCTGCTGTGTAGCCATGCCATCCTCATGCCTCGCAGATGGCGACGGCAGCCGCGGAGATGGCGGCGTGCGGTCGCCTCGCGAGGCTGTGGCCCGCTGTTGGACCGTTTGACGATTTGGCGCCGGTGGTACAGCAGCTGACGGCCCTGACGCATCTGACCTTGGACAGCCAGCACAACGTCACAGACGGGTATGTCGCTCGCTGCGGCAGGGCCCTTCCATGGCAGAAGGTACACGCTGGACCCTGCACACCATGTGTTCGAATCTCATCGTCATTTGCAGTTTGCACGGCCGTCCAGAAACCCTCCACACCCTTCCTCGCCTTTCCCTGTTGCACGATGAGCTTGGCTGTCGTGACCTGCATGCGGTCTCCGAGCCAAGTGTGGTCCACTCAGGAGGCCACCTGACCGTGCTTTGTCCGGTAAGTTCTGCAGAGCAACCTGCCAGCTGAAAGCGCTGCGAACGCCCTGTTCGCAAGGGTCCGTATGTTCGCCACAGCGCCGCAGTCTCTTGCCGCGGCAGCAGCACGACGAAATGACATCATCCCATCCACTTCGTCAGGTCATGCGAGCAGCTTGCGGAGGCAGCCCCACAGCTGCAGTTCCTATCGGCATGCGCCGACGCTTTCACCTCCCGCGGCATGGCGGCGCTCGCCCGTCTCGGCAGCTGCCGCACGCTGCTGCTGCAGATGGCCACCACGCGGCTCGGCGCTGATGGCGTGGCCGCTTTAGGTGCAGCAACGGCCCTGGAGCAGCTTTCCGTACAGTACCAGGCCAGGCTGCCGCCACGAGTGCGCCTTGTTCTCTTGTGGGGTGATCTTTGTGGATCGTAGTTTGTCACCTACTGACATCGGAATTGCGGTGCTGTTCATATGGAACATTCAGACAGAGTGACGAAGCGAGTGTCACATGGCGGTGCACAATGAGAAGGTGCCGGAGGCAGCAGCGGCGCCAAGGGCAACGGCAGCTGTGCTGGCCTGCAAACTCCGCCGCGGATGAAGTCGGGCGGCCTACGTAGCCTTTGACCCTGGGCTGCTGCTGTGGTGTGCGCGCAGAGGCACCCATCAATCATGCCCAGCCAACCACACGCCGTGGGCCCAGAAGACAGGCCTGTGCTGCGGCACAGCATCGCCGCGCTTGCAAAGCTGTCGCGCCTGACATCGCTCACGCTGCGTGCCGCCAACATTGGTGGGCGCCCGAGGCCGCTGATGATGAGCCATCACATGCGCATGCGCAAGGAGAGCTCGAGTCGCTGCAGTGCCCGGGCTCTTCCGCAGCCTTCAGTGCAGTGCCCCAGTACTGCAGCTCGGTTGCTCATGCTGATCTGGCTGACACGGAGGCCATTGCCGCTGGGCTCGCGGCCGCATGGTCGAATGTGAAATGCCCGCCACACTGCCGCCTCATGGCCTGTGGCAGCGCAGCTTTCGACACCCAGTGGACCCAACATTGCGCTGCCTCTGTGTTTTGTTCGTTTGGGGAAACAGCTTGTAGGCGCCGCAGAGGCGGCAGAGCTATGCAGAGCCCGAACGGCTCGCTCACGGAGCTGGATCTGTCGCACAATCGGGCGTCGGCCGATGATGCGATTGCAGTCCTGTTTGCTGCCTTGTGAATGTTGCCAGACGCCGCCAAGGCGGCGAGGCCGGGGCAACACCGGCACTCAGTAATCCGGACTCACCTGGATTTCGGACGCCGGACGGCGAAACGCCATTGGCGCAGCTTTTGGGAGATGAAATTGCAGTGTACACTGTTGCCGCAGGCGCTGCGGAGGCGGCAGAGCTGGCGCGGCTGCCTGCGCTCACGGAGCTGGACTTGTTCCAGAATCGGACACTGGACGACGAGGCAGTGGCGGCGCTGGCGCCGGCGACGCGGCTCCGGACTCTGCGCCTCACTGGCTGCTCCGGCGTGCACCTCAGGCATGCCTTGATTGCAGTGTTCCGAGGCTCTGTCGAAGGAGATTAGACCGCAGGTGCGGGGCGCAGCCTGCGAGCACGGGGCTGCAGACTTGCACGGCTGCGCCCTTTCGGCGGGACTCCCCAGCCCCTCTGCCGATTGGGCCTCCCCTTGCCCTGTGCTGGCGCGACGGGCAGCAGGCGCTGCCCAGCCGGGCTGCTGCCCTAGCGCCTCTCGCTACATGGAGGCAGTTCCGGTCTGGGCTCTCCCCCACGGCACTGCAGAGTCTTCTCCATGCACCTCTCCAGGCCAGGTGTGGTCAGAGTGCAACAGAGACTGAGAGAGACCTGTTCTCAGCACCCCTGCTCCTGCTTCTTCAGGGGGCTGCAGGCGCTGTCGGGCCTGGCGCGGCTGCGCCTGCTGGACATCACCGGATCCGGCGCCGATCTGGACGCCTGGGGCAGCTCACCGGAGATATGTGCGCAAGACATTGGCGTCCCCAACCCAACGCGCCTGGCCGTCATCCACCAGTGCCATGGCGTGTACCGCAGCGGCGGCGTGGCGCCCCCGCCACCGGGGGCAGAGGGCGGGGAGGCGGCCGGCTTCCAGTGATGGATTTTGCTACATTGGTGGGCGGCCAGCTGGGCAGACATGATGCGTCCTGCTCTGTGGTGTGGCACCGCATACAGCCGACAATGTGGAGCCGGTGCAGTGGGAGACCATTTGAATGCAACCTGTCAAGTTGCGATTGTCAGATGCTCTGCGCAGCGATTGTGCATCGGGTCACGTCGCCACAGTGTGAACATGTACAGAGCTCCTGCATCGTGATCGTCACATCAAACCACATGTAACGTGGGATAGGTACATCCTCTTGGAGTTTTCACTTCCATCGCAACACCATACGGAAGTTCGGTACTGGCATGAAGGTAGGTAACACGGTGCGCCATCAATTTTTTTATAACAAACCGTGGGGGCGCCAGAGTCTTGCTTTCAGAGGAGCTAGCGTGCTAACTACCTAGATATGTCACTGCTAGACAAATGAGCCTACGACAGCGGTTGCGGCGTGCACGGCGTAGCAGTATTCAGCATCACACCAAACCTCCAGGTCCGGTCACAGGTGCCTTACAGTCAGCAGTCCTCCATGCTGGCCAACACAACAACAGCATTGTCATCTACAGTACGAGCTTTGAGATTGTGCTCCCTGATGTATGGTTCATGTACAATGCCGCTGGATTTCAGCTCGTCGGGTGATCCCCTAGCTGCGGCCGCTTCACCCGGTGCTAGCGACCAAGTTAGCCGCAAACCGCTGTGGAGGCGCTTTGTAAGACACCAGACTGGGTTCCAACTCCTTTGAAGCCCTGGCTCGCTCTCACCAGTTCACCAGCGCAGGGTAGCATCGCCTCACCACCGCCGCCTGCTGCCAGACAGCAGGACACACACCGCCGCCACCGTGGCGGCGCCAAGCCCGCAGCAGGCAACCGCGCCCTGATTGCGCCCCAGCCAGGCGCGCCACGCCGCCGGCGACGTGACGTCGGCCGGCAGCCAGCCGTCGCTGCCGTCGTCCGCTGCCAGCAGCGGCGTGAGGTTCCGCCACTTGCCGCCACCGCCCGGCGCGCCCGCCGCTGGCCCGGGGGCCTGGGACTGGTCCGCAGCGGGCGTGATCTCGCTGGATGGCGCGGCCGCCACCCTGCTGCCGGTTGTGGAGGCCGCTGTCCTGCTGCCGCTCATGCCGGGACCGGAGGCCGTCGTCGCCTTGGAGGCGCAGTCGCCGCCAAGCGTCGAGAGGTCCGCCTCGGAGCCGAAAGCCGCCAGGCTGCTGACCTCGCTGCGGGCACCGCTGCTTGGCGCAAAGACCTGCGTGTGTTGAGTTGATTTGAATGGCGGTCCATGGGCATAATGTGAGTCACACACCAGGCGCAGCCTCGTGCAGAAATCAGACTGAAATGGCATTGATGGCGCCGCAGCATCTCACCAAGGCGGTCAGACTCGAACTGTGGGCAACGTGCGCGCAGCACTGCCGCCGGCAAGACGTCAGGCTGCAGGCGCCATAAATGGTCCTGCCGCTAGAGTCCGAAGCAGGCGGCAGGCAGGACGTTCTCATCGGCAGGGAGCCAACCGCTGAAGCACCTTCAATGACTCGGACTTGGCCATCAGAGCGCCACGCAGCGTCGCCGGGCCCTCCTCGCCGTCGCTAGCGGCGATGCCGCTGCCGCTGCCGCTGCCGCGGGAGCCCAGCTTAAACTCGAAGCTGCATCGGGAGTTTGCAATGCTGCGGGCCGCCTTGCGCCGAGCCGCCACATCAGCCGCCTGACCGCCCGCGGACATCGCCGCGCGGATCTCGGCGCTGCCGACCGCGAGCGACGGCTCGCTCTCCAGCGTGGCGGCGGCCTCCACCGGGGGGTCGCCGCTGCTCCCGCCCGCCAGCCAGCCGCTGCTTCCGGCTTCCTGCTGCCGGGGGGCGGAGGCACCGACCTCCTCCTCCTCCGGGATCACATCCCAGTCCTCTGTGCCGCGGCCTACACGGGTTGCAGTTCCGTTTATGCGTTTTGAAAAGCAACCTGCATCAGGTGGAGCGACAGTGAAATGTGGTTTCCTGCGCCAGTGCCACCCCCCGGAGTGCTGCACCGACAGCTTTTGGCTGTGAGACACGCAGCACAGGATCAAGCAGCGAGTCGCCTCCAAGCTTGGCAGCAGCTGCCGTCCTGCTGCCCTTCAACTCGAGGGGCTGCCTCTTGATCTGTGGCAAGCTTGGCAGCCGACGGGCAGCCAACGGGCCGCCCAGCACGCCACGGCGGCTGCGACGCGCTCGCGTTGGTGAGCCACAGGTGCAGCTCCTCTTGAGCAGGGGCGCCGCTGCCATAGAGCGAGCCGGTGAGATGGGCGCATTCCACACCTCTGCCGGCGGCGCCGCCGCGCGGAGAGCCGCCGTCCTCGTCGACGTCTGCGTACGCGCCGGAGGTGGAGCGGGCCGCGAAATCCAGCGGGTCCAGCTCCGACTGCGCCTGCGAGGCCGCGTAGTCTGACGTGCCGGCGTCCGCACCTGCGCCGACGGCATCGACTCGCCTCAGGCCCAGCTGGAGCTTTCACGCAAGGGTCACTTCAAGGCATGCAAATGTGGTGGCCCAGGCTCTGGCTGCCCTGGCGAGTGCGCACAGTCGGAGGCTCCTGCGTCCGCGCCTGCAGGCGCAGGGCCGGACATCCTGAACACCTTCCTCGAGCAGCAGTCGCTGCATCGACTGGCCAAAGGTTCAAGGTGCAAGTCCGAGTACGCCCCCAGCAACGGCGCAATTCTGAGGCGCCTGCGCACGAGCCTGCGGACGAGAGCCGGTCCATGCAGCTGGGAAGCGAGCTGAGCGCGGGCCAGGTTCTGACGTGCACGCTTGGAGGCTGGGCTGACGCGCATGTGACAGGGTGCGAGTGCGGCGGTCTGGCCACGAGCCAGCGGCTGCGTCTGGTCTGCCCGCGCCACTGCCGGCTGTGAGGATGCATTGAACACGCGGCGAGGACTGGCGCAAAGCGCAAGCAGCGTTGCCATGCGGGGTTTGCCCGAGCCGGTCAGGCGCAACCGAGCAAGCCTAGCCGTGGGCGGCGCTGCAGCGTCTGATCCTACAACAACGCAGCATGAATGCGAGTTTGCGACTTACGACCCACCTGCGAAAGAGACGCTCTGCTCTGAGGGCGTGGCCTCGCTGCCGCATCTCCGTGCAGCATACTCAGCGAACCCTGAGCCTCCCGGCTCCACCGCCTCTGCCAGCGGCACGGTGTCAGGGTGCGGTGCGGCTGCAGGCCCCGCGCCGTCGGGGCCGCCTGCCGGCGCCGCCAACGCCGCCGCCTTTGCCGCCTCAGCGGCATCCGCCAGGGCCTCAGACACGGGTGCCGTGCGCGACGACTGCGGCGGCGACGGCGCGGCCATGTCGCTAGTGGCGCTGCCTGCGTCGCTGCTACTGCTGCTGTGGCTGCCGCCGGTGGGTCCGCCTACAGAGCGCGCAGCCTCTCCTTGATGACCGCGCGCCGCGGGCTCAATGGCCTGCGCCAGCGGCACCGTGCCCTGCGCCGCCGCGCCCACCGCGTCTGCTTCTGGAGCCGCGGCCGCCGCCGCGTCTGCCTGCAAGCCGGGCGCMGCCGGCTCGATGGCCTGCGCCAGCGGCACGGTGTCCAGCGCCGCCGCGTCCGCCTCGAAGCGCACGCCTGGACGCGCAGCGGTGCCTGCGGCGGCTGGCCGTGCGCCCGCCTCCGCGGGCTGCCGGGCCGCCTCTGCAGGCTGCCTGTGCGCCTGTTGCGGCTCCGAGGCTGCTTTGGGCCGCTGCGCCGCTGCACACCGCACCGCCTGCAAGGCCGCACCCAGAGCGTCAGAGGCTGCAGCTGTGCGACAGCAAAGCTGGTGAAGCACCGGATTTGTGCAGGGCGATGCAGGGGCGGCGCTCAAAGCCTCTCCCATTGTCGCTGGGCCTCTGCCGATCTGCCATTGACTGGCAGGCACGCACATCACGCTCTGATGCAGTGCCTGATCCCGCGCTGACAGCGCTGCACCTGCTGCCTAGTGACGGGCTCAGCAGCCGCCGCGTCAGGGACGCTGCCCGGCTGTTCCTGCTCCTGTCGCTGTTGCTCCTCCGCGCCGTGGCCGGAGCCGGCAGCCGCGGCGCTGCCAGCGCTGCCAACAGTCCGCGAGTCGTCACTGCCGGCCGCTGCGGCGTCACTGCCACGACCGCCTGCAGCTGGCCGCGACGCGGCCGCGGCAGGCGGCTCGAATGTCGGCGCCGCAGKGTTCAGCTCGGCGGCCTCGCCGTCGCGCTGACCSGCCGCCGCGGCCGCCGCAACTGCGGSGSCACTGACGCCSCCGCCGCTGCTGCCGCTGCCGCTGCTGCCAGCGCGGCTGGCAGGCGCCGAGAGCGGCTCGAAGGTCGGCGCTGCAGGGTCCAGCGCCGAGGCGATGGGTGCTGAGGCGCCGCCGCCAGGAAAGTGCGACTTGCCGGCGTCGCAGGCGCCATTGCGCAGCAACACCCCCTCCGCATCGCTCTGGTCGTGCTTCCGTGCGAGCTGCAAGGCAGACTTGCAGTTAGCTTGAAGTTAGGGGGCGTTTGGTTGTGCGCGAGGGTGACGGGCCTGCTGGCGCTGGCGCACAGCACTGCACGTCGCGCCGCTGCAGCCGGGTCGGGCGCCGCCGCCGCATTGGTGGGCGGGGACGCACCCTCGAGTGTCTGGCCGAGTGCCTAACTGACAGCGTCTGGCTGACAGCCCTGCTGACAGTCCTGCAGCGGTGCGATCTCAGGAGGCGCCCAGCTGGTGGGTGCAGCACCCCAGACGCGACAGGCTGCCCTGCACCGGGGGGCAGTGACTGGGGGGAAAAACCTGCAGCGCGGTCTGGCCATTGCCGTCCGGCGCATCCACCGGGGCGCCCGCATCCAGCAGCGCCTGCACGAGGTCCGCTGCCCCCTCGGCCGCGGCCAGGTGCAGCGGCGCCGCGCCGCCGTCCGTGTCCCAGGCGCCGCTGGCGACCACCCCCGGCGCCTCCGCCGCCACGGCCTGCCGGGGGTGCGGTGCTCGGCGTCAGCCCCGACCCGGGTTCCGCCAATGTGTGTCGCATGTGGTTGTGAGGCTGAGCGCCGCCCACGAGGCAGCAGTGGCGCATCAGCCACACAAGGGGCAGGTGTGAGAGGCACATGGACTGGTCTTTCCTCCACATGGCCGCGTTTTGTCTTCGACGCATGTGCAGTACCCCATGCCACTGCCAGCACGGCCGCGTGGCAGCAGGCGCACGGTGTGCGGCGGATGCACACCGGCAGCCCTGACATCACACCCTAACCCCACGCTCTGAAGCCCCATCTCAAGCGCATAGGCGTCCTCGGCATGCATTGCACAGCCGCAACACCACCTACAGCCTGCCTGCCGAGCCGCCAGCTTTGGTGCAACAGCCCCAAGCCTTAAAGGCCAGCCTTCAGGGCTCTGGCAAAGGCGGTACATGCGGGGCAAAGCTGCGGCACTGCTGCCAGCTACTTTAGTGCCATGCCCTGGTCCGCAATCTTGTCCCAGGCTGTATTGTCACCTTCAGAGCGCCTGCATCCTTGTCATGGCCCGCAACGCAACAAGTACACGTCTTGCTCAGCGAGCTGTCAGGTCTGAGTCCCAACCCATAACCATTCACCTTGAAAGACACTTTCCCTGAAAAGGCACCCTGAAAGGCGCACCTTAAGGGCAGCGGCGTTGCCGCCGCGCACCGCAGCCAGGAGTCGAGCCACCGCTCTCTGCTCCGCTGACTTGGTGGTCCAGAGCTCCGCCAGGTCGCTGGGCACCATGTCGGTGAAGACCTGTCACCAAGCACAGGCACAGCATCCGTGAAGATCTGTTGTTGGGACTGCGAGCTGTGACAGTGAAGGCCTGCCACAGGGCGGCGTGGGTCGAGGACCCAGAACCCAAATTCCSCATGGCWSTGMASGGGGGGGGTGTAAATGCGCACCATGTCGGCAACCTCGTCGCGGGATACTGTTTTGCCGGCGTCCAGCGCCCAGCGGTAGAGGTGAAATGCCTTGTGCTCCTGCGCCTCGCTCAGCTCCTGCAGCACAACGAACTCATCGTCGTGCCAGGGGCTTCTGACGGAAAAGCGGGGTTTACTCGGGTGACCCGACCCGAGAACAGCCAGCCACCAGTGGACGACTTGTCTCACGACACGCAGGGACGCAGCTTGGTGCGGGGTCTTGGCCGCGGTGTGAGGCGGCGAAAGGACTTGGGTCGGGTGCGAGGAAGGTTTTCAGGGCAGGCGCCACACCCGCTTGGGCGCGGCGCCGGCGCGCATGACACTGATGTAGCGGCCGTCACCAATGCCGCGGCTGAAGGTCTCCAGCGCGCCGAGACCCACCTGCTTCGTCACCCTGCACCGCAGCACAGGATACTTATTGACTCAGATCCCACTCCAAGGCTTCTTGCCAGAGCAGCCCTACATTGTGTCAGGAGGCAGTCGTGCTGTGCCCGGAACTTCCTTTTGATGCAAGCCAAGACGGCAGCATCGCCGCCTCCGCCACGCCCAACCCAAGCTGCCTCAGCGCTGTCGATTCTAGCACGGCTGCAGAGCCGGCATGCAGGCATGAGCGGCTGTGCAAGTGTTCCTGGTCGCTGGGGGACGGTGCCCGCACGTGTGGATGTGCGCGCGCTTTCCCTTCGAAAGGTGTGCGGGGAAGACCAGCTCAGCCGCCTCGTCGCCGTCCGAGCCGTCTCGAAACCATGACAGCAGGTCCAGCAGGCCGTGCTGGTCCGCCTGTGCAAATGCAGGCAAGGGAGAGGCCTGAAAAGCATGGTCAGGATGCAGCCTGGCCTGTGCCGGGCCGGCCACGAGCAAGCCCGGCAGGTCCGACATAGCAGGCCCACATCAACCTCACCGCACAACAGCACAGGCGGTAGCCCCTGATCGGCCACGAGCCGCTTGAGCTCTGTATGCCCATTGCTGCCCACCCTTGGAGCAGCAGCTCCACCTGCCACAAGCGTCGCCGCCCAACACTTGCGCAAACCCTTCCCCTTGATTGCAACGCAGCGCCGGCTGCATCATCTGCTCTTGATGAAAATATGAGACCTACCAGGTGCAGGTGCATGCCAGGGCGGTCGCCGCCATCCTTCGCCTCGAGCGTGCCATTGAAGCGCTCGTCTGCATCGGTGGCGGAGACAAGGAAGGCGAACTCAGTATCTCCTCGCAAAATATTGCATGTATCTGACACCGCCCGTAGTTACTGCAAGGTCCAGTTCCAGCAGTCGCAGCAGCCACCCACCGCTGCACATACTCTGCTGCACGTGGTATTCAAGACAGGAGATGCGCAGGAATGGGTGAAAAAGTGATGCAAGCAGATATGTTCTTCGCTTCAGCATGAGATTGATATATTAGGCACTGCTGCACGTCGCTAGAGGGACTTCGTTGGGGGTGTCAACGCGAGTGTCATCTCATCCAAACAACCTCACCGGCGATCTTTGCCTTCGTGAAAAAGACATCCTTGGCGATCAGCCGAAGCTCCAGACTGGTCTGCTTTGGGTGATCTTGCGAAGCCTCCCGCGTCTCAGCGCCTGGGGCAGCGTCGCCTCTGCCGCGGCTGCGACCTCGCCCTCTGCCGCGACCCCTGCCGCCTCCCCGGCCGCTTCTCCTCCCAGGCATGTTCAGGTAGTTTTTCCTGCCGGTCGCGCAAACGTGGCTTAGATCGGAGCTGGGTTGGCAGGCCGGGTTCTGCACTGAAGAAGCGACATGACTAACATGACCAATGTGGAGACTTGCATGAAGACTACCAAGCTTTTGTAGTGAGCATCGCCAACTGCTGGGTGCATTGCCTGCACCCATTCCGTTCGAGTTAAACCACATTCACAATTTGCCAAGCGAACGGTGAACTCTGGCATTGCTAGTTTCGTGTGTCGCGCCGGAAAGGTCTGTCAGTCATCCGTTCTCGAAACACCGACACTGACCTTCTGAACAACAAAGGTAGAGTTCGCAGGAAGCCAACATGGCCTGGCAGCCACGACCAACGTCGCACTCGTCGGCGCTGGGTCCAGGCTGCACAGGACCCTCGCTAACAGACCCCAGGCCGGGGAACGCCCAATTGCCCGCTGCAAATGTCACACAGCACCCGTCGTGCGGGTCCCAGGCGTTCTCGGTGCAGCCAGTCGCAGCGGCAGGCCAGCCCCGGAAGCACACGCAGTGAGTTTCCTGCAAGCAGTGCATGCCCATGCTGGCGCCCTGTGCGCGGCCGTTCGAAGCAAAACTGGACCTGGTCCTTGAGGGCATTTCAGCGGTGCAGGGGGTCAGATACGCTTCGTCCGATACATCTGTGAGCAAGCTCTTGATTCCTGCGACGTGTTCTGACGGCAGGGACCCATATGTGACGGGGACCTCAGTGCTGGGCATCGTGTACAAAGATGGCGTTATGCTGGCCGCTGATACCCTCGGTGAGGCACATGTCCGAGTGTTACTATGCACCAGGGCGCCTGCCCACGATGCGACCTGCTCCTCGCCGACACTGCTGCTGTAGCACAACATGGTGTGTCGCTGCACCACGAGCTTGCCGCACAGCATAGCGTGATGTCCGATGTGCATGCTGCAGGCTCATACGGTTCTACGAAGCGGTACAAGTCGGTGGACCGGCTCATCAGGATCAACGACCGAACGGTGCTGGGGGCCTCGGGGGAGCTGTCCGACCTCTCCTACATCCTGAAGTGCGCACCACTGCTTCTGACTGCAACCTCATCGCCTTGCACGACATGCCTTGCTTGTACTTGTTGCCTCGAGTGCGCTGTCCGACCTGGCCTGCTTTCTGCAGTGCGCAGTGCAGCTCTTATATTGCATAGCTCATCAGCTGCAAATGCGGCATGCTCGTATCGCCGCATCGTATCGCCGCATCGTGCCGCGGGCCTTGGCAGAGCTGTCCAATCTGCCCTGCATCCTGCAGGCACGGCACCTTGCTGGTTGCATTCTGTCACCTGTGGCAACCATGTCTCTTGCAGCACGGCTTTGCGCCGCACGCCTCTGGCTAGCCGCCTGGCGAGTGCCGTGCCAATGCTTGAACGTGCGTGATGAAAGTGCGCCAGCCGATGTCTTGCAGGGGAGGCAGCGGCGGCGTGGGCAGCTGCGAAGCTGACTCCACAATGCCGGTACTCCGGTGGACTGCAGTGACCCCAGCGAAGCTTGCCTCGACCCCTGCGCAGGCTGCTGGATGAGCTGGTGACGGTGCAAACCTAAACCCTAAAGCCCTAAACCCAAATGCAGGCTGCTGGATGAACTGGTGAAACCCCAAATCCCTGTGCAGGCTGCTGGACGAGCTGGTGACAGCGGACTTCGTCGCCGACGATGGCCTCCAGCTGGAGCCGGACGAGATCCATGCATACCTGCAGCGGGTTTTGTACAACCGGCGCAACAAGTGAGCAGCACCCAAGCCTTTTTCAAGCCTCGGAACCCTGATGAATGCTGGAGCCGGATGAGGTGTTTGTGTACCCGCAGCGGCTGCTGCAGAATCGGCGCAATGTGCACATGGCTCTGGCCGTCCTCCCGTAGAGCATGCAAGCGTCAAGGCCGCAGGGGCGTGCTGCAGGGGGGTGTTGTGGTGTCAGTCCTGCGCGCAGCCGCTGTCGTGGATCTTGAAGGAGGGTCTCAGGGCCAGCTGCGCAGGCGCACGCTGCCGTGGCCCACAGCATACACCCATCAAACATGTTGGCACCTAGCGCAGGGCGGCGGCGCTGGCTGCAAAACCAACCTGGTGTGGATCTCACTTGTAGTGAGTGGCGTGCTGGGCGGCCTGCTGCGTCGGCTTGTGTCGTCCTGATGCTTTACCCATGAGTGTGATGTGCGGACCCGTATGCTGCCTGCAGGTTTTGCTCTGGAAAGTCGCTGGTGGTGGGCCGCAAGGGGCTCGAAGTAATGTCAAATGCCCTACCCAAAAGGGCATCTGGGCCTGTGTGAAACCTTTCATGCCCTTTCCGTGCCCCTGACTGCAGGTTCGACCCGCTGTGGAACTCGCTCGTAGTGGGCGGCGTGAAGGCGGACGGCACCCCCTTCCTCGGCACCGTGGGCATGATCGGCACCGCCTTCACCGATGTTCACGTAGCCACAGGTGCCCAGTCCTGACTGTCTTGGCAGATACCCCAGTTTGCCAAACAAACTCGATCACCATATGTGTCTTCCTTCTCAGTGTGAACATCATATGGTTTGGCAGCGTCCCGGCGCAGCTTGTGTTCCGGGAGCGGAAGTCGCAGTGCCTGCCAGCGCACACACGGAACAGAGCTGCCACAACACACAGCCCTGGATCGGAGAGCTTTCTCGTGGTGCAGGTCTTGGCAACCACCCGGCGCGGCCGCTGTTCTGGCAGCGGGACGTGCAGCGCCTGCCGGGGCACTGCAGCGAGTGTCTTTCGCAACCACGCTTGTGGGCAGACACCTGCACACGTGTGTGACTTGCAGGATTTGGGAACTACCTGGCGCGGCCGCTGTTCCGGGACCAGGAGGCGGAGCTGCCGGCGATGGGCGAGGCGGACGCCACCAAGCTCATGCACGACGCGCTGCGGGTGAGATAGGGCTTAAGGATTTAGGTTCGCGCAGCTGCGAAAGTGACCAGCAGCCTGTTTCTCGAAGGCAATCCGAGTGCGTGTGCCGAGCTGGAGCTCGCAGTGAGGCCCGCTGCAGTGAGGGTTGTTGCAGGCTATGGCTGGTATGCCGCTGACTCAGCGCTGGCTTGTTGCCCAGCTTGCATGTCGGCTTGCAGCCAGTGGTGCGGCTTCTTGTGGCGGTGGGGGCAATGTCCGCTGTGCATGCCTAGTGCAGCATCGTCAAGCGCGGCAGTCATGGCAGGCTCTGCGCTGCAGAGTCAGGCTTCACTGCGCCCTGACAAACGGCGAAACGGCGCTTGACGACGTGTGCATTGCAAAACTTGCAGATCTGCTACTACCGCCACAATCAGACCCTGACCGATGAATCCTAAACATCGCAGATCTGCTACTACCGCGACAAGCAGAGCATCAACAAGTTCCGCATCATCAAGGCGACGGCGGCCGGCGTGACGCTGACGGAGCCGTTTGCGCTGGAAACCAACTGGCACTACAAGGTGGGCTGACATACTTTTGCACTGTCTGCTGCAGAGCATGTTTGTGCTGCCTGCTGGGTGTTCGCTGGGTATGATTGCCGTGCTGTCTGCTGGGCATATCATTGCATGCCGAGACCCGCTTGCAGCGCTTTGTCTGTGTGGTCCTGCCACTCCTCGCTGCTGAGAGCAGTGTGCGTTCTGATCCTGTCGTCACTGCGCAGGCATTCGTGAACCCCACTGCCAATGCGGTCGGTGCATGGTGAGGGGCGCACCATTTCTGAGGCGGAGCTGGACACCACGGTGCTGCATGAAGCTTCGAAGGGCAGTGCGCCTGGGAACTGCTTCGCAACTATGGACGGCAAGGCAGCCACAACGGAGGATGTTGTTAGGAGAAGTAGCGCTGTGCACGCTCCCTAGTTTGCCGGCCTTGGATTGGTGTGCATCGTCGACAGCCTTGCGACTGGATGAACTTCTGCGACGCCTCCATCACAACATCCAAGCTGGGATGTGCCCCTCGCTCGGGTTGTGTCTCCTCCCCATGCCATACCCAGAGATCAGATTCTGTATGCGAGATCTCTCCACACGCGCAGCGCCAGCGCATGTCCAAAGGCCTTCGTAGAAGCTTGCACGCAGGTCTCTTTCTTACTCTTTCAATTCGTTTAGACGTTTCCTGCAGGTTAGCGACGCATGGCAGGAAATCTCGATGTCCTCATTTGAGAAGGTTTGACGCCGATGCACGGCGAAGGCAGCGGCCTGGCCGGCCAACGGAGCATCAAACAGCGTCCAGGCCACGTAGTCAACCAAATCAACAGCCTCAGATGTCCGCAGCGGCCGCAGATCAGCCGGCAAAAGTGTCGACGGAAAACGCGCTCAGATGTTCATGCCCGGAGCTCAGTGTTCGAGAGCGCTGCTACCGCACCTCCGACGCCCGCAGTGCCGTTGGGGAAGTGCCCCGTGCAGCATCTGGTGCAGCACGGCGCGGATCTGAGCCTAGAGCAGCAGAAGGCGCTGCTGGGCATGCAGCGGGAAAAGGTCACGCCCGGGCCCCCAGCGTTCAGCCTGGCCTCGATGCTGGACGTGAGTCGAGCGAATTCCAGCACAGAATTATAATCGGAAACGTGTCACCTGTGAAGCAAACACCGTCGCAGCACTTGGCGACTATCTGCTTGCGTGTCGTGGTTTTGCATGAATAATGTCTTTCCTGCACTGCAGGTGACCGGCATCCTCGTCAATGGCATTCACCAGGCCATGCTGGAATTTAGCATCAAATACGGTCCGGTGTGCAGGTGCGAGCCGCTCGTCCTCTTGCGCATGCGAAGCACGAGCTGCTGCATTCCCTTGCAACGCCTAGCATCGCCCCTAAAAACGAGAGTGGCACGCGGTCCTAAAGTCGCCATCAGAACACGAGAAGCGGTGTATGATCTCCTTCTGCGACTCGGTGATGCGTCCTGGGTGTCGCACAGATTTGCCAACCCCTCGGCGCTGAACGCCGCCGCGGGTTGGCTGTTCGTCAACGACCCGGAGAACGTGCAGTACCTGTGCGCCACCAACGTGCGCAACTATCAGCGGCGATACTTGCCGGACATCTACAAGTGGGTGGCTTTGCATTTGATCACTGTGAAACTGTCTGCAGGTTCACAACGAGGCATGTCAACCAATTCACACATGCATTTGATGTCAAGTGATGATTCTGTGAACCGGTCATTGGTAAACCTGTGCTGCCCTAGGTGGGTGACGCATGAGAAGGGCATCCTCGGCAGCCAGGTGCGGCGTGGCAAATGCGCTTATGCACCGAAAATTGTTGACGCGAACATGCAAGAGGATGGTCGCCTTCGCTGCACAGCGCGATGGCTAAAATCATGGCTGGCCTGATGCCGTGCCGCGTGTTCCTTGCTGACACATGGGTTGCTGGATGGCAGGACGACTACAATGCGAAGCACCGGCGGTTGTGCCAACCGCCGTTCCGAAACCGGACGGTGCTGCAGGGCTTTGCCAGTGTCATCAGCGACCGGTGAATACTGTCTGCCGCAAACTCATGGACTCCTCGTTGTGCCCTGCCGCAAACCTCAGCATCCCTGCTGGCTCAACAAGTGAACGTTGTATTGCGGGGTCAGGCAGGCCACAGGATATCGCAGGCTCCAACGGAGGATCACTGCCGATGTGCCAGGGCACTGGAGCTCGTCGACATCTGGAGGCGGCACGGCGAGCACGTCACCGACGTGTCGCTCCAGACGCAGCGGCTCACGCTGGACGTGGTACGACTCTCTAATTCTCAAAATCGCAAATTGCCGCATGTGCTGCCCGTATCCGTACCTTGCTCAGATGTGTGCGGCATGCAGCGGCCACCTTGGCTGCATCGAGCTGGTGCAGAAACGGTATGCAATTCCGCAGGTGGGCCTGGTCGCCTTCTCGCACGACTTTGAGGAGACGGCACAGATCCGGCGGTGTGTTTTTTTTAAAGGATAAGTTGATTTTGTCCCCTCTCCCTTGCTGTGCCCCAGAACGGTCTTGCTCTGCGATGCTGGTCCTACCATCTGCATGCCTTGCATCCAGCCGCACAGGCATTGCAGAGAGCCAAAGCTGGGAAAGCGCCACGTTCGAGGCTGCCAGCATGCAAAGCGGTGTGAGACTGTGCAGATGCCCGCTGCACGCTTGGGCAGGCAACAGGCGGGTTTGCAAAGATGCGGAAACCGGGCGCTCCAAACGTGAGGGTTCGATATTAGCGATGGGAACCTTCTTTCCTTCTGGAATCGATTTCAGAAACTGCCAATGACGGGATTCGAGGATGCACAGGGAGCTGGAGGGGCAGACGAAGTCGCAGGAGGATGCGCTGCTGTGGGCGGTCAACACCTTTGGCGATATTCTCGCTAAGGTGCGGCGCAAGGCCTCCGCCCTGGGACATGCACCTGGAGCAGTTCGTGCATCGACAGCCACGATGTGGGGCCCTATGTGCGCATATGTGAGTCGTCAACAGAGAGGGCAGGGGGCCCGCGGGGGGGGCCGGATTGCTCAAAGCTGGTAGTCCATCAAGAACGCCGGCAGCGCGGTCTGGATTGACACCCAGCAGCGACACAGCAGTACTGCCAGACTCGGCAGCAGGAGAGATCGACACTTCGCCTGCTTCGCTTAGGTGTTCATCACGCCATTCCCGGTGCTGCGATTCATGGAGCGGCTGGGCGACCCGACGCTGAAAACTCTGAAGCGCGCCGTCGCCACCATGCGAGCCTCCATGCTCGGCGTCATCCAGGTGAGTGCTTCAGCCACGGGCTCGACGCAGCGGTCCGACCTACAGCCTTGCGCTAATGCTTTGCCCTGGCTTCTGCGCAGTCGTGCACTGCAAGCCACGCCTGACAGCCCTGAGATACCCCCGCAACCTTTCGTCATGTGCCCAATGTGCCTGCATAGATAGAGACGGCATTGCTCAACTCAGAGGGATAATTTGATGCATGCACTCCTGCAGCGGCGGAGAGAGGCGCTGGCGACGGGTGCGCACGGCACCCAGAACGACCTGCTCAGCGTGCTGCTGGAGGTGCGCGTTGGGAGCCTTTCTGCACGGCGTCTCGAAGCAGCTGCTTCCATTTTCTGGCACGCTGGTGACAGCGCGCCGTAGAGGACGGGAAATCTACTGGTTGATGTTGTCACTGCCACCAGACAGCCCCGAAGCGAGCTTGCGAAAACGAGTGTCACCCTCTTCAGAAGGAATACATGTTGTGCACCACCACAGCAGCAGCTGTTCCACCACATGCGGAGATTAAGAGGGTGCGCAATCTGACGGATGAGGGTCTGTTGGATCATGCACACGATATCAACGGCCACTGCTGCTTCAAACGACCACTGCTGCAGCGCTCAGAAACATCACGGTTCTTCCTGTCTCGCAGGCGGAAGACGAGGAGGGGCGCAAGATGACGGACGAGGAGCTGTGGGAGGACGTGCACGACATCATGGGCGCGGGGCACGAGACGACGGCGACCACGACGGCGGCGGTGCTGTACTGCGTGTCGGTGCACCCGGAGGTGCAAGCGCGCGTCACGGCGGAGCTGCGCACCGTCGTCGGCGGTGCGGCCCGAAATCCTAAACCCTCTCTCTGTGGCACAAGCTCGGACCCCTGCTTGAGGCTTGCTTGAGACCGGCTTGAGCGGAGGCTGTGGTAGGATGCACTGGCCCAGTGCTGGCTGCACGGCAGATCTTCCTGATGTTGACATGGCCTGGGCGACCGAGGAAAGCGGCACGATCCTGGGCTTGGCGGCGCAGCGGACAGTTTCAGTCTGGCGCGGTCACGTCCTGATTCTTTGACATTCGAGACGGCTGCTGCGGCCACCTCCCAGTTGCTCTGCCAGTCCTGACTTCAACCCCTGAACCCTGCGCAGACGCGGCAGCGCCCACCCATGAGCAGCTGGAGCAGCTGCCGTACCTGCGCGCCTGCGTCAAAGAGGTGCGGCCATGACACTGAAACCTTGCAATGCAATCTAAACGGTAAAGAGAAATGACATTTAAAGTATTGGGACAGTGCCCCACATCAGTCTGCAGATGCCCTATCTGCTTGCCTGCGTTGAGGCGGTGCAGCAGGCAGACTTTGACCACCATCTGACTGCGGGGGGCGCTGAAATGATCTGACACCTTCCCGCTGTGGTCCATTGCGCTGTTTCGTCTGGTTGCGCCATCACCATCACAGCAGCGTGGGCAGCCAGGCGAGCTGAGTCCTCAGACCTACCATTCAACTCTCGCCTCAGAGGTCCACTCGCAAGTTGTGGTCGGGCGCAGGTGCTGCGGCTGCACCCTGCCATCCCCGTGACGCCAAGGGAGGCTGCCGCCGACGACGTCCTGCCGTCTGGAGACCGCATCCTGGCAGGTGTGCGCTGTGCGGACTTCAGCCGCACAATCTGGTTCGCGGCCCGGCGCCGCCACACCTTGATCCCTGCAAGCTGCACAAGCACCTTGCCGGCCGAGGCGTGCGGGTCGTGCACGAGCCACTGTGCATGCGGATCCCCCGTGAATGCCAGTCTGGCGTGGAGCTGCGCCGCTGGGCGGAGTGCAACAGCGGCAGCCACCAAGCATGCGGCACCCAGCAGCCACGCAACAATCATCGTCTGGATGATCTCCTCCGTGCAGGCGACGTGGTGTTCATGTCGCCATATGCTCTGGGGCGTTCGCCGGCACTGTGGGAGGACGCCGCAAAGTTCCGCCCGGTGCGCCTCTTGTCCCCGCATCCCTCCTGCTGGCTCGCTCAGCGTCGATACTGCACTGCCGGGGATCAAGGGATCCGGCGGCCTGCTTGCGTGCTGACAGGCATGCCTCGTCGTTGGAATGGGTGCTGCGGCAGATGCGCCACACGGTTCATGCTATTTGGTGTGTTTGGTGTCGAACCTACCATATAGTTGGTCGCACCTCATTGTGCACTCGATGCGCAGAAGCGCTTGGTTGTGCAGAAGCACTGTCTGCAAGGACCAGCTGATGAAGCGACAGCAAGAAACTGAATGCAGGCCACGGTGCTGTCCGCAACCCAGATGTCCGCGTTTGTTTCATGGCGCAGGAGCGCTTCCATGACGAGGAGCAGCTGGCGAAGCAGCACCGCTTCCAGTTCCTGCCCTTTGGCGCGGGACCGCGCATGTGCCTCGGCGCAGGCTTTGCGCAGGCGCGAATCAGGACCCTTTCCCAGACTGCTGCTGCTAACGAAGGGCGGGAGCATGGGTGGACACTTGCAGGGCGGGAGCCGGCGTTAGGCCAGTCTGTGCAGCCAGCGCCATTACTCTGGTTGCCGTGGTGCCAGCGCTCAGAATGACGGCTGAGCCCAAGAAATAACCAGCATCTGCCTGTCCGACTCACAAGTCGCTCACACTGCGCGCCGCAGATGTCGGTGACGATGATGGCGGCGACGCTGCTGCACCACTTCCGCTTTGACGCCATCACGCCCAACACCCCGGAGCTCCCATGCGGCTATGACATCACGGTGCGCTCTCTGCTGATTTGACAACAACTAAGGTTTTCATTTCCGAATCAGTCCGCTCACCGTCGTTATGCTGGAGCAACTGCTCGATTCCTGTGGATGGCAGCATCTGTGGATGGCAGCATCCTGTGGATGGCTGCGTTCAGCCTTTGTGTTGTTGACCTGGGTCGATGGTCATGTGTTGTGCATGGGCCGCAGATGAACTTCAAGCCGACCAACGGTTTGAAGATGCGGGTCGTGCCACGGGCGTAGTCACCACACGGATGAGTGAAAGAGCACGGGAGGACGTAAACTGAAATTGAAGGAGAAATGCAGCGCATGCCGCCAAATCTGACCTGGCAGGCATCGGTGAAGAGAGGGCAGCGGACTAATTGGCGACCCACCTGGTTGCAGCAATACGGTCTGCCGCCAAGGGTCGCAGTTGCGGGTGAGGCCAATCCCTTGGTGGCCCATGTGGGAATTGCTTGTGGCCCAGTTGCTTGCGCCTGAGTGTGAGAGTCGGGCCTATTTTAGTTACAGCTGGGGCATATGTTGCCGCTGCGTTTATGCTTGCGTCACAAAGACCTTTTTGAAAGCAGCTGCGGCTCGCATTGATACTTGTACTACCTGATCCGGTTGTTTTTGAATGTCTGTAAGAATTCAGGCTCATCACACGATACCACATCTACAACCTAGCTGTTGTCCTGGAGACCCAACAAGACAGACACACAAGATCTCCAAGAGACAGTGCAACAGATACATACAATCATACAACTACAACAAGAGCGTCCTACCCAGCAGACCTGCAAGTCCTGATCATCGATGATTATACACAGGAACACCTCTCAAACATTACGAACCACGCCCTACATCAATAGCCGCCGGCAGCGCACTCTGCTGCCGGCACAAATAATGGCTTCCAATACAGAATGAGTGAATACGTCATGCAGCTCCAGACTGTGTTTGCAATGCGCCGACCCACCATACTTGCAGTCTTTCAAGCCCGGCACGGTACCTGCGCAGTTGTCAGCTAGCCAACGTGCAGCCAGCCGAGATCCATGGCTGCCTGGCCCCCTATAACGGCCACTGCCGACGCGCACAGCGCGACCAGCGCTGCGCGCCCTCCCGCCACCTCTCTGCTAGCCGAAGGTTTGGCGTCAGCTCCTGTGCTTGCGGCGCTCGCGCTGCTACCATGAGCACCGCCACCGGCACCGCCATGGCGCAGGGACCACGCCATGAGCGGCGGCATGACGCCATACAGTGCACTCATGCCGTAGGCGCCCGCGGCCTGCGGCATCAGGCAGTGAACGCTGTAACCCTGTGCAAACCGTGAGCGGTGACACGGCCAGGTGGCCACGCTGCGCACTGACATCGCAGGCGCACCCGCAGCCTGCTGCACCAAGCACGAAGCACCTGCGTCCAGATCAGGCAGCCTGCATCGAGCCGGGCGGCAGCTGGTGCACGAATGAAAGTGCATCGCCTGTGGGCCTCCACATGGCGCCGTGGATGGTCCGGTGCAGCAGGGGATAACAAGTCCAACACTTGGTATCCCCTGAGTGCAGAACAGCATGCGCAGCCTGCCTCCCGCCATGCAGAGACTGCAAAGACATGTCAGCTCACCGACAGCAGCGTCAGGAATGCTCCAGGGTGGCTCAGCGCGACGCCCAGCGGCGGCGTGAGTGCCGCCAGAAACACCAGCGGCCGCGGCGCCTCTTTAGGGTTTCCGCCGGCTGGCGGCGGGAAGCCAGCGCCAGCGGCGGCGCCGGCACTGCCGCTTCGAGTCTTACTGTTTGACTCTGCGTCGGCGGTCGAGGCTGTGACGGCAGCATACTCGGACTGCAGTGTCGAGGTGAGGCCTGCGACAGGTGCACAGTCAAACGGGTCAGCAGGTCGACTGCTCTGGCATGTCTGGTAGGATCTGCCTGCGTGCACGGTGTCACATCAGAATCTGGCGCCGAGCTTGCAGTCTGCGCGCAACCGTCAGAGCCACCAGCGCCCCTGATCATTGTGGGTTCGGTGCTCTTCGTTGCCATGCTTGCCGACCTGGGGAAGCGTGGCGGCAATGCAGGCATGTTCTGATGCTTGCAAATGGCAGAACACACGAATGCAGGCGGCAGCGCATCGGGTGGGGAGGCTGTTGCAAAGGTTGTGCCGAGAGGAGGTGGCCAGCGCAAGGAGCGCATAGCCAGCACCGCAAGGCCGTCTCAGGATCCTGGGTGCATGAATGCAGAGCGGATTTGAAGCGACCTCGCACTGACGGAAGTGACGATGAAGGAGGTCCCCAGCGCCAACATGCAGATAGGGTTTCTTTGAAAATATTTGTTTCTGGACCATCCTCGCACCGACAGAAGTGCCGATGAAGGAGGTCGCCAGCGCCAGCAGCATGAAGCCCTGCACCGCGACGCTGGCCAGGCCGCCGCCCTCCGTCATGAGCGCCGCCAGCGGGTCGCCACCAGGTGCCACTCCTGGAACAGGAGGCATGCAAGCGAAGTCACGTTTGAGCAGGACGACGGAGACCCGCTGGCAGTAGGGTTCCAAACTGGCGACAGTCGCCGCTGATGGGAGGCCGCCCTCCTCAGCCATGTGTTGAGGGTTCCAAGGCCGTCAGCGGGTCGCCGGCGGGCGCGGCGCCTGCACGAAGGCACGCGCAAGTTCGATGCACAACAGCGCCCCACTGGCGGCAGGAGCAAGCCGCCGCATCGCAGCTCCCCGTCGGAGGTGCACTGTTCACGAGAGCCGGCTAGTGGCACCCGGCTGCGCCCATGTGCGCCGGGATGGCGGCGTCTACCAGCGGACGAGCATCGAGCGCGGCAATCGCAGCACCCTCAGCAGGCAAGAGTGCCGCCACCTCGCAGACTGCCGCGGCAGAGGCCAATTATTGTTGGATGATAATTGTTGTACGCACCCGTGAGCGCAAGCATGACCGCGTCCCAGGAGACAAACATTGTTAGCGGCAGCGCGGAACCCGCCAGCAACGCAGCGCGGATGCGCCGCCGATCGCCGCCGAGCTGAGCGCACACCACGGGAACCAAGTCGTGGTACACCTGGGAACACATACACGAAAGGATGAGTAATATACTGGCACAAGTTCCAGCCGCCGTATGCAGCCAAGCTGGGCGCACAAAGCGGCAGCTAGGTCGTGGCACCCTGGTAATCTGCAGTTTGAATGAATGTACGAATCAAGCTCAGTAGCAGAGAATTTTGAACACCAGGGAAGAGGAAAGGGAGCATATCACTGTCAGTGAAAACAATGAGTCTGACTACAGTGAGTGTGGCCCGTTGCGGGCGTCGAAAGCAGCTGGCATGTGGGTGCGTATGGATATCCTTCCATGTGCACACAGCAGTGCTGCGGCGGGCTCTACTTGTGCTCGGCTGTCAGGCAGCTCAGCAGGGCAGCTTGCACATGCCAGCCGGCTGTGCAGACACGCCAGTGCAGGACAAGCACTGTGCGTCATGTCAGCTTGTGCTGATTTGACAGCTGTGATCAATGGCACCTCAGGGCTTTACTCAAGGAGCGCATTTTAGCTCGCCAGGGCCAAAGAGACAACGGGCATTGCCACCGGGGTGTGGGCAAGTTTCACCTGACCATCGCCCAACCCCTGGGCAAAATTTGCAGATGCAACCTAGCAGATTCATGTTTTCTGAAATCAGGATTCCCACCAAGGCCAGGAAGACGATGGGCACGGCCGCTGGCGCACGCGCCCAGTCAGACGTCACGCCCAGCAGCCCCGCGTCCGCATGACCGCAGCCGTACCACAGGATGCCGCAGAACAGCGCCATCAGGCCGCCGGTCAGCCACCGATTCACGTGGTCGGCGACGCCGGAGCCGCCTGCACAGCAGGGTGTATTTCTCTTCTCAGCATCCGCTTGACTCCGTCACACAGCGCCATCAGGCCGCCAGTCGGCCAGCCGTTGACGTGGTCCTCAACAAGGCACCTGCGCAGCAGTGTCTGCGTTGCCGAAAGGATTGCAGTTGATGTCGGCAAACAGAGTTGTCAGGCCGCCAGTCAACCAGTGGTTCACGCCGTCGCGACGCCAGAACCGCTCGTAACAGCAGGGTTTGTATGTGCACGGTTATGGCCGCATGATGCTTGTGTACCAGCACCATAAAGTTGCCGGTCAGCCAGCAATTCACTTGGCCTGCGACACGAGAGCCACCTGCAGCAGGTTTTGGGTTTGCAGGTCAACATCTGGCGTGAAAGGTGTCCCGAGTCCTGGCGCATCACAGTGTCAAGCCTTTTTGTGGTCCAACTGCTGCACACGGTAGGCGAGACCACCAAGCCGTCCGAGTGCGAACCACTAGGGTCCTCTGCTGCACCTCGCTGACGTGGGACTGTGATCAGCTTGGATGATCGCAAGATGCTTTGCTGTGGATCGTGTGCGGATTGAAACGGGCGTCCATTGAGGGCCGATTCCACCAAACCATGCCACTGAACTCACCAAAGCACATCATCCCGCCAAGCGCAGCGGCAAAAACGGCGCCGCTGGCGCCAGGATCAGCGCCGGCGCCGCTCCCCAGCAGCTCCCCCGCCTGCGACGGCATCCCAGGCATCAGGGTGAGGTTCGTCCCTGCGCAAGGTGGCCAGGGCTACTCCTAGGCAGCCCAATGCCAGCAATTAGGCTCGGAAGGCGCACAAGGGTCCAGCACAATGCGCCCTCCTGGAGGCGATATCAGCAACTGCACAATCGACGCTCGCTCCTCGCATAGGAGGCAGCCCGCTGCAGACACAGCAAGCAGGACCTTTGCTAGGGGAATGCAAGGTAGGGGCACTTGGAGTTCCTGAAATACCCCTACCTTCACGACGTAGGCGGTCAGCAGCGAGAACGACAGCAGCAGGTAGATGGCTGAGGCGGCGACGCCGCCGGGTCGCCCCAGGGTGGCCTCCGCCATCTGCCGCAGCGTTACCATCTGCTGGCTCCCGGCTGCGCCGCTGTCGTCGCCGAGTCGCTCCTGCGCCTGCGCGTGCTGCAGGACAGGAGACACGAAGAGGTGTTACACAGAGTTTTAGGAGAGGGTTCAACAGATCTTCACGATGCCGCCCTGGAGCATCCTCCGCATTCTTGCCGAGATCTGAGCCCAGGCCGGCGCACCTTCAGGGCGCGTACGCCGAGGTTGATCTCCATCAGCAGCAGCGCCTGCGCTGCCAGCAGCGCCCAGCAGCCGCCCAGCACCGCTGCAGCGGCATGTGAGAAAGAGTCCACAGACGAGCGTGGCTGAGAATGAGTTCACGCACATGCGCTGTTGCCTAGACAAAAAAATGCAGGCCTCACGAATCACCCCTGCATCGTTCACCCTGGTTTGCTGGTCGCTCTGGCGATGCAGGTGCGCATGAGCCAGGGCGCTCAAGACAGTCGTACAATTCGCATGCCCCGCTGACAGCTGCAAGCGCCAGTATCAGCAGCCCTAATGCAAGGAGCAGACAGACCTGTGGAGGGGCCGAAGCCTGCAGGTGCGGACACCAGCGGCAGCGCGAGGATGCCGGCGCCAACGGTGGACCCTGTGATCAGTGCCACTGTTCCCAGCACGCTGCCCTGGCCGCCACCTGGTGCATCGCCCGGCGCCGCGACGGTTTCTGCCTTTGCAGCAGGGGAACCTTCCACTGGCTGCGCCGGGTCCGCGCCTCCGATCGGAGCTGTGGCCTGCCTGCTGGCTGCACGCTGCGGCTGCGCGACAACGGCCGCTGAGAGATCGAGTTTTGTGGCGGCCTCCCCACTCACCCGCTGCTGGTTGCGCTGCCGCTCGCGTCGCCGGCGGAGCGCCACAGCGTTGTTGGCCTCGACACCGGGCGGCAGCGATTCTGCAGTTCTGCGACCGCTGCCCCTGTCATTGCCGCTGCTTTCCGGCGGGCTGCCTTTTGGTGATGCCCTTGCCGGGACGGAGGTGCTGTCGGATGAAGGAGCGGTCGCCAAGGCTTGACGCGGCTCCGCACTACATTTGCAGACGCCTGTGAGCAACTGCCTGCGGTGTGTCTGCCGCCACATCGCCGCCGCACGCCACTGTATGTCTGCGGGGCCATGGCTCTGATACAGCCGCCTGCAGCCGGCTGCTCCGACAACGCCTCTCGCATGGAGCTGGCCGGCGATCATGCTTGGCTGCATTGCACAGCGACATCTTGTTGGAGAACCTCGTGGGCCACGTGCCAAATTGGCCAAGACGAACACGAGGTGGCATGACAAGACCGCGAGCGAATTACAAGTCGACATTGCAGCTACGAGTCGTAGAAATTCACCAGCAGTCGTCGCAGCCGATGGCTGCAAGCACGCACTCGAAGCTGCAGCTGCGAATGTAGTCAGACGACGGGCGAGGGTTTCCGCTCCCAGGAGGAAACTTCAGTAAGCGCAGACGGCAAACGGCCAGGGTGATGTAGGCGCCTGAATTATGGCCTCCGAAAGTAACAGACGCGGCGCCGACACGATGCGCGTTTGAATGGACGGTGCGGAGCAAGCCAAGCGATCAAGACTTTTCCCCCCTTCCGCGACTTTCGTCAGACTCGCCGCAATGGCCAGCACAGGGATATAACTCCCACTCGTCTACACACGCGTGCAACCGTGCAGCAGTGCGTGGCCTCGCGAGAAGTGGCCTTTCCCGCAGAAGGCAGAACGCTGTTGGGACTTGAGAATCCCTCCCGTGCTCCTGAAAACCCTACAACATTTCGCAAAGAACGACTCGCTCGTGTGCACGGCCTAGATCGTTTTCAAGCCTCAGCCCCCTCGTCATTGGGTAGACCCAATCGAGCTTCAAAAGCCTCCACACTCGCTGCTGCGCCAAGACTCAATCGTCGGGCAGCTCTGAAAGGAACTGTTTGACCGTCACTGTCCGCACCATCGCGCGCCGGTGCCCTGTTACGCTTAGCACCTTGAAGGCCCGTCATGTCAGCATACGGGCGCCGCGACAGGCCGCCCGCAGACTCGCACAGGCGCAGGGACGCTCATGACGACAGAGACGCCAGAGGCAGCAGGCACCACCATCACTCATCCCGTTCCGACGAGCCGCGCCCAGCCTCGCATCGGCACTCAGCGCGAGAGGCAGCCCCCAGGGAGGCGGCACCCAGGCCAGCTGCGGCAGCGGAACCAGCAGCAGACCCGCTGCCGCCGCCGCCCTCGATGCCGCCGCCACCAGTGAAGAAGGCCGAGCCAGAGATCGACAGGACAAAGGTCAGTCCCTTGATGCAATCTGATGACAGATGCAGCATACTGTGACGATTACAACTCCAGAGGTCCCTGCACTGCCGGTATGCGGCAGGCGCGTCAGGCGCGAGACCTTGGCACAGACATGTTTCTGATTGGCGAGCGGCCTTCACATCCACGAATTGTTTGCACGTCTGCCTGCCTCAACTGCTGCCTCCTTCAGTCCTCACGAGCTGCGTGCCTCCGCCATGCTGCTGCATTGTCGCCCAAAAGGCCTGCGCACCTCGGGACTTGCTAAAATCACCTGCGCGCACCTCGAGAACGCCAACACCCGCTGCAGGTGTGCCCGCTGCTGCTGCGCGTGTTTCACAAGCTGGGCGGTCACCACCGGCTGGAGGAGTTCTCCCGCGTCCGCAACGACGACGAAAACGACGAGGAGGTGCAGATCTACACGTGGCCGGACGCCACACTGCGGGAACTGTCGGACCTGGTCAAGGAGGTGCGCTGAGGGTTTCGGGTTTAGCTTCAATCAGTTCCGTCATCACTGAAACAAGCCTGCTGATGGGTCGCGAGGTTCATCGTGGGTGAAGCAGGTGCCTAATTAGAACCGTCACGTGTGGTGCTGGAGACTATTGTGCACTATTGTGGTGCCGTAGTCTGGTGCCGCACTGTCAACGCTGAAGGCTCATTCAGCTTCTGTGCTTTGATCTCGCGCTGATTCCGGAGCCAATTCCGGGATGACGCGCTCGAGCACTCCATTGTCGGGCTTCGTCGGCAGTGGCTGCTGCTCGTCGTCGGGGAGGCGTTTCACGGGCTTCGCAGGCGCGGATGCTGCCTCACAAGCTGCCGTCGTTCTGTTCAGGTGCAGCCGCAGGCGCGGATGCCGACCTCTCGCATGGGCTTTGCGCTAGTGTATCCGGACAGGCGCGGCCACAACGTCATGCGTGTGGTGCGTCCCTAGATTACCGAGACACCAGTGCCGCACTGCCACTGCACGGTGCTTGTGTTCTCCCGCCTGGAGCTGCCTGCCGCACTGTGCTGTGCACCCTGAACGAAAAAATGACACGAGTAGCTGCTCTTGTCGAGATTTGCTGCACATGGCAGTCGCCCACCTCCAGTACCCAACACGTGACTGAGCAGCGCTGTTTCCTGCAGACGCGGTGCTTTGCAGTGCCATGACCAGATACCAGATAGCTACTAAACATGTTGCGCAGGTGGGGCAGGTGCACTCTTCAAGGGTGGGCGAGGACGATGTGAAGACGCTGCGGTCGCTGAAGTTCCAGGTATGCCTGGCACTCGCATGAGTATAAAGGTGACAAACTTGCATGGGTTTGACCCACATCAAGTCAGGCGTCCGGAAACTGCACACGACAACTCGTGTGGTGACTTTCACTGCATTCCAGCGCACTTGTGAATGCGGCGTGCACTTGACCCTCGATTTGCCGCGCCCTGCAGACGGGCGACTACCTGGACGTCGCCGTCTTCTGATGGCCACGAGTGTGGGGTAATGGTGACTTGGCAGTGGTGGAGGAGCTGTGCATCATCTGCGTTGCAGCTTTTCTGTCGAGCGCCTACTGTCGGCGCACGCGTCGTCCTCCCCGTGCGGAGGTGCTTGCAGCAAAGTTGCTTCTGCTGGCTGTTCCCCAACAGGAGTGTTGGTACATGAATGTACCCAGCTTGAACCCTCTGTCCCCAGAGACACCTTCTGCCAGAGCACTACGAACTTATCTGTGGTCTATGTTGCTGTATTTCGCCGTTTCAGATGCCCACCACCCCGACTTGCTGAGCGTGTCTCGCAGAGCCTGGTTTGTCATCGCATCAGTCGCAAACCCACAACCGACTCACACGGCAAGGTAGTTTGTGCTCAATTCGATTCAAGTTCGAGGGCCCGCCAGTGCATGATGCGGCGGAAGGGGCATCGAAATTTCCCTCGGTGCATTCCGCTACACGGATTGTGGTGGCATTCGATCCCTTGGCACACACGCACACAATACTAAGCTTCGCTCTCACAAGTGCGCGTCTGACTGTTCGCGGAACGCCGTCACACCGCTTTGCTGGACGTGCAGTTGCTACGAACAATTCGACAGAGTCACGAGCTCCACACAGGCTGTCAACCAGCGCACGGCCAGTTCACCGCGATGTGAAAGCATTGTGGAAATGGCAGAGGTGTTGCCGCGGCGCCAAGCGGCGCCAGCACGGCTGCATGCGCACCCGGAAGCTCGTGAGGATGGGTGGGAGTCAGACGCTGACACCGTCGAGGTGGGTGACCGGTTCCTCACCATGCGTTCGCGGTCGCAAACGACACCGATGGGGTAGCAAAACATTCTGGTGGGGTGCCGCTGGGAACGGAGGTTTGCGGGCCAGCATCTGGACAGCACCCTCCAGTGGCACTCTGCAGCAAGCGCCTGCCCGCTCAAGTTCATCACCCTTCGCACCCAATCCGAAGCACATGCATTGCGGTTGTGAATTCCCCCAGCCTTACAGTTGAACACACTGGATGGTAAAGTCGTGGTGCTCCAAGTGTGGAGACACACTGTGCGGGCATGTCCTTAGCGGCACTGGCAGAACATGGTGCAGAGGGCGTGCTGCTTGCCCCAGGAGTCCCAATGTGACGCATCAGCATCCGGGCACGCTTTGACATGCCATGCTGCTGCAGCAAGCTGCGCTATCAGCCAACGGGCGCCAGTGGCGTAAACCTGCGCCGACCCCTTCCAATCTGCAAAATGTCTGGCAGGTCTTCAGCGACGACGAGGACGAGGAGCTCGACACGACGGCGGCGCAGCATGCTAGCGGCAAGGACGTCCAGGGCATCCCCTGGGAGCGGCTGCACTTCTCCCGGAACCAATACCGGGTGCGGCACCTTGCAAACCCTCTCTATGACATTCTAGGCACAGCAGTGTGTCTGATGCTGATGGGCGAGGAAGTCTAAGCTAAGCGACAGCCACGGCGTCAAAGCAGGCCGGCGTGCAGCCATGCCAGTTGAGGCTTCGGGCATGTCAACTGGGTGTCGCTGCATCATGTGTGCAGAGGTTGTGGCATTGCGCCTATGTGCCGAGTGTGCCCGGGCAGCAGGAGACGTGGCTGGGGACCTGCAGACCCTCGTCAATCAAACAGACTAAACAGATCAAACATCAACTGGACGAGCAGATCAGCACATGTAGCCATGTGTCTCATGTATCAGGCGGCAGGAGACTCGGCGTCAACTTACCATCCTGTGAGGAGCAGGTGCAGGCTACAAAATGTGCGGACTAGGCATTCGACTGAATTCAAACTCAATTACCGACGATTTGGCTGCAGGAAACTCGGCTCGGCAGCTACAACAACTACACCAACCTGGAGGAGCAGGTGAAGACGGGGCTGAAGACGCTGGACGCCATGTGGAAGGCGTGCGGCACGCCGGCAAAGGTCAGTTCCTCAGGGGACATCAAGTCGTTCTGAGGAAATCGGTCGTGCCTGATTACGGGGTAGTCAGGTTGAGACGCTGGAAACGATATGCAGGGCGTGCAGCACGCCGCCTAGGTGCAAAACATCTCCGTGCAAACCCCAGAGCGTCAGAGTGAGGTTTCCATGGCTCAAAGGGAGGCTCACAGAAGTTCGACACCGCTTGCGGGGCAGATGGCAGTCCAGCCATCTTCACATCGAGCCGACAGGACACCCTGCGTCACGACGTGTGAGTTGGCAGGGGCGACCCCCAGCCGGTGCAGGGGGTGTCAGTGCTTCGATCGGTCCTTGTGTCATGCTTGCCTGTCCCTCAGACGACTCGGCTGTGCGATTTTCGGCGCATTCGTTGTGTCGTGCAGTGCCCTCCACCATCGTGCATTTACAGCCGCTAGTCAGGTGTTGGCTTCTACGCTGACTGCTTCCTGCTGCCCGCTAGTGGCGTGGCTACAACTTCTGGCGCAAGCACCGCGCAGTACTGCACTCCACCATCGTGCTCCTCTACCTGCTTCCAAAATCCCGCTCTGGCGTCTGACATTGATCCGCGCTCTTCTCCTGCAGACGGCGCGGCTATACGACTTCTGGCGCAACCACCGTGCGGTGCACTCCACGATCGTGCACTTCCAGCTGCGCAACCTGGTGTGGGCGACCTCTGCCAACGACGTGTACGTCATGCTGGACAGCTGCGTCAACCACTGGTCCGGCACCACGCGCCAGGTCTCGCGGGTGGGTCATTGACGACGTGACAAGCCGAACTCGCTCTGCGCAGGGCAGTTTCGTCCTGGGCGGCTGCCGCGCTTGATACAACTTTTGCAAAACATGGGCCGTTCAGCTGCTCTGACTGATGCAAGCCGCTGCTGCCTGGCTCACAGTGAGCCACTGCCCGGCACTCACAGCCGTAATTGGTGTCCAGCATCCATTCCCCGCTCTCCTATCATTACTCTTGTGCCAGTGGCTGTGGCTGCCGTGATCGTCATCATCTGGCATACAGCAATGCGTCAAAGCGTGATGCACCGGGAGCGGGGCCTAATGCCGGGCGCTTTGCTGCCCCCAGAGCTGGTGCTGCTGTACAGCATCGAAAAAACCATCACAAACCATCTTCTGCTGCGCAGTCTATTGCAGCTGACGCACCTGACAGGCGCCTGGCAATGGGGGCATTGCTGCCGGCAATCGCGCAGCGGGAGCAGCCACCAAATTGCCTGATGCTTCCTCAACCGATGTACTTCCGGCCTTGCTGCAGGTGATGCACCTGGCGGGCGGCCCGATGATGGGGGCGCCGCTGCCGGTGGGCCGCGTCCAGGTGTCGACCATGGCGGCCGGGTGCGGGCTGCTGGCCGCCGGCGGCTTCACCGGGGAGCTGGCCGTCCGCAACCTGCAGTCTCAGCGCCCACTGTCCATGTGAGCACACGATTTTCTTACGAAACTCGAGAAGTTTATGTCCTCAAGTCAAGTCCTCAAGTCAACCTGCGGCGCTTGAGAGCTGCGACCTGCAGTCCCAGGACCCGCTGTCCGTGTGAGCACACACGATTCTCCCACGTTTGTGTTTTGGGTCCTGGAGGACCAGGGTTTCCTCTCGAGTCAACCTGCGGCGTTCGGGCTGCAAAAGCTCTGCAGCCAGGTGCGTCCTGGCAACTTATCACGATGTCAACCCTGCCAGCCGCGACAGTCTCGTACAAACAATGAACCTGAACACCGTGTGCCGTGGCGCGTGCGCAGCGTGCGGGTCACGACCAGCGACAACGGCATCACCAACGGCATCGAGGTCTTCCGCGACCGCGCCGGCGGCGCCCGCGTCATGGCGTCCAACAACGACTCGATGCTGCGCACCTTTGACGCCGCCACCCTGAAGTGCATCAGGTGCGTCTGGAGTACACCGGAGTACACCTTGCAGCCCCCTTACAATGTGCCACTGGACACACCAGTGAGGTGGCTGTCATGCACTGCAGAATGCAACGTGGGGCGTGCCACTCTAGTGTCGTCTTGCGTATCGCGCATTTCTGCCAGGCAGCAGGAGCTGTTCTCCGTGCAACTGCTAAACGAACGTCTCACCTGATGTGGGTCTCGCTACTCGCATTTGTGATGCACACTGCCGAGCTGTGCTGCGCACCCTGCTCAGCTAAGCCGGCTGCAGCGGCCCTGAGCAGTGGGACTTCGCAGCCGTGCAGCCACACTGCGGCGGCGAACTCACCTGCGGAGCTTCTCGCGAGCCATGCTCCCTGAAGCATTTGCCGGCTGCCCCCTCCCCGCAGCCGCGTGGAGTGCCCCTGGGCGGTCAACTTCGCGGTGGTGCAGCCGGGCGGCGGCGCCCTCACCTGCGCCGTCGGCGACTCGCCGGAGGGGCTGCTGCTCGACTGGGCCACCGGCAAGACGGTGGCGGCGCTGCGGGGCCACTTCGACTACAGCTTCGCCTGCGCCTGGCACCCGGACGGCACCACGTTCGCCACCGGCAACCAGGCAAGCCCTTGCCCCCGTCTGCCTGGCACTTCTTGCCACCACCAAGGTGAATTCTTCCTCTTCCTCTTGGCCTGGCGGCTTAGTGTGCACGCATGCCGCCATGAGCATCGCAGCGTCCGGTGCTGCCATCCTGTGTTCCAGCGCCGCGATGGCCTCGCCATCTGTCTTTCACCCTTCCATACTCAGAAAGGCACTGACATGGTGCCTGAATGCATCTGCAGGACACGACAACGCGTGTGTGGGATGTGCGCATGACGGGCGCCGGCAGCCTGACGGTGCTCCCTGGGCGCATGGGCGCGGTGCGTTCGCTGCGCTACAGCCCCTGCGGCCGCGTGCTGGCGGTGGCGGAGCCGGCGGACTTTGTGACTCTGTACGATGCCGCCGGCGGCTACTCCACTGCCCAGGAGGTGGGCGCCGCTCGAACTGGACCTATCTGGGAAGTTTGCCGGACCAGGGTTCAACCCTGGCGGCGTTCACTCATTCTTCCACATTCTGTCAAAGGGTGCTTGCCCAGTGCATGCAGATCAGCTTGTTTGGGGAGATCGCTGGTACTTCTTTGAGCCCCGGACGGAACTCGCTCCTTTCTTTGGACCTGGCTTGTGTGCTTTCTGATGCGGACGTGAACCCTTGCTCGCACAGATCGACCTGTTTGGGGAGATCGCTGGCACCTCTTTC
Source organism: Deuterostichococcus epilithicus (assembly GCA_033439295.1). Taxonomy (NCBI): domain Eukaryota; kingdom Viridiplantae; phylum Chlorophyta; class Trebouxiophyceae; order Prasiolales; family Stichococcaceae; genus Deuterostichococcus; species Deuterostichococcus epilithicus. Next base: position 386,720 of record JAVTLE010000017.1, read on the forward strand.
AGCCCGGACGGCGAGCGCTTCTTCCTGGCCATTGCGGACCTCACGTACAGCAGCCTGCTGGAGTACCACCTCACGCCGGCGCTGCGCCGCGGGTGCGGCAACGGCGGCGGCGGCGGCGGCGGCCTCTATGATGACCCCCACGCCGGCGAGGAGTTTGGCGGCAGCGGCGGCCAGGAGTCCGGCGACGGTGGCGGCGGCGGCAGCCGCGGGGCGGTTCAGGACCCGATGCGCGCAGCGGGCGCCGGTGCCAACGAAGGGGAGGACGCCGCGCGGTGACATGAGCGCGGCGCCGCCGTTTGGGCCCCCAAGAGAGCCCCAGCAGCAACTGTAGCTATTGTGCGGGGCCGGGAGTTCCCTGTGCAATGGGGGCCCAGCTATAAGTGTGTACAGATCAATGTGCCTCAGTGACGGCACGGCCATCAGCAGTAAGTGCAACCTGCCAGGACCTGGGGGGCTGCCACTCGAGGGCATTGGCATCAACAAGAGTCTACGGCTGCCATTGCAGTGGTCATGCTGCACACAGTGGGAGTTGCGGCAGACAATTTTGCAGGCAAGAGGTTTCCGGCAAGTGAGGTGTGTTCACCAGAGCGTTTCAGGGCCGGCAGCAGGGTTGGATTGATATGGGGCTGGTCTCGCTCAACAGCTGCAAAGCAGTTACCCACCACGTATGTCAGGAGGAAGCAACTTTGCGGAGATGCACGACTACTACCTAGTTATGACTATTGTGCAGTTCATTTGGTTTTGACGCATTTGCGTTCGTTGCTTGATCACTCGACACACCATGTGACTGTCTCTTCGCACTGTACTGACAAGCAAGTGTCAAGGCAAGCAAAATTTCATATTTGGCCCAGCGGAAGATTTGCGTTGCCAACTGCGGCAGCGGCACCCATAACTACTAGAAATAATTCACACACATTCTGCGGTGCGGCAGCCGTGAGCCACCTGCATTTTTGTGTCTCAATAAGCACCTCATAGCTGTCACCAAGTAGTGCAGTCAAACCCAAGCAAGCTGAGAGCATATAGCAAACGATTGAGCCAGCCGTGCACGCTTTCGGACGGCACAGCCGTCTACCTGTGGCACACGAATCCCCACAGCGACACACAACTTGATCTCATGGAAGGCCACAACATGCAGGCTTGCCACCTCTGGGTACGACGGTGTTCTGTGCTATGCGTGTCTCAAGCGGTTTTTCCAAAAACCAACATCTGCACCAAGTACGGCTGTGAGTGTGCTTTTCGATGTGCTTTGTATGGACGGATGATACTGCGTGTGGAAAGTGGTCCAGTCGGATTTGCATGACGACTGAAGCCAGGCTTGAAATGTGATTGCCCAACCTGATGCAAATGGAAGGTCGGGAGACATCAAGCGAAGCGAGAGACGCAGCAGCTCTACAGGCAGGTGTTGACGGTGACGACATGTGCTGTGCCGTACGGCTATGGGCGGCAGTGGGCACAGCACATGCCGTCACTGACACACCTGCCTGCAGCAGGTTGAGCTGCCCTTGTTTCGCCTGGCTTCCCCGACCTCCGATTTGCACCGCAGCCGCTGTGGTAGGGGTGCCCTGCCTGCAATGCCAACTGTCACAACACACGTCTCATCGGAAGGAAATGCCAAAGTGCTCCAGCAGCGCAGCGTCCACATCCTCATCCGAAGCGAGCTCCCGCTGCTCCGCCAGCTCAGTTGGGCCGCCGGGGCTTTGCCGCTGGTAGAATTTGAGGTTTCTGCTGGACAGCGCCACCCGTCCGTCCTCCCGCAGGATACAAGCCACCAGCACCTAATAAAACAAGGGTACGATGATCAGAGGAAGTTGCACGCAGGAGCAGGTGTTGACACGAGTTGGGGCAAGGACTGGGATGACTTACGATCCTCAAGTGCGAGTCAGGGGTGCGGCCTTAGAGGCCAAATGCGCCAGGCTCCCTGAAGGCAAAACGTGCTCAGCGCCGTATGCATGCCACGATAGACCTCGATGTAGGCACCACATGATTGGGGAGTCACTGAAAGTACCGGGAAGCCATTGGGCAGCGGCATCGGTTAGCAGCCCTTAGGTGGGTCATTATCAGATTACTCAAAGGTGAAAGCCACCTGCGTGAAGAAGATGTCCGGGTGCGTGGACGTCCAGTGGTTGGCGATGCGGTAGTCGTCGAGAATGAACTCAGTCTCTTGGAAAAAGTACAGGTCCTGGTACACTTGCTGGTCGTCCGACAGGGCCTACGGCGACACACACACAGAAAAGGCTCGTCAGTGATACTTGCTTGAGTTCTGCAGGCCCCGCTGGCGGCCGCGCTTCGCGTGGCGCAGTTGACAGCACGCATGCCTCGACCAATGCTCTGCCATGACGAGGGGCACGACGAGCAGCTGTGCTGCGGTCCACACAGGGAGCTGCGACTCCTCAAAAGTAGGAAGAGTACTTGCTACAATACCGTGCTGGGCCCCGACTGAGGCGTGTCATATGGTTGGATGCAGGGGCAGTTGATGCCTCAATTGTCAGGCGCACCACCAGTAAAATAATACACTAATGGAAGATTGACCCTTACCTGCATGTACCAGCCCTCCCGCTGCGGTTGCTGCACGTCGCCTGGCGGCAGCGTGCTGCCGATGACGCCACGTCGCACTCTGTGCTGCGGCCCTGGAGCTTCAACATTTCATGCAGGCCGTGTCAAAATGATGCAGCCTTTGGCCTGCAGAGTGCGTGGGCAGAAGGAGGCAGGTGGTATGCCTACACAGGCTGTCGCAGCCTGCAGCACTTGCTTGCAGGTGTGTTTGAGACGGTTGCTGGCACGCCATCGGGACTCGACTCGAAGGTGCCGGTCGGCAACACACACACCGTCTGGGCGGGGCGTGCTGCCATCATCGGAGGCTGCAGCCAGCAGTGGCACCGGCTCCCGCGCCACCTTGGCGCCAAAACCCACGTCCACAGCAAACCACTGGCAATCTAGTCTCACCTGCCAGGCAAAGCAAAGATGTTAGCCGACAAGTTCAGGTTCTTCAAGCCCGCCTTTTCATATGTGGCAAGCTAGCTCAGGGTAAAGCGCACATCAACCATCCTGACGCATGCATGTCGTGTGTAACATCTGCCAGGATGACAACAGATGACTGTGCTCGGCCGGCAGCAGTATAGAATGCAGCAAGCCTCGCCAGTGTCAGCTGGTGGTCGAAGCCGTTGAGCACCACCTGCGCATTGCAATGCATTTGCTCATGTCACCGCTCACTTTGAGAAACACAAGGTATGCGTAGATGCTGTGGGCTCTGCCGCATTATGGCCAAATTTTATTTTCGCTTCGTTCATCGTCAGAGAAAGACCGATACACACCTCGTGCGGCTGGGAGGGTTTCCTGTCCGGCGGCGAGACGCGTGCGGCAGTGGTGTAAAGTTCGTAGCCCAGGCTGCGGAGCACCGCTGCAAACAACGAATTCTGCTCGAAGCAGTAGCCGCCCCTGCGCCGACCACCGAGCGGATGCCGTCAGCGCGCCTGAATGTGGAATCTCCTTCGATGTTCCTGACTGAATTCAAGGGCTGGTGGGCTCTCAGATGTCACTAAGTGGTGATGACAACAGTTGGAGCCAGCGTCATACACCGCAGGGGAACCTTGCAGTGCCAAGTACGGCAAAGGTGTGCGACGTGCCCACAGACTGGCCGCACGACAGGGCCGTTACAATGATGCGCGATGTATGAGCCAAGTGTAAAGAGCCCGCGTCGTGATGTGGCGGGGCTGGGAAGAAATGTGACCTGCGCCGTGCGACAAGCTTGTCAAACACGCTCTGCAGGTCGATGTCGATGCGTCCTCCGTCCTGCAGCTTCGCCTTCGGGTGCACCTGAGTGTTCCGGACGACAGGTTTGTGGTGTGGGCAATTTCCACTGCCCGACAGCTCCTTTCTTTCATTTCTCTTATGATAAGCAGCAGCTGAGCTTCTCAACGATGCAGCTGGAAAGTCTCACTATGCTGCAGTTCTCGAACGGCACGGTCCTCTGATGGCTGGTCACCAGCGCCTGCAGCAGCTGCAGATCTGGGATGGCAAGCCGATCGTCGTTCCGCAGATCGGATGGCAGGTTGATGCGATCGACGTACGCTGCTAGCTGCGCTGCCTTAAGTGTCGACATGACTGATGATACGCCAGCATTCGCTTGCCAGCAAGTAGACGGCAGGCTATCCAAGCACGATGAAGTGCAACTTCCAGGCATGTCAGACCTGTCTGACGATGCAGCAGGCCCAGCACGAGGTTTCAGGCTTCAGGTGCCAGGCACGTGGACACGCCGTCCCTCAACCATGAGCTGTTACAAGCTCCAAGTTGTTCACCGGCGGCAGGTAACATCAACGTGAGCATGTAGGGTCTACAACGGTCAGCAACAGCGATGCGCCACAAAGACACTGCGTGCAGTTGTGGCAGCGCCATCATTACAACGTGAGCTTGGTTCCTCACCACGACCCACTGCCAAAACCTTAACAAAGCGTGCTGTAATTTTTCAGCGCAGCATTGCAACTTATTGAGCGCTTCTCTCGTCTGAACGCTTCCCTCGTCTGGCATCCGCCAGCGGGTCATCAATGAAGCAAGGTGACACTGACGACATGATGACGGGAAGTAGAAGGAAAACCAATTTCTAGTTTTACAACACCAATAAATAAATTCAAGAAACGCAAGATTACCGCCTGCTTCAGGCAAACCACTGCTTCAGGCAAACCACAGGCGCATGCGCGGGGCGCATGACTTGAGCCAGCTGCCCCGCGGGCCGTCCATGGCATAGAATCCGTAGGAGATCTGCTAATGCAGTTCTGAGCGAGAGAGATGTTTACACCTTTCCAGCCTCACTCAGGCTGATTTAGGTTGAAGCAGAACATGAGCTGATGGTCTTGTCCAAACTTGTTTCAACCGTTCGCAATAAATCGTCATATGATTAGATGAAGCCCTGCCAACGATACAACAGCCACCAAAATGATATTGTTGGGTGCCACCCGTCGCTGCCACCACACCATCTCTCTGCATCGCATCACCGGTCAATTTTCTCCGCAGCATCATCTTCTCAGATCTTCTTCAAGGCCCATCACCGTCGGTGTGTTGAAGCAGCCACGCAGGCGGGGGCTGCCATCACCATGTTGCAGCACGCAGCGCAATCATCCTCGCAGCTGCCCGCGGCAACCGCCACTCGCCTCGACGACCTGCACTACATATTCCCGTTGGCGGCCCAGTTGGCACATGCAGGAGAGACTTTCAAACGCCGCCGCAGTGCTGATAGTGCACATGACGCCACAAGTATTGGCAGTGTAGGGGCGTCGGCTGGAGAGATTGAATGCATCTTCTGCTGGTCTCCCAGCCTCGAGTCAGTGTGCGCCTGCACTCTTGGGACACGCTACGGTCCGCCAGACCGTTTGCCAGTGGAACTCCAGACGGAGCAAGGCGCACTCTGGCGAGGCACTCAAGTGCGTGCATGCAGAATCAACTGACACCAGATCTGATGTCGCGCAGGATTCATCACGCATGAATGTGTTCCAACTGGGCACAAACTGTTCTTCGAGTGTTTGAACTTGAATATTCAGTTGCAGGACACTGCCCCCACAAGCACAGCCTGGCCCTAGCAGCAGCAGCTGCACAACTGCCTGCCCGCGGCCCCTACTTCGAGTCGACATCCATTGCCGTCGCGCCTGCTGCCGCGGAATCTGCCGCCGCGGCAGGGGCAGGCTCAGCCGCCGCACCCGCCTTTAGTGGTGCATCCATGCCTGTGCTGCGGCCGGCCTCGGCCTGCTTGCCGTCTGCGTTTTCTGCAGCCGGTGCAACCTTGCCAAGAGCAGGCTTCCCAGGCTTCTTCTCCTTTGGCGGCGGCACCTCGAACTCGTAGATGTCGCGGAGCAGCACACGGTCTGGCCGCGCATTCGAGCGCCCCTTCTCCTGAAGAGCACAGAGCGGGAAGGCCCATCTCAGAAAGCCTGCAACCGCAGCAGGGCTGCATGCTGCAGGAACGTGCCACTCCCTCGCAGCAGTGGTTGAGGATATGGCACCGGGGAAGCATGCCTGCAATGATCAGGTGTGAACACATGCTCGGGGGATGTTCCAAACGACCGTTCGACACCGCCGGCCGCCTTGCCGATCCGGGCGGCAAGCCTCGTGCGATACGTCACAGCTTTGTGCATGCCGCGGGTGCTTGGCACATCCGGCGCGGCGCCGCCGGCCGCACGCTTTGCAGCTGCCACCAGGCTCGTCTGGCATGGCGACCAAGTCGTCGACAACTCGAACCGCTGGCTGTTCAATGATTGTTTCCTCTGCACACGGTCGAGGGCTGGGGTTCAGGGCAGGGAGCCGCACCGCTGTGGCCAGCAGTGCCGAAGCCTCCCGCACCAGCCAGTGCGGCAGCCCGCGGCCCAGCACGTGCAGCAGCCGGCGCAGGTCGTCCACCCGGATGTAGCCGGCACCTGTGGCAGGGTTGACACATGCGGAGGTCAGGTCGTCATCACACGGCCCAGCATGTGCAGCAGTTGTCACCACCGGTTTTCGCCGCGGGTTACAATGCGGATGCAGCCAGCGCCTGCAGCAGGTTTCACAGGTTTTGGGCGTCGAAGCTTCGCCGGTCAGCTGCTGACACAGGGCCGCTGCAGACCATTGTGCTGGTGTAGCCAGCACCTCCGCACGGAAGATTTTCGTTGGAAAACTTTCCCATGAAGTCGACTGCCGGCCGTCAACAGCTGTGTTGCGCAGGAGCATGGATGTGGCACGAATCAGAAGCCCTGATGCCATTGGGAGCCGCTTGCTGGGTGCCGGTCACAGGGACGCAGCAGCCGCCGCACCGGTGCGGTCGAAGTAGCGGCAGGCGAGCAGCAGCCCCTCGTCTGGCTTGTAGTACTTCTTGAGCTTTTTCTCCTCTGTCTTCTCCCCCCCCTCGCTGCCGTCCTTTGTGTCTTCCGTCGCCTTCTTCTCGCCGCCCGCTGACTTGGCCGCCTGACGAAGCAGGGGAGGTGCCTTTCAGTCAAGTACACATCAGCAGCAAACCGAGCTTGGGGACTGCGGCTCGCCCTGGCAGCGTCTTCACGCCTTCCTCCCTGCCATATCTGGCATCACTATGCCGAGGCCAAGCCTCCCGCGGATGCTACAAACAGTTGCGCAGACCGAGGTCCAATGTGCTGTTGATGCTCGCATTGCATGTGCACGCCTCCTGCTGCTGCTGTCTAAAGTCTGTGACATCCTTCGACCACTGTCTCTTCATGGCGACACAAAACGGAGCCCACCTCCTGGCCACCAGCAGCCGCGGCTGCGCTGTCCGGCTGCACAGCGTCCGGCACCGCAGCAGGCTCGGCGCTGGCCTTTGCCTCGTCCAGCGCCCTCTGCAGCGTCTCCTGCATGGCAGCATGCAAGGAACGCTGAACATAGCATCGGTAGCATCGGTATGGGGCCCACCATGCTAGAGCTTGCTTCAGACGACGGCTGTGCAGCACTCCGTTCCTGCACCGGCTTCACAAGCGCAGCAAGCGCTGGCTGCATCAAGCCACCCTGACTCGGCCTGGACAGCCTCATGCCCAAGCGCAGCTGCTGCAGCAGCGCCATGCAGCTTCGTGCGTGATGAGCGTCAGGCCCCAAACGGGCAGAGCACCTCGGCCGCCTCGGAGCAGAGAATTGTCAAGCACCTGGCCACGCTGTTGACACCACAGCCTCCCGTGCTCAGCAGCATGGCCAGGCAGTCTGACAGCTCTGCTCTGACAGCTTGCAGGCCAGCTGCTTGTCGTGACACGAGGTCAGTGACGTGACAGTCACAGTCACGTCCGAGAGGGAGGCCTGCCTCGGGTTTCGGAGCTCACCTCGCCCTCGGTCTTAAATACCAGCGCTGGTTTGGCTGTTGCCGCCCCCGCCTCAGCACCACCAGCCTTGGCGCCATCAGCCGCCGCTGTGCCGCCGGCTGCAGCGGCGACGGCCTGGCCGGCCTTCTGCTCGTCACCGTTGCCGGCGGCGAGCGCGGCATCTGCCGCAGCGCCGTCAGCCGCCGCCGCGCCGCCAGCCGCCGCTGTGCCGCCGGCCGCAGCGGCAACGGCCTCGCCAGCCTTCTGCTCGTCGCCGTTGCCGGCGGCGAGCGCGGCGTCTGTCGCTGCGGCGTCGCCTGCCCCGTCTGCCGCAGTGCCTGCCTCCTCCGCTTCCGGCTTCTCCTCGTCGTCCCCTGCCGCCTCGGCCTCCTGCTTCGCCTGTGGGCGCAGCAATATAACACGACACGATAAGGTGTCACTAGCATTACCTGGTGTGCCATGCCCTGCGCTCTGGCCCTCCGCAACAAACTGCTGCTTGCAACGCCCAAATGCAAAAATGTTCACCTCCCTGGTGCGAGAGGTCGATGGCGCATTGCGGCATGTGCCTCTCACCACAGCAGGCTGAAGTGGCAGCATTGACTGGCACATCCGCTCGGAACCCCACTTTGACTTGAGCAGCCTGCCGGCCGGCAATCGAGCGACCAGCCACACCTTGCCGCGGGTGGCGCGCGTCGCCCGCGCCGGCGGCTTCTTGGCGGCCGCCTTCTTGGCGGGCGCCTTGCGCGCCGGCGCCTTGCGCCTGCCGGCTCCGCCCTTCCTGCCGCCGGCTGTCGGACCATCCTCAGCTTCCGCTGCTTCCTCCGCCTGGGCCCCCGCCGCTGCCGTGTCCTCCTGCTTGACGTCTGCCTCCTCCATCTTCATGTCCGTGGACGCCGCCTACAGTCAGAGGTCGCAGCCAACGTCAAGTCTTGTGGTCGATTCCTCTCTGGCCTCAGCCTCGGCAATCGGGACCCATGCTGGATGTTTTCTCTGAAGGCTGCTTCAACAGAAACCAGACTCCTTGCAGGGCCGCGTCTTTGTAACCACTTGCGATCAACCTCTGCTCCTTGTGACCGTGGCTGCTGCCTCACCACAGGGACGCGGCTGAAGCCCACCTCGGTGGCCGTGTCCTGCGTCTTGGCGCGCTTGGTCGCCGCCTCGTCGTCGCCGCCGGCTGCCTCCGCCGCTGCCCGCTTGCCGCCGGCCTCGGGCTTTGCCTCAGCGCCCACAACCCCGTCTGCCGGCTCTGGTACTGCAGGCGCAGCCTCCGCCGCGCCTGCTGCCGCGCCGGCGGGCTTGACGTCAGAGGGCTTGGCCTCAGTCGCAGTGCCGTCTGCAGGCTTGCCGCTGTTGGCCTTACCGGCGGCCTCATCGACTTCCCGCTTGCGCTTGCGCTCCTCCCGCCGCTTTTCTGCCTTCTCCCTGTGCGTGCATGCTGAGAAATATGAGAAAGATTGCAAGCAGCGCAACATCAGTGCAATCCTCGACACTAATGCATGTTGATGTATGAGCGATCGACAACCACCAGCACCCAGCTGAGTGTCACCCAAGAATGCTAGAGCCACACCTGTTGTTTACCATACCTATTGAACAGATGAATGGTTCACAAAGAGTTCCCTAATGTTGAATCCCTGGTTGTATCGCTTGCAAAGTGTTGCGCACTGCTTAGCCAGCAGGTGATCGGCGATCGCGCCGCCGCAGCCCACCATGAGAGAGGACAAGAGTTCTGAGAATAGTCAAGTAACAATGGATCATTCACTGGATTGTGAAATTCGCGTACCGCTCGGCCAGCAGGTGGTCGGCGATCGCGCCGCCGTAGCCGGCCGCCAGCGCCTCCTGCAGTGCCTCCGCCGCCAGCGACAGCTCCACGGTCGCCTCCTCCCGGTCGTCCTCCTCGTAGTCCAGCAGGCCGTCCAGGCTGATGGCCTGGCTGCGCCACACCTTGCCTGCTCCCAGGGCGCAGCACCGACGCGTCAGCAGCCAGTTTGCTCAGGACAGTTACCCTAATCCAGGAAGAATCAGCTGAAGCAGTAAGGAGGGTTTGGGCAGCCGGATTCTCGTGGCCATCCTCCCCATAATTCAGCAGGCCGTTCCAGGGTGTTGGCCTGGCTAGCCACAGTCTAGCTGCAGGGTCCGTCAGGTGGTGGGCCATGCCAGCGACCCCTCTGCTTCCCATGCACACAGTTGAGTGCTAACCCCGCGGATGCTTCGAGAGAGCATGTGCTTGTGGGCAGGCAAGCTGAGCGTAGGTGACAGCGCCGTGCTGTGCAGGAGCTGTGACTGCTGCACATGCCGGCTCTGCCGCCTGCGCCTCAAGCACGCACGCCCACAAGTGCTCATTGAAAGCCGGCTGGCTGACGCGCAACTCCGGGCGCATCCTGAGTGCATTTAGATTCTCGTGAAGCCCCCTTTCCACAGTAGCCTGGCTCGGTGAGTGAGACAGAAATTCTCACTCGACTCGCGGCGACCGCGCAGCAGGAGAGTGGGCCTCGCTGGCATCTTAGACGCCGCCTCAGCCGTGTCCTCCTTCCCGCCCTTCGCCACTTCCTCCTTCCCGGTGCCGCCCCCTGCCGCCTGAGCATCCTGCTCTGAGACCGCAGTGCCAGCCGGGTTGCCCGCGGCAGGCTCGGCTGCCGCCCCCGCCTTCTGCGGCACACCAACGACCTGAATCGCGCCCGGTGGAAGCAACACCGGCACGCAGCTGCAACAAGAATCGCGTGCATGTGGCTGACAACATGCGTCCAGCCTCCCTGCGCCCATCTGCCCAAGGCTCGCGTCCACCACAGCTCTGATGCGCCGCGCGCCAGCACTTGCCCGCGGCATTGCAGTCGAGACTGCCAGTGGAGGTGGCATTGGCAGGTGTGCGCTGCCCTGTCGGTCTAGAAGCCTGTGCTGTCGGGGCACATTGCATAAGCGCCTCAGTGCCGACAGCAAGCAGCCGCGAGAACCGCGTCTGCATGGGCTTGGCGGTGGCGCCCAAGCATGCTGCTGCGCGGACCGCGTAGGACCACCGAAGAACTCTAATCGGCTTGTACTTGCTTGCTTTCCTGGGATGCGAGCAGCCTCTGGACACCTTGTCCAAGTCTTGGCAGCACAGGAAAGGCAGGTGCAACCTCGGACTCACCTTGTCGGCAGGGGCAGCGGCGCCCATGGGCAGGGCAGCGTCCGGCGCCGCCGCCGCAACTTTGCCGTCAGCGCCCCTCGCCTCCGCAGCTGCGCCCCCCGCCTTGGTGTCCGAGGCAGCTCCAGCGGCCGTCTTGCTGGGGGTAGCCGGCTTGTCGTCGCCCTCAGGCTTAGCATCCTTAGGGGCGTGATCCTTGACCTCCTTTGCCTGTTGGCCACGAGCAGCGGCTCAGCAGCATGGTAACGGAGGGTCTAAGTTAGCAGGATTGGAGCCTGGCTCGCCTGCGCATGCAGTGAGCTACAACAGATCGGCCTTTTCAAGAGGCAATTATAACGTATTTGCATGTGTGTGCTCTGCGCCGCAGGGGACCAGCAGAATGACGGCGCCTTCCAGGTGCTGCATAATTCCAGGTGCTGCATTGATGCCAGCCAATTGGGCCGAACCTCAGGGCAGCGGCCTGCAGACCACATGCTAGTGCTGTGTGATGGCGCTTTCCCATGCGCACTATAAAGGCCGGGCCTTGTTGAAACGTAATCTGGCCATGTGCTGACTGTGGCGACTGCCACCGGCTGGGTCGCAGGTGCCTGGCCGCATCTACTTGCATCAGGCGCTCACAGCACTACCCACGAGCCGGCCGACGCACGCATGCGACACCGGCAGTACCCGCCTTCCTGGGCCCTCAAGAAGCATTGGCATGCAGACGGTCAGCAGGAGAGGCGAGACATGAGCGCCAAACGAAGCCGCGGTCCCAGGAAGTTGAACCATTTCATATCTCAGGGTATGCGGCGGGAGCGCACCGCGGCCTTGGCGGCGTCGTGAGCCTTCTTGGCGGCCCGCCACTCCTGCTGCGCCACCCACGCCGCCGGCCAGTCGTCCGCGCTCGGCAGCGCCGCCGCCGCGTCCGTCAGGAAGTACACCGTAATCTCCTGCAGCAGCAGTTGACAGGCACGTTGGAGCCGCTGCAGAACAAATCCTGCAGCAGGGACCTTGAAGTCGAATACATGTTCTCTGAGATCATCAGTTTGCCAAGCTCACCTCTGGCGGCCGCCTGCCACAGAAGCTGTTGTTTTCACCCGATAAAGTCTCAGTGTTCATTCGAAGGGATGCAAACTCGCGTAGCTCAGGAGTACTCCGGGAAGGGTGCAGCTGCTGCAGCTCAGCGCCGGCGACCGGCGGCGGCCGCACACCGTGCACAAGCCATTCGTTTTTCTCGCCTCCTGCCGCCAGCGGCTTGCGTCTGCATCTTGTCATCGGCAATTCCTGGACTTGGTTATGCAGAGTGAAGCATACCTGTTGCAGCTCGGCGCCGGCGGCAGGCGCAGGCCGCACATAGTGGACCTCCACCAGGCGGCGCCAGCGGCGGCACGCTCCCAGATCCAGCCCCAGCTGCTCCTTGGTCTGCCGCACCAGCGCCCTGACGAGCGCCGCGTCGCCCCTGCAGGAGAGGAGTTCGCGAGGGTTTTGAAAGCTTTCAGCAGATTGTGGCACGCCCCCAGTTCCAGCTTCGAATGCTTCTTGGTCTGCCTCAACAGAGGAAGCACAACACCAGCTTCCTGACAAGCACCACATAGCCCTGCAAACGTCACGAGGGATTTAACAAATAACCCGCTACTATCTGCTCCCTGCTTGATCGTGTTTGAACCTCGTCAGAGAGGTGTCGCCTGCGCTAGCAGGGACAACAGGAACCCGATCGGTTTTTGAGGTGACACATGAAAACCAAGAGCTGCATCACTTACTCTGTGGCGGGGTCGCCGTCGATGGCCGGCTCCACCGGGCCGCCGGGCGCCTGGATGCCCGAACGGGCGTGCGCCCTCTCAGTGCGCAGCGTCACGAACTTGAGCAGCCGGTGCAGGTGCTCGCCGCCGTGGCCGGCGCCCGCGCGGGCGGCCTTCACAGCGTCCTCGTCCAGCCCGGACGTGAGCAACACCTGCGACAGCAGTGGTGACGAAATAGCAAGCGTATCTTTCCGGATTTCCACCATGCTTCCGGCCTGGAAAGGTGGAAAGTGCTCGCCATGTGGCCGGGGCCCGTGCATGAAGGCCTTCACTGCATCCCCGGTGGGAGCCGATGCCGCAGCACCTGCAAGTTGTGTGGACTGACATCAGCAGCACCTGCAGTTCATGTGCGGGGAGACGAAACCGCAGTGACATTGATCGATTCAGCAAGTGATAAATGTGGATGTGTCCTAGCGTCTTGCGCGTGCAGCTCCCGGTCAGACAAGCGGCAGATGCTGCACAGCCAGCCGCCTACCCTGACATGGCATAGGACAAAGCTGCGCCATGGAAAACAAACGACACAAACCTTTGCAGTGTAGTGGACGCCGCCGGACTTGCGGTGGTGCAGCTTTAGCGCAGGCGCCGCCTCAAATTCCACCTCGTGCTCGAAGGCGACTGGCCGGTCCAGCGGCACGAGGCTGCAGCCCAGCGAGTTTGTGCCGTCTGGCGGCGTCTGCAGCGGAACGAGCAGAAATTAGAACCCAGCACCGCCTGAATTCGTCTCGTGCTCGACAGGCACAGCCCCTCCAGGCGGCACCAGGCTGAGTCCCGGCGAGTATGTGCCGGCCGTCGGCGTCTGCAGTACAAATATGGCTCTCAATTGCGTTTGCAGTCTCAAAAGTCGTGTCGTGCTGGAAGGCCTCCGGAGGGTCCAGCAGCGCAAGGCTGCACCCCAGGAATTGGTGCTGCCTGCCATGAAGAAACAGAAAGGATTGAACCGTTCATGCACCGCAGCAAGGCACAGCAATACGTGAAATCGACCGATCGGAGCCCGGCCTGTGCAAGGGACTAAGTTCTTGATGCACCGATGTGCACCGGCGCAAGGGTCAGCGGCTGAGTGGGCAGCAGCAGGCCACAAACCTGCGGCCGTCAGGCTGCCCGCTGAAGCTTGGGCAGAGGCATGTCTACTATTGGGTCGGAGCAGCAGCAACAGCATCAACAGCAGCAACAGAGGGAGCAAAGCCGCCAGCGTTCAACCACAAATATGATTTCTGGTTTAGGCGCTGAGGAACTGACGGCTGTGCCCGTAGCTCAGATACAGAGCCCGGTGGCAGCGTGTGCTCTGCACTCCTTATCAACAGCACCGTGACTATAGGTAAGAGGGAAATATAATGTCGAATCTTGCTTCTACTGCAGAGCAGCACCTGCATCCAGCTGCAGACGAGTTTGGCAAAGTCCGGCGGTAGCGTCGCATTGGGGTATCGCCTCGCGACATCGGCATACTGTCGTTCCGCTTGGTTCAGCGTGTATGCCGGCACCTGCATTGTACATGACCTGATTCAAACGACTTGTTTCTTGACAGGAGAGACTGGGGTGCCGTTCAATCATTCCATCGTTCTGCTGCTCCGCCTTGTTCAGCGTGTACGCCGGCACCTGTTCAGGGGATGTCATGAGTTGGTAAGAGCAGGACATGGCAACCGTGTGGCGCAGCCTTTCTGGAACGAGCTCTGGTTGGCGGGGGCCACCCTGGGGCCTTTGCACACGGCGGACGCAGCGGCACTCATGTCACTCCAAAGCGTTGAGCGCCAAAGGATGAACTCAAGGTACGCAATTCAGAAAACCAATTTTATTAGAGGCTGCGCATAATGGGCTCGCGGTATCGATTACGCGTCTAGACTGTGAATGTCCGGCTTTTCAAGAAGAGCTCACCTTGATGCCGTACTCGATGGGGCGGCGCACAGGCGACAGCGTGCGACGCCGCGGCGGCGCCTTGCCCCGCGGCGACCGGTCCCGCGACCTGGAGTATTGAGCAGGCCGTGCTTCTGGGAGGGACAGTTGTTTGCAAGATCATGTCCGTGAGTTCCTCCTCAGCTTGGCAGCCCTCCAAGCGGAGTCCGCTTTTTCAGCATCGTGAGGGGTTGGTTGGAAAGTCTGGAGGATCAAAGCGGGGGCATCAGGCCAGCTGGTCGAAAGCATAGGCGGTGTGCAACTGAGGCAGGGAACCTGTCGACACGCAGCGGCGGAGGGGGCTCCATCGTGCGGGCAGGGCTGCCGCGCGGCGGCGGCGGCGGCGGCGGCACGACATGCGCGTCCGCCATCGGAGCGCGGTCGCGCGGCTGCGCGAATGCACATGCAGCTTTTTGAAGTTCTGAGCTACCTGAATGCCTGGCAGGCACAGCATCACGCAGCAGCGCCATGTTGCGTTGTGAGCTTGGACTGACGCTGTGTGCATGTGGTGTGACCCGCAGTGTGCAGGGCGCTGACATGGTGACATGTCGGGACGCACCGCATGACGCCAACTGGACACACAAGACGGCATTGCTGAGGGACGGCATTACCACATCGACATACACATCAACAGAGGAGATATCAGGGCTGCACCCTGGCATCGCGACGTGTCTCCCGGTCCCGGTCGTGCGAGCGGTCGCGCGGCGGCGGCCGCTCCTCCCTGCCGCGTGGCTCGGGGCCTGCAGTGGGAGGTTTCAGTGATGGCTCTGTGCATGACGGGCGGGCGGTTCTCCGAACTGCCTGGAGGCATCCTGCGCTCAAGCTGGGGAATGCGCATGCATGCGGGAAGCGAGGCGGCCTGGCTGGTGCAGATGCCAGCCCCATGTGCACATGCGCAGCCGCCCCAGGAACGGCGATTCTGACGTCTTTCTGCAGGTCAGCTCAGCGGCTGCCACCGTGGCAGGTCGGGAAACCCTCAAGCCTGACTCCAAGTTGGAGGGACGTGGTGACTCACGCCGGGAGTCGCGGCCGTGGGGCGGCCGGCTCGGCGGCGCAGGCGGCAGCGCGGACGGGCTTCGGAGCTCTCGGCGATGGCCATCSCWGACGCCTTCGACTGTGCGAACTGTGGGTAGGCGAGCGCACCGCGGCCTGCGCCGCGGCCAGCGCCCCTCCCTGTTGCATGAGCACCCGATCCGCATTCAGTCAGATCCGCATTCAGCCATGCGCATCCTGTTGAGCCAGCCATGTGCAAACACCACCGATGTGTGTTTCCTGAGCGGCAGGGGGTTTGCAAACCCAAGTCAATTTTGTCAGGCATCGAAGCTCTCCAGTACATGAATGGCACAGTCACAACTTCTAGTTGAGCATCATTGAAGCGAGCCCGGCTGCAGACTGATGGCATGTAGGGGCCACGACCTCAGCCTGCAGATAGTTCTCGCTTACGTTGCTGCTGCATGATCGAGCACTGAGTTCTGACATGGTTTGTTTCGCTCTTGTGCATGCTCGCACCTGCAGCGACTGGGGCTCCAGCATACACGGATGCGGGTGGCGCAGACGAGAAGCCAGTCTGGCGGCTGGCGGCGGCGCCCGCGCCGAACGGCACCTTGGGGGCAGCGGGCGGTCCTGGGGCCGCGGCAGCAGCGCCGCGTCCTAAGCCGCCTGCAGGTTGTTCTTAGTAACATTGGAAACTTAATTCTGAAATTGAAATTACTGTCTGTAGGACGCACAGCACAGTGTCCTGAGCATGCGCGCCGAGTCAGCAGGGTTGCATGCTGAACCACCGAGTGGCACAGCAGAAGTGGACAGCAGTCATGCATCCTACGAGCACCTCTTAGTTCAACGCGCTGTTGCACAGACTCGAGCATCGTCCTACTAGCTACAGTAAGTTATCAGTTTTGTGATACAGAGTTCATCAGAGAGCTCTGGAATGGCTGCTGAGCCGAGGGAGGCTGGGGTCACCTGGCGCAGGAGCTGCGCCACGGCCGGCGATGCCACGACCAGCGCCGCCGGCGCCAGGGGCAGAAGAAAAGCCGCTGGCTCGGGGCGGCCCCTGAGAACTCCATGTCGGCGGCACAGGCTGCAGCAGCGGCGCAACACACTGCTCTTCAACCGTCTTGTTCGCAGCTGCGATGACTCTGGTATCGCAAGCTAGCGGGAGGAAGCAGGAGAAGTGCTGCCCCAGCGCTGTAGGTATGGCTGCACACTAGCCCAGGCTCTGGCTGTGGCGGCGGCGTCTCAAACTTGCGGGGCAGCGCCCGGTACCGCCTCTGAACGTGTGCGGCATGATGTGTGCCCCAAATGCAGCTGTTAGGCGCACCTCTCTTGATGTGTTAGTGTAGGCAGATGTCGGGATGCTGGGGGCAGGGCTGACGCTGCCAGACGCCGCCGCCTCACGTGCGGCTCCATAGGCTGCCGGGGCTGCGACGCCGCGTCCCGCCGGCGCACCGTACCCCTGTTGTGGCACATGGTATAAAACATCAATAGGGCACATGGTCCAAGCATCAAGGGGTAAGACGAGGCGCCATGCAGCAGTTCGTGCGGCAAAACCCGCAAAGCCCCGGCCTGTGAAACAGATTTGTGCTTCTTGTGATCCACAGATGTGCCTGCGTATGCCCAGCACTGCAGTGGCGTGGCAACAGAGTAGCAGGCTTGGTTTGCCGGTGCGCAAGGGATGGAAGGCAAGCAGTCGAGACCCAAATGGGGCTCCGTTCCAGAGACTGCGATCCCTGGTGGATGGGTGCTAAGCGCAGCACCTGTGCAGCCGCCGGCTGTGCCGGCGCGCCTTGCGGCCTGAAACCGCCGCTGACCACCGCCGCTGCCGCTGCGGGCTGCTTGTAGCCGCCCTGGCCGTACTGCGACTGGCTGCCTGCAGGAGGAGAGGAGGCAGCCGAGTCGGCAGGCGCACGCGCGGCAGCGGTTTCAGTACCCATGCAGGTGGAAGCCTTGCAGCAGTGAGAAGCACTCCACGCCAGTCTCATGGCGGGTAAGCACAGCCCTTGCATCAGCAAGATTCGTGCATCGTGCTGCTGTGCTCCCATGACGGCCGCTGTGGCGACGAATCTGCAGACCGAAGGCGCATGCGACATGGTGCCCTGCAGGATGCGAAGGGGAGACGAACTCAGGGTCCCACCGCCATAGCCGGAGGCCGCGGGCGCAGGCTGCGGCAGGGGCTGTGCGGGACCGGTTGCCACAGCGGGCTGCCCGCCGTAGCCCGGCGCGCCGTAGGCGCCCACCTGGGACGAGTAGCCGGCGCTTACCGCCGGCGCAGAAGACGCGGCAGGGTACTGCGGCGCCTGCATGGTACGAGGCAGGCCGAATTCATCCGCAAGCATGCATGCCAAACAGATTTGGCGTGCCAGACGGGGGTGCCGTGACTGTTGCAAGGACTGGAACACGAACAGAGCAGAAGTTTACCATTCCATTCCACTGATGTCACTCTGGTGTCAGCGAGCCCAATGCTGCTGCACAAACGGTGGCGAAGCAAACGACATCGTCCGACGTCTCTGACAAGAAACACAACAAGAAGGCGGAGGCACCTGGCGCTGGGTTGCGGGCTGCTGGTAGCTGCCGACCGCAGAGGCGGCGCCATACCTGCCCGCCTGGCTGCCGCCGCCGCCGTACTGGCTGCCGGACTGGCTCCCAGACGCTCCGGTGGCGGTTGCCTGTGGCGCCCACTGCTGCTGCTGCGGCTGCTGCTGCTGCTGATGCTGCGACTGCTGGCCCTGTGCAGCGTACTGGCCACCAGCGGCGGGCGGCGCCGCCGGGGCCGCCTGCCCATACTGGCTCGGCGGCGCCTGTGGGCCCTGCTGCTGGTTCGTCACACCCTGGCGGGTGGCGTAGGTGCTGACTGTGGCGCTGCCGCCAGCTGAGCTGCCACTGTACGGCACCCCCGTGTTGCCACCACCACCGCCCTGGGCTGAACCTTGAGCGGCGGCGCCATAGCCGCCGGTAGGCGCCGCGCCGTAGGCTGGCTTGGCGGCAGCAGCTGGTGCGGGGGCCTGCTGGCCGTACTGCTGGCCTGCAGCGACCAGGGTGCAGCGTCAGAACCGTGAAATCAGGTGCCCACTGCCGTCAAGTCGTGCGCTGGCAGCTTCTGCATTGGAAGGGATGCTTCTCCACCTGGCACACAAGCTCTGCTGGAGCCCCTCTCTGGACGGCGGCGCCGCCAGCTTCGAGGGGCCAGTAAGTGTGTTCTGCGCAATGTGGCAGTGAGCCGAGCCTGCGTGACCAGGCCCATGGCTTCATGTCCTCCTACCTGTGGCCTGCTGTCCGTAGCCCGTGGATGCGGCCTGCTGCTGGCCGTAGCCGCCGCCGCCGCCCTGCGCGGCATACGCATCCATCTGGCCTGCGCCGTAGCCCCCGGACGCCGCCGGCACGCCTGCTGTGCCACCCGCGGACGTCTGCTGCCCATGAGGCAGGGTTGCCGCACCGGATCCTGCCGCCGGACACGAAAGCGGGTCACAGGTTATTCGAATGCAGTGCAGGCTCGTCGGGGGGCTAGCCTGACGAGCGCCAAGTGACTGTTGCGCTGGTGGAATGCCAGAGGTGAGGGGCGGGCCTTGCTTCCCGAGATGTCGGGAGTGCTTGCTGGGCGCCTGGCGTGGGTGCACTGGTCGCGGCAGCTGCGATTTTTATTTATTTATATTTTTTATATTGAGGAGGAAATGAGTTTCAGCATGAGTTTTAGCCCCACCTGCTACCCGAACCAGTGCTGCGGAAGCCGTCTCAACCAGATAAACAGCATGCTATGCTGGTGGCCACAGCTCACCTGCACCCCCGCCGTAAGCGCTTGTGCTAGAGCTCTGCTGGCCATAGGCGATTGGCTGCTGCGAGCCGCTGGCCTGTGAACCATATGGAGCATAGCCTTGCTGCTGCTGCGGCGCCGCCGCCAGCGCGCCGGGTGCTGTGGACGATGGCGAAGCGGTGTTCTGGCTCGCGAGGCTGGAGGCCTGTGGTGGGTCGACATCACTTGGAAGAGGCTGTGTGAGGGAAGCCGCAGGCCTCCGCGCGGATGAGCCGGTCCACAGCACATTGCGACTCATCATCATGCTCACGGGGCCCAGCTGACTCGAATGCGGTGGGTGGAAGTTCACGATGCAGGTCAAGGCGGCAAGCAGGCAGGCCTCACTTGAGAGAAATCATCCACACATGACTGCATGAATGCAGAATTAAAGCCCGGGGGGAAGGAGGTGTGCTGCAGCCCACAGTTGTCGGCACAGCGTCAGCCAGCGGCGCCTCCCGCAGTGCTGCACTTCGCTTCCGAGCCTCAGCTGCAGCCTGGCAGGTGCTTCCTGGGGCGTCCCCTGATGGCTGCGCTCATGCCTGGCCGATGTCGAGGCCAACTTCGCACCGCTCAGCACCACGCCACTGCCATCAATTGAGCGCCAGAGCTTGCCAAGACGAATTCCTCACCTGAGCAATGATGGCTGCCAGCTTGCTCTGCTGGTTCGGCGCGGCGGGGGCGCCGCCGGCATTTGCAGGCGATGGGGCAGCGGCACGGCCGTACCCCCCCTGCTGAGCCGAGGCCTGCTGCCCATAGCTCTGCGCAGGCTGTTGCTGCGCCGGAGCGCCGTAGGCCAACGCCTGTGGCTGCTGCTGCGCGGCGTACGCACCCTGCTGCTGCTGCCCGGCCTGCCGGCCGTAGGAGCCCTGTGCAGGGTGTGAAGCGGGCTGTTCGGCGGCGTGCAGAGGTTCTGGAGGGACCGAAGGTGAAAACCCCAACGAGGGTGGTGGATATAAGCTGAATACTGTGTGCCTGTGGCGATGCTCACATCAGTAAGCTTTGCAATCGTTGTGTGCAGCCAGCGGCTGCACAGTCGGGCTGAGCTCTGGTGTGCAGCGCCCATCGGGGCTGCAACGACTGGCAGCAGCAGCTGTCAAGTAGCACCAGCGCTATGTCCATCCCGTGCATGCCAGTAGCGCACCTGCTGGACCCCGTAGCCGGACGATTGCTGGGCCCCATAGCCACTGTACCCCTGCTGCTGCTGCGACGCAACGGGCTGCTGCGCCAGCGGCGCCTGCTGCGCCTGCTGCGGCAGCTGCTGCTGCGGCAGCTGCTGCTGCGGCTGGCCTGCGGCGCCGTAGGCGTTGCCTTGTCCGTAGCCGCCGCCGTTCTGAAAGAGCAAAGGTCAAGCATTCTCCCCTGAACAATTGCTTGGAGCTGCCAGGACGCGGCGTGTAGATGTTACTGTCGTGTTACTTGGGTCTCATCAGCCTCGAGGGCGGAGCACTTAGGGCGCAAGGTTCACCTGGGACTGCTGCTGGCCATAGCTGTACTGCTGCTGGCCCGCAAGTCCCTGTGCCATGAAACCGCGCAGAGGATTGGCAATAGGACAGTAAAACCTGTTGAAGCACGCAGCTCCTGTGCTTGGTGCATGCGAACGTGGGGCGCTGGCACAGTTGTCCAAACTGATTGGTTTGCGGGAGGCGACGGTGACTCGGCAAATTTGGATCAGTGGGTTGTTGTGACCTGCTGTCCGCCCTGCTGGGCACCGTAGCCCTGCTGGATCTGGTAGCCTCCGTTGTTGCCGTACCCCTGGCCGCCCCACTGGTCGGCCATGATGCTAGGCTTTACACTGTATTGTCTTGGCTCTCGACCTGCTCAGTGCCACTTGTCAGCGAGTGTGCTGCGCCAGCGCACGGCGCCAGGTCCGAATGCGAGGATGCCCCACGATGCTGATGACCTCCCTCAATCCTCTGCAGCAACGCGTGGTGCTTTCTGTGCCGGACGGCCATCCGGGCGATTAGCAGGAATCCCGGGGGTTCTACGGCGACGTTTGCAGTCTCGCCCTCGCGACAAGGCGGGAAAATTCTAGGCTCCGGCCAGTCAAACGTCTGCGAAACACTTGTGCATCCCTGCCGTTCCAGCATAATTTTGATTCGTTGCAACGCAGCGTGAGCTTGAGCACGCACCCCTGTGGTATCCTTGTATCAGCGCGCTGCTCCGACAGATTGTACCTCGTTCAGCCCTGGCTGTATTTGGACAGCCAGCGTCCTGGCTCATCTTCTCTCTCAATCAGATCCACTCATATACTCAATCCAACCAGCATTCACCAGTACGTCAGTCGCGTTGAGCAGCAGACGACCCGGCAGCGACACAACGAAGTTTACAGCACCGTCAGCGTCCAAAGGTGCCAACTAACCTTCTGCGTAATGCCGGGTGCCATATGCAACGCAGCACATGTCTTACCTGCAAGGCATCAAGCTTGCCGCGGCGGCAGGGATGCTGATAAGAGCCCTCTGGCCAGGATAAGCAAAAGGCCTGAACCTGCGTTTGCTGACTCTGCAGAAGCTCCGACGGTTTGCCCGGCATCGTCTCCGACAAGATACCAGAACTTAGCTTCAAGCAATCCGCGCCTGTCTGCCCCGGGCAGCCAGCGCCAGCAGCAGCACCTGCTCGTGCGCCAGCGCAGCCGCCCCTTGTTGCGCCGCCCTTGACGGCACATCCACCACCCACTGCCGGCCGCAGCCAGCTCAACTTCCGCAGCGGCCGCAGCTCGGCCCCTCAGCCATGTCTAGCGACACGCGCAACGAGCCGCCCGAGGCCAGGCAGCCCGCTAATGACACCCAGCCCCCTGAAAACAGCAATGGCCAGGCCGCTAAGCGGCAGCGCATCAAGTACATCGCGCCACCGACATCGCTGCCGCCGCATGCGCCGGCGAACCCCAACTTCGTGCCCCGCAAAGCATGGCCGGAGGAGTCTTACACCATCAATCGGCCGCAGCGCTTTGCAAATGGCGCACACCGCTGGAAGCGGACCGACTCTGACGGCCAGCAGCCAATCCAAGGCGGCGGCAAGAGACGCCAGAACGGCGGCGGCCCCGCACGCTACGTCTGGCAGCGGTCCGAGCAGGCTGCTGCGCCCCGCGTCGCCACCGCTGCAGTGGCAGGCGGGCCCAGCGGCAGCGCACGCCAGCAGCATGTCAGCCAGAACGGCAACAGCGGCGGCGGCACCGGCGGCGCCGTCAACATGCACTACGCAGCGGCGCTGCAGCTGCCGCAGCCGGACGGTGACGTTGACGGCAGTTTTCCTGACGAGGGCGCTGAGCCTGAGCCCGGCGAGGTGGTGCCGCCTGCGTCCGAGAGCCGCCGCGCCGGCCGCAGTCGCAGCGTCATCGGCGCCGCCGGCGCCGGCAACGGTGCCAATGGCGGCCCGGTGAGGCTGTCTGATCTCTACGCCGCCGCGCATGGCCTGGCGCCAAGTGCCGGCTCTGGCGTTGTCGGCAACTTTGGCGGCGGCAGCCTGCATGCTGCAGGTGGCAGCAGCGGCCTGCATGTCCGTGCCCGTGCCGCCGAGCTCGGCCGCAAAGGCTTCACCTCGCGCTTTGGCGGCGGCAGCGTCAGCAGAAGCTACGGCGGCAGCGCAGCCAACTCCAGCTTCCGCGTGGGCTGGGCGGCCGCGGAGGCCACCCTGGAAACGGCAGCCGGCGGCGCGTGGTCGCAGGCGCTGGCGCAGGCCGCGGTCGTGGCGGCGATGCCGCCCGGCGACGCCCGCGCCGCCGCGCAGCAGGGCTTCCGGGCCCGCGTCGCCCGTGAGGCGGCCGCGGCAGCGGCGGACCCAGCGCTCCAGGCCGAGCTGGCCTCATACGTCGCTGCCGCCATGGGCGGCGAGGGGTCCCCCCTCAACAGCAGCGGTCGCGTGGTGGTCGACTCTGGGGGCTACGACGGCGGCCCGCGGCGTCACGTGGTGCTCTCAGCAGCGGACCGGCGCGGGGTGCTCGAGGTGCCTGCAGAAGCGGAAGCGGAAGCGGGGAGGAACAGGAACTCCGGCATGCTCCGCAAGGGCGGCCGCGCTGTGGTCATGGCCAGCAGCGGCGGCGGCAATGGCGGCGGGCCCAGTGGCGGCCGGGACCCTAAGGTGGACAGGGATGGCAAAGCGGCCGCAGGCAGTGGAGGCAGCAGTGGCGGCAGGGCTCCGCTCCGGCACGTCGAGGTGGCCGGTGGACACAAGTCGAAGTTCGTCAGCAGGAAGACGGCGGCGGTCGCCCCACGCGCGGTCAGGGCGCCGGCTGCGGCGCAACCCCCCAAGCCGGTGGGACTGGATCAGAAGCTTAACATGAGCCTGGATGCTCTGGCAGGCAAAGTGCCAGCAGCGTCAGCGAAGCCGGCGGCCAGGGCGGCAGGCGGCGGCAGTGGCGGCGGGGCAGCGCCGCAGCACAGCAGCAAGCACCAGCCCATCAAGTGGGGCGCCTGAGCCGGCGCAGGGAGGTGGCGCCGGCTGCGGGGCAGCCTTTGCAACACGTTTGGGAGCTGGCCGCGGGGCATGCCTGGCGCTAGAAGCAGGGTAGCAGTAGGCACTCTTCATGTTGGCCAAGGTAGAACCAGCAGCAGGAGGCGCCGCTCTCAGCCGCCAGCACGAATAAACCTGCCAAACATTCAGTTATCACTTCACATGTGCAATGATGCCAGCCGGCCAACACTGTGGCCTGCTGCCATAGATGTCAAGGGGGCAATCAGCCGCCCAACCAGCTGCCAGGCCATGCGTCACCTCTAGGTAGCTTGGATGCTTTCGAGAAATCGGGTGTGGCTGAAACGGAGAGGGCATGTTCAAGAAATGCAGGAGGGAAGCTCGTGTGCATTTGAGCTTGTGCAGCTTGCATGTATTGAAGCATGGCCGGTGCTTAGCAAAGAGAGGGGAGAAATGGATGATGGAAGGTTATGATAGCAGCTTCACCTTCAGACGTGTTTCAAGCGTCCGCCGTTCAGATGGCATGCTGAGGTCTAGCGTGTCGTTTGGTAATACTACCGTTTTTGTCCTCGCCGACCTTGCCATTCATCGCAACCTCACACAACAGCGGCTCGAGGCATGTGCGCCATTACACTGATATCGTTGCTTTTCCTGCAATCCGGGTCTATCTGCTGTGGAAAATAGGTCTGCAGCAGCAGGCACTCCCGGTCGACTATTGGCAGTGCCACGCATTGTTTCTTGCCGAGTCTACTCCGGGGTTCAACCTCCCACTTGATGATTGGCACATGGCCAGCCCCTGTCAAGCGCGAGGCAGTTCCACTCAGCCGGGTGGCGCATTATGTGCCATTAAAGCCCAGGGAGCTAGCCTCGATATGCTGCTGAAAAGGCCTCGTGCTTGGAAGCCTACTGCGCCCGCAGCCCGCGCTGCCGGGCGTGCCTCCAGTCAAGTGCCGCCATCTGAGGCCCTGACCCTGTGGGTGAATCCTACTGTGCCTGCAGTCGGGCCACCCGCCGTGCATCCGGCGGGATACGAATGCGTTAAACCTATTGCGCCCGCAGCCGCGCCTCCCGCCGCGCCTCAAGTGACCGCATCCCGCTCCAGCGCTCAGCCGACAACGCCGCCTCACCGTGGCTCAGTGCCAGCAGCCGCGCCAGCTGCACGAGGATGACATTTCTTGGGGCTTTCGTCAGGGAGTTGAGGGGCCCTTTCATGCTCCCACGACAGCACCGCCTCACACCGTGCGAGCTGTGTGACGCAGCCACAGACTTGTTGTTCAGTGAGGCTGGTCGGTCAGCGCTTTATGACAGCATCACACAGTTCAGCACGAGGGCGATGCGGCTCTCAAAGCAGGGACCTGTGGCGCAGCCACACTGCCACATGCGCGTCTTGCATGCATGCTGCTTCATGACCCGATCCGTAAGACTTGCTGCATCACAGCAGCGCTGGCCGCTTGCAGCGGTCGACCAGTTTGGCAACGCACTGCTGCGCACTCGAAGCCCAAGGACGTGCTTGAGCCTGAATGTGCGGAAAAGGGCGTGCGCACTTGCCGGCCGTGGCAAGAGCCGAGTGAGTCGGCTCGGAGCGAGGGAGCAAGGCGCCTGACATGCAAGCGCAGCTGTGGAGGTGAAGTACAGGACAAGGCGAGGTGCGCACCGTGAGCCAGACGTGGAAGGTCTTGACGTCTGCAGCGCGTGTCGCCGCCATGTGCTCCGTCAGTTTGCCCTCCACCAGCGCCGCCGCCTGAAGTGCATAAAAGGAATCCTTGAACCAGCAATAATGTCGAGTTACCGCAAGATGCGTGGAGTCCGGCGCCATGTGATCCGTCAGCTTGCCGGTGTTCTACTGCCGCAGCCTGAAATTGAAATGCACTCGGTTGCAACCCAGCGGCTGCTGCCCTGACTAGATGCGCAGCGGCAGGGCCTCAGATGAGGGAATGGTGCATGGTGTGAGCTGTTGCGAGAAGGTACTGGGCCCCTGTCATGGCCGGCGTGTGGACTGATCGTGTTTCCGAACGCTCTCAGGCCATCGCTTTCGGTGCAGTGCCGCCCTGAAACCCAATCAGTGTGCTGTGCGACGCCCCACTGTGAGGCACAGCAAAGCAGGAGGACCCTGGAGAGGCTTGAAGGCCGGAGCAGGGCCCCCAGTGCGGCCAGTGGCTTAGCGCCAGGCCATGTCAAAAGCCAGGACGCCGCAGGTGGGGCATGAAACGTGATACTGCAGGCGACACCTGGTCGTTGATGGCGGGGTCAGCTGCCTGCGTCGCCGCCATGTGTTGCATGCGCCTTGATCAGGAATTGTTGACAGAGTTGTGCCTCGACTGGTCGGAAATGGGCACCTGATCGTCGATCGTGAAGTCCGCCGCCTGCGCCGCCGCAATGTACGCGCGCACCGGGCCGAGGTCCTGGGAATCCGCCGCTGCCGCCACCGCCACCGCGTCCACTGCACGTGGCAGGTGCGCACTTGCATGTCAGTGCCTGTCGGCGAGTGGCTCCCCAGACCGTGCCAGAAGGGTCGCAATGTTGACGTCTGCCACAGGGGTCGTTCTGATGACGCTTCACGTGTTGGGACGGCTCACCAATCGGGACAGGTGCCGGCGTGAGCGGCAGCGTGACGCCAACCGACTCCTTGACCACGAGTTGCCCCGCCAACAGACATTCAGACTTTGGAATCATCAGGCCCTCTCACCAAAAGCCGTGCATGGCGCGAGCGGCAGCGTAATGTCGATGGACTCTTTGAACATGGAGCGGCCGCCGGACAGCAGTGTCACCGCCGTGTCCGCGCGCTGCGGCAGCTGGTAGAACTCGAAGTCGTAGTCCACTACCTTCTCGTCGATCAGCCGTTTCATCGCCTGTTGCATACAAAGACATTGAAAGTTCACCCTGCAGAATGGCAGGCAATCTCAGATGGCACATAGCGGCCTTTGAAGCTCGAGCCTGTGCTTCAGGACTTTTGCAGCCACTCAAGCCGCTCCACTGCACCCACAGGCTGGGCACGACTCGATTCGTACGAGACAGAATGTGGGGTATCGCACCTGTAATCTGGCACCGCCATACAATAGGGCACAGGAGGCGTCGATCAGGTTCTTGATCTAGAAACAAGGAAGGAGGAAGCGGGAAGCACCTGCAGATTGGCGACGCCGGAGGGCGCCAGCGTTCCTGGCGCCATCACCGTCTCGTCCAGCAGCAGCTGGCTTGAGGGCGGCAGCTGCAGCGCGCCGCCGACCAGGCGGTTGGTTCGGTAGTCGCGCCGCGGCCGCATGCTGCGCGCGTTCAGCTGCGCGGGCAGGCACACACGTTGCTTATGCACACATGTGAGAAGGCAAGGCAACCCTGGGCAGGCGGTGGTGCCCTCGTCGAGCCGCTGCCTGTTGCATGCTCCCGCATCGAGCTGCGTGAAAGATACAAGCGGTTGTGCGCTCAAATGTGTCTCCCCAATATGCATTGCCTTGGGCAGTGCGCCGCCGAGCAGGCGGTTGACATAGCAAGAGCGCTGCAGCCGCGTGCTGCGTGCATTCAGCTGCACAGAAGGCAGCGGTCACCCAGCTGTTCGTGTGCCCCCTGCATTTAGAAATGTTGCTATTGACAAAGGAGTGGCTTGAGAAGAACATGCAGTCGCCTGGGTGCCACTGCCAGCCTGATCTCCCGAACCACGGATCTGGCTGGTGCGGGTGCCGCAATGCCGTCGCTGCTTTGTTGTGTTTTCTACGTGAATTTTGAGGAGAGCTTCT
This sequence comes from Deuterostichococcus epilithicus, assembly GCA_033439295.1. Lineage (NCBI taxonomy): Eukaryota > Viridiplantae > Chlorophyta > Trebouxiophyceae > Prasiolales > Stichococcaceae > Deuterostichococcus > Deuterostichococcus epilithicus. The sequence goes on from JAVTLE010000017.1 coordinate 414,178, forward strand.
ACAGGCACAAGACACGGGAAACCCCCTTGAGCCGCAGAGCAGACCCTGGCCGCATTTCGGAAATTGCAATGCCGACGTTGCTCACTGGGCCCACGGAGACGGGTGCAGCGGTGGCGCGAGCCGCCGGCGCCGACACTGCCGCATCCCAACTACGGACTCAGTCATCGTCAGCAGTCCCGGCTTGTTGTCAGCGTCTGGCAGCATAATGACGTGCTCAACTCTTATTCAAGCAATCTTGACCCCTCTTAACCTTTAAATCTTGATCTGGCCTGGTGAGGTCTTTTTAACTCACCAGGGGCACTGAGACGGGCAGAGCGGTGACGCGCGCCGCCAGCGCCGACGCCGCCGCGTCGACCGTTGTGCCGATGCCGCTGAGCGGCGGCGTCGGCCCCCCCGCKGAGTCTGGCCGCGCGGCCGCGACGGCTGCGCCGGTCGTGCCCCCGGGGGCCGCCTCCGGGCAGCCGGTGATGTTGAGGGACAGCACCCCCAGTGCCTCCTCGCCGCGGGTGTGCACCCTGCGCAGGAGGGTTGAGGGTTCAGGGTTCAGGGTTTGAGATGCCGCGCATGATGTAAGTGCCGGCTGCCCAGCAGCGCACACAGCTGACGGCGTACACGGCCGCGGTCGCATCCCTCTAATTACATCGATGCGCTGCACTGAGTCACGGACTGCAGCTTGCCTCGTAGCCCGCGCTGCGGCTCCAGGCATTGGGTTAACGCTCACCCAGTGCCAGGACACGTCGAAGCTGGCTACGAGGCTTCTATGTTTCTCCGTACGGTGCTTCTGAGTTGTCCAGCGGGGTCTGGTCTGATCATGCCACGGGGTTCATGTGTGTGCAGGGGCCCCAGGGCAGCAGGCGGCGCACTCGGCACCGCCTGGACCCAGACAATTTGAGGCTCGCCTGGACGCCAGCTGCAGGAGCAGGAACTCTGCAGCAATGCCTCTTCGAAATGGGATTCTGGACTAACACAGCTTGTGTCGATTCGTATCGGGTTCTTCTGATCACCTGGACAGGAGCTGCAAGAGCAGGTACTCTGCCGCGAGGGCGTCGCCGCCGAGCGCGCCCGCCAGCAGGGCGAGCGCCGCAGCCCGCAGCGCCGGGACCTAGGGGTATGAGTCACAGGTTGGAGGTCAATGACTTTAACAAAACTGACTGAGGACCCCCACTACGGGCGGCCCCTACCGCAGGCATGCATCTCAGCCCGCTGTCATTTCATATCCCGAACCGAGGTGGTGGATCGACCGCTGCCACAGCAGTAGACCCGCTGCCGGCGCGCGTCCAAAGCGGCGTCATTCGGCGCGGTGGACAGCAAAGTGCAGCGTACAGGGCGGCACTGCTGCTCACAGCAGGCAGGAGTGAAGCAAATCACATCCCAGCAAGAATTGTGTGCAGAACTCGGTGTCTGCCTTTTGCGGGCGGGTTTACCTGGGAGGGCTGCAGCACAGCAGCGCCTGCCGCTGCCGCCGGCAGCGCCGACGGCTGACGCGCCGCCAGGATCGCGTGCACTCGTGGCACCTGCATCACGCATGTGATCGTTCATTGTGGTGCGGCAGCCACAGCATGGTTGAATGTGAAGGTTCTTTCTGCTTTCTGCGAGCAGCTGCACAGAGGATTGCATGACGCCATTGTGGGCAGGGTCCGGCAGCCCAAGGATGCCCAGCCCTGGTCCCAGCTGGGGGCATGCCGTGCATTGGCAGTTACTTCCGTGAGGATGGGGCAGGAGTGCATCAGAAACAAGAAGAAAAAGGCAGTAGATGCAACAAGCCGCGCCTGACTGGTGAGCGGCCGGGCTGCCATTTCTTCGTCATACAGCTCAGACCGGCCGCCGCCGCCGAAGCCGTCGCCGCCGCCTTCTGCGCCGGGAGCCGCAGCCAGCTCCGGCGCCCGCGACAGAACGCCCACAAATTCGACGACCTCATTCAGCTTCAGGCTGTCCGCATCATCGTACACCTGCGAGCAGGCAGGCCCTGTTGCAGCAAGGAAGCAAACGCATCCACACAGATAATGGGGTGTGCATGAGCCTCGCCTTAGACCTGCGAGCAGACAGGTCCCGTCGCCATGGAGCAGCAGGGAAGCGGCTGCTCACAAGGTGATGGGGTGTGCACGTGCCTCGTGGCACCACTGTCAGCGAGCTGGGCTGCGGATGTCTTTGCAGCTGAAGGGTGCGTATGTGCCTTCAGACCAGGGCAGCTCGAACTCGGTCGAAAGCAGGGATAGCCTTGTTCCACTCACGAAGACCAGGCAGTCGCCGGAGCGCGGCGCCGGCACCGCCGAGCCCGCGCCCGCCGCCGCGCCGTCGGCCGCCGCATCGGAGCCTTGGCGTCCAACGGCTGCCGCTCCCGCATCGCCTGCGCCTCCTGCCGCGGCGGCGGCCCGCTGGTGCTTCCTGGCKGCGGCGCCGGGCGCCGGCGCCGGGCCCGCGCTCCGGCCTGCTCCGGGGTGGGTGCCCGATCCCGGGTGGGTTGCCCCGCTGCCGCAGCACGTGGCCATGTCCTCCGCCTCACTGTCCGGTTCCTCCCGCGCTCGCTTGCTGGTGTGGGCTGCGCACAACACAGCAACCCATCAAACAGACACTCGTGGTATTGTACCTGATCGGATGCCTGGGACGTGACACCGCGCGGGGGCATCATGCGCTCGTAAACCCTGATCCACGACGCCCTGCTGCCGCGCTCTGACCCTGCATGCCCCGCCCTGCGGGTGCTGCAGACGGCGCGCACAAGGTCCAGGCCGCCGCTGTTGGGTCTAGGAGCAGTGCCCCGGTTGAGTGGCCCGGCTACACTGTAAGCCATGCCGCCGCTGCTGGGTCTAGAAGCAGTGGCCCGGCTACAGCGGCCCGGCTACACCAGAACCCACCGGGCTCGCCGGGCGGCGGCGTGGCAGGGCGCAGCGCCGCAGAGTCCTGCTCTCCCGGATTCAAAGCCGCCACCCAGGCTGCTTCGCCCGGTACAGCCGTGCAGTACAGCGGCTTGCGGTCCCACACCTGCAGCAGCAGGAATTTGCAGAGAGCTGGTAATGCCTGCCGACGAGAACGAGTGCTGGAGGAGTGTATAGAAATGCCGCCACCGATTGCCGCTGGTCGCTGGGATGTGGGCGAAACTGAGCGTCAGCCCTGCAGTGCCGCCAAATGCATCTGCACACGGTCGGGTGTGGCAGGTGCAAACGAGTCGTTGTGCCGTCTGTGTCAGCGGGGGAATGCACGGCCTTCGGCGCAAGTCTCGGAACCTCACCTTCATGTCGCCCTCCGAGAGCGGCTCCGCCAGTGCGGCGTCCGAAAACTTGGTGGTGGCCCAGCTGCCGTCGGGTCGCCGGTAGGCGCCCAGGTAGTACTCAGGGTCCAGGGTGTCCTGCACCTGTTGATTGCGTGATCGCACATCAGCATGAGGAGATGCAGTGGCGTGACGACGGCCCCGCAACCGGCTTGGCCGCCCAGCCTGCCATGAGACGCTGCGGCCGCGCCTTGCTGCCGGGGGGGGGGCGGGCAAGGKACACGAAGAGGATCTGTTGCTGATTTGCGCCATGCGAGACACCTGCCAGGAGTGCACAGGGCAGACGCGGCAGTTCAAGGAGGGCTCACCATGCCCCTGTAGCGCACGAGGCCGCCCTGCGGGATGCTGTCGATTGTGTCCGCGTTCAGGTATGGCACCTGCGCAATGCATGTAGTACTTCAGTGCGCACCGCAGCCAGCAGCTCGCAAGTGACCCGGCCTCGAGTGCGTTCTGTCCCGGCCAACACGCAGTCAGCATATCAGATGCACCGTGGGTGAGCCGCAGTCGCAATGCAAGCTGCTCCTCAGAGAGGTTCCATCATTGGAGGCAGTTCACTGATCGTGATCACCTGAGCCAGCAGTGCAGGGTCTGCAAAGGCAGCCTGGAAGGCTGAACGCACACCCCAGTCGCCAGGTTGGTTAGTGCCGCTTTGCTCGAACGCCTGACGCACTGCGTCGAGCGGCCGTGTGATCAAATTTGCCATCTTGGCGTTTGAATTTTGGCCAGCTGCTGCAGACCAGATCAGAGGCAACAACCGCTGCGTAGGTTGGCTCCCACTAGCTGTGCAATCTCAAATCAGTCATGCGGCTTTGAGGATGTTGTGAATCTGCTCTGCCCCCGAGCAAGCCATTTTGCGTGCATGGTCGCAGGGGAAACCTGCATGAGTGCACAGAGTCCCTTCTTGGACGACGCTGGTCAGCGGTCTTCCTTGACGTTGCTGTGTTGCGCGCAGCAATTGCGTGCGCGCAAGAAGACGAAGAAGACGTCAGGATGGGATGCGCAGCAAGTCGACCGGCGGTTCTGGACGGGAGTGGTTTGCGCACAAAGGCGCTGCCGACCAAGTCTCGCAAGGCGTCGCCTCGCAAGCGAGCCTTGGCATTCGACGGGAAGCAATGTGATAGGGTTCTGTCTGTCGGCCTGATTGGAACAAGTCGGGCTGACGGGACGTCACTGGACTTCGGCTCAGGCACCAGCCAATCGGTGCAATCCTTCACGATTGCCGCAGCAGGTGATGCTGCTTCAGTTTCCGGTTACAATTCTGCTGTGATTAAGCTCTTTCGTTGCGCTTTATGAATGGTTTGAGCGGGAATATGCATGCAGGAATGCGTCGCACCTCTGATGCGCCCGCAGAAAAACCATATGCCAGTACTGCATCGCAAATCCGCTGTCCAGGCCGGTTGCCAGAAGATGAGCCCTTGCATTTGCAGGCGGCGGCCGGCCGTCTGCGGAGAGACTGGGCAGTGCCGGAGCAGCGACGGCGCCGCACGAGCTCAGCGGCGCCTTTTCCCTGGGCTCATCACTCGGATCTCTAGGGTCGTTGGGATCCAATGCCTCTTCCCTCTCCGCCACGGCCCGCAAGGGCATGTCGCAAAGCCTGCAAGCCGCCTCCACCGCGCCAGTCACTGTTCCGGACCCGGCAGTCGCCGTAGCGCCGACCAATGCGGCAGCCAAGTCGGCCCCCGGCGGCGGCAGTGCACTGGCTGCGGTGGAAGCAGCGACGCCGCAATCTGTTGCGGCGCAGGCTCGGGCGTTCTTGCAGCAAGCGGCACAGAGCAGGCCGCAACGGCGCACGTCCACCAACCTGCTGGCCAGGATCTCGGAGGCCGGCAGTACATACGCCGCTGGAGAGTTGGCGATTTCTGCTGCCGCCGGCAAAGGTGCCTCGGCGCTGGTGGCTTCAGACTCGACCACTGCAGGGGATGCCGAACCACTGCAGACGCCAGGCCGAACGGCTGCTGAGCTGCCAGAAGGCTCAGCGCGCGGTGAGCAGGGCCCCCAGCCCGCAGAGCGGCCTGCGGCATCTGCAGGCGCAAGACAGGCGGATGCCTCCGCAGCTGCAGAGACTGACGCCAGTCCTGACAGCCCGCAGCCGTCAATTGAGGCAGCAGGAGCAGCGCCAGCAGAGCTAACACTCCTGGCGAGCTCGCTGCCGGAAGACCAGAAATCCGATTCCGATGCGACTCATCATGACAAGCCTCGTCCGCCAGCGGCAGAAGCTTTGCTGGGGGCGCCGTCGCCGCAGGAGAAGCAAGACAACACGGCAGCTGCGGGTGCAACCTTGGAGCGTACTGGCGCACTGGAACACAGCAGCCGGCATCTTGCAGCCACCGTTCAGTCAACATCAGCAAGCAGTGGGCTCAGGGCCCGTTCCCTGCTGTCGCGCCAGACCGGGAGCAGCGCGGCGACCGCGCTGGTATGGGACGAGGTGCGTGCCCAAGTTGCTGCTGCACCAGGAACCCTGTGAAGGGCCGTCAGAGCGAGCCGCCGTGAGCCGCACCGACCTCGTTGCAGCGGTACTCTTGTCTCGCCGCGTGCAACAAAAAGCAACGGTTGGGTGCAGACAGTTGGATGATGTCAAGACACACAGTTTTCGACACCCACCAGTCAGGCGCTGCAGGGTGGGAATGAGACGCCCAAGGACGATGATGCATTTTGGGCGAAGCTGGAGGCTGAGAGCGGGCGTGCCACCGGAGGCTCGAACGCGTCCGCCTCGGCTGCAGCATCATCGTCATCAGGGGTGCGCAGAGGGATGTTGTATGACTGTGAGCCAAACCGGCAGCCGCTTGCAGCTTGGACGCAAAAACACACTTTGGGACTGATGCAGCCTAGGTGATGCCGCCTCGTGGGACCCTTTGCCACATTTCGACTCTGCTGAGACGGACAACACGACACATGTACGACATGTTGAACTCTTCTAGCTCGCGCCGCTAACTCCCGCCCACGGCGCAGATGCCGCCGTCCATCAGTGAGTGGATGAAGAGCGTGCGCAGCCTCGCCGGCGGCGCCCTGGCGGCGCCTGCAGCAACCGGCAGCGACGCCGGGCAGCAGTCCATGCGCGACCTCGGCAGTGTTGGCGGCTGGCAGGCGCTGGCAGCCCAGATCATGGACGAGGTGTGACTTGCATAAAATGTAGTGTCTGCTCAAAGCAGCAGCATGTCGCCAACTGCTTCCGCATGACTGTCCGCGTGTTTTGCTGCACTGGACGCTCTGCTGATATAGTTGTTGCCTCGGCTTGACACAAGGCTGAAGTGCTTGATTGGCGCTGCCTGTTTGAAGCTGGCGTCAAACCAGAGGATGATCTCCATGCCCTGCAATGCTGCTGCGCCATGATCCCTACAGGGGAGGCTGACGGTGCTTCACGGTGAGGTGCACCCAAAAAGGGTGCCGTTAACATGCGCAGGTATCGGACGGCATTGGCTCCAGCGGCCTCTGCAGCGGCGACAACCCCTTCCCGCGCTCCAGCCCCTTGCCGCTGCAGACAATCGAGGCCCGCCCTGCGTGAGGCCTTGTATGTTGGAATCTGCCGCCCAGATGCGCATGGCTTCGAGCATGGCTCTACAAAGTATTTGTGCCTGCAGCTCCCTGCCGCGTCAGCATAGGTACACAAATACGCCTGCACGTTGGAATATCCTATGCATCCACCCGTGCGCCATTAGTCTCTCGTGTTGGTCTGGATCCGCATGGCAGGGGCTGGCCTGCAAGAACAGGTTTGACACACGCAGGCCAGGAGGCAAGGCGTCTTGCACGCATCCAGCACTGGGCATATGCTGTGCTCTCATATCAGTGCAAATGCAAATGTGTGCAGGGGATACATTCACATTCAGTACGAGATAGGGGAGGAACTGGGAGAGGGCGCCTTCGGCAAGGCTTACAAAGCCGTCCGCCGGCGGGTGCGCTCAATATGGTTGTTGGCTCGTGTTGCAGTTATGCCCATGAGAATTCTGTCGACGGTGCGGGATTGTCACTCGTCTTAAAGACAGGAGCTTCAGAGGAGATGCAACAGCCCTCATCACTCTGCATGGACTGATGCTTTTTCTGCCCAGCAATATGAATACATACGGGATGCGCCGCAGGATGGCCAGGCGGTCGTGATGAAGACCATGACACGCGCAGTGCTGACCGACAAAGACAAGCTCGAGGTGTGATGCAGCTTGCTGCTTGCTGCTGAAGTGGTCTTCGCTGGAGAGGGTCTCGAACAGTCTACGACGCGAACCATCACCGCTTCAACCACATGTGCTCTACTAGTGTTTGGCAGTGGCGACATGCATCGTGTGGACCCCTGCATGCGCTCAAGCTGATCGTTTCTGGCAAGCAGCTGCCTCACGTTACCACCACTGGCAACTTTACAATCACCCTCGCACACGCCTGCCGACCCACCAAAAGTGTGCCTTCTTTGGGCCAAGGGGCCACCCCTTTCGGACCAAGCATTCGACATTACTTGATGTTGACCGTGTGACCGTGCCACCTTGCTTTTCTGGCTGCCAACAGGCCAAGAACGAGGTGCGGGTGCTGGCCGCAATGGACCACCCCAACATCGTGCAGTACTTCGAGTGCTACGTGGGCGCCAACGAGGGGCTGACCATCATCATGGAGCTCTGCGACGGCGGCGACCTGGACGGCCAGATCAGGCTAGTCTGTGGATAGTCATTTAGAGACTTTGGGAATTCGCGCATGGTTTTGGGCATCTCCCTTCCTCATCGTCATATAGCTGTGGCATGTCGGCACCGCCACGGCCTGATCAACCGTATAACGCTGCAGTCACAAGTGAGTAGGTCCATCCCACTCTGACCCTGAGCGCTCAAGGAGGGACAGACCGCGTCGTGATGGAGCTGTGCCACTACGGCGGCGATCTCGATGGCCTGTTTCGCAGGCGGCAGGCGGGCAAGCTCACGGAGGAGGACGACCTTATGCGCGCCTTCGTGCAGATCATGCTCGCGCTGCAGTACGTGCATAGCAAGGTGGGTGCTTTGGGGATCCTTGCAGTCTTTGGAGGACCATGGCAGGAATGTTCAGAGCCTGTGCCCAGCAAGGCGCACATGTTGCAGCGCCGATCGCAATGATTCTACCCACTCCCCGTGCCCAGCTGTCGTGGACGACCCTTTTCGCTTGGCAGACATGAGGACGCCGCCCGCTGACGGCTTTTGCTGGCACACGTGGGCGACTGTGGCTACCTGCCGCACTGCTGAGCCAAACGGCCTGCGGTGTGCCGTCGCAAGCACTGGAACCGATGCGGTCACACCAGGCAGCGATTGCGAGGGCACGATATCAGGTGACTATGCTGCCGTCCCTAGCGCGCAGGGCGTCGTGCACCGGGACCTGAAGACCAGCAACATCTTCTGCTGCGAGCCGGCCACCTTGAAGCTCGGCGACTTCGGCATCGCCAAGGAGCTGACGGATGCGGGGGCCCAGGCGCACACTATGGTCGGCACGCCCTACTACATGTCGCCCGAGCTGCTGCAGGCGCGTCTTGGAGTGTTCCGAAGCCTCACAGAAACCCTTCGAAATCATTCTGAATTCCATTCGAATGTAAGCAAGTGCGCACAGGCGCACACTGTGGTGACAACTGCTTGCCGGAGCCAGTTGTTGTCGCCCGAGCTGCTGAGAGTGGAGTTTATGCCATCTGATGTTGTGTGACCCCAGACCCAGTGTTGAGACCCGGGTGCACAAATGCTCGAGCCCTGTCGCTGCGCCGCACCGTGCAGTGCTGTTAGTGCGTTGCACCACGACGGACTGCGGAGCCTCCCATTAGGGGCTGCGATCTTGCCAATATACGAGACTCTGTGCACTCCCTTGCGGTCGGTGTCGGTTAAAACCTTCGGCGTCGTCGCGGCATGTCCCACAGCTGACCCCGCCATTCGAGTCTTTGGAAGGTTCGCCACCAGCCCTCGTGCCCTGGCACAGGGCAAGGCGTACAATGCAAAGGCAGACGTCTGGGCTGCGGGCTGCATCCTGCACGAGATGGCGTCGCTGCGCAAGACCTTTGAGGCAGCCAACCTGGCGTTCATGTACTCTCGCATCATGGAGTGCGCCTCCGCAACATCCTGTGTGCTGTGTGAATGCGTCCACCCGGAGGGCCATCTATCACACCCATCTTGTCTGACGCATTCAGGCACTCCCCCCATCCTGCAGTGCACCCCTGATTGTGCATTGCCTGAGCATTCGATCGACCTTCAGTGGCGTCGTCCTGCATGCCGTCAAGGTTGCTTGCCTGCCCATCAGATGTCGTGGCGCTCCAAGGAAATGCCCGAGAGGGAGTGCTACCCGTTTGTGTGTGCATGGCTGCGGTGCCGCAGCGGTGGGCGCAGCCTCTTGCTGCCAAGTGAGCCATGTTGCTGACGTCCGGCAGAGGCCGGTACACCCCCATACCGGCGACCTATTCGCCCGAGGCGCACGAGCTCGTGGCGGCGCTGCTGCAGAAGGACCCGCGGGACCGGCCGGCGGCGTCGGCGGTGCTTCAGATGCCATACGTGCGGCACCACCTGCAGGCGCGTGGCATTCCCGCAGCTGCGGCAAGGAATGCACTCTGCCTAGCTTCTTGTCAGAGGCGCTGTCGTTCACCTGCATGTGCCTGGTCGGCTGGTGAGCTGTGGACAAAAGAATGGAGGCGTGCGTGTTCTCCGTTGCTGTTTCGTTGTTGTCAGCAGCTAAGTCTTGCTGTCGAGCGCAGGCTTACAGCGCGCACATGCGGCAGAATGCGAGGAAACGCCGAGTTTCCATCAGGCGCTGCCTGGCCGGCCACCTGGATCAGCAAGAGGTGGACCTAAGAATCACTCCTGCGAGGCCGCGGATCAACATTGCCATGTCAGGATTGCCATTCGCGATTGGTCGCACTACTGTGCTGCGGCTGCGCTTGCTTCCTTGGATCAACTTTTTGTGACCGAGGAATTTCCGTCATCCCGATGGTTCACTCGTGCCGCTGCACACTTAGGCAGCTGGGCAGGCCACAGCAACCGCTTTGGAGCACAGTCAATGTGATGAGATGATCACAACAAATCTTGTACGCTGCGCAGGCAGCCGAATGGGCCGCAGCTGCAGCAGCGGATGCACCGCCGGTCGTCAGCACAGCCAAGGAGTCGGTGGCTGACCAGGCCTTCTTCGGAGGCAGCTCAGGATCCGCCAGCTCAAGCAGCAAAACCTCATCCGGTAATGATGCATTACTAGTACTGTAATGCGCTGGCAGCCGCTGTGAGCACAGATCTTGTATGACAGACCTGGCAGGAGCAGTCATGGAAGTGCTGCAAGATGTGGCTTGCTGTACGGGCACCAGCAGATTATTAAGAGGCAATTTACTGCGCAACAACCGTCTAAGATACCAGGTGGCCGCATAGCTGTCCCCTGACTCCTGGCCGGTCTCATGTCGAGACATGTCCGCGCCCACTGGTTTGCTGACAGTGCACCTAAATTCCCTTACGTGCAGGAAGCAGCGGCAGCTTCTGGGAGAGCGGCGGCACAGGCAAGGCAACAGGAAGCAGGACGGGCCGCACACTGGACGACCTTGCAACGGAGAGGTGATGCGCCGTAAACTTGGGCATTCTCTTCTGCTGCTTCAGCTGCAAGTATTGCCGTCAGCATTGGGCAGCTCGAGGTCTCGTTCTGTGGCCCGGCTGCTGCCGCCGCCATCACGTGTGCGTGAAGCGCGCGGTTGCCTGCATCTCAGTCTGCGACCTCGAGTGCATTTCTGCATGCATCTAAATTCATCGCCTCCCTCGAGCCTGAGAGTAGATGGAAGCAACGCCAATATGGCGAATGGGGCGCGGCCTCATCAGTCGACAGATCAACACATTTTCGGTCACCAGCACGCTGTTTCCCCATGGACATTGTACGCGCAGATGCAGTCGGGTATGAAGGTGCGCATGGAGTCAGACCGAGGGGCGTCTGGGTTGGCCCTACGATGTGGCCCATTTGAGTCTTGAGCACCAGTGCTGGTCATGCCATCCCCGCATTCCCTCTTTGCACACAGGTACGTGCGGATGGCAGCTGGAGATGACGGCGTGCCTAGAGGCGGTCGTAATGCGCGAAAGGGGCAGCGGCCATTTTGACTCAGTCGGTTTGTCTAATGTAAGAAGCGTTTGCATCAGGTAGATGCGGACGCAGTCGGAGATGAAGGCGCGGCTAGATGCTAATTGGGGAGCGCAGAAGTGGCAGCGGCCCTGTTTGACACAGCTTTCTTTTCACACGTCAGCACCGTGATCGGCTGAATTGTTCCACTAGGTTTATGCGGACGCAGTCGGAGATGAAGGCGCGGCTGGATGCGGACTGGAAAGCGCGGAAGGGGCAGCGGGAGGCGGCACAGGCGGACGCGCTGGCCAAGCTGCGGGAATTCCGGGAATCAATACGCATGCAGCACAGCTTGCCAGAGCCAGCACCAGAGGCACGATTTGACTCTCATGTGTTGTGCTTTGGCAGACCTGATTAGGACGCAGCTGACCAGTAGGCTGCAAGCTCGGGAGGGTGGTGAGGGTGACAATGCTTACTGTTCTGGCTTTCCTGAAAGGTACGTGCGGGTTTTTATTGCGGGTTTCTAGGTCTGCTGCCTCCTATGCTAGCACCGTTACCGGCAACATGCCGCATCACGGAGCCCCATCCCCGACTTGATGTAATTGCCCACCCCAGCGTCAGGTTTCTTTACGTGCGGATTCTCTATAATACATACGACTATGCAGCGCAGAACGCAGCACCGGATTCGATCTACTTTCTAAGAGATCCCTCCTGTGGGTGTGCTGCAGGCCATGTCGGCATCACAGCGTGCCGCCAAATCAGAGGCGGCCATGCAGCCAGAGGTTCCTTCACTTACAGCAGTGCCCGTAGCACAGCAGTCACTGAAGAAGGGGCCTGCTTGTGAAGACGAAGCAGCCCCAACAGCGCACACCAGTGCAAGCCCAGGCGGGCCTGCAGGCGAGGCGCTGCCAACAGCAGCCAGCAGGAGTAGTGCGATGGCAAAGCCGCCGCGGAAGAGCCGCCTCTCAGTGACAGAGTCGATTCAGCAGGGCAGCCAGAGGTTTGCAGTGAGCCTTCCACGTGCACAGCGGCGCTGCAGGTGACATCGCTTGAGGTGGCACCGCCGGCAGCCAAGTGCACAGCTCGGCCGCCTGCAACATATTCGGTTGAGGCAGCTGCCATGTGCTCAAAGACATAGGTGCAGCATGCTGGAGCTACCAGACTGCAAATTAGGCAGCGTCAGATAGAGGTCAAGACATGTGCTCGTAGAGCGACCTTCGAGGTCATTGGTTTGATGGAATTTTGTCATGGAAAAGGTGATTTTAGCATGGAAAAGGTCGATCTCGAAAGGCAACTTCCCCAATACAGAGTTCGTCAGGTGACTTGAAGGCCGGTGATGACCACTATTTCATTTTGTCACTTGGGCTGCTTCCAAACGCACGCCCACTCCTGTCCACGAAGCCGGCCAGCCGACCATTGCATATTCCGCCGTGCTCAGGCCCTGACGTCTGGCCCTGAAGTCCACAGTTGCAAAGTGCTGCTGTCACATTCAGTTCTGCAACTTGCAAGAGAGGGACCGCCTCAGCCTTTATTCGAACATGGTTCACCTCGAAGTGCCTGATATGCAGCCTTCAATCACTGACCTGTCCGATGAGGAGCTACTGCTGGTCTTCCGAGGAGCGCAGTCGCCACTGGACCCATTCGATTTGGTCAACTGCGGACTCACCTGCCGCCGCTGGTGCAGCCTTTAGTGTGTTGCCATAATGCATGCTGCGCTGATCCAGACTGCCTGTTCATCATTGGTGTGCGTTGCCATGTACGTGTTCGTTGCCTGCACTCCGGTCTCTGACCAGCTCTTACCTGCACAAGGTACGACCTGGCCAGCACCAACGAGGTATGGGCCAAGCAGCTGGCGCCTCCGGGTGCGCATCTCTGAGGTCTGCCGCTGCATCGTATCTGAGCAGGCCTGGCCTTGCATCAATCTTAGGCACACATTTTTCAGACCCCTAACAAACGACATCCTTGACACCGGGAAGTGCTGCAGCAACCGGCGCTATGCTGAACTGTATAATGGGCAGGATCAGGGGGCCGACACAAGCGTTTGTGCCGCTGATTGGTAGTGTTGTTGTGCCTGCGCTGCAGCTTACCAACAAGACGACATCACGGTGCTGAAGGAGAAAAGTCCCACAGGCTGCCGGGACTGGTGGCTGCTGCAGGCAGGGTTCCTCTGAATGACCTGCGCACCTTTCTTGACAGTGTGCCTGTGCCTGAGCGATGTTGCCGCGGCAAGTAGATGACGCAGCCAGCCTGCTTATGGCATCCCGCGGCTGGCAAACGAACTGCCTGCAGGCACTTATTGGCCTCATGACGCTCTTCGCTGCTGCCTGCCGTCAGCAGTCATCACCACTAAGCAAGAGAAAATGAAACGGTCTGCAACGCGCCTGATGGATGCTGAGGGTGCCTGCACCCCTGGCTGCTGCCGTGCAGCACTGGCTGCAGCAGCAGTTCTGGAAGGAGTACCACCGCCGCTGCAAGGACCAAGCCGGTGGCGACGGCGGCACGCTTACGGCCACCGGCTGATCCATATGGTGTTGAAGCAGCTCGCTGCCCCCAGCGCCGCCTTCTAAACTGACCGTGATCAAGTTGGCATGTCAAGCGGCCACCACTCGGCGCAGCCGCCAGCTAGCAGAAAGCGCCGCCGATCATTTCGGAACGAGAAGAATGGCACATGATCTGCATCAGCAAGGGTGCAATCACAAATCAAGCGCGTACAGTCTTGTTTGAAAGTGATCAGCTCAACCCAATTTGTGGAATCCTGCCCAAACCCTGGTTGGACCGGGTCCCCAGGCTGCTTGCCCAGCGGGCATGTTCGACAGGCGGGTAGGGTTATTATTTCGCACCATCAACATGTATGGACGCACGTGAGACGCTGGACAATCGGCAAATCTGGGACAATCCAGCTTGATTTGCCCTGCCGTAGCACATCTTCTCGGCGGTGATCTCGAGGCACAGCAGAATTGCTCAATCTAAAGCTGCTTTTCGAGGCAACAGAGAAAAGTAGGCCTAGAGTTGTCGATCGAGCTACGGCCAAGCGCATTCTGAAGGCAAATCCTGACCGTTCAGATTGAGGTCGTCAAGCGTGCTGAGCACGACCTTGCCGAGCAATGTGCACTCGTCGCCAACATCTAGCCGGTGACTGATAGCGATGAGCAGGGCCCCGCCCGACCTTCCGAAAACGTGAACTGACATGCAGGCAGGAGCACAGTTTGAGTTGGTCACCATCTACGACATGCGAGGCAGGCAATCCTTGCTTTCGACTAAGCATCATCATGGTGGCCTATGCGGCTGAGATGAACATGTTGCGCATGCCAACACAACCACACATTGTGCTTGGTGAGGAGTGATCGATGCAATTTGCATGGCTGCAGCAGACGCACCGGCGCACGGGGTACCCTTGCTGCCGAAGCAGCTCAACGAACAGCAGCTGTACGAGATGCAGCGAGGCGGGCTGTCGAGGTGTGCCGGACTCGCAACATTTAATGCACAGGCGAACCGTGTTGCGTCCGGTAACATGACACAATGCTTCTGCATGGTCAGTGCCCTCAAACGGAAACCTTCATTCTGCCGGCTGCTGCAGGGAAGATGCAGTTGCAGCGCTTGAGGTCGCAGATAATGACGGCGATGCCGCAATGCTGTATCATGTGGCAAACCTGGACAAGGGAGGTGCAGTTAAGGCGGCGCCGGTGACGTTCATTGACAGGATGGTTGCAGTCGGGATCGAAAAGTGCGGCAGCTTGCTGCCACCTTTGGTTGCTAGATTGATACTTGATTACGACCCAGTTAAGCTGCAGTTGCGCTGCAGCTATCCTGCAGATAAAGCACAAATTACTCAAGTCAAACAGATCAAGTTTTGTGCACGTGGAGAACTGACCCTGATGCATCAGTACCACATCTCTGCAGGACCGCTGCAGAGGCTGCGCTTCGCCACTGTGGCGGCCGCGGGCGTGAGGCGATGCTGTTTGCTCAGCACTGCAAAGGCAAGGGAGCCACGAGCCCGGCCTCATCCAAGAACAGTTTGTGCATTGCCAGCGTGCTGCTGCAATTCGCAGATGACACCGGCTCTGAAAGGTGCGTGACTACTGTACATATTATTGGCATCACCATCTGCAGTGTGAACAGGAGGATTGCCTTGCATGGCTTTGTTTCTGAGTTGACTCCAGGTCCGTCTGCAACTGACGACACTAAATCACGGTTCGTGTGCACAGGCGGCGAACGCAGCAGAAGATCAACACAGGACTGCTCGAGGTCACGACAGTCCTCCAGAAGTTTCTTGCCGCCTCTGCCGTGCTGGGATTTCTGCCAATGGTTTCTAAGGTGCGCCTGCGTGCATTGGTACTCTAATTGCTGCAAACCTGCAGTAACTACGGCAACCGTCCAGCATTCAAGGACTATAGAGCAGATATGATGCTGCTCCTTGTACTATGTGCAGATCGAACGCGTCCAGAATCCTGCGGTATTTCGGGCCTACAAATCCCACTGTGCGCAAGGTAGGTATTGATTGCGTCTGAAATCACTGGCAGGTGATAGCGTCGTAAGACCACCACGCAATGCAAGCTCGACTAAAATTCGTGACATGCTCTCAGTCAACTGTACAAACATTGATACTGCAACTGGCTACCCGGGGACGCTGAAATTCCATGGCACAAGCAGCGCTGCTGCGGCACAGGCGAGCATGATGCATATGACCAGCTGGCTTGAGCCACAGACTGTCATCTTCGGACTGTCTTCCTTGTCAGTCATCATGACGGAAACCCCAGTAACAGTCTCAGAGTTGCTTTTCCAGGCTTTTGCAACAGGCAATTCACCTTTCACATTTTGGGCAGATTGCGGCGTCCGGCTTCAGCGTGGCCTGCAGCCGCTCCAATGGACGCTACACCTGGTTCGGCCCAACGTCCTTCGTGTCGTGGAGATATTGCCACAGCAAGGTGCGACATGCAACGCTGTCTGATGCCTACATACGTTGTCAAACGAAACTTGCAGCGTGGGCTCCTGCGGTAGAGACAAGCCAGGCTTGCCAACTCCCTTCCATCGCCGCCAATGTGACTGGCTACTGCCGCAACGGCGCATGCATCACTTCGTGTCAACACAGGAGGCACGGACCGCTGCGCTGTGCAACGTTGGTCTGACGTTGTGTGTATGGCTGCAGGAGGCGCGAATCGCGCGCGGCCAGGCGACAGAATACAGCATGCTCATGGCATACGTCTTGAGCGCCGCGAAGCCCCACGGCGCGAGCAACCCAGATGAGATTGCGGTCACATCTGCCGACCACATGAGGTGCACGGCATACAGCGTGCGCTTCACAGTGCACACGGGCTGAGCCCCCTACCAACAGGGCCGGACGTTGCCTCCGCCTTACAGCAGTGAGACGCTGACGAGAGCTGCCGAGCAAGGATGATGGGATGCGGTGTCCCGTACACCACGTCAAGGTGCGCCTGTGCCACCAAGCATGGTGGGATGCATGTTATGCATCATATGACGTCAGCTTGGTACACGTCGAGCGTCTGCAAGGGACGACGTCACCAGCAATAAGTGCCGACATTCGCCATCCACTGACAACCTCATGACCATGCCGTAGGCCAGCGGCCTCTCCTGGGATGACGATCTGCCATCAAGCCTGACTAAGCTGGTACTGCTGCAAGACAGAGTAGACCCATGGCAGCAGGAGAACCAGCAGCACCTGTTTGGCGGCTTTGCCAAGGCGCGGCTGGCGTCAATCGGTGCTGGTTCGGAGGCGTCACTGGTTGCTCGCTGTCGCACAGGGTTTCTTTCGTGCATGATTCCCGGATGCCTCTCAACAGCCAAACCTGCCGACCATGACTGTGACCCTGGGCTGGCCTGCATCGTGTATGCGTGAGTGATTCTTGTAGATCAACACGGTCTACACATTCTGGACGTTTTCCGCGCGCGCCAGCGCAGCGCCACCAGCAACTGTTAGCCAGGAGCAGCTGTGTCTCCTTGTGTATCTACCGCATAGAAACGCATACACTGATGGGCCTGCTCAAGACCAGGCGTAACACGGAGAGAGGCTCGCCTGGAGCAATGTAAACATGGTCTTGAAGCTTGCCGGAAACTATGCCGGCATTGCGACAGTGCGACCTTCGCACGTTTCAGTGGGATACAGCCTTCCGGTGAGCAGGCGCGCCATCTTTGGCTGACCCGTGCTGGGCGTGCTGAGCTCATTCACAAACGAGGCTCTCTAACTTTAGGCACAAGCATGTACAGCTTCTCTTCCAACCAAGCGGTGCACGAATATCGGGCCAGGTCGCAGCCTGACACGTTCGGGCCGGAGCAGCCTCGAGCCTCAGCGTTGCAACGATCCCTAACCGGCCCTGTGCAATGCAGACTCAGCGGTCTCGCTCACGTGATGCGGTCGTTGTAGAGTTGCCTGATGACGTTCTTGAGCACATCTTGGCCTGGTTGCCCGTGCGAGAAAGGTGTGAAGGGCATTCTCTACAACATACCGCGGCAGAATGCTTGTACTCGTACACTGTTGCAAAAGTTGCCAACAACCGTGCCTACATGCAGGATACAAGCCCAGGAGGTATGCAAGGCATGGCACGAGCTGCTGACGCCAGAACACAGCCCGCTGTGGCAGGCGCTGGTCCTGCCAGCCTCATCCGACAAACACTGGATGGCAGTCCATTTGAGCTGCAAGGAGTTCGACTCGATGCAGCAGTGGCTGCAGCGGTGTTCACCACAGCTGCGCCAGCTGCAGTGCAGTGTCCGCTTCGTGTTACTGGAGGTACGCGCACCCAGGCACTGGCATTGGCTCTTCCGCCGCATCCTGCATTCATGTCTTCCTGGTCTCGGACTGCTGCCGAACAGTGCGCTTGCAGCCCTGGCATTGTGAGAAGAATACAACCTGGATTCTGCCCATTGAAAATTGATTGCGCCCCGAAATGCAGCTCGCGGAGGAGGAAGCGAACCTGCTCAACACGGTTTTGGATCCGCTGTGCTGCTCTGCGCCGCTGGAGGCCCTGCGACTGGACGGCTTGGCGGGCGTAATGCTCACTGGCACCAGCCTGTCGTGCATCAGCTCCTCGCTTAGCAGCAGCCTGCGCCAGCTGGCCATGATTGGTATGGAGCAGGTGCCGCACAGCGCTGCACTCAACCTCATCTGCAGCCTGCCGCTGCTGCAGGTGTGACATGCTGCTGCCCGCTCGTCTGGAACACTGCATTCAAAATGATGCGTGTGACGAGCTCCGTCACTTTGCCTAGAGATCGGCATGTCGAAAGAGCTTCAGCCTGATGGCACAGCAGGCAGACAGCCTTGCACACGTGGATATATTCCCCGCGCAGCCAGACACGCATCCAGGACAATCCACGTGCAAGTAGCCATGTAACTGTACACTTCACATCTCGATGTGCAGGACGTGGTGGTTACTTTCCGACGATAGCATAACTTATTGCAATGACCTTTGAAAGGCTGGAGGAAGATGGCTTTCGGGCAAAGGACCCGCCAAACCCGTTGCTCACATTCTGACTAACTATAGTGACATCTATTTTCGATTTTATGTTCCAGGACTTGGCGATGACCTTCAACAGGCTGGATTGCGGCGTCTGGGCGGGAGACCCGCCGGACCTAGTGCAGCTGCTCGCCGCCGCCGCGGACCACTGCCCTGCGCTGCGCTCGCTGGCGCTTGCGGTTGGGAACAAACTGGGCTACGACCAGCCCTCCGCCAGGCGTCTGCCAGAAACCCTGTCGGCGCTATCGCGGGTGACCGCCCTGGCGCTGCACGGCGTGCCGCTGACCGGCTTGGGCCCGCTGACGGCGCTGACCGCGCTGAGCCAGTTGTCGCTGGTCGATTGTGCGCCGACTGGCGTGCCTGGTGGCCAGCCGCTTCGGCATTCGCTGTCGGCGCTCACAACCCTGCACACCCTGCAGGTGCGCGGAAAATTGCGTGGAAGTGCTGCTGATCATTTCCCAAGCCTGAAGAGCCAGAAACCAGCGCTGCACGAGTTCTGTGCCTGCAATTGTTACTCAGCCACTGGCTCCTTATGTCATTCACACACATGTTAGGTAGCTGCAACCTGGTCAATGCCACCCACCGGTTAATGATCAATCTTACGACTCCGCAGGCCAGTGGCCTGGCCTGGAAGGACGACCTGCCGTCGAGCCTTACCAAGCTAGTGCTGCTGCGGGAAACACAAGACCGATGGCAGCGAGATGACCAGCAGCGGCTGTTTGGCGGCTTTGCCGACTCGCGGCTGCCAGGGCTGACGGCGCTGCGCCACCTTGCTATTCGTGACGCTGATGGGTGGCTGCAGCCATACATGCCCGCTATCGTTGCCGCGGCCAGCACCATGCCACACTTGCGCAGCCTGCACCTGGTGAGTTACCCATGGGCATGCCTGCGCTGTGCTTCGCGCTACTCTGCGGCATAGCGTCATGCCAATGCTCATGTCAATGAATGGCAGAAGGCTCCTCTTGCCATGGAGTTTGCAAGCCAGGTGCAGCTGCGAGCTTTCACACAGTGCTGGATCGAACGATTGCAGTGCTGGCCGCAGGTGGGTTGCGGGCTCAGGCAGCTGCCGCCTGACCTGACAGGCCTGGCGGCGGTGCAGCTGCTGGACCTGCGCGGCAACAACGGCCTGGTGTGTAACGACGAGGCGCTTGTAACTGCCGGCCTTGATCACCTGACAGCCTGCCGCACCGTCGACCTCCGCATCGGCTACAGTGTTGTACCATTTGGGTGAGGCACGCTTAGTTATCCTTTGATATCTGACTCCTACCCAAAGCTGCATCTTGGGAAGCTGCATCGGAGACTTGGATGTGCTCTGCGCAGGGGCTCACATGCTGCTCCGCCATGCCTCTAGTATTATTGCATGACAATTGGCGCACAGGCTGCGTCAGCGCAGGGCAAACACGCATTTTTAGGCGGCCTGGTGGGCGCACCCTCCTTGTAAATCGTCTAACATGTGAAATGGCACCATCAGTCGGAATCTGGCATGTGCATGCAGGCCCGGCAAAGTGGCGGTGCTGGCGCGCATGCCTGCACTGGAGGTAGTTGTGTCCGCGGGGTCCACGCATGGCGCACACGAGGTGCCGATGGCGGAGCTCAATGCGCTGCGCGCCGCGCGGCTGCCGGTGCTGCCGCCGGTCCGACTTGTCGCGGACTGCGACGAGTCGTGCGTCTGGGGGCGCGTCGACGTGAAGCTGCCCTTTGAAGCGGCGGGGCCGCTGCTGAGGCAGCAGCTGACGTGCGACGTGCTGCAGACCGCGAATGATATCCATTATTGAGTTTGACTCGGTTGCCGGTTTCCGGTTGTGAAGATGACTGGGGCCTGGAGGAGGAGGCCGATGGTCGCACGAGTCGGACTGTGACTCGTAGATGTCATAGAAGTAGGTACTTGCCAAGGGAGGAAGCTGCAGTGGCGGCTGTTGTTCTTACCTCGGACAATATTATAGGGGCTGGCTACGGACCACTAGAGGGTGTTTATGCTGCCTTGGAGAAACTGCACGACGATGTGCTCCTGCAATTGACATTTGCCTGCGACCAAATTGAGCGCCAAGGTCACATGCATCGATCGCTGCCTTGACCCATCTCACACGCGCCGCTTGCTTTCAAGAAAAGGGATTGTCTTCACATTTCGTGTTGGCATCTGCTGCCCTACTGGCAACGTTGTTTGCCATGTTTGTGCGCTTACCGAGTCCTGCTAGACATGCAGGTATGTCCGTTCCCCCCTGTACCACCAAACATTGTAACTGCACCGCTTGAGCCTCGCCGCACTTTTGATCCCCTCCGCTCCCTCTTTACTCATCATCAAAATTGCCCCGAAACCGCCGCCCTTGAACACGGTGCAGGGCATCCTGCCACAGCCGCTGCGTTTTGCGCACCTGCAGGAATGACGCATCGTTCCATCAGTCGCGACCGGCTCAGTCGCCAAGGAGCACAGGGCTTGGTCCATCGGATTCTTAAACGACACGTTGGAAGTGGAAAGACGCCTGGAGTCCTGCGGTATTGCATGGCAGCCAAAGTGCACATGCGCAGCATGGCCAGCGCTTTCCAAGACACAGTGCCAGTCGTCGCAGTAGGACTGGCTGCGCTGGTGATTGGTCGAGCACGAATTGCAATGCGCGACACTGGGATAGCGAACAGTTGGCTTGCCCATTGGGCATGCGGCCCGCTGTCTTCATGCGCATTTGGGACTTGCCCAGAACGCCCCACGCCTGCGCATAGCACAGGAATGATAGCCTGTAGTTGGTGTGCACGCCAGCTCATATCAGGTTGTTGGACACCTCATTCGCACTCGGAGAGGCCAATCTGGCACCGACGCGGCCGCAAGCAGGCGCTTCCCTCCTTGCACTGCGCCAGCTGCGCGCAGCGCATGCTCCTGCAGCAACGCCTGCGTCGGCCGGTGGCGGCACCGCATACCGCATCATGCAGTCGCTCTCAGGCTGAGAGCATTCCGTCGTGCACCTGGCCGGACCTGAACACTCTCAAACAAGCGCACCTTGCAGGAGGGACAGGCCCTGGTCCTGCTGCCCTTGCACTTGATGCATATGGTCGGTCCCCGCTCCAGTCGTGACGCCGCCTGCGCAGGGATACAAGACCATGTTGTCAAACCTGGCGAGCAGGCAGCTGCCGAGAGCTTGCAGCAGGCCAGTGCTGCTACCAAGCGCGCCGGCCTGTGAGACGTTCGGGATCAGTGGGGCCTACGCAGTCTGCAGAATGCCATGTTGTTGAGCGCAGGCGCATGGTGTCACAGGAGGCACCATGGCGGGGCTTCAACGCCAGGTGGCTGAGTCGCATGAGCCGCAGCACTATTGCGCACCCCTTTGAGGAGGCTGCTGACAACGTTCTGGAGGATGCCGCCCCCGCGGCTCATCACAATGATCATGTGAAGGCACATGGGCACCATGGCACACACGCAGCGGAGAGCTGCACAGCAGAGGCGGAGCAGGCTCACACAGCTCGTGAAAACGCTGTGCGTTGCTCAACAGCCAACATAAGCGCAGGTGCTGGACCTTACATCAGAAGGCGGTCAATGCCTGTACCAACAACCCCGTGCCTCATCGCTGATGCTGCTGCTGCTGCCGCTGCCCGCTGCCTCCCGCTGCACTCTAACGCCATCTCCCATGCTGCAAGTCCAGCGGCCGACCTCCTGGCGGCGCTGGCGCACATGCCAGCGTTGGAGACGCGGACGCCGCTGCCGAGGGACAGCGCTGCATTGCGCGCCTTTGGGGATTGCACTCTGCGTGGCCATAGGCGCTGCTGCCTGCGCGGCAAGCGCCCGGCTGTAGTGAGGCGGAGCAGTGGAGCTACTGGCTGTGCACCACGACTTTGAGGCAGTCAGCCCGCTGATGGCAATGCGGCTCGATCACCAGTTTTTGTCGGATGCGCGACTGGCTGGAAGCTGGTGCTAATCTCGATGGCAACGGTGTTGGCGAAGGCGCTTGGTGGGGATGCTTCCCCAACCAAAGTCTGGTTCTCAATGCTGGCGCACCCAATCTCGGAATATGCGGAGGACAACGAGGATCACAAATGGTCGAATTTGCCTGAGTGAAGGAGATGTTGTCAAGATGTCAGCGGCAGCGCCAGATCACTCTTGTTGTCAAAGCCGCCACCATCGAGCATCCTCACCATCTTGCCAACAGATAATCAGCAGAGGCCACAGAGACAGTCTTTCAGGCGAGAATGTGCTGTGCCGGAGAATGTGAGTGTGGAGCTGCTTGCTATCGACACGTGCTATGCGTGCTGAGCTCTGGTATACATGTACAGGGCTGCTCAAATTTCGAGGCACAGAAAGCCCTGGCTTGGCGGCGCGGCATGCACAGCAGCACTCACAACCTAAATTTGCACGAATGATGGGCCAGGTCGCTGCAGACAGATCCGGGCCGGATCATCAGCTTGAGATCCCTGCATTGCAGCATTTGCGCTGGCCTGTGACCTGCGACACGCAATGCAGACTCAGCGTTATTGCTCACAAGATGCGGTCGTTGCAGAAGATGAAACGTCTGTCAGTCTTGCAGAGCTGCCTGGCCACGTCCTCGAGCGCATCTTGGCGCGGCTGCCCGTGCGACAAAGGTGTGCATGGCTTTCTGTTAACAGACCGCAGCAGAATGCTATTTGCTGTTGCAATACTCGCCAACGACCGTACCTGCATGCAGGGTACAAGCCCAGGCGGTATGCCAGGCATGGCGCGAGCTGCTGGCGCCGGAACACAGCCCACTGTGGCAGGCGCTGGTCTTGCCAGCCTCATCCAACACACATAGGATAGATCTTAATTTGGACTATGAGGAGTTCGCCTCGATGCAGCGGTGGCTGCGGCGCTGCTCGCCGCGGCTGCGCCAGCTGGAGTGCAGCACTCCTTGCATGGCATTAGAGGTGCGCGCACTCAGGCACCGGCACTGGCTCGTGCACCGCATTCCGCGTTTCAGTCGTCCTCAAAACCATGCTGCCGACTATGCTGCCGGCAGGACTGCCGAAGAGTGCACGTGCAGCGGTGGCATTGCGGCTTTGGATGCAGCCTAAAACTCGGCCATTGACAGGATAACCCGTGCCCCCAAACGCAGTTCGAGGAGGAGGTGAGCCTGCTCAACACGGTGCTGGTGCCGCTGTGCTACGCTGGGCTGCTGGAGGCCCTGCGACTAGACGGCCTGGCGGGCGCAGCACTCAACGGCGACAGCCTGTCGTGCATCAGCTCCTTTCTCGGCGGCAGCCTGCGCCAGCTTGCCATAATTGATATGCAGCAAGTGCCGCACAGCGCCGCACTCAACCTTGTCAGCAGCCTGCCACTGCTGCAGGTATGACATACTGCTGCTCACTCGTCGGGCACAATACACTCAAAAGTTCGTTCGTCACGAGCTCCGCTGCTATGCCACTCATTTGCGTGTTGATTGAGCTGCAGCCTGCCGGCCGAAGTGCAGACGGTATTGCACAGGAAGACATATTCGTCCTTCAGCCAACGACCCAGTCAAGGCCATCCACCTGCAACTAGCCATGCAGATGAACACCTCATATCTCGATGTGCAGGAGCTGGCGATGACTTCCAAACAAAGCACAACTCTATGCACAGGACCTGGCAACCGCCGAGATGCTGGGGAAGGATGGCGTCTGGGCGGAGGACCCGCCGAGGGAATCACTCGCCTTCTGAAAGTCTGCAACGATTCGTGATCTCTGCCTGCAATGGTGTCCAGGACCTGGCGATGACTTTCAACAGGCTGGAGGACGATGAGAGCGTCTGGGTGGAGGACCCGCCGGAACTGGTGCAGCTGCTCGCCGCCGCCGCGGACCACTGCCCCGCGCTTCGGTCGCTCGCGCTCGCGGTTTGCGACGACATGGGCTACGACCAGCCCTCCGCCAGGCGTCTGCCAGAACAGCTTTCGGCGCTATCGCGGGTGACCGCCCTGGCGCTGCACGGCGTGCCGCTGACCGGCTTGGGCCCGCTGACGGCGCTGACCGCGCTGAGCCGGCTGTCGCTGGTCGATTGTGCGCCGACTGGCGTGCCTGGTGGCCAGCCGCTGCGGCATTCGCTGTCGGCGCTCACAACCCTGCACACCCTGCAGGTGCGCGGAAATTGCGTGTAAGTGCTGTCCTGCTGATCATTTCTCAAGCCTGAAGAGCCGGAAACCAGCGCTGCACGAGTTCTATGCCTGCAACTTGGATCAGCCATTGACTCCGGGCGTCAGCCACACACAGCTGTCATGTAGCCTGCCATCCAATCAGTGCCGGCATCCGCCATCCACTGACCAACCTCATGACCATGCCGTAGGCCAGTGGCCTCTCCTGGGATGACGATCTGCCATCGAGCCTGACCAAGCTGGTACTGCTGCAAGACAGAGTAGACCCATGGCAGCAGGAGGACCAGCAGCGGCTGTTTGGCGGCTTTGCCAAGGCGCGGCTGCCGGGACTGACGGCCCTGCACCACCTTGCCATTCGTAGCGCCATTGGGTGGCTGCAGCCGTACGTGTCCGCTATTGTTGCTGCGGTTGGCGCCATGCCACAATTGCGCAGCCTGCACCTGGTGAGTCACCGGTGGGCATGCCTGCGTCATGCCCCGCGCTGCTGTGCCGCACAGCGTCATGCCACTGCTCAGCTCGATGATTGGCAAAATGCTCATCCTGCCTTGCTGTCTGCAAGCCAAGTGCAGCCGCGAGCTTACGCAGAGTGGCACCTCCACGATAGATGGCTGAACCGTAGTGCTGGCCGCAGGTGAAATGCCGACTCACGCAGCTGCCGCCGGACCTGACAGGCCTCGCGCGGGTGCAGCTGCTGGACCTGCGCAGCAATGCGGAGCTGGTGTGTGACGACATGGCACTTCTGACCGCCGGTCTGGATCACCTGACAGCCTGCCGCACCATCGACCTTCGCACTGGCCGGTGTAGATATCCCTTTAGGTATGTCGCACAGTGTTCTCCTATGTTTTCTGACTCATTCCTTGTGTGAAGCCGCGTCTTGGGAAGCTGCAGGCTGGGATGTGCCCTGTGCTGCGGCCCATGCGCTGCACAGTCAGGCCTCTAGAACGTCGCATGTCAGTTGTCGCACAGGCTGCTTCAGCGCTGGGAAACACACGCTCCAGGCGATGCGGTGGGCACACCCTTATCCATTGCCTGCCCCGTGAAAGGGCAGCATCTGTCGGACATTGGCAAGTGCAGGCCCGGCGCCGTGGCGGTGCTGGCACGCATGCCCGCACTGGAAACAATTGTCTCCGTGGGGTTGACGCGCGGCGCACACGAGGTGCTACTGGCTGAGCTGAATACGATGCGCGCTGCGCGCCTGCCGCCGCCGCCGCCGCTGCGGCTGGTTGCGGACTGCGACAAGTCGCGCGGCTGGGGCCGGGTCGACGTGGAGCTGCCCTTCGAGAAGGCGGGGCCGCTGCTGGGGCAGCAGCTGACACGGTCTGTGCTGCAGGCAGTGAGCGATTGTCACTATAAGGTTTGATTCGGTTGCCGGTTCTGGTTGTGAAGGGCTGGGGTCCGGAGGACGACGAGATGGTCATGCTTAGCATGATTTGAACTCTGACTCGGAGTCGTCACATGCCAGTGACGAAGGATGATGGCCGCGGTGGTGGCTGGCGAGTGGTAGCTGTTGGACAACTTCCTAGGAGTTGGCTGCGGACCGCTACAGTAGAGGGTGTTTCTGCTGCCTTGCGAGAAGTTGGACGACATTGTGCTCCTGCAATCAACGCTTGCCTGCGGCCACATCGAGCCCAAGGCCACACGCGTTGGTCACTGCCTTGATCCGTCTCACATGCGCCGCTCGCTGTTAAGATCGGAGGTTGTCCTCATGTTTCATTTCGGCATCTGAAGCGCCACTGCGCTGCTGGCGACGCTCCTTGCCATGTGTGTGCGCTGATCAATCCTGCTGAACATGCAATATCTCCGCCGCCCCCTGCTAATCCGTCTACCATCCACACACCAGCATATGCAACTACACCGCTCAAGCCGAGCCGCACTCCCAAGCTCCCTCCGCTCTCCACATTACTCGTCGTCGAAGTCACCTCGGAAGCCGCGGCCCTTGCACACGGTGCAGGGCGTCCTGCCATAGCCGCTGCACTTTGCGCACCTGCAGATATGATAGCATTGTTTCAGCAGTCGTGACCACCTTCGACGCCCAGCAGCACGGGCCACCAGTTTCGCAAATGACACGTTTGAAGGTTTGCACATGGCTGGAGTCCGGCGCTTTTGCACAGCAGACAACGTACGTGCACATGCGCAGCACGGCCAGCGCTCGCAAAATTATGTCCTCGCAGTAGGCCTGGCTGCATTGGCAAGCGGCCGAGCACGAATTGCATAGGCGATACTGGGGAAGCGAACGATGGCTTGCCTGTTGGACACACGGCCCGCTGTCTTCATGCGCATCTGGGACTTGCCCAGGACGCCCGATCCCTGCTCGCAGTACATGAAAGACGAACTATAGTTGATGCGCACGCCAGATGCAATCCACTTCTTCACCACTTGTTTCGCTTCTCGCCAGGAATCGAATCAGCTGCTCCTCGCCAGGAATCGAATCAGTCAGCTTTGGGCACTGGCGCGGCCGCAGCAGGCCATGCCTCTGCATCCTACAACGACGCCTGCGCCATTGGGCGGCGGCACCGAATATCGTATCAGGCGGTCGCTTGTAGTCGCCTGGAAGCTGAGACCTTTCCGTTTTGCATCTTGCCGGACCTGGACACTCTCAAACAATCGCACCTTGCAGGAGGGGCAGGCCATGGTGCCGGTGCCCTTGCACTTGATGCACGTGGTCGGTCCCCGCTCTAGCCGCGATGCCGCCTGTGCGGGAACACATGATTTTGTCGTCAAACCTGGCGGATAGATACATGCCGAGACTTCACGGCAGGCCACGGCTGCTGGGTACGCCGGCCTGTGAACTCCGGGTTCAGTGTGGCCCAGCCGCTCTGCCGATCGCTGGGCTGCGTTGCGCAGGCGCATTATGTCACGGGTACAGGCACCATGAACGGGTATCTCGTCAGAGGCTGAGCCGCGTGAGCCGCAGCGTTATTGCGCACCCCTTTGAGGAGACTGCTGACAACATTCTGGAAGATGCCGCCCCGCGGCCCGGTGGCCTCCTGTCCCGCCTGCGCCACCGAGCAGGCCCGCCAGTCAGCACACGATGTGCAGGCCACACTGGAACAGTCGCATCGGGTGATCTGACTTCCATCACGGGCTTCTTCAGGCTCCTCACAATGATCCATCAAAGGCGCGCGGGCGTCGTGGCACATACTGGCAGTATGGTCCACTACGGTGTGACAACACAGCGGGGAGCTGCACAGCAGAGGCGGCACAGCCTCATGCAGCTCGCGGAGTCAAAAGTCGATGCCAAGGCTGGTGCTGACATTCATACTGCGTCAGAACGCAATCCAATGCAGGAGGTGCCACTTACCTGTGCCTCATCGCCGCTGCTGCCGCTGCCCGCTGCCTCCCGCTCACGCTGCGTCGCGCTGGGAGTCGCGCTATTATTCCTACAGGTGCAGGAATCAGTCTCTCCGGGATGGCGCAGCATCGGCCGCCGTGTTGCGCTGTGCCGCCGCATCTCTGGCGGTTGTCTGCCGCTGACTGCTGGTCTGTGACTGCATGATACCGTGCAAACGTTTACTGGAGACCGAGCACTGGCAACTGATTGCATGACTGCGGCAGCAGGCAACGCTGGCGGATTGGTTTCCCACTGCACGCAGGTGTGATTGGTACAGCAACGAGTTGCTGGACACACTTTCGGCCTGCTGTGCTTTTTACGACGCTGCGGCGCGGCACATGCACCAGAAGCGATGCAGTAGCACAATTGCATGTACTCAAGGTCTGTAGCGGACTGGAAAGTGCGATCACTGTGCACACAAAGATCAATGAAGATCGATTCGGGGGCGATGATGCGGTGTGCGGAATATGCGATGCTGCGACCCTTGCCCGATGCATGGCGCTAATCGGCGCTGCAGTGTGGAGTCCCTCTGTAATCTGTGCGAAGTTCACTTTGACATTGCGAGCATCCATATTCCAGAGGGTCAGCAGAGTGCGGCACTAGATTGAGCGTGTCGGTACTTGCCATGCAGTAGCACGTTCACTTCGTGACACGCAGTCACAAATCGAAATGGGGACGGTTGCGACTTGAGAAACCACTTTGAGTGAATATCCAATCGCAACCGGACGGAAGCCCAGTGAGTGCCCAGAGATATCCGAGCGGTGGCCCGCCCTGCCGCTGCTGTGGCGGTACTTATCTGTCAGCGCGGCGCACACAAACCCGACCTATCGCCTCGCGGGTGCGAAATGGCAGAACAGGGTGGCGCGCAGGGCTCGTCAGGCCACCACAGCGTCGTCATCATCGGCGGCGGCCTTGCAGGCCTGTGCGCGCCTCTCACATGACGATATGCATGCGGGCTCTGCAGCTAGGTTGTCCAATACTGCCGACATCCGTGGGAAAGTCCTGCGGGAAGTTCCTACGGTGGTCAGTCGCTCCTGGCGCGGCACCAGCAGCCCACCTGGCCTGGAGCGCGCCGGCCGTCAGAGTCGCTGCTAATGCTGCCGCGGCATAGCCGGGCTTCCGCCACAGCCTTCCTTGTCCTCGCTGCCTGAAGCCAGATTCTCAAACGACACCATCAAAACATCAAAAACCTACTGCAAACACTCTATTGCGCCTGCAGGTATGCGGCCCGGCTGCTGCTGCCGCATTTTCCAGACCTGCTGCTGGTGGAGGCGTCCCCCCAACCCGGCGGCCGCATCAAGCAGGTAGATGATCTGCAGAAAATATCCAGATTGCATACCAGGAGACTCTAGGCACGGTTCTCCTGTACAGCACCCACATTTCCGGCCGCATCAAGCCAGAGGGGCGCACTGGACCAAGGCGCAGTCTGCACCATGTGCATATGGGCGCGGTCACCAGCCATCCAGCTGCCGAAGTGCAACGTAGGCTCAGCAATTGAGGTAATGTTGAAGCTGCCCGTTCTGCTGCCGTCAGGTTGAGGGCATTGCGGAGTGGCCAGTGGAGGCTGGTCCAGAGTTTGTGCACGGCGGCAACCAGCTGCTCAAGGTCTGTAGATCATATTTTATATATTATTATGTGAAGTTATATGTGTGTATCGCTGGTGTACAAGAAAACTGCGAAACACGACAACCGACGACATCACGTTTGCATCCTCGCAATGCACACCCGGCTTGGCTGTTGCTGCAATGTATTGGGCATCGCCCTTGGGCATCCCAAGACTTGTCTCGCGGCGGCCTCAAAGCGGGTCTGGTGGCCACCACAGACCCGTTGCTGCCAGTCACCCTACCATTTCCAATTTTGGGGGAGGTGGCCTGCAGCCACAGGACCATGCGCACATGACCCATTGGGCGTGGAATCAGCGAAGTGTGGCTGGGGTGCAACCGAGGCGTGCTCCGACTCGTGTTCGCCTTGCTGCAGGGCCTGCTGGCGGAAATGGGATGCACGCTGCGCGGGCTGGCGTGGCCTGACCACTGGTGGTGGCCTGCTGATCACCGGCTGAGCCGGCCTGGCACACAGGCATGCGTTTTGCACAATACGCTCGAGACTGACGCTCAGCTCCCCTAACATGATGAGGCATCGGCGAGTCCCGCCAGGCGCCGGCTGAATGCCCCTCATGCCTACGTGCAGTTGCTTGAGACTCTCGCATGCTGCACCAGCCAGCTTGCGAGGGGAACTGCACGAGGAAGTGTTTCATCTTTCTCACAGGATGCAGAGCTGGAGTGGCTGGAGGAGAAGTTTGGCGGCATCGGCGAGTCGGCGCTGCCGACGCCAGACATCTCGGCAGAAGCCTGGCTGCGGCTGCAGGTGCAGATGCGTATTGGGATCGAAACATCTACTCTACCAGCAACGCACATTGATGCTGCATCACGTACCAGCGATGTTGCGCCCAACCTGAAAAGCGCAACAGCTGCTGCTGCCCCTGGGGAAGCCGGTAATTGCTCGCCGCAGCCTAGCAGCAAGGGCATTGCGGTATCGTGCAGCAAGCATTGCGGTATCGTGCAGCGGCAGATAGATGCTGTCGTCAGCCCAGCTCACCCAGAAATGGCAGACAGGCGCCAACGCACCTAGCTGAGCCGACCAACTTTCTGCTACAGGGTGCCAGCGGGCGGGCGCTGGCGGCGGCGGAGGCGTGCTGGGCTAACGACTTTGGGTGCGGCCTGAGGGAACTGGGCGTGCGCGAGTTGATCGCCGAGAACAGGGCTTGGGACGCCGGTGCGACCCAGCTGACCATTCGATGTTTGAAATGCTTCGCGCTGCCGGGCGCTGGCAGCGGTCTGCCGGGACGTACTCTTGCTCTCCCTGCACACACACTGTGGCATGAGAGGGTGGTCGCGGATGCTCTGGGACACCTTAGCCACAGTGCGGACCTTCACCCGAATCAAACGAGCAAGCCGGTGCCCACTGGTCGCTGCGCTCTGTTGACAAGCTTGTCCAGTCATCGTCCCCTGCAACACCGCCACGTCTTGAACTTCAAGAGCGTCTGGTAGCATGCTCCGTGGCTGCACCGAACTCCAACTGCCAGCCGCCAGATGCCGGGCCCGCAGGCGAGAGCCATCTGCTGGTGGACTGATCGTTGGAGCACAATGCCAGTTGACCTTGCAGCACGATCAGTCCACTGATTCCATAGTCCCCGGCCGCTCCTGCCGCAGGCAGGAGCCGCCGGCTGTGTGTCAGTCTGGTGCGGGACATTGCGGCAATTTTGTTGATAATTCATTGTTACGGACCTTCAAACCCTGCACCCAACCCTCACCCCTGCAGGTGAGAGCTACCTGCTGCTCGACAAGTCGCTGCGCAATTTGGTGACACACCTCGCAGCGCCGCTGGCGGGACGTCTGCGGTGCAGCTGGCCAGTCAGCACGGTGGCATGGCGGCCGAGGGAGGGGCGCGGCGGCGGCGGCGGCTGCGCATCCGCGACGCTGCACGGCCCGGCCGGCCAGACGCTGCGCTGCGACCGGTGCACCGCCTCTGTCCAAACCCGGTGTCCGCTCGCTGTGAGGAGCTGGGATTTGCGGCGGCTGCACCATTGCCTCGCGTGCAATCCTGATGTATGCCAGTGCTTGAAGTCTGTCAGCACATATGTGCATTGCATCTTGCATCTGCAGGACCCTGTGCCAAGCTTCGTGCTGGAAGAGTGAACCTGGCGGGTAAATTGGGTCTGGCAGAGTCTGGACGTCAAACAAAATCATGGAAACAGAGGAGCTTGTGCAGCAATCCTGGTGAAAATGCCCCTGTGTTCGCTGTAGAGTGCTGGTCACTGCGCCGCTGACGGTGCTGCAGTCTGGCGACATCCGCTTCCAGCCGCCGCTGCCACCGCGGAAACTGGTACGGTGATTCTTTGGGCAATGCTGCCGCCTAGCCTCTGGCGCTGGCCATGCCTGTTCCTTGCCTTCTGTAGCACTGACAGCGCTGTGAGCGGTGGTCTGGCATGTCCTCGTCAGACAGCGAACATGATAACGACTTCTTTTGACGCCATCGCGCACTCACCCGCCTGCAGGCGGCCATTGGGCGGCTGCGGATGGGGACGGCGGTCAAGCTCCTTATGGGCTTCTCGCATCCAGGTCTGCTGCCGCCTCTCCTGCACTTCTGGGCTCCAACCACGCCGGTGCATTCGGTGCATCACTTGGCAGCCGCTCCCAACACGAAGGTGGCTCCTCGCTCAGCAGACCAGCCAGCACGAGGCCGTCAAGTTGGAGTGTGCAGTGTGGCCGGAAGGATTCTGGGACGCCATTTGCCCCAGCGCCTTCCTGCCGGAGCTGTGGGTCACATCCTACCCCGCGCCAATGCACCCGGCCGTCACCCAGGTGCGGCAGACCAGCAGCGGCGGTGCCGCCACCAGCAGCGGCGGGAGCGGCGGCGGCGCACGTGACGCCTCGGGAGCTGCAGATTCATCTGGTGCAGCGGCGGGTCAGCCGGGCGCCGCGGTCGTGACAGCAGCCGACCTGGCGACAGCTCCAGCCGGAGGGGGTGGACATGACCACGGCACCAGCAGCGGCGGCGCACAGCCCGCGAGCGGCGGCGTCAGCGGCGCGCTCAGTCCCAGCGGCTTTGCGGCTGTGCCGTGCGGCGCTCCAGGCGGCAGCAGTGGGTCGGCGCCGGCGCCGGCGCGGCACTGCGTGACGGGCTTTGCGTGCGGCCCGTCAGCTGCGGCGATATCGGCGCTGCCGCCAGCGGAGGCAGTGCGGCGCGCGCTCGCTCAGCTGGACACCATGTTCGGTGTGCATTCCCTGCAAGTATCCCCTCGTACACAGGGCTTGGAAGTTGCTTCACTTCCTCAGCTGGTGCCCTCCTGTGCATTTCAGCATGCGCCAGTCGCCGCCAGGCGCTGCCCAGCCCACGCCGCCTGTCCTGCGCCCACTGCCACCTACCAGCACCCGCATCATCGCTGCAAAGACCATGGGAGTGCTGGGTTCCATTCATACCTCGATCGGTCACTGCAGGCACTCTGGAGCGACCGCGTCCGGCGAGCGACGCCTTCACCCATGCTGCTGTCGTGGACTGGAGCCAGCAGCCCTACATTCGCGGGGCCTACTCCTACCCTACTCTTGGTATGGCGACCGAGGTGCCAAGCCTCCTGATCAGAACTGACTTGCCCATGTACGCCGCCGCGGTCGTGGAATCTGGAAGCCGCACAATGGAAGGGCTGTTCCTGCCGCATGCTAGGCGCACACCGCCACTTGTCTTGAGCATATTACCAAAGAGCAATCTGCTCGATCATCTGGCTGGACTCGGACATGTGGGGCGCCAGATAGCTCTGACGCTGTGGTGGCTGCTCCTGCCGATTGTGGCCGGCTGGTTCAGCCGACCTTGGACGGTGGCACCGCATCTTTCGGCCTTGGGGTCCCTGCCGAAGCAGCTGCTTGCCAAATCAGTCATTCATGAACGTGCGTGCTATCAGAGTCCGCCAAGAGCATTTTTTGGTTCTTGAACCTTTGGTTTTGGCCTGTGGGCGCCGAGCTGCGGGACCGCGATGCGCTTTCGGCGCGCCGGTGGGCCGGCAGTCTCTGTGTTCGGAACCGAATGTTGTGTCCTGTAGAGTGGGGAGTGGTCGGCGAGCATTCGTGTTGACCCGAGCGCAGGCGCCGAGCCGGGAGACCGC
The DNA here is from genome assembly GCA_033439295.1 of Deuterostichococcus epilithicus. Lineage (NCBI taxonomy): Eukaryota > Viridiplantae > Chlorophyta > Trebouxiophyceae > Prasiolales > Stichococcaceae > Deuterostichococcus > Deuterostichococcus epilithicus. The sequence continues at coordinate 447,953 of JAVTLE010000017.1, forward strand.
GAAGCGCTCGGCGCGCCGGTGGGCCAGACGGTGTTCTTCGCCGGCGAGGCGACGCACCCTGCCGTCAACCCCTGCATGCAGGCGCGCTCCTCGCCCTCACACATGGGAAGCGGCTGAGACGCTTCATGCTCAGCAGCCACCCCGGCAGTCCAGGAGCGACACTCTGGCATCGTTGCACTGCGCCCAGCTGTCGGGCATGTCGACTGGTTTGTGGACCCAACAGATGTGCCAAGGGCGGGTGCCGAATCAGTGAGGATGCAGCCCGACAGCAGGGCTGGCCGCGCAGCGCGCACACATCCCTTTCTATCCACTAACCTAAGATGAGGCGCCCATAAATTGCAGTGTGCACCGCCTCGGCATCTTGCACCAGCATCACTGCAGTTCGCAAGCTTGCATGCCGCTGAAGGGAACCACCGTCATCGTATTCGAACATTGCAGTTGCTGGCGCGCAGGCAGCCCTGGAGACGGGGCAAACGGCAGCGGCACAGATCATTGCGGCCGCCGCTGCGCCGCGCAGCGCGCTGTGATGGTTCGGTAGCTGCGGCCCTCGTTGCAGGACACTGCAGCAATGCGGGAGTTGGGATGTGGGAAGATCAGCTGGGGTGGTGAGAGGCAGTGCGCTGAATGGTGGTATGAATTAAAGTCGGGCATGTAGCAAGTTTAACACAGTTCAGTCAGCTTGCTCCGAACAGTGACGAGGAATGTTGTAAAATTGGAAATGGGAATGGTATCAGGCCAGTGCCCAGGTCTCTGGCTGTGGCAATTGAGTCGAGATGTTTGCATGAGTGTGCGCCCAACACAACTTCGAAAACCCCACAGGGCATCGTCTCCATATGTACCACAGAGCAACGCGGTCAGACGAGCTTGCTGTACCAAAATAAAACCTATGCAGATTGTACAAGGCCCAAAACCGATGGCGGCGACATGCGCACCGTCATCTCGCAGCTAAGATACTTCGAGGCTGCTGTCGCCAGCTACGCCGCGGCCGTGCGTGCCGCACGGCCGCGGCAAGCGGCGACACAAGATGTGCAGGAATGGACAAGCTTCGAGAAGCGAGTCACAAGCTAGTTGTGCGACACCAATAAAGCGAGCGTCTACCCGGATATTGCTGCAGATATTCACGTGTGATTCGAGGAACTGGCTGACTTTCAGCCATCTGCTGGCGAAGACTGTGCCACCCAGCATCGTTAAGATGCGAGACGCCGAGAGGCCGAGGAACCTGCAACCTGCAGTCCCCGAGGCGTGAAGCGGTTCGAAAGTCTGGGTTCCAGACGCCCAATGCAAGGTGGATCCGAAGCTGCGGCTGTGGCGGCTGCACAGAGTCCAGGAGGCGCGTCATCGCAGCAGCTCCTCGTACAGCGCCGCATTCTGAGCCATGACTGCTTCCTGTGCGCAGCCCAGAGAAAGGAGTTTGTCATGCTGGGCGAGTCGGGGCGAACCACACGCAGAAACATCGATCCAAAGCACTTCCAGCTGGCAAAGGGTTTCGCAACGATGATCCCAGCACCTTGCGTCTCGAGACAGAACGCTGAGGTGGCCGGCTGTCATGCTGGGCGAGCAGAGGGACAGCCGCGGGCTGCGGTGACGGCTTTGTATATTGCCGGCATTGCTCTCCTCGCAGCCGCAATTCGTCGAACAGCCATGCGGCTCCTGTGTTGGAAAGACATTGAGAGAAAGGGGCGGCACCTCAGGTTTTGAAAGGTCGAAGACAGGGTGTTGGGCCGCCGCCGCGCGCCGGCTGAAGCTGAGACTGCTGGTGTCCACGCCGGCGGGTGGGCAGGCGGCGGCTTGAGACGCCAGGTCCGCGCCGCTGCCTGCACGGCTGCCGGCGCCGCCAAACGGCTGGCGCTTGAATGCCACCCGGCTAGCGAGGTGACCCCAGAAGGCCTCAGAGTCGCTGTCCGAGTCGTCTGCGCCACAGCAGATCAGCACTACAATCAGGGCGGCTGGAGAGGCAGAGCCGGGGTGCAGTCACAGCCGAGCAGCCGGGACCATTGCAACAGCCACCGGAAAGTGCCCGGCATCACGTGTTGCGCTGCGCTCGCGCTCATCAGGCGTGTTCAGCAGGAGGAAAGTGACACGAGGGCGAGACAGGGATACGGCCGTAGCCTGCGGCAGGTGGTACCGAAGGGCCTCGATCCGAGGCAGAAGATGTAGCGCGTCAGCGCTTAAAAAAGGCAGCGCACCAGTGTCCTGCTGCCGCCAGCTCAGACGGCGCGGCACCCACGCCCGGGCCTCGAACGCTGGCCAGTCGGAATCAGAATCGTCACCGCACAGCGGCCCCGGCGCTGCAAGCCAGCCGCTCTCCGTGCTGGCCTGCAGGTCGCAGGCAGCGCAATTTCGTGTTTCGTGCGACGTGCAATGTCAGGTGCAAGCTGCAGGCCTTTTCTGCGTGGGACAAGTCCTACTACCGGCAGGCCTGTTCAGCGCGGACTTGCAGAGAGCAAACCCTAAAGACACACCGAAGGGCCGCGTCAGCAATGCACTGCGCCCCCAGCCCTTTGTAAGATGTGCGTGGCGCCGAGGTCCACACGCGATGCGTGATGTGCAAAGGTTGCCCACCGTGGCGAGGCGGCCGGTGCTGGGCCAGGCGCCCAGCGGCGGGCGGCGCACAAGTGATGCCGGAGTGCCGTCCAGGGGGTGCGACGCGGAGTGGCGCCGSCYRSCCGGCGTGGCGGCGGCGCCGTCGCGCCGCCGCCCGCTGCCGCCGCTCGGGCGCCGMCGCCGGGCCGACCAGTCCTTCGGGTTGTCGCCAGCACAGCAGCCGGACCCCGGCTGCGGGTGCAGCGGGTGCGGGCGGCCGGCGTCGCCCGTAAGCGGCGTGCTGGGCGGCAGGCCTGCAGGCAATGACACGGCATCGCCTCTTGGCAAACGTCCACCCGCTGACAACAGCGGCTTCCTCTTGGCGACCATTACGAGGTTAGACAATTAGGCCCCAACGCTCCGACCATAGCGTCAGCAGCGTCCAGTGCACAGTGCACCTGCGGCTACCTCACTGGCAGGTGACGCACCGTCTTCTGCAGACTTTCCGGTGGAGGCCGTGGCAGCTGCCGCGGCGCCCGCAGGGCCGCTGGTCAGCGGCGGGCGCGGGTCGTCAGACATCGACATGACATCCAGTCGGCTCGCAGCTTCTGTCGCGGGATCGGTCGCGGCAGTGCGCGGAGTGGCGGGAGCGCTGCCCGCCTGCATGCTGCTGGCCCAGGAGGTGCCGACTGCGCCGCCGCCGCCGCCAGGGCGGGCGGCGCCATTGACGCCGCCACTGCCGAGGCCATGCAGCGTGGCCGCCATGCTTGATGCGCCTGCGCTGCTGCCCAGCACGCTGCACGGCTGCGGCACCACGCATGCGCCGCCCTGCCGTGCCAGGCACGGCTGGGTACCCGAGGGCGGCCCGCCGTCAGCGCAGGCGGCTCGCGCAGCCTCTGTCAGCGCCGTGGCGGGCGTCGCGTGCCTCACCAACTGAGACGCCCGGCTCTGCCCCGGCTCGCACTGCCGATCGCCGGCGGCGGCGCCTCGCCGCTGCTCCTGCTGCTGCTGCTGCTGCTGCGGCGGCGGCGGCGGCTTGTCAGCAGGCACGCGGGCGCCCGCGGCCCTGCTGGGCTTTGCCGCCGCTGCATTGCCGCGCTGTGCCGCAGCCGCCGCCGGCGCCGCCCCGGGCAGTTCTGGGGCGGCGGCGGGCGGGTGCCGGTGCTGTGCGAGGGAGGGCAGGTGGTGCCCCCGCCGCCGGTCCTTCCTGCCCCGAGTCGCCGCTGCAGCAGGGTGGCAACGCCCGTTTCAGCGAATTGAGATTTCAGCACATATTGGAACAGCCAGCACAGCGTCCGCGGGCCTGTAGGGCTGCCTCCTACGTGCCCAAGGGCGTCAGAGCTCGAGTGCGTGCAGCAGTACTGCCAGAGCGTTGCAGTGCATAAACGAAAGAAATGGCAGACCTGGCTCGTGGCCTGTGCGGATCGACAGGTGCTTCACCGGCAGGCTTGCCGCCTTGAACACTGCCACGACCTGCAGCGTGAGGAAGATGGCATCAGCGTCCCTCCAATCCACATTTGGCCTTGAAGCATGTCGGGGACACAGCGGTAAGTCCTGCCTCAGGGGCAGCCACAACAGGCTCAGCTCGCCTGACAGAAGCACCAGCACACAACTGCAGACACTCAGGTGACTGCATTCTCACAGCTCCACACAGTGAAAGTGTGACAGGTGCTCATGCCCTTGCCTCGGGAGAATCAGCCCAGTCTGCTGGCAGCGCCGCTTGCTGCAGCTCCTGCTGTGCGCCGCCTGCTGCAGCCTGCAGTTCAGCAGCCCGGCCGCTGCCCTGCAGTCAGCCGATCCGGCGTCAAGGTCGACTTCGCCATCCCAGGCGCGGGACGCAACGCACATGCCGAGCTTCCAGCGCAAACTGCACACGCCGACAGGACACAGGGCACAAGCCAGCGGTGCTGCGTCCTCCGTCACTTGCTCGAAGCTGCATCCCTCCCCAGGGACTGCCTCAAGCCCACAACGCCAGTGCGACCTCCCAGCCTCCAATGGGGCAGCGATGTTGACAGGACGATGTTGACAGAAGAGAACCGACCAGAACCGGACAATAGCCACTCTTCCCGTGGAAGGTCGCAGCTATAGGTGGGCACACGGACCTTACTGCTGGAGGAGGCACGGCCGCTACGCCGCTGCCGCGCTGCGGAGGCTGCTGGTTCGCCAGGCCGGCGCGCTGTCTTTGAGCGCACGCGGCGAACCACGCCGTCCGACGCCGCCGACTGCGCAGGCGCCCGCTTGTCGCGCGGCGTGGAAGTGCCCGCCGCCGTGGACCCGGGGCCATGCCGCTGCCATGCATGCCGCCCGCTCGGTTCCTGCAGGTGCCGACCAACGAACGTCACGAGCGCTGCCACAGAGCCAGGCATATTCGTCCGCAGTATGGCTGCGGAGTTGGAGCGAAGAATGCGAGTCAAAGCCAGTAGGACACCGGGCTGGGTCGCAGCAGTGGCATCCGATATGTCGTGGGCAGGCGGTCACCGACTGAGCTGAAGTCATCATAAAACACGAGCCGCAGCCGTCACACTCAGCCCGTTATACATGCCTAGATGGCCGGAGGGTCGGCCGTGCAGATGGGACCATCCGAAATGCAAAAATGACTTTCGGCGGGGCAGCGGGGGTAGCACCGGCAGCAGATAGATCAGCTTCAGCACGGACAGGAGGGTTGGACGCCAGAGTTCCTCGGACGCAGCCGGTGATGTGACACCGAACAGTCGGCTTTGCCACGTCACAGAGGCCCTCTGGTACTGTGCCCGCCAGCGCGAAAGGACGGTGGGCCCCGACCACCGGGGGGCACCGACCAATGCAGTGTTACCGTGTGTCCTCCCAGCTCGGGCGACGGGCTGCACAGCCGAGGAAGGCATCCCAAGCGACTCTGCTGTTCACTTCGTAAGCGCAGCTTCCGCCTCGGGTAAGCCCCAGACAGGTGTAGGCATCCAACCGCTAGAGGGCACATTGGGTACCTTGTGGGGATGCTCCGCGTCGCCGGTCGCCTGGACCGAAGCGCCCGCGCCCATCAGCGAATGTTAATGACGTCCCGGTCAGCAAGCCGCGTCCCCCTGGTCTCCCAAGTCAACCGTCGGCAGAGGGGTCGCCGCCGCCTGCCCGTGCCGTCTCAAGTCTGATGGCAGTGAGCTCTGTGTCACCACAGCTGGTTTGTCGTCCAGATTGAGCCGGCCACGCCCAAATTTGAAGCCTGAAGACCTCCAACACGGCTGGATGGCCCCTCCGGCGTGCCTCTTGGTGCAAGTACCGCAGCTGCACAATTGCAGGTGGAAGCGGAGTTTACGCCAGCGCTTGTAGATGGGCAGTGCCTCGACGGCGTTGCCTCGGTTGACAACTCAGATTTGGCTGCAAACTTGTATTGGCTCGTTGCGCGGGAGCTCGATGTTGTTTGCCGCGTGCGCTCGATTTCATGGTCTCCCCGCTGCGACTGTGTATTGATTCCCAGTATACCTCCCCTGTCTGACGCCTTATCACTACCCTTGCAAGCTTGCACCCAAACTCGAAGAATTTCACCTCTCATATTTAATTTTGATGCACGCCGTCCATCTTTAGCTCGTGAGCTCATCGCTACCGCAGTCACGAGACCGACACCTGCCTTAAGTTGTTTTGCATTTCTGCAAGTCACGGGAGTCCCGTCACTTTGCCGAAAAATTGCCAGTCCAGTCAGTCAGGCACGCTGGGCCGTTACACGACAAAAGCCATGTGACGGCAGGCTGCTGTATCACGTCGCATGGCAGCCGCGCAAGCGGACCCCAACGTTGTTGGCAAGGTGCTGGCGGCCGCTAAACCGCATGCGACGCTGCAGTCCGTTCAAGAGTGTATAAAAATGCTATTTGTACATGTCTGATCACCGCAACGGACCCTCTCGTGAACTGAACCTGGACAGGTGGTCGTGCCGGGCGATGCGGTGCTGCGCCTACCAGAGAAGGGCCAGGCGCGTCAGCTTATGTGTGCTGTCAAATCAAACGACAAACCTAGTGGAATGAATTCCACTCTTGAAATTCATGTCCTGCGACAGATCGGAGCGATCAGAGTGAATATGCCGAGCACTCCACCCAGAACTCTCTGGTAGAATGGCTCCGCTGTGAAGACTGCGCACAGCCTTCCGCGGGGCAGGGCTCCAGATGGGAAGGGTGCCAATGCAGCCTGAACAGCTCCCACCAATGTGCTTCCTACAGGTGCGGATAGGTCCCGGGCTGCAGCAGTCTGGCGACCACATCGTGGCGAACCGCGCGGGCGTGCTGCGCTCGGCGCAGGGCGGCAAGCTCTGGCTGGATGGGCGGCAGAAGCGGTGAGCGGCCTGTCTTGAAACGCTGCCTGATGTCGCCGGCCCCAGAATAGTGGCTCGAAGGAGGAGGTCACGATGCATGCCGAGGCATGCCTGGCAGGGAGGCGGCTGCTCCCTGGCCGATGCCCGGAGTGCAGTTACAACGGGAGTGCAGAGCTCACAGCAAGCACAAGATGTAGCACGCTGCGGACCGCGCTGCAGCCGGTGCCGGCCCAGCAGTCCGGCCCAGCCGTTCTGAGCCTTGGGGCGCACTGTCGAAAGGAGCTTGGAGGGAGGTGGAGGGCTGGCCCGGCCTGTTTCCTCTGGGAATGTAGCCGCTGACTGGCAAAGGTGGGCAGGCCGGCAGCGGCACCATGTCTCGGACCAGCCGCAGGAACCCGCCGACTGCCAGCGAGTCGGCAGCGGGCACCGAAGCACAAAGCGACACGGCGAAACTGTCAGCGTGCACGCTGTAGGACACGGCCCGCACACGGCATTTGTGGCGGGCTGTGCACCAGAGCTGCTCGCTGGGGACGGCAGAGTGGCGTAGACATGGTGACAGTGTCTCCGCCCTTGTCATGAGAAAGTCGCTACTCCACTCGTCCCTCCGTCCTGTGCTGCAGCTACACGCCGGCGGGCGGCGAGGCGGTGGTTGGAACGATCCTGGAGAAGCATGGGGAGAGCTTCAGCGTGGACATCAACGGGCCGTGCGCCGCAGTTCTGCCCGTCCTCGCCTTCGAGGCCGCCACGGTGCCGCTCTGCACCTGCCCACATGCGCGTTTGGGAAACCTTCAAAACCAAGACAGTACAACTTCCACCAACGCTTCGACCCCTGCGCACTCTGGTCGGCATGCGTTGGGAGGCTCCCTGCCCTTTAGGGTGTGCAGACGGCAGCCTGATGTGTTCTCATGTATCATAGCCGACTCATTATTCCTGCGCTGCCTCTGACGCCGTCGGGTGGATCCCGCTCCTTGCTCCTGCGCGGCACGGTCCCACCCTGCATGGACTTCACCGGAGGTCATCTTCCCTTCTCCCCCCCCCCCCCCATCCCCCTCCTGGCCGAGGACCTTGTCTGTGCACTATGCTGCAGCGGCGCAACCGGCCCAACCTCTCTGTGGGCGATGTGGTGTACGCACGTGTGGCGGTGGCCAGCCGCGACATGGAGCCCGAGCTCGCCTGCACGGACGCCGCCGGCAAGGTGCGGGGTCGAAAAAGTAGAAGAAGAACGGAAAGAAAAGAAAATTCAGGGCTGGAGTGCAGCGCGGGCGTTTGACCCGAGACCGTCCGACCCAGAGTCGATGGCTGTGCATGCATGGGCCGATTATTGGAACTTCGGCCGGCGTCTGCGCCCCGACACCGCGTAGCCCTGCTGATCTGGCGGCGGAGTCTGGGAGACGGCTATGAAGCCAGAGTGCGCACGAGGCTGTGGCGGCACGCCTGCCGTGGCATCAGAGCGGCAAGGCTTTGGTCTCAAGAAATGTGTGTTCTGGCGGTGCGCGGCTCTGCAGACAGTGAACCCTCGCCCGGGCGGTCCGCTGCCCGGGCTTTCGTGCAGGCTTCCGGCTTCCTCCGCAGCTGGCGAGCGGATGAGCATTCTCGGTGCCGGCATTGCAGACGCGCGCCCCAAACCCCGAACTCTGACGGCCCAGTGCGCGCTCTCATCGTGCAGGCGTCGGGCTTCGGCCCCCTGGCGGGCGGCTACGTGTTTTCAGTGCCGACATCGCAGGCGCGAGCCCTGCTAGGCTCGCCGCGGCCGGCCGTGCTGTCGGCGCTAGGTGCGTGCCGGCGTGGGGAGAACCCTGTCGTCGTGTGCTACCCGCCCTCCCCCTGGCCTGCCGCATCCCGCCCTGCGCACATCGCTGGCAGCTTGCCTGGGTGTACCAGGCAGCTGCAACAGCGCACAGCGTGGAGGTCGAGGTCTGTGTGCTGACACGCTGCAGCTCCCTGTGAAGACCCGCAGCAAGTGCATTGCGAGACCCTGCGTCGGCACCCGCAGGAGCGGCGCTGAAGTTCGAGCTTGCCGTGGGGCTCAACGGCCGCGTGTGGGTCGCCTCGGCCGACGTGGCGACCACGATCGTGGTGGCCAACGCCGTTCAACAAAGCGAGGCGCTGTCGGAGGTGCAGGCGAAGGTTTTTGTCAAGGTGCGCAGCGCAGGTCTGGTATGATGCCAGAGGTTGTATGGGGCTGCTTGTTTGGAGTGAAGAGGCGTTCCATGAGCTGGATGCCTGCGAGCCTAGCTCGAAGGCGCCCGGGTGCTCTGGCTGACAGACATTCCTGGCGTGTGGTGCCGTGCCATGCACACCTGATGCACTGTACCATGCCTCTGCGCGGCCGCCGCAAGCTGCCCTTCCGCTTGCATCAGAGCCTTCGCAATGGCATCTCGTGCACTGGCCTGCATACTGCCATGGACCAGTGGAGCCGGATATACTTGGCAGCCAGGTTGACGTGGTGTCGTGTCGCTTTTTCACAGGGCCTACTGGAGCGGATACCAACTGCTGAACCCTTGGAGGCATAGATGCGCGCTGCAGCAGCAGCGTTGCAGTTTGCAGCTCATAAAGGATGTGGGTGTTTCGGGGGAGAGAGGGGTTCAGCCAATGGCGGGCTTGTTGACTTTGTCGCTGACACCGCTGCCAACAGTGGGCATGTGTGGGCGCGGGCGCAGCGGTGGCATATTGTGGCTGGGCGTGAGCGCAGCGGTGGCATATTGTGGCTGGGAGCGGGCGTGTTGGTGGCATATCGTGGCGCTGGCAGGCACACTGCAGCTGGCTGCGACTACTTTCAATGCTGCAACGTCAGCAATATGTGTCATGGCGACCAAGCTGAGTTCCAGCACGTGCGCATAATTTGCCAGTACTGCCAGCAAAGCACACCTCGACGAAGTTGTCGGACAAGTCTCCAACCGACGCATCGCCATTCGCCGGTCAGCGACAGTCCGTGCCACTATCGAGTCAGGATTCGCCGTCATGGCAGCCGACAAGCTGGGCATGTCCCTGGAAGAAATCATCGAGACAAACGCCCAGCCGCGGGCCTCTGGGCGGGGGAGGCGGGGAGGTGCAGCAGCAAAGGAGACAGACGGCACAGCGCCAAAGACGCGGGGCGGCGTTCGCAAGGCAGCAGTCAGGCAGCAGCCTCGGAATGCAGCAGCAGCAGAGGCCAAGGACGGCGGCCGGACGCTACGTCCCAGGCGGAGGCGTCGAGGGTGCGATCTGAGTTGCACACCCCCAGTGCAGCACTTTGTACGTCACGCAGGCGGACGCGTCAGAGCTGCATCAGCTGGAATATCGCGCACGCTGCAGAAAGGGACGTCTCTGGTAGGCGGTCAGCTCGTCAAACGGTGCTGCACATGTGCTGAGGTGGCGCCGCAGCTGCGCAACCCTGGCCCATAAGATCGCTCAGTGCAGTTTGCACACCGCCCGAGAACATGCTTGATGTTAAACTCCATGAGCAGTGCTTGTCAGAGCCCTGGAAGCACAGCACACGCAACTCCCCAATCTGCGCCTCCGCCAGTGTGGGGTGCCCATATCGGCAGGTTTTCGAATATCCTTGAGAGGTGTCGAGCTGTTCAACGGCAGGAGGCTAGAGGCTGGATGATATGACGGACGAGACACCTAAGGTGGCCAGTGGGGCTCGCTGGTATTTCCAACTGCGGCATGCAGACGCATGCACAATGCGCCCCGGAAGACAGAAGGCGCATTTGCCCATTGTTGCAGGAGCCAGACGGGCGAGGACGACGACCTGATAGAAGACGGCCTGAAAAGCGGCGAGTTCATCAAGGTGGGGTTTCTGACGCATTCTTGTCTTCCTGGGTGTCGGAACTTGCAAGGGTGGCCGCTGGCTCTGGCGGAAGGGCCTGGCGGCGCGGCCACACTTCGGCGCCGCAGCAGGAAAGCCTGACACCGTGCCGTGCTCGAAGCGGGTGCAAGATGGGCCAGCAGCCACCACCCTTTGCCTGCAGCTCAACACGATGCAGCCAGGTGAGTGCATACATGCACAGAGCCGCTCAGATACCCTGAGGCGGCCCGTCACGTGCAATTCCTGTCGCAGGTGAGCGGGAGCAGCCAGACGAAGGCGGTGGCCGGCAAGATCGCGCACGACTCTCGGACGGGCCAGCCGCCGGCGCTGCTGGCCAAAGGGCCTGCTTCCCTGAACCAGGCCATTAAGGTGGACGCTGGATCATGGCATCTGTTCCCCTGGTGTCGCCCCTGTCTTCATGCACGAAGGCTGGACGCGGAGGCACTTGCACCCTGTTGCATGCCTGTGATGCACGGCGTGCCGCGGCACCAAGGCAGCAGCAGTGTGAGCCGTCGCCGCCGCCGTCACGCGCCCGGCAAGCCGGCTGCAGCTGCACATGCGGACACTGAGCGCAGGACTCGTTAGGCACTCTGACACCTGCAGGCGGTCGCAGTGGCGCGGCAGTACCTTCGGGATGACAACTCGGACCTCACCTGCCAACCGGCCTTCCGCGACGAGTGCGCTTTGAACCTGTCCTACGATTTCATTGTAGCTTGCCCTTCGCCTGCTCCGCATCTCCAGCAACGCCTTGCCACCGATCGGCTAACGAGAGTCGCTGCCAGGGCCAGGGTGTTGTTTATGGCCATCAATGCCTCTCGACCATGCGGCAAGGCTGTTGGCATTGTTGATGCCTCCAGACACGTGCTTCCAGCGCTCTCCAAACGATCGCCCATCCCTGCGCGCAGCAAGCAGATGGCGAGCCTAGCGCTGTACCTGGCCAAGCGGCGGCCCGTCACCTTCCCCAAGCGAAATGTGCGTGCGCAGATCCTCCGCCACCTCAGCCATGCAGCACCGCCCTGCATTCTGCACTGGCAACGGCAAGCTGACTGCGTTGCCGCAGAATTTTTTGAAGTGTCTAGTTTTTAAAATACCAGCCCCTCTGCCGTCCCGTCGACCCGCCTCCTGTCATCCAGGACGAAGCCCTTGTCACACGCGTGAATGAGATTGGAACGGCAGTCGCCCCTGCACTGCAGGTTCAAGATCTCACTGTGGGCAAAGACAGCAACCCGCACCTGATCGCCGGCGCGATCGCCGCCCGGGTGAGCGCCTGGCTTGGTCCCTTCCCGATGCTGCTGCCGGCATCTACGACTTACGGCATGTTGAACCCTACACTGGGCGCTGGGCGGTAATTGCGCTGACTAGCAAGCGTTCAACCAGCGTTTCAAGGGCAGAGACCAGTGCTGCCCGCGGGCATCGTGGGCATGGGGTTGCAGCGCTGACGCCCACTGTAGTGTCTTGTTGCTCTGGAATGAGGCCCATCCGGTTTTGTCCAAGGTTATTGGATGCAAACCGAGATATAGTGCCGGGTGCAGGTGCGAAAGGACAAGCCAGGGGCGCCAACCGACGTCTTTCTTCATGATTTGTGAGATGAAGTCCTAATTCACTGCTGGCGCAGGTACGTGAGGACAAGCCGGTGGCGCTAACTAGCATTGGTGACCAGGCGGCCACGATCGCGATGCGTGCCATCTGCAGCGGCCGCCTGTACCTCGAGGTAACATCCATTGCTGCTGCCACCATGTATGCGCCTTGCCCACACAACAGCTGGCAGCCGCTGCAGCAGCCCGCAGCGAAACGCACGATCTGCCGCAAGACTGGAGCAATCATGTCACATGCGTGGTGCAGCGTCCAGTGCCGGGTCATTCGCGCTGTCCCCGCCAGGTTGCCAGTGTGTCTTCTTTGCTCTATGTGCAGGATGACAAGTGCGACATCAAGGCGCTGATCGAGTTCGAGAGCGTGGAGAAGGTCGCGGGACGGGGCAAGGGCTCGACGCTGAATGCGCTGCGCTTCAATATTCTGGTGGAGGATGTGTGAATTCCTTTTCCAGTCCTGATGGGTGGAGCAGCACGCTGTGGGACACTGAGAGAGCAATGATAGTGCGCCCAGTATGCCATCTGCTATCATGGCACTCGACGAAATTTCCGCTGCCAATTGCGCTTGCGCAACACGCTGCACCAGAAGTAGCTGAGCAAAGCCCAAAATACTCGGCGCAGGACATCTGAAGTGCTCAAGCCTCCTGACTATGTATCGTCTGACTTCTTCTGTACAGGTTGATTTGGTGGTTTCGTGGTGTGTCTACGTGACGTTGTAGCCTTGAAGTTTAGGGAGGCAGCCATTGGGTTTGGGAACAAATTGCTAAGGAATTCATCTGTTGAACAGGACCGTCAATCACACATACGCTCAGCAGTTAGACCTGAAACTGCCCGCGAAGAGTCCGGCATTCACCAATCCTCTAGCTCGGATGGAAAAGCCGGACGAAATGCGCTCGGCGCTGCCGAAGGCAGCCGCACTGTTTGCAAACCCGCTGTTAGCTTACTCAGCTGGCCAAAGCTGAACTCGTGGTACCCTCCCGATAATGCAGCAGTATCATTACACTGGCGAAAGGTACCTGTCGAATTTCATAAGGGCACTGTCAGCGTCGCCGGCTCCGCCGCCCCCATATTGGCACAGACCAGCGCTACCTAGGCTATGCCGACTGCAGTGGCGGCACCCTCAGACGGTCGGAAAGCCTTCATCCTGCGATGCCACGATGGCAGCCTCAGATAAGGCAGCCATCCCTCTGTGGATGGCCGCCGCTGGCCAGTCAGCATAGGCAGTGGCAGTCTTGAGCCACCAGGAGCCCATCGCTCCACGACCCCCGTCCTCCATGACGGCGTGAAGACCGTGAAGTGGGAGCCGCTATGGTGGCTAGCGGTGCGACTGCCGTCCAGCCGGCACAAGATGTTGCAGCCCCGCAAGCTGCTGCCTGAGCGCCGCCAGTGCTGCCAGAGCCGGCCTCCGCCGCCAGATGCGCGTCACTCAGTGACGGTGTGCAGGTCCGTGTAGTGGGAACCGCCATGGTGGCTCGCAGAGCTCAGGTGGCGGCTCTCGTACTGGTCCAAGTGGTCGGTGCTGCCCACGTGCAGCAGCCGCAGGAAGCCGTCAAAATCGATCTCGTCCGCGTCTGCGCAGGCAGAGGAGGATCACAGCATGACTTGACGCTCGGTGAAACTGCAACAAACGAACAATGGAAGGGGCTGTCTCCACGCAGCAATCGCAGGAAGTCATCGACATACAAACTTGCTTCTGTCTGCGGGGCAGGCAAGGCGTTTCAGGTGGTGCAAGGCAGGCACGGCTGTTCAGGGTGCTGGTAAATACATAACTGAGATTTCAGGCATTAGTGGCGCCAAGGCTTCGAACAGCGCGCCCAGCATGGCGCAATCGACTTTGGCGCGCAACAGGTCTCCATGATATACTCATGTTTTGGCGAGCAGCAAGACATGCCATCAGCGCCAGCCTCGGCAGGGTGGCTCCATTGGTGCGGTCGACTTCCGCACTCGGGATTGTCAAAAGATGAGGAGTGTACGGGAAGCAGACAGCATCAGTCTGATGGGAAGCACACCAACAGCGCCGGCCTCCAGGAGAGCGTCTTCGACTGCGTAGTCGACCTCCGCGCACGGCAGCCGCGTGCGCAGCATGTCGATGAGGTGGGAGGACCGGACGGTGCCGCTGCCGCTGCTTCCGCCGCCGGCTCTGGCATCCCTGCCGTCGCCGCCGGCGCGCTCGATCTCATCGAATGCGCGCTTGGCCGCTTGCAGCCACTGTTCCCTGCGGGGGTGGCACAACAGCACAGCCGGATGAGCGGTCGCAGCACGGACGACGCGGTACTGTGTTGAGAGTGACAGGCGGCCGTGCACGCCGCCGGCTGCGCTGGCAGGGAGCACCACCGCCGCTGTGTGCACTTCCGGTCTGCCATGCCGTAGGTGCTGTCGGTGAGCCCGCCAGCTGTCATGCTGGCCGAATCAGTGCACACGTCCACGTTCAGCATGGCGTGTTGTTTGCTGGCAGGACGCAGGACGATTGGCAGAGGGATCAGGATTCAGCAGAACAGGCGCACCTGAAGTCGACCTGGTAGGCGGACCAGTCAATCTGGGACGCCAGGAAGCCGGACTTCTTCACGAGCCCATCAGAGTGCATCTGCTCCAGCAGGCGCGCCACCTCGGACGGCTCCAGGGCGTACCCGAGGCGCGCCAGGCCCTCCGCCAGCTGCTCCACCGCGACGCCCTCCTGCCCGGATGCAGCACTGAACCCGTGACCCGAACAGCAATGACAATGAAACCAGGACGTGGACAAGCGGAAGGTGACAGTGGTGCACCTGCTCGTCCGGCAGGCAGGCGGTCTGGACGGCTCCAGGGCATATCTAGCCAAGCCCAGATGCAGAATCTCCATACTAACAAAGGTTTAAATTTTCAAGAGGTGATACTACTAATGCTCTTTTGATTTTGGATGAGAGGGACACATGGCCAGCCCATCCGCCAGCTGCTCCACCGCAACGCCCCTGCGGAAGGACAGAAGGCAAACATGTCAGAGGCGCAGTGGAGACTGGAAGGGGCAATGCAGGCCTGCATGGTGCTGCTTCCGTTGGCTCCAGCACATGGCGAAGGCGCGGCAGGGCCCCTGCCTGGGCGGCCTCCTTGGCAAATCCCCCCCTTCCCCTTTTCCCCCTTATCAACGGAAAGGAGCGACGGGGAGGGACAGGAAGTAACACCAGCAGGCCTGCAGGGTAACCTGAGACCACATCATCGATGCAGGGCCGAGCCCAGGCACAGCCGGCCCCTGGAGGCTGCTTCACCGCGACGCGCTCCTATCTCGTTTGGCAGCCTTGCGCATGTGGACTGCCGCCGGGAGTGCTTGTCAGCAGCCCAGCCGCGTCAGGCCCGCCCTCAGCAGCAACACCATTGCAAGGGTGGAATGTACTGCCAAGGAAGACAACATAAAGGGGCCAGTGGGCGGGACTACAGCGCATACTGGGTCGCACCATCCCTCCCAGCAGTCACCCTTCAACAGTGCTAGAAGCAGGATCAATCTTTCAGGCTCAGCATGTGGCCGCAAGCAGCGACTGCGCTCATCAATGCGTTCGACCACACAGCACTGCAAGGAAGGCTGCAGTGTTAGCAGTGCATGGTGGATTTGCACGGCGAAGTGCAGAGGCAGACTGAAGACACTGCAGAGCCGGCGCCGGGACATCTCACGCCTCGCTGGACAGGTCGCCATCCAACGGCAGTGAGGGACACTGAACAGAAGGTCGAAAGGCACATGCAGCAGCAGACAGCCTGTGGTAATCCATTTGAGACTGCAAATGAACGACCTGCAGAGGGACAGGCCCAAATTCAAATATCGGTGCAATGCTGGTGCATTCCTTGCACCCGACAGCCTCCACCCAGCCAGGTGCTTGCCAACCTGTCTGAATGTCTCTAAACCCACGGTGTGAAACAGACCTTCGAGAGGGCTACACTTCAGGTGCGCACCTCCTCGCGCGAAAAGTGCAGCCGGCGCATGACGTCTCGGATGTCCTGCGGGAAGGTGCTGCCGGAGAACGCGGCATCCAGCTCCCGGGAGTGAAAGCTGCCCTCCGCGCTGCTGGCGTTGCTCTGCATTCGGCAAGCACGGAACAAATACTTTCCGGTGTCATGTCGCAGAGAGAATGTTGCAATATGGCCTCAGGATGGCGGGGTGCTCCGCCAGCACCGCCCGCCTCCCGTAGTGGAACTGCCCTTGACGCAAGGGCCTCCATTTCTCTACATGTTCAGTGTAAACTCAGTCAGGGATCCGTTTTGACTGAAAAGTAAACGGTCGGTCGGTTGCTTCCTTGCGGGTGCTCGGTCACGGCTGGCAGCAGCGGGACCCCCCGCATCCAGTATGCACGTGCGGGAGCTGCCCTCCTTGTGACTGGCGTTGATCTGCGGTCAAACGCAAAGCTTGGATGCGAGGATCTGTACGCCAACCTAAGCATCGCAGTAGCAGTGTTCAGGTCCGGTGAAAGTTGCCCTCAGCGCTGCTGGCATGCTTGTGCAGGCCAGCTGTCCTGGCGGTCAAGGAAGTGTCTCTCACTTGCCAGAGCGAGAGCTCTGCAACTGGAAGTGCACTGACGCTGCAGCAGCCAGAGGCCGCCTGCGAGGTCGTCGTCAGACTGTCCTGCATGCGACGCACGTCATAGTGCGTGGGCAGGTGGCGATCGTCTGACCGGCCGCCGCAGCCAGGGGGCTGTGTGCATAGGAGAATAAGGTGCAGGGGTGTGTGCGACTGCGCATAGCACCCAGAGCAGACGACAGGACGACGGTTGATCCACAGCCTGTGAGCAAGGGCTCAGTGCTGCAGGCTCTTCAGGCATCGGCCGCCTGCCCGCTGCAAATGGGCGCTGCATCTAATCGCACACACCTAGAGCGCATCCCCCAGAAGTAATGGCCTCCTCAGTTCCCCAATGTATTCGCTGACAGGCACTCCGAAGACCATCGCAAGTCTGACAGAAACCATGTCATCAGTGCTCTGTACGATCTGTGTGTGGGACTCAGGAACTGACGAGGTGGAGTCCTTCTCAAGGCTTTTTGGGGTTCTAGGATTGTCGGCTGCTGGCCCAAGTGGAGTTGGCTGTGTTGACGCGGCTCAAGCAAGCAGAACATCGAGCACGTGGCAGCCAGCAAGCTGCAGCACTGATGGCACCGATCTTCCTGCTTGGGCAAGTCAAGTCAGCGATAGCGAGCCTCGGAGATCTCCAGCATTATCTGAGCAGCAACGCTCTTGAGTCGCACCCTGTGGGAGGCGTCATCGTCCCGGGAGTGCTGCGACGCGTCCTCGTCAAAGCGCACATGGCGCTCCCGGGAGTCACCGCTGCCGCGCCGCACGGCGGCGCTGCCGCCGCCTGGCCGCTCCGGGCTGTGGCGGCTGCCGCCAGCCAGGCAGCCCTCCAGCGGCGAGCCGGCGCCAGCGCCGCCGCGGGTGCGCCCGCTGCCGCTGCCGCTGCCGCTGCCAGACCGTTCATCGGCTGGCGCCGCCGCCCGCAGCCGCGGCAGCGGCTGCGGCTGCGGCTGCTGCGATGGCTGCTGGGCCTCTGCAGCAGCACAGGAGCCGCGATTTAGATGTCTGGCGCCCTCTGCATGCTAAATGCCGCCGGGGCGGATCCACAGGCAGTCTGCCATTGGTGCATTCCTGTGATGCGCTTTGCCAGGGCTGCAAGACCCCCAAGCCAGTCCAAGGGCAGCTCCGTTCTTCTGTCAAAGCAGCGTGCTACACGAAGGTCCGATGCCCAGCTAGCAGAGACAAGAGCGTGCCGTCAATGTCCATGAGGTCAGGCGCCGATGCCCGCCGCCTGCCAAAGCCGCTGCCGCTGTTGTCGGCGCCACCGCTGCTCAGGTCAGCAGAGTTGCGCCGCTGCCCCTCCAGGAACGCCTGAGAGCATTCGGAATAGCAGGTTTAATTCCCGAGCCCAGACTGACGGTCGTGCGCGCCAGTCGCGCAAGCTGGCGTAAGACGGCCCGTCCGTCAAGACTGCGCCATGGTCCAGACAACTTCCAGAGCCACCCGACTCTGGTGATACCACCCTGCGGCCGCTGCACTCCTCTGATTCCCATGGGAGCAGCTCAGCAAAGGCGCTTCCTCAGGGCAGGCTGCATCAGACTGTGGGGCTCAGTGGCCAGAGCTCGAGCTCGCCTTGTACAAGCCGGCGTCGCCGCGTCGGCCGCGGCCCTCGCTCTCCGGTTCCGCGGGTCCTGACGCCTGCGGCATTGGCGCTGCCGCCGCTGCTGCCGCAGCAGCCAAGTCCGTGCCCGAAACTGACTGCGAGCGTCGCGGCTGCAGCACTTGCGGTGCTGTTGGTATGACGCGACCGGAGGGCACATGGCGTGCCCAGCGACCGCCGGCAGCGGGCTGCTCCGGGAACGCTGTCAGGTCCACCTGCAGGGGTCCAGGATGCCAGTCAGCACATGGCCGGGTCATCAGGCCATGCAGTCAAGTGGCTGCAGGGCGATTGCTTCAGAGGGTCTGCCCCTTGCAGCAGGGTTTACACAGGGTGGACTGCAGCCAGTAGGGCCCAGTGAAATCGCTCGCCTTGCTGTGGGGATCGACAGCATGGCAGTGTGCAAGCTGGCCAGCTTCATTGTGTCCATTGACTGGGGTCTAGTAGAGTGCGTGCAGTGCTGAGCAGATGTCGTGCAGTGCTGTGCGGCATCCGCATCATAGCCTCACGCCGTCTCTGCAGGAACAGCGCTAGCTCACATGGCGCAGACACTGCAAGCAGCAACCAATACCGACACCA
The DNA here is from genome assembly GCA_033439295.1 of Deuterostichococcus epilithicus. Taxonomy (NCBI): domain Eukaryota; kingdom Viridiplantae; phylum Chlorophyta; class Trebouxiophyceae; order Prasiolales; family Stichococcaceae; genus Deuterostichococcus; species Deuterostichococcus epilithicus. The sequence continues at coordinate 466,826 of JAVTLE010000017.1, forward strand.
ACACCGATGTCGGAGACAGCGGTGCGCAGCGGCCAGCGGCCTCGTGTGGCAAGCCAGGTGTATGCATCATGCAAAGCACAGCATGGTCCCTGCCGCAAGGTGCAATACGTGGCAACGGTCGAGGAGCTTTACCGCTGGCAGAGTGCCTGCCATATGCAGCGGACTGGCCAGCCACAAAGAAGATGTGGGCAGGACGATTGCAGTGCTGGTCAGTCTTCACCGCTGCCGAGGATACTTCGTCAAGGCGATTGCACAGGAGCGGCGCAGGGCCTCATCGCTGGTCTAAGCAAACTGACACACAAATGTTCACTGCTGCCAGAGTCTGAGCGGCGAGTTGCCGTCCCCAATGACCATTGCACCTGCTCGATCCATGGTTGGACGGACACGCTGCCATCGCATCACTAGAGAGCAGAAAAAGAAAATGTGGGCGAAGGGCCGAAAGACTCACATGCAGCCTGCCGCTTCCACCGCCGCCGACGCCGGGGTGTGCCGGCGACGCCTTTTGCGCAGCCCACATGCCATGCAGGTCGGGCGCGCTCTTGGAGTGCGCCTGTCGAGAGCAGCAACACTAGAAGCTTCGCGAAGTGCTTGATTGGAGCTGAAGGAACATGTCAACCTGCTCCAACTTGTTCACCTGCGAAATATCTTCGAAGCACAACGCACAGTGCCTCCTGGCGCTGGGCTGCTCCTTGTTATTGTGCAAGCGTCATTGTGCAGGCAACTATTTGGAACTCTCATCTCGACTGTTCACCTTGACGGAGAAGGAGCTGTCCAGCGCCAGGCGGGCGGCCTTGCGCTGTTCCCGCCGCTCGGTGTCGTTCCGCGGCGCCACGTGAACATAGTCCGGCTCCGCCCACCGGCCGCTGCCTGTAGGTTGAGGATAGTATGAGTAAGTGTTCGGGCACCCTCAAAACCCCACGCTTGGCAGATATCGTTCCATTCCTCACGCGCCGCCGCACCAGTGATCAGCCCTGTGCGCACTGCCAACTGGGTTGAAGCATGCACCTTCAGCTGAAGTTGTCGCATGCCAGCGGTTCCGCTAGCCCATGTTGCAGCATTTGACAAGGCAATGCTACCTCAGTGCGCAATGACGCAAGCATATGCGTCTTGTGCATGTGCCACCTCGTAAACTGTGCAAAACGTGTAGCAGATCAACCAGCGAGGTGGGCACTCGGCTTGTGCAGATATTACACATCGTCAAGGACACTGCATTTGCCGAGGTTTGCTCACCAGTCAGCGGCAGTCCCAGTTAGCAAGGCAGTCCCAGTCAGCAAGCCATCCTGCCTTCGTGCAGGCTTGCTCACTGGTCAGCTGCTGTGCCCGTCAGGAAGCCATCCATCCTAGCCATCCTGTGGCTAGAATCATGCGAGCTGTGCAGTGCCTGCTGCTGCCACAAAAGCAGGATACTCTACAGCAGCAGCCTTCGCGACCCAGCTGCTGGAATTGAGTCGGCAATTGAGGACTATTTTGAAAATTTGTAAAATGTGTTTGGTAGCATTTGAAAATCGCGCACTGCCGTCAAAGGACAGCCGCCCGGCGGCGGCGGCGGCGCGCATGAGGCGGAAGCGGGAGGAGCCGACCAGTGGCCCCAGCGCAGGTCCCCGGAAGTAGGAGCGTCCCCCGTGCACGCTCGCCGGCCGCTTCTGCCCCAGCAGCTGCCGCAACGAAGGTTTGAAACGTTGTTCAGTGCACGTGTGCAATGCGGGACACTGCAGAGCGGGCACATGCGAGTGCTCGGCATGCGACTACTGTGTTTGGGCGCCTGTGCTATTGGGGACGAAAAGCGCGGCAGGCGGACAGACCGCCCTTCAGGCATAACATGCATCATGCACAGGCGTTTGCAAGGGTCAGAGTCCGTGCTTGCACACCCGCCGCTGGCTCAATCTAGTCGTACTGTTTGCCCGAAACCAACTCTGCTGGTTCAGAGCCAAGGAATAGCGCGCTCACACTTGGCAGCGATGGCCTGGGCCTGTGGCACTGCACGGTTTCATGAGAGCTCTGATATGTACCTGGCCCTGCGGACTGCCGGTGGAGGTGTGCCGCCCAAGGGAGGTGGTGGCGCCTGGGTACCCCTCGATGGGGCTGTAATACTCCATGCCTGCATGAGCGCTGCCGCCGGCCGTGTTTCCAAGCTGCGCTTGCGCCTCCTGCGTGTTGGATATGGAATATGGACAAGGGCTGGCTGGCTTGGCAGCTGGGAAGTGCAATGGGAAGCCGGGAAACACGTGCATGCTCTCTCGGTCTTGCACGCGCACTGTCGTTGCTGGTGTCGCCCAGCGGCGCCTGCGCCTACAGCAGAGTCCTGCTGCATCGCGGTGCTGCGCGGCGGGGAGGTGGCAGGCGGCGAACGGTACATTATGTACCGTTATTACCATTTGCCGCCTGCCATCTCCCCGCTGCGCAGCACCGCGATGCAGCAGGACCCTGCTGCAACAGCGCAGGACACGGCGTGCAAATGGAACCTGGGCTGCAGCACACCGAAGGAGCAAGCAGAGCCCGCCGTGTGCATGCCCGCAGAATACAAAGAGCGCAGGGCGGGCTCGTGCGCGCCATGCCCAACGTGGTGCAGTGCAGCAAAGGATCGATCCTTGCCGCCTTGCAGGCAGACAAACACGGCCTGCTGCAGGCTGCAGGTGTCCTTTGTTGCAGCACGGGGGTCATGCCACACCAGCAGGGCTGGCATGCCACAACTGCCACCGTCCCATGCAGCACCCTACCCGCCCAGCCCGCTGCAGAAACAGGGGAAATTTTGAAATCAGATATCACAGATTCGACAGCCGTGATCACGCGCTGTCGCCCTTACCTCGAACATGCGCCGTTGGCGTTCCGCTCGCACCCTGTCCTCTATCCGCCTGCTTCCGCTACCGCCGCTGCCGCCGCCGCCTGCGCCTTCGTCACCCCCCGCTGCGCCGCCGCTGCCGCTGCCAGAAGGGCCGCCACCGCCGCTGCCGCCAAAGCTCGGCGCGCCACTTGTCGTGGCAAGCATTGGCGCAGGCGTTGACCCCGCCAGCGTGCCGTGGCCTGCAGCCAAAGCCCACATTAAGGAAATGATTTCGGATCTGTCTTCGTATGGTGAGTGCATCGCATTCATTGCCGCGAAGGTCCGACAACAGCCCACATGTGTCGCAGGGGAACAGACTGCGTGTGAGGGCATTTCTAGGCGGCATACATCCACCATGCAGACGCTGATGAGGACTTGTGCGGTGAGCTGACACATAGCCGCTGTGCACGCTGAGCAGATGCATTGCCTTTGCCATGTCCATTGCAGCGGCAAGCCCCTGCGCATGTCCACTGCTACAATGCGCAGGGTGGTGGAGAAAGGATGTCGACATGACCAGGCCAGTCTGTCGACGAGCAGTGGCAGCTGCACAGGCTGCTCCGCCCCCGTTCCCAGCAACATTATGAACCCACAACCCCGTGCTTGCACTCCTCCGAGAGCTGCTGGCTGCAACATCACCTGTGGCAGAGTCGCTGTCGTGTGCGGAGCGTGGCCGACCCAAGCCGCCGCTGCCGTCGGGCGTCAGGCGGCAGAGCGCCGCTCTGCGGATTGGCAGCGTGAAGCGTGACACATCCGTGCCACGGGCAGCCGAACGGTCAATGATTGGCAGAATCGCAGGGCGATCCCAAGCCCGCAGTTGCAGGCGTCGCACAGCAGCAGCAGCATGCCAACAAGTGCCGCCACTACGCAGACGCCCAACCATGTGTGCTGTGCGGTGGAGGCCGTCCGACAACTCCTACTGCCAATGCGAGTTATATAAAAGCTCGGCAACAGACCTGAAATGGCGCATGCCGTGCCCAGAGCCCGTGTGTGGGCTGGCCCTGCCGTCGCCAGCACCGCCGCCGGAACCGTTTGCCGCCACCGACTCAGGCACCGCGGCAGCCTTGAGCAGCTCGCCAGCAATGAGCTCGAAGATGGTTTTCTTGAGCACGTTGCCTTGTGAGAAGCGCTGCAGGCACGACAGCGCAAGTCGGCTGATCTCGCAGGTCTGATAAAGGTCGATAGCATAGTTCCAAGGGCGACAGTCAGCAGTCACCGCTGGCATGGCTAGCTGGCCGGGCTCCAAGCATTACGATGATCTGTGTTATCTGGGAAGGTTCTGCATCTTTGGGAAATACAGATGCAACGAAAACCTATTGATGCTGCCTTGGAAAGCGTCGCAGGGTGGCAGACTTGCACATGGCTGTACCCCGGCCTGGTCCAGCGGCATTCCGTAGCGAGTAGTACTTGAAGATTAACCACCCGTAATCTGCCACACCTCATCCTGGACTCGGTTCCATGGTCAAGGCAGCTCACCTGCACCCGTTGCACGACGGTCTGGTCCAACGGCTTGCCCGTGCCACGGTCAGCGCTGGTGCCGCGCAGCCAAGGGTGCGTCAGCGCCTCCCTTGCCGTTGGCCGCTTCGTCGGGTCCCTGCATGAAAGATATGTCAAAACTTATGTTCGAGCTTATATGCGAGGTCCCACTCTTGATGTCGCCAGCACCTCCCTCGCCGCCGGTAGCTGCGCAAAACCCTGCTAGAACACATTTGCGTCGGTATCGAGTCCACCCTGTGTCGCCAATGTCTCCACTTGCAGTGCTGCCAACGCCTCCCTTGCCGTCAGCATCCTTTTTGGGTCCCTGCCGAGACCTCATGAAATCATCAGATACTCTTCGATGTTGCTTACTATGACACCGCTCTGGATCCAGGGTTCGGAGTACAGAGAAGGTTGCTGCCCAGACTTCGCAGTACACGAGCCCCGCTGGCTGAGCTGAGGGCAGCACTGGCAAGGTGCCAGATGTCCCCTACAGCTGAGCACCAGCACAGCTCGAGCGCTGCGAAGGGATATGGGAACGTTCAGTGGAAAAAAGGATCAGGAGAGTGACAGAGCAACCGCATAGGTGTGCAGGGTTCACGGCAAAGTCACACCAGGAAACAAGCCAAATCATCAAGAGCAGCAGACCGTTGCTCAGCAGGATGCACGAGCGGGGCAGACGGAAAACCGCGCGTGTCGAGACGCAGGAGTACGGCCATGCAAGAATACGAAAGCGCACTTGTTGAGCAGCAGCAGCACGAAGTTCTTTGCCTCATCCGAGATGTCTGCCCAGGCGTTGCCCGTCAGCTTGGGCTCCTGCCCAAAGATCGCCTGCCTGCGGCGGCGGCAGGAGAGAAGGTGTCTTAGGGTGGAATGAACAAGCTGAATGAAGGACTGCCATCTTGGCCTCCTGCCTACAGTTCGCCTCCTAGCGGCGGTGGCAGCACCCGGTGAGGCATCCATTGATACCCTTCAGCCTGAGAGACGCAGCACTGCGCGAGATCTAAAACGTCGGCGTCGGCACTGGCGTGCTGAGGCGGCCGAGCCACGCAGCCGACCCCGAAAGTCAGGCTGCTTCCCAAGCCTCCGATGGCAAGACCCAAGGCGGCGACGCAGAAGCGGCGCACTGCATGTCCTCGATCCTCAGCCATATCATCGAAACAGAATTCCACCCACATCAACAACACTTATGACTCATCATCCAAATGCCGCCGAGATAACTTGACGCCAACAGCACAAGACGAAAAGACGTAGTTCGGGGTTTAGACCGACTATTTGACTGTGGGGCGCACCAGATCTTGGACACTGCGGGCGCCCGTGGGTTGCTGCGATCGTCGAAGGGCAGGTACCCCGACAGCAGCTGGTATGCCATCACGCCGGCGGCCCACACATCCGCGGGGGGCCCCACCTCGCACTCCAGCACCTCCGGCGCCATGTACCTGAACCGGCATGTGCATTCTGTGCATATTCCTGCAGAAGTTGTAGATCTCGTTGCACCGCAGCGCTATCTGAAACCGGATGTCCCACCTCACAGTCCAGCATTTCCAGCGCCGTGCAGCTGGCTTTTGGGTGTCATGGCTGTCCACACAAAATCGAGTCGTCGGCACGCGATCTCCCCCTCCCCCCCGGCCGCCCCTTCTCCCCAGCAATGCCGCAACCCGTCTGCAGTGGCCTCTGAGCGGCCTCCTGCAGTGGGTGCCCGCCACCGACAGTTGTGGACGCCAATCCACAACCCGGTTCAGCCCTGGACGGAAGGAGCCAGACAACATGACAAATTTTCCGGGTTTATCAGGTTGGACCTAAACCCTGAAGAGGCGCACCAGGGGGTACCCTCCAGGCCTAGGTCGGTGCGCGGCAGCGCCTCCGGGTTGAAGAACACCGCCAGCCCAAAGTCTGTGGCGCAAGCGGGACACACATCGATTTGACGCACAAGATACCCGAGGAGTCTGCACATGCGAGAAACGACAACGATGTACGTTTGTAAACACACAGAACAACACTGCCAGCCCGAAGTCTGCGGCAAACGAGGGACAAGGTATTGGTTGCGACGTGTCGAGATGTCGCGGGCGGGAAGCCGGCAGCTCTTACAGTCTCAGAGGCAACGAGATTCGAGGCAGCACTGCAAGATTGAACAGAACGTGCGAGGATTCGTCGGGGTTTTCCAAGGCACAGCTGACTGTCAGCCAGCAGGATCTCAGGTTACAGTTGTAGAGCGCGATCAGTATGTGAATACTTGCCAATGGCCTTGAGCGGCGCCTTGGGCGAGTCGGACAGCAGCATGAAGTTGCCGGGCTTGATGTCGCGGTGCAGGATGCGGTGGCTGTGGCACTGGCTGATGGTGCGCATTGTTGCCCGCATGTAGCTGGACACCTGTGCGGGACAGACGAACAGGAGTCAGCTGTCTGAGCCAGTCATGTGTTCACTGTCGCGACTGGCTGATGTAGTGGTCGCTGCCCCCGCGCTGCCCCCATGCAGCTGGACGCTTGCGTACGACATGGGAAGCATGTCAAGGAATTCCAATTTCGAATGTTTTCCAAGGAAGATTTCGTCAGGCAGTCGTGATTTCGGTTTTGCCAGTGCGTGCCGTGACGCATGCAATTGGCCAACCCCGGCGGGAGCTGCCCTACGCCTCGACTATCATGCAAAACGCGGCATCATGCTGACCGAAATGACAGATTGCCGGGGGGGTCTGGCAGCCTGTCTAGCGCATGCTACAGCCAGAAGCACATAGTTTGGACAAGCCCCCGATTACGAACAAAGAATGGGTGGTGATATGCCTCTTGACTGCAGCAGAGGAGCGTTGCGAGGCACTCCACGGAACCAGCAACTTGCCGTCTTCTCGGAGTAGTGGGCGCGGCCGATGCGGTGCCACAGCTCGCCGCCCTTGCACCACTCCATGACGATGTGAATGTCCGTGTCGTCTTCATAGGCGCCCTTGTACTGCGCCACATTCAGGCTCCCCCGCAGCCGTCGCAGCACCTGTGGAGCGCGATGCTGCGGTTGTGTACAGCGTTGCGCAGGAGGCTCTCGGAGCGCGTGGCATGGCTGTCCAGCTGTAAGAGAGCGGGCTGAGGCGGCGGCCCAGCATGCTTTCCCCGGAGCATTGCAATGAATCAGCATGTCGACATTTGGCTTCCAGCGTGCTGGAAGCCGCCAGCGCCGCAGTGGAGAGAGGCTGCTCTCTGGCATGCAGGGCACATCATGCAGCTGACCTGAATGCGCCACGAGATGCCGACACAGCACTGCCATGCAGAACGGTTTCAAAATCGCCGCTGCCGCCGCCGCCGATGGGCCGCGGTAGCAGGCAAATGTTGCATCTGTATCGAGCGAATTGCAAGCCCAGCGATGATTGTGGAAGCCTAATCCCCTACCTCCAGCTCCCGTTTGACCTTCTCCAGGTGCTGCGCCTGCTTGCCGGCCGACAGGTTGGGCACCGCCAGCCGCTTAACGATGGTCTTGCATGCCAGCTGTTCCCCAGTGCTGCGGTCCGTCACCACGCGCACAACACCGAAACCGCCGCGGCCCAACTCCTCGCCGAACGTATAACGGTCGTGGAACGTGCGCGGCAGGCCGATGGTAACCTCCGAGTCGTCATGCGTTTTGATGTCCCACGCATCCACGCGCGGCATCCGATCCCGGGGTCCTAGCACGGATCTGGGAGTTGATGCCAGACAAGTTGACACTCAATCGTCTGGGTTGTACAAGCACCAAGATGGAGTGCCTCGGCTGTACAAATGCATATGCTGCGAAAGTGCCTGGCCGCGAAGGTGAATGTGCAAGTCAACAATGAAGCTCATGTAAGTCGGGTGTGAGAGTGTTGCTGGCAAGTCTCCAGCCAACGCGAAATACGTTCAGGGACCCTTGCCTGCTGCTAAAGGGCAGGCTGACTAAGCCGTGCTGCAGGGCGGGCTGACTGCACAAGTGGGGAGACCAGTAATCTGAAGGCCATACATGACTGCATTATCTACTTCGAGAGGCAGAGCTGTTCTGAGGCTGAGGTGTTGATGCATACCAAAAGGACACCATCCAAAGTTGCTTGCTGGTGGCCTCGAAAATATCTGACATGTGGGAGGTGTGCCGAACGAGTCCAGCCATTCCTGGCTGTGTTGAGCGGCTCTTGAAGTTGCAACAGAAGCTACCTACCAAACAAGATTTGACTCAGCCACACATCAATACTAACATCAACGTCGACTTCAACAACCATCCATCAGCACTTCAGGTTTTGTTGCAGTTTGCGTGTCGAGTTGCCAGTTTGAAGAAGCGCTGCCACTGCCGGTCTGATGAACTGCCTGCGTGTTGTGAACGTGCCCTGCCAAAATTGCGCGGTGCTCCGCCAGCCACGCGATGCACCCCACTCCGTTCACATCATTCATGTCTGCCTAAGCGGTGATTTCCAGTCATGGTTGTCTACTACCAGTCTGAAGATCGCCAGACCCAAGTTGCCGCTGCCGCTGCAGCTCAAGAGAAACACACTGCATCCGAGCGTTTGCAAGGAAAGAAAGATGCCTACTTTGCCCCAGGAGCTTCCCGGTTTGGGACTTTTGCCCCTCGAGGTGGGGACACCACTGCCTGATGCAGTTCTGTGCTAGTTCAGCGGACGGACACCGGCATGTGCGCCTCGCATGGCGCATGCGCCGCCAGCAGCCGATGCGGCGGGGTGGCAGAGTGTTGACGGGCGGCGGCGCCGGCCAGGGTGCCAAACCGTCCAGCGGCCGCATCGGGCAGKYGYKKCCSSMCCCGGCGGCCGCGCAGCAGCATCGCCGGCCACGCAGACGGCGCCGCCGCCGCCGCCGCCGCCGCCGCCGCCGCCGCCGATGCGTTGGCCGCGGCTGTGGCGTCTGCGGCCGCCGCAGCCTCCCCGGCCTCGGCAGCCGGCAGCAGCTTGTGAGCTGGCCCGCATCCCGCCACCGCCTCCTGCCACAGTGGCTCCTCGGTTGCGGGAGCTCCCAGCGGCTGATGGCCGGGCGCTGCGGTGGGAAGCAGCTGGCTGAAGGCACGGCGTCCGGCGCCGTCCCTGTGGGTGGCCTCCTGGTCGAAGAATGCCTGCTCCTCGAGGAGCGCCGGCAGCTGGCCCCGGCCGGTGGGGCTGGGTACGGGCGGCGCAGCTGGCTCGGCGTGCCGCGGGCTGAGGGAGCCGATCCGCCGCGGCTGCTGGTGCGCCTGCGGCTGCTGCCGCGCCTGGCGCAGCTGCGCCGGCTGCGGCGCAGGGCTGCCAGGGGCTGACGGCCCGCGCTGGTCCATGAATGCCTGCGCATGTGGTCAAGGGCAGCGTGGCAGACGACACGCACACACGACAGTCATGAGGCCTCTGACATTGCACATTGTCGAGCACATTGTCAAGAACAACCACGCCTGACATGGTTGCACGGCATGATGGAAACACTGACCCACCTTGTACAGGCCGGCGCTGCCGCGCCGCCAAGCCGCCTCGGTCTCAGGCGCCGCAGGGTGACGCGCCAACGACACCGGCGGCCACCGCTGCCGCAGCACCGCCCCCGGCGCAGCCGCCTGCTCCCCTGCGCCGGCCAGGTCGCCGCAGCTGGCGGCCCGGGCGGCGGCCATGACCAGCCCGCCGGCCAGGCGGGCAGACTTGGGGCCGCGCACGCTGCCGTCGCAGCCGGCGTGGCCGCCGTCGCTCAGCAGGAGGTTGGCGGTGCTGCCGCCGCGGACGGCGCCCGCGAGCCGGTCGTCGCCCGAAGGCGGCGCCGCCGCTGAACCACGGAAGAACTCCACCCCACCGTGCGCGCTGCTCGCCGGCCGCTTCTGGCCAGTGACCTGCGCACAGCAGATGCAGTGTGTCAACAAGCTTCGTCAACCCTGCACCAATTTGTCACACCTGCAATATCCTTAGGAAAAGCCAGTTGTGTCAGGGGTTGCCGCTGGCAAATGCTGGAAACGCTGGAGCTGAACCCACAAGGATCATGCCGTACGCACTGAAGGGCAGTGGGGAGGTTCACTGAAAGGAGTGGTAAGAACCTGGACTCGCATGTGTCATGCCGTACACATCGAAAGTCATGCCGTATATAGCAAAAGGCAGTGGTATGGTTCATTCCCACCTGGCTGCGGGACGTGCGGCGGCCTAGCGAGGTGGTCGCGCCCGGGAAGCCGTCAATGGGGCGGTAATACTCCAGACCGGCATGCGCGGAGCCGCCATTCGTCACGCCCAGCAGCGCCTGCGCCTCCTGCGTTGCACAGATGATACAAAAGGGTGTCCAATACCCGTGTCGAGCAGAGACGAGGATGTCAGTGGTAGACCTGGAGTCCAGCATGTGCGCACAGCCGCCGTCGGTGTCACGGACTTAAGGTTGGGGCCGCAGCTGCGTCTCCTCTGGAAAGCGGCAAGCCTACATTCTCAGCAGTCTGGACGCGAGATGAACCGAGGTGCAGTGCTCCCACTGTGTGATGCACTGACCATCGGTCCCAGCCTGTGCGTCTTCTGGAAGGAACAGAGATGCGAGATAGGCAGTCATGGTCTTCCTTTCCGAAGTCGCGTCTGTTCTCCCCCCGCCAGAGCAATGGGCCATGGTCGTGTCGCTGTGCAGGCCCTCCAGTGCCACGTCCCCACGTGCGCCCATGCCTCCAGCTGCTGTAGCATCGGGAGTGAAACCCTCTGCGCACCTCAAACATGCGACGGCAGCTGGCGGCCCGCTCCCTGACGGCAGCCAGCGGCACGCCACCGCGCACGCAGGCGCCGCCGATGCCGCCGCCAAAGCCGCCCCCATGCGCTGCGTGGGGCGGCTGGGACAGCAGCTTGCCGCGGCTCCGCTGCCGGCTGCGGGGCTCGCTGGCCGGCAGAGCATGCGCGACAAGGTTCCTGCATTTGGTGAAGCAGCCACGTTGGTACGGCCCGCCACAAGGATGCAACCCTACAAGTGATTCTCGGATTGTTGCTGAGGGGAAGCTTGCACGTGTGGCGTCATGCAGTACCCTTCGACCGCCAGCAGTCTCAGCCTCATGCGCACTGCTACAAGGGGGCAAGCGGATCAACCAGACAGAAGGTTCTTGTCGAGTTGCTTCTCAGGATCTGCTCCACTGGGCACCTTGGGCGGCGCTCGGTGCCCTCACGCCCGCCAGCCGCCTGCTCCGCGGCCACATCGCCATCGTCGCCGTCGAAGCTGCCTGAAGCCGCTGCCGCGAGCGGCTTGCTGCCGAGTGACGGGCTCCGAGGCAGGATGTTGCCGTGCGCGTGTGCCTGCACCTGCAACCAGCGCCACGGCATCAGAGACGCTGCTGCAGGTGCTGCTGCAGCAGATGATCGAGGAGGCACTGACGATCCCTTCATGAGTGCATCGTGAAAGCCAGACTGACCAGCAGACCACCCAGGAGCAAGAATACGCAAGGATTGTGGACATGGACATGATGAGTGGATCGAGCTTGTGGCGCAAGTGAGCCAGAGATGCGGGCACTTTAGGCCTGCGAGGGCGCACACTGACAGGATGTGGTTCTGTGCCTACCTGGATGCGGTGAACGACGGTCGGCTCATGCGGCTTGTCGGCGGCAGGGCCGCCGCGCAGCCACGAGTGCGTCAGCGCCTCCCTCGCTGTTGGCCGCTTGCTCGGGTCCCTGCGGAACGCCACCAATCAGAGATAGCGAATTCTGCGGCAGGCTCACAGCCTTGCCTAATGTCGCTGCTGATTGACAGACCGTCGGAATCAGCGCTGTGCGTCCAGGAACAGTTGGAGACTGATCAAATCTGCAGCTCAGGCGGTGACAATGCCGGCGCTGACACTGCCCCCGACGACGGCACTTGGAGACGCAAGCAGGCATGCGACAGTAACACAACCCCGGGGGGGTGAGTGGCGGGCTGAGGCGCACTTGTTGAGCAGCTGCTGCACAAAGTCCTTGGCGTCGTCCGAAATGCCATTCCACATGGCGCTCTTCATTGTGGGCTCCTGATCCATGATCGCCTTCCTGCGGCACAGCGCATATTGACCTTTAAGCGTCAGGAGTCCCGGCCGGCTGCCTTAAGAATCCTTGTGCAGTCCACAGCGAGACGGGCCTGCTGACCTGGACTGACGCTGGGACTCGAACAGCCATTTGCAGCGAGCCTGGCAGACAGGCGGCAGCTAGGAAACCCGCCGGCATGTGTCCATGTGCTTGCAAGATGAAGCTGTCAAGAGAAGGTTCGACGCACCATATGCGAGCAACGGAGGGCCCCTTGGGGTTGGTGCGGTCGTCGAACGGCAGCTGCCCAGACAGCAGCTGGAAGGCCATCACGCCGGCGGACCAGACGTCGGCGGGCGGGCCCACCTCGCACTCTAGCACCTCCGGCGCCATGTACCTGTCGCATTTTTCGCACCATATCTCAGTCCGAGCTTGGATCTGCACGCCTTCCAATGTTGAGAAGGCACAACCTCGCACTGCAGCACCTGCGGCACCGTGTGCCTTCTGCCCTGAACAAATGGTATGTCAAATGGCGAGCAGCGGCAGGGTGGGCGGCTGAAGGTGGTGTGCGCGGCGAGAGCAGCCACACGACAGTGCGCATCAGACCTGACAAACGCGTGTGCTGGCAGACAAAGCGTAGGCGGAGGCGGTTCAATATCGTCGACGACTCGCTTTGTACACCCTGTGAGGATCATGGAGGGTGAACAGACACACCATGGCGTGCCGCCCAGGCCCAGGTCGGTGCGTGGCAGCGACTCCGGGTCATAGAACACCGCAAGCCCAAAGTCTGCATCGGCAGCAGCAGCAGCGTTAGCAGCAGCAGGGGTCAGTTCCCATGATGAGGAGGCACTGACAGCAAGGGTGTCTGGAGGCTCAGGAGGGTTGTTTCGGGGCAGGTGCAAGGAGCCAGCGCCGTCTTAGGTGCCTCTGTCTGGCGGCACACCTGGCGAGACCGGCAGCACACCAGGCCTGGGCTCCCACAGGAACCACTGCTGGCTCAGGGCAGGATCACGCGTTTCGCGTCGGCAAAAGACTCACCGATGGCCTTGAGCGGCGCCTTGGGCGAGTCGGATGCCAGCAGAAAGTTCCCGGGCTTGATGTCACGGTGCAGGATGTGGGCATTATGGCAGCGAGCCACCGTGCGCAGCACCGCCCGCATGTACCTGGCCACCTGTGAAACAGCCCACATACAGACGTCGGCTGGGTGCGACAACAGTGCGCTGAGTTGTCATTCAGCGCGACATGTCCACGCATTGGCGCCTGCTGCTCCTGATTCGCCCTCTCAGCTTTGGGTCGAAGCGACCCGATCCTGAAGCCGCCCGCTGTGCCTCCTGCCTTGCATTCGCCGAGGTATGAGAAGCGAGTCGAAAGGCGACTAAATGCGACTCACCGTCCGCTCGGTATAGTGCGGGCGGCCCACGCGGTGCCACAGCTCGCCGCCAGTGCACAGCTCCACAAGGATGTGGATATGCTTGTCGTCCTCGTAGGCGCCCTTGTTGCGCGCAACGTGCGGGCTGCCCCGCAGCCGCCACAGCACCTGCGCAGCGGTAGCGGGCCTGGAATTCAGCACGCCTTGAGCTGCCCGTACCCGTGTCAGCCTGCTCGGTAGCTGCCTGTCCGCAAGGCAGCATATTTCCAGGCAGGTTCAATGTTGAGGATGCAAATTTGACACTTCGCAAAATTGATCACGCCGCCGGGACACCATGCTCTACAACATGCTTGCAGGCACATGCCACATGCCGGCTGCGTGTGCGAGTCTGTGGCTGCTATATGCAGGTACTGATGCCTGTTCAGCGGTACCCCGCGGCTGTATCTGGTAAAGACTGGGCTCACAGCCGCTGCTGCAGCGCAGCTTCAGACCGCGCGCAGCCTGAGCTGTGCAGCCGGTCTGGCGTACGCTTCGAGGTAGCGACCCACCTGCAGCTCCCGCTGGATGGTGGCCAGGTGCTGCGCCTGCCGCCCGACGGTGATGTGCGAGCCCGGAGGACGCTTCGGGATGCTCTTGCACGCCAGCCGCTCGCCGGTCAGCCGGTCTGTCACAACGCGCACAATGCCAAAGCCGCCGCGGCCCAGCTCATCGCCGATCACATACCGCTGGTGGAATGTGCGCGGCAGCTCCAGGGTGACCTCCGCATCAGCGGTAGCCACTTCCCAGGCATCCACTCGGCCCATGGTCCTTTGCCTACCCCTGGACTCTCAATCGCTCGCGCCGTGCTAAAAAATAATAGACACCACCATCCACTGCGGCACTGCAGCGGCTCAGCCACTGCAGCGCACCAATGACAGCGATGTAAGCAGATACCAAAGGATATGCGTTGGCGCGCCAGTTGGCCCCGCCTGCTATGCGCGCCCCTCAACGCTGTAGGGACGCACGGACAGATCTGGCGTATGTGGCGGCTTACAATGCTCTCTGGGAGAGGCGGCGCCACTCATAGACCGCTCGCTGACTGGGCTAGCGTGTCACCCGATGTGCGAGTGCAGATCTCCGCCGCACGTCCGCCGATTGCAGTAACGCCGATCCATCCAGTTCAGGTCAGCAGGCACAGCATGGTGAGCACCGCCGTGGGGCCCCTGTAGGCCAAGCAACCGAGCAAGCAAACGGGGGCAGGAACTGCTGTGTTGATGATCCTAGCAGAGGAGTCCAACACAGCTGAACCATCGGCTTTCAGATGCATCATCGCCATCCTGCCGCCATGGGGTGCGGCGATGTCGACCTGGCGCCGCCGGCGGTACAGTACAAGTCACAACATGTCCTTACAGGCAGCAGGTGGGCAGCGGACACAATGTTATAGTGAAGATGTCATTCGTCCACACATGTCTACTTCTAGGTGCCGCAGGTACGTGCCTGCGCAGGTGCGTGCCTGCGCCACTCTCCTGCCTTGCAAACTTCCCACTGTCAACAACATACTACGGCCTCGCCCTCCAGTCGCAGCACGAAAACCCTTTGACAGCTGCGTTGGCGGAAGCCGGTGCAGTTGGGCGGTTGCGTCTGCCGCCATGCCCAATCGTGATGGCGGAGGCGTTTGGAGGTCCCAAGCTTTTGGCAACTGGCGGCAGGCCACGCATCAACATACAGGGCGTTTTGCCGGCTGACCCGGCAGATGAGCAGGGCTGCCTGTAACACCAGCAATCGGCCAGGCTCTGTACGATCAGGCACCGCCGCTGTGCCGCCCGAGCTGCCTGCCGAGCTGCCTGCCACTGCCGCCGCGGCCATGAAAACAGAGCAGGCACGTCATGGCGCAGTGTTCAGCAGGCTGCCTGCTGCCGGCGGGTGTGCGGCAGGCGCGCCTCTGCCTGCAGGCGCCACTGTGCCTCCGCACGCTCCGCCGCCCTGCGGGTGCAAGGCGTACGACCCGGGTGCATTGATGAGCTCTACTAGCATGGGAAGCCGCATTGGAATCAGTCAGCAGGTTCCGACCCTACGAGCTCTGCATAGGCGGAGCTCAACCGCAATACCTTCTGCTCTCAAAACAGACGGGATGCAAGGTAATAGGGGATGTCTGACAGTGATTTTTTGCTGACGGTGAGATATCAACAGAGCATTTTCATCCTTCAAAAGCGCACCGGAGGGCATGCATCATGTGGGTTTGCCACGGCGCGCTGTGCATGCGGCTCTTCCGCACTGGCAGGCTCTGACGCAGCCAGTGTTGCATACACCTGCGAAGGGGTGATGTAGATCGTGTGAGTCTCCAACCGACATGAAGCACATGCTGCGAAGAAAATCCGACCGACATGCAGGGTTCACGGGGTCGAAACCATGAGGCGCATGGCGCCATGAGCGAAGATGTACATACAGCACTGCACGCTGATCGAAAGCGATGGGCCCAACAGTGTGGCTGAGAGCAGCACCAAAAGTCGCGGCACGAGGTGGCGCCGCGTGCCGCCACCGCTCGCAGGTTCACTTTCTGCTGTGGCACTTCCGCCAGCCGCGGTGCCCATAGCTCATTGCCGGACGCCAAAACTCGCCTGCGTCCAAGGGCTTTCCAAGGCATGAACGAAGCGGGTCGGGGCACCAAATTCGATCGCCAGCCGGAATGAGCTGATGGAAGAATCCAGCAGATGAAAGCCCTGCGTGACTGGTGGGGAGGACAGCGCACATGCGAAAGTGCGCACCAGCGGGTGCAAACGCATGCGGCCCGCAGCAGATCCGGCGCGGGCAGGCGCTGTAGCACCAACCGCAGCGCGTCGTCTGGCAGGTCGGCGAGCCGCATCAGCGGCTGTGTGTGCGAAGGGTTCTTGGCGCCGCAGAACCTCGTGCTGCGAAGCCTTGGGCTGGTGTCCAGCTGGCGCCAGTGCACGGGTTGACCCAGCCTGCATGAACGTGGGCGAAGTCCAGATCTCACCCCCTTTTTTCCGAATCCGGTTTTTGAGGGCAAAGAACACGTTGGTCAGACACTGCTCAGTGCATTTGCCCATGCACAGTGCATTTGCTCGTGCATGCAATTTATAGCGGTGCACGTACTATGCGCAATTTCCATCAGCAAGCAAACGCTTCGGGTGGGACAGGCGTTTGATCCGACAGCATCATCTTCATGATACAGCTTGCTGGTCCAACTTTAGAAAGTTTGCCTGTCTATTGGCGCTGCAGGTGTTGGCTGTTCACTTTCGGAGGTTCGTCGCGCGCTCAAGAATGTACGCGAGCCGTGAGCGTCTTGCATCAGGTGAACCTACTTCGGCAGTTTCCGCGGGTTACTGGTGGGACAGGTCCTGCAAACGACTTTCGTACAGCAGTGCCAAGTCAGCCTGATGAAGCTGTGCGGAAAGCTTGGCGGTGTAGGGTTTACCCTTCCAGCTGCATTTCGAAGCACAACAGCATGTACGCCCCTTCATGCGCAGGCGTCAAACTCTCAACTTGCAGCGAAATAGACTCCGTCATGCTTCTTAACCTTCAGGCGGCTCTGCCGCTCATTCTGCCTAGGCGTTGGGCACCGCCTAGGCTTCAGAGTCCCTGGGCAGGAACGCCAGACGGCGTCGCCCATAGTCCAGCAGCAGCGTGCCGCGAGCCATCAGGTCCGCGCACAGCAGACCCCTGCACAATCGGCCACTTTCAAATCAGTGACGGCGGGTATATTCTATGACTATGGACACTGCACCAGGGTGCGTTGTGGGCAGTGCGGCACCGGCAAGCTCCAATACCGATGGAGACAGGAACACAGGACCTATGCAGCAGAAGCAGCAAACACATGGACGCAGATCTGGGCATCAGTGAGGCGCGTAAAGTCCTGAAGTTAACCGACATGAAAGCCACAAAAACCTTGGTTCAACGAATTGCAAAGCGGACCTGGAGTAGCACGACAGCTCGAAGCCGGTGTCCACAAATAGGCAGCCTATATCGCGCCAGCGGCGGCCCCCGAGGCCCGCCCACGGCAGCCGCCCGGTGGTGGCACGCGTGTTGGGACCCGCCTCACCGCCCACGCCCTTCGCAGCGCACGTGCAGGCAGGTCAAACAGGTCAACTCACACCACTGACAAGGACTGTAACACCCGACAACCGTCGGTATTCATGCTGATGCTGTGTGTTGCGAGCGCAGCAACCCAGCCCGCCCATCCCGGCACGCTTGTGTACAGCTATGGCCCTCCAGAGCGTCCCTCAGCTGAGCGTGCATTGCTGTCACCTTGATGATGCGGTAGCTGCGGCTGCCATTACACGGCGCCGCCAACGCGAGGCTGTTCTGCGCACGCAGCGGCAGGATCATGTCGGCCCCGCCAGCGCCTGCAAAGCGGACACGACGCGTCTTTGACAAACAGGCTGAAATGAGCTGTATGCCAGAAGACGCCCTGCCCCTACACGACGATAAGGGACATGGCTGAAACGAGGATGCATGGCCGGAAAGAGTACAGCGATTGATGCAAGCCCAGTGCAGGTTGCGGGCGATGATGTGCAACGAGTGCGATGTGCAGCGCCTCCGCTGCCGAGGCAGCGACTGACCCGAGTCCAGCAGCAGCAGCTCGGCCTGCTCGGCTGGGCTGCCTCCCGCCGCGGCGCAGCCGCCTTGCTCCCGGGCTGCGTCAGCGCCATTGCCAACGCGCTGCGCGGCGGGCGTCACCTGTATGCCGGCATACATGCGGCGCGTCAGCTGCAACCGCCTCCATGAGCCCGATGTGTGTGGTTGGCGACTTGACCTGTCCCACCGTAGCTGCGCCATGGTGCCCTGGCTGTGATGGCCACAAGCTCAGGCTCGCACCAGCCCTACACAGTCACGGACTTCCGCTACCTCAGAATGCTCTTCCGTGGGATGCATCCACAGCAGTCGCAACAAGGCGTGGCGGGCAACCAGCCAGTCTGGACAGAGCTGCGGCATGATAAACCGCAGCAGGGGATGCGCATGCTGATGCAGCCAGCCTCTCCCTGCTGCAACGCCTCACCGGCAGCGTGACAAGCACATGCGGCAGCGCCGAGATCATGTGCATGCGCTGCCATGCGGCCGCCGGCGCCGCGTCGCCGCCGCCGCAGCCGCCGCTGCCGCCGAAAGCCGCCGGCGGGCGCCGTGGGTCGTGCAGCCGGATGCAGTAAGGCGCCGTGCGGTCCTTTGGCGGCGGCGGAATCTCCACCAGCGCCCTTGCAGGGGAAACGTGCACAATCAGCAGGCAGGTGCACGCTGGACGCGTGCGCTCCGATGCAGCAGCGCGGCACGTCGCCGGCAGCCGACCACAGGCAGCCTCACCAAGGAGCTCCCGAGGTCTGCTCGTTCATAGACACGTCCTGCGGGAAGCAACCGCTGCCAGCGGAGGCAACAGATGTGCACCTGCGCAGGACGTCGTAGCCGATGACGCCGACGACGGGGCCTGGCGGCGCCGCCACCAGGCCGCCAAGGGCCATCTCCATGAACAGTGGCGACTCCAGCGTTACGGGGCCGAGCTGCAGTGCGCAAGATCATTTGGGTGTGTCAGCATTTCGCGGACAGCTCGACAAACTGCTCGACAGCGTTCGGGCACACCGCCGTGCGCCACCTCACGCGAGCAGCGGCGCCGGCTGCGAGACATGAGATCTCGAGGACCCGGTGTTGTCCTGGGCCGGCTGCCGGGATCTGCGACGGCATTAGTCCCTGTATGCCCGCGCCTCCTTGGAGGCCGCTCACCAAAAGAGCCTCGCAGCGGCTGGCAGAAGTTTCGACATCAGCCCTGGTGCTGCCTTGCCGCAAAGGCGCCTCGGCAGAGCCTCGCTGAACGGCTTGCCAACCCCGCAGCACTGGCGCCGGCACGCCGGGACAATCCCTCAACCGCCGCTGATGCCGCTGGCAGATCACGCCGCCGTCTCGTCACATCACAACTCGCCACAATTCCGCACCTGGATGCTGGATGCGCGGCGGAAGCAGGAGCGCGACTTGCCGGCAACGCCGCTGACGTGGATCTCACCAATGCCGCGCAGCCCCAGCCGATCCGCCGCCGCCTTCTCGATGACCAGCCCGCTGGCGCCTGGCGGGATCAAGGTGTCATATGCAATCAGCCTCCACGGACAAGACTCTGCATAATCCGTTTGGGGGACGAGGCGGGGCTCAGCTGCCAATCGGCGAGCTGCAGCGCATGCATGCGGAGTCTGCCCTGTATTATGCGGGTAGCACACTGCACGCCCGCACGGCAGCCCGTCCATTGCGTATGAACTCTGACATATGTTGATATAACATTACATCTTCCTGCAACGCCTGTGTCCTGTGTCCAACAAACCTGTGTCCAGTATCATGAAGCCGACCTCTGTGCCGTCCACCAATGGCTTGACCAGGATATGCCCGCCAGACGTTTTCCACGCCTGGTGACGCACAGCAGCCACATGAGAACTTGCGTCAGCGCCGCCTGTGCAGCCGGCTCGTGAGCTCGTGCACTCGAAGAACTTTGGCCTGCCCTGCGGCGCCCCTGCACCAACCGGCTTGTGTCACATGTGTCTTCCTCCCAGTCCACATTGCCACTGGCAGCAGCGCACAGGGCACACATCTACAGTGCAGCACGCGCCTTGGTGTCTGGCGGCAGCAACGCGTCAAAGTGTGTGCCCGGCGGCAGCACAGGCCACGGCGGCGCCCGGTAGGCCGCCGCCCTGTCTGATGGGCTGCCGTCGCTGTCCAATGATGCTGCCGCGCCGCCAGCTGCTCTGCCGGCAGCACCGCCTGCGGCAGCGCCATCGCAGCCGTCGCTGTCTGCGCTGCCGTCGTGGCCGCCGCTGCCGGCCCCGCGGCGAGCGGCGGCGGCGGACGACACAGTGTCGATTGTGCCGCTGCCGCTGGTGGTGCAGCCGCCGCCAAGGGGCCGCACCACGGTGGAAACCGCCCTGAAGCTGTTGTCGCCGCCGCCTGCCGCCGAGTGCACCACCGCCTCTGGCAGCAGCACCCTGCAGGGCGGGAGCGCACATCATCAAGCGGCATCTCAGACCTCCCGTGTTTGCGGGCATGAGCCTGTAACTGCATGGCTGGCGGAGGGAAGGACGAAGGATCATCAAGCCAGGGCCAGTCTGGCCGCGCAGCAGCGAAAACAACCCCAGACGAAGCAAGCTGCCAGAAAGCACTCTCGATCGGCGCAAGCACAATAATGGAGACTCGCACAGGTGCCATCGGCTACTTCGGAGTGCCAGCTGCGACTGTCAGACGCACACAAACTGCATGGACACTTACCCTGGAGCCGATGGCTGCTGCGGCCAGCTGAAGTGCCAGGTCTCCAGGTCGCCACACAGCTGCAGCGACAGCGCTTTCGGTCGCCAGGAGCGGGCGCAAATGTGCAGCTTCGCCACCACCTGCACGCCAGGCTTTCCAGGCTGAATTCGCGATAGTGGACGTCTGACGGCGTAGATTTCGCCGCCGCAGCTATCCCACCAACTTTTGGCAGATGCGGTGCTCACATGGCAGATAATGCAAGTCTAACGGCGCAGCTGCTGGCTGAAATGACAGGTTAGGTATGATGGGAACTTCTCGCTACCCCTTCCTCGGAGTAAACAACTGATTCTCGAAGGACAGCAATCTTGCGTGCACATCATCGGTCCGGCCCATGCCGCAAGGTGGGGGCAAGGGCGGTGGAAACACAGCTGGGTCTCACCCGCCCGCCTTGCAGGGTGAGGGCCAGAAACACATCATCAGGACCATCTGCAGTTGGATACGAGCTGCCAGCCGCTCGCGGTGCTGCGCTCCTGCCACCGTCGCCGCCGGCGTGGCCTGCCCACTGCAGCGGCAACTGCTCTCCCGGTGCCACCCCCGAAGGCTGCTGCCCCCCCGCAGGCGGCGGTGCCCGGCTGCTGCTGCCACTGCTGCTGCAGTCGCGACCGCTCCCAGTGCCGCCGCTGCAGTCGCCAAAGCTGCCGGCCCACACAGCGGCGGCTGAGCTGCCCCACTGCGCATGGTCTGCAGCCTCTGCGGCGGTGAGCCGCCGCACACGCAGGCGCCGCAGCAGCGGCGGGCTGAGCCACAGCCCGCCTCGCACCCAGGTGGTCAGCAACGCCGCCTGCACATGAATTGGGGTCGGCTTTGGATCACGAAAGAAAGCACTAGTAGCTGAGAAGATTGGCCGTTGACGGCATTGCGGCGTCTCACATCTGCAGACGTGGTATGCCAATGGACATATCTTCCCGCGCTGCACTTGCGCACCTCGAAGTCATCCAGTTCCTGCGGCCGTGCTACGCCGCTATAATCCACCTGCAGAAGCGATGCTAGAAAGATCATCCCAATATCGTGCCTGTTGAGCTCCTCCTCTGACAACAAGTCCGCTGGGTTGCCAGATATTTACTACGGCCTTATCAGAGGCAGACAGTCATAGGCGGGAGAGACTTGCACAGCAACACTCGTGAGTTGGCGAATCGATGTCACCTCCCATGCCTCTGTGCGCGACTGCCCATCATAGCCGCCACGGTGTACGATGTCCGAGGAGGCATACTCCTCGTGAAAAGCGCCATTCGCCTGCGAGGATGAGTGAGGCTGTCTCCAGCGGGCGCTGGTGTGTGAACTACATTGGTGCTGCATGGTGGCGGGCTGAGACGTGCCGGCTCACACAATGCTCAGGGTGGGGTCATCAACAACAGGCGAAACCCGAGAAGCATCATGCAGTGTGCGACTAGGAGCGCGCTATTCGCAGGTCCTGTGTGATCATTGCAACCAGCTCCATACCTGAACGCACAGGCGCCAGCGGATTGCCATGCCGAGGTATCGGCCGTCACCAGACTGGCACACCTCGCAGCCAGCCGGAATGTGCAGCCCGTACGCGTCGCGGGTGCGCTGTAGCAGCTGCGATAGCGCATCTGAGGTGTCAACTCCGGGCATTGCGGTGGCGTCACTAATCTGCTCGGATGGCCCCGCCACCGCCGCGGCCGCTGCGCTTGCGGCGGACTTGCCGAGGCTGTGGCACGCAGCGAGATTCCGTAGCGCTCTAAGGCCCTCCAGCTGCGGATGCACATGGCTTCGGAGTTCAAAGGTCCGCGGCGCTTCCATCTGGTGCCGTGCGCGCAGCGCACATGCCGCAGCCTGAAGCGGTGAAATAGACGCATGGCGCAGCCTGGTCTCCGTGTGCTGCTGCAGCCGCATCCAAGCGCCGGATGCGGCCAGCCTGCGTAGCGCTATCTTGTACGACGGAGCGGGGGATCGTGGATTGGACGTCAAGCGCTGAGCGGCGTTTGCAGCAGTAAGGGGACTTGCAACCCTGTTCAGTGGGAAGTCTGAAAAGGCGACGGCGTCAGCGTCAGTGCAATTCGTTGCAAATCGCGAATGCACCATTGCTTTTCATGCATGCCCTGTGCGGATCTTCAGATCAGCTCGCGAATGCTGTGCTCCCGACTCTCACATCACTTGGCAAACCCCGTCATCTTTGACTTGAAACAAAAGTTCGAGTAACATCCTGTTGCTGAGCGGATTGTCCTGGACATCGGCCTGATCGACTATTCTTCACATATTCACAGTGCACAGCCCGCGGGCACTGCAGCACCGTCTTGATTGCTCTGCATTGGAGAGCTCCATCCAAATCCATTAACACGGTTGCGTTAATCGGAGCTGCTGCCGGCGCAGTAATGGGCGTGCCCACGTTCAAGCTGCTGCGACTGGCGCGCTTCCCAATATTCAAGCAGCTGCAACTGGAGCAGGCGCTGCTGCGCTGTGATAGCAGCAGCTGGCTGCTGGTCAACGACGGCACGCCTGACCCCGCCATCGTGATGGGCATTTCCGGGTGAGGCGTCTCAGTATGCCGCTCGCTTCCGCCACCCGGGTGCATGCATGCACGCTGAGAGCACAAATGCCGCCAGCGCGGCCAGAGGACGCCGACCTGCCTTCTGCACCTGCTTGCTCGGTCTGCACAGGTCGATCCGCCGATGATATCTGTTTTCGAGCCCTTAGCATGACATGCGTGCATTGACTTGCAACGCGCTGTAGCTCATGCATAGGCCCATGCAAGGGTGCAGACATGGTCCTGGAGGGTGATCCAGCGGTGGTATGCACCAGCATCCACCGAGTTCTGCTGTGTGATGCAATGTGAATCGTCTGGCAAGTGCAGGAAGCTAGATGAGCTGATACATGCGATCGACGCCAAGCTGCCCGCGCGGCCGGCTTCCGGCGCTTGAGCAGCGGCAGTTGAATCCCTTCGAAGCTCGATTCAGCACGTCAAGACGTCGTCCGAAACCTCTCCAGGAAGTTGGATGAGCTGGTTCACTGGCCAGACGCCAAGGTCGCGGGTGTGGCCGTCATCCGGCGCTCCAGTGGCGGAAAGTGAACTCCTTTGACATTCTCCATACCTGAAAACTCCTTCGACATACCTGAAGACGGTGTCCGATACTCCTGCAGGAAGCTGGATGAGCTGGTTCATGGTCCAGACGCCAAGGCTGCGGGCATGGCCGTCATCCGGCGATTCAGCGGCGGCGGCACCGTCGCCGTGGACGGCGACACCGTCTTTGCGACGCTCATCTCCGACGAGGTCACGCTGCCAGAGGTGAGCGATCCCGAACGAGCATGTCCAGATGTGGACCGCCAGGGTGAGATGGTCTGGCACGCCGCTTGTCCATGGTGGTGGTCCTGTCGGGTTCAGGGTGGGCAAGGGGTGTGTCCAGCGCTGCTTGCAGCAGATGCCTTGCTGCTGTTACACTACCTCATCACACGAGCTAGGCGCCCATTGCGTTTGTTGCGCCTGACCACTCGGAGTCACATGACGAGTGCAGGTGGAGGCGTATCCGCGGCCGCTCATGCGCTACACGGAGCAGCTGTACCGGCACGCCTTCGGACGCTACGGCGATTTCAGGCTCAGGGAAAACGGTGAGGTTTTTTGAGCTGCTATGCATCTGTCAGGTCCGGTCTTGCTGCTTGAAAGGGTGTGCAGGCGCGAGGCAGCCGTGCGCGGCCGTGTGCTGCGGCTGGATGATGAATGTTTCAGGCAGCGTGCAGGCGGTTGACCAAAATTAACGGCTGCGCCCACATCGCCCCAGCTGACAAGCCAAGATTGATGCCCGTCAACTGAGGCGTTCCATGCCCCGCCGCAGATTACTGCTTTGGGGAGACGAAGTTTGGCGGCAACGCGCAGGCCATCACCCGCAAGCGGTGGCTGCACCACACCACCTTCCTCTGGGACTTTGACGCCGCGCGCATGGAGCTGCTGAAGCACCCGGCCAATGCGCCCGCCTACCGTGAGGTGGGCTATCTTTTGAGTTACCTGAGGTGGGGCACACACCTCGGCCTGGTGTGGTCAGCTACATCGCAGCCCAAAATGTGCCAGTGAGCTTCAGACGCTACCTCTTTGGCCGCCATGCCGTCACGGGCACCTGCCTCAGCGGCTGTGCGCTCACGAGTGCCTGCTCGCTGCCCGCTGTCCCCAAACCTGCATCCTGCCGCAGCAGCACACCCCGCCTGCGGCAGCTGCTCCACGTCCAGGGCCGCGAACGACTGCCGCCCCGCCAACCGACACTGCTTGTGCTCAACGCTGGTGCACCCTGCCGCAGGGGCGCGGCCACCTGGAGTTCGTGTGCCGGCTGAAGGAGCGGCTGCCATCGCGGGGCCACTTGCTAGAGGCGCTGCCCCAGGCGCTGCGTGACGCGGGGTACCAGCTGCAGGTGATTTCGGATGATTTGTTGAGTTCTGGGCGGTAGTTGCGGCGAAATTTTGCACCGTCATGTCGCCGCATGCGCCGTGGGATGCCGGCCACAAGCTGAAGGTGAACTTAGTCACGCTGAGCACAGCATCGAACCTCATGGCTTGACAGCATTTCGTGACAGGACTGCACCAGCGAGGTGGAGCCAGACCCATTGAGGTCCATCTAGAGGTTGCGGGAGAGCTCAGGAGTGAGGCGATGAGAGTCGTCACACTGTGCAGCAGGGTGCGACATGCAGAGAGTGTCTGCATTGATTGCGCAGCCGGCGAGCATGGGAGGCGGCGCAACAGACGTTGCCTATGTGGGAGTCTCAGCGGCTGCATTGCGCGTCTGACCTCCTCCCGCCGCCGCAGCAGGCGAGCCTTCAGGCGGCGCGGAAGGTCAGCAGCGCCGCAGCAGCATGAGCAGCGCTTTCTCAGGGTTTCGCCAGTGCTCCCGCTCACACGGACGTACCTGCTCGGCAAAAGGGGTCAAGACGCGGGCCTGGAGGAGGCACGGCAGGGGGCACTTGCGCGCCAAGCGGCACAACGGACGCCTCATTCACGGCCACTGCCGGGGCCAGTGCTCAGCGGATCCTCCTGTCGTCGTTGTGCAGGAGGCGAGCCTGGAGGAGGCTCAGGAAGCGCTGCAGCATGAGCACCTGAAGACGACGCGCCTCGTGGACCTGTGACTAAAACAGGGTTTAGGGTTTTCTGCCGGGGAGGGGACGTGGTGCGGGGCATGCACTGCGCACATCCGGCGCCGCCCACGGCGAGCGACTCGACGTTCGGCGGATTCGGCTGCCGCCACTTGCGCGTCAGTGCCGCCAAAAGCCTGAGGTGCTCTTCTCGAACTCGCGTACCATATCTCTGCACCATATCTGAATTATTTGCAGGGAAAATGTGGTGGGCAATGTCCGTGTGTCGTCACACATCTCCTGGTGTTGTTGTATCGCGCACCATCGGGATTAGGAATCGAACATGACCGCTCAGTAGGTACTGACAGCACACCACGTCTTTCGCCCTGCAGGCGAGCGATTGTGCAGACGCTGCTGCTTGGCATGCATTGCCGCTCGGGTACCTGGACGACAGGATGCACACCCTTTCCAGCTGAACCCAATAACACCTACTACCTAGGGGGCAATCTGGCGCTGCAGGAGTCCCGTTTTGCTTCTGCTGCACGCGTTGATGTAGTTGTGATTCTGCCCTGGCGATTGGTCACCCGCCTAGTTTCTTATTTGGCCCCTAGTGGTCTCGACCCATCAATGACATACTGAATGACTCAGATCACCTTCGGTGATTTCAAACTTATGCACTCAAGTTTTCCGCTTGGCCGTAGTAAACCCTAAGAGTCGTCGACGGGAAACCTCTCATTTATTTATACATTCATAAATTTAAACATTCATATTCCTGTTGTGACGAATTGTGGCATTTTGGCAGAAGCTGAGTAGGTCTTGCAGCTGCGAGCCGAAAAGTCAGGGCAAGTCGCGTGGAGATCGCGGTCCTTTGCGCTGGCGAACAGGCATTTTCTGCAAGAGAGCATGGATCTGTTGTGTTGACAAAGTCCTGGACGGCTCGTGATCGCGAGCATGGTCACCACAAGGTCTCAGTCAGAACCTATATCAGCAGGAGGAGCCAGCACAGTGCCCCGAAGCGTAGCTGGCGGCAGCAGTGTTACGTCCAGCCTCCCACCCAGCAGGAGGAGCGTCAGCAGCGGCAGGAGTCGCATGTCACCGGGGCAAGCCCAAGCCTTGGACCAGATCCAACAGCTTGTCTCCCAACACTTCGGCAACGTCAAGGGCGCCAGCGGTGCCAAGGTGCTGCTGCTGCTGCTGCTGCTGCTGTGGCGAAGGTTGCGGCAGTCTTCAGCTTGAAAATGCCGCATTGGTACAGGTGGTTTTGATGGTGCTTCTCTGCTGGACGACAGGCCTTGAAACGGCTTGCCGAGCATCTCGGCGGACCATCCGGCTTTAGCTCCTCAGTCGCCTTGCAGCGCTGGCACAGCCACTACGGACCGCTGCTGGGGATCGGGTCTGACATCCGCGACAGCGACTGCCGCATCGCACTGCCACTCAATTGCAATGGGCACTTCGAGGCCACACTGCCGACACCGGAGGTATGTTGCGCTGCAGTTCTGGCTCTTGCAAACGTCTCGATTGCCTGTGAAAATGGGCTCGAATGCTAGCATTGAGCTGATTCATCAGTCACTGTTCATTCAGTCACACATTGTTGCGCGTGCAGCTGCCAGCAGAGCTGGTCGCAGCCTTCGTAAGCCTGTTCGCAAAGGCGCTCACGAACGCCGAAGCGACGTTTTGCGAGCCCGCCGGGCTTGAGCGCGATCTCTACTGTCGCTTCTTCTTCTTGCTGCACGAGTTGCTGTCGGTGGCGCGGGGCTGCGGCTACGAGCTCAAAGTCGACACGCGCCCGCTGCTGGTGAGCGACTGTGCAAGCGTGGCCGACATGTGTGGGCCTCCTTCTCTCGCAGCTGTACATCAAGCAAGCATGATGCCATGTGTGCTTAGGTGGACGCAGCGGAACCTTTGAGCGCGGCATCATTCGGGCTGGCGGCAGCGCAGGTGCCAGATATGTCCTCCAATTGTGCAATCGTCCTCTGCTTGTACTTGCTTACGTGCTCTTCAGCCCTGCGTAAGGGGTCGTGTCATTCCTGCATAAGCGGGTCGTGGCTGGGCATGACCTGTTCATCAACCACAGTGCGGAACCAATGTCAGCCGTGGATGGACAGACCCTCGCTGCCTGGTGTGCTCTGACAGTCATCTCAAACTCAGCTTTCATGGGGCCCGTCAGGTGCACAGCAGACCACCTGGCTGGATTCAGCTCCATGTGACCCCGACAGTGTGTTCCGACTTGTGGACCGCTGTCCGCTGGCGCGGAGCCCACCTTCTGGCAACTCGACCCTGCTTGATTCGGCTGCTCAGGCTGACGGCGCTTTGGGGATGCTTTCCATCGTTGCTGGGAACATGCGTGGATGGACAGCCGCCGTGCACAGATTTTGAAGAAATTGCTGACCCATCCTCCTCACATGAGCGGACAGGCCCACGATGAGGACGTCGACAGCGCAGACGCGGCAGCTGTCTGCACCCAGCTGGGGGACCGGCTCGCAGCTGTGGCGCTGTCATGCGGGATGGACAGCATGGCCAGCCTGGGCGGTTGTCTTGCACGCTTGGAGGCCGCCCACAGCGACGCCTTCGACAGCGGCGAACGCCCATCGTCACAATGGCTCCACGACCAGCTTCAGGCAGTGCGGGAGGCCAGGCAGCTCCAGGGCGCCGCCGCCGCCGAGACAGCGCAGCCGCAGGACGAGTATCAGAGCACCTGGTCGTCGCCGCAGCGGCTGGCGCCAGAGACGGATGCAAAGGCAGAATTCGAGCGCTGTCTGGAGGGCGCAATTCTCCGTGGTAAGCAAGGTGCCTGTGTCTTCCCACCACCTTCTCACCGTGCCGTACCTACACTGACTCCGCAATGCATGAGATTTGCCATGTATGTGTACTGTACTCTGAACCACATGCGCAGGCAACGTCGAGTTCATCGTGAGGCGTGGCCGCCGGGTCGCCGCTGTGCTGGAGCTCAAAACCACCAGTGACGAATGGAGCGTAATGCAGCTTGCCGCACAATGCGAGGCCGCCGCTCTGCGCAACAGCCTCGAGTCACCAGGCAGCGGCCCCCAGAAGGTGAGCAAAATTGGACCCGCTGATGCTGACCGCCAGCTGCCTCCCTTCCCCTCTGATTAAGGTTGAGAGCAAGTTGAGCATTTAGGCAGTGCTTGCTGAGCTCTAGAGCACAATGGTTGTCAATCTACAGAATGGACCCCACAGAGTTCGACACCATGCAGCTCAGATGCCGCTGTTCTCTCATGGTCGCCTTTCATGCCTGCCAAACAGGTACATGGGCTGCTGATCGACGAGCTCAAGGTGATGCACCTGCAGCTGGAGGCAACGTATGGCGGCGACGGGCAGCTCATCAACGGCAGCTATCAGTCGTCCGGCTTCCTTCAGTTCATGAAGGGCCCGAGCGCCGACTTCGAAGTCGGAGCCCCGTACCTGACAGAAACGCAAGCTGCCATGCAGCACTTTCTGCAGGTGCCCCATCCCTGCTATCTCGATCGGTCACCCACGCCCCTCCCTCGGCCTGTGGACTGTGACACCTTGTTGGGGCCCTGAGGACGGCGTACCCATTCATTCATTCATTACCGCAGTCCTTGTTAGCTGTAACATGGCGACATGACTTCGTGACGCAGCCGCGTTTCACTTGTAGGGCTCCGGTTGCAGGGTCCTGACCTTGCTGATGACAGTTGCTGGCGATGGCGGCCAGCGCCAGATTTTGCATCCAATATTGCTGGTGAGCCGACTCGAGCGCAGAATTATGTTGTAGGTCGCCCCTCAAGATGTCACTTTTCTGCAGGTGCTGCTGATCAACCTGGTGCCAGAGGGCATGCTGGAGACGGCGGACCAGCTGCTGTCATACCGGGACAACGACGAGCGGGAGCTGCAGAAGCGTGCAGCCATCAAAGTGTCGCGGTACGTACCCGTCTGCCTGCTTACTGGCGCTGTCATGCTCACACCGGGTTTGACACTGACAAGCAATGGCGCTTGGTGACAGAACTATGGGTGCATCCGCGCACTTGCACGCCCAGATGTTGAGATGTGTGGCCTTCGTACAGCCTCACAGATGCGCTGGCCGCGGAGGAGCGCGAGAAGGCCTTGGTGGAGCGCGCGCTGGCAGCGGAGGAGCGCGCGCAGGCAGCGAAGGAGGACGCGCAGGCAGCGAAGGAGGACGCGCAGGCAGCGAAGGAGGACGCGCTGGCCATGGCGAAGAGCGCCCTGGCCGCGGCGGAGCGTGCCCTGGCCGCGGAGAAGGAGCTCGAATTGCTGAGAGCGAAGGTATACTGGCCAGCCACTGTGGGCCGCGTGCTTCTGCACTGCCTGAGGGAACCGATTGCAGTGCACTGAGCATTGCTTGGCATCAAGTGAAGGGCGCCAAGGCAATCGAATATTGGACCGTAGCCATGCGTCGTCATCTTTGCCAACCTCTAAGATGCTGCGTCTCAGGGGTCGAAGGGCGGAACTGACAGCAATGCTGCGGGCGCTGCCGAGGCCAAGCCGCTGTCGCCGGCGAGGTCGCCCAACAAAGGTGATCAATATTTCGAGTGTGTGCATGATCTGCCTGAGGCGGCTCCCAGACCGCCATGCCGCCCTGAGCGCGCCCGTGGCGGAGCGCTTGCCCGGGGGAGGGCAGGGGAAGACCTCTGCTTCACATCGGGCTTCTTGTCTGCATCTTGTTGAAAGTGACATCGTTCAGCAGGCTGTCCAGACTGTTCACGATGTCCTTGCATGTCCTGTAGTGTGGAGGGCGGGGGCACCAGGGGGATGGCGTGTACGCAGCAAGAAGTGAGTATTGCTGCCCTCGTCACCTTCAGACAGAAAGGAAAGCAGCTGGAGCGAATTTGCAGGAGGATGTCGCCTGAAACACAGTTGGCTAGGTCCTGGGCGGCGAGGCCCTACTGCTGGGTCGGGCACCTTATGTGCGCCACTGCTCACGGTGCATACAGACCAACATGTTGCCCTGCCTATCTAGGCAGGGAGCCTCGACAGGCACATACATGCCTCCACAGCGAATGACGTGTCTCCGTATTCTCATTGCAGGCCCGGCACTTGTGCACGCTAGGTTGCATCAGTGGCATTTCAAGGGGCGGCAGAAACTGATCCGAACGTGCAACGCTGTCCAAACGTCATGGCGTAGACCTGTCATATCTTGTATTTCTTGGCCTCGTTCGACATCTGGGAATTGGCATGCAAGCCGGTCCTGCCTGTGACACTCAGGGACTTTAGCAGTTGGAACGTCATGACTGAGATTGCGACACCCCTGTAACCCAGCTAGAAGAGTTGCTACCTACAGCACACACTTTTTAGCGGCAACCTTCTTTGCGAACTCCTGATCAAGGCAGGCTGCTCAATTGTTTGAGTGGCCGACACTCTTTTGGCTGTGGGCTTTTATAATAAAGTGGAGGCTGTGGGCTTTAAGTTTGATCACCTTCGGTGATTCAAACTTATGCTGTCGTATCCAAGAAAATATGTGTTGACCTCATTCCATTCCATTTACCTACTTTGCAGCGTGAAGTTTATCAATGCTGCTTGACAAAAGGAAGGTACGAAGCCGTCAAGCGAGACAGCCTTGACACCAGCAGGTCAATTTGCATATCAATGCCAAGGTGTTGCGCCCCAGCATGTGCGGCTGAGCTGTCTGAGTTTTCCCCAGCAATGATGGCACATCCGTGCCGACAGTGCCAGCTGTGGCACTCGTCCCGCGAGCGCCCAGGCGCCGTGCCAGCCTTGAGCGACTGACGACCAGCAGTGGCGCCGTTCCACCTGCAACCCGGCTGCCCGCTCTCTACGCCAGCTTCCGTCGCGGCAGCGGCTTGCTGCGGCGTACAGCCTCCGCCTCTGACGCCGTCAGCGGTCGTGCCTTCCCGGATGGCTTGGCCGCGTACGCGCTGCCGCCGCCCTGTGGCAATACATTGACAACCATACAAGTGTGTCCAAGCAAAGCCACACCTGCGCGGTCGTCATTGTGGCTGTGATTCTCCGACAGGCACACTGTTGGCCATACCCCTTGAGGCAGTCGTGGCCTTCGGTGTGCACCGGCGAATGGGGAAAGGCATGCCGCATGTCTCACACAGGACGCAAGGGGCTCTTCAAAACAGAAGTCCAGAGGTTTCAGCCCGTGACCCGACCTTGCCCTTCTGGCGCGACAGCGGGTGAACCACCAGCGTCCAGCCGTCTTTGGGGCGCCGCGGCGGCTTGGTCATGCGGCTGTCGCGCCGCACGTCAGGCGCCAGCTGCAGGGCAAAGCAGAAGCAGAATTAACATTGATGATCGGGTTGTCCAGTTTCCGTCCAGAATTTCGCCTACGATTGAGGGCGGGGTGAGAGGAGGAGCACATCGCATTCAACTCGAGGCTGGCGACCGCTGGCACATCTGCCAGCCTTGAAGGACGCCAGCTGCCGGCCTGCCGGTTCTGCGGCGTTGCGTTGGACTGCATGATTGCAGGTGTATGAGCATCAACGTGCACGAGCTTCGAGATGCAGATCAGGCAGCCTTTAGGGATCAGGCAGCACAGTGGATGTTGCTGGCCGCAGCCTCGCAAGCTGCGCCCTGATGCCAACGATGTCATCGCCTTCCGCTGTGCGCCAACAGAGGCGCCGCCGGCAATGCCGCGACACAGCAGCGCCAAACAGCAAGAGCAGCGGCCACGCAGCAGCGGCCAGCAGCTGCTGCGCAGCAGCAAACCGGTGGGCCCCAGGGTAGCCACTCCCCCCAGAACGCCCAGAGAGGCATCCACCACCGAGCCGGTATCGAGAGCGCGAGGTCGCGGCACATTCCCGAACCGCATGCTCCGCTGAGCATGCTCCATAGCCATTTCAGTCTTAAGATGACACTCAAATGGTCTCCTCCCAGTGTCTCCCTACCTGGCCCATGTTGAAGGCGAGGCGCGCGGCAAACTCCTTGACAGCATGCTCCTCTTCCTCCTCCGCCTGAGACTCCGCCAGCACCTCCAGCTGCTCTGCCGTCAGCCCGTCGAAAACCAGCCGCCCATCATCGCCCTCCTGTCAGCGTCAGGGAAGCGATGCGAGTGTTCGGCCAAGCGTCAGAGCAGAGGAAGGACCCAAGAGTTGCGCAAGTTGCCGCCTGAAACCCCGCCAGCTGCTCGGCTGTGGGCACGTTATACACCAGCCGCCCGTCCCTGCCCTCCTGTTGTTCTAGAACTAGGTGCGAGTGTTATAAAATGTCTGCAGCCGGCACGCACGGCTGCCCGTCTTTGACCTCATCTTTGGCAGCCCGAGGGTGCCGATGAGGGCTCAAGGCCCGCAATTTCAAAATGGGCGGCGAGCGCACGCTGTCGCCAGCACCTCCAGCTGGTCCGACTGCAGCCCGTTCAAGACCAGGCATCCGTCCTCTCGCGCTTCCTATCAGCGCAGCGTTCTGGAAGAGCGTCCAAGCGCCTGCCCTCACCTTGAACTTGGGGATGGAGGGCAGCAGCTTGACGTGCCGCTCGTCGGTGCCCTCTGCATAGATGGCCTCGTGGATGTCGTGCTCCATGATGTCGTGCACCTGCGGATGCACACGATCGCATGACCAACAGCTGTCCGGTTTCGCGAGAGTGAAAGTACCTGTCCCCCCATGTCGTGCAGCTGCACAGGCGGCACCGGCACCACACTCCCCAAGAGCGCTGTGTCACCATAGTGATGAAGGCCCCATCACCCAAAAAAAACTAAACCCTAAACCTAGGTGGTTGCATCCGTCATGAGGCTGGCCATGCGGTGCCTAGGTAGACCAAAGCCCGGGCCTCTGCAGTTGCAGCCGCACCTCCGCAAGGACGTCCAGGGCATGCATGTCCTTGATGAACTCGTCGAGCGCCTCCGGCGTGCCGAGCTCATCCAGGGACGCCTCTCGGCCCCGCTTCTGCGGCGTCTGCTCCTCCGCGGCGCCGCCGGCCTCGCCAGCCGCGGCTGCATTTGCCGCTTCCGCTGCTTCACCTGAACTCCCCACGTCCGCCACCCCCGCAGCGGCAGTGTCGCCATCCGCCGCAGGGTGAGCCGCTGCGTCGCCGGAAGCGCCGCCATCGCGGGCCGCATCGCCATCGCCGACCTCTGCCGCTGACGCCTCCGCGTCTGCCGATGCCTCGGCTGCATCGCCGCCGCCTGCCTCCCCGTCTGCCTGCCCTGCTTCCTCCCTTCCGGTCGCCGCACCGCCTGCAGCCGCCGCCGCTTCTGCTGCCGCCCACTCCTCCACCTCTCGCTCTGCCTCTGCTTCTGCTTCCAGCTGCTTCAGCGCCAGGATGGCCATCACTCGCTGTTGTCGGATGCGGAACAGCTTGGCCAGAAACTCCGGCGTGCACCTGCAGTCAGTGGTGGGAGCGAGGCTAGCACACTGCCGCTGCACCATGCCGGCGAAATGCTCGTAGGTAGACTGAAAAACCCAAATCGGAGCCGCGCACTTCTGTGGCCTGGTGCGCCACGGAGTGTTGTGCCTCGTGCGACAGCAGCGCATTCTGCACGGTGTTGGGCCCGACACAGAGCATACAGCATACACAAGTTCTATAACGAAGCAAATTCCTTGGGGAATTTTTTCGAATGAGGTGCCCCAGGAAATACTTGGCCTCCTCCGACAGCCGCCGACCAAGAGTCTTTGAGCCAGCTTTCCGCCTTTCGTCCACGCCACACTCACTATATGGGAAAGGTTGGTTGCACGCTCACTCTTTGGGGAAGGTGGCGGCAAGGTGCGCCATGAACTCCTTGGCCTCCTCCGACAGCAGCGCGTTCTGCTCGTTGTTGGGCACCCGGCCCCCCGTGAGGTCCAGCCCCAGGATCGGCATGCACTGCTCCTCGTCCACGCCCATGATGTCCCAGCCGCTGCGCCCCTGGCCCGCAAGGTTGGGGATCGGCGGCGCCCGCTCCGGGCCTGCGAGCGGAAGGAGGCAGAAGCGTTTGCAGGAGCTTCAGAACCTCATGGGAGGTGTGACCAAAGGCGACAGGTGCCCTGATGCTCGTTGACGCCTGTCACGTCCCAACCACTGCATCCCACGCAGACGAGGTGCGGGGTTGGCGGCGTCTGCTCTGGGCCTGCAAGCACGACTCAAGTTTTGAAACTGAAAATTGATTTTGAATTGTAGGTTCGATGCATGAAATCCATTCATGCATCGTTTCTGGTCGATGCACATGATGTCGCAGCCCCAGCGGCTGATGTGCGCAAGATTCACAAGTGGTGGCGCCCATTCTGGGCCTGCCCTCTGCAAGTTGCAGGGAATGTGAAAGCATGCAGATAGCACAAGCATGCACGAGGAAGCAACTGCTCCATGGTAGAGTGAGCGACTCCTCGAGCCGAGCCTCCGCTTCTCCGCTTCGTCAACCTGCGTGCGGTGCTGCGCCTCAGCCCAGCCCCCTACCCCCTAGACTGTGGAGAACAGGAGACTCACGAGGGCCGAGCCACCACTTCTGCGCCTCGTCAAATTCCTCGCGCAGCTCCGCTTCGGCGCTGAGCCCCGACGGGTTTTCCGCCTCCTCCGCAGCCTCCGCATACAGCGCCTCTGCAGCCTGGGCGTACACGTTGTAGTGCTCGATGCCGTGGTCCAGGGCCTCCAGGAGATCCTCCTCCGAAGCGTCCTTCAACTGCAGTTTGGAGTCGGAAAACAATGATTGAGAGCGTGAACAGCACAGAATGTACACGTTGTAGTGCTCGATGCCGTGGTCCTCCATGTGTCCCGGAAACGCTGGAAAATGCCCGGCACGGCTGGGCTTGCCTTTTCAGGGGCCTGAGGTGGAGGATGCGGCGGCATCGGCGGATCATTGCCTCTGTCGACCATGGAAAACAAATGCAACACCACATGAAAAGTCATGTCGCACAACAACCATCGCGCATGCATGTGTCAGCTGCTGCCTGGCGCCCCCGGGCGTGTGGAGTTGGCGCCAGTCTGGCAGTTGGCGGTCTCATCGTTGCAGTTACATGCGTTTGTCACAAAGAAACAGCAACACGCCCACCGCTTCCTGTTCCTCCTCGGAAGCGATGAGCTCGACGGCGCCGTCAGTCGCTCGGCCGCCATGCTGCTCCCTGCCGTCACGCTGGCGGCCTGTCGCGAAACGCCTGCTGCCGGATGCACCACCCGCTTGGAAGGTGCCTCCAAACTCAGCCTGCACGCCTCCCTGAGGCTGCCCAGCTCTAGAGCTGCATGAGGGTGAGCCGGCTGCAAGATGGCCGGCGTCCTGCAACGCGCAGCTACTCGCGGCGAGCCGCAGCGCATCCGAGACGAAGCTCGCCGATTGTTGGGAGCTTTCGATCGCGTTGGCCACGCCCTGGAGGCGTGCGAGCAGCCGGGCGGAGGTTGCAGCCCGGAACATGGTGTGACAAAGTTGCGTGCGCCTGCTGGCCGGAGACCGCCAGTTCACAGTCTCAAACGAGTACAACTTCAGGTTTCTGCATATCGCAAGCTCGCTGATAATTTCACAGCGTGAAAATTTGTTACTGTGCAGGACTGCAGGGCTGTAGGATGTAGCAAAGCTGCCGCAGGTGCTTCTGGAGGGTTGATAGCGAATTACAGGGAATTGGTTTGATTGTTTGGTGTAGCAACGAGACTCCAAGCACGATGAGCCTCGTACACGAGAATGAGCGCTGTTTCTCTCAGGTGGATGACCGACGTTCCGTGGTCAACCGTGCGTCTCATGGGCCGCAGTCAACCATGCATGGAGCATCACGCATGCCGCATTTGTACAGCAGGCAATATACAGCAGGCAGGACATAGGTAGGGCGAAGGTGTGACATGTCCAGGTACCATGGGCATGCTGCACACTACAATGTAACGGTAGCCTGCTTGCCTATCTAGATCAAGCCATCGATCAAGACATCGCGCACAGAGTACGCTCCCATCTAATAGAGGGAGAAACACAAATGAAACGACTGACGGGCGTAGCTGCCGGTGTCTAGAATGATGATGGCAAAACCGTCACAGCCGGGTTCACTGCCTGCGGCCCGACGGCAAACCTCAGCTTCACCTGACCGAGTCTGCCGCACGTGACGGAGGGCTCGCAACAGCTGTCAGCGGCGCTCAACAGCTCCTTCTGACCAGCCCACCTGATACCCTACCCAGTTCAACAGCACAGACCCGAATCAAGTCATGTGGTGCAGGCGCACTAGTTCAGCCTGCGACTGGTAGCCTGAAGCGGCACATGCCAGGTGTGGATGCAACTGGCGCCAACCGCCCAATGATGAGGCCTAATCCCTCAGACTAAGGGGCTGAGACTCCCCATCTCTAACATCACAAGTAACCGCACCCAGACCGTGCGGTGTGCAACCCGCAACCCCCAAACCCAGACCGTGAAGTGTGCAACCCGCAACCCCCAGCAGCGGCCCTCACGGTCACAATGATCGCTGGCTCGCGCTGGGCCGGCGGTTTCCACCGAGCGCGACCACCGCCGCGCCCAAGCTGCCGTCGCCGCCGACGCTGCTCGTGCCGCTTGGGAGCCGGCTGCCGCCCAGATCGCCGAAGGAACTGCTGCCGCCGGCTGCACATGTCATTATGGCCACAGGCCTAAGCAGGACCTCACAGGAGCTGCAGACAACCCCATGCATTGCCGACCACCTCGGTCAAAGCTGACGCCATTTTGGCAAATGGAACCATGTTCAACAGGCAGAGATAGCATGTGGAGAGCATGCAACAGCCAGCGAGTGCCGCTGCCAATGCTTCCTCGCAATGCATGCAACAGCACAGACCAGCCCGCAGTAGCATGTCTGCCAGGCGCCGTCAGTGGCTGCATGTTCAAGCCGACGATGGCAGGGCGCCGGAGACGATGGCAGGGCGCCGGAGGCGTGCAGACCCAAACCCTAGATCACCAAAGCACCCACCGGTAGTGCTGCTTCCGCTGCTGTGCGGCGTGCGTGGCGTGCGCGGCGTTATGAAGCCGCCGCTGGCCGCCCGGGCTGGCGCAGGCTTGGCGGCGACGTCGGACTTGCCCTTGCCCAGGTAGCCCATCGCCCAGGCCATTGCGCCTTCGAAAGCCATTGCAAGACCCTTGTTTCCAGCAGCAAGAGCAACGCAGTCCCAAGAGGCAGAAGAGGGGCTGCTGCAGCACGGAGAGACAGGCTGCACTTGCTTGGTCGGCAGTCAGCACGGCATTCAGCGTTGAAGCCCTGTAGCAAGCATTCAGCAACCTAGGCGATGCAAGCATCCACCTCTGGCGGCGCCAGCCAAGGGTTCTGCGACTTCCGCCTTGCCGCCGCCGCCACTGACCGCCAGCAGCCCACCAGAGGTAGTCCGCTGCGCAGGGACCGCAGTGCGCACTGACGGCGGCCGCCGGGGCCCCTGCATCGAAGAGAAATCGTGCAGAGTTGTGTGAGGGCTCTGTAAGGGTTGATCGGAGACGGCGGGTGTCTCCAGGAAGCATGTGACATTACAAGTAGCAGCACCGCACTGACGAGAGGCGGTGAGCCTGCTGGCACGGCAGACCAGGGCTGATGGTGAGGGCGATGCACTGAGCAGGTTTGTCCTACAGAAGCATGCAGCTCAGCATGGAGATGTGAGAGGCGTAGTGAGGCATGGGTGTGCTCACCGTTGAGCTCGCAGATGAGCCGCCGCTGCGCTGCGTTTGAAGCCCGATGCCTCCAGAATCTGCAGATCAACAGCTCACGACACTCACACAAGGGGCGCCAACTACATGCCAGGGCAATATTCGATTCGACACATGAAGGCAGCACGGTGTTCAACACTACTCTGTGCACGAGTTTCCCTTCACAAGCCTTCACCAAGACGCCTTGTGACACAGCCTCTTGGTTCTTTCGAACCCGGCAATGCATAGTGAGATGTCGAAACAGCAGCGGGCTGCCGGAGCCGGGAGGCATGCCCGGCGCCATTGGCAGGGGAATTGTTGTATAGGATTGCCGCTGGTGCCTGGCCACAGTTCACAGTTCCCGACGAATCCCCGATGCGAGATCACAGAAACCAGCAGACCAACACCTGCAACCCCCCCTGCAGAGACCATCGCTGCTTGGAATCAGGTGGCATTGTCACCTCCCACGTTGGCGGTGGCGGTGGCGCCGCGGATCGCCGCCACGCGCGACGCCGCCAGCACCTGGCTCAGCGGCACGGCGGCCGAGGGGCGGGCGCCGCCGCTGCCACTTCCGCCGGCGCGCTCAGAGTCCGAATCATCCGCACTCCAGATGGCGGCGCTGCAGGTGGTCTGGCGGCTATGAGTCCGGAGTTCATCAATTGCAGGTGTTTGCGCAGGGCGGGCCGGGCAGCAGAGGGTGCGAGACGGTACGTCCATGGCGCCAGGGAGCGTGAAACCCAGAGCGCCCACAGCTTCCCGCCCGGCTGACCAGACATGCCAGAACTTGACCTGCTAGCATCCAGAAAAACTCATTACGATGCGGCGCGGGGAAGGGGCAGGGGGTGCACACCTGCCATCGCGGGGGGCGGCAGGCGGCGCCGCCGCCGCGCGCGCCGCCACCCGCAGCTGGTGCACCCGCCGCCGCCGCTCGCCCAGGGTGCGCTCGCGCGCCGCCAGGTCGGCGTCTGCGGCCGCCACCGCCTCCGCCGCTCGCCTACAGAGGTTTTAGGGTTTACTAGCCGAGTTTTCCCTGAAACCCCGCATACCCCTGCTCGATACTTCCTGATGAGGCGTGCTGTCTCGAGACCGGCCCGTGAACGGAGGTGTGCTGTTTGAAAACCAGCATATAGCGGAGGAAATACCTGGGGGGGGTGGGTGGGAAGGGGCAAAGCTCACTGCACGGCGGCTTGCTTGTCGGAGCGGCGCAGCAGCGCGGCGTCGAGCGAGCCCTGCAGCCGGCCGGCCTCCGCCATCAGGAACTGCCTGTCGGCGGTCGCCTCCCGCAGCCCGCCGACCAGCTTTTCCGCCTCCGAGCGAGCCGCCTTCGTTTTCCTGCAGGTCCAGGCAAGCCGAGGCGGTCAGAATCAGTGCACACCGCCCTCATGCTGCAGCCTGCCTGCGCCTCACCCCAGCCTGCTGTCAGCCAAAAGGCGAAAGCCCGGTTCCGATCCGGAACAGGGCGCACCGCTCGGCGGCAAGGCGCGCGGCGTCCGCCCGAAACAACTCCTGCTGCAGCCGCTCCACGACTGCCATCAGCTTGTTCATCATGTGGTCCTCGCCTGCGGGTGGCACACGAGCGCGACTGAGCAATCCCCTGCTGCCGCAACGCAAGCTGGATAAAAGTAATGTACGGAAGCAGGCAGGCCTGCCGCAGGCAGACACACCAGGCGACGCGCAGCAGGCATGCTTGGGCCTCGGACTCTCAAACATCCCCGGATGTCGGGAAACCCGAGCTCAAATGAGCTGCAGCCACCCCCCTTTGCTGCAGTCGTTCCTTTCAGCTGCTGATGCCAGCGCACTCTGGACTATTCGGCTGTTCGCCCGGAAGGACCTCAGAGAGAACAACCAATTTCCATGGAGGTTCAGGTTCGGGTGAGTTTGTACACACTTTTCGATGACTCGCGGACGTTGACAGTGACGCCGTCGTTCTGGGCGACGGCGGCCGCTGCATGCAAGTGGCCCGACTCAGTCGCTTTGCTGTTGCCCGCGCGGGAGTCCACCTGCACCGCGGTGCCTGCGGCCGCCTCGCCGGCTGCGGCGCCGGCTGTGGGCACGCCAGCGCTGTCGGCGGGGGCTTCCGCCGCCGACTCCGCGGCGGCGGCAGCGCCGCCGCCGTCAGCCGGCCAAGCGCCTGGGAGCTCGCCACTTCCTGCGTCCTCCGCTGCCCGCCCCTCGCCTGGCGTCCCCGTGCGACTGCCGCCGTGAGCGACATCCAGAACAGCGGCTGCGGCAACAGCGGGCAGCACCGGCGCGTCCAGAGCAGGGTTTACTGAGGGCGCTGTCGCCGCCGCCGCCGCAGCCTGCWSMSCCGCCSCCSCCYGGTGCGCCGCCGCAGGCKGGGCAGCGGCTGCCGCCACAGGGAGGCCGGAAGCCAGCTCGGCTGCCTCGCCGTCGGCGCCGTCGCCGCGAATCCTCCCGAGACGCTCTCGCGCCTGCAGAGGCACTTGCTGACAAGGTGAACGAGGCACCTCGCCGTGCGACGAGAAGAGGTCTGGAGAGCAGTTGCTGGAGGGCTGGCATGCGTGGGTCAGACTTCCAGTTGCCTGTCCACACGGTGACTTGCGCAACATCGGTGCAGCAGGCCGGTGGGCACCTGCGCTCGGCAGGTCTGCTAGTCCGGGCACACCGGCCTGACCCGGCCCAGAGGTGCAGAAGCGCACAAGATGTTGAAACGTGTTCGAGGTCCCCGCTGGCACGCTCTGCAATGTCGAAGCAGGAGCCGTCTTCCGTGTGCGCACACCTGCACGATGAGGGCTCGGGCGTCGGCGCCGGCGCCGCCGCCCMGCTCGCMCGRCWTMCTGCTCCGCKGCAGCKGCAGGTCCGCGCCGTCGGCGTCCGCCGCCGCGCCCGCCGCCGCCGCCCCGCCGCCGGGTTCGCCGGTCCCGTCCCCCGCCGCATCGGCGCGAGCCGCAGCTGCGTCGGCGACGCGGGCTGCGACGGCGGGCGCCGCTGCGCCGCGCTTGCCGGCTGCCGCAGCGACTTGGCATCTCGATCCGCGGGCGGCACGTGGCTCAGCGCCTCCGCCAGGCCGCCGCTGCTGCTGCCGCTGGCCAGGCGCGGCGAGGTGGCGCCGCCGCTCGTGATGGTTCGCTGCAGCTGCTCCTGGGCAGACGCGAAGAAGGCGTGCGCGCCTGCGGGGGCGGGGCCAGGGGTTTCAACAAGAGCTCAAGACGCTGCCGTCGAAATGGCGGCAACAGCACACCCCTGAGGGCGCAGCGGATGCGCGGACAGTCTCGCGGCCACCCGCCGAAGACGGCGCCCGGCGTGTCACACATCAGAAAGGAGGGAGGAAAGAGGAAGGAGGAAGGAGGAAGTATTGTGCACCGGGGCTGCGTGGGGAGGGCGKGAGAGGCGTGCGGGAGCCAGCGGCGCCGCCGCCGCCAGCGCTGGCGCCCAGCCCAGAGCGGCCGTGCAGCCCCAGGCCACGCCCTCCCGGAATCCTCATGGCCTCCGCCTGTAGAACACGCAAACAGAGGCAACATGTTATCGGGCACCGTCTAGCGCCAATTATTGGCAGTGTGCCGCTTCGGCGGGGGTGCAGTCGCCGCCGCTGCTCCGTGGCAGCCAGCAGGACTAGAGGGGAACAGTCGTGTCCGGTCCGACAATGCAGCGTGGGGTTCAGGGCTCTCACGCAGACCAGCTGCAGCTGCGTCCACCTCTGAAGGCACAGATGGAGTAGGAGAAGCGGGGCACTTTTTGGTCAGTTTATAACAGGGAGCTCACCATGGCGCTGGTGCGGTCGCCCGACCAG
This sequence comes from Deuterostichococcus epilithicus, assembly GCA_033439295.1. NCBI lineage: Eukaryota > Viridiplantae > Chlorophyta > Trebouxiophyceae > Prasiolales > Stichococcaceae > Deuterostichococcus > Deuterostichococcus epilithicus. Next base: position 508,875 of record JAVTLE010000017.1, read on the forward strand.
GTTCGCGGTATGCTCCCTGGCCGGTCAGCTTCGAGCGCCGCCGCAGAAAGCATTGCGCTGTGGCCGCTCGGCGGGCCCGCCGCCGACTCTGAGCGCGTGCTGAAACTGAACGCGGCCTGTGCGGCCAGGAGTGTGCCACCGATAAGCGTCGCCTGGGACTGGTCGAGGGGGTAGTACTCCTGCCAGGGCTCGAGGTCTGGGCGATGGCCGGCAGGCTGGCGGGCGGCCACGGCACAGCGGACTGCCGCTCTCAGATCAGATGTGCCTGGTCCACATGAACGCGGTGGCCAGACAGCATAAGTGTGCTCTGTGTGCAGCTGCAAGCGTGCAAGACCTGCACCAGACCCATCTGCAAGGGCAAGGACAAAGTGCAGATCCACTGCCATCCTGCCGCTGACGATGTCACCCGCACATGAGGCTCGAAGGGCGGCGCGGAGCTTTGGCGCGGCCCCAGCAGCGACAAGGCCAGTGGCACACGGGACGCCATGTCATTGCCGCCGCTGATGCTGCGGCGCACCCCCGCTGGGCGCAGCGGGCCAGCGGCCGCACCCGCCTGAGACGCCTCCGCAGAGCTCCGCCGGCCGTGTGCCGCGCCTCCCGCCCGCGGCGCGGGCCGTCTCTGCCGCCGCCGCGGCCTGCGCCGCCGCCGCCGCCGCCGCCACGGCGCCCGTCTCGGCCGGCGGCAGCGGCCACGACCCAGAGGACAGATTCCGCGCGAGTGGCGCCTCTGCAGCGTCGCGGGCCTGGTCTCGCGACACTGTTTCGGAGGCGGATTTGAGGGCGCGGGACGGCGCGACGCTCCGCTGCCGGCCCCTGTACTGCGGCGGCGGCGCCKGCAGCGTGCCGACCGTGACCGAGGCCGGCAGCGACGCCGTGTGGCGGAGCTCTGCCGKGACTGCGGCCAGCGCAGCCGGGTCGTCAGACGGCGCCGGCGGCGCAGTCGGAGGCGTCTGCGGCTGCCGGCGTAGAGCCCAGGCGGAAGGAGGGCCCGGCCCGCTGCAGCGAGCGCGTGCGACCGCGGAATGCAGCGGTGTCACCGGAGGGCGGCGGCCGGTACCCGCTGGCAGGCGCTGCAGGCGCCTGCTGCTGCACGGCGCCGCCGGCTGCGCTGGCTGCGGCGGCGCGGGCGACGGCGCCGGCGCCGGCGGGGGGGGGTCGTGGCTGGTGCCCCTGGGGCTGGGAGGCCCGCTTCCACCGACAAGGGCCTGCAGTTCTGCCGCGGCGAGGGTGGCGGCGCCGCGCAGGGGCCGTGCCGCCCGTTGCGCCCGCGCGGCTGCGTCGCGGGCGAGCAACGTCCTTGGCCGCAGCTCCGCCGCGGGGCCTGCCGCCGCCACATCGCTGGGCTGCAGCAGTTCTGGCGGCAGCGCCTCGGCCGCAGCGGCCGCGGCCGCGGCCGCCGCAGCAACGGCGTCCGGCGAGGCTGGCGACGAGGGGGACTGTTGCTGCGCGAGCGGCGACGCCGGCGCGGCAGCGCTCAGTGGCGGCTCTGGCGTCGTCGGCGCCTGCGGCTGATCGAAGGAGCGCCTCCCGCTGCGGGCCGCGCTGCCGCGAGGTGACGGAGCCGGTGCGGGCTTTGGAGGGCTGCTGATGCCGCCAGTGGCACCTGCATTGAGCGCGCGGATGCGGTCGCGGACGCTGCTCATGGCGGCGCGTTGTGCCGCGGCAGCGCTTCTGCGTGGTCACATCCAGCCAGCGGCCCTGTGGTGCCGGCAGCGGCTGCCACGCTGGCCTGCCTGCTGCCCGTCCCGCGGCAAGTTTATACTTTTCTAAACGGCCCGTTCTTGAGCCTCAAGCGCCTGCAGAGTACATACGCGAGTAAAGCGCTGCCGGCGGACAGTACACCTGTAAGGACGATCAGGCCGGCTTCACGCGTACTGGTGCACGGACCGCACCGAAGACTCGAAGATCGCGTGCTAGCGCCGGGCGAGGTCTGCCGGCTGGCAGCTCGACGCTCGTGCAGTTGCAGCGATCACCACTCGAAAGAGATTGCGGCCATGTTGGCTCGCAGATTCGGAAGCTCTGCAAAGCAACGGCAGAGCTTGGATTGTCACAGCGATCCGGCAGAAGCCGTGATCGAATTGTGGGGTGAGCCGCGGTTTGGGACAGGGGCGCTTGCTGCACCGCGATTTTGCTCGTCGGAGGGCCAGGCCGGACTGCGGCTGGGCCGCGCGACCTGGCGAACCGGGGATACAGGTCCGCAGGAGGAGTCCAGCAGACACGCAAAAGTTGTCGGCTTCGCTTCATGCCCTTCGTGCATCTGCACGGCCATCCGGCAGAGGTACGACGGCCTCGACGTCGGCGTCCCTTCTCGCAAGCATGCGATGTACCTCGTCAGGCTTCTGGCGCCTACCTTGTGATCGCCAGTTGCGTCTGCGTCGACAATACAGCTACCAGGACGGGCGGGCGTACCGGAAAAACAAGCCGGTGTGTTACCAGGGCTAATTTCTGTTTTCCGCTTTCAATCGCTCGCCGCGCAGCGGAGTAGGAGGTCTCTTATTATTGTCCGTTCACTCAGCCGGCAACTCTCTGGCGCTGGCGGCAATCTCGATTGCGATCACCTTAGGCGCTTGTGATGAACCGCCATTGTTGGGCCGGCGGCCGAGTGATCCCCCGCTGGCCGCTGCCCTGCCTGCAATCAGCTTTGCACCCGCGCCTGCAGCATCGACAGTCGGCAGGACATATGCTGCAGCGGCAGAGGGTGCAAACTTTGGGTGAGAGGCGGCCGCTCGACGCGGATTCCAAGTGCCAGCGAGGCAGCAGCTCGTCTTCCGAGGCCAACGAGTGCGCCACAAACTCCGCTGTTTCGAATCTTGTTTGAGACTTTGCGCGCGGTCAAGGGTGAGATTGGGCGCTGGATGCCGCGCGGCGCGCCTTCAGTGTGCTTAGTTGGCCTGCCTTGCATTCTTCCGGTACACCAGACACGAGAGCATTGTGGTGCTGCCTCACTTTTGCAGAGCTGCGACTGTCGTGGCCATCCTGGATGACTTCACAGCCCTCGAGCGTCGAGCTGCTGTGGGTCGCTCAGGCGCTGCCGCAAATCTGCTGGCAATCAGGCTGCCTCGGCGGTAAAAGCATGTTTGCGCTCCGCCTCTGCAGACCAGTATCACTAATTGCGTACACTGCCGCGACAAATGAAGCGGTCCTAGCTGTAAAGCTCTGCAGCCTGCTGTCGACTGCTGTTGTTTGCCGACGGTGCACTGATGCGCTCACCTGGCCCAACAATGCCTTCGCCAGAGCTCATGCCACTCGCAGCACCTGACCAGCAAACTCGCTTCTTCGCAGACGCCAGCGCCTGAACACGGCCAGCCGCAGATCGTGCGCTCCATGCCCTGTAGCGGGCAGCGGTACCTGTGGCACAGTGCGGCAAGACCACAGTGGCAGCTGAGCCGCTTCAAATCAATACCGCACGCTCCGAGGCATGGCGTTCAGCGGCACCAGGGCGCGGCTCCTTCGCACACCGAGTGAGCCGTGAGGCGGCGCCCGCCAGCGGACGGCCTGTGCAGCGGCGGTGGCAGTCACCTGGGGCGGAGCGAACGGCGGCAGCCTCACGGCGCGGCACCCCAGCGAACTGGCCCCGGTCAGCTCGAGCAGCTGCGGCAGCGGCCGGAGCTGACAGGCAGCCCCGCAGCGCGGCGTTTGAAAGCAGCAAACCAATCGCGAGCATCCACCTGCCATGGACGTGCCGGCCGGTCGTCGTTGGGCGCACCTGCCGGGCCTGCTGGCGGCCCTGGAGGCGCTCGTTGCGCACCTGGAGAGGGACCCGCGGGTGCGGACACCCGAGACTCCCCTGTCCCGCCCAGCTGCAACAGTTTGGGCATGCACTGCCAGCTGCCACCCCAGTGCCTCCAGGCGGCCCATCGACCTCGCCGCTGGTGCAGCGGCAGGTGCTCAGACGAGCTGCGCCTGCTGCCAGCAAGTCTCCGAAGCCTGCTGAGGTCCCAACGGCACATCGTGCGGCGGGTTTGATGTGCAGCCACCGCCAGCGGCGGGGTTTTGCTGAGGGCTAGCAGCCCCAGGTGCTGTTTTGCGGTGCGCGGCACGACATTGACCAGCAGTCGGACAGGCTCAGATGCCAGCTGGATTTTGAAGAGGTGGAGCCAGCTTCCAAGATCAAAATTACATGTAAACTTGCTTTTGGCTCCGCCTCTGCAGGGCGCCGGTGCTGTGGACGCCTTCCGGGCGCTGAGTCAGCAGGCGGCGCCGCAGGTGGAGCTGTGCCGGCCCGGGGTGCTGCGCCCATTGGTTTTCCTGGTGAATTATTTTATCTGTTGTAATGCATCTCCATGTCATATGCACTGATGAAGGCATGCTTTTGCCTCTGTTCATCGAATAAACAACAGAGACAAAGCAGTCTCACTTCTCGTGTGCTTGGGCGAATTCAGGTGGCCACGAGCGGCCACCCTGACACGTCGCGCCTTGCGGCGCGGCTGCTGTGCGGCATTGCCGAGGCAGGCGGCCCCGCATGCGCCGCCGTCAGGTGAGTGACTGCACATGCAAATGGTGTCGATGGCAATGTGAACATGGGGGGCATTGCAAGGTGCCGTGGTGTGCAAGCGGAGGCAGGCCAGACGCTGCCTCGACCTTCAGGCAAGCGTGCAGCAACACGAGAGGTGGGTGCTCCCTTTAAAATTTGAGAACCCTGAACCCTTAACCTGCAGGGGCGCCGGCGGCATTGAGGCGCTCGTGCGGCTCGCCGGCCGCGCCGGCGGCGGCGCCGAGGGCTTGAGCCGCGCCGACGCGCTTGCCGCGGAGGCGGCCGTCGAGGCGCTGCGCGAGCTGCTATCCTGCGGCGCGCCGGCACTGAGCCCCGCCGAGGATGACGCGGACGGCGAGCCCGGCTGGCTGGATGCCGCTTCTGCCTTCCGCGCCGCTGGCGGCATCCCGATGGCGGTGCAGCTGGTGGCTTTTGGCCCCGACCGCCGCATCGTGCGTGACGATCTTGCGGTTCTCGCGGCGCTGCTGTGCGGCGAAGGTGAGCAAAGCACTGGAAACTATGGGATGATCAATGCCTGGAACAATGTTGGGCGGGCTGGCTGCATATCCAGCACAGCGCACTTGAGGTACCAATGGCGCCATTGCAGATTGCATGAAAGGCCACAGGTGGCGGCTGTGCCGAGTCGCCACTGCATGGCCTGGCACAGCACCTGCCCTGCTGCCCAGTCGGCCCGCCGCTTCCAAACCAGCGCTCACCCTGCCGCTGCAGAGGCGGCGGTGAGCGATGCGGCGATCGACTTGCGCGCCGCCTCCGCTGCGGAATTCCAGGCGGCAGGCGGGCTGGCCGCCCTCGCTGGCGTCGTTGCCGCCGGCTGCCGCTCGCCGGCCGCAGCGTCAGCCGTTGGCAAGGTGCATCAGCCATACTGTGCGCCGGCGTCATCCTCAGTGACATGCAGCTCGCCCTTCTCGAGTCAGGTCCAAGGGGCAAGCGCATCCCTGCACACAGTCGCAAGATTGCTGTGTGCCGTCTGGTGCCGTGTCCTGCACGACTCGAGATCAGGCGCTGCACCATGCTGGAGGAGTGGTAGCGGCCTGCGGCGCCCTGAGGTCCGGTCCCTGCTGGGCATCAGAGCAGCCTGCATGCGCACCAGTGTCTGTCACAACATGTGGTCGCAGGCGCTGCGCATTCGCATGGGGCCGGGGCAGCCGTTCGCCCCAGGGTGCAGGAGGATCCGAGGCAGCAGGCTCCAAGACAGCGGAACAAGGACACAGCCACCGCAAAACCCACACTCGCAGGCGCTGCGCATCCTGCGGGAGCTGGTGGCGGCCAACGGCGCCGCGCTGCCGGCGGTGGAGGAGGCCGGCGGCGTCGCCGCTGCCATCGGCGCCCTGGATGGCGGCGGAAGCAGCGGCGGCGGCAGCAGCGGCGGCGGCTTCGGTGGTGCTGACGCCGCCTGTGCGGCGCAGGAGGTACGTCTCAGTGTCAGCAGGTCTCGGGTTGAAGAAGGGACGGCCTCATGAGCAGCGGGCGTGAGCTCTCACGAGTGCAGACAGGGAGGCTGTTGATGCCTTGCACGTCCGCTGCACATGCGATGGCAGGGCTGCTCCTGGGAGTGTATTCCCGGCTGATCTCGGCATCTCGTGACGGGTTTTCGCATCTAGCTTATGCGAATGGGCGTCCTTGCACACAAGCCTGCGGTTGTCCCCTGCACAGCAGCGCGCAGCATGATGGTCAGTAGAGGGACTCGCAAAACCGGAAGTGCGAGTCTGCTCTGCTGCCTGCAGACCCTGGCGGTGTTTGGGAGGCACTACCGGCCGCCGCTGGCATCGCGCCGCAGCAACACAGCCCTCGCTGATTCGTTCACCAGCACAGCAGGTGCATGCTGGGTCTGACTGTCAGCCACATTGCAAGATGCACCTCGTGCAGTCGCCGCATCGCATGCATCGTGTGCGGAGGTCATCAATAGCTGCGCTCCACGTGCGGGCTGCTGCTGCTGCTGCGACTGCTGCGGCGACTTCGCCTGCATCCGATTCGCGATTTTACCTCCGACACCACCAGAGCGGCGCCTTGCGTTGGTTTTCGCTTGCTGGTGCCGCGTCAGGTTTGCGGCGGCCACGACATGCACTACAAAGCAAAGCACAGCGAAGCAAACCTGCTCATGCTCTGATCGCAGCCCGACCCTCAATGGCGACGACGGCCGGGCGCACATCCAACCAGGAGATCGAGGCAGCCAGCAACGGCGGCAGCGACGGCGACGGCAGCGACAGCGGCGACCGCGACAGCGGCAGCCGCGAGCCGGCGGTTGCGGGGGCGGGCGGCACCGTCCCCCCAAGCCCCAGCCTGGCATACATGCGTGCAAAGGCGGCCCGCGCTGCCAACGCTGCATCCGTGCGCACAACCCCCGGCTGTGCAGTCTCTCTTTGCCCAGCCCCGCCCTGGACCCCAAGCCCTGGGTGCACTCAGGCTGGGGCTACGTGCGGCTGCAAAGCCGGGTCTCAGTCATCCATCTGTCCAGGCTGCCAGCTGTCCTGGTGATGCGCGCATGCAGGGGGCGCTGGAGGGGGCGTGACCTTGCACAACCTGCCACCCCTGCAGCCTAGTCGTTCCGTGATTGCCTGTGTCCCCAACCCAGAAAACCACCCATCAAAGCACCGCCTGCACTCCCACTTCACCCCCTGTGCACAGGAGGGAAAGGGGCCGCTGCACTGGGCGGCACAGTTTGGCGATGCGGCGGCGCTGCGGCGGCTGTTGCGCGCGACCCTTGACGTGTGCGCCCCGGACGCTGCCGGCAACTCGCCGCTGCATCTCGCCGCCCTCAACGGCCACCTGTGAGCTTGGGACGCCCCTCGGCAACCTCACCCCCATCCCCTCTCCCAGGCACATGTGCTGAGGACGTTCAGAACCGCGAAAATTTTGAAGTGCGTTGGTGCGCCCCGCAAGCCGCCAGCAGCTCGCCGCTGTGTCTCCCGCTGCGCTTCACGGCCACCTGTAAGCCCGGAAACTCACTCGCTGTGCCTGCTGCCTTTGGCGTATGCAGGTCACTTTGTAACTCCGCCATCAATGCACCACTGTTGCATGGGTTTCGGGCAGGCAGTGCGTGCGGGCGCTGCTGTGGGGCGGTGGCGGCAACGCACCGGAACCCGTCAATTTGATGCGACCTGCTGAGCCAGTACCTTGGAAAGTGTGAAACATCGCTGAACGTAGTAGTCCATGCGCAGGGAGTGCGTGCGGGTGCTGCTGTGGGGCGGTGGCGACGCGATGGCGTTCAACGCCTCAGAGGCGCTGCCCCTCGACCTGGCCGACACCGCGTCGCCGTCATGGGCGCTGCTTGAGGAGGAGCTGCAGTGGCGCACCTGTCTCAGGGTGAGGCAGTGCACAGTTTGTCTTGGGGTCACTGTTCATGATTCGGGGTTCATATGTACGTCTTGCAAGCGAAGCTGCAGTGGCGCACCTGCCTCGGGGTGAGGCAGCGAACGAAGCTTCGGTGACACCCTCCCGGACGCGCCTGCCGCCTTGTCCCGAGCCTTTGGTGAGGAGTGGTGCAGACGGCTGGCGCGGCTTCTGGGGCGCTAAAATGCCAGTTTGCCTGCAGGCCAGGACAGTCTTAAGGTCCTGCAGGGCGAATTGTTCTGCTGCCCCTGCGTGATTGGAAGGCTGGAGCCTGATGCGCCCTCTGGGGCCCCTGAGCCCTAATTTTTCCCGGGGGGCTCGTGGCTCGCACTATTCCTCGACGTCGTGCAAAGCACGTTGCAGCCAGCACGCAGGCGCACGAGCGGCAGCCAGCGGAGCCGGCCAGCGAGCCAGGCGCAGGCGGCGGCTGCTGTACCACCTGCAGCAAAGACGAAAATGCCTTTCGTGTTTGTGCTGGACTATCAAGCATTTGAGCTTTCACATGCAGGCATCACGCCTGTGCGAGCTGGTATGGGAAGGCGCAGACTGGCCACAGCCGCTGAAAATTGTCAACCCTTGCGCGCGTCAACATGCAGGCGTCGCACCCCTGCGACCTGGTGTGGGAGGGAGCCGACAGGCCGCAGCCGCTGCTGTCAGGCAGCCGCCGCGGCTCCCCTGACGGCGACCGCAGCGATTCCGGCAGCGACGGCGGCGGCAATGCCCTTGAGACCCCAGCCAGCCTGGGCTCGCTCGCCGCCTCCGACCGCTCGCACACAGGTGGCTTGTCGGTTGTTCCTCAGTGGTTTCCAGCGGGCGCGGCGTTTTCGTGCTGTTCCAGCTGCTCCGTGGTGTTCGCGTGGCGGTGCCAGGCCGTGTTGAGGCCCCGCCGAGGGCTGCTGCGCAGGGCGGCAGGCGCGGCGCCTGCCTGCCGCCGCCACTGAGTGGTGCCTGCGCTCCGGCCCGGGCGCCCAGCACGACCTTGCAATTCAGCCATCGGCGCCTGGATGCAAAAGCGCGCGGGGAATGCGCCGCGCCCGGCCCATTTCACGGAACGAAACCAGACGTAACGAAACATAACGTTCGTAACGCTCCTTGTGCGTTCACTGCAGGCATGCAGTGCCACTTTGACGCGCTCACCGGAGAGGTGGTCGTGTGCGAAAGCGAGCGGCGCCCGCAGCCGGCGCCGCCGGCGGCCAGCCTGGTTGGCTTGGGCGCAAAAGGCAGGCGCAAGAAGGAGAAGGGTGCGCCGCGTGACTGGAATGTCAGCATGCCGATGGCGGGAGCGCTCTGCACATCTGCGGCGATCACAAACCCCGCACACGTCGCTGCCCGCGTAGTCTGCGTGCAGCAGTCCATGATCTGCCGATGTCCGCCATGCGCGGCGAGCAAGCCCAGTGCATGGGCCTTATCCCTGGATGGCAGCACCAGTGCGAGGTACGTCTCAGACCCATGCATGTGACCCGCAGCCCCGCCGAAGCTGCGGAGCCGGCTGATGGCCTGCGCCTGCGGTGGTTCCTCCGGCGACCTGCGCAGTGGCGCAGGGCGCGGCCGCGGCAAAGAAACGGTGCTGCTGTCCTACCGGCTCGCGGCGGAGCCGCTCGACAAGCTGTCGGTCTATGTGTCGCTCGACACTCCCGATCCAGTCCTGGGTGCGTGGGTTCTCGATCCATTGTTGCCCCTCGGACCACTCTATCTGCTGCCCTACCGGCCCGGCAGCACAGCAGCGCGACAAGCTGTTCCGTCTGCGTCGCGCTGAACACACCAGATCCGGTGCTTGGTGCGCGTCCGCATATCTGGAGCCTGCTTCGAGCAATGAGCAAGAGTCTTGCATTCCACGGTTCCATCGCCAAACGAGGCTGGACAGCCGGCACCAGGGCTTCAGAAGCAACGAAGCTGGTCGCGAGTCGCCCAACCGAAGGGCTCTCGCTTCCAGTGTGGCAGGCCCACCGCCGCGGGGAGTCGACTCGGGTTGCAGATTGCGTCTCAGGGCTCGGGTTTCGAACATGCGCACGCGGAGGTGGCGCCGCTGCCGCCGAGCGTGCCGGCGGGCTGACAGTGCAGCCAAGTCCAAGCTTGGACTTGACATCCCCTGGTAGACCTTTGGCCCGCCTGCCGCGTGGACCGGACCTGAGTTTCGTATATCTCCCATTGTCAGGTGGCGGGGTGCCCCCGCTACCGGCGGGCGCGCCGGCGGGGCTGACGGTGCAGCTGTGCTCCGCCCGCCACGTGGACTGTAGTCGAGAGAAAGTTGAGGAGTGTCCGTATTTCTTCCGCTCAGGTGGCGAGGTGGCGCCGCTGCCGGCGGGCGCGCCGGCGGGGCTGACGGTGCAGATGTGTTCGGCGACAGAGCTGGCAGCCGCTGTACAGCTGATGCAGTCGCGCCTGCACCCCGACCTCGCCGAGGTGACGCTTGATGCACACACGGCTGACAATGTAGGGTTCATCTTCACCAGGTGCCATCTCAACCAGGTTCCAGCTCCAGCCCCCGCCCGCGCGCTTGTGCCTCGGCACTGCCCTCGCGCTTACAGCGGCGCTGAGCGCATGCGGGGCACAGCGCGACCGGTGGCGGCGGCGGCGGTCTTGGCGGCATGCTCTGCGACCACACCGAACTGACTCCCTCCGCGAGCCCATTTACGAGCACTTCAATGGCACAAGTCATGTCGAAACGGCGCCTCGGATGCAGCATTCGCTGACAGGGTATGACGCCCGCTGCGACGGTCGCCACACGCGCGCAGGCGCAAACGGCGGTTGCGGCGCTGCGGGGAGCGGCAGTCCGAGCATTCGACCAGCGGCACTGCTGCTCCGAGACTGTGGCAGAGACATCTCCCCAGCGCCCGGCCGGCCGTATGATGGAGACACCTCCCCATGTGCGCAGGCGCAAGCGGCGGTGGCGGCGCTGCGGCAGCGGCAGTCCGAGCATGCGGCTGGCAACGGGCGGCGTGGCCGAGAGGCGGACGCGGCGCTCGCGCGCTACACCGCCGAGACGCGCTCCTCGCTCGAAGCCCTCCTGCATGAGGTACGCACAACTTTTGCACACAACTTCCGATTTGCCAGCTGTTGTTGTGCTGATGCGGTGTGTAAAAATCTCGGCATCAAGCTCAGGGCTGCGAGGCGGCCGATGCTGGCACTCTGCGCCGCAAGGGGCACGCTGCGCCGCCGCCCCGCCTCTGAGTCGCCTCTTGAGATGTCCTTTGAGATGCCTTCGCCAGCCTCGGTCAGACAGCAGCGGAGTCTGACGGCCGCGTGCCGCCGCCACGCCAGGCGCGGCGGCTGGAGACGCAGTTCTCGGGGCACTCGCTGCGGCGGGAGGGGCCCCTGCCGCGGCCGGTGGCGCGCCGCCGCGACCGCGCCTCACTGCACGTGCGGCTGCTGGGCAGCTACCTCGCGGCGCTGGACGCGCCGCCGCCGCCGGGCGCCGCTGCAACGGTGCGCTTCCCGGCTGTGCCTCTCGGTCCGGTTCTGAACCGTGCCGGGCTCGGCTCGATCGTCGTGAGTGTCCGTAGCTGCCTGTGCGGCTGCCAGGGAGCTCCAGTGCATCGTCGCCGCCGGGCGCGGCCCTGGACGACGCGCACCCTGTTCTCGACACCCTGCCAGTCACGTGACCCGAGTCGCGTGCCATCTGGCCCGCCCATAAATATTTTCTGCCGCTTTTCTCGCATCCCTATCGGGCATTGTATCTGTGCACATTTTTCGAGCTTGCCGTGCAGTATCCTTGTAGCTGCTGGTGTCGAGAACCCCCCCGCGGGTGGCGGGAGTTTGAGTCGCGAGGCTGGCTCCGCCCTGGAGCTTCTGATTCTGCACTGGGAGACAGGGCCATCTAGAAACTGCACATGACCGGTGCGGAACCGGAGAGTCGTGGGCGGGACTGGCACGGCCCTAGCGGTCAAACTCAAGCTGGGTGAAGGGGTTGTTATGACGGTTGAATACAAGTGCGATTTGAAAATACATTATGATTGCTAAAGGTGGCGGAGCTGGAGGCACGTGCGGGGCTGCTGTCGCCCTGGCAGGAGCTCGGGCCGGCCGTCGGCGCTGCGACGCCGCTGGCACGCCAGCTCAGCGCACCGCGCAGCCCCTTCGGCTCGCCCAATGGCCTGGAGGTGGGCCTCTCCACCTGCCTGCCGGATGCGATGACCCGATCCCTGTGTTCCCTGTGATTGCCGCCTTGCCCTGTCACCTGGGCCGGCTTCCAATCATGTTGCTGCTGCAGAGCCCACGTCAGGGTCGCCCCGGCTCAGCAGCAGGACACCGCCGCGCCTGCAGCAAATGAAGCAGCTAGTGTCTTACATCCAGCAGCTGCCGCCTGCCGCAGTTCTGTCTTGCCGACTTCACCTCTGTCAATTGCAAAGTCCTGCAAACCCACTGCGCGACGCATAACGAGCATCCAGTTTCTCACCTCCATTGCGCAGCCTCTGTCGCTGGGCGAGCGGTTTACGGCGGCGGGCGATGACGCGGCGTCTGGGAGCCCCTTTGCAGCAACCGGCGGCGGCTGGCCGCCGTCCATTGCGCGCCTGTCGACCGGCAGCAGCGTCGGCGGCCGGCCGAAGTCGACCGGCAGCCCTGCAGGTGCGTGCGCCGCGATGGCTGCAGCCGCCAGCGCTGGAACACTCGTGGTGTGTGTGTCAGCATCAGGAACAAGGTCATGGTGCAGAGGGGCATGACGGGCTCGCTCTGGGCATGCTTTGGCGTGCCATACATGCTGGGGCGGTATGTGGTTAGAAAGCCCCAGCGCAGGAGGTGTCAGGAACCACATACTCAGCACAGCAGGGTGAGAGTGCTCGCGTCCCGAGCTCGTGCATCCGCTGGCAGATGCAGGGTGTGACCCCACTGGTGTCTGCACCAGTGGTCACACCCTGCGTCGGGTAGCTGTGCGCTCGCTCTCGACGCGGCCTGGGGTGTTGCTCTAACCGTACTCCAGCAGCCCGCGTTGGACGTTCTCTTGGGCTCTTGCGCCAATTCTTGAAATCCCGGAGCCGCACCGCGCCTTGTGCCCACCACCTCCCTGTGTTGCACCTCGCTCATCTCGACCTCATCGTGCATACACTTGACAGGCATCCGGCGGCGCTCCAAAGCTGGAGGACCAGTGCAGCGGCCGTCAGAGGCCGACTACCGAGCCACCATCACCGCCCTCAGGTGTGCTCCTTGTCCCTGCTGCGCAAGCCTCGAGAGTGTGGCTGGTTTGTGCTGCGTGCTGTGGCATGACCCCGAGGATTTGCCGTGGGTGGTGCTGCGCACTTGCACTCAAGCAGGGCAGCAAAGAGGCGGTGCCTTCTGTGGCAAGACGCTCAGGCGTAACGAATGGTGTCACAAACAATTCAGCAACGACGACATTCGATGTTCCTGCAGCGACGAGCTCCGCAACATCGCCAACCGGGTATCCTGGACGAGACCGCAGCAGCTACAGCCGAACCCACATCAGCCGGAGCCTGCAGCCTCCCCGGCGTCGTCCTCGGCTGCAGTGTTGCCGACGGCTCGGCAGCAGCAGTCCTCCCCGACAGTGCCGGCCAGCTCCCGTGGCGTGACGGCCGCTGCAAGCCTCGACGGCGCGGTGCGGAACGGCGGCGGCGGCGCAGCAGCCAAGAGCCCCGCTGCCGCCGCTGGGCTGCCTCAAGCACGCCCGGTGCAGGCGGAGAGCATCGGCGCACAGAAGCAAGATGCCGCAGGGAAGCAGAAGGCGAATGGTCCGTCGCTACCACTGCCCACCCCAGGGAAAGTTGTGCGAGCTGCGAAGGCGGTCAGCGTGAACGTCAGCCTGGGGCCAGCAACCCCGCCCCAACTGCCGCTGCCAGCGTCCGCCACACGGGCCACGCCGGAGGCTGCAGCAGGAAATGCGGCCGGCCGTGCTGGCGGCGGCGGCGCCACTGACGATGCCGGGACCGCCGCAAACCTTGGCAATGGCAGCAGCTCGGACCTGGCTCAGGCTGCACAGGGCAGGATTGCAGGCGGATCAAGCGCTCCGGCAAAGGCGTCTCCCGCAAAGCCGTCGCTGTATGGCGGCATCGGCAGCGGCCGGCAGCCAGCGGGTGGGGCGGATGCAGTTGCAGGTCGCGGGCGCCGGCTGCGCTCCGGCAGTGGCATGAGCAGCTCCTCAGGTCTGCACACCAGCTTCTGCCAGGCTCTCTGGCATGTAGTGTTCCAGTTGAGCGGACTGCTGGTCAAGAACGCTTCAGACACGCCTCAGCCTTGCAGGAAAGCGTGCTCTCTGCCGCACGCTTGCCCCGCCAGCTGCATGGCTGGTTTGCGAGCTCAGTGAGTCAGCAGGCGCCGACACAGCCGTCTACGCATCTCCAGACATCCGCTGCACAACCTGTACCCCTTTCGCGAGTGGAGTCCACACTCAAAAACCCTCAACCCTCCACATTTGCGCAGGCACCAGCAGGTCGTCTGACAAGCGGCAGGCCGCTGCCGGGGAACCGCCGCGATGGAAGTGAAGCTGCCGTCTGGCGGCCGGTGGCCGGTGGGCCTGCTGGCTGGCAGGCTGGATGCGGCCTTGAGCGGGCTGTCACCAGTAATGGCCGCAGCACAATGTCAAGAGCCGGACCCGCTGCTGGACTGTGTAGCAGCGCTGTGGTGCGGCGCGGCCCCCAGCTGGAGTGGCCCCAGTGCGACAGACAGAGCAGAAGTTTGTGCTTTGTTAGCATACCATGGTCAACTGCATCAGCCCGGGCGGGCCGCAGTCGTGGGCCAGGTAAATGTAGGTCGGACCTGAGTAGGCGGGCATATTGAAACATTTTCTGGTCAGCAGTCATTCGTTTCAAAGGGTGTGTTCCATTGTGATATATACACAGGAATGTAAGGGTGCCGCTGCGCAACTGTGGGCATGCAGAGCTGGGTCAACTGCAGGCAAGGGATCTCCTCGTCTAATGTTTGTGCGTACATTTTCAGAGCCATTTGGTTGAGGGCTATCTGTGAGAGCTCGCGATATCGCGATAAAGGGACGTGATGGTTGCAAACGGTGGGCGCGCATGCGGCAGCGCGTGAAGGCTGATGCTCAGAAAGCATGCATAGTGCGCTGCTGTAAGCCAGTCGATTACCGCTGCTGCTTTCCACTCCCCGTCACCTGGTTGGTCATAGATGTTGCTCGCCAACAATTTGCATATTCACATGTACAGCAGGGTTTCGACCGCCCTGCCAGAATGCGAGGCTCTTTGATGCGGTGCTCGAGTTGTTCGATCTGCGCGACCCTTGCGCCCTTTCCGCCTCACAAGGATCCTCTGCATCAATTGACGCCCAGTTGGATCCATGTCCGCGGCAGAGGCATCATCCGCCGTGGGTTCCACCGGCGGCAGGGTTGCGAGCCTGAAGCGCCACTTTGAGGCTGCCACCCTGGAACCGCAGAGGGACACAGTGCAGGAGGCGCTGCGTTTTGACCGGAAGACTACCGCAAGCCCCTTCTTCGAGGTGCCTTGCCTTTTGACATGAGCTCTGATCGGCCCTTGCTGTGCCCCGTCAAGGATGGGGTATTGGAGTGACCCCATGTCTTTGGGAAACCTCAAGTGCATGTGTTGCATGGCTTCGCTGCTGTCCTGAGTCAGCGATAGGAACGAGGTATTTGACATTGGTGTCTGCACCGGGGCAGCATATAAAGTCGGCGATGGTACAAGCAAAGGTGGTCCCCGGCATGTGAACCAAACTGGGGCATTCTGCCTGCTGCTGCAAGCGGTTGACCGGTCGACGTCGCCCATCCAGCAGAGGTTCTTGGTCGAAATCCATTGAACAGAGGCACAAACACCTGCCATACACACACAAACCCACGTGGCTGAATGCAGCGCAACGACAGCAAGGACTTGGAGCCGGCGAGCGCCGAAACCAAAGAAGCCAGCGAGAGGGCCACTGGCGGCGACAACAGCAGCGACAGCGGCAGCGGCAATGGTGGAGGAGCTCAGCAGGGCGTACTGGGCCCTGGCAAGTCTGCCAACGATTCGGCGGGAATTGTGCCCAAGTCTGCCGCCGGGCGCGCTGCCAACGCGGCTCCGGCGGGTCACGATACGTCGGAATTGATCCCGGCCAGCAGCAACCTGCTGGCCGACGCTGGCGCTGCTGCAGCAGATGACGGTGAGTCGGGTGCCGCCGAGTCCGCCAGCGAGCTCGGCTTCGGGGGTGCCAGGTTCTGAGCGATTTGCGCCAGCCGTGTTGCATCAGCAGGCTTGGGTTTCTGGAAGGGCAAGCAAATGTGCAGTGCATGAAATTGGTTCTTTTGGCAAGATATTCAGTGGTAACATGCGCGCACAGTCACACACTCGATGCATGCGTGACAGTGCACCGGGAAAGGTTTCTCCCACGCATGCACATTGTCAACACTCGTCAGCCAACAGATTATTGGACATCCGAAGCTTTGCACACTTGAGGATGTTTGCTGCATGTCTCTGTTGTGCCTGCTAGTGTCATGAACACCCCGATGTGTGCAGTAACTGGCATCGCCGCCGGCAGGTTTCGCAGCAAGGTTCTGCTGCCGGTGGCGTTCAACACTTCGACAGCATGCATTCAAGTGCATTACGAATATTCGGGACCTTTGGTTGATAGGATCTGCAACACGGCTGCCGCACAGCGCTGCACTGTCCTGTCCTCAGTTAGCTCACGAGTTGGGCTGTCATCAGATCCGGTCCCCATCAAGTGCTTGCCAATCAAGCCTTTCCGAGTTCTGCCCGTAATGAAAGGCACGACATCAGGACAACCCTGCCCCGAAGTTTGACCCGCGTAAGCATCTTTGCAGTTTGCAGCAACCCGAAACGGCGCTTCCATGCACCTTGGCTGAGCATATTGCTGGCTCGAAGCTGCTGCGCTAGACTTAAAGTCCAGATTCTTGCTGACCCCGACACTCACGAGAGCACCAGATCAACCCATAGTCAGAGCAGTCTGTGGTCTGGTCCTGCCCCAGTCTGGCTGTGGTGACTGCTGATCATCTGTCGAGGACTGTGGACGCTCAGCCATGGGCGATTATGCGGCAAAGGGGCGGGAGTATGTAGACAAGGCAGACAAAAAGCTGAAAGGCTTCAGCCTGTTCACCAGCAGCAGCTCCAAGAACGAGGATGCGGTGGAGCTGCTGGAGCGGGCTGCCACGCAATTCAAGCTCGCCCAGTCATGTGAGGGTTTTTTATAGCAATCGCCTCGCCGGTGGCAACAGCCCAGCTCGGCACCTGAGGGTCTCGTCGTAGGCGAGGAAGCAGAGGCGGTCATGCTGTCGTCTCGGATCCCAGCTACTTGCTACTGACGGGCTGGACTTGTGCAAAGTTGTGCGACTGAGCGGCAGAACAGCGGCGGAGTGCTGCAATTCTCCCGGCGCCTGGCTCGGTTCGACTACTAATCTGTACTTGCACAGGAAGTTCAGAGGATACAGCAAGTCTGCGGTCGGCGAGCCACGGAGCCCTGCCAGCAGCCGGAATCTTTGCGGACGCTGGTCTTCTGCCATGTGCCATCGCCACCGTCAATCAAGCAAGGGTCACATTTACATGTGCACAGGGGAGGAGGGCGCGCAGGTGTACCGGCGGCTGACGGACCTGCACCTGAAGCTGGACAGCCGAACGGACGCGGCGGCGGCGTGGGTGGAGGCCTCTCGGGCATACACTAAGGCCGGCAACTCAACAGGCCAGAGCTTACCCTCGCTGCAGCTGCTGACCATCCGAGGCTGCACCTGGCAAGGGTCCCCTGGCTTTGCCAAATGCAGCATCGGATGCCAGGGGCATGCTGGGGCGGCAGTTGTGTAGGGGTTGCGTGGCGATGGCGTCTCTCGTACACGGTTGTGCTCTTGAAGGCATTGGACGGCAGGTGCCTGAATATGGCACACTTGCGTGGATCTGGATGGCTGCCCTTCTTGCCACGCTACCGCCTTGGGCAGTCAGTTGACATGCGTCAGGGTCGCTTCTGTTTTCATGCGCGCGTCGCACCAGCCGATTGTGATGGGGTGCGCAGAGCGTGTGCACTGACCTCCTGTGGTTGTACATGTGCTGCAGAGTCGACAGTGTGCTTGCGAAAGGCCATTGAGTTGTACACCGAGATGGGGCGGCTGGGCATGGCCGCGCGGCACATCAAGGTGGGTGGTGACACTTCAAGATTTTCAGGTGGCCGCGCTCCCGTGGCGCCGCCGCTTGCTGGCACGACTGTCACAGGTGCCGACGGCGCTGATCAAAAAGGGTGGCAAGCAACGGGCCTGGCGGTGCCGCTACTTAATCAGGCTGCCGGTAATGAGCAATTTGGCGCACATTGCAGGCGCTGGCAAAGGAGCTGCAGCAGGGCGGCAACAGTTGCCATGCTCAGAACATTGCTCTCGTAACATTGCCCTCGTCATCAGTTCTGTTCCTCACACCCCAGGCGCTGGCTGAGGAGATCGAAAAGGGCGGCAACAAGGGCCAGGCGGTGGAGTACTATGCCCAGGCAGCGCAGCTGTTTGAGGCGGAGAACAGCACCTCCGAGGCCAGCAAGTGCCGCCAGAAGGTGTTGCTTCTTGATTTGAGCTATCTTTTGACCTCCGCACACCTCCTTTTGCGTCCTTTGTCATTTGAGGACTGTTTCCTTGCCGGAGTATGTCACCTCCGAGGCCAGCAAGTGCCGTCAACAGGTGGCCTAGTTGCCTGACTTTCGTGGAAGTTTGGTCCGAGAGAAGGCTGTTCATGACCTGAGAGATATGTGTCGAGAGACGGAGATCCGCAACAGCAGTTGCCGCTAATAAGCGGCCACCCAGCGTGCACGGGGACATGCGCAGTCCCTTGTCATGGGGGCTGTCCTGGAGGGACGGCTCACTCGTATCGCACGCGACGGCCTTTCACTGTGTTCAAGGACCACATGCGTCAAGAGCACCACTATCGCCGCACGCCTGGCGTCGGGACGTGATAGAAGCTGCAGTCGTAGCGCACTGCTTGCAGGCCGGTGGAATCAATTTGGTGGGCATCACCTGGTTTCGGCGGGCAGCAGAAAGCCACAAGCTTGACCTCAGGAGACCCTCTTTCACACGGTGGGTCCTGAACCAGGTGGCATTCTTCTCGGCGGAGGCGGGCGACTATGCGACGGCGATCGGGATCTTCGAGGAGGTGGCGGCTGCGGCGGCGGATAACAACCTGCTCAAATTTTCTGCCCGCGGCCACCTACTCAACGCCGGCATCTGCCACCTCGCCGGTGTGTGCGCATTGTGCCAGTGCACCAGCGTGCACGACTGCAGTCGTTCGAGCGGCCTGCTCCAGCTCTCGGCGCACGACCGCCTGCTCGACCGGCACCTGCACACCCCGCCGGCGAGTCTGGGGCATGCCGTTGTTCGTGATACCAGGCTCTGGAGCACCTCTGGCGCTTGCTCAGCAGCAGCGCCTCGACGGCAGGGCTTTGTGACTCGGCGTGGCAGTTGCTTCACCACTGTGCACGGTAGCTGCTGCTGCTGCTGCTGCTGCTGCTCACTCGGACTTGGCGTCTGCTACCTCGGCCGGAGAGCGGTGCCTCATGCACTGCAACAGACTTTTCCACAGAGCACGGAAACAGTTCAGCATGCAGCCCCCTGCTGGATGCCGGGCGGCTGACTCGGTCCTTCTGAAGTATTACGTGTGCATCGCCAAATGCGGATGTTGCCCCCCAAGTCTGCAAACCTCCACGCTCTGTGACTGCGGCGTCGGGCGCAGGCTGATGCGCTGCTTTTGACCAAATCGCCTTCCAACCGAACCGCAAGCTGGGACCGAACCGGCATCCAGCGGGGCGGCCAAGCCCGGGCCCTGCGCTTGCAATGGCATTGCGCGCAGGCCGTGACATGCTCGATATGACATGCACACCGTGACATGCTTGCTGAACTCTGAACCCTGAACCCTGAACCCGCAGGCTCAGACCAGATCGGCATCCAGCGGGCGGTGGAGAAGTACGAAGACATCGACCTCCAGTTCGCCGGCAGCCGCGAGGGCAACCTCTTCCGGGTGAGCGCTCGTGTCGCTCGTGGCTCTTTTGTTCAAGGTCGCAATTCGCCGGGGGACAGGGCTGCCCCGCGGCCACGGGCACTCGAAGGAAATTCTTCTATTATGCAGTATCCGCCCCTGGCGCTGCGGGGTGCGCTCGAGGGCAGGCGACCCTGAGCGCCTCGCGTGTCACGCAAAGGCCTGGAATGGGGACTCCTGACTTCGCCCTTGCTTCAGAATGGCTCAGCTGACAGGCAGTGCAATGGGCAATGTCCCATGCGCCCACCGGGGGCTGGCCGGCGCGCCGGAGACGGGCGATGTGCAGCGCCTGGGCTTGGTACCCCCCTGGGCCGGCTTGATAGGCAGCACTGGAAGGGGCAAACTCAACACGGATTCTCATCCGTGTTTCAGGAGCTAGCGGGCGCCCTCGAGGCGGGCGACGCGCAGCGGTTTGCCGACGCGCTGGCGGAGTTCGACAGCATGACGCGGCTGGACGCCTGGAAGACCGGCATCCTGCTCAAGGTGCCGCCTTGAAACAAAATATGATATGTGGCCCCTTTTGCCCTGTTCAACTTCCCATGTCTCCGCGCCCTTCCCTCCTAGCAGCAATACTCTGCAGGCATATGTGGTCGAAGATGTGCAAATTGCAAGTGGTCGTCAGGACTTGGGGCAGCGCATTCCTGGCAGCACCGCGCGCCGGGATGGGGTTGGCGGAATGCAGCAGGTGACGTACACCCTCACAATGCTGGCTGCTGTGCGTGCCCCGGACAGGTCAAGAAACGCATCGAGGAGGGCGAAGCCGACGACGACCTGGACCTCTCCTGAAAAGCATGGGCGGCAGCGCCCGGGCAGGATCGTCCCGTCGGCGGCCGAAGAAAAGAAGAGCAGCCGAGCAGCCTTGGAGGAAGCGGCAGCGGCGGAAGCGGCAGCGGGGGAAGCAGCAGCGGCACACTGAGTTCTGGCCCGGCGGCGTCGCTCAGAGGTTTGGATCTGCATGGTGGCAGCCGCGACGGCAGTAGCAGCAGCGGCAGCAGCAGCAGCAGCATACATGGCGGCAGCGGAGCCCTGGTTCGCCAGCGCTCGAGATGTTCTGTCAAGAGCCATTGCGGCCCTCTGCCGCCAATGTCCCGATGCAGCAGCGGCGGGAGCAGCGGTTTATGCGCCGGCTGCAGCATGCTGAATAAGGGCTGCCGGCGCTGCGAGCACCACTGAAGGTGTTGTGTCGCCCGGCCAGAGCTGCAGCTGTCAGTCTGCTGCAGCAGAGATGTCAACTCTGGCTGTGCAATGATGAGGATCTGGGTGTGTGTGCAGTTTGGTGGCCCCAATGCAATTGTGATGTTCTAACCCCGCCCGTGGTCTTAGGAGGCATAGTCAGCGACATAGTCATATCGACTGCTGATGTCGACTTCGCCGCTGCATGCTGCTTGTACAATTTGCCGCAGCACATCACTAAGAACGTAAGAAAGTCAGTGAGCAGGCTCTTGACTAGGTCACGAATCCTCGTATTATTGACGCTCGCGTTTGAAGCTTGGTCATCTACACAGCGACTGCAAATACCTCAGCTTCCGGGCATGCGTGCATGCAGCCGCCCGTGCAGGTCCAGAACATCCTCTTGGCGGTGAATGGATGTGCAGACTTGCACCAGGAGTCTCACGTGTTGACATGAGGCAAGAGCCTCTCAAAAGTTGCGATCATGAAGGACCGGCTGTGTCAACCGATGGCTGGTGTTGTCGCCATGTCGTCGCCGCCCCAACAAATCGTCCACCAGCACTTCTGCACCTGCTAATAGCCTGCATGCCTACCTAAGGAGCCGGACGAGCGCAGCCTCCTAGACGCACGAGACTGCCGATGTGTGACGCTCTAGTGCTACCCACTCACCCTCTGCATCCCTTCCCCTCCCCCACCTCCACGTCACGCGTGCGCGCACGGGTGTTTCCTCCCCCATCCGAATCGGCATGGATACAAAGAGCACGCGGCCGTGTTCGCATTTCAGCCCCGCAGGCGGCTACGCAGGGCTAGGGCGGTGAATTGGCCGCGGCCGGAGGAGCCGCGGTGTAGATAGTTTGCCCTACTTGTAGCGACTGTCGCCGCCGCGCTGCGGCTCCGGCTCCCTAGACCCTAAACCCTCTTGCTCCGGCTCGTCCATGGAGTCCGGCAGCGGGCAACTGTATGGAGAAGAAGCCACATGAAGCTGCCTGAGGGAATTCGCCCTTGTCATGATTCCCATACACAACACGGTTTTCCATACACAAAAACCGTGTGTTTTTTATGTTTGTCAGTGTGAACTGGAATGACAGGGTGCGTTGGTGGCTGCACTCGAGCCTCGTGGTCTCCTCGGCCGTATGTCCGCCGAACAAGGGTTTTGGGGTGACCGGGGCTATTGCAAATTCAAGTAGGGGTTGCCTCTGTCACCTGTCAAAGGGGTCCAGGTCTGGTGGCAGTTCCTCCAGCGGCACCTGCAACATGACATGCATGAGCACCTCGGACATGCAAGTGTGGCGCAAGTCCCCTACACGCATCCCTACAGCAGTCAACAAAAGGCGGCCGCAGGGCGGCATGGCAACAGACATGGCAACCAGCAGTGACTCGCCTGCGGGCCGGTCGGGCGGATGGCCAGGTTCCATTTCAGCTTCTGTGTGATGCCCTCGTACCTGCAAGCACACGAAGCAGGCTTGGAGTCTGGTTGATAGCATCTGTGGTTTTCTGAGCGACACCATGGGCGGCGCGCACTGGGACATCGTGCAGCAGGTGGCATGCCGCACCCAACATCTTATAGATGAGGTAAACTGGAGATGGAATAAAGGCGAAGTTTCCACAGCGCACCAGTCTCGGTCCAAATAGCCGAGGGACACCATGGGCAGCGCGCATTTCGAGGTTGTGCAGCGGATCGCGCTGCCGCGCTGCAGCCGCATCGTGTGCCGCCCATCGAAGCTCGCCCTGCGGTGACAAATGGAGGTCCCAAGCGCTCAGAGCAGCAGCCGGAACGGGCCATGGAGCTCGACGGCAGCTGCGGCACCTGGCCTCGATGACGTCGGCGGGCACGGCCCGCCGGCGGCACCGTGTATGAGGGGTTCGCCCGTCAAGTGGAGCGAGTCCCAATTCGCAATGGTACTGAAATGGCAATTCACACTGGCTGCGCGGCACACCTCGGCATCTAAACAGCCCAATGCCGGCTCGCATTGTCGGAGGTGCAGCATCCTGTAAGGCACCTGGGGCTTTGGGGTGAACCCTAAACTCTGTGGGAGCAGGGAGTGCGCGCACCGGGCATGCGACCGCGCGTGCGGCGGGATCTGCACCACAATCTCACTGGACTCAGGGAGCACCAGGGGGCGGAACGACAGCGAGTGCGGCGCAATGGGCGTGATGAGCGTCCCCGCCACCGACGGCGCCACCATCGGCCCGCCCGCCGACATGGAGTACGCCGTCGAGCCGCTCGGCGTGGAGATGATCAGCCCGTCAGCCTGCGGACAAGGTTGATGCTCTCGGTTGTATCTGAGGTTGTGCTTGGACCAGAATCCCGCCCTTCAACATGGTATGGGCGTCAACCCAGTAATGTCAGTCGGCAAACGCCTGCTTTACGACCACGGCGGCAAGGCGCTCCTCTCAAATATTGTGTGCCGATTCCGTTGAAAAGAATTGAGATGAGAGTCACAGAAGACGGTCACCTGCACGGTGGTGATGTGGTGGCGGTCGGCCGACACCTGCAGCGTGACCATCGCAGGCGACGCGCCGCGATCCACTAGGCACTCGTTCAGCACATGATGCACCGCCTGCCGCTCCCCGTTCCTGCAGCAGAGGTAGAGTGGCGACTCAGATGGTGTCGTGGCAGAGGGTGTTCCCGGCTGCAGTGGTGTCATCCACACGAGGGACAGCGCAGAGTAGGGCAGAGCTGCAAAATCCTGCAAAGCATGCATACTACTGCATACTGCTGCTGCGAGAAAAGCCCTTTCAGCGTTTGAGAATGTGCAAGGTGCAGTACGCGGGGTGCCACATCTGAGGGTTGAAGAAGCGACTCACAAGAACACCTCACAGCACTTGCGGGTGCGCAGCGTGCAGAAGACGGGGTGGTCGTTTGCGCCCAGCACCCGCGCCAGCGCGTTTTGGAAGTCTTCAACGTCGTACGGCGTCAAGAAGCCTGCGGCGGAGCACGGGTCCGGCAACATCAGCTAGGGTCCCAGTCGCGGTGGCACGGCAGGGCTTCCTGACGTCGCCATCCTGCTGCTGTTCCGTCCAGCAGCGCTGCTGTGGCTGTGCTCTGCCGGCGTAGCAGGCAGAGCTCGTCTCAGCAGCGTGCTGTGTGCGCTCGCGGCACCAACTTGGCCACAACAGCTGTCACGGGAGGAGGATCAGACACAGGATTGAACACAGGCCGCATGGGGTGGCAGCTCTCGGTAGCCACCGCCGCCGCCGCCGGCCGGCACGGCGCGACTCGCCTGCCGTCGTGCAAATATGACACGCAGCTTCGATGATGTGTGCAGCAGAGACGAGCGCCCCCAACGATGTGGGCTTGCGAAATCTGCCCCAGCTTACTGATGTCTGCCTGTGCTGAATGAAACACCACTCGCAGGCAGGCGACTGCCATTTACGGCAAGGTGTACGACATCCCAGAGCCTTTCAAGCGTAGCCCCTATCTATGCCGTTCAAGCGCAACCCCTATCAATTCTCACCCAGGGTGCCCATGGCGAAGGCGACGACCGGCGGCAGCGGCTCGTCCGCCACAAACAGGCTGGTGAGGTGCAGCACGGTGCCGTCGCCACCCAGCGTGATGCAGAAGTCTGCGTCTGCGCGGTATGAGGGAGAACGAGTGCTGTGACACGCATTGGACCGCGAACTCTCGAACTGCAAGGGCACTCTCAAATGTACAGGCTGGTAAGTTGCAGCACCGATCCGTTGCCGCCCAGTGTGATGGAAGACATCCGCGTCTGTATGTGGAGACAACGGTTTGCAGAGCGCGTGTATCTTGGTAATGCCCATCACAGTCCGGCTTGCCAGGTGCAGCATGGTGCCATCGCTGCTGAGCGCGATGACACACAAGCGACTTGGGGACAGGCATGCAGAGTGCGGCCGCCGGTGCCTCGGGCCAGCGAGCAATAGGGGAAGGGAGCACAAAGCGAATGCGGAAAGGTGCATGCGACATTTCTGTGTGTTCTGTCGTTTCTGCAGGATCGGATACGCAGCCATTTGCATCGACGAAGGGAGCAGGGGCCCAAACTCCAGAATGGTGGGTGTCCGAGCACCGTTTCTGCAGGGGTCGAAGACGCGGTATTGGGGAAACTCCTTCTGCACCCGCCGCTCCACCATCACCTCTATGCCCTGGCCCTCCAGCCTGACGCACAACAGAATAGAAATGCTGTGGGATGGGAAGTAACTCAAACGGCGCCGGGGAGTTGCGCTCCTGGATGCGCCAGTCCACCAGCATCCCGATGCCCCGGCCCCCCAGCCTGACAAGATGAAGACAGCACCAGTGGATGCCTGGTTGTTGCGCTCTTGGACACCGCCAATCCACCAGCATCCCAATGCCCCCGGCCCTCCAGCCTGATGCACACAGCAAACTCAAGGTGTAAAGGTTATCATCGGATGCCTGGGATTTGCCTCTTGGACGCGCCGATCCACCTGAACCACGGTGCCCTGGCCCCTCCGCAGCCTGACACGGCAATATCAACCCAGGATGGAATCGAAATCAGAGGGTGCCCCAATGCTGTCATGTGGGAGGCTCACCAGGCGGCGATGTCTTTCAGCGCTGCCGATGTGCGGGCGCTGCCCGACTTCTTCACGATGAAGGCAGTCTTTGGGCCGCCTTCGTCCCACACCAGGTGCGCACGCCGCTGCAGCTGCAGGTTGCTGCTGGCGTCCTCCCACTCCAGGGTGGCCCCCTTGACCGGCCCTGTGTCAAAGGACGTCCATATTCTGACTCAGACTGTGCAGCGGCGGTGTGCAGTGCCCGCCGCTGCACCTGCAGGTCGTTGCCCGCAACCTCCCACTCCAGGGTCGCCCCTGCGTCGGCTGTGCAAGCTGGGCGGAGGAAGTGGAGCGAAGCTGGTATAGCGCGGGGCTGTCATCGTGTAGAGGCGACCGCGTCGGTGTGCACGCACATTGTATGCCAGCTGCGGGCCCCATCCCAAACTTTTCGTTATCTTTCACCTCCGGCACCTGGCAGGTGCACTGCGGCATCCTCACAGGATACGGCAAGTTTCCGATGCGAGCCGCAGATTGGTCCTGCCTTGCTTGCATGCAAAGCCAACCACAAGCCCACCACATGGCTGGTCAACTGTAGGTGACCAGCCAGCTGCTACTCTCACAGAGGCACAAGAGCAGCCCGACGGTCGGAGAAGACACACAATCACATCAACGGAAATTGAGGGTTTTAAACCGGAAAAGGAAAATAATAAACACCTGGGCTGTTGTGCGGGTGGGTATCCGAGTGCGAGGCCGAGGCCGAGCAGGCGCCGCATATCTTGACGTTTTTCCGCAGCGTCGGGTGCGCAAACAGCGTGTTGACGTCCAGCTTCCGCCCGCTGCCGTCGCCGTGGTCGCCGCCGCCACCGCCGCTGCCGAAGCTCCGCCGGTGCAGTGTCGTTTGCAGCGCCGGCACGGGCGGTGGCGGCCCTGCCGTCAGCGCCGCGGCAGCGCACGCAAGGGCATTGCTGCGCGAGGCTGCGCCCAGCCTCGCGGGCAAGCTGCTTGCTGCCGGCTGCAGGGCCAGCGCCGCCGTTGATGCAGGACGGGCCAGCGCAGACTGTGCAGCAGGCAGGCCGGCCATATCCAGCATTCGCATGCCGGCGAGGCCGCGAGCACACATAGGCGGGCTGGAGGAACCTAGGCTCTGCCAGCTGCGCAGCGACACAAGCTGACTGCAAATGTGCCTCCTCGCAGCACCAAAGGCAGCCTCCGAGCCTGACGTTTCACTCGCCAGAGGCGAAGCCAGGGGGAGCACCCTGGCAGCACCGAACACTGCGCTGCTGCAGTTATACGCTAGTCGCAGGGCGGGTCCGACCGACTGCAAATGTCTCAATGACATGCCGAGATGGCTGCATGCATGGCTCCGAGGCCAACTCTGGCAGGTAGAATTGATGCTGCACCAGGACCTAGGGATGCACAACCTCTGGCAATGCTGCCTCACGGAATGTTTAAGCGATGACAGCGAGCAGCTGTGCTTAGAGCCAATCAAAAACTTGCAGAGCGCTGAGGTCGCACACTGTTGCTCAAAAGTCAGCAAGAGTATCGAAGGATCGCATCGCACGGTCAGCGGATCAGCTGTAGCTGCGAACTTGGCGGGCTTTGCGAGCTGCAAAACGGGATCTGGCACAGTCTCCTTAAGCGCTGCAGGCTCTGCACCACTTGCACTTGGCAGGACATGAGCATTTTGTAGGCAGGACATGCATTTTGCCATTTTCCATTCGCCAATTTGCCCGTACAGCAGAGGTGCAAGTACAGACCCGCCGAATCTCCAGGTCTGCATCCACCACCGAGCTTGCACTGCATCTACAGCCTCCCTGGCCGTCCTGCCATCATGCTCGCGAGCGGCAGCATGACCTGGGGATGTGCCTACGCAGCGCAATCTGCCAATGTCAACGAGCAACCGCGCCTTCGCGCTTGTCAGCACCGTGCTTGTCTCTCGCAATGCCTTGCGGCCTGCCAAGCGGCATCGGGACAGCGCTGCCGATACTCGTACCCCTTTGGCCGTCTTGCAGCGCAGCCTCATGCAGCAGCGGCGCAAAGAACCAGCCGGCCTTCCATGCGGCACGCTGCAGCCGCCTCATGCGCAGAAGCAGATCGGGCGGCATAAGACAACGCGCAGGTCTAGCCCGTGACATCCGGAGAGGTACGCTTAGGTGCAGGCAGGCTGCAGAGTCTGCCAGGGCAGAATGCTTGTATGAGTGTTTGACGCGCCTTGCCACGCAGCACGCAGGCCGCCGAGCGATGCGGCAACTGCGGGCTGCATTCTTCCCTCCTCTGCTTCCCACAGCTCGGAGCCAGCCTGACGGGCGGCACTACCTGTGCCAGGGCTGCTGCTCTTGTCAAAACGCGGAGCGTTTTGCCGAAGGTCGCATTGGGTGGGTGTCTTGTGCTTCAACTGCTGACGTCGTGGTGTTCAGCATTCAGCAATCCAGAAAAATCAGTGCACTCGGATGAAACCCTGCTGTTCTCAGTATTATGCCTGTCTCTTGCGAAGCAAGGTATGCAATCTTCAGGTATCCCCTGGTGTCAGGAAGAGCAGCCACAAGCGGCAAAGGCTACCTGCCAACGAAGCTACCGCAGGAGTGCAAGCTTTGTGGCCTGGTCCTGGCAGCAGAGCACTTTGCGCTGTACCCCACGAGTAAAATTGGGCGCCACCGCCTCTGCAGGTGCGTCTTTCCTCCGCATCCCTCCTGGTGCTGCCCACGTATACACGCTGCGTGGTGAGCCCTCGATGCAACCGCAACTGGCCCCACACCTGTTTCATTCCGAGCACAGGCAGCAGCAAACAAAAGTGCATCCGTAGGAGCCTGCCTCGTCTTCGTTGGCATATACATGCACGCGCAGGGCCTGCAAAGCAGAGAAGGACGCTCGTCGATCCCGCGCCAGGGCCAGCCCCCCCACCCCCCCGCCCCGCGAGCCGCCGCCGACCAAGTGCTGCGCACGGTGCTCACGCACCCAGGACTCTGACTCATTCACCAAAAACCCGCGTTCCCCGGACGGCCTGCACTATATCTGCAAGCAGTGCTGGATGCACCAGCGGCGCTTGAATGATGCCGCGCGAGCAGCGCCGCGGGTGCCCCCGCAGCAGCAGATCTGCAGCAGGTGTGGGGAGGTCAAGTCCGCTGCTATGTTCTCAAAGCACAAGAGTTCGTCCGTGGGCCTGAATCTGATTTGCAAAGAACGCTGGGCAGAGCGTTGGGCGCGCTAGCTTGGCATGCCGCAGGCGGGTGCTACAGCAGCGCAGGGCTGCCAGCTGCCAGCTGCCAGAGGGAGGCTTTATACGGCAGGGGACTGTCATGCAGACAGGCTTCCTGGGCGGCCTGCGCTAGGGTGGAGCAGGATGGACATCTGGTGGCCGTCGCTGCCAGCATATTGCTCAGACAAGTTTTAATCGACGGATGGTTTTGGGCAGTTTTTGCCTTTTTGGTTACCTTCTGATGCTATTTTCTTTCAAAATCGAAAGGCAATACCAGCCTACACCCGGTGCAGCTAAGAGGACCCTCGTGGGCTGCAGCATGGTAACCTCACCGAAGCTGTCAGTTGATAAAACCTCGACACCTATGTAGCTCTCACGGAGCCGTCTCATCAGGTAGTCTTCGAAATGACAGCGGCAGCGGTGACCGCGATCTTGGCGCGGAGCTACTTAGGTAGAGAGCAAACGAAACTTCAAGATGAAGCAGGCGGCCGCATCCAATGAAGTCAAATTCACACAGACATTGTATCCAAGAAATTGTGCCAGCCCTGAGCACCCTGCCTTTGTTCATCACAGGAAGAGGCATCCGAGACCTCTATACACGAAATTAGCAAGCTGCCGTCTGATCCACTGCCACCAGCGTCTGCGAACCCGCGGACCCGCGTGCATAACATAGTTGCTAGGGATCGTTGGGCTGTCGTACCTCGTCCGCCAGCTGAAAAGCCGAGCCCCTATGCGCCGCAGGCCAGGGGCGCAGCGTCAAAACTGCCGGAGGCAGCAGGAAGCTGCGACAGCGGCAGGTCGCCAGGGTCGATTGAGACCGACAGCCGCGACCGCCGTGAGTCCCCTGACAGCCGGGTGTCAACAGAAGCAGCCGATTCAGACTACTATCGCGCATCCTGAGATGACTGCCTCTGCGCGAGCACGCTGGCTGCATGACGACCCTCCGCCTGCTGCTGCTGCTGCTGTGGCGGCGGCGGCGGCGGTAGCGGCGCCCCTGCCGCCATTGGCAGGCTCCTCTGCCCACCAGTCATCGGCAGGCCGTGCTGCGTGGCTGTGGTGGCGGGGCCGGGCGGCAACCGGCCGCTCTGCTCGCCATGGCGCTGCAGCGACGTGTTCCTGCTCTCCCCCAGACGGGCTGCCTGCGATCCCAATTCGCAAAGGGTCAGAGTATGGTGCAAGGTATGAGTACATGTGCCGGCGTCCCAGCTTATTCTCACATTTTCACCTCAAGCACGCCAGTCTCACTTGACAAGATGCGCACATGCCCCTGTCTGCCAGCGTCTCGTGTCATGCCTCTGTGCTGTGCAAGACGTTTCTTGAACAGAGCTTCTAGCCGCATGATCCCGCTTGCAAACATGACGGAACCGACACGAGCACCATGCACCTCCTGACCTGTCTGCTGTGTCCGGCCGCCACCGACACGCCATGCAAGCCGCCGCCGCCGCCGCCGCCGACGGCAATGTAGTGGTGCGACTGCCGGCCTTGGTGCCCAGGCACGGCCTGCGGTGCCGAACAACGGCCGCCGCTGCCGCCGCCGCCGCCGAAAGCCGAGCTCTGCGACTGCTGCGGCAGCAGGCGGTGGCTCCGCACGCTGGCGGCGGCTGCCTGCTGCTGCCTGCTGGGGTGAAGCGCGGATGCTGCAGGGTGGGCGCCAGCCCCGCCGCCAAGGAACCCGCCTGCAGATGGCACAGAGCGTGCATTGCACACTGCACGGCAGAGTCCGGTCGCTGCTCGCATCCATGTCAAGCAGCAGGACAGCAGGCTAGAAGGAGGCAGGGTCGGTGCATGTGCAGGTTTGCACTCGCTGCCGGCAAACTGGGGCTTGTGGGCCAGGCTGGCACGTTAGGTACCGGCCACCCTTCGCCTGATTGGCACACGCTAGCGCAGCCATTCTGCACGATGATCGCTCAAGGCTGGTGATCAGGGACGCACGAGTGGAGCGGCGGTCGGCGCGGGGTGAGGCATCGTGCGGGTGCAGTGCCTGCTTCGTGGCGCGCCCGTGGAAGCTGAAGCCAGGGAGCCACACCCGCTTCAGCGCCGCCATCCTGCGAGACGCGGCCCTCTGTTCATAAGAAACAAGGCAGATGCTGCAGCACTGGCGCACAGCAGCCAGCGACCTGTGGAACAAAGTGATGCAACTGCCGGTGAGGTGGTGAGGGGCAATCCAGCAGGTCGGCTGCATGGAAGGATGTGTTCAGCGGCTTGCATGCTCAGGTGCCGCACTGTTTTTGGGTCGGCACGCGGGCTGCAGCATCGCACGAACATCATCTGCTCCCCACGTCACATGATGTACAGCCTTGCATAGGTATCACTGCACATCGCCGCACCCACCTGGGGAAGGTGTGGCCCAGCCCTGTGGCCTTTGGCGCCAGCTGCGCGGCGTCGTGTGGCAGCAGTCCCATGCCGCGTGTAAACGCCGCTGCCGCGAGCGAATCCTGCGGATGCCCCAGCGGCGGGTGCAGCGGCGGCGCCGCCCTGCGGCCCTCCTGCTGCTGCTGCTGCTGCTGCTGCTGCTGCTGCTGCTGCTGCTGCTGCTGCTGCTGCTGCTGCTGCTGCTGCTGCCGCCGGCCGTGCAGCTGCATATGCCGCGGCGTGTGC
Source organism: Deuterostichococcus epilithicus (assembly GCA_033439295.1). Lineage (NCBI taxonomy): Eukaryota > Viridiplantae > Chlorophyta > Trebouxiophyceae > Prasiolales > Stichococcaceae > Deuterostichococcus > Deuterostichococcus epilithicus. Next base: position 540,034 of record JAVTLE010000017.1, read on the forward strand.
ACCTGCAGCAGCGACATCAGATTGAGGCCGCATAACATACACATTGAAATCATCGCATACGACCTCATGATCCTTTCAGCGCTTCACCTCTGGACACCTGCTGCAACTGCATCGGTCAGTTGGTGCAAAGTCAGGTGCAGACACTCTTCACAGTGATGCCTTCAAAAGGATCGGCTCATTGCCAAAGTGCACCTGGGGTTGATGCGGCGGCGTCAGATGACTGCTGATGCTCTGGTGCGCAGTCGGCGTTGCAAATGCATGCGGCTGCCAGTCCGCCGGCTGATGCTGCGGCAGTGTATGGGCTGCGGCCTTCCAATTGCAGAAACATGATTAGGAAGCAACGGTCATGCTGCTGATGCATTTCCACGTAGTCTGCTTGTTTGATGGCCGGAGCACTCGAGCTCAATGCCGCCAGCGCCACACACTGGAATCAGGGTGTCAGCAGTGTGTGTATGCATGAACCCATCAGAAGCCGTCCCGTAGTCCTCCTGGCCTGCAGCGCTTAGAGCCTGATTCTATGAGACCATGCATGCGCGTGCTAGCCAAGCCATCCCGGTCACCATTGCATCCGCACCTGGTGCGGCAGCTGCGATGTGGAGCCGCGCAGCGGAGCCCTCCTGCCGGGTGCACCGGCAAAGCCGGCGCGCGAAACGCCATTGACAAACAGGTGCAGCGGTGCGACCACAAGCGGCGTGAGGCCCGGGCCGCCACCGCGGGCTGCGCGAGCGCCGCCCAGGCCTGCCGCCAGGTGCGATGGCGGATGCTGCTGATGCGGCTGCGGGTGCTGCCGCCGGGGCGCAGCGCCGGCGGGCGTCGCCTCAGWGSGGCCGCCGCCGCGGCTGGCGCGGACGTCTGGCGCGGCGAGCGCCGGTTGAGGGCCGCCCTGCACCGTGTGGACAGGTCGCTGAGCTGCAGAAGGGCAACATGCAGCGACCAGCGTCCTGCTGAGCTCGCTGCCCTGCAGCTGCTGTGCACATGCTGGGGGACGATGCTGCTGCTGCGGTGCTTTATGGCCGTTAAGCCCATGTTCGGCAAAGCATTCCGCAGCTGCATGCATTGCACTGAGTGTGATGAGGAGTGACACCTCAACTGAGTAAGCAGACACGAATGTCAACCTGGAGATCCAAGCAACATTGGAGATCCAAGTTTCAACGTTCAGCAGTACCTGGAAGAAAGGATGCTGCAGCGCCTGCGCAGCGGTGGGCCGCTTTGCCGGGTCCCACGAGCAAAGCGCCGTCATGAGCTCGCACGCCGCGGCGCCTGCGCCGCTGACCAGGCTGCCGATGGGCTGCGCGCAAACCAAGTCACATTATCACGGGATTGCTCGTCATTGGAAGACTGGCAGGAGAGCCCTTTAGGGCATTGCAGCCGGTTTATTCGCTGGTGTGGCTCCGTGTACAATTCAGACGCTCTTGAAACGAAGCGCCTGCACAACAGTGCCGCTCTCGGTGCTGTGTAACGCTGCGGAGTGCAGACTAGCCGACGTGTCTGGTGTGGGGGAGTCGCACAGCAGCCGGCATAGTCTCTCCGCAACACCGGCCAGATGTCAATGAGCAATGGACATGCACCGAATCAAGCAAGAAGCCAGGGCGGTGCCTCTGGACTTCTGGGGAAGGCGAAGCACAGGGTGGCGGGCGGCAAAACATTTGCAGCGGGAAATCTCAACAACGCCAGTAGAACGTTGGCGAGATGCATCCATAAGGTGCCACCTCGGACCTGGGGTTGTGCCTCCGGGAAGGCGAAGCCCAGGCTGGCGGCAAGGCCCAGGCCCTCCGGCCAGGTCTCCGCAGTCGGGCTGCCCATGACGCCACAGATCTTGGCCAGTTCGTCAGGCTGCGCACCAACAACAACAGGCCTCAGTAGTACGTACCGTCTCCGTCGTGATTAGTTTGCCACGGTATGCCAGGGGAGCTGGTGGCATGAAAGATCAGTGGAATTGCACACGGCGAGGGCATGCGGCTTGCCCGAATTGCCGCTGTCAAGGTGCTACTTGACAGCAAGCGCGCAGGCTTGGCGGACATCAGGAAGGGGCAGACCAAGCGCATGAGAGCCGCAGCACAGCACTCGCAGTCTGCTGTTCCGCTGCTGCAATTTTGTTTACGGCATGCGGTTCTTGCTGCTGCTGCGACCTACCTCGGAGGCGCCAGGGAAGAGCGGCTGCAGGGTGAACAGCTCTGCCATGATGGCGCCCAGCGCAAACATGTCCACCTGTGCTCCGTACGCCTTTGCTCGCAGCAGCACCTGCGGTTGCGAAATCTCTTTGTGAGCCCAGACCCTGCCCCGTGCTGCCAGGCGCACATGCGACAACCAGTGCATTCTTGAATGTGTGTACAGCTAGAGTGGCGTCTCCAGGCTCGCGGCCCTTGCGACTGGCATGAATATAGAGACCGCTGCATGGCGCTGATGTCCTGCTCCTTCCTCGACGGAGGTATATTTACGTCTTGTAATGTCAATGCAGGCAGTGCCTGGTTCCGCAGCCTACCAAGCCCTGAGGAGCACCTCGGGTGCCATACCAGCGTGTGGACGAACAACTTGTGAAGCTCCCGCCGCTGCCGCCGGGCATCTCGCATCTCAACATCGACAGGAATTTGAGCAGAGCCATCGTCAAGAGTGTAACGTATACACATTGAGACAAAATTATACCTCGGGAGCGCGGTACCAGCGGGTTGACACGTATTCGGTGAAGCCGCCGCCACCGCTGCGAGTCTCGCGCGCCAGTCCAACATCCGCCAGTTTGACGATGCCTCGCGTCACAAGGATGTTCTCTGCATGCATGGCGGAGAATGCATACGCAGTTGCTGGTGAATTGAGGTGCTTCGAAACTGCCTCAACTGCAGGGCCACCAGCCACAGCAAGCTGTGCACATCCGCACTGCAGATATGCAATGCCTCCGAATAGCGACTGCTGCCCTCTGACAGCTGCCGACAAGCTGTCACATCTGCGGGTGTTCGCTGGCAGGCTATGCAATTTTTGTGACGCAAGGCTGCTGAGAAACTGCCGAGCTGGCACCAGCGCGCATCACTAGGTCCCTGTGCTTTGCGCAGCCGGTTTGAAGACAGTGAGGTTGTTCCGCTGCACTGCTGCCGCACATGCTCATCTCTGCATGCACTAGCGGTGCGCACCGGGCTTCATATCGCGGTGGAAGTAGCCGTGCTTGTGCATGTAGGCCAGCCCCGACAGGATCTGGAAGGTCATATCGCGCACCCACGCCTCGCCCAGCGGCCGCCGACGCGCCTTCATCAGCTGGTACAGGTTGCACTCCTGCAGACAAATGATGATGACACTGGTTTTTGCAAGGCAACACTGAATCTGTCAATCTGACGATAGGTGGTGCAGGTGTGTGAAGCATATATATTGCTTCAATGGCGCTGGGCAGCTGGACTCCTGCCTACTGAGCAGTCGTGTGGGGTTGCAGAGCAGCAAGATCTGGCACATCTGCAGCACTGCAGGTGCACCCGCTGCCTTTGATGGGCCTATACACAGCGTGCACAGCTTGATAATGATTGTTCCATGCAGCGGGTGGCAGTGTGCACGTCTCGCGCACTCTCAGCGAGGCACATGCAGCTCCAATTAGAATACCAGGCGCTGCACATGCATTCTTTTGGCAACTTGAGTGCTGACCAGCTGCAGCCCTTCTACTCTAGTCCACGAAGTACTGCCGGCCACGCTGCGCCTCCTGCGCTGCGCCCTTTGCCCACAGCCCCGCATCAGGTCAGCCGCACTCATCGACATGAATGAGCAGCACTCTCACCATGTACTCGAAGACGAAGAAGAGCTCATCGTTCTCGCGGATGACCTCCCGCAGCTTGATGATGGACGGGTGGCTTAGCCGCCGTAGCGTCACCACCTGTAGCTCATCCGAATTTAGCAAATAAAAAGGGGGACCGGAATGAGAATGACGAAGTGACACCTTCCCTGCCATCTTTCGCAAACCTGCTCCACTTTTTGGAGCGCGGCTACTTTGCATGCAGCCCCTCCACATGTGCACGGCCGTCTGGTAAGCCATGAGCTGACTGGCGGGTGTGCCGCCCGGCGGCCGCATGTCACAGTTCGCGTGCAGGTCTGCAGGGCATGTCTGAAGCACGCATGCCAGCCTTGCCACTTCAGCTTTCCGGCAGCAGACACTGGCATGAGGCCATTGATGTGCAGGTCTGGCATCCGGACGCTGCAACTGCGTGTTGCCGCCGCTGCCGCCGCCGCGGAGGCTCCGTCTGCCGTCTCACACACCCCGGCACAGCTTGAGATCTGAGGCGAGTGCCAGAGGGGTTCATCGGTCAGGCGCACGATGGCTGCGCATAAGTGCTCACCTCCCGCAAGCTGACGCACTCCTCCCAAGTGGCAAAGCGCCGCTTCATCATCTTGATAGCCACCGTTTCGCCGCTCGTCCGATTGATCGCCTTCCACACGGTGCCATAAGTGCCATCCCCGAGCTGCCGCTGCAGTTTGTACCTGGTGCAGGTTGAATGAAAGCAAGCCTCAAGCTTGCAGGAGCGAGACCATGTCGTCTCGCAGCTCGGCCGACGGGTTGACCTTGCCTTCCACACCGTGCCGTAAATCCCGTCCTTGAAACGCCACTGCGGCTTGTATCTGCATGCGAGGCGCAACATGTGAGCAGCGCGTCAGAATTGCGGGGTTAATTACTGTCGTTCGGTCGCTCCATCGTCCAACCACCTGCCATACCGTGCCGCAAGCCCTAGCTCCCAGCTGCAGCTTGTAGCTGCGTGCGGGGCACACCCCGCGATGTATTTAGGCCTACCGAGGAAGATATGTCCAGGGGCATCGATTCGGTGGAGAGACCATATGACTGGGACAAAGGCCGGCATGTCCGCCCCTGGCCCCCTGCTGGCGTCTTGTGACTGGCGCGTCAGCGGCAGCACGGCATGGCCTTATTCATAGGGATGGGATGGAGGTGGTTCAACGATTGACTGGTTCATCTTCGCTGCAATCTGAATGCTGTCGAGGCAGTGAGCCTCGCTGCCATGGAGGAGCGACACGCGGCATGATGAGCTACATCTCGTGCAGTGCTTGCTCGCAGCATGTGGGTAGTCACCTCTGCATAGCTCCTGAGGCTTGATAGCGTGGAATCACTCGCCAGCAGGCATGCTGCACTGCAGCAGGGCTGCCGGAAGTCGCCTTGGGCGTGGTGCTGCCAGTGGGTCGTGGTGCTGCAGCGGCCAAATTGCCTCCTGACCACGCCTGTCTACCAAAAGCTGTAAAATACTCCAATGTAGCACTCGAAATTGTACATGACGCCACCTCATACCATCCTGTGCTTGACTCGACCGCCCTCCCAGGGAAATTAAGCGTTGACTGCTGCGATCCGGCGGCAGAGGCTCAAAGATGACGCGGTTTTGAATTCACTACCGTTTTAACAGAACCGAATGGTTTGCGTTGCTGCGAGCGTTTCGCATTCGCTCACTTCAATTTGGCAGCTTGGTTGGTCCAAGCATCGCTCGAGTTTTGTAAAATACAGCAGATCGCCGTTCAGGGCTACACACGTGTGGAATATCATGTGACATCTCAGATACTCTTCCTGGATCGCAGAACCGCATGGGCAGCCGAGCACCTCGGTGCTGCACAATGCCTGAGCTCGTTAGTCAGCGTTGCGTACAGGAAGTGGACAAGGGACGAACATGAAATGCTGCAGGAAGTACTTCCTGGGTCTCAGCTGTTGCGCACTGGGGCGATGTGCACTGTGCCACATCGCGCGGGCATCTGTTGCGGCTAGGGCGAGTGTCAGAGGGTCCAATACGCCGCGCTGCTGCAAGACCGGCTGACACACGCGAGGCGGGCCCGTCCAGCGCTTCCGCAGGTGCGTATGACGCACCGGCCGTTCGACGGATGCGGAGCAAATCGGTGTTTAGGGCCCTGCGGTGGCTGGTCTGCCTTGTCAGCGGATCCAAGCACGGATACTACGAGGGCAGAGCGGTGGCCTAGATGGTCTGGGCAGCGACAGTTGCTGCGAGCCTGAGGATAGACGGGGCTGCGGCTCGGGCAACGGCCGTTTTGGTCGCACCAGTGGCGCAGCAGCCGTTGCCCGGCCCTTGCCTGCTCTGTACGGTCGACATGCAGCTGTTCGTGCGGGAGGCGATGTGCCTGCGCGTCTCCCGGGCAGCTTGACTCACTGCCCGAGGGCGATGCTCTGACCAGATCCTACACTGCTCTCGCTATGCAATGGCGAGACAGCCCACGATCAGCTGTTTTCTGATGACTGGAAGCCATACCGGGGGTTGCTGAACAGTCACGGATGTCTGCCAGCAGTCGGCAGGCGCTGCAGCTGAAGAGCATATAGGGCGACCTTCGCGACAGTGCCCAGCGTGCATGCAAGCTGCAAGTCCAAATCGCATTGCTGTGCACGTCCTCGGAACGTTGCACCTAGAACTTCTGGCTCGTCTTGCCTGCAGGTGAGACACCACACGCAGCGGCAAGCTTCCCTGCCGGCAGGCTTTGCGCGTTCAGAGGAGTCAGTGCAACATGCGGGGCGGACACCGGTTGGCGGGCCTGCTGGCCCTGGCGCTGGTGGCGTCACAGCTACCGGCTGACACGATCGCACAAGGCGCCAGCGCCGGTGGCCTCGCAACGGCGCCGGCAACAGCAACAGCGGCAGCGGGCGGCGCCACAGCCGCCGCACCGGCTGCCTCGCCGCTGTCGGCCCAGAGCATCGCCTCGTCCATCAATGGCGGATCACTCGGCACAGTTTCCACAGGTGATGCCAGCCAGTGGCTTTGTCAAGCACTTCGCCAAGGATTCTGACACACCTTGGTGCATGCGCATGGCCTAGGGCTCGCGCACAGTGCTCGCCTGCTGTGCATCATGGCGGCCCACCTAGCTTTAAGGTTTGCTGCATAGGTCGCCTGTCACCAGGCTCGGTGACACGTAGGCGAGCTGCTCACGGCAGTTTCACCGCAAGGCGTGTGCCGATGGGCTTCGTCTCAACAGAATCTGCAGCGAATTTTTTGACTTGATCCACAGGCATCACGACGGCGCCAGTGGACCAAATGATCACCAAGCCGCCGCTGAAGGCGGTGCCGGTGACGGTCACGCCGCTGGCTGCGGCGCCGGTTGCGCCCCGCACCCGCGGCGGCCTGGCCACCTGCACATTCACCGTGCGCGGCACAGGTGTGGATGAACATTGTCAGATCCAAGGTTATTAAATATCAGGCCCACATGGTTGGCCTGCTGCATGTAAACGGATGTTGGCCAGCGCGCCTCGCGGAAAACCTGGGAAAACCCAGGACATTGCCGTACGTTTGCAGGTCGTGCGACCGGCCCACAGGAGGCCATCAGACGCCGCGAGGCGCACTTGACCCGCCTGTCGCGGGCCTCATGCCCCCACATCATCCCCTGCGCTGACGTCCCGTTGTAACATACCTCAGTGAAGTGTGGCTGCGCCTCCGCTGCAGCCTCCGCCTCCAGCGCCACGGGCACGTCGACGCCCGCGCAGGCGTCCGGCTCGGCGACCATCTCGTGCAGTGGCCCTGGCGCGCCGCTGACGGTCTATGGCGCCGGCGCCTCGTCGACCAGCTTCAGCTCCCGGCTGACAGGTGTGACGCACCATATGCAGACTGACGGATGCGCTCGATCTCTGGCTGCACTGGACCCGCCTCTGAGGCCGGCAGCCAAAAGCGGCTGTGGGCGTCAGCCGCGCGTCCTGGGTTGGCGGGACAGGCCGCCACTCCTGCTGCCGGCCGGCCCGGAAGCTCAGCCCTGCTTGTTGGCCCGGAGCCGCCTCACGCACCAACGCATGCCCAGGCTGCAGGCTCGCTGCCGTCGCGCGTGCACACAGTGGCAGGCGCCAGGGCTTCTGACACCCGCACCAAGCAGCGTGCCTTGCGCCACGCAGGCGTGAACTTCGAGCCCAACACGCTGCCGGGCCCGCGCGGCGTGCTGCAGTTCGTCAACGCCAACGTGCGCATCGTCAACTCGGAGTTCTCCAATCTGGCCGGCACGCCCTACACGCTCGTGTTCAACTCCTCCAATGTGGAGTTTGTCAACACCAGCTTCACCGGCAACACCGGTGCGTTGCCAGCCCCCCAGGCCTCCCTCAACCTTCGGTTCTTCCTTCGCCTACTCGGAGCCTTGAGATCCTCCGTACCGTGTGAAGGCGTCTGCATGCTGCGCGGCAGCTGTTCGCCGCTTGCGTCGCCATGGCTGGCATGCAGCATGTGGGACGCTTCCAGGGTGCGCTTTGTGTCCGGCTGATGCAGGTATGGTGATGCAGGTATGGATGCAGGGCAAAGGGGATGCCGTATGCACCGCAGCCTGGACTTTGTAATACTTCATGCAATCGGTGCAGATGGTGCCTGACATTTACACCTGTCTCGAGAGCTGGGAGTCTAAAAGGCTTAGTTGATGCGCAGGCATGTTTGTGGGGCGTTCATGGCTCTGGCTCCACAGCCCAATCGACCCCGACTCCACGGCCAGCAACAGCTGGTTTTCAGGTTGCAACCAAACGAAACCCTCGCAAAACCCTCGCATGCTTGCATCTGCAGGCACGCCGGAGGGTGTGATCCACGGATTCGGCTCCGCCTTCACTTTCACCGGCTCCAACTTCACGACCAACAGCGGGCGGCAGACGGGCGTCATGACCATCGAGGACGGCTCCGCCGACTTCACCGGCTGCATCTTCAACAGCAACCAGGGCGCACAGGTGGGCTGGCATGCGACTCTTTAGACGGCGGGCACGGGCACGACAGGAGTGGGCACGACCCCTTCCTGCCTGTGCTTTGGCTATCAGATCTCCATCACGTACCCAAGGCTCAAACTGCGGATCCCGGCGCCGCACGCACCTCGTGCTTTCAACCTCACACCCGACTCCCAGCATGCAGCCCTTCGTGTTGACTGGCGTGATGGTGTGTCTGGCCTGCAAACGCAGTCGAACGCCGGCGCCCTCGTGGTGGGGGCGGGCTCCTCCGCCAGCTTCACCACCACCCAGTTTGTCGGCAACCAGGGCTCTGCCGGCGGCGCCATCCTGGCCTACCAGGGCAGCCGCCTGAGCATCGACCGGTGCACCTTCGCGCAGAACACGGTGCGCCGCCGCCCTCGTCTCCTCCGCTGCCGTCCTCGCTGCTCTCTGAAGTCTCGCCCCCTGAAGCCGGCTGGCCAGGCGCAGCAGGTTGCAATCGTCAGCAGGGCGTGCTGCTTGCTGGGACTGCCGGCCCTTCCTGGGAGGGCTGCAGGGTGTTGACAGCACTCTCCCATTCATTTGCTGCGGCGGCTGGCCGGCGCTTGCACTACAAAAAGCAGGACTGAGCGCGGCTGCGGCGCTGCAAAGGGCCGCCAGCAACGGCTGTGCGATCCGGCAGCTCGGCTGCCAGTCGCATGCAAGCCACAAGGCTGCCCTGACGCCGGCCTGCGCATGCGCAGGTCGCCAAGACCAGCGGGGCGATGCAGCAGCTGGGCGGCAGCTGGGGCATGGCTGGGGCATCTCGCTCGTTGCATGCACCCGCAGAGCAGTCCCAAAACGCTTCTGCCACCTGCGCAGGCCACCAACAATGGCGGCGCGATCCAGCACCTGGGCGGCAACATCACCATTGCCCGGTCGTCCTTCAGCATGAACTCGGCTGGCGCCATCGGCGGCGGCTACTTTGGATCTGACGTGGTGCGTTTCTCACTCAGTTCTCTGCCAGCAGCTGGCTGCTGACAGTGCTTCAGTGCCCTTCAATGCAAGCGATTCTTCTCGCAGCGCCTGCGTGGCGAAAATCAACTAACAGCACCCTGCACAATGGTGCAGCTGCAATGGCCCTGGCACCTCAAATGTTTGTCAACCCTGCTGTTGCATTCTACATGTCCGCAATTCGGCGGCAATTCCAGCAGCAACGTCCTTCACTGCTGGCACTGAACCATGATTCAAAACCTCTGGACACCTCTGGACATGGACTGGCCGCAGCCCCAACGGCGACCTCCTGAACGACAGTTGCCGGCAGTTATGCAGCTGCGGCGGCCTCAAAAACCCTGAGCCTGCATCTCCCTGTGGCTGCAGACCGGCAGCATCTCCAGCAGCGACTTCCTGAACAACACGGCGACCGCCGGCCAGGGTGGCGGCGTGTACCTGGAGTCTGTCATTGTCGATGTCATCAACACCCGGTGCGCCCTCATATGGATGCATTGAATACCGGCTGCAGCGCTGGCGTAGCTGCCGAGAGCTGAGCCACACTGCAGCGTTTGCATGCCATGGTCGTCATGTAGCAGGAAACTCCTACCCACGACCCTACCAACACTGCCAGTGTTGAACATCAGCGTTGCCCACCATGTCGAAGAATGTTGTCTGATGCTGCTCCCTGCTCTGCTCCCCATACCGCCCAGAGCCCTGCACAGCATGCAGCCAGTGTTGCAGCCGGCGCCGGTGCCGCCAGCCGTCCCGACCCCACTGGCCCGGCCCCGTCTCGACATGGTTCCTCTCTGTGTCGGCGCAGGTTTGCGGGCAACAACGCACAGGCCGGCGGCGGCCTGTTCGAGCTGGACGTCGAGGGAACCGTCGACCAGTGCTCCTTCGAGAGCAACATCGGCTCCTCCTCCGACCAGAGCTTCGGCTCCGGCGGCGGCCTCAGCCAGAGCGGCGGGAGCGGCAACGTGTCCAACTCCATCTTCGTCGGCAACATGGTGCGTGGCAGCTCAGCAGAAACCGGATCGTCGAGTCGTGGCGCCGCTCTGCTAACCTAGCAGGGGCCAGAAGGCTGGCATACTTTTGCAGTCTGGCCACTCTTTTTGCAACACGGCAGCCCGTTTTTGCACTGCTCTGGCACTGCCCCGAGTCCTGCCGCGCCTCGGTTTGCTGGCGTGGCGGCCCTCCCCCTGCGCCGTCAGCTTGCATGGGGGAGACTCAGCACGCTTTGGCAAAACTGCTGCGGACAGCGTCCAGCGTCAGCCAAGCCAGGGGGGTTCATTAATTTCTCATCGAATGTGGGCTGCGGCCCGTTGAATGTGGTAGACACTGTGGCTCGCCATATCCCTACGCGTGTGTTGCCTGATCACCGTTATCATCTCCCTTCGCAGGCCCCCAACCTGGGCGGTGGACTGTACCAGAACAACCGCACCGGCGGCGTCTCCTCCTGCATCTTTGCCGACAACACTGTCACCCTGGACTTCTCCGGCCAGGTGCGGCGTCCAGAACCCTGGCGATTCCGGCCTTAATGAAGGACAGTGCAACTCCCAAGGCAGCCCTCCGCGTGGACTGTGCGGCCTTCAAGATGCCGCCAGCGGGATGCCGCCTGTGCTGGGCGGTGGAGTTGCCTGCGTGAGGCTGAGCATGCACTTGCGAAGCTGCTGGCCCAACACCTGGTGCCACCGCATGGCAATACCCTGGTCAAGTGTCGTCTTGTAGCTGCCGCAAGCAGGTTACGGTATCGGCTGACTGGCCCTCGAACGCTGTGATGATGCGCAGGGAGGCGGCATGTTCCGCAGCGGTCTCAACGGCGACGTGAGCAACATCTTCTTCGAGAACAACAATGCCGCGCTCAGCGGCGGCGGCCTCTTCGAGGTCAGCCATCGCCCTGCCTCCGGCCGTCCTGCACATAGTGGTGCCACGCTCATGCAAGGCCTGCGCCTGCCAACATCAGCAACTGTGCATCGTCCTGCCCGACAGGATGTAAAGCCCAGGCCCTGAAGCTACAACAAAGGTCGCCACCGTCGGCGGTGCCAGCGCGCACCGTCCGTGGTGATGTTGCCGGCACCGGCTCTTCCTTGAGTACTCGGCTCGGACCATTGACTGAGGCTCCGCGCATTCCGCCGTAGGTTGCCACCATCGGCGATGTCAGCGACTGCACCTTCCTGTCCAATGCTGCCGGCACCGACGGCCCTGCGGTGTATGCCTTCAACTGCGCCGGCCGCATCTTCAACAACGCCTTCGCCAACGAGCCCGTCAACGCGGTGCGCTTCCGCACTGGCATCACGGCTGCTCCGTCTGCACCATGGATCGGCGATGCACCTGCGCCGTGAGCTGTGCCCATGACCCATGAACGCATGAGCCGTGTGGCCGCAGCGGCCAATGGGCGACCCCGCAGGCGGTGCCGCGCGTCAGACGACGAGCTTCTGTGCCTGTGTGCCTCGATTCATGCCCTGTGTGCATCACATGAGGCAGGCTCAATCACCACAGAGGCTCCACCTGTGCGTGTCGCAGGCTGGAGTGCTCGCTGCGCTCGCTGCCGCAGCCGCTTTATTGCAACATCAGCTGCTGTCGCCGGATCCTGTGCTTGAATCTGGGGTATTCAAGTTACCCTAAATAGTTGCTTAAACACCCCTACCTGAATTCCGTAGGTGGCCATCGACCACTCCATCGGCTTCACGGAGCGGTCGCTGATCACCGGCACCATCTCCGTGGCGGCGCTGGGCGGTTCGCCGTCAGCGGCGCCCGCCGATGCCACCGGCGGCCTGCCCGGCGCGACGGCGGCCGCCCCGCGGCTGCCACCGTCGGCGCATCCGCCACCGGCCTGTGAGCGGCCGTGGGGGCAGCTGCAGAGGCGACTCGTGGCTGGCGGCCGCTTCATGTCGCCGCCGTCTGCCAGGTCTTGGGCAGACCCGGCCGGGGGCATGCCCGGCTTCCTGCCTTTGCCTTTGGCAGCGGGCCTGCCCAGTAATGGTTGCACCATACACAGGGCGCCTGGTGGCGCAGCACAGACTCATGGGGAGATCTACTGCCGGGGGCTCGCCTACGCAGCCAGACGGAACGACGCGACCTTGCGGTACTTGGAACTGAAATCTGAGGGAAGGAACCCCCGCGGCACGCCGCCGGTTAGCGCTCGGAACTGCAGAATATGCTCCTTCTGGGCGCTGGAACTGTGGCGCCGCATGAGGTTGGTATTTTTGGAACCGTTTGTGGGCACTGCAACTCAGGCAGTCACACGTGTAACACGCATCAAGTTGGCTGCGTCTTCGTCCGCCGTTCGGCCACTGGTGTGACCAGCGTGCTTCGCCCATCATGTGCATGTGCGATTACATCACCTCTCGTAATCCCATGAAACTCGTTCAGATGATGATTTGAAGACTGGTGGCGCAGTGTAGCGGCCTCCGCCAAACGCAGTTTGCAGCCTACGGAACCCCAAACCCGTACGCGAGTCTGCTCTATAACGCGAACGACTGCTCTGCACGGCCCTCGCAACATTGCACCTCAGCTGTCGCCGGCCGAACCGCGGTGGCTGGGCACATTGGCAGGAGCCGCATCCGCTCAAAGGCTGCCAGCCTAATGGAACACTGCTAGCTACTCTGCGGTGGCGACAGCCGTTCGCAAGTTCCTCTTCAGCAGCTTTGCGACCAGACTGCGGTAGCCTTCGAACGGCTGTGGCACCGCTGCAAATCGGGGACAGGTAGCCGCTCAGCATGAACGATCTTTTGGGAGCCGTCAAGGTGCGCGGACGCATGGAGGCGTGGCTGTGTAGGACGGCGGGCGCTGTGCCTGTACGCTGAACTCACCTGTCTGCTGCAGACAGCCAATCGCAGCAGGGTCTGACTTCCACCTGCTCGTTGTGCTCCCGTCATCAGTGCCGCATGCGATGGGCGACCCCAATTGGCGCTTCGGCAATCCATAAGGACCTTCAGATGTGCGATGCAAGTGGTGGCTGGACGAAGCGGCGGGACTGACGCCCATGGCTTGCACAAACCCGTCTGCGCATCAGAAGCTTCATCGCAGCGGTCGTGTGGCCCGCTACATGGCGCACTGCACCATGCCACAGCACTTGCTCGGCGCTCTTCGGATAGCTGATGCGCACGTTCGTGCAGGGCCGTGCAGGAGCCCAGCGCGCAGCACGTTTCTCCGGCTACCGGCTGCACACTCTGTGGAGTGCCGCGCCCAAACTGGTGTGTGCATGATCACAGGGCGGCAGGGCGCCGCCACCGCCGCCGGGATATGGCGATGGAGGCGTGCCGGGGGCGCCGCCGCAGGAGAGCCCGGACAAGAACCTGGACGACTTCTTCGGGCAGGTCGCTAACATCAAGGTGGGGTCCCTGCCGGAACCTCGGCAGGCACAGATGTGCTCTCGTAAGCGGATGTGCTATGGATATGGGCCATGCTCAGGAAACGAGAGCTTGGGCGGTGGAAGCGCTGCGCTGCACTGTGAGAGACCTCCGCTGCTGTCAGAGCGACATAACGGGGACCTGAACCATGGACCTCAGTCTGCTACAGCAGCAGCCGCCGCATGAAGCCGTGCCGTTGTGGGAAGCGCAACGATCTGTCGCATCTGACCCGCTCTGCTGCTGCGGTCCCTGCAGAAGTTCTGCACATTCGTAAGAGCCACGGCACGCTGCTGCGGCAGATGCTGGTGCCTGCTCTTATGCCTGATCTAACGATTGATGCGCTATTCTAAATTTTCTAATCTTTGGTTCAATCTCCGCAGAACCTGCTGGCGTCCATCCGCAAGAGCCAGGGCAAGCTGCAGGAGTCGCACGAGCGGTCCAAGGTCGTCACCCGCGGCGCCGACATGCGCACGCTGCGCGACGCCATGCAGGTAGGGCTTGCTTGTATATTCCAGAGTTTTATCTCCACAAGGCAGGTTCAAGGCAATGCCATGCGAGCGGGTTACAGGAACCGGCAGGCGGATTGGTGTGGTGCAGCCGTGACCTCCTGCTCCGGTCGCAGCGGTCTGCCATCCACACTTGCGTCGGCCTCCAGATTCGACAGCTGCACCACGCTTCAGGGGCGGAGCCGCAAGGGCCGGCCAGCTGTGGGTGTGTTCCTGGGGCGGGGCTGCCTGGCCGGTTCGTCGTCCTGATTCTGCGAGCCATGGCCGTGCATAATTTGCACGCCGGCAACATCCTCGGGGTTGAAAAGGACGGCGCATGTCTGCGGGGGTCGAGCCGCCGCAACCTCACAGAATCCGCGCTGTGCGGCCGCAGCAAGGAGTGTAAACACCTATAACCCCTGGGCCGCAGGGCGACATCAACGAGGTAAACAAGACGGCGCACGTCATCAAGGCGCGGCTCGAGAAGCTGGACGGCGACAATGCCAAGGCGCTCAGGCAGCCGGTGCGCCCCTGTCTGGGAGGCAGCCACCTGCTGCTTGCATGAAGTGCCTTCATGCCTTAATGCTCAGGCGACAAAGCCAAGGCGCTCCGGCAGCCGGTGCGCCCTCAAGAGTCCAGGAGTGTGGGAGGGGGGGGGTGCTTCTTTTGAGAGATGGCTTCATGCCTTGGCGCTCAGGTGGCACGGCGTGCGTCACGCTGCATGACATGCATCTGCTTGCATGTCCGCGGCTTGCTTGTTGCTTGCGCTTGCCCTGCTCGTAGGCGACGCGCTGACCCGCAGTCGTCACAATCACCCAGCAACAGCGATGCTCTGAGCGCGAGCTAGCAGCGCCACTTGTCAGCAGGCCCTGGCGAGATACATGGTGCCTTTGTGCATGCATGAGGGGCTGCCATGAAGTCGAGAAAGATTGGTGCGGCTTTCATGCCGCGCTGCCAAAGGGGGACGGGCTGGGCACCGCCTGATACTGCTCCTGAAGCACAGGCGTAAATACAATTTTCCAACACCAGCATCAGCATGACAGGGGCAAATTTTGGTACAACTCCTGAGGCACAGCCATGATTACACTTTCCCAACGCTAACATCAGCACGAATGTCATGCTGTCGCAGGGCTGCGGGCCGGGCACCAGCAGCGAGCGCACGCGGACGGCCATCACGGCGGCGCTGCGCAAGAAGCTGCGCGACCTGATGGGCGAGTTCCAGCAGCTGCGGCAGCGCCTGCAGGACGAGTACAGGTGCGAAACAAGGGGGAGATAGTACATCTACAAGGAGTGGGTTTGAACGAAAGTGTCAGTGCACCCCGTTGGCGAGCTCCAGCAGCTGCGGCAGTGCCTGCAGGACGAGTGCAGGTGCGAATTATGGGGGTGAAACGCATGCGCAAGGGAAGGGATTCGACGAAAGCGCTGATGCAACCCGATGGGCGAGCTCCGGCAGCTGCGCAGCGCCTGCAGGGTGCATGGATGTGTATGGGGGCTGCAGGCCTTGCACACGGGCATCGCTGGGGGTCTCATGCGGAACGCATGCCAAAGCAACAGGAAAGTGGCTCTGAGCAAGTGGTCAGATGCATAAAGGTAGCGGGACGCCAGGTGACACTGCAGCGCCAAGTCATGCTGTAAAGCTCGGCAGGCCTCTAACTCACCGCGTGACGAGGTCGCGACGGCTGCACCCTGCACAGGGAGGTAGTGGAGCGGCGGGTGTACACCGTCACTGGGCAGCGCCCGGGCGAGGAGGAGGTCGAGCAGCTCATCGAGACGGGGGAGAGCGAGACCATCTTCCAGAAGGCCATCCTGGAGCAGGGGCGCGGCCAGGTGCGTGAAAGAAAGTCTGCAAACACTCGCAATGAAACAGTCCGCAGCTGTGGTCGGGGAGCCGCAGCAGCAACAGCCCGCACAGCATTCGACACGACGGGCGTCCTGAGGCAGGGCCGCTGCCGGGCGCGCCCGGAGCCGGACGTGCGGCCTGCCTTGCATCAGGCAGGGCCCGCGAGCGCCGGGGGGCTGTTACCATCGTGGCAGCAGACGTGGACATGAGCTGGGTGGCCGGATGGGCGGCACCCTGCAAGCCTCCAGCCGCGCCCAGGCAGCTGCCCGGGCTTGGCGGCAGCGTCCGTCCAAAACTCTGTGCTCGACTCTGTCTCCGAACGCCGACTGCTACACCCTGCAATGCTACTGCCGCCCAGGTGGCGGACACGCTGGCGGAGATCCACGAGCGGCACGAGGCCGTGAAGGAGCTGGAGAAGAGCCTGCTGGACCTGCACCAGATCTTCCTGGTGCGTGCCCCGCCCGCCAGGGGTTTCAGGGTTCGTGTGGATATGGTTCTGAGGGTCAGCCAACCTTCGTGTGTGTCTCCGTTGGAGCTGTCCGCCTGCACCGGACCTTCCTGGCGCGCCGCCAGGGTTTCGGGCCCCTGCTGGGGCTTTGCCGCCGCAAGACCGCACCCGGATGTCTTCCTGCTTCTGCACCAGATTGTGCTCCGAGTTGCCCGATCGCGAGCTTCCTCGTGGAGGTGCTCTGGGATTCAGCTGGGTGTTCGCCCTTCTGTTTTTCCCACTCATGGCCCATGAAACGGCTGCGCCGGTCTGCGCCCTGTGCTTCGCCGGCAAGCAGGGCGCACACGTGGGCCTGAGTGCGGCTCGCGACAGGGCTTGACAGCGCTTCAAGGCCTCTCAATTTTGACAACAGGGCTGCAGTGGACTCCTTCAGCTTTGTGCCCGAACTTTCCTTGCGCATGCATCGCACAGGACATGGCGGTGCTGGTGGAGGCGCAGGGCGAGATGCTCGACAACATCGAGGCCCAGGTGCGAAGCCTCACCACGGCCTGCGTGCGTTTCCTTGCAGCCCCTAGTGGGAGTGGGTGGAACCCTAAAACCTCTGAAGCTCAGGCCCGCTTCCTGGTGCTGTGCCATGTCATGCCACATTTTGGGCAGCTGCATGCACAGCGCCGCCTGCTGCCGCCAGCCTGGCCTCGGCTGCGCAGCGGCTCTGGTGACGTCGCCACGAGCAGTGCCTCAAACCTTCAAGCCTTGACCTGCCAGTCCGCACCACATACCCTGCAATTTCTCGGGCCTATGGTGTGCAGGTGGCGCGGTCAGTCGAGTATGTGCAGGCCGGCACAACCGCCCTGGTGGACGCAAAAGTGAGTGTCTCACATTCCCGTCTCTCAGCATGCCAACTGCCGACAAGTCTACTGTCAACTGCCTTTAGGAAAGTGTTTACATCATACATGGCACCGATGCCTCTTTCTCACGGATGTGCCCCCATCGTGCAGGTGCTCCAAAAGAAGACGCGGAAGCTGATGTGCTGCTTGCTCATCACCGCACTTATTATAGTAGCCATCGTAGCCGGCATCGTTGCGTGGCAGGTGCGCGCTGAGGATCTCTAAATTCGCTTATTTGGCTTGAGGGTCGTCTTGAGTTCCACTCTGCACTTTGCAGTTTACATCTGCCATGTGCATTTCATCAATCCTCTCCTCACATTCTCAAGGTGTGTTCCTGGCAGGTCACAAAGTGAGACAGGCGCCGAGCCACCGAGGCCTCACGGCGCACCTTGCTGTCGGCTCAGGTCACGAAGAAGTGACGGCGGCAGCACAGCTGGCCACGAGGGCAACCCTGCCCGCGCCACGGCTGGTGTCCAGCAGGCGTCGCGTTACCATGCGATGAAATTCGGCACTTGCCGCCTCGGCGCGCCGCCGCCTGTCGGGGTTGCGGCACCAGGCGGCCACAACATGTCGGTATCAGGTGCAGCGAGACGCACGCGAGCGGTGCTGCATTGGCAGTCCGGGCGACACAGGCGGCGGCGGGCGCCTGCGCACACGCGGCGCCGACTAAGCTGCCAGCACGATGGGGCTGGAATCTCTGCAAGCGTGGCCGCAGCCGTGGGGTGAAGAACGTCCATTCCTGTGGGGACTGCAATACGGTGTGGCTGGACATTAGTCGAAACCGCAAATTGTGGGTGCAGTCTATATATCTGTCACAGCAGTGCTGTCTGGGGGAGACCAGTCACAGGTGGAGCTGTTCACAAACATAGCTAGGGGCACCGTGGGACACCATGTCGGTTCACATCTGTGCCTTGTTTTGGTGTTGCTTTGATCCGTAGGGAGTGGTCGATAGCAACAAACATTCGCGGACGGGCTGTGTGAGCGCTTGCCATTTCACAAGCCCACTTCTGGGGACCGCCGACTGAATTTCTGGTGGCAGCTCCGATCCGGAATGCCATCATGAGCCAGATGTCGATTCTGGAGTTTGAAAGCTTGAGGAGTCGTTCTTCTCCAAGGCCCCAAAGCCGAGCCTGTTAGGCCTGCATCCACACTGGTGCTCAGACAATACGCGTGACCCTTATTCAGCTCGCAATGTGCAGAGGCCTTGAACAACAGGATGAACGACCTTCTCAGCATCGTGCAGGTGATTGCAGTCGCATGCATGCGACGCCTGGCACGCAGGTGCTGCTGAGTGTGCATCTGCAATTGTAGTCATGTCCTGGCGTCGAAAGTCTGGCAGGACCTTCACACTCAACGTACTGATGTATTGTGCAGCCTCTCTACTGAAAGCAATGCCTCCTCACCATGCGCATGGAGAGCCACCCACGTCTCCAATGCTGTCCATCACACACCCGCGTCACATGGGCTACCAGTGGTCATGGCATCAGGAAAGATCAAGTTTGACTGCCACTACCACCACAGCAATGGGCTTAGTGCAACGCTGAGGTTGATGCGCGGCAGGGAAACAGACTCGACTCTATGCTGCCGGCGTCTGATGGGAGCGGCGGCACGCCCGTTGGCGGCGGCACCGCCGCCGGCGCCAATGCGACTCCAGGCGCAGCAGTAGGTGCCGGCGCCCCCCCTGGCGACCTTGACGGCTTCTTTGCGCAGGTCGCTGACATCAAGGTGGGCAGGAGCATTGCCTCTATTGAGGGCAATGTGGAACCTATCCGCATCAGACAATGCGCGGGCAGCTGGACGACTGAACGAGTGCCGCACTGATGCGAAGCCTGCCCGCAACCCATGCATTGCCTGGCACAGCTGTTCTAAGTGCGCCGCCGCCAGGCGCATGGGCTGCCGCAATGCACCCTGTGATGGCCAGGCGGCTGGGTAGGCAGCTTCGGGACACACACAATCGGCGCGTAAACACGACAGCAGAGATGTCAAATCGGATGCAGATTTCTGCTCCCCACCGGACCGCAAGATCTGTTGCTGGATAATTGGCAGGATCCAGGCGGCGGTAACAAACTCAGGACAGGAGCAGGGCATGCATGATCTCAGCCGCTTCTTGGCACATGCTGATTGACGGGGCAGTACTGGATGCTGGATGCTGGCTGCAGGAGGTGCTGCTGGACATCCGGCGGGGGCAGGCGGCGCTGCAGGCGGCGCACGAGCGGTCGCAGGTGGTGACGCGGGATGCCGACATGCGCGCCATCCGGCAGGACATGCAGGCGACTGCACTAATATCGCCTATGAAACGTCAAACGCTGAAACAAATCTGGTTGAATACGGCAGCAGCAGGCTGTCTCTTCTGCTCTAGCCGTCGCCAAGGCTTTGCCGGTCATTTGCCTGTTATGTGCATCAGCAAGCGGGCCCTGAACCCCTGAGACGCGCGGAAACTACATCGCTGCAGATGCGAGAAATAACCCAGAGATGAATTGTCGAACGCATTGTCGAATGCCAGCGCTGCTGATCGGATCTGTGATTGCTGCTGTTTCTGCCATGCACACACGGGGCAGACGAAGGCCGCAGAGATGAACAGGGCGGCAAGAGAGCTCCCACCACCGCGCGTTCGTCGTATTCTTGAAAAAGCTTTCAACGATCCTTTGCCGCAACGCGCAGGCAGAGATTGCAGAGGTCAACCGCGCGGCAATCATCGTCAGGGCGCGGCTCGACGCCCTCGACACGACCAATCAGGCCATCCTGCTGCTACCCGTGCGCTTGTTTGCAGTGGTAGCTCGCAGCTGACAATAGGAATGAGACGGAGGGACTATGAAGGGCCTCAGGTGCCTGAGTGTACATTCCGGATAGAAATCTGCATTTGACTCAATGCGGCAGTGTACTTCCACGCACTGGAGACGCCCTGCGCAGGGTTGTGCCCCACAGGTGCCAGGTGCATGCAGGCAGGCGAAAAAGACTATGTCCCCGCTGCTGACGTGTACAACATCGGGCGCAGGGCCATGGTGCAGACAGCAGCAGCGCGCGGGTGCGCTCTGCTGTGACGGCGGCGCTGCGCACGAAGCTGCGGGACCTGGTGGGCGAGTTTCAGGCGATGCGGCAACGCATCCAGGACGAGTACAGGTGTGCAGAAGTAATGGGCAATAGAGTAAACCTAAAAAGAGGACACAATTGCGCTGTAAGAGCTGGT
The DNA here is from genome assembly GCA_033439295.1 of Deuterostichococcus epilithicus. Lineage (NCBI taxonomy): Eukaryota > Viridiplantae > Chlorophyta > Trebouxiophyceae > Prasiolales > Stichococcaceae > Deuterostichococcus > Deuterostichococcus epilithicus. Next base: position 560,828 of record JAVTLE010000017.1, read on the forward strand.
AGTGGGCGATCTTCAGGTGCTGCGGCACCGCATCTACAACAAGTACAGGTGACTATCACACAGTTTATATAGGATCATCACCACATCCTGCAGTTGTAGTCAGCCGAGGTCGTTGCATTGAACAGGTCCTGCATTCATGCTGTATCTTGTGCGCATCCTGCACCGTGCACTTCATCGTGTATATATGACATTCAGCAGAGATAGAGTGCTGAGGATGCGGAAGTGACCCTTATTCGCGGGTGCCCTGAGAGACCGCCAGAGTTGGGAGGCTACTGCTACACCTGCGTGGCTGGAGCAGAGGCGAGTCAGCGTGGCGGCAGCTCATCAGCGGCATGAGGATGAGCGTTCGATTTTAGTCCGTCAAGTGCACCTGAGAAGACCGGCGTTTGTCAAAGAACTCGCTGGCGCTCAACTTCAGCAGGCCAGTGGAAGGACGGCTGCCGAATGAGGGCAATGCATGTGTACAGTTCAGCCTCATGCTGCCGCCACGTGCAGCAGCCTACTGCTGAAAGGTGATGTGGACGGCGGCAGAGTTGCCTCCTGGCGGGGAGGTGGTACAGTGACGAGTGTGCACGGTCCCTGGCCAGCTGCCGGAACGGACGAGCAGATCTGTGCCAGCCGCCCACTCCTGATGACCTCTTGCAGACACTGCAGTCGTTATTTCAGTCAATATTTCTTGTTTCAGGATTCGTCGATTCATCTCGCAGAGAGGTGGTGCAGCGGCGGGTGTACACCGTCACGGGAGAGCTGCCAGAGGAAGCCAAGGTGGAGGAGCTCATCGAGACAGGCGGCAGCGAGTCGATCTTTCGGAAAGCCATCCAGGAAGGCGGCGGCGCGCAGGTGGCTATTTATTGTTTGTCCATTTTCTGATCAGATTCCTAGAATACGTCAGTAAGGCTTTGCTGGGCTCGGCTCGGCAGCCACGGCTTTGTTCTGACCAGCATGTGCCTCCCTCTTCGTCGTTGATGGCAGTGAGTGCTGCAGCAGCGCCATGATCCAGCTGAGCAGTGGTGGGTGCGCGTATGATGCCACCGCCTGTTGCATTCAGAAAGATGCAGAGGTGCCTCGTCCCCGGCAGGGGCAACGACGCCACGAGCGCGACGACTCGACACAGGAGCTGGAACCAAACGCACCTGAAGTGCATCTCTCCTCTCGTTTTGGCCCAGGTGGCGGACATGCTGGCGGAGATCCACGAGCGCTACGACGCGGTGCAGGACGTGGAAAAGGGACTGGTGCAGCTGCAGCTGGTCTTTGCGGTGCGCAACACAATGTATATACAGTCGAAAAACAAAGTGATTTATACGTAGTCTATTTGCTATCAGCAGTGAGTCAAAGCACAAAATGCATGCTGCAAATTTGAGCCTGCGTGCTGTGCACAGCCAGCAGCTGCCACAGCCGCTAGGTCGGTCTCACTTCCGCAGCAGCTGCCGATGCTGTTGCTGATGTGGAAGACTTTGGCGCGCTGCGGCAGTAGACTGCCCTGGTCGTCAGCTCTGCCTTGAACAACACTTCGTCTGTTTCACCGAACTCCGAAGCAGGTCCCTCACCCTGCAGGCGATCAACTGCTGATTTGGCTGCACAGGACATGGCGGTGCTGGTGGAGGCACAAGGCGAGATGCTCGACAACATCGAGGCCCAGGTGACTTGCCCACAGATTCACAGGTTCACCACCCAGTCATCGAATTGTACTGCTTGAAGGGTCCTGCTGAATGGATGCCCGGACCTGCCCATCAAGAGTGGGCAAAGTAGCCTTCTGTGCCAGAGGGCGCTCAAGGTCGGAGGGTTTCCGATCGGTAGGATTGGATTTTGAAAAGAATTCCGTCTAGGTTGCTGACACCGGTCGTAGGTGGGCAGGGCGCAGGAGTACGTGCAGGAGGGGACATCCGCCATCGCGGATGCCAAGGTGTACAAGAAATCATGAGGCGATGATGACGCTGTGGGTTCTGTGCATTATATGTGGCACGTCACCTTGCATGCGAATAGTTGCGAGAGGGCCAGCAGCCCCCGCCTGCAAACACTATGTGAGAGCACGTTTCCCGCCGATTATGACACGCCTTTGCCAACCATCCACCTTGCCACGACGGAAGTCTCGTCCGTCTGCAGTGGCGAGACTTGAGGCACTGCAATTGCGTACATGGCATCCAGCCGGCTGATGGGTTAATCTGCCTCCGCCTCCACAGGGCATCCAGAAGAGGACGCACAAGATGCAGTGCTGGCTGCTGGTCATTGTAAGTCGTTGTGATGGTCAGCGCATGCTCCGTTGCGTCACGGTCTACATATCGCACGGCACAGCAGCATCCTGTGCTCATGGCAGCAATTCGCATTTGACAAAAATTTCTGGCCTGGTGCGTGTGACACAAGATATGTCAGCCACGTACGATGGGTCCGGTCGCAGAGTGACGCTTCACCTGGGTTTGTCATCGTTGCTGCTGGTGACCTCAGGCTCATGATCCCAGGTGTTGGTCATCATCGGCATCATCGTCGGCGTCACTATGCTCGTCCTGGCGCGCAGCTTTGGACCCCTTTGCATACAACTCGCGGCACGCCACTTGCAAACCTGTCGGCGAGACATCGCAATGAGATGAGTCGGCCGGATGTGCATGTTCGACGTAATGCTGATTTGGTTGCCTCCTCTGCAGGGCGTCAGCGGTGTTTTCAGCGGACACCATTAGTAAGGGCAGCAGCAAGCACAAGCACACAACTCTTTGCGTGGCATCCCCACAGACATACACATCAAAATCGTCGCGTTGCCTCGAGCGAGAATGTTGCATGGTCTTTGCGGGTGTGCCGGTGCATCACCAACAGAGAATATGCTGCAGCTGATGAGATGTCAGCAGTTGTCTGCTTCTGTGTTGTGTTATAGGGCTGTTTAGATCTAGCTTTGAGCCTGGCCCAGCTGTCGTGCCTCAATGTATTGGCATAAACCTGGCTTTTCGCATCCTGAGGATGCTGGACGCGGCGGCATTGCTTCCAGTCGTTCGGATTGGCAGCGGCGTCACACATGCATCGAGCGCCTGGCAGCAGAGCGCCTGTGAGGCTCCTGTGATTTGCAGATTGAGAGCATCGACAGCGGAGGCCGCGGCATTTTCGGCGGTCTGGACAGCTTCTGCTCTTGACCGCTCATCAACTAGCGGAAGGCCAAGCCTTTCCGAGGGATCATGCCTACAACCTTTGGACGGGACAGGCTTGTCCGGTGACCAGGGCAGACGTGCACCCCCAGTTTTGACGAGCCTGCTGATCGAGACACATGAATGACCTGCTGATCACTGTGAAGGTGCGCCTCGCTCTGGCGGGGTCTTTGCTGTTCTTTTGTCTGCGGTGCTTCTGAGATGTTGTCGCTAGCAGCAGGCCAACTGCGAGAGATAGCACCTGCCCTGCAAGATTCCCGCAGCAGCAATGCGTCCCGCGATGATTTAGACTTGAATCTGCTGCCGCCGCTGTTGGCGGTGTGGTAAAGCAATGGCGGCAAAAGCAAGCCCGCTGACATCTGCCCAATTTTCTGCGTCAATTGCACTTTAATCGATGATGACAAGCCCTACTGTCCGTCTGTCGAAATTTGGTTTTCATGTCACCGGGTGGCCAGGGAGTCAGCGTCTGTGCCGCAAGCGGCCTCCGGTCCTCATTCGGGTGCTTGCTCCATCAGTGACCTGCGCGCTGCGCCGACAGCAAACCAATGCGCAAGCTCTGTCTGTGCTCCCACAAGCGCCGCCTACCACGGGGGGGCAAACCGTATTCTTGAATCGGACCGCGGGTGGGGCCATGCGGCGCTAACGCTGCGCTTGGCGTCTTGCTCTGACGACTTGTCTGCCTGGTCTGTATTGCCTGTAGAACTCGACTCCAGGCGGCCAGCCCGCTCCTGGAACGAAAGCTGGAGCGGCGCGCGTTACGGCACGTGGCAGGTTGGTGCCTCTTCAACCACTTGCCACAGCTGCTCTGAACGAGAATGGGCTTGACAAATGGCTGCCCCTGCTGTATTGTGCTTTGTGCCAGTGGGTATGAACTGTCGCTCCCCATATTTGGGACTTCCTGCGCACATCTGCATGCTGACGCCATGTGTTTGGCTTGTGCCTGCAGCAATCAACATCGCCGACATGTGCTGGAGCAACAGAATGCTGAGTTGATCCGGCCCAGTCGAGCACCTACTTGAGTTGGCGTTCGCAACAGTCTCACATCCCTTGCTCGCAAAGAGTGGCGGCTGAGATTGAGACTTTTGCGAAAACTTGAACTGTGGAACTGAGACGAAAGTCGTGCAAAACCTGATCCCAGATCACCCTCAAACCATCATTTTGACCCCCGCTTCTAAGCACAAATTCATGTCCCATTTCGTCTTCAATCTGGTGTTCAGACAAAGCAGCCAAGCAGTCTCACAACCAGCTGTCTAGCTTCTCGCTAAGCGGGTTGCACTGCTCGGCATCCACCTCCGGCCGCACCGTCGACCCCACGACCGAGCTGGGCAGTGTGTGAACCGCCACCTGCACCGGTGGCCCGCCCACCGCATAGCGGCCCCGCATGCCGTTCAGCAGCCCAGCCCAGGAGGCCGCACCTGCCGGTCCCATGACCTCCGCCCCGATGAGCGCCAGGTGCCGCAGCGCGGGCATGCGAGCAAACACTGTCAAACCCCGGGACAACGCCTCCGCCGTGGGCTCCTCCCGATAGCCGCAGCCACTGATGTCGAGGCACTGGCAGGCCGCCAGCCGCGTCCAGCCCTCGGGCACGAGGGCCGCATCGGCCGCGCCGCCGTGGAAGAGCTTGCTGTTCTGCCGCAGGTCCAGCGCCTTGAGGTGCGAGATGCCCCGCACATCTGCTAGCGCCTCCGCCTCCAGCGCACATGCAACCAGGTGCAGGCTGCGCAGGCAGTGGCAGGCCTCCAGCGCGGCAAGCAGCGCAGGCACCGACGGCGCCAGCCACAGCGCGTTGAAGATGGCCAGGTGCCGCAGCGCCTGCATCGCCGCCAGCTGGCGGCAGAGCGCGGGGAACTGCCCGGCCGCCCAGTCCTGCCCCTCGCACTCTAGAACTACCTTGGTGAGGCGCGCCGGGAGCGCATCCTCCCAGCACAGTGTGCTGCAGCGCAGCGTGTGCAGCTGCGGAAGCGCTGCCAGCGAGTGGCGCACCGGTACCCGGTTGCCCCTCTGACGGCCCGCAGTGTTTCGCTTGAAGGGCAGGTCCGTCACCGACAGCATCCGCAGCGCCGCCAGCGCCGACAGGCCGTTTTGCCAGGCGTACATTGCCGTGGACTCCAGCTCGAGGCTGGTCAGGCGTGTCAGCCGCGAGACGTCGGCACCAATGGCGCGGCCCGCGCGACCGGCGGCAAGCGAGTCGAAGCGGCACTCGTTGGCGCAAACGCTCAGCAGCCGCAGCGCGGGGCAGTGCCGCACGGCGGCGCCCGCCAGCTGTAGCGCGTCTGGTGGATGTTTACTGGTGTTCCTCACCCAGCAATCGTCCGAGCAGGCAACGGCCAGGTCCTGCAGTGCGGTACCAAGGCATGAGACATGATGCAAGCTGGCAAAAGGAACATCTTGTTCCCCACGGCATTTTCCGACAGTGGAAAGTCAGCCCCGTTGACACATACGTTGGAGGTGAATGCTGTATGAATCCCCACGGTAGGTCACTGGGGCACCTGCCACCACAAGCGTGCCGCAACCCTGGTCTGTGTGCGATGCTCACAGCAGCATCGCCGCGCGGTACCCCCCGCATGGTGTCGCACCCATGTTGCCGCATCCGCCCTGGCGCGCTCAGCTCAGCACAGCCTCCCAGGCACCAGAGGTCGCTGCAAGGCGGCCGCCGGGTCCTACCTGCAGGTGCGGCAGGCTGCGGATGGTGTCCTGCAGGGTGGGCATCAGCTCCGGGTCCAGCTCCAGCAGGACGAGGTGCCGCAGGGTGGACCCAAATGCGGCGATGCAGCCGAGCGCCGCGCGATCCGCAAATTCGCCTGCGGCAAATTGGCGTAGCGGCGGCGGATCTTAAATGCGTTGGGGCTGGCGGTCTGAGCCGGGTGCAGGTCCAGGCGCGGACATGGAGACGGCGGACAAGTTTCCAGAGCGGAAAGGCACGACACTTGGACACGGGCTTGCTCAAGGAGAACCACCGTGGCAACGTGCCCAATCACCTGCTGTGTGGTCCAAACGAATCGCCTCCAGGCAAGGCATCGGCCCCAGCGCCGCCAGCACCGCCGTGAGGACTCCCGAACGGGATTCTGGATTGTCATCCTGCGAGGGCAAGGAACATGCTCCAGCATGCCACGAGTTGTGCCGCCACACAGCTTGCAATGACACGCGGCGCAAAGGGTGTGCCATGAACGCAACACAGGACCAACAGTTCTTCAAGCTGCAACCTGTGCCGTGGTGCTGGCGCATGCGGCAACCTGCGCACCGAGATGACCAGCTGGGTGCTGATCTGGAGCTGGCGCAGGTGAGCGCTGTGCCGCCAGAGCCAGCAGATTAGCGACTGGAAATCTGTCGCGGTAAGCTGGTATTCGAGCGCCTCCTCCCGCTCCCCTGGGCGCCCCCGGGTACGCCGAAAGACAGCCGCATTCAGAGTCCCCAGCAGCCTTCGCCATGCCCGGCACACAGACGAGGCTATGACCCTGCACTCAAAAGTGTAGCTGGACGTCGACGTGCCGGCAGATTGTGCCGAACGCAGAGCTGTGCAGCTGCAGCGACCGTCTACGCTGCACGCGGGTCAGAAAGGCCAGCGCACGCGAGACAGACGTCTACCTGTCTTTAAGATCGAGATGAGACGTGACACGGCCTAACAGTTCCGCGGGCAGGTCGGTAAGGCTGGAAGTCGTATTAGGCATGCCTGCAAATTCACTGCACATGCTCTGCGCTGCTCGCGGTCCCCTCTTGATGTATCCTATAGTACGACCTCTTGCGAATGAGACGTCTGGCAGAGTCGCTGAACCTTGCGTACACGATATATGCAACTGGCAGGACATTCTGTGTGAGAGTGGGAATCCTGTCTGACAGTCCGCTGAGAATGCGGGCCGCTTTCGGCCTCCCGTCCCTCGCGAGGCTGGACGAAACTTGTCGAGCACGGTCTGGCTGAGACTGTGAAAACTCGCGCACATACCACGCCACTGTGTTGCCCCTGCGCTTCCGTCCTGATATGGAAGGCTGACCACGGTCAAACAGCACCCATTTGGGCAGGAGCTCGATATCCCAGGGTCAGCTTAGCATGATGAAAGGGCTGCAGTGAATCACGAGATGAGAGAGCCGCTGAGTGCTGGGTTGTTGACGATGGGGTCGCAGGCCCCCGGCCCCAATGACGCCGACGCCGATGACCTTGGAAAAGAGCGCCGACACTGAGGCCGGTGACTGCGGTGATCTGCGCGGGCTGCAGCCTGGAGCCGTGATGCCGATGCCTGTATTCTAGTGATGGGCACGACAGGGGCGTTCACGATTTAAGTGTCTGTAGGTTTCTGAAGTCTGACGCCTGTCTGACAGGTCTGAGACAGATCGGCAGGTGCAGCCGGTCGTTGCGCGACATCCTATTGTTTCGACAAACGCTCCTTAACAGAAATACATAGCACCGCATTGAAGGGACGTCTGAATGCAGCTGAGCCGGCGCAAGCTCCGGGGTGAGCTTGCCCCAGTCCGACCTGCTTCTGCATCCTGACACAGCTCGTCGATTGCCGACGGCAGCGACGTTCCTGAAGACATTCTGGTGCTTTGGATTGCTGGGCTAGGGCTCATTCAAATAGACAAGCGCGTAGCTTATTGCACAGCTGCAAAACTCTCGATTTCTATCTCAAGGGCGCGGTGCTTCAATCCAACTGCATGCAGCGCCAGGGCGGGTTAGCTTTGCCCAACTTGTCAACTCAACTCAGAAAGATAGCGGTCCGCAGCTCCTGCGAGACTAGTACAAGGTTTGAAACGAAAGACACCTTCATGGCCCTCCCTCCTCATCACTGGCGCCTGTAGACTCCGATTCAGAGTCAAATTCGTGCAGATAGCATAACCATCGTCGTCCTCCAGACCTCAGTCATCCTCGTAATCAGCATTCGAATGAGACTCGGACCCGAGATCCAGGCACACGGCGGCCCGCAGCACGATGCCCGTCAGCTGCTGCCCCAGCAGCGGCCCTGCCGCCTCAAAGGGCAACTCCACGTCAACGCTGCCCCAGTCGAGCGATTCGATGCAGTGCGAGACCAGCCGCACGTGCGGCGGCACTGGCAGCCGCGCGGCGCGCAGCGCATTGAGCTCCCCATAACCGCTGCATTCACACCGTGCATCGACCTCGTGGCCACGATCGCCTCCAGCGCAGGCATGCGCGCCAGCACCGCCACGGCGCTGGGCCTGCATGCACTTACCAATATCTGGCTGATGATGCCCTTGCACAGGGTAGGCAGTTGACAAGGGTTCGCCCACCGCGCCGCCTGGGGCATGCTTGTGATTCCCAGCGCCGACGCAGCCTGTACGCCGACTGGCATGCAAGCGTTCCATAGGCGTAGCAGAGCACATTTTTTCAAAACGTGGCACAAGCGTGGCGCGGTCAGGGCGGTTGTGCCGCTGACTCATGCCGCCGGGTGGCCAGGCGCCAGGGGGTCGGTGTCTATGCCGCAAGCGGCCTCCAGACCTAGCTCGAATGCTTGCTTCATCAGGTCACTGTGCAGACCTGCGCGTTGCGCCAACACCAACCAATAGCGCAAGACCTGTTTGTGGCAGCACTGCCTGTCGGTTGCCGATGGAGGAGGGCCTTTTCAATGCATGGGCCACGCAGCGAGGACACAGCAAGGACACACAAATAGACGATACAAAATCTCTTTTGCCAAACCGAGCAGGCTAGAGATGCTGGCGGCGCTGGCCTGTATGCCAGTGCTGGAAGGGCTCGCTCTGAAGCGGCTCATCCCACATGCGCCGCGCGGTCGACTGCACACCCTGAGCTGGCTGCGAGCGGGGCGACTCGCGGCGCCGGCGGTGCGCTTGGCGCCTGGCTCTGACGACTCATATGCCTGGTTCATAGGATCAGTCTGTAGGACCTTTGAAGGCCGAGAAGATTGGACATAGACCACAACAAAGCACACCGAATGCAATGGAACCGAACCCATGCCAGCTGCTAGGCGTGGTCTGCCGATCAACGACTGCCCACTGCTGCAGTTGGCTGCTGACACTGACGAAGTAGGGCCCCGGATGGCGGCCGACCCCCGTCACTGCTCTCGGGCCACTCCCCTACTGCACAACGTCCAAAAGACATTCCAGAAGCACGCTACAGGCGTCAGTTGCACGCTTGCACCTGCAGCCCCAGCCGCGCTACCTGCTGCCGAACCAGAATGCGGCTGTTGCTCCTACTGCCCCACCGCCGCTGCCGCTGTTGGGACCATAAGTACCTCGCCACAGGTGCCAGCGTCCAGCGTCCGCTGGCACCTGTGGCATCCGCAGGAACGTGGCAGCCTATGATAGATCTGCAGGGAAAAGTAAAAGCTTTTTTCAGGAAGTGAGTATCGCAGGTCTTGCCGAGGGTCGAACTCGGGACCACCGGCTTCGGAAACCGATACGCTAATCCACTGCGCCACAAGACCAGTGTTCGATCTTCAGATCGCACTGTGCTGTGACTGACATTCCTGATGTGTCGACATGCGCCAAAACACACTATGATCTCAAGCAAACCGCTGCCTGTTTCATCCACGGCGCCGCACCGCCAGAGGGCGCTTAGTAGCTGGCATGAGGTTCATTCGTTGCATGGGATGCAGTCTGCTTCTGTTGTGGTCTTGTTCTATCTGCATAGATTTGCGTCACGTCCTGCAGATCGGTTTGTGCTCCTCTTGGTGCGCGCTAACGCCTGACATGCAGCTGTTGTGCGATTCACTGAGGTCTCAGGAGGTGGTTCCCCCTTTGGCCCTCCTATTTGAGTATGGCACTGGGACCCCTCCAAACCCCAAAGTGCAAGGCCGCAACACCTCGCCGGGTAGGCGGGCTACACCAAGCGCTGGCCCAGCCTGTCGCTCGCCTCATACCTACAGTGTGCCCGCAACATTGGGAACGGCGAACTCCAAATCGCTGTCGGGTCAGATCATGCAGTCAGCAGCGGGGTCGACCAGGCATGCACAGAATTGCTCGCCTCGCGGCAGCAGCGGCGGTTGCCGCTGTGTTGGCCTCTTGGATGTCTCGCCGTCCCGCCATGCACCGCTGCCCTTGGGGCCAAATTTGGGTATCACTTCTGGTCAGCTGTTCCGCATATACACCAGCCGTTGCGTACACAACGACCCAGCAGCTTGGACGCTCGGCCCACGACGAGCTTGACTGCCCACACCATTTCTGCCGCTTCCCGACGCACCCTCGTTCTTTCTTTCCTTCTTTTTGCTCATCATGCTCCGGTAAGCCTGGGACCAATGTCGCGACAGGCAAAAGCAAAGGCTCCTGCGACCACCCCTGAGATTGCTTGTTCTTTCAGCTGCCATCAGCTGCGTCATGCACTGGACATGCGCTGCGCCTCGAGCGCCAGCAGCTCCTCGACAGCCAGCATCAGAGTGCGCCTGCGACACATCAGAGCCCTTTGATTGTGCCTGGTGGGTTCTGCCCATCCTTGCAAGCATTTCTGCACAGCACAGCAAGCAAGCGAGCATATGGAGCCAGGCAGCAGCATTCGGTTACAGCGGCATCACACACGGCAAGCAATGGTAACCGGGCAGGCCACTCACAAGTCTTCGGGTCGCGACAGCTGGTGGTCGCCGTCCTGCAATCGCACATACCAAAATCAGCCAACTCTGGTCTCCAGCGGTGATCCATATAAAGTAGTGTTTGAGCTGCAGCCTGCGACTGTGCTGCGTCAGATCCTGTGTGCTTCCCTGCTTCACCTGCGCCAGGCTACGAGTATGCGCTCCATAATTGCTCCAGGCCAGCGCAGCGCACCTTGACCAGGGTGAGGTGCACGTCCTTCGACTCCAGCCACGCCACCACCTCGTTGGCCACGAAGGGCGGCACCACTGTGTCGGCGGCGCCCTGCAGGATGCGCACCGGGCACCGCACCTGCAAGGCTTTTTAGATTTTTAGCACCAAGAGGCAGGCTTTCCAAGGCTCGTGGTTCAGGGTGCATCCTGGGTTCGCCCGAGGGAGCGGACGGCAAGAGGCTGGGGCTGCGTCACAACACAGCAGGGCGGCTGGGCAGCGGCGGCGGCGGCGGCTGTGCGCCATGCCGGGTGGAGGGGCCCGCGAGGCGCGGCGGGTGCCGCGCCGCGGCGGGGCGCTCGCACCAGGAACGATACGTGCGGACTCCATGGCGGCGCCGCAGCGCCCGCGGCCTGTACAAAACACGCAGGCCCCAGCGGCGGACACCGCCCAGGCAGCTGGCGGCGCATGACGCGGCTGTGGACGCCCAGCGCGAAAGCTGTGTGCAGGCGGACATCTCCCACTGCAGTGCATAAGGCCTGTTGAAAATGGCTTATGTGTGGGGATGCTGCCCCACCTGTGCGTCCCGCGCTGCAACGTCCAGCAGGCAGTGGTCCGACGCCTCGTCGAAGAACGAGGTGCGCACCCGCCCACCGTACTGCGCACAGCAATGCAGAAGCAAGGCCGTGTCAGCAGCTGGGATGAGCAGAAGCCAAGCTGGCTGCAGCGTGACGGCCGCAATGGAAAGGCGAGCCCTGCGCCATGCCGAGCGGAGCGGCTCCTTCTGCGAATGGTGGCGAGTGGATTGCATCGTGTGCTGGCCTTGGGTACAGGCTCTTTTCCTGTAGAGGGCACATGTCTGCCACCAGGAAAGGTAAGCTGTAGGATCAATGTTCGATCTGACATCATGCGCACGTCTGCGGGCTGATCTTGTGAAGGCTAGCAGCCAGTGCAACAGTACATCGGAAGACTGTCTCATGAGGCTCTTAGGAGGTCACCTTGGTGCCGCCGCCCAGGGGGACGAAGCCAGTGTCGTGCGCGTCCGCTTGCTCCTGGGATGACAGGGCGTCCCACCACACCTCTGTGATGTCCACCGCCGGCGCCAGCAGCACCAGACCCTGTGGCAGAAATGTGTCCTATTTTTTGTTCAACAATTATCAATTAAATATGAACGGGATTTGTAAGTTTGCCCGCTGCCACTCCATGATGGCGGACGTTGGCGCCAGCAGTACATCAGAGCAGGGTACCACCACACCATTGCAGTCACAAACGCCGGTGTCAGCAGCAACAGACCCAGAATTTAGGAGACCTAAATACAGGCCTAGGCCGCACGCCCATTGGTTCCTCTACTGGCAGCAGGTCTGCCGCCTCTGGTGATGCCTGCCGCCGACAGAGGGCACTGTGCCCTGGGCCATGCGGCCAGGAGGCAGAAGCGGACATAGCCACTCTGCATATCCTGCCCTTGATGCGCAAGCAGTAGTAACCCTGCCCCGCAAGGCCCTCTGCAGCGTGCACTGCTACTGCCGGTCATCCCAGGGAGACACGTAGGGCGCGGCCCAGAGAGCACCGCACAAGGTGCTAATTCGCTCCTTGATGCTGCCGGCAGCCCGGTCCGCCCGGCGCAGCCAGGAGGCGATAGCAAGCCTGGCGCCCGTTTCGATGAAACGCGCTGCGAGCACGCAACTGAAAGCCCATTTGGGGTGTTGCTTTCAGACTCGCCTTGATGCGTTCCCGACGCGCCGCAGCTGCCTTCAGCGCAATCCAGCCGCCGATGGAGCTGCCGACCAGGATGTGCTGCCCCGGCAGCGCCACCTGATCGATAACTGCCAGGGTATCATCGTACCTGCGCACAGATGACATCAGACTGCGCAACGTTTGTGCAGGTACATCCAGAGGTGGGACTTTTGCCACATGGGAATGCGGTAGATGTGGACAAGAGCCATGCGTCGCGCCCCCTCCCGCGCAATGCATGGCGAGCTCCGCACAAGTGACCAGCATTGCATTCCCTCCGCAGCACATGCCGTGTGCATGAGCCAGCTGACGGCCCCAAGAACAGACTCGCTGCTGCGGATGCCGCACAAACCCGCAAACAAGGACAGCACAGCCCTTGGTCGAATCTCTGGGTCGACTTTCTTCGTAAGCTCGGAGTTCAGTCTCCGTGGGAGAAGCCCACCAATCGCCGAGCGTGGTGTCGAGGAACTCGCCGCTGCTCGCGCCGTGCCCGCGGTAGTCGAAGCGCAGGTAGGGGTGTCGATTGCGCCGTGCGTGCATTTCCAGCATCGTCGCCTTGACGCCGTTCATATTGCTGCTGAGGCCTGCATGTTGGTAGGCAGCGACAAGCGGATATTTTTCAGCTGTTTCAGAGGAGATGCTGGCTACGCCGCGCATGCCTCTCCAGAATGGTCCGTGCACATCGATAATGTTGCCAGCCAGGCCTGGCGGCATATACAGCACGATTCTTGACTCTGGGAGTCATGACCCTTCAGAAACTGTCGGGATCCGGCATTGCTCTGTTGGTTCAAACGCGGTTGTTCTTGGCAGGTTCGTTGGTGCAGCATGTTGCGTGGCCACTGCGCGTGTGCCTGCAAGAAAACAGCTGGTGGCTGCCTAGAGGGCACTTTCGGCTGTTGGGCAATGCAGAGTGCCGTGTCACATTGCACCCCCCGCCGGAGGTGACACCTCTCGCGAAGGGCGAAGGAGGGCAGGTGAAGCCTCTTTTCGTTTCCAGGGGAAGACTCGCCTCCGCAGAAGATGACGCCGGTCATGTGCGAGCCGCTCGCTGGGACCTGGTGGTACGCGATGCGAGCGCCATGCGCCGCATTGAGAAACTGCGGTTCCATCATGTCCGTCAGCTGCGGGTCGTCCGGCTGGGCCTGCAAGCCCGCCAGGAGGTCCTCGGGAGCATTGCCAATCGCGGCGGCCGCCTGCGCCGCGCTGCGGCCAGCCAAGGCGTGCATGGCGTGCCAGCCCAATTGGGGCGATGCTGCCGGCGCCGCGTCAGACGTACCGCTGTTGCTGAAGCAGTAGCCGGCGCCAGTGCTGCTGCTGCTGCTGCTGCTGCTGTTGCTTGCGCGAGTGCATGCGCTGATCTGGGAAAGCATGCCAGCATGGGCATGGCTGGCGCTCGTCTTGAAACAGGCTGCATTGCTGCTGGAGTGAGCTGCAGGCTGGCCCGTCCGGCCGTCTGACCGGCGACTGAGGAAAATTCGGTCTGCAGGGGAAATTGAGCAGGCGAGGCTCATGCTGCAGGTCGCTGCTGGCGCCATGAGTGCCTGCACCGCGCTGCCCAGCTTGCCGCGTAGCACAGGCACCAACATGGAGCTGACGTCTCAGCACATTATTACTGTAGTCTTGCTTCGATACAACGGGCAGAATTCGCGCGTCGCGATTGCTCAAACGCAGAATTGCGACCTCTTGCGAAAGCTTATCGGAACGTGCAATTTGCGCGAGGACCTCTGCCTTGTCTTGTTCGTCAGCAATGCGCCAGCTCCTTTTGCCACAAAGTATTTCATATGCGCCGGGAAAGCTGCTCAAGGAGGCCGTGTGGGTGTGAATGTGGTCGGAGATAGAGATGCCGTGTAAAAGAAGGGCACTGACCGACCATTGCGGAAGCTGTCTGACAGAAAAGCTCTTTTTGAAGCAATTTCCAAAGCAAGCATGATGCTCGACTTCCTCGCCACTCAGCAGTTGCCAGCTCTGTGGCAGTAGTTCCAGCTAATCGGTGGCGCAAGCTCCGGGCAAGCACAGACTGCTTCGTGAGATCCAGGGATCCTGCTTTCGGACGCTGACTCTGTGCCTTGCCGGCCAGCGACGCCTATGATGCAGCTGCTGTGCAGCAGACCTTCTGCTCCGGCAAGTGGTCCCAATATGCGTGGCTGAACTGGCAACGCGACATTACCAACCTCGGTCAAACACCTCGACCTGCTCCGGTCCGAGCCTTGACCTGCCGGCCGCGGCGCCATGTCCGGCGCGGGCGTCGCTGCGGCTGGCGTGGCGGTTGCTGTGTACTTCTACAGCCGGCGTGCCGGCGGCGCCTGCGCCCCCGGTGTCACGACAGCCGCACCAGTGGAGCGCTTTCGGCACCACAGCCATGCGCCCAACACCTGGCTTGAGTCGCTGTTCTACTTCGCCGAGGCCATCAGGCACGCTCTTCCGCAAGCTGCAGGCTGCAACCACCTTAGGAGCAAAGATGCCGTCAGCGTTGCACCGTGACCGCACAATGTATCCTGGATGCGGAGCTGGCGAGGGCTGCCAGCTGCCAGGAACAGTTTGGCACTCGCGAGGGTCTCGTGGGAAGATGGTCATTTGGCGTGCGCGCATGGCACGCACCGCCCCCGGAGGCTGTGCACATGCTTATTGCCACCCAAGCCGTGACAGCGTTTATGCACACTGTGGTTGTTGACCCAAGCTATAGAAACAGCCAGGCAAAACATCACGAGGCGCAGGACAGCTGGAGTCCCTTGCGATCGCACGAAGTTACTGTTGTTCCTCTCCAACAGGCACATCTATGGGGAGACGCTGGGTACCTGGCGCACGGCGGACCTGCTCATAGGGCTGGCCTACCTTGCACGACGCGAGCCGCCAGGCGGCGATGCGCTTGGCGATGTGGCGGCATCTGGGCGGCCATATGGGGAGGGCCTCGAAGGCGAGGAGAAGCGGCATGCACAGGTTGGGTTCTTGGACACGATACAGGAGCTCGGTGTATGAGGACCATAAGAAGCAGGCAGGGCACAGCGGGCGGTCGTAAGGGGAAGGACTAGAAGACAAGCGGCCACGAGACATCAACTGAATTGATGGTTGTGACGCAATCACCATCAAGTTTGATTGTCCTACTGATGATGTCTAGTCCACCACACAAGGCTGGCGACACTGCGGCACTGCATGCCATGTCTTTAATGTGACATCCGGGCTGGCTCCGATTCCATGCACTCATCACCACCTGTGACGTCATACAGGAGGAGCTGGCGACGCTGCGGCACTGCATGGGCTTCGGCCTAGCGCTGCGGCAGCTGCAGCCTGCCGGCCAGCTGGCCGTCTTCCGCAGCCAGGTGCGGCTTGCTTGAACCCTTGTGGAATCCTGAATGCTTGGAGAACACAGGCCTGCACAAATGCGCCTCAGCAGGCCGACCTGACAGGGCTGCAGGAGCCACAGGGCAAGCGGGCCTGTATGCTTTCGACAGCCTTGTTCCGAACAAATTGCAAGCTTAACATCGTCATGAGCCGATTGAGGGAGTGCATGACTGTTGCCCTGCAGGGTTTTGCCGAGGAGGACTTCTTGGTGGTGCAGCAGCGCTCCGGGCTGCTGAAGCCTTCCTACTTCCTGCTGCGCGACGCCGCCATCGGCGCCATCGTGCTCCTCGTGCGCGGCACCCAGACCGTCAAGGTGGGCAGCCATGCCGTAGCCAACCTTCATCAAATTGTCACTCTTCGGAGCTACCCAGGCTGATGGCATATATGCTTGACCACTCAATGTCAGCCAGCTGCACAGCGCACGTCACAGAACTGGTGACACCTCACATACGTCACAAGGGAAGATACAAAGGGCAGTCGGTTTTGAGAATATTCAACACGGATCAGAACCGTGTCTCAGAAGGCTGAAAGACTATATTGATGGCAGCCACCTGGGCCGGGGAGCTGTTGATGCCTCCCTGGCGCTTCCCTGACCAGGTGCTCGAGGGTCAGCATGTTCAATGTGGTAGGTACTGGTCAGCTGATGCATCTCGTGAACGAGCCTAAATGCAGCTGCTGCAGGACAGAAGAAGAGACATATCAGGTTGGCAGGATTGGTAGTGGCACAGCGATGTTGGACTGTCGTCTCTGGGCTGACGATGGCTTCCCATGCTTTCCGCTGCTTTTCGGGGGAACACACTTCACGAGCATACTGGAGCCGGCAGTGTCCGTTATCACATGAGCGACCTCCAACCTTACGTTGCTGATGTCGGCATGCACTCCGCAGCTGACACTCCCTTTCCTATCACCACTGCAGGACATGTTCACCAGCATGACCAGCGCATCGAAGCCGCACCATGTGGTGGATGCTGATGGCGTGACGCTCGGCTACACACACTTCGGCATGTTGGCCGCCGCGCGCTGGATCCGGGCGCAGGTCTCCTTTTCGACCATTCCTTCCTTGCTGTTCAACCATTTGAGCATTTAATCAGTAGCACGAATAACTGCTGGACACCCAGACTCTGCATCCAACCAGCTACCATGCCACAAAGCTCAGGAGCATGCAGGCAGGTGAAAATTCTTGCGGCTGCATTGCATCTCTCGAGGTCAGGCCATCGGCCCGTTTGCTGGGCGCGCCAATTGGGTTTCAAGCCGCAGCAGAATATGAATTCACGGACGACGAGCAGCAGTCCTGTGCTGGCAAACCAAAGTGCATAACACAGCAGACCACAACAAACGAGGGGTTTCATCATGCTTGATGTGTTGCCCGCGTCATCATCGCAGGTCTTGGACGAGCTGAGGGCAGCGCTTGTGGCGAATCCGGGCTTCCGCCTCCAACTTGTCGGGCACTCGATGGGCGCAGGGACGGCCGCCATCCTCACGATGATGTGAGTAACATCTGCGTGCCACGCCCTGCTCTATGTTCTGTCGCCTGGGGCCCTGGGCAAACTGGCATCGGTGGGCCTCACGGCACGCAATCTGTGACCTCCGACCCGTGCACAGGCTAGCCCTGCAGCACCCAGCCTGTGACATCCTGACCATAGTAAGAAACGAAAACAAGTGCTGCAGGCTGCGCGAGATGGAGGAGTTCAGGGACGTGACCTGCATCGCGATCGCGTGCCCCGCCTGCATGACGCTGCGCCTGGCGCAGTCCTGCTCCGGTTACGTCACCACCGTCATCAACAACACCGACATGGTGCATTTCCTCCTCCTCTTCTTCTTGTTTTCGTGTTGGCATGTGCCTGTTGGCAGGCCGGCAGTAGAGCGGGGCATGAGGCACTTTCCATTTTTCGTGACCATGCGGAGAGGCACGAGGGCTTGTCAGCCTGCCGATCGTCAGCCACGACTGGTCGCCAGCAACCACTGTGCAACAATGGGCAGGCAGCAGGCGTCACTCGCGCTGCAACCAGCCCTGGTTGGCTGGCACATCCTCCTCCCTGACACTGACCAGCTGCCGGTGCTGCGCGCAGGTGCCGACGATGAGCCTTGGTGAGAGTGACTCCCCTTTTGGATGCTCCTGTGAAGTGGCCTGCCTCTGTGTATTGCTGCGCACAGACGCGACCACCCATGAATTGAACATCAGACAGCCCACGGTCCAATTCCTCAGACCCCCAAACCCCCGCGTGCGTCATCAATTTGGCGCAGGCACTGAGGCTGTGCATCGTTACTTTTTTTCATGGTGGTCTAATCTGGGTTTTGCCGAAACAAAATGACCAAAACCAACTTGCCGCCGCAGCCGGCATGGACGCCCTGCGGGCGGAGGTGACACAGTCGGCCTGGGCAGTAGACTTCCGGGCCGATGTGCGCTCCAGCATGGTCGTGCGCGCCGTGGAGGTGAGCCAGCCTGGTTGAGTCCAGCTCCCCTCCCTCTGCCTGTGTTGCATAGGGCTCTTTAGCTTGTTTTTCTCCCTTTTCCACAAGAGGAGCACAAAGAGCAGAAAGAACAGTGGAACTTCAAAGCAGATGCGCACTGCAAGTTCAACAGCGGGCGTGTTGCAGAATTGGAGGTGTGCCGGGGTTCCGATACCTATTCGTGTTGTCGCCAGTAACCACGGCGGGCTGCGGGACAGCGCGCTTCGCAGCTGGCTGTGTGCTCGTACGGCTGTCGCAACCCGATGTACCTTGTGGCATTGCTGGGAGTCTCACTCGTGAATGGGACGCGGGCCATGCGGAGGCGCGTGGGTGGCTGGCTGTCTGCGGCACAGCTTGTCGGGGCAATTTGCAGCGCGTTATGGGCGCGTCTAAATCTCTGACAGAGGTATCGGAGTGCAGAGCTTGCACCAGGTCGGCCACAGGCTGTCACCAGCGACACTGGGCACCCTTGTGGAACCCTCCACTTCATGCGCGTCCTGGCAACAACTGCCAATGTGGAACGGGCGGGAGCTCACTGCACCGTGCGGGCGGCAAGCTTCCATCGGTGGCCTTGCGCTGCGACCAAGTTGCCGTGCGAGTCCACGCCTTCCGACCCAAGCTCGCAAAGCCCTTGCTTGCTGCAATGCAGCGCTCGCTGAGCCGCGTGGGCGGCGGGCTGTCGTCCGTGGCGTTGGGCACGGCGGCAGCCACCTCCTGGACCACACAGCGCCTGTCGCAGGGGCTTAGGTGGGGGTTTCAGAACAAATCGTACAACATCCTCATATACAGCACTGCAAAAATTGGCGCGTGTGCTCACTTGTAATGAAACTTAAACTCGCTTTGACGGCCCTGGATACCATGTCGCCACCTGCCGACAAACCTGCCACTGCGAGCCGGATCTGACCGCGTGCCGCGTGCTGCGCTGCTGGATGCAGTGCGAAGCATGTTGGAATGAGCCGGCCTGCATGTGTTGCTCCTCCGGCGCCTGCCTAAGACGGCATTTCGCCTGGCACAGCCCCAGCTTGCATAGCAAGTCTGAGTACGAGAGTTGAGGGTTCGCATCGACTACTCATGCAGGGCATGCACCTTCCGGCGCCGGCCGGGCGCGCTGAACAAAAAGCGCAAGAGCTCTGAGAACCTTGTAGACCTCGAGGCCTGGGCCAACGCCGAGCAGGTGGCATCTGCTTCTATCGAGAGGAGTGCCCACCTTGCAGATCTACCCCTCGTCCTGTTGATGCAAGCTTTGATGTTTAGCTTTCTTCCACCTTCGACAGCAGCTGGGCACTCGCCAAAGCACTGGTTTGCCTCGCCCCGTCTGGCCGGCCGCGGCTGATGCCACTTACACCTCTTGCTGTGTTGGGAGCCGTCTCGGAGTCGGGCAGGAAACCGAATCAAGCCTTCAGGCTGTGACTTGTGTGCCGTGTCGCAGGCAGCGCGGCAGCGGCGTCCCGCAAAGAAGGCGGCCCGGGCGCAGCAGCCGGCGCAGCAGCGGCGACGCGTCGGCGGCGCCGCAGCTGGCGGCATCGTGCCTGCGAGCGGCGGCCTCGCCTTCGGCGCCCTGTCGGCGTGCACCGGGCGGCGGCGCAAGCCGCGTGCACTCGAGGCGGAGGAAGCCGCAGCCGGCGCCCACGGCAGCGGTGGCCCTAGCGGCGGCGGCGACACTGACGGCATCGAGGACGCCAGCGACTGGATCGAGGGAGCAGACCAGGTGCTGCTGTTTGGGCTTCGGGTCGGGGAAGATTCCCATCTTTTCTGCTGCTGGCAGTTTTCTGAGATGGTGGAACAGGCAGCCTTGCTTCAATTACTGAAAGATCATTCACAGTCGATCAGCGCCAGTTGCCTTCGCCTTGGTCAACAGCTGGGCCGAGATCCATTTTGCCAATGTGAAGCTGATGCAAGGGCTCTGCCGGCGTGCGCACTCCTGCAGGGCCACGACAGCACACTCGGGGGCAGCATCCTTACAGCTGTCCAGGCGTGGGGGGACCGGTGCCGCAACTTCCTGAACCCTGCTGCCTGCTGAGGTCCGTCCTGCCGCCCTGCCGCAGGGCGACGATGGCACCTGGGGCAGCGTCATGGCGGCGTTCCAGGCGTGGGGGTGGCGGGCCGACCCACTGCTGGACCCCGCCGGCGACCCGTCGCCAAGCATCATGTCCTCCGTCGTCGCGGCTCCCGGTATGCAGCACATTTGACAAGACTTACATTTGATGGTGTAGTGAGACTGGCGCGCCGATCCCCAGTTGAATCCCGCCGGAGGCATCATCACCGGCATCATGTCCTCTGTCATTGCGGCTCCTGATGTGCTGCATTCCACTCTCCCGTGCCATCAATTGACGGCTCTGTCTGCTAGGGGCAGTTTTGGTGCTGAGAGGGGGATGAAGCCTCCTCGGGGCCATAGCTGCTGGTGGCCCAGACCTAGCAGGGCGGGTCTGATTGCCAACGCCTGCATGTTTCCTGTGCCAACCGGGCGCCAGCCTGGAGTGTCAGTTCTATAAGCACTTCGCTCGAAATGTGGAAACGAAAGTTGACATGCCGGCTTTGTCGTATGTGTCCTGTGTTCCTTCACGCGCAGTGGCGGCGGCCTCATACCTCTACCAGTGGGTGCCCAGCCTGGGGTGGGGCCGCGCCCGCCGCTCCGGCAGCGGCGGCGGCGGAAGTAGCAGCGCCGGCGACCTGCCACAGCTGCGCCGCCCGCTGAGCGTGCGCACGCAGCTGGGGCCCAAGGGCATCGCTAAGTGCGTCGCTCGATCTTTGCACTAGGCCCCGCTCGTCGGATCTGCTGGCGCCGCGGCACCCTCAAGGGCGTGCTGCATGATGCACGGCATGCAGCGGCACAGGCGCCCCATTGGGTAGGCTGGCCGTAGGCTGGCAGACAACCTGCAGCTGTTGCCTCAGCATTTGGAACCGCCTAGTGCAAACACATCCCAGGCTTGCACCCTGGGGGGGATATGTAACGACCTTTGCTTACCCTCTGCCGCCACTGACGCAATTCCAGGCGCACCGGGGACCTGCTGTCGCAAGTGTGGCTGCAGCGCGGCGCCGGCGTTGCCGGCGAGCCGGGTGCAGACTTTGCGGAGTATGCGTCCGGCACGCCGCCGGCCGGCAGCAGTCCTCGGGCAGCATCGCCGCCGCTGGGCGCGCCACCTCCGCCCCGGCCCTGGACGACGGCGCCCTGAGCCTGGACGGCGGCGGCGCCAGCCCACACGCCGGCGGCGCAGGCGGCGGCTGGGCATCGGACGCGGTTGCCAACTCAGTGCCGCAGGCGGCCGGCCCTGACGCCTGGGCCTTCATGAGACCCGACGGTGGCGGCAGCGGCGGAGCCCGGCCGGCCGGCGGCAGCGCCGGACGGCGGCGACGCCCGCCTCGCGGGCCGCCGGCGGCGCATCGCCGTGGAGGCGCCCGCCTTTGACCCGGCGGCGCATGACGGCTTCGCCTCCGAGGACGAGTTCATGTCGGAGGACGAGCTGTTTATGTCCCCGCGCGACTTCCTGTCGCCGCTGCCCGGCGCGTCGCCGGTGGCCGGGGCAGCCCTGGGGTGCTCTCCGGTCTCGGCGCCCAGCCCCATGCACATGGGCTTCGACAGCGGCTCCGATGGCGAGGTGTGTGACTGGAATGTAGGGTATGCCCTCGAGAGTGCAGGATTTCGAGGGTCTACGATCTTGCTTGGGCGTTTCTGAGACGGGTCATGTGGAGGCCTGTCGCAGCGCAGAGGAGGATCCTGCTGCAGCAGGCGCCTGCTGCGTGGGACGGGCCGCAAGCGGCACAGCAGCAGGGCAGCTGACAGTGGAGGCGCAGCACGGCAGCCGTGGCAATTGACTGCTGTTCATGCTTCCGTGTTAGGGCGAGGAGGATGAGGAGGAGGATGACAGGGAGGCAGTGGCGAAGGAGCAGGCGGCAGCGGCAAAGGGAAAGCTATTGAGCATGCGGCTTACATTGCGGCTGATGAGTGCGCCATGTCTGCAGGGCGGGGAGGACATTGCTGAGGCGGTGCCAGTGGCGGAAGAGCAATTCACGATGGAGCAGAAACCCAGCGCGCCGCTTCCACCGACTGATGAGTGAACCTTGTCTGCAGGGGGGGGTGGAAGAGGAGGAGGACATTGCCGAGGCAGTCGCGGTGGCGGAGGAGCAGGTTGCGGCCGAAGAGGCCTTTGAGCGCGCCGCATCAAGCCGCCTGAGCAGCCTCGCGGGCGACTCGCCGCCCGGCTCTCCAGGTGCGAACGTGCACTCCACTGCCGATCCTCGGACTTTTGCATCTGGGCGCTCCTTTCGAAGCATGACTCGCGGCGCCCAGGCCCTTAAAAAAAGCACGGCTGGACTCTCCCCCGGGCCGAAGGCCTAAGGGGGGTGTCTGTGCTGCGCGAGCAAGCCCTCTGGGCGTTCGATGAGAGAATTCTTCCCTCTATTCTTCTGTCATTCTGTTGAACTTTGATCACCTCCGCTCCTGCACTCCTGCGCTGGCCTGCTGCTGGTGTGGTGGTGGAACGCCAGAAGCGAAGGAATGCTGCATCGGTGGCTGCATACCAGATCTGCTATTTTCTTGACCCTTGCATCGAGCGCGCCAGCAGGCTTACAGGCTTACACTCACGAAGCAATCTGCATCCAGCGGCCCTTGTCCACACTGCTGTCGCTACCGCGCTGATGTAGGGCGGGGCATGGACGCGGAGCCTGCTGCCGCGGACGGTCTGCCAGACACCGCCCGCGGCGCCGACATGCGGCGCACCTACCCGGCGGGGCGCATCCTGCACCTGGTGCCGGCGCGGCTCGCCTTCCCACACTTCCAGCCGCCGCAGGACTCAGGTGAGCTCCTATGAGGAGACAAGAAGAGGATGCGAGTACGCCAGTGCCCATGTGTCCGGCAGGGCACATCCTGCAACCGGTGCCTGCACGCCTCGGCCCTTCCCCCGCTTCCAGCTGCTCGACGCGCCAGGTGCGGATGCATATGTCCGGCCGCAGGCAGGCCTCTCTAACTTCCCGCTGCTGGCGTTCTGGGCGTTGTACTGGGCGCAGTGCCGTGGGCAGCTCCGAGGCGGCTGAGGATAGGACAGCTGCACTGGTGCAGAGGCCAGCGCTTTCGAAATCTCGCACGGCTCAAGATGCTGAACAATGCTTGACCATACAGTACCAGAAAGCTTGGCATTGCGAGCTTAGCTGCGAAGAGCAATTGCTGGGGAAAGTTTCGCCATTGTTGCAGTACGGCGCAGTTCGGAAGAATCATGTGTGAGGGGGCAAGCGCATCCCTCAGGCAGCTCCTCCCTCACACATTGGTTCGCATGGCCAGGTGCCAGTGACGACGGCAGCGGCGACGCATTGCAGTCCTCCTCGTCAGGCCTTGGCTCGGACGATGGCAGCGCCATCATGGTCGAGCACGACGGTGCGGCAGGCGGCGGCGGCGGCAATGGCAGCAGCGGCCGCGGCCGGCCGCTGCGCGGTGCCGCCCAGCATGCCGCGGCAGCACCTGCCCTGGGCAGCGCCCTGGTGGACGGCCGGTGGCAGCTACCGCCGCCGTCTGGGGCGGCGCCGAAACTAGAAGCTGCAGCGCCAGCGGCGGTTGCGTCGGTCGAGGCCGCGGCAGCTGCAGCGGCGGCGGCCGCCCCCGCCGCCGAGGCGCCGGCGCCCGGCGCCGCCTGGCCCGGCGCCGCAGCGGCGSCGGCGCCAGCGGCGCAGTCCTCGCCTCCCGAGGACACGCCGCCGCTGCTGGAGCGTGCCGCCGGGCAGACCGCTGCGGAGTTTGCCGACGAGGGCGAGCCGTACGTCCTGTTGGACGGCGTGCCCCACGAGGTCCGCTTTTCAGCCAGGGGATACCAAGTCCAGCTGCGGGTCCAAGTTGGACTCAGTATCCCCTGCACTCAGCCGCTCAGCTTGTCGATGGCGCCCCTGCGGCATTGCGCTGCAACACTTGCATGTCCACGACGAGGATGTGGGACACGTCCGGGGGGGTCGAGCGCTGGGTCGTGTTGCCACACGGGGCCTTCAGCTGCTCGGCTCTCGGCGCTCTGCACATGCGGACTCGTCGAATCTCAACTGCCAAAACTAGCGAACAGCTAATTCCTCCGATGCCGCACGGCGGCGGGCCACCTGCGGTCAAAGGTTATTAATAATATTGCTCCATGCTATGTGTTCACAGGTCTATGGCCGCATGCGCCTGTGCCGCACCATGGTGTCGGACCACTTCACCCCCGCCTACCTGCGCTCGATGCGCGCCGCCGCGGCTTCCTTCGAAGCCGGCTACGCCGATTTCGGGCCGCGCCGCGAGGCGGACTGCCGCTGACGCGCGAGGCACGCTGCGGCGTCGTCCGCGGCCGGCTGCGCCAGCCCTGGGCACTGACGGCGCTGCCGGTCAGGCTGTGGCAAGGGGCTTGGGCTGCGGGACACGCGGCGCGGCAGGCTCCGAGGGGCAGCCCCCGCCGGCGCGGCCGCCGTGCCGCCGCGGTTTGATCCAGTGGTGGCTGTGCCGGGGCTTGCACAGCCGGGCAGCCAGCCGTGGGCTCCAGCTGAGGGGACGTGCCGCAGGTGGCTTCAGCGGTCCGCCTGGTGCTACGGCACTGCTATCTCCGGTGCCGCAGCAATTGTTAGGGCTTAGGTCGAGGACATTTAGACAGGTCAGCAGCTCGCAGGGATAGGTGGTGTGTGCTTCTTTCTGGCAGAAGTACACTCCGGCATAAGTAGTGATGTTTGTAGTTTTGGGAGTGATGTTTGTAGTGTTGGGAGTTCCGGCAGATGTACAGCTGTGTAGATCAGCAATGGTTCAGCCGGTGAGACACTGTGAGGTGCTGCAAGCATCCAGCAGATCTAGAAGAGTGCTGCGCCGCCGCAGAGCATCATCAGAAATCAGTGTGACTGCGAATATGTCTTGCGCTGTTGAAAACCTCTTTCGATGAATAAGCTTGCAAATGCCCTGCTGCAGCCATGAGCGATTCAAAACCGTTCATCAATCCATCAACGGTAGAGCGCATGACCGCATGTCCTCGTCAGGTCCGGGATTTTGCGATCAGGGTTTAGCATTGTCGACGTCGACGCTGCGCGGAAGGTGGTGAGCATCGCCCGGGGTTGCCACCACTGTTGAAAATCCGAGCACTTGGACAACCAATCACTATCAACTTCTTTCTGGCAGCAGACAACCCGCGCGCTCATTCACAATGTCGATGACTATGATGAACGTCCGTGTGACGCCGTTCACAGGTGCGGCACGCTGTCTGCCGTTGTATCACGCTGTACTGTGACCAGAGACAATAGCGCGAGTATATTTATGATACGAGGACGGACTCACCCATCGGACGTCGGTCGAGTGCGCTTGCACCCGACGGTGGTCCGCACGCAGCTGTACTGGGCCAGCAGTTTAATTTCCCAATGCACCATCGATGCCCTCCTGTTTGACCCTCCGGCAAGAACGGCCCTTTGATGCATTCAAACGATCCCGAGCGAGCGACGAGTTTGCACTAGCGTTCACTGAACAATTTTCGCTGGTGCAGAAAATCGCACAGGCTGCAATTTGGAGCTTGCACCCTCACCTTTGGCTTGTGGTCGCACCCTGTGTCGCAGACAAGGACTGGATTTAAGTTGCAATTTTGCGTCTGCTGACAGCCATGTGTTTCGCTGCTGCTGCAGGCGCGCAGCTCCGCACACAGCGGCCGGCGGCGCGCCGCCCGGCACGCAACGTCATCCGTGCGTCCGAGGGCCAGAAGGGCGCCAAGCGGCAGGGCAGCGAGTCCACCATGGGCGAGAACAAGCAGGCGCAGCAGAACGTGGAGAACATGGCGGCGCCCGACGGCGACCGCGCGCTCAGCGGTGAGCTCCAACTTTCTTTGTTCTGCGCTTTCACGACGTCCTACCTGCTGCAGCCTGCAGCGCTGCGAAGTCTCAATCTGCTCACTGTTGTCAGTGGTTATTACATGCCGCGGCCGTCACAGGTGGTTACACGTGCGTCTGTCTGGGATGGTTGCAGCACAGACCCTTGCCTGGCACGCGTTGGCAAATTGTTCGAGGACGTGGTTCCGTCAAAATATCACAAGCTGTTATGTTCAACCGCTTACACTTTGCACCTCAGACCCGTCAGCGTGAACATTAGGTTCGCTCCCGTGCTGGCTCAGCCCCTCTGCTGTGCCCGCCGCCTACCCATCTGGTGACCGTCGGTTCTTATCTGATCCGACGTCGCTGACCAGATCACCGGCTGCTTGGACTGTGCAGGCGAGAAGGCGCAGCGTGGCGGCGAGTCGACGGCGGGCCCGGGCGACTATGACCCGCCCCACCCGGAGGGTGCCAAGGGGGCGGAGAAGACCACCCCGGCTGGCCAGGAGTCCAGCTCGGGCGTTGCCCAGGACGGAAAGTCCGACGCCGCCAAGGGCACCTTCTGATTCAGCCCCGCACAAGAAGGCGTTGTTGTTGGTCACGACGCACAAATCGTTTGAGCTGCCGCTCATGCCTGCTACAATAAGCGGGATTGTGGATGATGGGGAGCACTTTCGATCTGTGTGTGGATGAGTTTGAGGGAGGAGAGACGCACATTGCGATTTTTGGCGCAGCAGGCTGTCCATGTTCAGCTCAGATTGTCGGGTCATTCATTGGGAATGATGACGACCGAACAGTTCATGGTTCTTTCAGAGTATGAGAAGATGAATGTAAGCATTGATATATCACACAGCACACCCATACTTGCAGAAACAAACAGGCTCGACTACAACGGCCTGACCAAAGTTTCGCCGCTACCCTGCCTGGGCCGCTTGACGTCCTTGGACATGGGAGGCAATGCAGATGCGAAGCTGCTGCCGACGCTCAGCTGCATGGTGCAGCTGCGGCACCTGGTCCTGAGCGGCGCTGACAGCCTTGAGCTTGAGTGCAATGACGCCACATTGTTGTCGCTCCTATCCCGCCTGAAGACGATCAGCCTCCTGGAGACATCTAGCCTGAGCCCTTGCCAGCGGGCGGTTGTGCAGCACCTTCAAGGGGCGGTCCCTAACAACATGTGGGCATTCGATGCTGAGACCCGTATGAGACTGGGCATTTGTAAAGACTTCACCGACTTCATGTTTGCATATCTGCGCTGATGCCTGGGGTCGAGGATGCGGATGAACAAGTGGCAATTTCAGCAAAGAGTTTGAGAGGGAGCGCCCGGTGTCAGTAGGTGGTGTTTAAAAACACCAGTGGGTGGAAAGGCTGCGAGCGACCGCTCAGGATTCAGCGACCGCTTGTTCAAGCGGAGGTGAACTTGGTGACGGCCTTAGTGCCCTCGGACACGGCGTGCTTCGCCAGCTCGCCGGGCAGGATGAGGCGCACTGCGGTCTGGATCTCGCGCGACGTCACCGTCGGCTTCTTGGAGTAGCGCGCCAGCTTGGCCGCCTCCGTCGCGATCTTCTCAAACTGGTCCTGGATGAACGAGTTGAGGATGGAGATGGCCTTGGAGCTGATGCCCGTGTCCGGGTGCACCTGCTTCAGCACCTGCGGTGAAAGCAGAGGCATGATGTCAGGACAGGTTGCTGTCCGCAGCAGGTTCGGGCCGGTCGCTGCAGTGCTCTTCCGTTAGGCACACCAGAATACACACTGTAGCGGACTGCCGCCGCCACACTCTGCAACCAAATGCGCTGCAGTTCGACGAACTGATACATTGCTAATTCCAGGACACCCACCTTGTAGATGTAGATCTTCCACGACTCCACGGACTTCTTCTTGCCCTTCTTGGAGCCCTTGCCCTTGGGCGCCACCGCCTTGGCGGCGGCAGGCTTTTTCTCCGATGTTTTGGGAGCCATTTTCGTCCTGCAGCACAGCCCAGAAGCATATCAGCGAGGGCCAAGCTGTCACAGCTGATGTTGCGCTGGCCCTTGAGCATCCGTTGCACCAGCGCATCCGAAGGTCCCGGGAAGTTTGACATCGCTGCCTTGCAGGGCCAGCAGGAATGCAAGGCAGCGCGACGCCACGTGACCTCACCTGCTGGGATGGGCAGAGAGGCAGAGAGGTAGCCGGAGGCGTAATGGAGCTGGTTGGAGAGATTGGAAAAGAGTAAGTGTCAAGCTGAGCCGACGCGGGCGTTCAAGTCGAGTTCGACAAGGGAACCTCGACTCTAAGGACACGTTCTACTTCCGGAACGGTCGGCCAGAATTCTGCAAAATTCCCGTCATTTGAGGAACCTACATCTATACCTTCCAATACAAAGACTTCGCTCGCAGCACTCCTTCGGCACTTGCACTCTTTCCTCCTGCCTGCTGCCTCCTCCAGCCTCCGCAGCTCTCTTACCTTACCGCACAAGCAACCATGTCGGGCCGCGGCAAGGGAAAGACCGCCAAGAAGTCGGTCAGCCAGAGCTCCAAGGCCGGCCTGCAGTTCCCCGTCGGCCGTGTCGCGCGGTGCGTCGATGCTCTCAATTTCATTGCTGTGTCTGTAAGCGCGTTTTGCGCCGAGTGGCTGTCTGGTCGTTGGTGCACAAGCTCGCTCTGCGGAAGGCGCGGGCTGTCTGCAGCGCAAGACAGCAGCAAGCGTTGAATGCTAAACCAAGCCATTCTCATGACTGCAGGTACCTGAAGAAAGGCAAGTACGCCACCCGTGTCGGTGCCGGCGCCCCTGTTTACCTGGCCGCCGTGCTGGAGTACCTCGCCGGTAAGTTCGCGCACAGCCTGTTGTGTTTGGACTTGCATCGTCCTGCAAAGCCGGCTGTGAGGTATGCACGTTACGTGGATATATCCGAGCTGCTCTTGCGCGCCCCTTTAGCATCAAATGTCGACATGCTGACATTCTGTCATATTCCAATCCTGCAGCTGAGGTGCTGGAGCTGGCCGGCAACGCTGCCCGCGACAACAAGAAGACCCGCATTGTGCCGCGCCACATCCAGCTGGCGGTGCGCAACGACGAGGAGCTGTCCAAGCTGCTCGGCAGCGTGACCATCGCCGCCGGTGGCGTGCTGCCTAACATCCACAGCGTGCTGCTGCCCAAGAAGTCCGCCAAGAAGGAGGTCGCTTGAAGCGCTGCGCTCCGCTGAGCCCTTCACCCAATGGTGTCTTTAGACACCACCAGTCCACCGGCACGCTCCTGAAAGCCTTTTCACTCTCCTCTCAGAAAGCAAAAGTGTCGAAAGCAAGACAGCCGCTGCCACCCATCGCGCGGTGCATGCTCGCACACCTCCCTCAGCAGGACATGACAACGACCAACCCCAAGAGCAGCCCGAATTTCCGCCTGCCACTTGACGCCGGCCTCTTCCAGCTCCCCTCACGAATCGTACTGCTGCCTGCGGCAGCAGCAACCAGAACGTCTTGCTCTGCATTGCAGGCCATGCAGCGACATGGGGCTACACCTCCTTTCGGCCCGCAGGGAAGCGCTGCTTCTCCCTTGCAACCTCCGTTCTGCCGCGACATGCAGGCCACTGCCTATGCATGTGTCGCACGCGCAGCCTGTGCACAGAACCTGTGCAGACAGCCCGGGGCCTTGTGCAACATGCTTCGCAGTGCTGGCAGCCTCCACTCAACCCAGTCGCGCACCTGAGCACCATCTCCGCCTCGCTCTTCCAGTGGCTGACGCTGCTCTGCCCGCGGCCGCGCTTCTCCTTCTCCTTGTCCTTGCGGTCCTGCCGCGCCCGCGGCAGCGCCGCGCCACCCACGCCCCTGCGCGCGGCAGCCGTTTTTCCTGAGAACAGTGGCTGGC
This sequence comes from Deuterostichococcus epilithicus, assembly GCA_033439295.1. NCBI lineage: Eukaryota > Viridiplantae > Chlorophyta > Trebouxiophyceae > Prasiolales > Stichococcaceae > Deuterostichococcus > Deuterostichococcus epilithicus. The sequence goes on from JAVTLE010000017.1 coordinate 590,791, forward strand.
AAAACGAAGGCTGCGGCCAGGAAGCCGCATCGCGCGCCCGGCAGTGACATGCCACCCATGTACCTGCGCGGCAGCGAGTTTTCTCGGATGACGAGAAGCAGACGCAGATTAGAGCGTCCCATTTACAGTCCCGTTCCCTTCTGGCCACGATCCTACCACAAGTGCGGCAGCGCCATGCGGCCCACGCCTCTGCGCAAAGGCGCAGCCTTGTGTGCAACCCAGATGCCACACAGGCGGCAGCGGGGCAAGCAGGAGCGCCAACCAGCCGCGGCCGTGCATCCACAGCGCCTCACAGCAGATGCACGGCGGCCGCAGTGCTCTTGTCACGCCCGCAGTGTGCAGGGGGCCAAGCAGATGCAGACTTTCCCACAGACCCGGACGGCCCCGGTCGCACACAGGATGTGCAGCGGCGCCATGAAGGCAACAGGTGTCGCCAGAACAGTGTCACAGCAGGTACAAACTTCACCTTACGGCGGGCGCCATTGAGAGGGGGACACGGGGAGCAGCGCCATGCAGGTAAGCAGAAGCAAGGGAATGCAGAATGGCACCTGTCCAGGAATTCGGAGACGGCCATGGGACGTGTCGGCGCCTTCCTGGCGGCCGCGCCGCTTCCCGGCGGCCGCGCTGCCCCCGGCGCCGCAGGCGCCGCCTCCGCCTCCTCCCTGTAGTGCAGTGCCAACACTTCAGCGCCACCGCCACCGCTGCCGATGACGCACACCCACACAGCATCTTGCAATCGAGATATCACGCAGGCTGCAATGGCGGATGCGCCATTCCAGTCTGAGCGCAGATGCAGCACAGGGAGGAGCTGCCAATCGCGAGCTGCAGAGGTAGCAACACTTTGAAAATTTCTCGACCTGGCGCTGCACCGAAGGAGGCTGCACATGCCCGCAGGGCAGCCACTCTTGGCACTCCCACCATTGGTCAACAAGTGTGCGAACTGCTGCGTCGCAAAACAGCACCAGCCTGCAAAGGTCGGCGCCTGGATCACATAGGAGTACCGGCATGCTGGCGGCCGGCCAGCTGTCGACCGTCCAATACGGCAGCAGATGTTCCACCAGCAGAGCGCCGCCCAATTGGCTCGAGCACTCAGTAGAGAGGTCCAGCGACGAGTTTGAAAGTCTCATTGAGACCGTGGCGCACCCGTCATCGGCATTGGGCTTCCACTGGCCGCCCATCAGCGCGACCTGCGCCGCGGTGACCACAAAGTCGTCCGCCGGCCGCGAGCGCTTTGCTGCCGCGGCGATGACGCCCGGCTGCTGCTTGGGCGCCTCCCCCTGCGCAAACAGGAAAGTTCATGGTTTGGGTCAGGTTGAAGGTCTCGGGCCAGGAGAGCGACCGCAGACTCGTCCAACACTCTGATGCGCTTCGCTGCCGCAGCGATGACGTCCGCCTGCTGGGGCGCCTGGCCCTGTGAGCAGTCAGGACGGTGTAGGGCCTAGAAACATCGCATTGGGCGGAAGAGCGACCAGGGAATGTGTTCCGCCGGCCGTGAAAGCTTTGCCGTCGCGGCGGTAGCAATCAGATTGCCCGGCCGCCTCGCCCTGCAGGGTTCAACACATGCACGGATCAAAACGTGTTGCTGATCCGTCACAGATCGTGCACCGGCTGCAACCGCTTTGCCGCCGCAGCGGTGACGCCCGCCTGCAAAGACGCCCCGCCCTGCGCGCAGCCAGGGTGCAGGTTTCATGGCGAGCACATCGCCTTTGACTGCAACGCCATTCACGGCCGCTGGACAGAGGGTCGACCGCACTTCGGCAGTACTGCCGTGACCCCACGTGCTTCACAAACGGGTCTTGGCGCCAGAGCGCTCCATGACCTTGCGGTGATGCCGCGCCATGACACGCTTCCCGGCGTGCACCCTAAACAAAACCCGAAACCCCTATGGGGCACTACGCCACACCAGTTTGCCGCCTGGATGGTCAATCGCTCTACTGCCGGCACAGGTGCGGCAGAGCCCTGGCCACCTTCCAGCCTGATGTCGTGCTGGAGCATTGCTCAGCGTCCAGCCTGCCCATCGGCATGGATGCTCGGCACAACGTAGTGCACAGGCCCCAGACAGGATAGCACTGCACTGGGCCCCCACCTTTTGTTTTGGCGCCATGCTGGCGATGTCCCAGCCCGCGGGCCTCTTGTCGCCAGACCTTGCCTCTGCCGCCGCCTTTTCTCGTGCCGCCAGCTCTGCCGCCAGCTCACCGGGCTGCAAAAAACAGAGCGCTGTCATACTCAGCAGCATGCAGATGAACACTGGGGTCGACCCCGCCACGTGCGACGCCGCCGCCATTGTCGAAGGAAGTTGTTGGTACGCTTCATGTAACTTCCGCAGAATCTTCGGGAGTCGTCTCCGGTGCCGCCAGCCCCGCTGCTACCTCCCTGGGCTGGCGGGACCACCGCCTGGCTGTGTCAATGGCATCTAGTATATGCTGTGGATCACACTGCCGAGTGCGACGCCTCCGGCATGCCGGTCCCGCGTCCTCCCACACTCAGGCGGTCCGCCGGTACAGCCAACACCTCCACAATATCAGCAGAATGTTTCGGATTGGGCCACTCCCAATGCAGCATCTCAGAATCCTCATCGACAGCCAGACATCCCCGTCGCTGGCTGCATGGACCAATGAATCGCACACGGACCCTGGCTGGCCAGCCATTACAGGTTGTGCCCTGGCGTCAGCACCGCCTCTACTTCCACATCCCCGTGGCATTCATGGATGGTGGCCACTCGTACTGCTGCAGGATGCCGCCTGAGTAGGCCGGCGCCGTCATGCCGCCCTCCACTCGCAACTGCTGGAGAAAGCGGCCCCCACACCCAAGCTGGCGTGATGCACGTCAGAGCGCCGCTCGCGCCGTGAGCAGGCAATCCCCCTGCTCGACGGCTGTCCTCGAGGCATGCAAAAGCGGAGGAACCCCGCTCGCTCGCCGGCCGGCAGGGGCGGGTGATGCGCGCCAGCGGCCGCGTCGTCGCGGCGGCGGGCGCATGCCAGGGCCTGCACCGCTGACGCACCCCACACACGTTTCCTGGGATCCAGAACAGCTGCCCCAGCAGCGCACCGGCCGGCCCCTGTGTATGGCGCGCGCGATCGGCCGCGTCGCCTCGGGGTCCAGGAACGCCGGCCGCCCGCCCGCCTGCCCCAGCACGTCGCCCGCCGACGGCAGCGCCGCGGGCGCCGGCGCCGCCGCTGACGCTGTGTCCTCGCCGTAATCCCGCAGCCGCGCCTCCGCCTCCCGCCGCCGCACCACAGCGCTGTCCTCGCTGCGAGGTTTCACCCGGCTTCTGAGGGAGGTGTGTTGCGCGCCAGCGCTTGCGTTCACACAGCGCTTGCGTCCACACGGTAAGGCCACGCAAATGCGGAGACGGCTGCGCGCTCGTTGGCTTGGCTTGTCCGGCCCGTTGCTCAAGTGACCATGCGGCGCTTCTGCTGAGCGCTTGCGGCCTCAGCCGGAGAGATGACGACGAGAGCTGTAGTGCGTTGTGCTGCGCTACCGTCGAGGCAGCAGCGGTGCTGCCTGTCACATCCCCGAGATGCTGCACATGCCACCTGGGCAACAAGTGCCCTGGTGTTTGTTGCATCACTCCGCATGATGTGCCTGGCGAGAGCGGCAATGCCCATGCGCTGTGCGCCCTGCGCATCCACCTGTCTGAGTCGGAGTTGCCGAAGTAGCTGTCCTCCGAGCCGGAGGGAGTTGCCGCGCCGCCGGCGCCGCTGGCCGTCCGCTCCGCCGGCAGCACTGGAACAACATTATAGGTAAAAGCTGGGTTGTGTCGAATGCCTCGCACTGCACAGCTCCATTGCGACAGCAGCTTGCAGCTTTGCATACAGCTGAGCGTTGCGTGGCCGCATCAATGCGCAGGTTGATGCCCCAATGACGCCACGGCAGGGCAAGCGCATGCCTGGTGGCGGAGGCGAGTCGCCGGAGGTGTTGTCTGAGTCGTTTCCATACGCAGCCAGGCCTTCCATCGGGCTCTTGTTGGTCAAAAGGTTCCAAACCGGTCGGTTGATGTGACTTCAGCACAGCTCGGTCCGATCGGTTGACTGGTGAGAATGTGGTGCACGCACCAGGGGCGTGTCAAGAGCGTATGAATCCATACGAAGGTAGAGAATGCACTGGGAAATCGAAATGATTGATTGCGGACATGTGCAATCGATCACGCAAAGAGTATGGGCAAAGGGTGGAACGGGGCTGGAAAACCGAATGTACCTTGAGTCTGACGTTGTGGGTGTTGCCATGCGAGACACACCATGTTGGACCAAGACGGGGCTGGGTAGGCACGCGAGGGTCTGCCAACCTCTAGATATATATGTGCGCTGGTGCCGGCCCTCGCACCCATTGGCCCGCGCTGCGGCGGCGGCGCTTGTGCCAACTCGCAGTTGGACTAGGTAGAGGCCCCCTTCTAAGCTTCCGAGTGGGCAGTGGTCACAGCAGCAGCACGAGTGCGGTTCATGCTGGTTTGTGAAGAGTGTGGGGAATTGGAATGTGTTTGATGGATGTTCGGGGACAACAAGATGGGGTCAGAAGCTTCCGGCGCGAAGTGGTGGTGTTTAGAAACACCAGTGGTTTGGGTCAAGACGCAGCGACAAGCTTACGCCCGCTCGCCGCGGATGCGGCGGGCCAGCTGGATGTCCTTGGGCATGATGGTGACGCGCTTGGCGTGGATGGCGGCCAGGTTGGTGTCCTCGAACAGGCCGACCAGATAGGCCTCGGCGGCCTCCTGCAGCGCCAGCACCGCGGACGACTGGAAGCGCAGGTCGGTCTTGAAGTCCTGCGCGATCTCGCGCACCAGCCGCTGGAAGGGCAGCTTGCGGATCAGCAGCTCCGTCGACTTCTGGTACTTGCGGATCTCGCGCAGCGCGACGGTTCCGGGCCTGTACCGGTGAGGCTTCTTCACACCGCCTGTTCGATTGGCAAGAGAGCGTCAGGGCTGGGGCGCTGGAGCAACAAAGCTGAATGCATCGACTTACATGATCTGCAGAGCCATTGCAATTCAGCAGTGACAAGCAGCAGTGCAACTGAAACACAGCAACGCAGCCAAAAGTGCAGCAGCGACAAGTGCGAGTCGACATGCCAGAGCAAGCAGCTATTGCATCAATGCAGGAGAGCAACACACAAAGGACTGCACGACAGCAATGCATCAGATGCAAAGTGCCGCACCGGTGGCGGGCGCAGACTTGCGCGCGGCCTTGGTGGCCAGCTGCTTCCGGGGCGCCTTGCCGCCGGTGGACTTGCGGGCCGTCTGCTTCGTGCGAGCCATGATGCCTGCAGCGCAACCAACGTGAGGGTCAACTTGCCAAACAGCAGGTGCCAGGTCGAGTATGCAAATAGCACAGAGACAACCGTGATGGGAGGCGACGGCTTCTGTGAACGCCAGACAGGGCCGGCCGGTGTGATGTGACAGGAAGCAGAACGAACTCGGCGGCAAACGAACAGCTGGGTGGTTGGATGCCGGTCAAGCAGGACAGGGCGCCGGTCTGAGAAAGCAGAACAGGCCAGTGGCAGCTACCTTGAGAGCGAAGGCTGACGAGCTGCGAAGCTTGTTGCAGTTTTGAGTGGGAGAAGGAGCTGTATGACCAATTGTCCAGCGAGTGCACAAGCTAGCTGCTTTCCTGCCACGAGAGTCTGCAGGGACTCGTGCCGACGCTACCTCGCACCCCTGCACTTTGTTCAGGGTTTTACGTGTTTTGAGCTACATTCCCACAGAATATCGGGAAACTGTGAGCAGTCGCAACATCAAGGTTGCCGTTTCTACGGAACCGTCTGCGAGTCACGTAGCCCCTAAAAGCTCGCCAGCGCTGCAACTGCAAACCATTCTGCTCTCTGCCTGCCTCAATCCCTCTTTCAGCTCGCTCCTCAGCACTAACAACTCAAGCAACTATGAGCGGACGCGGCAAGGGCGGCAAGGGCCTCGGTGAGCTGCCACCCCGTCTTGCGTGATTTCACGCCCCACTGGCCTTGGCCTGCCCCCTGCCGTTCCCCACTCGTCGTGCTGTGCTCACCTGAGTTGCCCGTCCTGCTGCATTTGTACCATCCTATTCTCTGCCGCGCCCACGTTCACTCATGTGCCTGCTGCTGTGTTGTCCGAGTAAACTCGGGATCCCTGAAAGTTGCCCACGCCTCGCTGGCCCTCGCTGACCCACTCGCGTCACGTGCAACAGGCAAGGGCGGCGCCAAGCGCCACCGCAAGGTGTTGCGCGACAACATCCAGGGCATCACCAAGCCCGCCATCCGCCGGCTCGCGCGCCGCGGCGGCGTCAAGCGCATCAGCGGCCTCATCTACGAGGAGACCCGCGGCGTGCTCAAGGTGTTCCTGGAGAACGTCATCCGCGACGCGGTCACCTACACCGAGCACGCGCGCCGCAAGACTGTGACGGCGCTGGACGTCGTGTACGCGCTCAAGCGCCAGGGCCGCACCCTGTACGGCTTTGGCGGCTGAAGACAGCAAGAGCACCTTGCAACCAAACAACTGGTGTTTCTAAACACCACCACGAAACCTGGAAGCCAACACTGTACCGTAACGATGGAGAGCAAGGCCAAAGCGCCATGGCTGCGTGCTGGCTGCATAACACACCCCCTCCACCCCTGCCGTGGTGCCCCTGCAGGATGCACCTAGGGTTGTTTGTCTGTGACCGGCCTTGGGGTTTGGCGACAAGTTAACAGTAATTGTGATTGGTGTGGTGCGCGTTCCGCACCATGCGTAGTGCAAGTTCGGCAAACACTCTGCAAGCAAGCAAACGACACTATTTCCTGTCAGTCACGCCGCACGATGTGATCACAGTATCCATGAAATCCCCTCTCATATGCTCTTCGTCCAATTCTTCAGATCTGCGGCCAGGCAAGCGGCCATACATGTCGGCTAGGCTGCACCCATACAGAGCTGGCCCGCAGCGGTCTGCAGCGCATCGATCAGCGGCGGCTGTCCCCGGAAGCGCATCACGAGCTCCTGTAGAATAGTGCGATCCTCCGGCAGGGACCACTTGTGGGCCGCAGCCGACGAGGTCGCGGGCGCCGCTGAGACTGCAGCCGCTGTCGTGCGGTTGGTCTGCTGTGCAGGGGGCAGCGTTGCACCAAGCGTGCCTCCAGCGCTAGGGTGGCCGGTGATACGATGACCAGCGCCTCCTGCGTGGCAACGATAGGCGGGGCCTGCTGCGACGCCGCATGGGCTGCCCGCCGGTGTGCTGCTGCCCAGCCGATGCAGCGGCCGGCGCTGCTGCCATCTGCAGGCGGCTGCGGCCGCGCTCCTCCTGCCCGCCTGCCGGCTGCGCGGCAGCGGCGCCTGCGGGGGGAGGGATCGTCAAGTCACGGGGCAGCTGTCGTCCGCGACCGCTGGACATGACCAACCTGGACATGCATGGAGCTGGGCGGCATCGCTTCTGGCATGAACGGCCACCGGATGCACGCTGGCAGTCGGTGCCCCCTGGAAATGCACCAGTCATGCAAGAGGGTGCTTGGAATCTGCGCACCCCCGGCGGCGGCGGGGAAGTCAAACGCCATTGAAGAGCCAATGCAGCCGCACCTCCGCGTGCCGCCACGATCGCGCTGCTCCTGCTGCCGGACCGCCGGCAGCGCGGCGGCGGCGGCACCTGCTTGCAGGAGCACAACGGCTCTTGGTCAGGCTGCTGCCGCCCACTGTGCAGGAAGGGTCCGCTCTCGGAGGCTGGGCGGCAGGCCGCTCTGCAGTGCAGACGACCACAGCACATACCATGCAGGCCTGCCCGAATCATTTATCGAACACTACATGTGTTCACAGGGTTCACACTGCACATCTGCGGCGGCGGGGATGTCGCATGGGATTGGCGATCTTGCTGCTGGACCGCTGGCTGCTTGCAGGGAAGAAGAGCTGGCAGAAAACGGCTGCTAGTCAAGCAGCTGCCTGCCGCCTATCGCCGCCTCTTGTAATGCCGAAGTTGTTGAAGTCCTGATTGGTCTGCTGGAACGATAGGCTGCTGCTTACTATATATACTGCATGCTGGGCAACCTCCGCCGCTGCTGCGCCGCCGCCGTCTGAAGCGCTGCCACGACTACTCAGGCTCTGCAGCGCCGCGAACCCCCAAAGCCTCTCTCTAAAGACAGTCTCGATGCGCAACAGCGGGCACGGCATTGCTCGTGCTACATGATCAAAGGAGTTTTTGACTGATGAATTCGAAATTAAGATGCTACAGGACGCTGAAGACGAAAAAGAAGCGCCAAGCGACCAGAATGGGTATAATCGGCTAGGTTGATCGTCGCTCGAAAGGGGCCAGTCGAACGGGAGCAGCCAGGTCGTTAATCAGGCTGGCCGAGGAATGATAGGACTAGGCAGCATAGACACAAGTTTGATTCACCGAAGGTGATCAAACTCAATTCGGTGCTCACGGCCCAAGATCAGGCTGGCTTGTAAACCACTGCACCGCCACCGGCTGCCCCAGATTGTACCGAGCGGCGAATGCGTTCACGTTGAAGCTCGAGCGGCCATCCATCGGCGTCACTGGCACCGAAACCTGTCCGTTCTGCCGGAACAGCATCAAGACGTAACGGTGGATTCCCATTGGCGGCATGGGGCCATTGTACGTCGTGACCGCAGTGCCTGCAACGCAGATTCGACTCCGTCTCAAGTGGTTAACTGCACTGCCGTACAGGACGCGAATGTCCCACTAGTGCACTGCATCATCAAGAGCTCCCAGCGCAATGCAGGGCGGTTGGCGAAGCTGCAATCAGGATGGCATCAGATGAACCTTCTTGCTGGTGCCAGCTACAGCAAGCCAGACCTTTCGTGATGCGGCCGTTGGGCGCGTTGATGACGCCCCAGTGCCAGATGTTGCGGCGGGTGGGCATCTCAGGGGACCTGCAGGCATCAGGTGCACTACGTCATTGCTGTGCGTGTTGTCCATGCATCTATGCTTTCCATGTTTTGTTATGTATGCGCAGATGCCCATCATGATGCGTATACACGTGCTTGGATGCAGAACCTACGGCGCGTCAGGGTCGGCCATAATCAAGGTGTAGTACGTCCTCCTCGGCACCGTGCAGGCGCCAGGCCTGCAGGACACGCTGACGGTGGGCGCAGAAGCGCTCTGCGGTGGCACAAAAAACGGGTCACCACATCGCACGACGGCGTTGGCGGTGGTACTTTCGTTCAGACCTCGGTTGCCTCGGTTGATCTGTCGCCTATCAAGCACAGGAGCATGCATAAGAACAGCTGCACAGCAGATGCAGGCCGCCATGCAAGGTGTGGCTGACATGCTGCCGCACATACCGCATTGATGGAGAAGAGGTTGCCGGCATCGACGGCTCCGCTAGGGAAGGCGACGTCGAATTTGAGCTTGCCGTCCAGTGATACGCCGCTGCGGCGCAGTTCCCATTTCCCTTCACTTGGAGTTTTTAATTGCCTTACGTACCCGAGCATGGCAGACCGACATGATCCCACGCAGAAACATAAGCACCTTATGACGTCAGGCACAATCTTATTCCGCGCAAGCAGCTCAGCCGTGATGGGTGTCTGTGCTTGTGCAGCGCCGGCGCACACGGCCAGCGCCGTCAGCAGCAGGGCGGCCGCGGCCTTTGCCATGCTCCAAACTCTGTCACGGAAGGAACTTTAATTTTGAAGCTAAATAGGGGTTATAGCGAGGCCTTGGGATTGAAGCTGAACAGGGACTGCATCGGTACGGCCTGCACACTGTCGTCGATACCGTTTCGAGCCTGACATCTGCACGCGAGACGATGCATCACGACTGACAGCACATTGAGAGTGCAACTTCTAACTCGCGTCTTGTGCTCCATCGACGTGCGCGTGCCCAGAATATGCGGCTCGGCATGCACGCCGTTGATGAGGAAGTTTCCGCTGCCGATCGTCATGCAGATTACCATTGATCGCAGTTTTACACTGCAAGCATCATGGGTTCAGCCCTTGCATTGCTTCGGCGGAGACAGCACGCCTTTGCCGGCGTCCGGATGCATGTGGACGTTGGGGGCATCGGGCGCTTGTGCGCGGCCGGGAGCTTGTGCAGTAGTCTATCCCACCTGTAAGTCCGTGGAGCAGTGAAGTTGCAGCGCTCGAACCGCTGATCCGCGTTGATGACATCAAGAGTAATAAGAGGTCTCACGACGTCACCCAGGTTGTGCGGTCGAAACTGTGACGTGGCTGTAATGCACGTGCGAAGCTGGCCAGCTGTTGCACAAACCCTTTCTGTGCAACCTGTAGGCTGGGGCTCAGCTAGACGTACTCCAACCCGGATGCAACAGGAAAGCTGAACTTTGCGAATGCGCGTTGGCGCACGAGATCGAAAATCTGGTCGCAGTTGAAGAGTGGATGTCGCATCGACGCGGCGCGGCTGACAAAAAGCAAACATGTGGATTACAGCAGCAAACCAGGCAAAAACCAGTAACTCAATCCAGCGCGCAGCTGAACACGGGCAATTAAGCAGATTCTGGTGTACACGGTACTTCTCTGAATCGCATACTTCACTGAGACGCCATCACCGGCGAACGGAAGCCTGCGCTTCACTGGCTGGCTGCCTTCCATCTGGAGGCTCGACCGAGTCGCTGCGACTCGGTCAGGCATAGAACTTGTAGCCTTGCGCCTGCAATGCACGTGAACGAGGCATGTGGTGCCGAATACCGACTCCGCCGCACAGGACATGTTGACGCACATCGATGCCCACTGGCAAGCGCTGACAGTCCGCCAACTGGTGACTTCCCGCACTGAGTTTTTTCCTGCAAGCAGCCCCATTCGAACCAGCTGCAAACCCAACAAACGCTGGGTACTCGAACTGACGCAATGGCTCCACCTTGACGATGATGGAGCGCAGGCCGCCGATTGAGCCGAACACTGTTGTCACCGCGCCGTAGATGATGCACACCCAGCAGGCGGCCCAGTGCCAGCCATACCTCCGCGGCTCCTTGAGGATGAGCCACATGATGGACGGCAGCGCAAATGTCGTCGGCCCGAAGGCTATGGCCCTGTGGAGCAGCAGGTGGCACTTGACTTCGCTGAACGTTGAGGCGCATTGAACTGCAGGAAGGCTGTCAGTTCTGATAGCAACTGATGACGCCATCGACAGCCGGCGCCTGCAGATACAGCAGTAGTGCATCCAGTGTGCAGCACATGCGTAGCCGGCGCAGCTTATGCGCTGCGTACCCGATGAACCCCATGAGGTCGCTGAAGAATGGGAGGCTGATGGCCACGAATGCTGCGAGGTCGAAAAGCAACACACGACTCAAATCTTCGATCCTGCAGTCCTTCAAGCACTGTGCACGGCACTGGCACACATGCATTGCACGCAGGCATGCCCAGGGGGCGCCCCGCAGGCATGCGCACCTGTAAACACACAGTAAATGGAGCGGTACACAATGCGCGCCGGCAGGTTGTTTCGGATGCCATGCCGCACCATAACCGTCTCGATCATGTCTGCAGACACAGTGAAAAGTTTCTTCGGCTGCTGCTGCGCATGCGGCGGGGGACAATTCCGAGGTCATGCTGTGCACTTCACCATGAAAAGCAGCGGCCAGGGGACAGCCACGCAACAAGACAGATGCCAAATTGTGCAGTCCCTGGTCCAACGACTCACCATAGATCTGCACAGACCATCAGCTCTATCAGCTCTCGCAGGCTGCTGGCAAGCATCAAGCGATATGGCAGGGTGTGTGGTGCAGGCCATGCAGTCGAACTACATATAGCACGTATGTGTGCAGGTTGCAACGGAGTGCAGCACGATCTGTCCGAAGACAAAAGGACACTAAAAAGAACTCACCGGCATCGAGTACACCTGGTATGACCCGGTCACGTGGATCAGCACCATCATCGCCGCCAGCGCAATCACGCCTCGAGGGTGGTCCAATGAAAACAGGATGTTCTCGTTGACGGTCTGCCCAAACGCCCAGTAGCCTGCAGAGGCCACGGCATAGCCGATCAAGTGTTGGGCAATGTTGACAACATGGTGCGTGCGTCTGCAGACGGGCACCGCCATGTGAGTGTGCAGCAGGCTGGCAAGACCCCCGCAGCCTGCAGGCGTAACAGGAGGACTTGCAGCCGTTGTACATGTTCCGTGCCGGGCTGTCAGCAGCCGCCTGCTCAGGTGTCAGTTCCGGCCTGTTGCAGAGCTCATGCATCAGCAGTACGCACCGGCGCAGCTGGCTGGCCAACACAGGCAGCCGTTGCAGCTCGTGGTCACACCACGAGCTGACCGGGGCCTGCCACACGGGTTTGTTCAATCGTTCATGTCAGCTGTGCCAGCCTGGCAGTGCGGCTCGCGTGGTGCCTCGGCCGCAGGCAGGCCAAGATCCAAGCCCTGAGCCCTGCTGGGCCCTTTGTGCACAGAGGAGCTGCCAGGAAGGATGCCAGACCTGAGAAGGCGACGCCGGCGTAGCACCAGCTCACGATGGCGTAGGCCAGGTACACGCCCCGCATGTAGGGCTTCAGCGTCGGCGGCGGGCTGGGCAGCGTGGCCTGTAAGCAAAGTAGCTGTTTTACTGATCTTGGACATGAAGTCGCCGCAGAATCACGACACATGGAGAGCAGAAACCCAATACCTCGGCTGACATCCCTCACCCCGACCGCAGACATAAGATTACGGTGTCCGGGCAGGGTTTTGTGCGCCGCCGCATGCCCAGGACCGCCCAGGACCGCAGTTGGACATCCACCTGAGATACTAGCAGACCCCACCTGGATTTCGAGCACCACATTGTGGCCGCCGTAAGCAAATGCTATCGTGCCTGCAAGCCATGAAAGCCAGCGGTTCGGCATCTGATGAGCATCCTCGACAGCGTACTCTGATTGCACGCCGCCCATGCCTCGAGCAGAGTGCGTCACATCACGAGCAAAAAACGCCTGAGCAGGGACCAGTTTAGCGGCTGAATCTGGTTCACACACATGCTGCCCTTCCATGCAGTGCCGTGCAGAGCCACATCGTTGCGTCCCGACTGCAGTGCAAAGGCGGAGCTGAGCCCAGAAGAGCATTTCAAAACATTGAACAGCTGTAGGTGCGCAGGAAAGCAGCCGCACCAAAAGCTGTCACGGCACCGAGGATGCCGTCTGCCAGGCTGTAGCCGTTAGGGTAAGGGTTTAGGATTTGGAGTTTAGCCGCACCAAAAGCCGTCATGGCGCCGAAGATGCCGTCTGCCAGGCTGTAGCCGTTCAGGTTATACTCCACGCCTGGCTGCCTGCCATTTGCGATCGTAACGCCCACCTGCACGGTGCACAAGCGGATTTGAGTTTTAAGGGTTTGAGGTGGCATGAAGCAGGCCTCTGCCCTGCTGCATGGAGCACCTCCTTGGCAGCAGTGAAGCGGCAGCTTGCTTGACTGGACGAAGAAGCAGCAAAAGGATACCAAGTTGCAAGGCTTGTGTGGGGTTGAACGTGTTGGACAACAAAGGCCTGGCGTAGTAAGCTTGAAAAGACAGCCCTCATTAGGAATGTGTACGTTTGATCTGCTACAGTGCACTTGATTGGATATAAACCTGGCATGTGAAGTAAGCTGAACCCACCGCGATAGTCGAGTAGCCCAGCGACATGACCGCCGCGCCAAATGAGATGACCTTCAGCTGGTTGAAGTTGGGTATCTGCGTGCGAGGCACAGCTCCAGCTCACATTTGGTCGGACTCATGTTCTGCACGGTAGGGCATCTGTGGACGGCCGCAGTTGAGGCCGCAGCCTGTGCGTTCCATGCCAGTTAGAGCCGCGGCCGCTGCCGAAGCAGTCACAGATGCGGTGCAAGCGCGCTGCCGCGCCGCCGCGGGACGGCGACCATCGGCGAACACCCGACCACCAGTATTCGGCGCTGGCACTACACGCGCGCCCGCTGTGATCGATCCCATGGCCTGCCCAAGGCTCGTGCAAGAAGAACAGTGCAGGGAGCGGATTTGGCAGGCTCGGGAAAGGTTGTAACACAAGGAGCAAGATCACCTGGCTGAGGAACAGCTGCAGGCCGAAAAAGACCAGGATCCAGGCGGACAGGCCGAAGGGCGTCGCCTCGTTGTTGCCATACAGCTGCCACACACGCAGCATGCTGCTGCCGCCCGTGATCATGTACACTATCCCCAGGCCCGTCATGACGATGACCTGCAGTACAACGGCACAGTTGAGGTGACTGCGAGTTGCTGCAAAGCTACAGACAGGGTGTTGGGGAACAGCGACGATGACATCTGCTGCCTGTCAGGGTGCTGACAAAAAGACCCTACCGACCTGAAATGGGACAACCAGCCACATGCCGAGCTTTGGGCCTGCGGCAGCGCACAGCCCGCCCTCAGGCCTCTTCCTGCTCGGCGCAATCTTGTTGCGGGAAATTTTCAGTGACATGGCCAAGGGTCGCATGCGGTGTCTGGCAGGCTTGCCCGGCAGGCAGCCCGGGCATGCTGCCGGTGACCAGCGCGCGGAAAGCTGCGCAGGACCTCACCGAAGGTGTACTGGCCCAGCTCGTGGTACCGGTTGAAGCGTAGTCCGTCCATCTCATGCATCGCGCACAGCTGCAGCAGCAGCGGCGGTGCCGGAAGCACACACACACCTCTCAGTTCCAGCCCAATTTGACTATGCCCAGCCTTGCTGGCGGTGCAGGATTCAGTGCCAGTGTGCACGACACAGCAGTCTGCTCAAGCCAGAAAGGCCAAGAAATGCAGCAGGCAGAGGCCCAAACCTGCCACAGGGTGTACAGTGAAGTCGTCCATGACAGCACCAGCACGATGACGCCGCCGGGCCAGGTCAGGTAGGCCATGGCATACGGCAGTCCCAGCACGCCGGCGCCCACGATGGCCGTGACGTTGTGCACTGCCGCGGTGTGCCACCTGCCGGTGCGCTCCGCGGTGCCTGCGGCGCAGCCGCATCACATGGGCGAAAACCAGAATCAGCGTGTACGAGGGCAGCATCGTGCTGCATCAGAGCGGCACGGTGATGGAACTCGATGCACCGATCGCACACGCAGTCGCTCGTGCGACCGCTAGAACGGTATGACACACAGCCACTGCAGGGATGACACGCAGGCGCGGCCAGACCTGGAAGGTCATACTCCTTGTCAAGCTCGTTGTTCGCTGCGATGACCGCATGATGTTCGCTACCGAAGGCGTCACGGCCCGACATGCTACTCCTGCCGTTCCCATTCTCGTTCATGGCCTGTGCCTCCAGATCGGCGTCATGCCGGCTCTCCCAGCCTTTCATGAGGCCTGCGGAATTGCCCTAGTGTTCAATTCACTTTATCTTTCCCGGACAGCCGGCGAAACACGGCCATTACGCCAGCTGCACCTCTGTGCCAGGTCAGATGACAAGCTCAGGTATCACAAGAGCTGGATAACGGCAGACTATACTGCGCAACGAGACAAGACCCAACAACAGAATGAGTGAGAGCGCTGGCTTTGCGCAGGTCTGGCCATCCGGACAATCAAGTCATGCACGTTAGTCTTTACCCGACACGGATTGTCACGCTGACTCATCACCTAGTGTTACAGCACACCTTCACGACCTCCCTGACTCTGAGACGCTCCCCAGTGCTCGCAAGCATGAATTCCCGTTTGTGCACCTCCAGTGCCAGTGCGGCAGCGTCCTGACCCCTCAAACCTGACCCAATCAAATTGCAGTGTGCGCGGCAATGCGCCGGTCTCACACATCAGCTTGGAACCGAACAGACAGCATGCAAAGCATTGCTGAAATCTAGATGTGCTGCGCAGAAAAGGAGACGTTCGTCCCCCGGTCAGTGCAAGTTTCCACTCCCCCACACGGTGCAAGATCCGGGTCAGCAGCGCTGGCGCTCGCCAACGCAGGGGCAAGTTGCGTCGTGTCCCCGCGTTGCCCTCACAAAGGCTCCCGGTCGCGCTCCAAGGGCTCCATCGGATCAGTACCGCGACCCGTCCGAGCGGTGGTCCTCGCGACGACCGCACAGAATGCTGAACCCAAATGATACGTGTGTCGCCGACGCCAATCCGGCGGCTTGCCCGGAGCATCGTCAACGGCGCGCCGGCCGATCGTAGGCATCTGCAGCGGGCGCCGCTGTCGGCGCCGCCAGGCTGCCGCTGTCACCAGTGTTTTGGGGGTGCTCAACCACCAGCCCATCCGCCAGCACCACCTGCTGCGGCGCTGCAGCCGCCGCCGCTGCCGCCTGCTGCAGGATCGCCATCGGCCCGGACGCCGCCACATGGTCGGCCTCCACTGACAGGTGGCTGCGCCCAACAACCAAGCCTTCTGAACACATCAGCTGTTTCAAACGGGCAGGTTCAATGAGCTCCGCAGTAGCGGCGGCAGAAGTCGCTCCAGTGGGCGGGCTTGCCGGCTGGCATCCATGCAGAGTCGCTGCCGCAGTCCGCTGCAGATGCTGTGCAGCCACCAAGGCAAGCTTGCGTCACTGCAAATTTTTGTGGCGCTAAGAGAAACGAATCGCACTCGGGTGCACCCGGGCACCCACCCTGAACCAGAAGCACACCCAGCAGGCTGCTCATGACGCCGGTGCCATGCATGAAGGTTATTAAGAATTTAAATAACCAATTTACAAGCCGGTGCCCGTCACTGCAGAGTTGGATCGCCGCAGAGAAGGTTGAGAGGCTGCTGGGTATGCAAGTCATCTTCCGGAACTGCCCAGGCCTGTTGCAAGGCTGCGCCTACAACCGCCGCCATATCAAGAGTCCAGCGCGGAGTGACCGATCTGCACGTTAATCTCGGCGGAATACCACTCCCTCATCAAACCATTGCACGAGAGGCGATGGGCGTGAGACTCCAGTACGAGATTCAGTGCGTCAGTCTAGGCGAGGGCGATCGGTTTGCAGGGGCAACACATGCATGGAGGACGGCCTCACCTAGGCAGGAAGGTGTGGCCAATCGCGGCATCCTCCGGCGCAGTGGGCGCCGCGGCGCCTGCGGTTGCTTCCCTCACCCCCTGCTTCTCGAACGTGATCCTGCGGCAGAATTGGGCACAGCGCTCAGATGCCGCGCACCCAGCTTCCCGACCTGCAGTGCCTGGCGACGAGCGGGCAAAGCAGCCGCGAGCGCCTGCAGCCGCCGTCGCCAGGGCATGGATGGTGTTCACAGTGGGACAACTTCGAGCCATTGCTGCACGACAGAAACGTTGCACCTGGCCCTGTGTGGTTCCAGTCGGCCTGGCTGGCGATAGCCCAGGTCTCGGGGTCCCCGTGCATCGCCACACCCGGAAATGTCAGGTTTTGGGGTTATGACGCGTCATCAAACTGATGTGTATGTGTCACCTGAACTTGTGGATGAAGTCGGTGTGGTTGATGATGGCCCACGTGTCGGGGTCCACCCGCGCGGGGACGATGCGCTCATTGACGATGTGGGAGCCGCTGAAGCCGCGGTCGCTCAGCACGTCCAGAAGCATGTCCGGCGCCATGGGGTTGTCGATGAAAACCTGTGCAGCGAGAGAAAGAATTGGCTATGAACACCTGAGCAGCGGTGAATCAGCGGGCTTTGTGAGGACGGCAGCTCTACTCCATCAAGAGGTGATGCATTCGACAGCATGCTGGGCGACGCCGGGTGCTTTGTGGACCCCTGCGCGGGTGTCGCAACACCATGTTGTCCGCTGAACTGTTTTGCACCTGACCCTCGTCTGCGGCAAGGTCGGGCTGCGCAATCGACTGCATGAGCGTCTGCGAGCGACAGTTGAGCGAAAGCCCAAGCCCTAAGCAGCAGTGTCATACACCATAGATCCAAACGAATGCAGTCAGCATACGAATGGGTCGCACCTCGTCCTGCGTTTTGAACTCGGCGTGGCCCGCCAGCGAGCACTTGCGTAGCAGCGGCACCACCTGGGGGCAACCAGCAAGGGGCTCAGGCAACAGGAGTCGAGGACTGCTGCGCGATGGTCCAGGCCGCCGGCGCTGCAGCAGGTGTGCCCAACCCAGGCCCCACTTGCCGATCTCGGGTATCGCCCGCGGTCCATGGACCTTCTGTAGAAGTGTCCGAGGCCGGAGGTGCCGAGTCTAGGCTCCCAGGGGGGCAGTGCCAGGGGAGCGGCTGCGGTGCGGAAGAGTATGCAGCCCTCCGCGGTTTCGAGCGCCTGCGGATGGCATTTCCTACATTATGCGCCGCGGCCCTCACCTGCCCGTCGAGGATGGCGAGCACGCGGCGGAAGACTGGCGCATTCTTCTTACTCATGTAGGAGTCCAGGCGGTGCACCAGCTGCTGCCGCGCCGCGCGCACCAGGTCTCGAGCCAGCGGCAGGTGCCTGCAGCGTTGCGGCGTCAAGAGGGGTTGGTTTGCCTGCAAGACTGCTCGGCTGTGAAGGGCAATGCCTTCTTGACCAGCAGCTGCCGCAGAGCAGCGCACGCGAGGTCCCGCACCAGCGGCAGGTGCCTGCAGAGGAACAAAGGCGATGAGCGAGGTTGCGTCGTCATGCAGGACGGTTGCTCGTTCCTAGCCATCTCTTCTTGCTGACAGGGTGTGAGAACAGAGTTTCCTCTCATAGCTGCGTGCGGCACCTGCTGCTAGCGAAGTTGTGACAGCGTTTCCTGTCATCCACCTCACTCTCCAGTCACCCTTCCATTCATGCACGACCTTCAAAACTATCCTGGGTGCCTGAGAAGGTGTTCTGATGGCAGCGAAGGCGTGTTTGTCCGTGTCCACAACGACTGGCGCTGGAGAAGTTGCAAGCGCCTGGTGTTACCGAGAAGGGATTGTCGTATGCAACATTCCTAGCACACCTGATCGCGGCGTAGGTGTGCTCGTCCAGGTCCATGCTCGACTGGTAGCGCAGCTCCCGCTGGATCTGGCGGCGGCAGTCGTCCAGCGGCCCCATGGCGTCGATCAGGCTGAAGGGAAAGTGCTGCGGGGGCATGCAAGGACAGATTGCCGTCTTGCTAGAAGGTTGGGGGTCGTGAGAGGTCGAAAGTCAACCTCATTCAGGGTAGCGACATTGGAGGTTCCCTGCGACGGAGCTGGCAAAGAGGCATCTCCGCTGCGGCCCGGGAATGATTGACATCGGCGTGCTTTCTGTGGGCAGACAGCTGTGCCAGCTTGCGGCAGGCATAGCAGGCAGACATGCACTCTGCGAGGTGAGGTCAAGCACCCGGCACCTGAGCAGGGCACCACTTCATGCAAAGCAGATTCCAGCAGTTTCATTATCGTTAATTTGAGCATTTCACCTGCTTGAGGCGCAGCAGCGTGCCGTAGTGCTCCCTGCAGGCACAACACCGCAGAGACAATTAGATTCTATTCTCAAACGTTTCGTTTTTCCAGCTCACCAGTGCTAAATGGGGGGCCGTCGAGCCCTGCGCACGCAGCACAGCAGGAATTTCTAATGTCAGAGGCAGCGGCTCTGCGCGTCATCTCCCAGTCGCCTGGCGGTCTGGGCATATGGAGCGGCGCGTAATCGGCGGCACCGTGCTCGGCCGTCGAGCAGCAGTAGTGTTGGCTATCATTTGAACATGTCACAGCGCTCGGCCGGCACTTGGCCTCGTCAATGCAATTTCCCAACCAAACATGCATCCTCATTTGAGTGCAGTGCGGCGCCCCGGAGCACGTTCAGGATCTTGTTGTAGCTGAGCATTCACAGACTCACTTGAACACGGTGTAGCGCCCCCGGCACTTGGCCTCATCCACGTCCGTCGTGCGCAGCTCCCGCAGGTTGTCGCCCGTGCCCGCGTCCCTCGCGCGCCTGCAGACCATGTATACCCAATATTGTGGGTAGATCGGTCATGGTCAAGATGGCTTTGATGAGGCGGCGGGCGGCACACCGCTGCGCAACTCACGCAGATCGTCGCCGCGTCCACATTGCGCCTGCAAGATGGTGGAAGATTTAGTGGATCTGAATACATCCGAGAGGCACTGCTGGTGACATGAGAAGCTTTTGCAGGGCATGCTCCGCGCCCGCGACACTCCGCGCCACGGGTCAGTACTGTAGCTCTATCTCCTGTGTAACTATTGGGAACCCTGCATGGTATGCGCCTGGCCCGTCCTTGGCTGGGCAGCTGGCACAGGGCACTTCGGCATTGGCAGGAGCTCGCTGCCGGCGAGTGGCAGCACGATGGGAAACAAGCCGCCAACCGCCCGCAGTGGACCTGGCGGCACAACGCACGCCTTGCGACGACGATGCGGCATAAACACCGGAAGGCTGCAGAGACGTGTGACGCTCGAGCGCGCGAACACACTGGACATCGTGAACACATTGGACATCGTGATTCGACATCGCGATGAGCAGCCTGACGGCCACTGCAGGATTTGAAGAGGTTCCACACCCTGAGTGCTCTGGGGACTCACGTGTTGTGCAGCGCGGCAACCCGGGCGCGCGCCATCTGCCGCCGCACACTCTCCTCCTGGTCCACATACAGCACCACCACCTGCACACATCACAGGTTTTAGGGTTAAGAGTTTACCACTACAGTGTCGGGTCAGGCACCGGTAACCCCGAAGCCCCTGCTGCGAGGGACTCGGCGCCTGCCGCCGCCGCAGACTCTCCCTCCCAGTCCACCAAGCGCCACCATCTGCACCGGCGACAAGCGGCCTGGCGCCAGCACGGGCATGTGTGTCCAAGAAGGGAGGCATCCGAGGGCGCCTGAGCGTCCACCGGGCAGGAGCGTCCACGAGGCAGGAAGCAAGGGCAGTAGCGGAATTCGCCGCAGGGGAGCACGCGCCTTGAAGGAGGGGCGCGGGAAACGCGGCTCCTGCGGCGAGCCCGCATGGCGCAGGTGCAGCTCCAGCAGCTTGTCGTGCAGCAGCTTCAGGAAGTCCACCTGCACCGAGGTCAGAGGGTGCCGAGTGGCTTGGAGAGAGAGCACAGCCGGTGAGCTTGTGAGCTCGGCAGACGGGGTTCAGCCACCGGCGCAGCAACGGCCTGGACATGGGCGAGCCAGGCAGCCCCAGTCAGCCTGCGTGTATGGCAGGTCCGCGCCGCTCCCCGCATTCGCCCAGCATTGTGTTTCGACTCGGATCGTGTCTAGGATGGGGACAGAGCAGCCGCAGGAGGCGCGGTCGTCATCAACGGTGGCCCCTTGCACCTTGCCAAACCTGGGGCCGAGCCCGTCGTGGGAATTATTGTGGCTGGAACCACGGTCGAAACGCACGCATGAATTACTTGAACGAAATCGTTACCATTGCATACATGTAATGAACACAATATGCCAAAGCAGCACCTGCAGCGCGGTGCGGGGGAAGCCGTCGATGAGCACGCCTGAGCCGTCTGCGTGTGCGGGGTCGAAGATGTTGTTCAGCAGCGCGTCGCCGACCATGGTGTCGGGCACCAGCTCCCCCCGGTCCTTGATGGCCTTGATCTCGTCGCTGCTGTCCAGCAGCGAAGACCTGCAGGCCATGCGGGTCAGAACGATACAACCATCTGTATTTATGTGAATCATAACAGATGCGGTGCTTGATGGCCTCATTCTCGTCGCTGCTGTCCAGCAGCGAGGACCTGCAAAGCCATGCAGGCCAGAACGAGAGGTTCAGAGCCGCATATGATTTGGTGATAATATGTCATGATAACAATAACAAACAAAACACATGGCCACTCGGTGGTGTCCAGCACTACCTCGCCCCCCGCTTGTGACGGCTTTCATCACAATGCAGCTGTCCTTGGCTCAGCCAGGCGTCCGTAGGGGTCCACATTTCCACACAATTCTGCATCCCCACCGCTTCCGTATGTGCCGGGCCAGGTGGCTGGAGCCGGCATGCTGGAGGCATGCAGGCCATGCCGCAAGGTGAGCCGCTGCGAGTCTGTTTGTCAGATCATGGGCACCGCACGCAACGGCCGCGAGGCCTCCGGGCAATGCCGGCGTGCAGCGGCATGCACCCGCAGAGGCGCACCCGGTCCAGGAGAAGAGGTGTGGATGGGAAATGCCGCTCACATGGTGATGACGCGCAAGATGTTGTTTGGAGACTGGAAGGTTTTTAAATGCTGAATGGAGTTTTGGATGGGATCGTAGAAAGAGGAACACTGCTGCTCACATCGTGATGGCGCGCGAGATGCCGCGGGACTCCATGATGAAGGGCGTGTTGGCGCCTTTGCCCGAGCCGGGCGCCCCATTCAGCCAGACCACCTCGTCCGGCGCCTGCATCGGCTGCGCAGCGGGCGGAAAAAGGCGCTTAATTTCATGCAGTATATATAGACCCAAGTAGACCACGTCGTGCTCCTTTCCGGCTCAGGTTATTATATAATTGGGCGCCCCATTCAGCCAAACCACCTCGTCAGGCGCCTGCAATGGCTGCGCAGCGGCCGGAAAGGCGCTTAGTGAGGGTGAGCACCCCTGATGGCCCCATGTCTTGCCATGCCACCTCGCTTGGTGCGTGCGTCACTTCAACCCTGAAAGCAGGAGCGTTTCAAATCTCCTGTCGGAGCAGCGCTGGACCGCTGGTCGGACAGCTGCGTGCGCTGCGCCAGCACCGATGCGGCGGAAGGATCAGAGCCCAGGTCTGAGCGACCAGGGCTTGCACGTGCTGTTTGAACAGCCCTCGGGGCAGCGAGTCCTATGTGCCACAGCATGCCCAACAACGCCCGCGCCCGTGTAAGTCCGTGCTGCCACTACTACCATGAGCAAGACGCCGCCTGCACTTTGCTGCAGCCTCTTGTCTTCATATGTGACCTATCTTCCCCCTGACCTTGACACGGCCTCAGCACACTCTTTATCATTTGAGGGGGCTGAACTCCCCGCGCAACTCCATGATACAAGCTGTTGAAAGAGGTCTTGTCACAATCTCGAGTACTACCAGTTCATGGCGGATTGCCCATGCTGATCAGCGAGGCTTCCAGGTTCCGCCAGCAGGCGTGTCACGACCTGCGCCTTGATGCCAAGCTTGCCCGCGCCGTGCTTACATACTCTACAAACCAAGCTGAGGGAATCTGACTCGCCTTGCCCATGCTGGTCAGCGAGTCTTCCAACTTCCGCCAGCAGGCGTCAAAGACGACCTGTGCCTTTATGGACACCTTGTCTGCGCCACCGATGTGGAATGCCCGCGGCCCAGAATGATCCGCCAGCGCCGCCTGCAACAAGCAGAGGGGCGGCTTTACTCAGTGCGCCGATGTGGGACGCCCGCGGCCCAGTGAACAGTCCGCCGATCGCGGCTGCAAAGAGCGATATGTGTTGGTGGCTTCAGCTCGGCATGCTGCATTGCAGGCATTCTGTATGGGGCCAAAGATGTTGAAGGCCCGCAGTTTGAATGGTTCGCCCACGCCGCAGGTGAGGAGGGAACCATCTGGAAGGCAGTCCAACACTGTGCGGTGCGGGGTAGGCGACAATCCGGCAGCCGGCTGACAGCAAGCGCGACGATAATCAGGGATGGCGTGATGCGGCCCAAAACATTTCGCACCTGCTGCGACGAGTTCGTTCGCTGCTGCAGGTGTGCGCCGGTCTGCTGCTTCGGGGGGCTGCCGCCGTCTGGGCTGCCAGGCGCCCAGGGCTTAGCCGCCGCCGCCATCAGGGAATCGTACCAGTAGCCCCGCTGCTGCTGGCTGCTGGCCATGCCCAGACCCGCCTGAGACGGCACATTTGGAGGTGACACACATGCATGCGAGCCAGAGATCGGTGTCGTAACCAGCAATGGCAAGTTGGTGTCGCCGTCATGGTGCACCTGTCTTCAGTAGACTAGTGCTTACGCAGTGAGCACCTGTGAGATGGCGTCCGATTGTCCGGCTGCGGTCGCATCCCCTCGCAATGCTACGCCGGTGCTGCTGAACCGCACCGCGCTGGCAGCAGCAGTGGCAGCTGTGGGAGCCGCCTGCATTGCTGCGCCATTGCTCCCACGGCACGCGTTGCAGGAGCCTGTCAGGCTGCCCGGCAGGCTGCACGAGCATGGTATCGGCAACGGCAGCGTGGCGGCAACCCACCGCCTGGCAGCGGGACTCGCCACAAACCGAAGCGATCGCCCCATCGGCGAGACTCCTTGCAACCGAGTAGCGGAGGCTCGGTGCCGCGTTCGTCAGAGCTTGGGCTCGTATTAAAGGTCTAATTTTTCGTTCGGCACTGTCCGCGCTCAGGCAGATAACAGCGCAGCCACTTGTGGTAAGCTGAATAGGGCACAGTAACCCTTCAGCGCACCAGCGTGATGTCACTGCACCGCCACATGCTTCCGGCTGCAAAACGGAGGCTTAAGTATCACTGAAACATTTTTGTTTGCGAAAAGCCGAAAAGTATATGCGACTGGTGCTACTGGGCAGTGACAGCCCCGGAATGACTGCGCAGCTGGGTCTGATGTGACAGACGTTCTTGTCTTCCAAAGCTGGAAAGCCTCGATCGATCGGCTACTTTTGCGAAGACGCTGACTGCCAAAACTGTGAAGTGGAAGCGGCCTCGTGTCTGACAGGGGGTGTGCAATCAGACTGTTGCAACCGAGGACCGAGAACGCCTCGCCCTGTAGCGGAATGAGCGACGCAACTGCACACATGACTCCCGGGTCAATCTGATCAAGCAAGTGTTATGAGTCCAATGTTTCCAAGATTGGTGCGATAAACCAATACCGAGAGTAAACGGCCGAAGCTTGCGAGGTTGGCAAATACCAATCTAATCCGGTACAGAGCAACCGTAGCACAGGTGCGGCCGCTGGAAGTAACGTCGTCTGCGCCCGCAACTGCTCCTTCGGGCATCTCAAGTGCCCAACAACTTACTTCAGAAACATGGTGCGTTTTTCAGCGTTGCAAGCATGCAGCGGATGTCCCCATGCTTCTGCCTGATGGCCGCGCATCTACCAATCAGAAGATGGCTGCACTCAGCAAACTCAAGTTTTAAGTGAAATGCAAAGCGATGGCATCGTGCGCAACATTGACGATGACTCGTCAATGTTGTGCACGGATGCATGTGGGAAGGTAGTCATGCATGCAGTCGGCGCTGCAGACTGTGCAGATGAAGTCATTGCGGGCTTGCGTCAAGCGCTCAGTCATGCAACAAGCTGACAACAACTCCTCTGCAATTGTCGCGCAGTCGGCGCTGCAGAACTCGGGCATCGTGCCAGACGTCATTGATGGAGTCGACGTGGAGGAGGCGGTGGAGATGACCGTCAAGTACCCCAAGCACACCGTCACCAATGGCAACCTCATTCCTAAGGAAGATGTGAGTTCAAAATCTGAGACCTAGACGCCGTGGTTCAAGCGACCGACCCCATCTCTGCCTTCTGCACTGGATGCTGGTAGCAGCACTGGTGACCAAGACGCGCTGGTCGATGCAAGCCACGTGCGGTGCTAGGGCTGCAAATGACGGAGGACCATGGTAGTGAGTTACGGTAGTGAATTATGGACTGGACTGCAAATTTCAGGCACAGGAGGAGCCGAAGGTTGAGATTATGGGCAAGGGTCTCTACACCCTGGTGAGCTTTGCATCTAGGGCGCTCAAATCCCCTGAAACCTGGCGCGACCGCTATTGTTCTACCTGCTGCTGAAGGTCTTCAGGCACACCTCTTTGCGCATGATTGCAGTGAACCGATGCCTCGCCAGCAAATGATCCGAACTCGTGAGATGACTGATGGATCGCCCACGCAGATCATGAGTGACCCAGATGCGCCCTCCCCAGGTAGAGAAGTTATTACTCGCTCCTCACATCTTGTGTGGCCAGCTTATTATGAAGGCTTCTTTCCTTCTTTTCTTTAGCTTTTCTTTTGAGGTTGCTTTTCTTCGCCCTCCCCAGACGACCCAAAGTGGCGAGAATTCCTGCACATGTGCGCGCTGCTCCCCCTCCTGCAACTTATCACTTGCTCTTCACATCCTGCGTGGCCAGCTCATTCTGAGGTTGACTCAGCTTTTCTTCACATCCAGGCTGATCACCAATATCCCGGACGGTGACTTGTCCAAGAGCAAGGTGCGATGCTATCATTGCCCCGTCAAAACCCTGCTGAAAGTACTACATGTATACAACAGCTTGCTGCTTCCGCGCAGCCACTTGCCATACTACACGTCTGGGCCCCAAGGGCTGCCCCATACGTCTTTCAGAAACCAGCCGTGACTGGAAACTGCTGCTGTTCTGCGCGTCCAGGTTGTGGTGCCGTACACGGGGCCAGCGCCGCCGACGGGCACACACCGTGAGCTGTTCGTTAGCCCTGGAAAGCCGCAGCGCAGCCAGTGCCACACCCTCCCGTCCGACCATGCACATCCACGCGTGTCCTACTGTGTCATCAGTGCACGTTTATGTGTGACATGGCGACGTGCTGTGTTGTATTATGCGCAGGGTACGTGTTCACGCTCTGGCGCCAGACCCCGTCCGGCGACCCCAACACGATCGCCAAGGAGGATTGGGACCACCCTGTCGAGGTGAGTGTGATGCCATGTATTGATACACCCACGACTTCAATGAACAAACCGAACATTGACGAGGGTGGGACCGCCCTGTCAGAGGGGGACTCCCCCGCCGACTCTCGTGACCTGTCAGCAAACAGCACATCTGCCATCTTAATTCGACTGCCGTGCTAGCATGCTGATACAGCAGCCGTCGACATGCACAAGCGCAGCGCCTGCTGGGCCTTGCCTTTGTCCAATAAACTCTTGCTTCAGCAGCAAAGATTCGCCATCTGGGAGCGCCATGCGGTTTAACAAGATTCAACAAAAATGCCATTCTGCAGGCATCGGCGCCAGAGGACCGCAAGTGCTTCAGCTCTCGCAAATTTGCCGCGGAGCACAAGCTGCGCGGCCCCGTGCGTGTCAACTTCTTCTACAGCGAGCCGTGAACCGCGCTCTGAGCCTGGGAGCAGATCAGGCGAGCAGCATCAGCAAGCATCAGGACCTCACGGGTGGATGCGCTCTGACGCCAGCATTGGGTGCTGATTGGTGACTGGCAGCTCACCATATACGCACAAATCTTTGCTTGTGATTCGTTGCCGAGTTTTTCTTGATAGCCTACTACCTACTGGCATTGCGTGAAACGCCTTTGGAATGCCTCTAGGGCGAAGGGACTTGGGGCTGCCGCTTTTTCGGAAAAACAAAGCTGGGTGAGCTGTTATGCTTCGATGGCGTTGGGAGAGGGGTGCATCATGTCAGGGTGTAACAGGAATAGGGCAAACGCATTTTGCGTAGAAACGGCTAAATCTGACGTACGAGTACCGGAACAATCAAGCGTTTTCTGTTCACTAGCAGCATGTCCGGGGGACGAGCTGGCATGCAACAAGGCCAGTGCAACCGCGCTTATTCGTAAGCCGCTAACACATCATGCAGCTGCCATACGCCGACCTGCACTAGGTGCAAGGCCGTTCCAACAAGTGCATCTGCTCCATCCAAACAATCATCTGACGGTGGCGCGATGGGCAGCAGCAGGCTGAGCCCTGGGCTCTCCCCGGTCAGCACAGAGGCTGCCACTTCCATCAGTCCTCGTCCGCCGGCGGCGGCACGATGGGCAGCAGCAGGCTGAGGCCCACGCCGCCGGTCAGCACCGAGGCGACCACCGCCAGACTGAGCTGCGTGCTGACGCCGACGCCTCCAAACTCCGCAACCATCTTCAGGCCTGCAGCAGCCACACGCTGCATCAAGTTCGGTGCGAAATCCTTTGGGCGCTCAAGCAGGCGTCAACAGCCGCCAGATGTGAGAGTCCTCCTCGGCAGCAGGGTGCTCCAGCAGGCCCAGCGCACAATACACCAAATGCAGCTCGTCGGCGGATACGCCGTCAGAGGGAGGCAAACTCACCAGCTTGTTCAGGAAGCGCATGATGTGGCAGACAGCAGGCAAGACCTTGGTGCACGGTTGGGCTGGAAAGCACTTTCAAATGGGCTCTTTCAATTACAGATAAGAGCTCACCCACAAAGCCCAAAACGAGGGCCACCGCCTTGTTGAGGAAGCGCAGCTCGCCCATGATGCCCGCCACGAAGCTGTACAGTCCCCGCAGGCTGAGGATCGCAAACAGGTTGGAGCTGTACACGATGAAGGGGTCCTTCGTGACGCCAAACACCTGCGGGGAAACACAGGGGGTTTCAGCAATTGGTGCGCAGCAACTCGCAACAGCCGGGAAAATGGCTGGAACCTTGCACACGATGAAGGGGTGCGTCGTGACGCCAAGTCACCTGCGGGGCGGCAGAAACGATGGGAAATCTGCCAGGCTGTCAGGTGGTAAAGCTGTCATGCGGTTATGCAGTGGGGCAGTCGAGCAGCAGGAGCGCTGCGCGGGGGCTGGCACAGGGGGGGGCGGCGCAGAAGGGGGCCTTCCATGTCAGGCGCATCTAATCGGCCGAACCGGTTCGAGCGCATACAGCCTCAGGGTTGTCATGTGCAACGTGTCGCGGGGGATGCCAGACGTGCACAGCACAGTGCGTCGGGCCGAGGCGGCATGCAGCAAAAGTGCAAGGACACCTGAAGCGCCAACACCGAGTTACACGCAAATCACACGCCGTTTGACAGCTCCATGACCGCAAGCACTGGTGTAAGACGGCGACCAACATGCAGTCGAGCGGGGGGGCACCCACCGCCGGCACCGAGTCGACGGCAAAGACGACATCCGACAGCTCAATGACCGCGAGCGCCAGCAGCAGCGGCGTCGCGATGCGCTGCCCGTTTTGCACCGTGAAGAAGTTGTCGCCGTCGTAGGTGTCGGACACCGGGATGAAGCGTCTGCAGAAAAGTGCGGAAGTAGACCTCAGCCTTGGCGAGAGGCAGGGCGCGGCTCTGTGATGGCGTCAGCCATCATGGGAGGGGAGCTAGGTCCCAGGTTTGCATGGCAAGCTGCAGCCCATAGCCCGCACGCGGGTTGCAGTGGACTGAGCGCCCTGGTGGACGGCAGCAGCAGCCAGTCAAGCGCTGCGAGTCCGGCAGGGCGCTCAGAACCTATTTCTGCCTACCGGCAAGTCTTCACGATGAAGTTGTCCGTCAGGTCCTCGTCTTCATCCTCCTCGCCCGCCGTCAGCAGCTTGACGGCGGAGAAGATGAGGACACCCGCGAAAACGAGCAGGATCGGCTGGAAGTTGGCGATGAGCTCCGAGCCGACCAGGATCATGATTGCACGCAGCACCGCCGCGGAGATGAGCCCGTAGGACAGCACCTGGAGGGGATTGGGTTCAAGGTTTAGGGCACCCGGCGGCGTGGAGGACTGCGTCTGCCACTGCCAGAGGCCAGTGCTGCCAGGGCTGTTATGTACACCTGGATTGCGGCACACCGCATCGTGGTGCAGCGCCGCATCTGCACCTCAACCACAGATGCGCCAGTGCAGATGAGCATGTGCAGCCAACATTGCCGTGCATGGCATGCCGTGGTGTGAAGGCCGCTCGCTCAAAAACTTCCATCTGCACGCCGCCAGAGGCTACAGTACACGCCCCTCTGTCCACCTCCCATCCGCTGTGGAACAGCCAGCCAGCAATGTGTCAGTGCCAGCAGCGTTTTGCACCACTCACCTTGGGCTGGTCCTCGCTCGGAACCTTGAGGTAGTTGAAGACCAGGATGAAGACAAACAGGTTGTCCACGCTGAGGCTCTGCTCCAGCAGATATCCCGCAAAGTACTCCGCCCCCTTCTCCGGTCCCAACGTGTACCAGACTCCGGCGCCGAACGCAATCGCAGCGGCAACGAGACCAAAAACGAGCTCGCCGCGGTCTTCGATTATGATCTCGGCGCTGGAGACGCTCTCCAGCGCCTCGATCTCCTCCGCCGTCGACATGAGGGCGGGCCGAGGCCGGCTGCCGTTGGCGTGCTGCCGCACGGGCACATCCGCCGCCGCTGGCCATGCGGCGCTGTCAGCGTCTGCGGGCGCGCCGCTGTTGGTGGCTGTCGAGTCCGCCTCCCGCTGCGGTGCGGCGGCGCACGCCAGCAGACCGCCTGGCTGCTGCCTCGTGGCCCGAATCTGAACCACACGACCAGAGCACCATTTGCACCAGATGTGATGTGGACAAACACGACTCGACGATCAAACGGTGCTCGTCCACGCGTCTCAGACGACAGAGAATGAGCGTGTGATATGGGACTGAAGCGGCAGTGGAGCGCAACAGGAAACGGGCGTTAGCTCGCCTGGCTGCGGGTGGCTGCGAGTGCACTGGTCGTACACGGCCTGCTGCTGCTGCGGGCGACGCCGGAGCCGCAGCATTGCTGCAACTGGTTCTCTGAGGCTGACGGCAGGCTCAGCCTCTGATGGTGCCGCAGCAGCGTCGCTGCTGCGTTTGTCACAGCGAGGGCTGCCATGTCTTTGAAACAAAACGCAGTGCTGTGGACACCGCCCTTTTTCGATGCAAGCTCTTGCACACGAAGCGTCCAAGATCGAAGGAAAGCACTGTTCCGAACGCTTCCGCAGTAATCAAGCAAAATCTGGTGCAAATGAGCGACGGTCATCAGTGGACAGCGACGTGACGCCTAGCTGTGCTTTATGACCACTACGATTACAGATGTTGCATTGCCGAATTTGATGAACCCTCCGAACGGAAGTTTGAGTCTCTAAGTATCGAAGCGGGAGCCCACGTCGCAGCCAGCGGTCGGCCTGCTGTTGGACCTCCATTTCTGGCCGCGCTGGCCGCGCAGCCCCTGGCGCCCCTGGCGCCCCTGGCGAGATGTCGCTCACCTTTGACGAGCCCAGGCTGGCCGAGCTGCTGGTGCAGAAATGCTTGCACGGCAGCGTGTCAGACGCTTTGGGCCTGCTGCTCGAATTCTCGCGGCACCCGCCGCTGATCCAAAACACAGTCAACGCCGCTGCAGCCGGCGGCTGGACGCCGCTGCTGGCGGCGTCGCGAAATGGCACCGCGCAGCTGGCTTCTGCCTTGGTGCGTCGACTGGAGGATCATGTCAAATGTCGTTACGGGACGGCTCGCGTGCTTCTAGCAGGACTGCCGCATGGTCGCAACTCATGTTGTGGCGCATTGCCGCATTCGGCCACAGCAAGGGTTCTCAGAGAGCTGTCTGCAGAACCCAGTCATATGCAGCCGACAAAATCCTGTGGTGAATCGTGCAGCTGTGCGCAAAAGCTGACGTCCGCGTCGTGCGGGAAGGCACTGGCAACTCCGCGTTGCACTGTGCGCGCCTCCGCCCCTGATGTACCATTGAATCACTCAGTTCAGAAGGCTTTCGCGCTGATGAAGAGTTTCCCATTACGAGTCCTGTACATGTTTCAAAAGCTGTGTGGGGCTCAAGCATGGCTCTAAGATGCATGTGGCGGGTGTAGATGCTGCTCTCGGCGGCCATGTTGGCGTGCTCAGGCTGTTGCTGGGCGCGCCCCACGCTGAGGCCGATGTCGCCAGCGCCTCCGGTGCGCGGCGTCCCCGTGCATTCTGTTGCCTCACTGCACCGACCATGAGCATGGGTCTTGGTGGCTGCTGTGTGCCCGGACACGGCCAGGCGATGTGTGGCTTTTGGCACAGGTGACACGCCGCTGCTGTTTGCGGCGTCCGGTGGGCAGCTGGGAGCCGTGGCTTTGCTGGCCAAGGTGAGATTCGATTTTGGAGATCCGATTTTGGGTTTGGGCAGGTGTCGCCATCCTGCCGCATCAGCTGCGATTCGCTGCGGGCAACATCGTCGGGCGACTCCCCCGCGGTTGCAGAGAAGGATGCCACCCTGTGCCATATGATCCTGGAACATCTGCAGGCCGGCGCGAGCGTGAGCGCACGCAATGCACACGGCATGTCGGCGCTGGGCGTCGCGGCTGCCGGCGGCCACGAGGGTTGCCTCCGCCTGCTGCTGAAGCTGCTAGGCAACGGAGCGGCGACCGCGGGAGCTGACCTGGTGGGTGTCAGGAGTCTCTGGGATCTGAGGTGATCGCTTCTGGGGGGTGAGCCTCTGCTAGAACGGTCTGCGCCTGCTGCTCAAGCTGCTGGGCGCCGGGTAGCGGCGGCAGGCGCCTGACCTGGTGGGGTTCCTTGGCGGAGAGGTTTTCTCGGAGGAAACGTCTGCCGCTTTGCCACATGTCCGCCAGCGCAGGCAGCGGAGGACGCTGGCCACAAGCTCGTATGTGCAGCGCGCAGTCAAGGCGGAGCTGGCTGCAAGGGAGACTGCACAGGCTCTGCGAACATGGGGCTTCTGCCTTTGCAGGTGTCGGCGGCGGATCACAACGGCCACTCGCCGCTGCACGGCGCCGCCGAGGCGGGCAGCGCCCCCTGCCTACAGCTGCTGCTGGAGGCACGCCCCGCACCACTTTTGATACCTCGGTGCCGCCTGTGCCAGCCCCCGGCCTGGTACGGAGGCAAAATATTGGACGGGCATCCCAGACCCTAGACCACGTGCCCCGGGCACGCCGTCAGCGCCTGCAACCACATCGTCTGGCTGCTGTAAGGCGAATTGCAACACCCAAAGCACCGCGCGCGGCTCGGAGTGCGGCTTCACGCTGTCACCAGGTCAGTCGTCACTGGGAATGTCTCCATCTGCAGGCGGGGGCGGACGCCTATGCCAGGAACGCCAAGCAGCAGACGCCCCTGGACGTCGCGAGAGTGCAAGGCAGCCCCGACTGCGTCAGGTGTGCGTCGTGCCGCTCAGCGAGGGTCTGCAGGCAGCCCACGCGACACTAGCTTTGCCTGGGGCGCAGCCTCTTGGCGGCAGGACGCCACTCTGTTATGCTGGGGATGCAGGATGAACCCTGTAGCGCTGCAGTCAATCCGCTCGTCCGCGACTGTTTCGGAGGCATGCATTCTGGGGCCTCTCCCACCCCCCGCCACCGCCGCTCAGGCTGCTGGAGGCGGCGCAGAGGCAGCG
This sequence comes from Deuterostichococcus epilithicus, assembly GCA_033439295.1. Classification (NCBI taxonomy): domain Eukaryota; kingdom Viridiplantae; phylum Chlorophyta; class Trebouxiophyceae; order Prasiolales; family Stichococcaceae; genus Deuterostichococcus; species Deuterostichococcus epilithicus. Next base: position 623,233 of record JAVTLE010000017.1, read on the forward strand.
GGCCGCGGCGGCCGAGGCGCGCGCAGACAGCCTGGCGGCAAACGAGGTTCCGGCGGCCGCAGCGCCCCCCGATGCACGGGCGGCCAGGCGGTCCAAGGCGCAGAAGCGGGCGCCGGGGCGGCAGCTGAAGGCCACGGCGGCGGGCGCGCCCTCATCAGCCAGCGACAGCGAGGATGCTGTCCCTCTGGGCGCACCATGCTCGTCAACCTCACCCACCGACGCGGACGCTGCGCTTGGCTCCGCTCCCAGAGGCGCCTGCGGCGGCGGCAGCGGCCCCGCGCCTCCGGCCAGCGCGGCCAGCGGCAGCGGTGTCAGCGGCGCAGCAGCGGGCGCCGGCGCATCAGAGCATGGCAATTGCAGTGTTGCCGGGGCGACAAGCGGCGCGGAAGACGGCCAGCCGCCGGCAGCGGGCACGACCAGCGGCAGCCCTGCAGCGACCAACGCGACACAGCCTCCTCTCGTCAGCTCCGGTGCGCTTCTGTGTGCTGGCTTCGAGAAGCTTGCTCTGTGCACCACCACGAGCGTGGAGTCGGGGACGAGGATGCTGGAGGTTTTTGGCAAGGTTGTGTGCGTTTTGCCGCAGGGGGGCCTCGCTGCTGCCATAGCAGGCCGGTCGTGAACGCAAACCAGTGTTGAGCTGACGCCACACAGTCCCTGAGGTGCACCTAGATTGTTCATTGCGCAGGGCGCACCAACGACGTACTGCTGGTTGCAGCGGCACCCACAGAGGCTTCAGCGACAGGATGCGGCGCGGCGGCTGACGCAGCCGCAGCAGAGCCAGTGGCAAGCGCCTGGCAGGCTGGCGGACAGACGGCTGACGAACCGGCATGGCAGCAGCCGCGGGGGCGCAGGCAGGGCCGCCAGCGTGCAGAGGCGCCGGCGGCTGCCGCGAGGCAGACGGCGGCGGGCGGCGGTGGAGGCAGCCCTGAACTCGGCCCGGCGACAAGCGCCCGTCCGGCAGGCGCCGGCCGAGCACCGTGGCACTGCGATGGCAGCAGCCAGGCTGTGCAGCCGACAAAGTTGCTGCAGCAGCAACACCCACCGCGGCAGCCTGCCGGCGATGCGGCGCCGCGCCGCACGGCCGGCCAGCCCCGGCGGCGGCAAGCTGTGAAGCGCGGCGACAATCCGGCGCGGCCCGCGGCACCGCCGCGGCTCCGCAGAGGCCGCCGCATCACGCGGCGTCAGCATCCGAAACCAGCACGGGGCAGGGAAGCGCGGCGCTGCGGGCGGCTGTTACGCCCCCGACTGGCTTTGCAGCAGGCGTTTCTGCGCCGTGCTCGGCCGCTGCGCCGGCGGAGCCCGATGCGGCTGCCGGCAGCGTTGCAGCAGGCCGGAGAGGCGGCGCTGCGGCGGCGGGGGCGTCAGCGCCCGCCGCCGCAGAGCCGCTGAGCCGGCCAACAGCGGCGACGGGCGAGTGGCCGTCGCTCAGCGCCGCGGCTGCCATGTCCTGGCAGGAGGTGAAGCTTGCCGTTTATTGCTGTTTATATTATTTATATGCCTTCCTGCGCGCCTGCTGCACCAACAGCCTCCAGGCTGTCACGGAACGAGTCTTGTGCTCTGTGCTCTGTCTCGTGGTCGTGTGCATGACTGTCCCTGTGCCTCGACCAAAACCCTGCTGGATGCAGGAAGCGGAAGCGGCGCTGGCGGAGGCGCACCCAGAGGCGGCGGAGCTGGATGTGGGCATCCGCCACTTGGCGGTGCGTTCAGATTGCCTACCACCCTGAACACAGAGCTTCTGCAGCGCTGTGTGGCGCACCGCATGCGCTGAGCCGGGTCTGCCCTCCGCTTGCAAACCAATGCGGGTGTGTCCCCGTCAAATTGATGGCTGATGCGGGGCCTGAAGCGATAGCAGACCGAGTCCTGTGCGTCTCCCGTCCGCAAGCTGACAATCCGGCGCGGCTGCGAGGCGCAGAAGGGTGTGGTCGTGGCAACTATATCAGGCCGTCAAGTGGAGACTCCGATTCGAATCGCAGGGCGCTGGGCTCCGCCAGCTGAGCATGGCGCAGCTGGATGCGTTGGAGGCGCTGCACCACGCGGGGCTGGCCGCAGTCGCCGGCCGCCGCCTCGAGCTGGTGCGAGCTTTGCCACTGAAGAAGCCAGCACGCCTGTGGCGGCATCTCCGTGGCAGTGCCATGCCTGCGGGGTGCTCACGGTCGTTGTCCGCTGGACACCAGCGGTTGCACGGGCGGGCGGGCATGTGGCAGGTTCTGGCGGCCGAGCGTTCCAGCTGTTTCAAGGGATCCTTATGATCAACTTCACGACTGAAAGAAATATCACCAGACGGTCGGGGAAATACTTGTCGGTCCCCGCAGGTGCGACATCAGGAGGCGCAGCGCCACGTGGAGGCGACACGGCTGGCCGGGGAAATTGCGCTGCAGTGACGTGCGGCTGCCCCTAAAACCCTAAACCTTAGCTGCTAGCGGCGCGGCGGACTCGGTCTGCTCCAGAGGACGGGGTGCACCCGCAGGGCCGCGCCCGGAGCAGACACTCGCCCTCAGGCCCGAAATGGGCGCTGCTGCGGCGGTGATGGCACTGCTCGAAATCCGGATTCTCTCTCCGGCGTTGGCTGCGAGCCTTGCAGCTTGATGCTGGCTCTGTGTGGGTAAGGTTGCCTTGTAGGACATCAGTTCATGTGGTGAGGAGCCCGGCCCGCCGGCAGACATCATGGTGGTGATTGACCTGGCACTTGTGCCTGCTCGTGAATCTGGCCACCACATTGATCCTTCCCATAAAGAACACACATCTTGTTGTACGCTCTCCATAATGTTTTTTGAGTCTTTCCTGAGCAGGCTACCACACGCGACCGACGAGATTTTGCCGAGTATAAAAACCATACCTATTGAATACCTATCCGAATCTGAAATCCCGAGAAGCTGTGCAGGTCAACTGTACAGCCAGGGTGGTGCTTGTAGGAACCACTCTGCGCTGCACAGCTGGTCAGCCCAGAAGAATGGCAAAGACGGACTGCAACCCACCCTGCCCAACATCCGCCATTGTGTACGGATACGAATATTGGCGCCATGTCAAAAATGAGAAGGGAGTTGCGAATGGACACGACCAGACGCGAGCTGTACCTGGGAAACCATGCGAACATCACGAAAGAACCGGAGGAACGCTGCCGCCGGATGTGCGCGACAGAAACAATCGGTGGGTCACATGACCCTGCCGCACGGCATGGCGCCGAGCTTCCTGCACCGGATGTGTGGACGACCAGACTTCGTTGTCTGTGCGCGCCAGGCGTGCGCCTGACGCGCCAGCACCAGCCTGCGCTTCGGGCCCCTTGCTGCGGTGAGGCTCCGGCAGGTTGGCTGAGACAGTGTGTCGACTCTCATGCGCTGGGTTCAAACCCTATAATGGGCCTTAAGGCTTGCTGCGCTTTGGTGGCAGCTCCGTGCCTCCTTCGCCGGAGCCGTCTTCGCCGCTGCCGTCCGCGCCGGCCTGGCCCGGCGGCGCCCCCATCGCCGTCAACGACCGCCGCCGCAGCATGCTGCCACTGGCGGTGCGCAGGTCGGCGCCACCGCCACCGCCGCTGCTGTGCCGCTGGAACCCGCTCAGCCCGCCGCCGGAGCCGAGCCCCAGGCCGCCGCTCGGGCCAGCTCCCAGCGCGGCTCCCAGGCTGCCGCTGCTGCCGGCGCTGCGCAGGCGCACGGCCTCGGCACTGGCGGCTCGCAGCGCGTCGGCGTCGCCGCCGGTGCAGCTGCTCTTGCCGCTGCTGCCCTTGTCGATGCCGCTGGAAGCGTGGCGCAGGTCGCGCGGCCTGGCAAAGGCAGCGACCGGCGACGTGGGCAGGCCCAGCGTCGAACGCGGCGTCAGGCGCGGCGACGCTGTGGACGCCGTTCCGTCTGACACGTTCGAGATGCCCCGCTGCAGCGGCAGCGGCGGCGGGCCGCCGGGGACCGGTCGCGGGTAGCGGGGGGAGGGGCGCTGTGCGGTCAGGCAGACAGAGTCAGTACACGTGCGACCCCAGCCGGCAGGGAAGGGCCATGGCCAGCATGGTGGTCACAGGAAACCCTGCTTGCACCATCGGGCGGCTGTGTCCAGGCGGGCGGGTGCTCTGGCCGGCACCCCCCCTTTTCCCGGACAGCTGGACAGGGCGTGCACTCCTGAAGGGTAAGGCTTCGCACGATGGCGCTGATACGAAGGCCTGCGAGGCAAGGTGTGTACGGTTCCAGGGCGCGAGGGACTGCGGGTTTCTGAAAGGCCCGCACCAGGACTGCGGGCGCGGAAACCGCCTTGATGCCGTCGGCCTCGCCGCCATAGGCCACCCCGCAGTGGCCGGGCGCCCCCATGGCGTCCACTGCGTCCGAGCCGCCGCTGCCGCCGCGGCCGCCCAGCAACAGGCCGCGCCGCGAGCCAGGGCTGCCGCCTCCCCTGGGCGCCGCCGCCGCCTGGCGCGGCGGTGCTGCCATGGTGCCCAGCCTGTGCGGCGTCGCACAGGTGCATCGCATCACAGCTGAGGGACAACGCCTGTTACTGCTCTGCAAGTCAAGTAACTTCGGCAGCCAGATGCAGCCTCGAAGGGGCTGAGTAGGCACGCAGGGGTCTGGCGCTTTGTGGCGGGCCGCGAAGCTGGGGCAGGCAACCTGAAATCAAACTTTATGAAGATTGCAGCCGCACAAAAGCACAAAGTGCCCGAGGCCTCGAGCAGCTGCTCGTGGCAAAGCGGCAGCTTGCAGCAGAGGCAACGGCCCCACATCCGTGCTTCAAACGGATACGCAAGATTACACAGACACAAAATCACACCTGGGGTCCACCCAGGCCTGCTCGCCGGTCAGGTCGTTGACGTACAACACCGCTGGTAGTGCTGGATGTGCCACCGCGCGCCAGCCTGGCGGCAGGCTGACAGCGCCCATGCCAGCCGCGGCAGCGGCCGCAGCGGCTGCCTCAGCTGCACCGGCAGGGTGCTGCAGAGCCGGTAAGTCGCCGCCGCCGCCGTGCGGGCGGCCCAGCGCAGCCGCCAGCACTGGCGCCAGGCTGAGCGGCGTGACGGAAGCTTGCGGCAGGCCTGGCAAGAGCGGCGGCGGCAGCGGCGGCGCCTGGTGCAGCGCCGCCGCCGCCGCCATGGCGGCGAAAGGTGCGGCTATGGGCGGCGGCATGCTGCCAACGCCATGCGCCGCTGGCGGTGCAAAGGGAACAGAGTGCGGCCCGAAATTGCCGGCCAGTGCCGCCTGGCCCTCCGGCACAGTGTGGGCGCGCTGCATCTCGGATCGCGTCGCGAGACGCACTGAGGGCGGCCGCTCCGGAGCGTCAATGCACGGCGCCGGCAACCGCACCTCCTGCACAGGCAGTGAGCCACATGCTGAGGCATCGGGCGGCGGGTGCAGGGCGAGATCGATGGTGAGCGCACGGTGAGCCCTGCGGCCGGCTTGGCGTGAGTAGGTGTTGCATGCGTGGCAAAGAAAGGCGGGCGCGTGGTCGGGAGCTCGCGACTCCAAAGAAGCGACTCGATAGCTGAGCACAACTGGCCAGCCGCACTGCGCCTGGTGCCGCCAGCTGGCCCTCATGAGGCAGCCAGTGCGCACGAGCAGCTGCTGGTGAGCCTCAGCGCTCCCCGTAGAAAATGCGTCGATCAAACAGCCTTGCCAATGCACACCAGTCGGTGACAGCTTCCGAGCCCGCGCACCAGGGCTTTGAGGGCTTCCGACGGGCTGGCAAACTCCAGGAACGCCGAGCCGGCGGCGGCGGCGGACAGCATGCCGGTGGCGCCGCCGGCGGCCTGTGCCTCGGCGCCAACCACGTAGTGCACGCCATCCGGCTTGACGGCCAGCCGACCAAAGCGCTGCCGCAGCTGCAGGCGGAGCAGAGCCCAGGTCGGGGAGCTTGCGGCGGATCCTCAGTGCCCGGACCTACACACAGCAGCATGCCCCCGGCGCGGTCTGTCGCGCGGGCAGCGGCAGGTGGGCGCGCCCGCCTGGGGCATGCCGGTGGCCGCCGACACGTGCGACGACGGGGAACGGGTGAAGACTGACAGGAGAGGGACTGGACGACACCTCAGCAGGGGCGACGCCGCGGACGCGCACTATGCCCTCGCCGCCAAAGCGCAGCGCCAGCGCCTCCCGCATCTCCGCCAGGGTCACCTGTCATAGGACGCCATTGGTTTGCCGCTCTGAAGAGCGGGTTTGGTGCAAGTCTGTCAGAGCAGCGCCTCCCTGCATGTCCGCCAGCGTGACTTGCCGACAGCGGCTGTCGAGTTGGCAAGTCAGCCGACGCAACGCACACGGCCGCCCCTGGGATAATGGCAACGCTGCGTCCAGGCACAAGCCCAAGCCCTCCCGGTCCAGCACCAGCCCATGCGATGGCAGGTTCGATTGCACAGAGGGTTTCGGCTGCATGGAGAGTCTCCCACCTGTTCCAGGCGGACCGAGTGTCTGCTGCTCGTCAGCAGCAGCAGCCGGTGGGCCAGCGGTCAAATGGTCGTTGTGCATGGCAAGGTTCTCCTGGTGGCATTTCTGAGGGAAAGGCCAGCCTTGGGCCCACCTGCTCCAGGCGCACAAAGCGCTTGCTGGCTTCCGGCAGCAGCGGCTGCCGATCGAGCTGCGCCACGGCTCGCGTTGCCTCCTCTGCACCCTCAAACTCCACAAACGCCTGCACCGAACCACGGACCAGACACTGAGGACTCGAAACCCATACAGTACGAGGTTGAGGTGCATGCATCGCCCCCTTCGCACACTCAAACTCCACAGCGCCTGCGGCCGCCAGGTTCCCGCCAGCCATCCGCACCATGGTCGACGCGCCGCAGTTCCAGCACCGGCTGCATCCAGACAGGGACCGACACTCTGCGATGCACTGTCGTCTCTGCCATTGCTCGCCTGGCCTGTACGTGTGGCAGGGCCGTGGTAGCCCACTTGCAGCCCATTAGCGTGCAGACGGAAGCCGCGGAAGAAGGAAGCCAGCTCCTCCTGCCCGGCCTCCGGCGGGAAATTTCGCACCAAGACCGCCGCCGCCTCAGCGCCACCGTCTGCCGCCGCCGCCTGTGGAGAAGATCTGGGAGCTACGGAGGCGGCAGCATGAATCGGAAGCCACGGAGGCGCAGCGTGACGGGCCACAGGCGAAAAGATGTTGAGCACCAGCGCCGCCGCTGGTTTGGTGACGCCGACCGTTACCTGCGCAACTGGCTGTCCAAGAGTGGTCGTCAGGCTGCGCGCCTGATGAACCTGCTGGTAATTGCACCAGCGTGCCATGCCGCCCCGACGCCGGGAGACTTTGGGGCAGCCACCGGCGCCGCCAAGCTACCGGGTGGCTGCTTCCCCATTCCCTGCCTCAGCCCCTGATCAGCTGGTGCAAACAAGATGACTCCAGGAGCCAACCCTTGGACCACCGATGCGTATCGCCAATCCTGCACCCCGCCTGCGACGCCGCGCCGCCCTCTGCGGTGGCCGGGCTCGGTAGCCTGATGTGTTGCTAGGTCGGTGTCCACCTGCTCACATTAGAGAGTTTGTTGCGACAATGGAGGAGCCAGTGTGTGCCCACGTCCCCACCTGCTGCGTTGCATCGAACTCCGCGGCTGCCAGCGCAGTCGCCTGCAGGTCGCCCAGGTCCGAGCCCGAAAGCGCATACACGTGCACGTAGCGCTGCCCAAAGCGCTCGGAAAAGATGGCGCAGTCGCGGCCGACGGCGCGCTGAGCATCGCCTGCCGATGCGAAGCGCACGTACGCCTGTTCGCAGGCAGGTGACAGCAGGGTCTGGTGACTGGCGCAAGCCGGGGATTTTTGCCTCAGACCCTGTGGTGCAAGCGGGGTGCCGCATTGCCGCTTCACACCACCGCCGCTTCACACCACAGCCTGTATCAGGAGTGGAGCCGCAGCCGACATGGCTGCACCCACGAGCTGTGTGCTCTCTGCGCCACGCTCACCCCTCTGAGGTGCGGCCGGCAGCGTGCGACCTGAATAAGATCGGCTGGCTGTGTAGCGTCACACAGCATGCTGCACCTGGGAAACTCCCCTGCCGGATGCAAGAACCAACAACAGCAGCGAGTTCCCACTGTGTCGGTGGTGCGCCCGTGGGCATGCCGCTTCAGTAGGATGACTGCACGGCTGGTCAGGAGACTCGTTGTCATCGCAGGCCTCTCCCAGTGACAAATTAATAGGTCCTCACCGCGCCGGTGGTGCGGCCGTCGGCATGCCGCTTGAACAGAATGGGCGATTGTGCCGCCAGCAGCAGGCCGTCGAAGAAGTTTGCGATGTCCGCCACAGTGACGCGCGCCGGCAGGCCCTTCATGCGCACCCATACCGCCAGCCCGCCGTCGCCGAGGGGATCCGCCGCCTCCTCCATGGTCTGCCTGCGCATTTGCAGCAGATGCACCTGAAGCAATGGCAACACGGCTGCCGGCCGAGCGCGCACGCGTCACAACTCCTTCTGCGACGTTCTTGGCCTCTAAGCAAGCTTCGTGTTTGCACAGCGGGTGGTGCTGCGGCCACACACTGCCGCCAAGCAGACGTGCAGGCATGTGGACGGCGAGGGCCTGCAGCTCGCTCGATCTGGTCAGGCGGCGGACACGACAATCTTGGTCTCGGTAGTGTATCCGTGGCGGACTGTGTGCTGCACGGCTGCTGTGGGACCCATGATCTGACCGAACGCTCCGGAGCTGTCCGACGGCAGGCCGAGCTTGAGCCAGAATTAACGATATACCACGTGGATGCTACTGCAAAAAGCATGTCATGGCTGGTCGGCATTCGTGGACGTCCATTCGGCATGAGCTATTGCTCCGACCGGAAAAATGATCCGACGCCCCATCACTGCCGTGCGCCGGAAGGCCTGACAAGCTCCTACACCTCTCGGAGGCTCTCTTTGCGGCAGAGGAGACCAGGGCACGGCAAAATTATCACCTGTCGTGTTTCGTGAAAGGCGAAGCGAGTGCCGTAACGTGTTGAGCTTCGCCCGAAATTCGCCGCTCAGCACGTCATCTTGCCGATCGGCATCAGTGCGGATGAGACCAAGAACGAACTGAAGCTGCCGCGGCAAGGTCAGGAGCGGGCGGCGGGACGGGGCTGCTGAGAGGTAGCCGGCAAGGCCATGGCTGATGCAGGCCTGGCCAGCCGAATAGGAGCAGATGAACCTGTTTGTGGAGGATCGAATTGCCCCTTTGTGGGCGCTTCGCCGTTGCAAAGCCAGCGTGGAGCCACTACAAAAAGTGGCAAAGGGTTTAGGCTTTCTGTGGCCGACATACAAGTGAAGTCCGGAAAACCCGCGAAAAGGACCAAAATTCTAGATAAATTGTACATATCCCACGTAGATTTCCCTTTCGTGGCTGAAGGGAAAGGACCCGTACACTGACACCTGTCGAACATGCACAGCATTTGAACGCGAGGGACAGGGCGAGGCTTGCTCACAGCGGTGTACGCGACGCAAGTACGCCGCGACCCTGATCCCGATCCCCTGCGTTGACCTTCTGAGGCCCGCACTTCGAGTGTTCATGCTCGGCCGACTCCGCATGAGGGCGTAAGACCGGCTCGCACTGTACGAGGCTCGTAGGGACGATCTCCGTCGTTGCGAGGATATAAAAATGGGCAGAGCAATTTTCAAGAACAACATGTTATAAACCCCCAGATTTTAGAACAGCCATGTCGATGCCGCCCATTCAGTTCTGTAAACCCAGTCACGACGAGGGATGGGATGCAGCAAGGGATGAGGGCGGATGTCCATCATGCGCATTACAGTGTGACGGCTGTTTGCCCTATCAGGGACTACTGCGGCCCTGCTACATTGTTCGGCCAGCGCTGTTCGGCACTTGTACGCTGCCAAAACAAGCTCTCCCAGCTCCCGACAAAAATCGTGCGCGCCGCTGCTGTCTCCCGACAGGCAGCCAGCAGCGACGGCGCGGCTACCGCCACCTGGTGGCGCCTCAGAAAGGTCTTCAGGCAGTGAGGAACTGCAACTCGAATTTCTCCACCAGCTGCTCCAGGATCTTGGGGTCCTCGCGGTCCGCCTGCGGCGCACAATACATCATTCAAAGCCGGGCTTGCGGGCATGTTTAAGGTGGGGCGTCTGTGGCCAGGCCAAGACAAGCGAGGAAGAGTCCGCATCTGGCGCCACGGATGTCTCATCCAGCGTATCTGCCCGTTTGAGGCGGGCTTGCCACCACGGATGGCGCACAGCGCGCGTGCACAGCAGGTTGCTCCATGCTGGCTGACTTCCTCGCCCACTTGCCGCGCGATCACGAACAAAGTCAGGGCGGGCGCCGACAGGTGCATGATTTGTGAAACACTTCGCACCGAGAACAGGAAAGAGGACAGCTGCAGGCCAGTGGCTGCCCACGCCGCCTTGGCAGCGTCCGCATCCTGCGCCTCCCGCAGGCGCTGCAGCGCCGAGGCGATGACCGGCGCCGCGCTGCCGCTGTCCAGGAGGCCCGGGTCCTCACCCTCTGTGTGCGCCAATGCACGAATGCAATTGAGTCAGTTGCTCAGAAAAAGCTCATGGAGAAATGGCGCATCCCTTGGCGCATCATCGGTGCCGAGCTGCCGCGTGCCAGCAACCCCGGGTCCTCGCGACTTGGATAGGGCACAAGATCATGGTTTCCGACACCGGCTCGATCGAACTGGCTCGATTGCAAAGGAGATTTCCAGGGGGTTGGCGTCAGCGCAGCGCACCCGGCTAACAGGAACACTGTTTGCAAGACTTCCGCATACATGGTGGCAGTGCATGCTGGCAGAACGACCTCAGCGCGGAGCTCGGGGCGGGTACCCAAAGTTTGCATTGAGAGGCTGTGGGGCAGCTGAGAGAGAGGCAAGTGCCGGGCAGCCAGTCTACGCACCCTCCTCTGACGGCTCGCCGGCCTGCAGCACGTGCTGCGCCATGGCCTTGAGGTCCACCGCGCCAGCCGCCACCAGGTCGCCAATGAGGCCGCCCACCTGAGACAACACACGACTTGTCGCATCGCTGAGCCAGTATGGACTATGGAACGAGAGTGACAGGCGGCATAGCCTAGGGGTCCGAGTATCGCCGAGCAGGCCGCCCACCTGAAAAATAAGCTTTTTCAATCATGTTGTTGTTACATTGATTAGGAGTTGGGTATTAACGATGATGACACACATATGGAATGGCACCCGTGAGACATCTCAAGAGGTTCGTTGAGATGACCCAGTACTTCTGAAATGCTCAGGTGATGGGCAGTTTTCACAAGAAAGCCCAAGCCAGCGCCCAGGACTGCCCACCAGCTGAGGCGCCTTGGGGGCGTCTATGACGGTGTCTGCAAGGCCGTCCAGCACGCGCCGCAGCCCCCTTTGCAGCGCCTCCCGCGGCAGCAGCGACGGCGTCTCCGCTGCAGGAGCAGATGGTTGCCCTTCAGTGCGAGGCTTCCCAGTCGGGGTACAGCCTGCAAGGCGCTCTGAGCATGCACAGTCGTCCAAGGAGGAGCGAAGCAGGACGCAGCAGGGCGGCGGGCAGCGCAGCGGCGGGCAGCGCAGCGGCGGGGTGGCCTGCGCTGCGGCAGGCAGGCTAGCGACCGCGCCCACGAGCGGCCGGGCGTCGTATCCGGCTCGGCCCTGAGAGCTACACGCAGCCCGGATGGAACCACTGCCCAATGGATCGAGAGAAGGAGGCACACCCGAGTGCAGCGCGACGAACAGGGCGGAGACGGCGGCCCAGTCGGTGCCGCGGGCGTCCAGCGCCTCGGCGAACAGCCGCTCAACAATGGGCGCCAAATCCGGCTTGGCTGCGACCACCTCCTGCGATGCGGAGGTTTGTGAACAGTTTGCAATACTGGAGGTTTGTGCACAGATCGCAAACTGATTGACTTCAGGCGAGTCAAGAGAGCCGCCCCACGATGGGCGCCTGGTCCGGCTCGTGCGTCACCACCTCCCAAGGAGCACACAAGGGCGGCAGCATCCAGTCCACTCGCAGAGTGCGATAAACCCTGCGACGCCTCTCCCTGAAGAAGCCACACCCCGACTGGCCACGGCATCAGCACCGGGACGGACCCCAAAACTTCAAGCAGCTGCTCGTTGAACGACTCGACAACTTCCTTAGCGTCGCGCGCATTGCCAGATATTGACATTCCTGCACCACCACCGACACAGCCCACCTGAACCCCGAGAATCCAGAGAACGCCATACCTTGAACGACTCAACGGCCTCCTTGGCGTTGCGCATCGCCAGGTACTCCTGCACCACTGACTTGCAGCGGTCGCCGGCGGCGGCCTGCTGCTCGGGGGTCGCGGCGGTGGCGGCTGCGGGCGACACCGGCGGCCGACCGCCGCTGCCCGCCGGCGGCAGCGCCGAGGCGTCAACGCCAGAGGCTGTGCGTGGCTTGAGGTCCAGCGGCTTGCGCTGCCTGCGGCTTCCCCCAAAGAGAGATGCTTCAGCAAGTGCAACGTGCGCGAGGACCCTGGAGGCTCCCTGCAGCATAGGTCCATTCACGCTGGGCTGCAGAGCCGAGCCGCTGGGCCACGGCAAGCAGCACACTTGATCCATGGAGCCGTCTGGCTTTCGCACACAACGAGCCTGACGCGTCACGTTCGATGCCGTCCTATCACGGCTGCGCCGCCGCACCTGGGCGGCGAGGCGTCGCGCGGCGGCTGCGCSGCGCCCATGCGGCTGGGCGGSSKCSGCSCGCCGCCGCCGCCGGGCCGCAGCCCGCGCGCAGGTCCCAGGAACTCCTGAGAGGGGGTGCGCGCCATCGCGCGGATGGGCGCGTCGACGCGGTCCATCCCCCGCATGGGACCCACCTCCGTGCGCCTGAAGACAGTACAGGAGCAGTTTAGAGGTTTTGAAAAAAGGATGTGAGAAGCAGGGTCACTTCCCATTCCACCTGTCAGAAGGCGGGGGCCGCGCAGGAGACATGCGGCAGTGCGCTGAGTCTCTGCCGCATGCATGGCACCGGGCTGCGGCGAGTGCGCGCTCGGCTCTGGTGCTTTCCCAGCGCATTTCGCAAAGAGGGCGCAGGCATCGGCGCCGCGGCGAGTGCCGTCGGAGAAAGTGTGAGGCCGGCACAACGCGGCAATGGCACACTCTGATGCCGACCTGCCAGCGCGGCAGGCCGCCGTCCAGGCGGCCGCCGCAAAGAAACGTACAGAATGAATCAGGACTCAGCCACTCACGTGCCGATCTGGCCGCGGGGCGGGCCGCCGTAGTCGGACATGTCCCGCCGGCCGCCGCCGCCGCGGTCGGGCGGCGGCCCCCGGCCGCGCGGCCCCCCGCTGTTGCGCGCGTTCTGCTGCCGTAGCTGCTCCGCCGCCTCTGCGTGCACCTCCGCGATCTTCTTGGGGCCCTCCGCCTTGCGCCGCTCCGTCCAGTTGTTGTACCGCAGCTCCCGCAGGTCCTGTTCGCATGGTTTTGGGAGGATTTGGTGGGGAATCTGATGTGAAGGCGCCCGCCTTGCGCCGTTGCGTCCAGTTGGTGTACCGCAGCTTCCGCAGGTCCTGTTTTTAGGAGTTTTGGGAGGGTTCGGTACAAGTGTTGAAATGCTTCGTGGGCGTCCGCCTGGTGCCGGTTCATCCACTTGTATCATCCAGCCATTTGCACCGCAGCGCCTGCGGGACCTGTTGAGATGTAGGACATCACGATGCAAACCACTGTGTCACACACGCCTGCGCGACCCTGCACAACGCGCATCGCAGCTGCTGGCGTGGCCCTGAAACCCTAAACCCGCAGGCTGTTCGTGACACAAGAATGTGAAGCAACCGCTTTTTACGACCCCTCATGGCGCAGATTGAAGTGAAGTGATGATGCAACACACCCGCATCACAGCCCTCTACACTGCTTTGCGGACCCATGCAATGCAGCTGCCAATACGGTGAAGAAAAAGATTTGCACCCCACCTGCAGCGCAAAGCGGATGCGCGACTCCAACTTCTCAGACTGCGCCAGTGCCGCAATGCGCTTGAAGTACACGTCCATGCGCTCCTTGGCCTGCGCCGTCTGCGCGCGACAGGCAACGGCCGGCCATGAGAGTTCCTCCTGCCGCCCAGGAGATACTGAGCCTGCCACCTCTCAGCACAAAAGCACACAGCTCACAGGCGCCGCCGGGGATGCGGTCGCCTCTCCAGCGGTACCTGCATCCCTCAACGGACGAGCGGAGCACCGCGTCTGCAGTGCGAGCGGACCGATCAGGGGATCAGGGGATAGTTCGAGTTATTCGTACTTAGTATCCCCTGGACCGATGCGTGCCGGCAGTTGAGAGCGGAAATTTCGTGCACGGCGCTCACCTGGGAGTCCTCCAGCGTCTTGCCGATGGTGCGCAGCAGCTTGCACAGGCACTCCACGTCCTCCTGCCGCGGGTTGGAGATCTGCGCATACCAACAGAGGTTCTCACTGAGATTCGGTCGCCAAAAGCATCCAGAGCGCCGCTGCAGCAGCACCGCTGCAATCATCAGCATGAAATAGAGCACAGGCCGGAGAGCGGCACAGCGCCACAAAGCAGGCGAGGGTGCTGTTCGATGACGCTGCTGCACTACATGTGGCTGGCAGCAACGAATGGCCTTGAGCGCGGGGTACTGAGCACTTCCGCTGCAGCCTGGACGGCCGCTGAAAGGACTCGAATTGTTTCAAGAGTGTGATGTAAAAAAAGTAAAGGGGAGAAAGCGCGCCGCACACCTCGCCGAGCAGCTTGACGATGCACTCGTGCATGATGCGCTCCGTGAGCATCTTCTTGATGTACAGCTGGCCAATGAACTGGATGTTGCCCAGCATGCGCTGCCGCGCCTTGTACTCGGCGGCGGCCTCGCGGGCCGCGTCCATCTTCTGCCGCCGCTTTGCCTCCGCCTTTGTCTCTGGCTTCTTCTCTGCCTCGGCGATCTGTTCAAGATACACAATGTTTGGAATCAGAAGCAGGAGATGGACCGCGAATCGGTTTTCTGCCGCCGCTTTGCCTCCGCCCTCGTCTCCGGCTTCTTCTCCGCCTCTGCGATCTGTTTGAACAGAGACTGGCAGCGTCGTGAAATATTGGTCTGAGATTGTGAGCAGGATGCAATCACTTTCTGACTTGGAAATCTGGAAGCAGTAGGGCTCTGGGCTCTGTTGCCGCAGAGCGCCTCACTGTGGCCGCACAGGGGACGGAAGCTCGGCTGCCGGTGAGACAGGAGAAGGCACGTGTCTACGCATCGCGCAGGCTCATGCGGGGCGGCGTGTCGCCTGCTGCCCACGCTGCCGCTCGACCTGAAATGCACCCCGGCTGCCACTGGCGCCGCGTGGATACGGGCACAGCAAGGAGCGGGCCCAGGTCGCCATGGCGGGATGAGGAGCGGTACATGGTACCACGTTCTGAAAGCAAACTTTGACTCGGCAGCAGCACATTCTGGATGCAAGACCGACTCGACGGCACGAAACTCTCCGAGCACTCGCCTCGCCCTCCTCCTTGTCGGCGTCTGGCGGCGAGGCTTTAGAGGTGTCGGCGTCGGCACCGGCGTCCGCCTCGGGCGGGGACTCGTTCTCGGCCGCCTTCTTCGCATCTGCAGCCTCCTCCTCGTCCTCCTCCTCGTCAACCTGCGTTTGATCAGCTCCGACACCTCGGACATGATGACTTTGAAACGGACATGCATGAACCCAGGAAGCAGGAAGCACGTCTCGGAATCGGCCGCCCCCTTCTCGTCCACCTCCTCGTCAACATGCACTGGGCTGAGCCCAGATTGTCGAACTCATTTTGGGGTTCCAGACAAGCACGGGATCAGCAGATGAAGCCACAGCATGCGGGCGGGCGCAGGCCTGAGGTTTGAGCGTGCAGATGTGCGAGGCGAGACGCTCGAGCATGAGTACTATTTGCCCGGTGCTGGCAACCATGCGCGACCCGGCCCGGCGGCCTGTCGGGGGCGGGACGACCTGGCAGGGAGAGTCGAGCCAGGTGCACAAGGGGAGGAGACAATGAAGCGGGGCACCTCGCCGGCGGCGACCTTGGCAGCGGCTGCCTTCTCGCGCGCGTCGACGGCTGCCATGGCCTGGTCTCCCGCCTCGAACTCCTCCTGGCACTTGTTCAGCAGCACCCTGCGCAACAAAAGTAGCAGGGTTTGCTCAGAAGAGTACGCAACAAAAGGACAGGGTTTACTGTCCTTCACTGTATGATTCCCATCGAGCGAGTCGGCGCCGCCAGCCTGACACGTGAGAGGGCCCGGACGAATGGCCAGGCCCCGTACCCTCCTTCTCCCTTGTTCAGCAGCCAGTGCGCCATGTCACATCAGACAACAGCCAGCAGAGCGCAGTCTCTGGGCCAGGAGTTCGGTTCCTCCCCTGCATTGCGGTTGCCATCCAAGTGAAATTCTCCTCTGCCAGCCGCCGTGCAGCGGCGCCCAGCGCTGATTAAGGGTCGCGGTGGTTGTATTGATGGAGTATAGCGGATTTTCTCCCCGGAACTCGCCGAGGAAATTTGATGGGTCGCAAATATCAGCGGCACGCGCACCGGCGGAAGGTAATGGACAACTTCTTCGGCGGCTGGCCGTCCTCGGGCGCGGGAGTGTCCGGGTCCTCGAAAGCTGGCAGCTTGGCGCTCAACCGAACGCACAGCTCCGCATACAGCTCCGTGAAGGTGACCTCCGTCAGCGCCTTGTCGAAGATCTGCGGCCCAGAAGCGATTGTATGGTCAGATTGGCATGGTGTTAACCCCTGCATGTAGGACCTCCGGCGGCGCCTTGGCAAGATCTGCACAAGTCACACACTGCTCCCTCAACGAGTGCGTTTCCAAAGCATGGCGGGGCCCAAGGGGCATATCAGGGTAGGCCCCGTCAGCGCCCTGTGGAAGATCTGCGGCGCAACAGCGCTTGCACAATCGATTGGCATGGATAGCAAGGTGCAGAAGTGACCGGTAGAACACATCAGTGGAGGCAGCGCAGGAGAGGCATGTGCCGCTACGCCAGGGCCAACCCCGGCCGCGCGCCAACACGCAACTGCGCTGCCCCCAGACCAGCAGGCGAATGACAACCAGCCCCCTGCAATTCCTTCTATGAACGCGCTGCAGCTGATGCACAGCTGCGCCCAGTCGACGAAGGGCACGCAGGGGTCCCAGGGGCGGGCAACGCCAACGGCAGGAGACTGGCCAGAATGCATGCAGCAAGGTGCTGCGGCAAGGTGAAGCGAGCCGCGGCCGGTCGATGAGGCCGTGCAGGGTTCTTGGGGCGGCGGTGCCGTGGCTGCAGACTGATAGTGGGTGCTGCGGCAAGGAAAGTGAAACATTGAGAGTGAGTCGCACCCGGTCGATGAGGCCGCGCAGGGTTTTAGGGGCGGCAACGCCCACGTCCAGCAGCTTGGCCAGGATGCGCTCGAAGTTGTCAGGCGTCAGCTTGTTCAGCTGCCCGTTGAACGCCTTCTGCTTCTTCTCCTCCTCGGGGTCGTCCGTCCGCGTCGCCCCGATCTGCAGGCGTGAGGACACTCCAAAACTGTATTGCCAGCAGACTCGGATCGGCGCCGTTGCCTGCTGCCCGCATCAAACACCCTGCTCTGCTGCGCATCTCCTCCTCCTGCACTCGGTCGGGGCGACTCCACATGGATATGGAACAAACCCTCGTGCAAAACGTTCAACCCCCACCTTGAAGCTGTTCTCCGTCTTGTGGAGCTGGATGCTGGAGAGGCTGCCACCGGGCGGCGGCGGCGCCGCCATGGTGCCGCGGGCCCAGACATCCGCCTGGACGCCGCCGGGCCGCCCGCTGCCCTGGCGGCCCATGCCCGGCGGGCCCGGTGGCCCGCCGCGCTGCGGGCCCCCTGTGGTCGCGGCGGCGCATGCGCGTCAGCATCGCCACCCCGTGACATGCACGCACATGCCGCGGAGATGAACCAGCGTGCACACAGCTGGACGCTCCTCACACTGGCCACTCCAGGTCGACACTCGAGCAGGTGGGCTACATGCTCGGCAGTCCAGGCGGAGGCGTGTCTCAGACGCCCCGGAGCCAGAGCCCGCGACGGGCCCCCGAGCCGGGGCCCTGGCTCGAGGCTGCGAGGGCGGTGAAGGCAGAACGGCGCACCAAAGCCGCCACCAGGCCCGCCCTGCATGCCGCCGGGCAGCGGCTGGTGGCCCCACTTGGGGCCGGCGCCCTCTGGCAGCATCTGGGAGCCGCGCCGCCTGTCGTCGCCGGGGCCGCCGGGCGGGCCTGTGGGCGGGCAAATCGACGAGCTTCAACACGAGCGAGCACCGGACCAGGATGTGTGCAGTCAAGAGGCGTCAGACAGAAGGCATCAGACACAAGTCAGGGGTGAAAGAAGCGTTCTGTCGGCGGCGCTGGAGCTCCGACCGCCGCTGGCCACTGGCTATGGAGGCCCAATGCAGAGCTGCCCAATCAGCGGAGCGACGCCACTGGGGAGGGTTTAGCATGCGCGGCCCGCCCCGGGCTGGAGCCGCAACATTGCGGGACGCACCAGGGCGGCCCATCATGCCTGGCGGGCCCATGCTGCCGCGGGGTCCGAAGTCGCCCTGCTGCATGCTGCCGCGACGGTCGAAGCCGCCGCCGCCGCCGCCGTGAGAGCCGCCCGGCCCGCCAGCCATGGCGCCCTGAAATCAGACACCATCAATTCAGGACACAATACGCTAGGACGCCAAACAGCTCAGCCTCAGGCTAATAGGAAACATTTTGTTCGCACCGGAGCGGCAGCCCCTCGACAATCGCTTTTGATGGTCCTCACTGGCCGGCAAGCATCAGCATGTGTTGCAGCAGGACATACGAAAATGAACGGCCATAAAACAGTGTGCGACAGGCAAAGCTGTACATGTTGCTGCTGATGCACCGGGGAGCAGACTGGCGCCTGGCCTCAGGCTAATAGGAAACATTTTGTTCACACCGAGGCGGCAGCCCCTAGACAATCGCTTTTGATGGTCTTCATAGGCCGGCAGCAATGGCACATTATCAGAGTAAAGCGAAACGAAATTCTTCAGTTGTGAATCGCTTGCAGATTTGCAATGTGGCGCTATGCATGAAGCTGCAGTGGGGAAACTATTCGTGGCCTGGCCTCAGGCTAATAGGAAACATTTTGTTCTCAACGAGGCTTCAGCCCCTCGACAATCGCTTTTGATGGTCTTCATCGGCCAAATTTGACAAGTGTGCTGTGCCTATGCCCGAGATGCATATCATAAACGTCATACCGGGCCGCTGCATGGCGCCACACGCACACGGGCTAGAGGCGCAAGGGCGGCATTCCAGGCAGAAACTCGTTTCTGTTGCAGACACGTTGAGCCTGCTTCGCACACTGACTGGGGGAAGGATTGGGAGGGGGGCCGCCGCAGCAGGTGTAAGGACCTCAACCCAATGACATTCAGAAACCGTACCTCACGCTGGCCAGGGCCGAAGCGGAAGTCCGAGTGGAACTCCAGCCCAGTCGGCTCTGCGGAGTGGTGCGCCTGCTGGCTCAGCAGCCAGTCCCGCGTGTACCTGCGGGTGAACGAACTTGGAAGGATGAGTGACAGAGTTGATCGGCAATATGGTACGAGGGGCACAGGGCGTAGGCCTGTGGTGTGTCTGCTGGCTCAGCAGCCGGTTGTGTGTGCACCTGCAGAAGGGAATGTGCATCAGCAGGAGGTGCGGCGGTCGGCAGTGCAAGCAGCACATGTCTTGAGAGTGCAAACGTCTCCACGGCGTGGAGCGCCACAGCCGGCTGTCCCGCATGTACCTGTGCGAAGCTGGCAACAGTGTCCGAGCCTCGATGAGTGCATTTGCAAGGGTCGCAGGGCAGCCTGGCAGCCTGATGGCTGCAAGCTTGTCGATCAAGACCTCCAGGCGACAGACTGCATCTTGATCCAAGTCTGCAGGACACAGGTCATGCATGATGTCGGGCTGGCTGCCATGAATTGGGATTCAGTGTTTCAAGGCAGCAGCAGTGGCGGCGGCGGCGCTCATCTTTCAATTTATGGAGGTAAGCGCCGTATCTTGCCGTCAAAGGGGGGCACCAACATTCAGCACCTTTGTATACGGCATCTGTCTGCAGAACCGAGTCAATAGCAAGCACACCGCATCTTGCCGTCGGGGGAGGCTCCGCCGTCGGCACCGCTGTCGGCGTCGCGGCTCGCCAACTTGGCAGTCGCGCTGCGCAGCGCTGCCAGCGGCGCGTCACTGGCGTCCTCCCAGTCCTCAACCGCTGAAGACGTCTCGCGGCTCAGGCCACCCTGCAGCACGGCGGGAAGCTCGCCATCATGAACGTAGCGCTCGCGAGAACTAGCTTCATGCCAGCTGGAGGCTTCCTGCAGGGCTCCAATGCCTCAACGTGTCTCAATACACTGCAAGCTCTGATACAAGTCTGGAGTGGATCCTTCCAGGCTCTCTGCAGCCAGGCGTCTCAGCGGCAAATACAGCAGCAGTGTCATACAGCAACGTCGCTGCCAGCAGCTCAACTGCCAGGTCAGTGTCGCGGGACCTTGCGAGCAACTCACAATGGGG
This sequence comes from Deuterostichococcus epilithicus, assembly GCA_033439295.1. Taxonomy (NCBI): domain Eukaryota; kingdom Viridiplantae; phylum Chlorophyta; class Trebouxiophyceae; order Prasiolales; family Stichococcaceae; genus Deuterostichococcus; species Deuterostichococcus epilithicus. Next base: position 643,510 of record JAVTLE010000017.1, read on the forward strand.
TGGCTGGCGATGGATGGACGCGAGGTCAGGGGGGCCGGCCGGAGGCGCGGCTCTGCGGGCGCAGGCGCCGTTTCTGCCGCTTCCTCCTTCTCCTTCGGCGCCGTGTACGCATCCATCATATCGCCGGTGCCCTGCAGTGAAATGTTGTGCGGGTCAAGGAATCAAAGGTGTGCAACCTTCCCATCGGGGACTTCTGCAAAGGAATGACGCAGGTCGGTACGGTGCATCGTGTCTGGTCTGCCATGTCGACAGGCGCCAAGTGCGGGCCGGGGTGCCAGCCCCGCGGGGGGGCAGCGGCGGCTGGCCAGGGCGCAAGCGTGCACACCCGCAGGTCCACCACGGAGCAGAAGCGCAGCAGGGCAGCAGTGGGTGGCAGCCGGTCTCCCCTCAAGCAGCGTCCTCCTCCCAGTTGGCAGGTTTTGGTTTGGGTTTGGGTTTAGGGGTTGAGCTTTGGGGGGCGCACCTTCTCCTCGGCCCGCGCCATGGCCGCCTTGCGCTTGGCCTTGGCGCTGAGGGCGGGCGCCGCGGTGCCGCCGTCGGCCTCCTGCAGCAGAGGGGGTGCAGAGGCTGGGCGGAGCATGTCATCACACAACTGGGGTCGGCGAGTCGTGTGCCATTCCGGATCTCCTGGTCCGGAAGCAGGGCAGAGCGGCGGCGCCCTTCGGTCGCCGATTGCTGCGAGCTGTCAGGACCAGCTGCGGGCAAGCCAGCTGCGCCACACCCTGCTACCCCACCAGCTGCCGCTGGCTGGCACGGCTGCAGCGCGGCGTGGCGTGCGGTGCACGCCGCTCATGGCGACAGGCCTCATCAGGCCCGAGCCAGGAAATTCAGGCGACGCCGCGAAGTCAGCGGGCCTACCTTGCCGGGGTGCGCCTCGCCGGTCGCCGCGGCCAGCTCGGCGTCCAGCGACGGCGCCGCCGCGGGGCCCTCAGCGGCGGCCTTTGCCAGGCTCGCCTCCTGCGCCGCCTCCGCTTCGGCCGCCGAATCCCTGGCCATGGCCGCGGCCGCGTCCTGGTCTGCCCCCGCGCGGTCTGCTGCCGCCCTGTCGGCCGCCGCCTTGTCTGCCGCCTCCTTGTCGGCCGCCGCCTTGTCAGCCGCGGCCTTGTCCGCCGCAGCCTTGTCGGCAGCCGCCTTGTCAGCCGCGGCCTTGTCCGCCGCAGCCTTGTCGGCAGCCATCTTGTCAGAGGCGGCCTTGTCGGCTGCCTGTGACGCCGCCTTGTCTGCCGCCGCTTTGTCTGCCGCCTCTGACGCAGCCTTGTCTGCCGCCGCTTTGTCGGTCGCCGCCTTGTCAGCTGCTACCGTGTCGGCGGCTGCCTTGTCGGCTGCGGACTTGTCTGCCTGTTGCATGTGCCAGTGCAGCTGTCAGAAATTTGCCCCACTGCCACCAGTCTGAAGGCAGCAGGCGTCGCGACCTCTGCCCAGAAAAGGGATATCGATTGTCGCAGCTTCAATCCGGCTGCCTCAGAGTGGCAGCACGAAGTGTGCACCACCAACAGTGGGGATGTTTCGTCGCATGTCTGGCGGCCAACAGGTGTGCTGACAGGCCGCTTTCAATCGACGAGGGGCAGGCCTGGCAATGCAAGCCGTGCCCCTGTGTGGTTTGCTGTGCCATACTGAGTAAACCTAGCAGCGCATGTCGAGCGCGCTCGGAGAGTAAGCAGGCGTGTGCGTCTCAGCTGTGAGACCTCTGACCACTGCGAGCCGTCCTGGTGGATCCAAGCATCAGATTCTTTCGATGTCTGCATCATCTCGACATCACGGCGCTGGCGCTAAATCAGTCATACAATCAGACGTGAGCAACTTCCCGCACCTTGGCCTGGGTCTCCTCGTCTGCCTTGCGTTTGGCGGCCGCTGCGGCCTCTGCCTTCTTGGCGGCTTCCGCCTCAGCCGCGTCACGCTCCGCCTGTGTTCACGTTTGCAGCAGCAGTGGTTAGCCAACCGGGGACGCCCGGCTGGGGACACAAAATGGAGACCTGCCGACGGTGTGCATGCTTTGACAGACACAGCGTGCCAGAGCCGCTGGTCGAAGGCGCCCAGGGTGGACAGCAACGCGGTGTTGCTGTCGTTCCACATGACCGATTGGCGGCTAGGACACATATGGCGGTTGAATCTGGTGCATTGACGCTTTGTAAGGCTAAGTGAAGTTGGCGGGTGTAATCTCTATCTATGTATCACCTTTACCTTGGCCTCGGCTTCGGTCCTAGCGGCGGTATCTGCCTTCGCCTTCGCAGCGGCGTCGTCCGACCGCTTCTTGGCCGCGGCGTCATCCGCTTGCTGCTTGGCGGCCGCTGCATCAGGCTGTGCACCACAGGAACGACATCTGAGGGTTCGGAACCAGCATCGTCCCATGCTTTAGACAGGTGTGAAGGTTGCATGCCAAGGAGTCAGCAGAATACTGGATGCCATAAGTGGGCAGGCCAGAGACAGCCGGGTCGACAGAACAGCGGTCAAATATTCATTCGCCTGGTCGTTCGCTTGATCGTTCACTACGAACAGAAGTACAGAGTTGGCACCAGAAACGGGTCAGGATCGACACCTGCGTAGGCTTGGGCGGCTCGGCGGCGGAGGCCGCCAGGCGCTGCGCCATGGTCTGCTGGCCTGCGGCCGGCGCCGCGGGAGGCTGCTGCGGCTGCGGGGCTGTGCCAGACGCTGGCGCGGCGGTCGGCTGCAGGGCAGCCGACTTGGCCGTGCTGGGGCCGCCAGCCTGCGTGCAAATAAAGATCAGCCTCGGGCACAGGCTTGCAGGAGATGAGTGATGCGTGTCTGTGCCGGTTAGCAGACTCTGCATGCATGTGTGACGTAGGATAGTCTCCAGGATGCAAGACCAACAGCGCAGAACCCCTCAGGACAGCTTGCATGCCGCCTGGCTGCAAACGGCATTGCTGACAACCGAGTCCTGCTTCCACTATGATTTGCTCCAGGGCTGCACCGGCTGCGAGGCGCCAGGCGGCGCGACGATGGCGATTGGCCGCCGCTCGGGCGGTGGCGGCGCCCGCTGCTGCTGCTGTGGCTGCTKCCCTGGCGCCGGCGCGCCGCCAGAGGAGGAAGCCGAGTCGGCGCGGCTGGGCGCCGAGCCGGAGCGGCCGCCGAGGCCAGGCGGGGCGTCCAGCGCCGCACTTTTGTTCAGCTGCGCCTCCTGTGGCGAGCGACACACGTGCAACGATGGGTATAGGGGCAACGACGAGCCGGCGACCGCAACAGATGCATTGTGAGTGTAGGGGCGAAGACGAGCTGGCAACAAGCTGGGGGTCTTTGCGCCGGACGCGGACGACAGTGCTTGAAGGAGCACGGTGACAGCGCCTAGCCGCTGCTTGCAGCACAGCAGCATGCAAGGCGGCTCCAGGGGCCTCGGGTGAACGGGCCTGAGCATCACCGCGGCGGGCAGACTGCAATGCTGCGTTGGCACTCCGCCTTTTCTGAGCCCTGCGGCTTTGGTACCACATGTGGGATTTAAGTCTTGCCCACCTTGGCGGCGGACGCCTTGCGCGCCTCCTCCAGGTCGACGGCGGAACCCGTCTCAGGGTTTACCAGCTTGAGCACCTTGCGCTGCCGGGGCGGCACCGCCACCGCCGCCCGCTGCTGCCCGCCGCCGGGCTGCTGGGGCTGCTGCTGCTGCTGCTGTGGCCCGCTCCCCGCCGCGCCGCTGGCCGGCTGCTGCACGTGCGGCGGCTGCTGCTGCTGTGGCTGCTGCGKCTGSTGGCCGCCGCCGCGGCCGCCGGCGGAGGGCGCCCGCAGCGCGCGCGGCTGCTGCGGGGAGGGCGGTCCATGCTGCATGCCGCCCGGCTGCGAGCCATGTGGGCCGCCATAGCTCTGCGGCAGATGGAGCATTGGCGGTCAGAATCAGAATCGCAGTACATGGCTGCGGTCCACGTCTGGCCTTGGTTGCAGTTCACCGGCAGCTCTCCAATGATCAAGTACTGGTCCACCAGCATGAGTCAACTACATTTCAAGCCCTCAAGAACCCGACGCTCATCTGGTTTCTGCCAACAACAGCAGTATTTGACAACCTGAGGCCGCCCCGGCGTAGAACAGTGATCTGATCGGAAGAGGCAATTGGGAGCAGCTGACAAACGGCATCGAAAAACCGACACAACTCAGAGACATACCCCCTGCCGCTGATGGCCGGGGTGCTGCTGCGGCCCCGGGTGCTGCTGCGGCCCCGGGTGCTGCTGGCTGCCGTAGGGGCCCTGCGGGCCACCCTGGCCGGGGTGTAGCCCCGGCGGCATCTGCATGCAGGCGTCGCGAATGAGTCAAACATTTCCGATTAAAAAAGGTTCTGGTGGGGAGTGTGGGGTTGCATGAGCGGAACAAATTACTAAGACAACAATGTGACAACGGAACATGCTTGACAATATCGCAATCTTGCCAAAATGCTGGAAATCGAATCAAGGTTGAGAGGTGGCCACCTGCATGTACGAGGGCGCCTGCCCGGCATACATCTGCGGCGGGAAGTAAAAGCCGCCGGGCGGTGGGTAAAAGGCGCCCTGCGGCGTGACCAGCATCCCCTGCGGCGTCATGTATGACCCCTGCGGCATCTGCGCAGCAGGACACGGGAAGATTACATGAGCCGATGGGAACGAGGTGCTGCAAGCTGTTGCTCCCATGTCTCTTGCTGGAAGCCCGAGCTGCGGCTGCTGAGCCGAGGTCTCATGGCAGGATCAGCGTGCCTGCGAGCCACGGTCAAGTGTTGGCGTGTGCACGCATGGCTTGGCCATGTGGCTGCGGACGTGGACACGAATGCTATTTACACAGGAGCGGGCAGCTCTTGACTGAAAAGCGAGAGGCCAGGTGTAGCACCTGCTGCTGCAGGCCGGGCGGCAGGCCCATGCTGCCGGACGGCATGCTCGGGTGCATCTGCTGCATGGGGTTGCCCTGGTGCTGCTGGCCGCTCTTGCTGCGCGCGTGGCCGCCGCCGCCGCCCCCCTGCGGCGGCCGCGGCACGCCCTGCCCGCTGCCGTGCGAAGACGTTCGCCCGTGGCCTGGCTGCTGCCCCGGGTGCTGCTGCTGCTGCTGCGGGCCGCCTGCCGGGCCGCCATGCGACGCCCCCTGCGGCTTCGGCCCCTGCGACCCMGGGCCGCCCGGCGGCCGCGGCGGGGCGCCCTCGCCCGCTGGGGGCGGCGGCGGCCGGCTGCCGGGCGCGCCCGGCGGCTGGTTGAGCGGCGGCGGCCGCATGATGCGCGGCTGCTGCGGCTGCGACGSSCGMKSTKCCGCCGTTGGCGGCCGCGCCGCCGGTGGGCTGCTGCGCCGGGGCAGGGGGCCCCTGCACAGGTAGACGTGACAGCTCGATTCGTGTGCATGATAAGAGCTATTTCGCCTGTCGGATGCTCTGCAGGACGACAAGATTGATCATTGCAGATTGGCGCAGACACCAGAGCGGCACACATGTTGTGGATGTCAGGGATGCTAACGCCGGCACCTCGTCCTCAGCGCCCGGAATGTATGAGCCGAACTGCACAGGGCCAGCCGGCTGCTTCGGCGCGCCTGCAGAGGCAGCTGATACTGCTCAGCATGGTGATCGGACACCTGTGGTTTGGGGAAACTCAAGGCACCTGAGGCTCAAGTCAGACTCCCGGACATTCCGATGCGGTGTGTGCAGAAGGGATTCGACTCGCCTTTGGGCAGGGTCACGCCCTGTGGCACCGAGACACCTGGCGGCGTTTGTGTCTTTACGGATGCCTGGCTTCCGGCCACACCGTTTGCTGCTGCAGCTGCAAACGACGCGCGAGGGGGTCCTGCAGGGTTTCAGAAAGCATCTGATACCGAAGAAGCATGTGCGGGAGTGCGTGCAGGCTGCGGTGCAGACCCTAAGGATGCCTGCTGCAAGCCACTTGCTCGCCTGAGGAGGGCGGTGCAGCGGACGGGGCATCGCTGCCCGCAGGCGACGGCTCGCTCGGCTTGCTAGCAACCCCGCCGCCGCCCGAGGCGATGGCCTCCTTGTTCACACTGCATGCACCCAGCCAAGACGCTTCAGTCATCCGTCGGCTGGCAAGGGGCCGCCTGGCTACGGGGCTGCGTGAATCGGCTATCTCTGCAGCCTGGAACGCAAAGCGATCACGTAGCACACGCTTGGTCTGAAGCTGGCGAGCCTCCAGGGGCAACCGTGCATGGTCCAGCCCAGGGCACATGTCGCAGCCGCAACAGCGGCCGGGGTTGCGTGTTGATCATGCTCACTTTTGGCTGGGTGCGTTTGGGCCGCTGCTACTGCCACGACCGCTGGCAAGGCCTGAACCGCGTCCAGTAGCCTGACTGGAGCCGCCAGGTGCTGTACTCATCTCCTTCGATACCCGCTGGACCTTGCAGCTCCCCGAAGGGAGCCCAAGCGCAAGCGCTCGCTGTTGGGAGTCCGTCTGCTGGCTGTATCGCTGCTTTAGGGGTTGCTGAGAGGTTAATTCGGGAAGAATGCTGCGTCGGTCGAGCCCAGGTGCCCATGGCTCCAGTGGCGTGGACTGCTTCCTGGCTTCCATAGACGACGATTCCCATTCAGCTCCAGCCAATATGTCGCAGCGACAGGAGCATGTTCTGCAGCAATGTGCTTCTACATCAGTCTTTGCAGTGGCATCGACAAAATCAAGCGATGCACGCTGCCACTGAAGCCAGAATTCTAGTGTCTTGCCGCTGCCGCCGCCACCTCCACACAGCGCTGTGGTCCAGCTCTTGCCGCTGTCCCACGATGTTCCGCGTCAACATAGGCACTCCCTCACAATGTCTCGGTACCTTCAGGATCTGCCGGCCATGGGTGCGTTGAGATTGCCGGTCGCTTCCGCTGCAGCCATAGACACCTATGCCCATGCGGCCGCGTCAAATCGTGGCGATGCCCGCGACGTGCGGCGCGATCAGGCTCTGCCCTGGCACCTCGAAATCCGGCTCCGTGTCCACCTGCGTCACCACAATGATTTCGGTTACCAGTTACGTCGTTCCGAGAGTAATAATTCAGCAGTGTACTTCTCAAGAATTGCCAGTTCGCGACACTGCTGCAATCCATGGCACCGCCCGCCGCTCCTGTGCCAGCTTACCCGGCTGAAGAGGCTGCTGGTGCGCAGCAACGCGCCAGTGTCGCGTGTCAGGTGGCAGTTGTCTGAAGCCAGGCGCTGCAGCGGGTCCAGCAGCCGCTGCAACATGAGGCGCAAGAGCGTCATCAGCGGCTGCAGGTGAGAGGCGGTCTTGCAATCCGGAACCTGCCTGTTGGGTAGGTGACTCGGCCAAGGATGGCCTTGTCTATTCAGCAAACGGACATTGCTACATCAGGCATGCTCAGGTTTCACCACTGCAGCCCACACTGCAGGCGCCTGCAGGTTTCTGAACTGGAATGCTGGCGCTCCCCTTCATGGCGCAGCTGCGGAAAAGGGCGCAAAACCTGCTGCAGGCGCAGGCACCAGTTCTGCGGCGACGCCAGAACGTGCTCGATGTACAAGAAGCGGCCGCCGGGGCGCAGCACCCGCGCCGCCTCGCGCAGCGCCGCCTGAACGTCCAGCACCGAGCACAGCACCTGCATCAGGCAGCGGAGGGTGCACCGCCAGTCTCTGCAACTTGGTCCAGAACGTTTCGTCGTCTGCAATCGGTGCGGCCTTGCGCCGCGGGCTTGATCACCTGCCACAGCCGCGGAGACGGCAAAGCTGCGTCGAAGCACAGGTCTGGTTTCCAGCAGCCTGGGACTGGAGAGCCCTCTAGCGGCCGGGTTCACAACCATGGCCGCGGCTCACCAGGGTGCAGACGACCAGGTCGAACGAGGCATCCTCGAGCGGCAGCGCCCAAAGATGAAGTACCAGTCTCTATCCGAAGTCTTCGGGAGCTTTGCAGGGTTGGGGTTTGGGGCATCATCTAAGGTTTGGGCATCTTCCAAGGGTGCACACGACCAAAGGCCGATGCGGCCTCCTGGAGCAGCAGCGCCTCAACTTCTTCCCGTGACCAGACGCAGCCTGTCGGACTACACAGCTTCAGAGGCTGGAGGGCTCACCAGGGTGCACACGACCAGGTCGAACGAGGCATCCTCGAGCGGCAGCGCCTGGATGTCGCCAGTGACTAATTTCAGTCTGCGGGGCGCCAGGCCGGCTTTTGCCGCCGACTCCCGTGCGTACTGCGCCATCTCCGTGTTCACGTCGACGCCCGTCACGTGCACGCCCTGCGCCGGGCAGGAACATTCGGCAAAGCTTCATGCCTTATTTTCAGGCTGTGGCCGCCGCTGCCTCCTCCGTGGTCACGACGACCCCCATCCTGTGTATGTCCTGCGCCGGACAGAGAACAACTGCAAGCCGGGTTCGGACCAGAACAACTGCAAGCCGGCAACACAGCCTTCTGGGCGCAGCGGCCGTCTTTGAGCACATCTGCGGACTGAACTGACAACTTTCGTTGCACAGGTGCTGCTAGAGTGCTCGAGCAAGTGCGAGCGCCTCCCCATTGCCTCATTCCAACATCAACGACATATATGCAGTTGACAAGCAGAGGGACGAGAGATCCTGATATATTCGGATAGCAGCTTGCCTGCTGTCCGGCATAGTATTGCAGATTTGGGCCCGTGCCCATGCCGAGCTCTAGAACCCGTGCGCCCGGCGCGACTGCCGCGGAAAACAGTCGCCGCTTGAGGGGCGCAATCTCCGCCTCATACGGCTGCATCGCCGTCGCCATGCCAAACGCAAAGTATCTGCCGAGGAGCAACATGGGCGAGGATTGACCAGCACTTGTTCTGTCAAGGCCACATATTTTACCTGTCGAAGCTATCATTTGTCACCATGCTGGCGCTTGCAGTGCAGCTCCGCAGCAGGAGGTTCGGCATCTAATCTGCAGCACACATCGGACACCCAGTCACCTGTCATACCAGCCCCAGCGACCGGGCCAGGGACCCCGAACTGCATCGGGACCGGCGCGGGCGTCTCTGCCGCCGCAGGCGCCGCAGCAGAAGACCCCTGCCGCTGTGCCTGCGGGGTGTGTGTTGCGAGTCACATGTCATTGTCGCCCCGCTGGGCAGGCAAGCGGCCGCCGTAAGAACATCAAGCAGGTGCTCTGCTATCTGCAAGCTCCCGAACATCCACTAGATCACCTTTGAGCACTGTGCGTCTGGAACGGGCACTGATCAGTGGCTGGTCGGGTGGGCTGTCTGTGGCTGAGCAGCGATGTGCGGTGAGCTGATAGCTGCGCCGCGACACATGCTGCACGTATCGAAGCTGATCCGAAGCAGCTGCTGCGAGCTGTGATGCGTTCAGCGGTTCTGATGCCGTGTGCTTGCGCAGCATTAAATGTGTGCCGCTGCCACTCAGCGCGCACTGCCGCAGCATTGAAAGTGGAGATGCCTTAACGATTCAAGGTCGCTGCAGCTCCTCTATGTTGCGTTGGATCGCACGCCGGACTGGGGTGTATCTGCCGCGGCTGCACTGGTGGTCAGATCATGCACCCGGCGCGCAGACTGCGGACCACTATAAGCAAAACTCGCACTGCTCTGCGACTGCCGTGGGCAGAGGGAGGTTGTGCAGATGCAGATGCTGCGAGAGATGAGTATGCTGCTGGAAAACATGCATCTGACGTGAATTTGCAACATGATGATGCAACCTTGTGCAGCACGCACGGCATGCATGCAGGGTTTGACTCCGGTGTCGGAGCGTGCTTTGCTCGCTGCCAACCCGCCGATCTGACTTGCATTCTCACCAGCGTCATCACCGGCAGGCACGGAACAACAGCTTGAGCTATGCAGACCCTGAATAGCAGGCCATGCACACCGGATCGCCTCGGCGCCAGACACCAAGCTCGCGGCCGGACAGATCCGCAGAGAGCCTTCAGCAGTCATCATGGGAAGTCTGGTTCCAGCCTCACCAGCAAGGTGAGGCATTGCGGCTAGATCGCATGCTCGCGGGGCACTGCACGCGAGGCCGATCTGACTCACCATGTGCGCAGGTGGCCCTCCCCTTCTTCTTCTTCTTGGCACCGCAGGCAGTGCAACAGCGTAGTCGATGGCTCATTCGTCCGGTAGTGCGGACACGCGCGGGTGGCAGCGATACACCGGCGCCCGTCTCCAGCTTTGGTCCCAGGGTGCGGCGCTATCCCATCATCCCAGGCTGCGCAACATTCGCTCTTTGTTCACTCACACTGCAGCCGTCTGGCGTACAACCGTGCATATAACAAGCTTGGCAGAAAGTAGACCACAGGACGCACAGTCATTCCCCGACTGCCCAACGTCTGCTGACGGCCGGATCCGCCGCAGGGGGTCTTCCTGGTCGGCTTCACCGCCAAGGACTCGGAGGCAGTCGCCGCCTGGTTCCAGAAAGTGGAGCCGGGCTTCCCGGTGTCTCACTGCAGCACGCCGCTGCTAGCGGCCAGCCTGGGCGAAGCGCTGTACTCCGATTACCAGGCCCCTGGGGTAGACCTGGTCAGGCCACGGCCGCCGGCCGTCGGCGAAGCGGAGGCGCCTTCGCAGCACGGTGGCGGCGAGTCGCCAGGCAGCAGTGTCAGCGGCGCAGCGGCAGGTGGCGGTGCAGATGCAGGGGCAGCACCCACCGGCAGCAGCAGCAGGCATGAGGACTCTGGTGCCGGTCCCGCCGGAGGCGCTGCTGACCTTGGCAGCAGCGGCCAAGCCAGCGAGGGCACGGCCGGCAGACACAGCGCAGCCGGCACCAATGGCAGGGGCAGCGGCGGCGCCGGCGGCGGCGCTGCTTGCAGTGCATACGCCAGAGACGGCGGGCCGAAAGCGGGCGGCATGCGGCCGCTGGCTGTTGAGGTGACAGAACCGCGGCGGTTTGCGGTGCACCCGTATGCAGGGCTGCTGCCGATGGCGCGCGTCGCCATGCTATCTGGGCTCACGGAGATGGAGTGGGTCGGCATTTGCGAGCTATGGGATATGACAGGTGCGCAGCGGCTCTGGAAACCGTTCTTAGGAAATCTTGCCAATGACGGCTGTTCTGGCGTATCGGCGAGCTGTGGAGGCGACAGGTGTCGCAGTCCTCGCCGACGGCTGACGCCTTGCACAGACACCTCGGGAGCCCAGCCTATTGTCTAGAGGTCAGCAGCATTCGGCAGTCGGCATCGACGAGTCAAAGGCCTCTGCAACTCGCGCACCCCATTCGACCTGCCTGCCTGGCGCTGCAGCTTCCGAATCTGCACAGGCATGGAGATGGTCCTCCGCTGACTGGGGGCTCTTGACCTGCCGATCACATTCCTCCAGCATGTCGTCCTCGAGCCGGATTCAGCGGATGCACGGCTGCCGCAGCCGATTCCTCCGCCAGTTTGATCCAGCAGATGCCCTTACAACTTTCACTCTGACAGGCTCCTCTGCTGACGCAGGGCTGCCGCAGCCGATATTTGCCAGCGTGACGCCGCGCATGCTGCCCATCCCGCTGGGCAACCTGCTGGATCGCATCGCCGATGAGTACGCCCGCAACGATGCCGTCGGGTGTGTGACCCTTCGGTGCAGCCGCTGAGACTCGGGTGTCAACGCTTTCGTCGGTTGTCAGTGCTCTGGGCGTCGGCGCTTCGCGAAATGCACTGGGTGGCTGTGCTGGGCATCTGGAGTGCAGAGAGTGGGCTCCCTCACCAGTGCCGGCTGGGTGGCCTTGTAAACTGTACTGTACAGGTCAGCCACATGACGCTGGCGCGCGCGCGTGGTCCCCAATCGCCGGGGGCGCCGCCGCAATGAACCATCGAGATGGAGCACCCCCAAACCCTGGAGCGAACGCAAGCCCGCGCCCGTCCTGGTCGCGAGGGCCTGCCGGCCAGCCAATCTGTGCAGACGATGACCGGCATGCGTGTTGTCGCGTGCAGGGCGGCGGGACCACCGCCATCGGTCATCGACGTGGAGCAGATCCGTGAGAAGCTGCACGCGGTCAAGGCACGCAAGGCGGCGGCGGCCGCCGCCSGCGGCGAGACCGCCGACAGCAGCGGCGGCGACGGCGGCACGCAGCACACGCCCGGCGGCCAGGCGGCCGCGGCGCAGCAGCTCGTGCGGCGGCAGGCCGCCGGCGGGAAGCGGTCAGGACCGGGTGCCGGTCCCTCCGGCGGCCGGCTGCAGCAGGTGGAGCTGATTGGCGGCAGCGGACTGCCGCCGGCGCAGCGGCGGCAGCCCGCGGGGCGGCAGGAAGCGGAGGCAGAGGCGGACGAGCAGCGGTTTGCCGGTCTGCGGAAGAAGGCGGGCAAGCTGGCGCGGCAGGAGCGGCGCGCGGCTGAGGCGGAGGCACCATCACGCCGCGGCTTCTCCTGAGGCCTTATGGCTGCTTTAGAGAAAGCACAGTAATGGAAGCACCTAAATTAATACAGCCTTTGTACAACATGGGTCGCCTCATTGCCGACCGCGCCTGAGTGCATTCTACCAGCTCGCGCATTTGGGGATGTGCTCCAGAGGTGCGAGGACAGTGAGTGGTCTCCTCACTGTCCAGGCACCAATGCAGTGTTGCTCCTTGTATTTTACTTGCCACACATGCGCCACACGGAGCGCGTTTCGGGGTTACGTGTGCGTTTGTAATTTGGCGGGAAACGGACAGAGCTTTGCAACCTGCAATCTGCCATCTTGCTGGTGTGTTTGGGTACTGCGAGACGAACTCTAGGCTTGATTGCCGCTCGGTGGTTGTAGACCAGCCGACGCCAGCACGATTGCTGGCGACCACACCGGAGCTGCTGAAGCTCACGGCGCGAGCCGTCCCCATATATATAAAAAGCCAGGGGGTGTCGCAACAGCATGCAGGATCTAACGGAAATCACAGGCGGTGATGATGCAGGCTTTGTGGCGTGGCTGGCGGCCCTCAGCGAAAACAGCAGTGTACCGGATCAGGTGGGATGGGGGTATCGCCATGGGGCCACACTCTGAACCCCATGAGACCGGAGATCACGACCTCCTTCTAGACGGATTAACTTGCAGGCTGGTTATGCAGTCGTGACTATCCCCCAGCCTTGCGCCCGGACCAGCTGCAGCGCAGCGCATGTGCCATACCACCACGGACTTGTGGAAAGCTTGCGGCTAACCAGCTCTGCCAGCATGCAGCTTTTCTCCCTGAATCCTCCCCGCATGTCGCCAGCGGTCAGCGTCTCTGTTCAAGCTGGCTTGCTGCATGCACCTGGTGTATAGTTTCCTCATGTGCCATGCAGGGGCAGTATTCTGCCACAGCGGAGCCGCCGCTGCCAGATCTCGACACGCTGCTGCTGCCGCCAGCCGCGTTCGCTGCCTCGGCAACGGCACAACCCGAGGGCACCGGAAGCTTCCTGCGGTCGGTTCCGTCGCTCCAGTACGACGCCCGGAGCCAGCAGCACCAACAGTATGGATCTGACCAGGCCATGTTGGAATTTACGGCGGTGACAGCGGCGCCCAGAGAGCAACTGCCGGCCTCCACCTTGCTTCCAGAGTCGCCGTCGCAGCAGCAGCAGCAGCAGCAGCAGCAGCAGCAGCAGCAGCAGCAGCAGCAGCAGCAGCAGCAGCCGCCATATCAACGGCAGGCGCAGCAGCTGGTGCAGGGCAGCATGGCGCTGCAGTCGCCGCCGCAGCAAGCATCCCCGCAGGCGCAGCATGCACATTATGCTGCGCACCAGCAGGTGACACAGTACCTCCAGCAGCAGCATCCCCAGCCACCCGGGTCGTCACAGCTGCAGCCGCCGCCGCAGCAGCTGCAGACCGCCCGCAGCAGCGATTCGAGCGTCGCTGCCGACACCACCACAGCGACGGCGGCGCCAGCGGCCTGCCCAACGCCACCTGTCAATGCTGCGGCGGCGGCGGCTGCGGCAGCTCGCAGCCTGACGCTCGCGGCTGAGACAGCGCCCGATGTGGATCCGGTAATCGCCAAGGCACTGCGGAAGCAAAGGCTGCTGCAGGAAAAGAACCGGCGAGCGCAGGCGCGCTTCAGGGAGCGGCAGAAGGTGCGGCAAATGTGCGGCTTCGCCAAGTGCGAGGTGTCACGGCTCATGTGGCATTAGCTCGTGTGGATCTCGGTGTGGGCACTTTGAGGATGGGAAACCTGGCGGCATGTAAAGTGTGGTTCGCAGCCGAAAGGGCTGAAGCCCTGCATGGCAGCATCAATTGCCGCAAGCACAGACTGCTTGTTGGCGAAGGCGACTGCCTGAATGCATGCACCACGTCTGGTGATTTGACGCTTTGAACACAACACGCGGCCACAGAGCAAAGCGAGCGAGCAGCAAGAGCAGATAGCGGAGCTGGGGCGCCGGGTGGCAGAGCTGGAGCTGGAGAAAGCGGAGCTCGCGTCCCGCAACGCGATGCTGCAGAAGGTGGCTGCCATCCGCGCCGACAACCGCGGGAACGCGGCGCAGGTGCGGATAATCATTTCCGACCCGCCCAGAGCCTTTCTTGTGGGCGCCGCAGCCAGTCGAGGCTGCACACTCAGGGCTGTATACTCCCTGCTTCTGGCTGCTCCAGCACCACAACCGGGCTGGCACTATGGCTCGGCGCCGCATGGAAGGCTGGGCTGCGGCGGGTCCAGGCAGCCGCGGTGATGTCGGGCGCAAGTGGCTTGGCGTTCAGTCCGGGCTTGGTCACGGGCAGCAGGCCGTGGCTGCTGCCCTGCTGCGGCGTCAGCGGCCATCTGTCAGCCTGCCGGCGCGCACATGCTGCCAGCGTCTCATGCCTCCTGCCTCCTGCCGCCGAGCTCTGGCACTTTTGATGCCGCCGGCTTTGCAGCGCCACACGGGGCTTTCCACATGCATATGATTGTGACAGCGCGCCGCGCCGCCCCCTGCAGACATCGTCGGACGATGAGGCGGCAGTCGCCGAGCAGCTGGCGCAGTACCTGAACCTCATACGGCCGGCGGACTCGCAGTGGCGCACCGACCTGACAGGCGCTGATGTGCACAGCCTGGGCGCGGAGGAATATGTAAGCCGATACAAGGTGATTCACAGAGAGCTCTGCAAAAGTTTGTCGAAGTCTCACTTTCACAACCACACCAATGGGAATGGGCACCGACACGCATGGCCTGGGCGCCGCAACATGCGTGGGACGGTGCAAGGTAAGGTTCCATCAGACTTCCAGCTGCAGGTGTGCGACTGTGTCTGCAGCGGCGCAGCAAGGGACATGGGCCTATCATGCATGGATCAGCACCCCGCATGCGGAAGCTATCTCAAGGGTCCTGGCGCTCACCCTTCCTCCGGCCGGTGTTCCCAGGACGGCGTGCAGGAGCTGGGGGTGCTGCTGCTGGCCGGCGGGGAGGACCCCGGCTCGCCCGCCGGCAAGCGGCTGGCCGACATCATGGCCGCCAATCAGCAGGTGGGCGACTGGAAGCGACCTCTGAGACTTTCGAAATGCACAAGACATGGAGAGACTGTGAGGCCCGCGTCCGTTTCCCCCCATGAGCGGGGTTGGACGGACTTTGGCAGGCAGGGTTCGAGCACGGCAGCAGCCCGACACCTCCTGCTGGTCAAACGGCTCGAACCAGGAGGTGTGTCACTGTGGCAAGATGCCTGGGCGAGGCTTCTGAGCGGCCTCAGGACCTGACCGCTGGCGCTGTGCTGCCCGCAGCTCACCATCAGCTTCTGCACCAAGCGAACAAAGCTCTTCCGGCAGCTGGAGGTGGGCATCTTCAACACGCAGCTGCAGCGGCACGGGCGGCCGTCCGCCGAGCACTGGCGCCGCGTCCTGGTGAGTGTACCCCAGATGACACCTGCTCCCGGTGTAACAGGCTGAAGTGTGCGCTTTCAAGCTCCTGGCCAGTGATCAGACGTGCGACTGCAGGTACATGGCTCTCATGCCGCAGCTTGCGCATCCGGTGCACAGCGCATTCAGACCCACGGCGCTCCCTCTGACACGGCAGCGAGTGGCTGCAGTGCAGCTTGGAGGCAAATTGGCGTCACCCAGTCGGCATTTGCCAGCCTCTATCGCTGACAACGTGCTTCACACCACACACAGGACGCCCTCATGCTGACGCACCAGCAGCGGGCAATGGACTTCAAATCTGAGGATTGACTGGTCCAACACGGACGTCATCAGGCCAACAGAGCAGCAGCGGGCTATCGCTTCAACTCAATGTCTCGCTCGCATCCTCGAATCTGCGATTGCAAACTAATAATGCATACGCAGGATGCAATTGGGCTGACGGAGCAGCAGCGGGCGCTGGCTCGGCGGGCGCGGCGCGACCTGCTGGCACGCATGGCGCACCTCATGACGCAGCGGCGGGAGGTGACAGCCTTTCCAGCCTCTGCCACGCTTTGTGTCGGCCGGTCGACAGCTGCAGCGACACGCAAGACAGCTGTAGCAAGGCCTGACCTGCGGGCTGCACTGTGAACGTCGTGCCGACGGCGGTTGCCGTGCCGGGAGAAGGCGCAAGTCATCCTTGCGCATGTGCTGCATCAGGCCGGGAATTGTCACCCCGCACAGCAATCAGCCGCTCTCTGCATTGCGGATGCTGCTGTCCGCAGCTGTCCGCCTGCCAAGTGAGTTGCTGACGCCCAGTGATGCTTTGAAAACACGCTGATGCTGAAAAACGCTCTCGCTGAAGCTAACGCTGTGAAAAACCTTACAGACAAAAGAAAACCGGGGTGCAGGTGGTGTCGCTGCTGCTGGCGGGCATGCCGTCTGCCATCGACGACCACAACAACGCCCTTGGCTTCGACAAGGTGCACCCGACTTTCCCATAGCTTCTCAAGAGGCTCCTGTCCCCCTGACTCCATAGTTTGCACGTCAAGCCTCTGGAGTGGAAAAGAAAGCCGGGTCGGGGCTGTCTGCAATGCAGCTATTGATTGAGGACAAGTCCAGTTCACCGTTTTTCTCTGGTAGCCGGGAGAGGTGGCGGTGGTGGATGGGTTATAGACATCGGTTGCATTGTGCCCGACCTGCTGACGCACTGAAGTAGGTTCTCATCAGCTTCTTGATGGGTGCTCAATGTCATAGAGAGACTCACACTTGCCGCGACACCTTTGTCCCGATTTCCCCTCCCACAGGCCAGCCAGGCGAGCGCGGAGCTGCGGCGCAATCTGGATCAGGAGAGCACGCACGTGACCCAGTTCCTGGTGGCCCTGGACGCCGCGATCGCGCCGCTGCAGCAGGCGCGGTGCTTGGTCGAAAGCTGGCCGTACATGCCGGATGCGCTGGCGCTCACGAGCGTCCTGGGTGAGCGTTCTTTCCGACACGCCGACTTTGGACGTTGAACGAAATGGCCTAGATCATCATATGCCACGAGTGATCTGCAGGCTCTCGGGGTCATGCATCGAATCTGCGTCTTGAGGGAAATGCCTGCGGGTCCGGCAGCACCACCAGCTGAGGCCGCCGCCGCCGCCGTCCACATGAACACACAAACCAGACCGGCTGGGGCCCTTAGTTTTAGCGACGCAGTCTTCTAGGTGCCATGTTCTCCGCCTGCTTGCTCGCAGCGGAGGACGCAGGGGAGGCCACAGGGGATGTCGAGCCCGACACCGCTACATGGATGACGGGCCTTGACGGCGGCGCCGGCGCGGGGCTGCTGCCACCCAATTCTCCCTTTCGTATGCTCGCCCAGGTGAGCAGGATTCCCCTTGTCTCGCACTGTATCTTGCGAGTAGTTCCTGGTGTGCTTTCTGCAGCGTGAGGTGTGCGACGCTAATGCGGTTTGAGCAATGGCGTGCCGTGTACCCACAGCCCAGAGTCTCGTTTCTTCAGAGCATTCATATTCAGTCCTTCTAAACACCGTGTGCTTGAAACCTGCTCTCCTGCGCGTAGGGTGGCACGCCATCGCCAGCGGTCGACTCTCAGGCAGCATAGATTGCTCAGAGTTTTTGATTGCGAAAGGGTTATGTGGATGATGCAGCCAAGACACTGCAGCACACGTGGTACCGCATGCGCCAGCTGGAGCCGGCCGATTGGCTAAACCCATAGCAAATGCCTTTTTGCCAAGCCTCGACGGTGCTGGAGATTACATGTCTCAAGTTGCCCGCACCACTCAGGAGCACCAGGAGAGTAGATCCTGAACAGGACATGCGACACGGTCAGTGAGACAAGGACAGGTCTCCACGGGCGTGTGTCAGACAGCATGCAGGAGCACTTACCAGTGGCGGGTGATGATGACGCCTGCTTCATGGCATGGCTGATGGCTCTCAGCGACGGCCAGGAGCAGGTGGGGCTTCGGGAGGGACCTGACATCCCTCCAGAATGCCATAGTCGCTCGCGTGACGTACGACACAGGGAACGCATTCGCTTGTCATGACACACAGATTGTGCACATTTTGTCTCGGTCTTTATGCCTCAGGGACGGACACCGGTCTGCCAGGTGCGGTCTCCATGGGCACAGGCTCCTGTGCCTTGCGAGGCGAAGCTGGCGCACACGCTCATTCATGCACAGTTGTCTGCGCCTTGCAGGGTCTGCAATGCGCTCCAGCCGACCCGCAGCTGCCGGGCCTGGACACACTGCTGCATCCGCAGGTGGAGTTTGCCGCGCCCGGGGCTGCGCCGCACGCGGGCAGCCCGCCTCAACCTGTCCCGCGGCTGCCGTATGGTTGTCAGGATGCTTGCCATCCGCGGACTGGCGGATACCGGCCGATGCTGGCAGGTGCCGCGCTGCCGTCCGTGCAGCCGCAGGCAGTTTGGGGCCAGGTCGTGTCGCAGCAGCAGCAGCAGCACGGGCATGTGCATCCGTACTACCTGCAACAGCAGTTGACGGCTGAAGGCACGCCATTGCAGCTGCTGCCGCAGCAAGCATTACATCCGGCGCAGCAGCAGCAGCAGCAGCAGCAGCAGCATCCTCCCCTGTTGCAACAGAATCCACTGCCACCACAGCAGCAGCCGCCGCAGCATTCGGAGCGGAGCAGCGTCTCCAGCGCCGCCGCAGACACCGCCGCGGCGGCGGCAGCGCCAGCGGCCAGCGCGCCAGATCCGCCAGCGGCCGCAGCTGCTCCCACCGTGGAAGCGGCGCCGGGCGCAACGCCCGCCAAGTTACAACAGAAGCAGCAGCTGCAGCTGCAGAAGAATCGGCGGGCACAAGCGCGCTTCAGGAACCGACGCAAGGTGGGCAGAACTGGTGCACTGTGGCAGCTCTCAGAGGCTTGTGTGCTGTCGCTGTTGGGCAGACCCGGCACTTGCTCAATCGAGTCTCCATGACCTGCCTGACGTGCAGCGCATTCAATCATCAGCAGAATTGTACGGAATTTATCGGCAGCAGCTGCGTACAGCACGTGTCCCAAGTCTTCGCGTCAAGGCCAACCAAGCAAGGATCTCACCCTGTGCTTCCCGCCCCGCAGAGCAAGACCAGCGAGCAGCAGGAGCAGATAGCAGAATTGGGGCGGCGCGTGGCGGAGCTGGAGGTGGCAAAAGCAGAGCTCGCATCCTGCAATGCGGTGCTGCAGAAGGTCGCTGACATTTGCGCGGACAACCGCAGCGATGCGGCATCGCAGGTGGGCAAACCAACATTGCAAATGTGCTTTAAGTCAGGGTTGAATGTACCATGCTGCTGAGTCGGCAGGGCGGAGTGCTGGCTCCCAACTGAGGTGCCCTGCTGAGGTCCATGGATCGTGTGCCCCGACAAGGCAGGTATTTGAAATGTAGCGTCAATGAAGTT
Source organism: Deuterostichococcus epilithicus (assembly GCA_033439295.1). NCBI lineage: Eukaryota > Viridiplantae > Chlorophyta > Trebouxiophyceae > Prasiolales > Stichococcaceae > Deuterostichococcus > Deuterostichococcus epilithicus. The sequence goes on from JAVTLE010000017.1 coordinate 662,944, forward strand.
CAGGGCTTGCTTGTGGCTGGGGATAATGCTTCGGACTAGCCCCCATGCACGCGTTTCCAGTGGCACAGGCTCATCCATGGGCCCTGCAGCTGTAGGATCCCGCATCGCTGTTTCAATGACTCACACTGGAGCCACCCGCAACTGGCGGCTAGCAACTGGGCGGCACCTTGTCGCGACCAGAGTGCATCAGGCAGTCCTTGCACCCATACTGCAGCCAGGCAATGAATACGGCAGGGATTACAACATGCATCTTCCACCACAAAACGGATGGGTTGTGCCTCGACTCACCTTGTTGCATCCTTGGACCAGCTGCTCTGCTGCGGCAGCTTCCTTGCATACACAGTTACTTCCGGGAGCAGATGCGCAGCGCTCAACAACACACAGGAGTGCTGCATTCAATATTGAACTCCACGGCATGTAAGCCTGATCACAGGCGTTGTGCTGTGCCACTGCAGCTGCAGAACGATGCGTCCTTCGCCGAGGAGATGGCCCAGTATTTCAACACCATACAGCCCAGCGTTTCCCGCTGGCGTGTGGGCATGACTGCCACCGACATCCGCACCCTGAGCAGCGAAGAGTTCCTGTGGCGCTATAAGGTCGGCACGATGTGCACTGCGAGACAATGGGGGTGTCAGACTGGCCGATGGCAGGAGGCAGCCGCGTGGACATTCGGCAGTTGCGGCAATGGCATGGAGCCGAGTTGGGCAATACAAACTCGTTTCTGTGCAGAAGGTGCTGCACCGCATGGTAACGGCAGCGCCTTGACTCTGTGTCTGACAGAGCTTTGCACTCACACCCAAGTGTGCCACAACATGCGCAGACTGTGGTGGCCACTGCCGCTGTCTGATGGATGGGCTGCTGCTTTGCACCCTTCCCGCTGCGCTCATTGGCTTGCCGGGTGTCTTCACGTGCGGCACCCATTACGGCCAATCTCGTGTTGTGCATGTCCATCAACAGGAGGGGGTGGAGGAGCTGGGCTGCCTGCTGCTGAGCGGCGGGGAGGATGCCAGCTCGCCCGCGGGCAAGCGGCTGGCCGAGGTCATGGGAGCCCACCAACAGGTGGGCGCCACATGAACTGGTTCGCGCCTCGCCAACACCCGACCCGCTGACACCACGGTGTTTGCTGGCGAACAACCCTAAGAGAGAATCTGAGCGTCCGAACGGCAGGGGTAGCCCAGAAAGCCAAAAACGAACGATGGCACGGCCTCCCGCCAATGTGTGTGGTGGCGGCTTGGCGGGCAGCACCAAACGTCCAGGGACTTGACAGCCTCGCCTCGTGCCCTCGGTGCCAGTGCCGCTCGATGTGCTGCCTCCGCTGATTTGCAGCAGCTCGTGATCACCCTCCTTGTGTCACCCACGTCGCTGTGTTCCGCTGCCCGCAGCTCATGACCATCTTCTGCAAGAAAAGCTCGGAGCTTTCACGTGCATTGGACGTGGCAGTGTTCGACACGCAGCTGCAGCGGCACGGGCGGCCGCCTGCCGACCACTGGCGGCGCGTACTGGTGAGTGTTCAGCTAAGACCTGTTTTGCCTCATTCCAGCGGCGCAGTTGTGCAGGAACTGGGGGGAGCATGCCGAGGGCGGCCCCCTGGCCGGAAGACAGCCCTGCCGCACCATCCACGTCCAGTCGGCCTTGCAGTCAGTGGGCTCAGGCAAGGCTAGATGGGGCGCAGCAGTAGCAGCCCGCCATGAGCGGTGCGAGCTGCTGTCCGGCCGAGGCCTTGTCCTGCGTCCCGAGGCAACACATCGCACTCGCACCCCTTGTTTCCAATCGATGCTGTCTTCTGCCCGACGCCGCCACCGCGAGCAGATTGCCTTCGGCAGCCTGCCGCGCATCCGGCCCAGAATCCAGGGTTGATTTGACGCCTGCAGGGGATCATGGGCATCAGCGAACACCAGCGGGCGGTGGCGCGGCAGGCGCGGCGGGAGCTGCTGGCCAGCATGGCGCAGCTCATGGCGCTGCGGCGCGAGGTGAACCCGCTGCCGCCCGTCTTAGACGACACCTCTCTCTCCAGATGATGTGTCTCAGTCATCAGCGCGGAGTTGCCACTGGGCAGCAGGGAGGCAGCATATGCGGGATATCTTAGGGTACAATCTTTCATTTAGAGGCAGCAGGGCGGCGGTGGGGATATTCGTGGGCGCAGGATCTGCTCTGCTATGGCAACACATCCCGGGCCCGGCAGCTGGAAGTGGCAGCATGATGGCGCTTGCAGCTCTGTGCTGCATCTGCCGCTCCCGCCTCAAAGGTAAGCTTGGGGCAGAGGTCAAACCGAGTCTTCCCCTCTCTGGTGCGCACTACAAATTACAACGTATTGCCACCCCAACCCTTGCCACCAAACAACCGACCTCTATGCGGTCATGCACACATGCAGGTGGTGTCACTGCTGCTGGCGGGCATGCCATCTGCCACCGACAACCACAACAGCGCCCTCGGCTTTGACAAGGTAATTTTCCTAGCTTTTCCTGGTCGGAGCTGTCGGCCTACCTTGTCTCGGACGCTTCTGCGTTCCTGCTGTCCGGCACTTTGAGCTCGAGGGCCGTGCGAATGTAAACCTGGCTGCATCCGCTCAGGAGCTTGCCGCTGTGCGCTCTGGCCTTTTGTTGCATCACCCATTGGGCGGCGCTCAACCGTAAGGGACTTTCGGGGGAGGCAGGTACGCGTTGCACTTATTAGCAGCATGGTGGTCGGGGAGTGAGGGTCTGATCAGGTCGATGTACAAGTCAGCGAGCATCAGTGCCGGTCGCTTCGCAGCTCCCCAGCGTCGGCTGCATGACAGCACACACAGACTCGAGCAGATGCAACGTCCTCTTCTCGTGCTGACACTCCTCAGTCGGAAGAGGTCACGAACATGACCTCTATGCCAGTCTCCTTGCTTGCACTGAGCTTCGGGCATGAGGCGGGCTGCGGCGCGGCAACTGGGACCCATTTGCTTCTGCACATCTTGCAGCCGAGCTCGGATGCGCAGGGTCATGACGCATAATCCATCTGGTGATGCAAACCTTTACGTACTGTCGTGCAGAGCTTCCAGGCGAGTGACGAGCTGCGGCGCAGCCTGGAGGAGGAAGCAGCGCACGTCTCGCAGTTTCTGATGGCAATCGATGCGGCGCTGACGCCATTGCAGCTGGCGCGGTGCCACATCACGAGCTACCCCTTCATCCCCGATGCGCTTGCCCTGTGTAACACATTGGGTAACTTTTTCATCATCCTTGGCATTGACAGGAACAAACTCTCTCAAACGAGTCTACTGCGCCGCCCTGGTTGTCTCATGGCAACTTGCTCTTGCGGTCAGGCATTCGAAATGCGCCTTGCATGAAGCGCCTGCACTCCTGGCAGCCGAGGCAGCAGCTGCGGCCGCAGCCGCGGGGTGGCCGCTGCCGCCAGCTGGTACATCCACTGGCGCTGCCGGATGATGGGGGGCCCTTACTGCATTTCTCAACCCCAAAACCCATCCATGTGCGCCTGCGCTCTGCCTCCCTGTAGGGGTTTTCAAGTAAGGCTCTTCAACTCAATGAAGGCTCTTCAATATAAATACCCTCATTCCCTGCTGCAGTGGAGGACGCGGGAGACGCTGTGGGGGAAGGCGCCGAGGCCGACCCCTCTGCTTGGATGACGGGGCTCGGCGGCGCCGCCGGCGCAGGGCTGCTGCCGCCGCACTCACCCTTCCGCACGCTCGCACAGGCAGGCGCACGTCCCTCTCCTGCACGATCTCCTGCTCCTGTTCCTGGACGAAGCTCCTGAACTCATTTATTCTTTAAAGCACGTGCACGAGGGGGGCTGCAGCCAGCACTGTATGCAGTGTGGGTGACAGTGTTGAGTGTGCATGTGCTCAAAGCCGCAAAGCGCTCAAAGCCGCAGAGCGCTGACAGCTGAACACCTACTGGGACTTTTCAAAAAGGTAACTGGGCGCTTTCGCTCGCCGCAGGGTGGCGCGCCGGCGCCAGCGGTGTCTCAGGCGGCCTGAGGTTGCAGGCTCTGGCGCCGCTGTGTGGTGCTGCAACTGCTGTGCCCAGACATGACCAGAGGGGCAGCCACAGGCACAGGTTGGGATCAGAGCTTCGGCCTGTCCAGGGGCGTGGCAAGGCAGCGGGGTGGCAATGTCCCGACCCGAAGCTGCAATGCATTTGCAGATCAGCTGCGGCTTCGAAGTACCAACGAACGAAGGTGACTTTCGGGTTGCAGTCAACGTGATTAAGTTGACGACTGTCTACACGTACTGTGGTGTTTGCCACAACTTTCATTCTCAGGCAAGCAGAGATAAAATGTACGCATTGTCTTTCCAGCGATATGGTGCGACGCCACCGACCAATGGTTTGACTGGCCCAAGGTTCGTAAAGGCCCCCACAATGCTGCTGCTGCTTTGAGTGTCGTCTGCAACCGTCCCATCCGGATCTGCCCTGCGTGCGACATCCGTGGCCATGGAATATGCCATCAGAATTTCAAGCGAAACAGCCGTTTAAGCCGCACATATGCCGCATGCGCCGAAACCCTCCCGCTCTCCTCCAAATGCATGGCCCACAGCGCCGTTCCGATCGCACACGATCCCAGGTGGTAACGCAGCGGCGCCAGGCCAGCCCACAGCAGACGAATAACGCCAAGTTCGACGACGATGAGCGGGTGAAGGAACTCCTGCGGGTGTTTTAAGAAGCCGGCGTCAAATGCAGCATCTCGTGCACGACCGCTACATTGAGCATATTGCGCCCTGCTCAGCATCCATGGCGCAGCCTTCGAACTTGCCTGCGCAATGCGGCTTGTAGTCTGCAGCCAGTACTCAGTGGAGGCGATGATGAAGCCGGCCGATGGATCAGCAGGGTCTGCGTTCAGATCCGGCGCATTGGCGGCCAGTAAGGCATATGTGATGGTGTTGCAGCACGTCCGGTGATACAGGTGGGTTTGATGAAGGTGCACCAACCGCCCGTTCAGTCGCACGGTGATGCCGCTCTGCATGTGCTCCGCCGTCGCGCCGAGCGCCAGCATGTCGGCTCTCGTCACACGGCATGGGCCATACTGGTGCACGAAGAAGGGCAGCCGTGCCGTGGCTCCCTCGAAGCTCACTGCGAGATTTCAGGCGTAATGTGTGAGTATCCGAGACCATGGGGCATCTCCAGCTGCAGCCCAGTCTGACCTGTGAATTGGTTCACGGCTTATTGTTGGGCACAGCAATCTCCTCGTGGCAGCCAGTGCAGATACAAGTAGCTCGTGACAGCTCATTTGCCACGCCAATGTATCAGCAGCACAGACTCGCATGCGCATCCGCAGGCCGACCTTCGAGGAGCAGCACAGGATGCCGCCGCCAGCTCCACCAGATGCCGTGTCGCAGCATCGGCCACCCGGCGGCATGGAAGTGTCGCTGCAGCGTCTTCAGGACCCAGCCGCCCTCCCCTTCACGTTTGTCGTCCCTCGCAAGCTGATGCGCCTCCAGTGCGGGGAAGACCATCAGATCCATGATGGCGTCAGCAATACCTGCACACGCGCTGCATGCATCTTCAGTAGTGTCGCAACAACATGCGGGGCGCTGTGCGGGTGCTCAAAATGAGCTCCCGGAGCACAGCTATCTACAGGTAACCGATGGTTCCGTTGCTTGTTGCTCTTTGAGGAACACTCCGCACCGCCGGATCACAGAGTATCAGAGATCGTCCTACTTTTGGCGACTGTTGATATGCTGCAGAGTCGGCTGTGCCGTTAGCTCAAATCCGAGCACCAAACTTATGTTTTTGGAGGTTCCTGCTGCAGGGGCGTGGAGGACCTGTTTTGCCTGTCGCAGCTGCGACAGATCAGCTTGGGACAGGCCAGCGGCAGCGCAGGCTTCGCTGCCCACAAAGCCTGGGAGCTTGGGGCAGCTGCAGGCGGCGGCTGCGCAACCTGCTGGAAAGATTAACCAATTGTACCCGTCGGTGGTGCCGCCAGCGGGCATCGCGGGTGCTGCCGCACAACGCGCGCCATTCTGCCCTACCTCACAGTGGCGTGGACCAGCAGATGTCTCAATGCAGCGGCACAGCCTGGGATTTGGGGCAGCTTCCGGAGGCAACGGCCGAGAGGACTGAATCACACGATCCGTGTGAAGGAGCCGCGGGAAGGAAATGAGTAGGGGCTTGCAGCGGCGATCGTGGGGTGGGGTCGTTACATTTGCTAGGCATGTACCTACCCTATTCTGCCAGATGTCCAAAGTTTCATCTCAAAAGCATATCTTCACATCCAGGGTAGACTCCTTCTGGATGTTGTAGTCGGCCAGCGTGCGGCCATCCTCCAGCTGCGTGCCGGCGAAGCTCAGCCGCTGCTGAAAGGGAGGGATCCTTCACGCAAACAAATGAACTGAAGTCGGTTTCTAAGCTGTGTGGTATTGAGTCTGCAGCTGCAAGAGGATGTTGCCTGCAGAAACTTAACACAACATTCACACATGATTGATCAGGATATGGTGAATATTCTTCAGGGATTATACATGTGTAACATCACACACTCACCAGGCTCACCCCTGCTTGTCCTGGAACTTGTCCTTAACATTGTCGATGGTGTTGGAGCTCTCCACCTCCAGCGGGACGGTCAAGCCTGTCACCGTCTTGACGTAAATCTGTGGCAGAACAACATAAAAATCGCTGCGATGGGACGCCCGAGGCTGAGGACTGTTGCCCAGCTTTGAAGACCACCGAAATACACAGCTGCACTCGATGAAGCCTTGCAGGGACCAATGGAGAGGACCGACAGTGTCTGTGAAGGTGCTGGAGTTGCTTCGAAAACTGTCAGCTGCCGCAGGGTGGAGCCCGGAAGTGGATGAAGCGAGCCAAGCTCACACCTGCATGCCACCGCGCAGGCGCAGCACCAGGTGCAGCGTCGACTCCTTCTGGATGTTGTAGTCGGCCAGCGTGCGGCCGTCCTCCAGCTGCTTGCCGGCGAAGATGAGGCGCTGCTGGTCTGGGGGGATCCTGCGCGACGAACACACACCCGACATCAAACACTGTGCAAGTCAGCTCCACAGGCTGCACGAAAGCCCGAGTCCACCACTGTGGAAGTTAGACCTGTGGCAGCTCGCAAGGGAACATCAGATTGGTAGCTTGTGACATTCATGCACCCACCCCTCTTTGTCCTGGATCTTGGACTTGACGTTGTCGATGGTGTCCGAAGACTCCACCTCCAATGTGATAGTCTTGCCGGTCAGCGTCTTGACGAAGATCTGTTGCCAGGGCACGGCCGCAGGTCAGCAGGCGCTGAGCACGTGAAATTCCAGAGCAGACACTGGCGCAGGTGGTGGACAGGCCCTGCACAAGATGTCAGGGTTAAAAGAGAAAACGAGCAGATGCTTGCCTGCATGCCACCGCGCAGGCGCAGCACCAGGTGCAGCGTGGACTCCTTCTGGATGTTGTAGTCGGCCAGCGTGCGGCCGTCCTCCAGCTGCTTGCCGGCGAAAATAAGCCGCTGCTGGTCTGGGGGGATGCCTGTGCGCAGGGTGCACAGGAGGTGTGAAACAGCTGCTGCTGAGGCAGGATGCGTTTGCGTCTGACAAGGAACATCAGGCATTGAAAGTCTGGGCATTTTGCAAACAGCACTTCTCGGAATACCAGCCGCTACACCATTTTCAGCACTTCTCGGAATACCAGCCGCGACACGATTGTTCAACAACGCATTTGGCGCCACTTGATGTACGCACCTTCCTTGTCCTGGATCTTGGACTTGACGTTGTCGATGGTGTCCGAAGACTCCACCTCCAATGTGATAGTCTTGCCGGTCAGCGTCTTCACAAAGATCTGTAGGCAAAAAACCAGGTGTTCAGTACGGCTTCAAATCCTCGCATTCACGCTCAAGACGCACACAACACGTGCTTGCATGCACAGTGCGGCGAACGCTGCTCGCCTGCATGCCGCCGCGCAGGCGCAGCACCAGGTGCAGCGTGGACTCCTTCTGGATGTTGTAGTCGGCCAGCGTGCGGCCGTCCTCCAGCTGCTTGCCGGCGAAGATGAGGCGCTGCTGGTCGGGAGGGATGCCTGTGAGAAGTGCACAGGAGGTGTGAAACACTTACTCCTGAGGCAGGATGCGTTTGCGTCTGACAAGGAACATCAGGTGTTGAAGATATGAGCGTTTTGCAGCCAACAGCACTTCTCGGAATACCAGCCGCGACACAATTGTTCAACAACACATTTGGCGCCACTTGATGTACGCACCTTCCTTGTCCTGGATCTTGGACTTGACGTTGTCGATGGTGTCCGAAGACTCCACCTCCAACGTGATAGTCTTGCCGGTCAGCGTCTTCACAAAGATCTGTAGGCAAAAAACCAGGTGTTCAGTACGGCTTCAAATCCTCGCATTCACGCTCAAGACGCACACAACACGTGCTTGCATGCACAGTGCGGCGAACGCTGCTCGCCTGCATGCCGCCGCGCAGGCGCAGCACCAGGTGCAGCGTGGACTCCTTCTGGATGTTGTAGTCGGCCAGCGTGCGGCCGTCCTCCAGCTGCTTGCCGGCGAAAATAAGCCGCTGCTGGTCTGGGGGGATGCCTGTGCGCAGGGTGCACAGGAGGTGTGAAACAGCTGCTCCTGAGGCAGGATGCGTTTGCGTCTGACAAGGAACATCAGGTGTTGAAAATATGAGCGTTTTGCAGCCAACAGCACTTCTCGGAATACCAGCCGCGACACATTCAACAACACATTTGGCGCCACTTGATGTACGCACCTTCCTTGTCCTGGATCTTGGACTTGACGTTGTCGATGGTGTCCGAAGACTCCACCTCCAGCGTGATAGTCTTGCCGGTCAGCGTCTTCACAAAGATCTGTAGGCAAAAAACCAGGTGTTCAGTACGGCTTCAAATCCTCGCATTCACGCTCAAGACGCACACAACACGTGCTTGCATGCACAGTGCGGCGAACGCTGCTCGCCTGCATGCCGCCGCGCAGGCGCAGCACCAGGTGCAGCGTGGACTCCTTCTGGATGTTGTAGTCGGCCAGCGTGCGGCCGTCCTCCAGCTGCTTGCCGGCGAAGATGAGGCGCTGCTGGTCGGGAGGGATGCCTGTGAGAAGTGCACAGGAGGTGTGAAACACTTACTCCTGAGGCAGGATGCGTTTGCGTCTGACAAGGAACATCAGGTGTTGAAGATATGAGCGTTTTGCAGCCAACAGCACTTCTCGGAATACCAGCCGCGACACAATTGTTCAACAACACATTTGGCGCCACTTGATGTACGCACCTTCCTTGTCCTGGATCTTGGACTTGACGTTGTCGATGGTGTCCGAAGACTCCACCTCCAGCGTGATAGTCTTGCCGGTCAGCGTCTTCACAAAGATCTGTAGGCAAAAAACCAGGTGTTCAGTACGGCTTCAAATCCTCGCATTCACGCTCAAGACGCACACAACACGTGCTTGCATGCACAGTGCGGCGAACGCTGCTCGCCTGCATGCCGCCGCGCAGGCGCAGCACCAGGTGCAGCGTGGACTCCTTCTGGATGTTGTAGTCGGCCAGCGTGCGGCCGTCCTCCAGCTGCTTGCCGGCGAAAATAAGCCGCTGCTGGTCTGGGGGGATGCCTGTGCGCAGGGTGCACAGGAGGTGTGAAACAGCTGCTCCTGAGGCAGGATGCGTTTGCGTCTGACAAGGAACATCAGGTGTTGAAAATATGAGCGTTTTGCAGCCAACAGCACTTCTCGGAATACCAGCCGCGACACATTCAACAACACATTTGGCGCCACTTGATGTACGCACCTTCCTTGTCCTGGATCTTGGACTTGACGTTGTCGATGGTGTCCGAAGACTCCACCTCCAGCGTGATAGTCTTGCCGGTCAGCGTCTTCACAAAGATCTGTAGGCAAAAAACCAGGTGTTCAGTACGGCTTCAAATCCTCGCATTCACGCTCAAGACGCACACAACACGTGCTTGCATGCACAGTGCGGCGAACGCTGCTCGCCTGCATGCCGCCGCGCAGGCGCAGCACCAGGTGCAGCGTGGACTCCTTCTGGATGTTGTAGTCGGCCAGCGTGCGGCCGTCCTCCAGCTGCTTGCCGGCGAAAATAAGCCGCTGCTGGTCTGGGGGGATGCCTGTGCGCAGGGTGCACAGGAGGTGTGAAACAGCTGCTCCTGAGGCAGGATGCGTTTGCGTCTGACAAGGAACATCAGGTGTTGAAAATATGAGCGTTTTGCAGCCAACAGCACTTCTCGGAATACCAGCCGCGACACAATTGTTCAACAACACATTTGGCGCCACTTGATGTACGCACCTTCCTTGTCCTGGATCTTGGACTTGACGTTGTCGATGGTGTCCGAAGACTCCACCTCCAGCGTGATAGTCTTGCCGGTCAGCGTCTTCACAAAGATCTGTAGGCAAAAAACCAGGTGTTCAGTACGGCTTCAAATCCTCGCATTCACGCTCAAGACGCACACAACACGTGCTTGCATGCACAGTGCGGCGAACGCTGCTCGCCTGCATGCCGCCGCGCAGGCGCAGCACCAGGTGCAGCGTGGACTCCTTCTGGATGTTGTAGTCGGCCAGCGTGCGGCCGTCCTCCAGCTGCTTGCCGGCGAAGATGAGGCGCTGCTGGTCGGGAGGGATGCCTGTGAGAAGTGCAGCGTGACAGGATAGTCAGCAGCCTGGCAAGGATGGCGAAAGAGGTGTGTCAAGCTTGGAAGTGCGACTTTGGGGACACTCCGCTGGTGGTGCCGGCTGAATCACGAGCCACTCCGCAGACCGTCTGACGCGCTGCGGAGCCGGAGCTAGCCTGGTAGAGCGCCCAGGTTTGAAATCATGGCATAACGTGACGAGTGTCCTTGTCAGGGAAGCTGGGCCGTCCGGCCCCGCCTGCAGGCCCGGGCAGTCCAGCAAGGCGACTCACCCTCCTTGTCCTGGATCTTGCTCTTGACGTTGTCGATGGTGTCGCTGGACTCCACCTCCAGCGTGATAGTCTTGCCGGTCAGCGTCTTCACAAAGATCTGCATGGTTGCAGCGACTGCGGCTGCGGAAACGAGAGCTGTGGTGTTCCGGGAGTTTAACAACGCGTTTACAGAGCGCTCGGCGAGTTGTTGTGGCAAAATGCAGAGTGTGTTGTGCGTGTTACGCTGCAGCGCGTAAATCTTCGGAAGGGACAGACCGTCCCGAAGGCGCACGACTTGATTCCCATTTGTCATCGCAGCTGCACATGGCGAGGCGTCGCTCGCCGATGCACTGCACACTGACGTCCATCAAACGTGCATCGGGATTCAGACCTCGAGAATCACATATGTGCGCTGGCTGCGTGATTTTCAGCTGCAGACGCCGATAGGCCCCACATCCGATCAGCCTCGAGGTGCAACGTACGAGGCAACGCCCTGAGCGCGCAAACAGGCAGTATGGTCGCCTCTGGCGGCGCGGCCGTCTCACCAAAGCTCGACGAGCCGGAGGAGCAGCTGCCGCTGGCGGTGCCGTGGGCGCACGCGCTGCTGATCGCCGGCGCCGCGCTGCCGCTCTTCGTGCCCGTGGACACAAATCTGAACGTCATCGCGACGGCGACGCTGACCGTATACATCGGTTGCTGGCGCTCCGTCAAGCCGGACCCTCCAGAGGACAGTATGTCGCAAAAGGTGCGGCGGGGCGCGGACCCGGATCCCAATTGACTGCCAGGGGCGAAGCAGCGGCGGAGCTGAGAGTTCGCTGACATTCAGTACTTTAGACGAACGGACATGACCTGGCTCTTGAGAATCTGACGTGCACTGTCCACCCGCTGTTGCACAACAGGACGCAATGCGCTTCCCGCTCATCGGCAGCGCCGTCCTGTTCAGCCTCTTCGTCCTCTTCAAGGTCCTGCCAAAGGTGGGTGATCCATGCTTGCTGGGTCCTGGCAGGGACCTGGTCGCACGCGAGCTTGCGTCACATGCGGTACCCAGCCCTGCTCTCATGTTGCACGGTTCGGAGGCATGCTGCAACTCCCACGTGCATGGCCGCTGGTTGCACCTGGTCGCCTGACTCGATTGACTTGCGGCCATGCGAGACCATCAGCGGTCGTCTCGGGGCACGAACTCGCATGGCGCGCTCACGCGTCGTCAGCGGCACAGAAGGCAGCAACAGGGAGCACAGCCTGTCAGCCGTCCGCTGCATGTGCAAACCAGCCACAACAACCGAGCTGGAGCGCAGAGCCATGCTGCTGCTGCTTATGCGCAGCTGCTGGTGACGTTGTGGCCGTGGGCTCTTGAGACAAGAGAAGCACATCGACAGCGTCAATCTAAGGATGCAACAATGAACAACCACGAAAACTCTACCAATGCGCAGGACCTCGTAAACGCAGTGCTGACAGCGTATTTCGTGGTCCTCGGCACGCTGGCGCTGACAGCGACGGTGCTGCCGGCGGTGGAGGTGCTGCTGCCCGAGCGCCAGCGGCAGCGGGTCATCTTCTCATACAACGGCCTGAGAGTGCCCGTGCTCATGAAGGTGGGCTTGTGCCAGTCTATCTGACGAGGCTCGAAGAGTGACCCTCATTGCGCACGATGGTGCCTGCATGTCTGGCCTGCTGCAGATACGGCGCCGCCAGCTGGCCGTCAGCCTGGTCGCTGCGAGCTCCGCTTGAGCATCTGTAGCCTGGTGGATTTGGCGGCGCCGGTACCAAAGCAGCCTGCCCTTATTGCGGGCCATACGGCCCTCTGCCATGATTCTACATTCTGCTTGCTGGGCTGATTCAAGGCTGGCTGTCCGCCGAACGGCGCCCCTGCCGGCAGCGCTGCCGCCACACCAGCTCCGGGACCTGAAGTCACGTAAACCTGGGAGGGGTTTCGGTGATGGTTGCGTGTGGAGCTCTCAGACTTGGCGCTGACGGCGTCCGGGCCGCGCTGACGGTGCCGAAAGCCGCTGCCGCCGCCGCCGCCGCCGCCCTCTGCTGCTGGCACTTCAACCTTCACCCGGAACCCGCAGGAGCCTTCGGACCTGGCGCTCACGGTGCCTGAGGCAGCGGCCGGTGCTGCCTCCGCCGCCTTCTGCTGCTGGTACTACGTCTCCAAGCACTGGCTGGCCAACAACGCGCTGGGGCTGGCGTTCGCGGTGCAGGGCATCGAGCACCTGTCGCTGGGCGCCGTGTCGACAGGTGCGGCTTCCTGCTTCCATCCGAGTGTGGGGCTGACCATCTGCGAAACCTTCTGAAATTGTCAGGTATCTTTGAACCTGTCAGGCTTCCGCATGCGTAGTTCAAACTTCCGACTGTTTGGATACGTAGTGTGAATTTCCGCCCTTTCTCCAGTAAAAAGCCCACCGTCCTGTTCCTGTTATCACCAGGCGTCATCCTGCTGGCGGGCCTCTTCGTCTACGACATCTTCTGGGTGTTCTGCACCCCTGTCATGGTGTCGGTGGCCAAGTCCTTTGACGCGCCCATCAAGCTGCTGTTCAAGCGCGCCGGCGACACCGGCCCCCAGCCCTTCAGGTGCCGCGCTCCTCATGTCGTTTAGGGAGAGAAGTAAAGAAGAGAAAACAAGAAAAAACAAGGGAAGGTTGTGCATTGCCATGACTGGGTCATGGAAAGCAGAAGCTGTGTGGGTCGTGCGTTTTGATGCGCCCATCAAGCTGCTGTGTCCCAAGTGTGCCGGCGACACCGGCCAGCAGCCCTCAAGGTGCCGCGCTCCTGCTTGCTGACATGCTGCCTTCAACAGCCCCAGGCATGCGGCGCCGGCGCAGGTACCGTCTGCCGCGGTCCATGCTGCCAGCATGCTTTGCGAAGGCCAACCTTGCACCACTGACGTGACCCCCTGAACACTTTGCAGCATGCTGGGCCTCGGCGATATCGTCATCCCGGGCATCTTTGTGGCGCTGCTGTTGCGCTACGACACGCACAACGGCGGGACCACAGCCTATTTCCGCAGGTGCCGGCCCCTCTGCCTCGCCTTCGTTGCTGCCCGGAATCTTGGTTCATCCCAACCCAGTGCTTCACGAGCCCGGGCCAAGCTCTCGGCAGCAGCCTGGCCCAGACTGGCTCTTGGGTGGCGGGGTTATTAGAAAAGCGCTGAAACTTCCATCAGATGTGGCTGTGCTGTGCAGCTCAGGAAGCGTCATGCGCACTGCAGCCCTGCTCACGCTTGTCTGTGCGTGTGCCGAGACCTCGTCGTGAGACCCTTTCCTGCCCCCTCATGACGTGCCGTCCGCCGCTCACTGTGTGTCGTTCCCGGCGCCCGCAGCGCATTTGGCGGCTACGTGGCGGGCCTCGTGGCTACCATCGTGGTCATGAACGTGTTTCGGGTGCGAGCAGCAGACATATCCACACAGTTTTCAGTCTCTGGTATTGACTCTGGCGGCGCTACCGCTTGGCAAGCCTCACGGGCGCCATGTGGCCGCGAGTCGCATGTTGATCGCAAGGTTGAAGTCAGCACACAGTGGGTCCTGCCTCCCAGACAGCTGCATGCGATCGGCTGCACAGTGCTTTACTTGCGCTTGCGCTCGCCTGCACAGTCGCTGTATGTGTTGATGCACAAATGCCGCACCAGCAGCTGCAGCGTGTGCAGACCACTCACGGCCATCCCTACAGAGGGAGACACCGTGTGAGGATGTTTGACACCAGCAGCTGCTGGTTGTGAAATGGTATGGCAGGCGTCGTAGCTGGCGCTGCTGTCCTTATGCCAGTCATCCTGGGCGCGGCGGCCGCCACGACTCAGCAAAGTGTCTCACCAATGTGTGTATATCGCAGGCGGCGCAGCCAGCGCTGCTGTACATTGTGCCTGCCATCCTGGGGGCGGTGGCGCTGCACGCACACTCGCGGGGAGAGTTCACAAAGGTGCGTCATCTTTTGGTCTTCTGCTGAACCATGTTCAAGCCATCACGGTGCGGGTCCGGGCCCGGGACTGCGCAGAGATCGCTGCCACCGTGCTGGTGGCATGGCCATCAAACGGTTTAAGTAGCAACCCTGCGGGTCGTCAGCAGCAATCAGAAATGCATGATGATCACGACGTGCAAACGCCCAAAACAGAATAAATTTGTCATCGCAGGTTTTTCATTGGACGGAGGCGGCGGAGGAGGAGGCAGAGACAGCCGACGGGGCTGCGCCAGAAAAGGTGGCAGCTGGGAACGGCGATACGGCGGCAGCGATCCAAGGGGACGCGGACACAAAGAAGAGCAAATGAGCAGCATGGCCATAGGCAACTAGTCGCAGGTGTCGGTTATGCAGAGACGCTGTGCCAGCAGAGAAGCAGTCAGTGTTGTCAGTGCGCAGCCGCTTTCAGATGAAGCCAATGCAAATTTGCATCTCTTGTCACAAGTTGTCGGATAGTTGTCAGTCTGCCAAGTACGACACGAAAACACATGTCTGTCCCGCAAAAAAAATGCACATTCGCCGGCGCCGCCACCATGCCATACATGTCACGGCCACTCGGAACAAGCGGCCGCCATGTGTCCCTTCATCAGTGTCTGACAACTCAAAATTTCAAGCTGTCCCTCTCTTCGTACACAACAGCCGTCGGCCGTCGCTGCCCTCATCAAGATCTCCTTCTCATCTAGGCAGGTCAGTGGCTGGTGGATGACAAAATATGCAAACACTGGACATGTGGGTGCACCGGCTCGCCCGACCTTGGAGAACCTGGCGCGCCAACACATTTACAAATGCTCTGACACCAACCGCCAAGAAATACTCCTGGACCCTCTGCCTGCGGCAACTCGTAAAACCTGATGTCCTAAACCAGCCTCCTAAACACTCCCTTCCTGAACAGGTGGTGAAAGAGCTGATCTCACACGATGCGGCTCAAATGCTGTCACCGACTTCTGTCGTGCGCCACACCGTACAGCACTCCACACAATCCCCAAGTCCTAATGGCCTGCAAATTCATGGTGTAAGCCTCTGGCACAGAGTCTCTGCAGCACCCAGCATCAAGATGCACAATGCTTGAAGGAGCAGGGTCGCTGCATCGCCGTTTGCTGCAGGCTCCGGCTGGGAAACAGCAGCACCCTGCTGGCGCGAGCCAAAGCTCCCGCAGCCCAGCCACCGCCTTGGGGAGCCTGCCGCACCACAGCCCTAAAAAGCTGCATGCCGCCGCCTCACAGCTTGGACTGCTCGGGAGTCGCGCACAGCTCGACGCCCGCCGCGGCGCGCTTCTTCAGATACTCGCACGGCGTGAAAAAGCCGCCAAAGCCGCTCTTGGCGAATGCCGCCTCCCATTTCTGCAGAGGGCAACGCAGAGCGCGCCGTTGGTGCGGCACGGGTACCATGCGATTGGGAGTTAATGTCGGAATGCTCGCGGTCAACCGAGACTGCCTGTGCTTGCCGCAGTGGCCGCGCATGCTGCCACATCGTCGCGCAGAGTCCGGCGACGTTCCGGTTCTGCTGGAGCTGCCACGACACATGCGGCACGAGCCTCTCAGCGCGCTTCTCGCACCTGCAGCTTGGCGAGCACGGTCTTGGCGCCGACGGCGTCGCCGTGCTTGAGCGGGCCGCCGCGCCACGCGGGGAAGCCCATGCCCAGTACCGCCGAGATGTCGCAGTCGCTCGGCTTGTCCACAACACCCTGTACCATACACGAGAATCGTTGCAGTCGACCGATGATTGACAGTACAGATGAGTACACGAAGCTTGCGCAGCTGAGACATGACGTATATATGTACTGGGCTGCGGCAGGGCTGCGCGAAATGGTCGGCTGCAGCCACATGAGAAAGCCTTGCGCGGTCACACGGTGAAGAGACAGACAACATATCGCACCTCCTCGACGACGCGGCAGGCCTCGTTGATGACCGGGAAGATGATGAAGTCCGCGATCTCCTGTACGGCGCCATATACACACAGGTGTCAGGCTCTGGGTGTAACACACGTTTGTGTCCTGCGACCTCGACCCGTCTTGCTGGCCCAACTCGCTATCCGTCACGTTGGAAGCCGATAAGCTCAGAGGCTCCGAAGACACATGTTGCACACAGGTGCGGTGGCTGTGTCGCAGCTGGGCGATCGCAGCTGTGTGAGGCTCAGTCTTAGGAGGGGGATGCCCGAGGCCACGGGCACACATTTGGGGCTGAGGTTTCAATCAAATCCTATCTGACCTCTTGGACTCTTATTGGTGGCAAAAGAACACCATACCAGCTCGGCGGCGGGGGTCTGCACCCGTCAGAGAAGGAAGGGTGCAGGTTAAATGAATATAGTACTGCTGCGGAAAGCGTTCCGAGGCTGGAGCCAGGAGCAGGGGAGCCCACCTTGGGGCTGAGGCCCAGCTCGGCGGCGGACGGCAGCCTCTTGGCGGCGCGCGACTCCGCTAGCAGCGGCTGCACCTTTGGGTTGGGCGTGCCCGCCCGCCTGGGAATGTAAACAGACGAGCGCACTCAGAAAGCAAGTCATGTGATGAAATCAGTAGGAGGGCTGTCGGGAATTGTCGATGTGCAGGCTCACATGCCCCGCTGGGCACCGGCCCTTTTAAAGGGTTTTGAGAAGGCCATTGCAGCGTGCTGCCTAACAGCGCCAGCTGTAGTCATGCTCGACCGATGGGCTCACCCCTGCTGGGCATGCACAGGGGTGGCTGCCGCCACCGCCTGCAAGCATCACTGAGCACAGGCAGGCTGCTAGGCTCCACGCCGCCGGCTGGCCAGAGCTGCAGCTGTCTGCCTGGCACCAACCTGTCGACCGAAATTTTGCGAGTTGTCCCACTTCATTTGGTCTGCGCACTTGTTCTTCTCGAAAGTGTAGAAGCCGCCGTCGGGGCTCTTCTCGCCCAGCAGGCTGTTGTCGACCATGAGCTTGAAGATGAGCGCCGGGTAAAACTGCTGCGGCTTCTCGTCCATGAAGTTCTTGCCGACGTGCAGCCCGATGTCGGCGCCCACCAGGTCGCTCAGCCTGCGCAGGGACGGCAGCAAGAGACAGGGTCAGCATGTTTCATCGTTGGCGCAGCTGGATGTGTCCATCTGACGCTGGCGCCAACAGGAGCCATGGAGCAGTGCTCACAGTCCCACGTCTAAGACGTCAGGTACGCCAGACAGCTTCTGGGAAAACACTGACATATGCCCACCTGAAGGGGCCCATGGGCATGCCAAAGCCGGCAATGACCTTGTCAATGGCATAGGGGTCCAGGCCAGCGTCCATGAGCAGGCAGGCGGCTTGCGTGTAGGGCGCAAAGACCCGGTTCACGCAGAAGCCGGTGCAGTTGCCGACCACGACGCAGGTCTTCTTGATGCGAGCGCCATACTTCATCACGTCCAGCACCACCTGAACAAGGTGCGAGAGGCAGCGTACGATTAGGACCAGGCCTCCTATTCGAGGCTGGGCTCGTGGGAAAGTTGAAGAATTCTGCGGGTGCGCGCGCCACACATCCTCACAGGCAGCACCACCTGCGAAAGTTCAGCGGCAAAACCCTCGGGTTATGGGCTCATGGGATGATTGCGTTCACCTATATCACCAACTGCCTTGGCATGTGCAGACATCGCAACCAGAACAGCCGGGCCGCAGCGCTATGCACCGGAGTCGGGGTGATGGCACCAGCAAACATTCCTGGCACATGAGAGCCCAGTGCACTGCCGACAGCACGCCCTTTCCAACCCTTTTAAGCAGCTAAGCAGCAAGCTGCAGACGATTGGCTGTATGCAACGACGCAATGGCCAGCGCACTACTCGATGTTCCGCTATCCAATACTCCCACGCCTGCGCGGGTAGCGTGCCTGCGCGTCCCAGGGCATGCACTTTGCCAAAAAAAGTGCAGTTTCTTGGCAAGGAGCGGCAGGCTACACGCCTGGCTCTGGACGGTGTGTATTCATCACGAAACGAAAAACAAATGCCACACCTGGGGAGAGGTCTTGTCGGAGCGTACGATCTCCAGCAGCGGCATGAGGTGCGCCGGGCTAAAAAAGTGCGCGCCGATGATGCGGTCCGCCGCCTGCGCATGAGAAGTTGCCATGATCGGATGAAAGTGGGTTCCAGGGCAACCTCCATGCAGACAGCCGCAGCTTGGCCGCATGCACAGCTGCTACTATGCTGCTGTGTCCGTGCTCGACACCATGCAGCCCGTCGCAGGCTGGCCAAATGCACCAGCGGATCCTGTCCGCACTTTGTTGCGGTATCAGGGGTCACATCACATTGTCGTCTGCCGTAGTTTCTCGTTGATACAGGCCGCAAAATCGAGCGTCTATTGCATGCGAGAGGGTCGTGTTCTGCATCCGCACCTGCGTCTTGGCGCCCACCAGCTCGATGTTGATGGTGGAGGTGTTTGTGGACAGGATGGCGTCCTTGCGGCAGGCCTTTTCCAGGTCCGCAAAGATTGACTGCTTCACCGGCACATTCTGCGCAGCAGAGGTGGGATGGGGTCATGAAACATGGCCTTGGTCAACGGGATCACGTCCGTTCAGCATGCCTTTCCCAGGTCTGCAAAGGTAGACTGTGTTACGAGGACATGTTGCAGTTGCACTGGAAATGAGGTCGAGTCCAGGCGTCAGGGGATTATATGACGCCGCCTGCTTGCGTCAGCCTTTTCCAGTTCCAGGTCCACCAAAAACAACAGCTTCATTGTCACGTTCCGCGAACAACTGCAACTGCACATGGCTGGCGTATCGAGATGTGCTTCGTGTGTCATGGGAAGGGGCTAGGCAGATGGTGCCCTGCAGCTGGACCGTCCAGATCCGAAACTATGGACTGCGTCAGCGTTTTCTGCAGACACAAGATCCATCAACCACGCCTGCCAGAAGTTTTTGGGCACTAGGACATGCTGAACAGCGTCTCTTGCGGAAGTTGTGTTAAATGAGCAGCTGCCGGCTTTCATCCCTCAATTCGCCTCCTGTGGGCCTTGGGACAGCCTGCAGTAGTCACCTCGACGGCGGCCTCGATGACGAGGTCCACCTTCTGGAAGTCGTCGTATGTGACCGCGCCGGTCAGCCGCCCAGCCGCCGCCTTGGCTGCCGCCTCCGGCAGCCGCCCCTTCTTCACGAACGTCTGCAGGTTGCCCTGGATGCGCTTGATGCCGGCCTGCGCAGTGATGGTGGAAGGTGGACCTGAGCGTGCTCAGCAGGTGCTTGTCTGCATTCTGAGGTCACCAGCATGCGCCCTGGTGGTGGCCTGCATGATTATCACATCTCAGCCCACATGGTCAGTCGCAGCAGAAGCTGTCTGCCGCAAAGACTGCCCGTCTTCAGAAGGTAGAGCGCTTCGAGCTGAAATACGTTCTGACTTGAGCGACAACCGTCAAAGAAAGAATGCTTTGACTATGGCTCTTCATCTGAGAAGCCATTGAAGGAACACGCTGCTCTGAGAGCTGTCTGCACAAAGCCGCAAATCGGTGTGTTCCTGCAACGTGCCGCGTTTGGCAAGGGCCACGCACTGACAGAATCTGTTCGCTGGGCATGTGTACCGTGACCGCCCCTGATAAGGGCATATTAATGCAGATGTGGACGGCGAAGCTGCGCATGAGCGCAAGCATGCATCACCGACACCGCCGTGCATCAATCTTGAACCTTGGGGCAAGTGAGAGCGGCCGGGCATCTTAAGTCGAGAAGGTTCTGGTTGACATCCTTCAGCACGATGTCTATGGCGATCAGCACAGGGCCTCACTTGGATCCGGCTACATATACAGGGGCTGGATGGTTCCAGGATCTTACGTCGAGGAACTTCTGGTTGATCTCCTTCAGCACCACGTCCATGCCGGCGACCAGCGAGGCGGTCGCGATGCCGGAGCCCATCAGGCCGCCGCCGAGCACCGCCACTGTCTTGATGGGCCGCGCCTTGAGGCTGCCGTCGGTGATACCCTTCACCTGCGGTGGTTGTGAAGGACAACAGATGTCCAATAAAGAGGATGGATGTGGGGATGACACAGACTCTGTAATGCAAAACATCGTTCCTGGCAGCAGCTCATCAGCCTGGCAGAGACTGGTGCGGTGGCATACGACTTCTGGAGTAGCACGCGACGCCACAGCGCGGACGTGCATGCTGCGCAAGGGGCGCATCACCACGACCCAGTCTGCAGACTCTGGGCATCTCAGCAGGTCAGGTGACAGGGGTGCGGCATTGATGAGTGCCTCTGTCTCAGAGGCGCTCTGATATCTAGGCAGGGGAGTATGCTAGTGTGCAGGGGCCTGCTGGTGAGACATATAACCTGTTGATCCAGGTGCACACCCTCTGCAAGCAGCGGCTGCAGGCACGTACCTTCGGGTAGGTGCATGCATGCAAGCTACTGGAGGAGGTCGTCAAGAATGACAACTGAAAGGTGGTCAAGGACAGATCTATTCGGATAGTTCGCGCACCCGCTGCGTGGAGCGGCTGGCTAGGAAGGTCCACACCAGCGCCTTGTGCACCGGCAGCGACGCCGCCTTGACGAAGCACTCTGCCTCCTGCGGCAACTCGTGTGGGAGCATTGGGACCATGTGCTGGCAGATGACGCGCATTGGATGCGCAGAGCACCGGCAGCGCCTCGAGCTGGACAGGGCCCTCCGCCTCCCACATGTGGCATTTGTGACAAGGCATTCAGGGATCGCGGGTTCAGCAGGGCTCGTCCACACGCTGCGGCTTTGCTGCGCAGGCATATCCGTGCGGACTGTAGTGCCGCCCGAAACCCATTGCAGACGCAGCGTGATGCCTGCGCTATCGCGACCCTCGTTGCCTCACCACCCCAAGCTCCAGATGTCTTGCCCTCCGACAAGGCACCCTGCAGAGTTGCCAGCCACCTTCTGCAGGCCGGCGCAACCGCCAGCCGCAATGCCTGAAGCAATCACGTCCGGGTACAGCTGCGGAAGCGCCAGGGCCGCTCCATCAAAAATCTGAGATGGTGATGGTGATGAGGTTGGTGAAGCCCCAAAAGCCCACCTTCTGCAGGCCTGCGTGGCCGCCGGCAGCGATGCCGGCTGCGATTGCGTCCAGGCACAGCTGCGGGTGCGCCAGCCCCCGGGCCTGCTTGGCCGCCTGCTGTCGCGCCATGTCCACAACGGCGCTCGCGATCCCAAACTCCTCCAGGCGGTCGGTGCGCGTCAGGCTCTGCACGTACCGCACAGTAGATAGGGTTTTAGTTTGCATTTCAGTTGGAGGAAGGCGAGAAGGGTCCGTCTTGCCTAATCAGCAGAGAAGGACCGCCTCCTCGACTGCGCCAGCAGCGCGCTGGCACAGCCGCCAACAGACTGCACTGCGTCCATTGAGGGCGCTCACTGCAAGCGGTCGCTGCGGCATGTGCTGTGCCGACCCATGCGCATGGCATGTTCACGCCCTCCATGCAGCCGCATCGAGGATCAATGCGGCTTCCTGGAGGCTCACACCATGAGCCCAGGTGAAGATGCTGACGCATGAGCCAGCCTGCCAGGGAAGCCACGTGTCAGGGCAGAGCTGTGACCATGTGTCTTGATGCGATGCAAAAGGTTGTGCACCTGCATCCGCGGCTTTGTGCCGGCAGCGAGCGCCAGCGCGAGCGTGCGGGCGGCATCCAGTAATCTGCAAGACGGTGGGCAGCATATGCTCAGAACAAGACATGCGGCGGGTAAAGCATGCGGGCTCAGCGCAGGTTCCTGTGTTGCTGTGTTGCATGCACTAGCCGTGATGCGCACACGGAGAGTGCAGTCCAGGGGGCAGTGCGCACTACCCGGTGACTGTACGCCCCCGACACCATGGTCAACGAGCACCAACGAGCTCTCGATCATATGGGCTCAAACTGTTTGACCAGAACCCAGTTTGTAGCCTGCTCGCCTGCTGTGTCAGCCACAGCGTCTACGAGGAGTTGCTCCGACGCCTGTTGCCGAAAACGGTGCAAATTTGCGGAAATCCTTGTCGTCCAAAAACGCATGTCATAACTGCCGGTCCTCGCTACGGCGTCGACGAGGCCTGCCTGCCTGGTAGCGCCTGCTTGCCTGAGATAGGCACTCCTGCAGTTTCTTTTTGGTGGATCCGATGAAAAACACAAAGCACACCTGTCAGCGTCAGCCACAGCGTCCACAAGACCGGCCTTCAGGGCCTCCTTGCCGGAGATGGGCTTGGACGTCAGCATCATGCGCGCTGCTGCCTCAACGCCCACGAGCCGCGGCAGCCGCTGTGTGCCGCCAAAGCCAGGGATGATGCCTGCGGAGGGGACAACAATTGTAGGAATGGGTTGCTGCGCAGCACAATCGCAGGGTCAGACCTGGCACCGTTGTGGGGTGCGCTCGTCAGAAGTACCTGGCACCCCGAGGACACTGAAGCAGCTGCTTCCGCATGCTCCGGCAGCATAGAAGCAAGTTGGGCAGGCGACCACAGACTGGATGTCCGAATCCACTTGTCCCTTCAATGACACCGCACAGTAGCCAGCAACAGACTGGGCGAGCTACACACCCAGCTGCAGCTCTGGCAGGCCCATCTTCGCATCAGGCGCCGCCACCCGCGCATTGCACGCCATGGCCAGCTCGCAGCCGCCGCCCAGGGCCACGCCCGTCACCGCTGCAGGGTTGATTCCGACACAAGCATCTGATGCAAGTCGGTTCAGGCGGATGGCGTCACGGCGGCGGCACCGGCGCCGGCACACAGATAGGGTGCATCTTTGCGCAGGCGCCTGGTGAAAACTCTGTAGGTGCTCAGCAGGTTGCTCGCCATTCAGGGTGTGGAACATGTTTGTCAGAGCATCTTTGACACAGCCGTTTTCAAGCTGGGGCATGACCAACCAGTCGCATGACGCCGCCGTGACCCCTAACGCCTTGCATCATGCATGAAATGTTGTCAAGCTAGCACATAACACAGTGCTAGGCCTGCATCACCTGCAACGGTGGGCTTGGGGCCAGACTCCACGAGGCCGTTGAACTTCTCATTGACGCTGCCGTCCAGCGGCGCGCCCGCCGCAAATGACTTGATGTCCGCACCCGCCGAAAAGTTTTTGCCGGCGCCTGTCAGCACGATGGCTTGCACGCCATCGTCCGCGTGCGCGGCACGCAGGCAGTCGAAGAGGCTGGACAGCACTGCGGCCGCCAGAACAGTTGACCCACATCAACCCGATGTGCTGAGTCAGCACCGAGCAGTCACATAGTTTCTTCAGGCTGCGCGCCCTTATGGAAGCAAGCATGGGTGCTTGATGTCGTAGTGAACCAATAGCAAGTTGCAATAGTGCGTTTTGGTTACAGCCGCAAGTAGGACAAGGTATGCGATGTCTTGTCTGGGTGCGGCAACGAACCTGCAGCGCCGAGTGCGTTGACCGGTGGGCTGGCAAGGGTAATGACGGCCACACCATCAGCGTTCTTCTGTAGGTTGCACGCCATGTCGGCTGCTATGACTGTCTGCTATCTAGTGACGACACCTCCTGGCAGCGACTCGGGCCAACCGGTTGGAAGAGGACCGCTGTAGCCGATGTAGCTCCAGATAGAACAGCAGTTGGACTGTCACGAGATGGTGGCAATCGAGAAGCACAAAAGCTGGGCTGATGTCCTGATGAGTTACGTGGGCTTCAAGGAAGCTAGCCGGCCTACTGCTGGAGAGTCCTGAGTCTTGTTGAGTGTACACATTTCCTGCACAGGTTGCTCTCACATCTCATGAACGTATTCTTCCCCCCGAGACGTGAATATCCTCCCGACACCAGGAACGCCATCAGCTGTGAAACCACCAGTCGGCACGCATCGTGATGCTGCTGACGCCGCACAGGACCGCCGGCCTCATGGCACATCAAGCGGTTGCATGCTGCCCCATCGGCGGCCGCACTCCAGGCTCACCCGCAGCGGCACCGCCAGCTGCGCCGCGCCTACAGCACACACGACGTCCGTCTCAGACCTGATGTTGACCTGCTGCTGCTTGACGTGCTCCTTGGAAGGAATGTACATGTGCGTGAGAAGCATGCGGTTGGACGGACAGGGCAGTACAAGCACAAGTGAGACTGTATCCTGCAGCCCGGCTTCGTGAGCGTGTGCAGGCTCAGGTAATGGGTGACAAACGTGATGGCCGACCTGTCAGAGGCTGCATGTAAAAGTCAGCTGAGCAAGACCCTGAAGCCTTCGCCACACTGACCTTCCATGGTGGCCCTGACAGCCGAAGCGACATCAGGCAGCCGCGGCTCAGGCACCTCGAACAGCAGCTCGTCGTGGATTTGCGCCAGGAGGCGCGCACACGGCAGCCCTGTAGCACCGGCAGATTGATGAGGAATCAGTAAATTACTGACGGCAGCCCGGCAGCCCCTCGAACAGGCAGTTCGCAGATAGGCTTGCCCCAGCAGCCACGCCAGCGGCTAACAATCATTTTTTCAACTGTTAGGTTGCTGGCAGGCCTGCTTCTTGCAGTCAGAACCGATTGCACAGGTCTGGCAGACCGAGAACCCTAATACCGCGCCAAAGTCAGGAGACCAGCCCGCAGTCGCACGGCACGTAGTAGTAACATTGATCGCTTGAAGCGCTGCCGCCACAGTGCAAGCAAAATGGCCGCCGAGTTTGCAGCCGCCCAGCCTGTGGCGAGCGCAGAGCAGCCCACCATCTGCCACAGTCGCAGGCCACGCAGGCCATACGCACATGCAGAGCACATTGGGTGCTCGCTCCGTATACAAGGGATTTAGAGGGATTGATTAGTTTCTATGTTCCAGCACAGCTTAAGAAACTATAGGTTAGTACTAGTTCATCAAATCATTGCAGATTCAACTATACAGAGCCCCAGCGCCAGTCGGCGACGCACCTGCGGCGGCCTCCGCCATGGCATGCTGCGACCAAGCCACCATGGCTGCCTTGATGATGTCCGCCGCGCTGCCCTGTAGCAAGTTTTGCATCACAGTCGATTCGACATCGCTCGGTTGCATCACGCGCACTGAAGCGGCTGAACCAGCGCATCAGCAGTCAAACCGGCAGCATGCATTTTGGTAGCATCGAGCGCTTCAGCACGCTGCTGCAGTGCCAGTCTGCGATCACCGGCCCTGAAACGAGCAGCACCGGTGAGGCTCTGTCCGTGCTTCGGCGAATTTAAAACCTAGTCGCACCTGCACTACGCTGTTGACCGCCTTGCGCTCCGCTTCCGCTGCTTCCCTGCATGATACAGGACTGGCGTGCTCAGCCCAGCCCAATCTGGATCAGCTGTCGCACCCTGGTGTGCGCCTCCGCAGGTCTGTTTGGCGCCTGATGCCCAAGCACAGAGAATTTGGTGGGCCTTCCATTCATTGCCATCGCCGGTGCGAAGAGTTCCGTCCCAGTGCGCTCAGAACATCCTATCGACCGTCCTCTCAACCGCTCTTCGAAAGGACCCCGCCTGCTGTCGGACGAGTGGATGCCCTTGAGCGGCCGGCGGCGGCCGCTGATGGTGTGCACCTCGCCGCCCAAGTGCGCCGCCCTCTTGGTCGTCTCGATGAATCGCGACACCTGCTGCCAAACCCACTGCTTCATGGCATCGGCCACAACAGCACGATGGAGGGTCTTGCGATTGCCGCTGCGTCTGCCCGCGTGAAGTCACTGGCAATGCCACAGAGGCCGAGCGGCGCCCATTGGCGTTGGCCCAGGCCCAGACAGTTGTTGCCGGGGACATCAGCTACATGTTGCAGAGAACACTCGCAGGAAAGGGGCGGGGCGGCATCCGGGCGGAAAGCTTACGCCAAATGTAAACTACCAGACACTGCTGTCCGCGTGGCCGCATGTCTTTCGACGGGCATGGCTACGGAGACATGCGGGATTGCACTCCGAAATCCGTGCAGAACGATGGGCTGAGTCTGTAACGCCGGCGCCCAGCTGCTGCGCCAGGCCAGGCGGCTCGCAGCCACGCGTGTCGGACACGCGCACATCTTTCTTGCTCTAACTCTTCAGCTGTGAGCGCTTCTGGTTTCTGGGGGCGCGGTCCCGGGGGCGCACCCCGGGAAAGCCCGCGAGGAAGGACGAGATGAGGCGCTGCGCGTCCGCCACGCACACGCCCAGCTGCTGCGCCAGGCCCGGCGGCCCGCGGCCGTAGATGACGCTGTAGACGCAGGCCTTGGCCTTACTCCGCTCGGCGGAGCTGACCGCCTCCGGCGCGCCTACACGACGGGGAGAAGGGAGCATGATGGGTGTGGCCTGCCAGTGAACAGTTTTGCAAGGAAATTATCAGGCCCCAGCTGCAGCAACCCGCTGTAGACGCAGGCTCTGGCCCTGGAGCGGTCAGCGGGGCTGACTGCTTCTGGCGCGCCTGCAGCGGGAGGAAAGAAGGAATGTGATTTCCCCCGGCTTTTTGAGTGCCCAAGGGCACAACTGCAGCCCCACGGCTGCTGTTTGGATGCAGTCTGGCCGCCGTGCAGCCAGACCGTGGTGATCATGCGGAACACGCCGCACATGGAAGCAAGGTCCGCGATGGGTGACGCTGTCGCCGTGCAGCCAGGTGGCATTGTTGACCACATGCAAGCAGAAGACGCGCGGTCGCCGCCGTGCAGCCAGGCAGATGCGATCACGGCTGTGTTTACGCCGTGTAGGCAAGGGCGCCTCAGCAGGCCGCCCAGCAAGTGGGTTTGGAAAGTAAAAGGGCGCACAGGCGCCGCCGTGCAGCCAGGCAGACGCGATCAGGCGGAACACGTCGCCCGCGGTGCCGCCGCGGCCTAGCAGCTGCCGCAGCCGACCGTCACCGCTCAGGTGCGCCAGCACGCGCAGCTCGACCTGGGAGTAGTCGGCTGCAAGCAGCACGCAGCCTGCAGCAGACAAAATTCGAATTAGGATGCATATTGGTCGCCGCTCTACTGATTGCCAGTAGCCGGGGGGGCGCAGCTGGACCTGGGAGTGCTCGGCTGCCAGCAGCGCACAA
Organism: Deuterostichococcus epilithicus; assembly: GCA_033439295.1. Lineage (NCBI taxonomy): Eukaryota > Viridiplantae > Chlorophyta > Trebouxiophyceae > Prasiolales > Stichococcaceae > Deuterostichococcus > Deuterostichococcus epilithicus. Next base: position 690,472 of record JAVTLE010000017.1, read on the forward strand.
CCTGCAGCGGATGGCAGTGGAGGTCTGTGTGTTAGGGGAGCCGTCGAGTGTCGCCCTTCATGTGTAGGCCGTTGCCGATGACAAGCAGCCTGCCGCGACGGGGAATAGGTGCAAGATGAAGCCGTGCAGATGCGTGCCGCCAGCAGTCTGCAATCTGAGGCGGCAGGGAAGAAGCATCACGCTAGGGCTGAAGGCCTGCTCACTGATGTGCGCATAGTGCTCGATTGTGTTTCGGAAGGTTGGTGTTGATGTCCATAGTGGCAATGCACAATGTAAGCTCGAAGTTGAGCTCTGCTGTCGAGTGTGCTGTATGTTCCGGCTAGGCAGGCGGCGCCCTGCACGCAATCTTCCCACGCGACGCCTCCCAGAGCACAGTGGCCCGGGTCCAGAGCGCTGTGGGGAGACTGCCACGAAATTGCACACCAGGAGTGCAGCCTTTGCTGCAGCGCTGCGCTGCAGAAAAGTCACCGCCACGGGCGTCGCGCATGATGACCCGCGCCAGCGCCAGAGCAGCCCATGCTGGCCGTGCGCAACAGAGAAGACAAGCCGCACGCGAGGTCCAGCAGTGATAATCTGCAGTGCCAGAGTGCTGTGCAGCAGGAGAACAGCTCACCAGGGGCCGCCACGAAGGCGTCGCGCACGTTGACGCGCGCCAGCGCCGGCAGCGCCAGCTGACTGATCGCATCGTCCCCCTCCTCGCCTGCTGCCCCGCCCACGCCACCCTCCTCGCCGAGCTTGTACTTGGTTACCGCCTGCGACACAATGTACAGAAGATGTGTTTGCGGAGCACGCTGCATCAGCAGCTGTGGGGGAGCAAGGGTTGGGCGTGGCAGCACCAGCTGGCTGAGCGCATCCTCCCCTGACCATGACTTTCCCCTCGCCTCCGCCCTCACATTCACCCAGCTTGTATTGAGCATTTGCCTGTAAAGCACCAAGTAACACCAGAATCTATTTTCAGTTACACGTGCCAGTTGCATGTAGACTGAGCGCGTCAACCCAATACTTCGCCTCTCATATTGCCTCGCCACGGCCGCTGCCGTCGCTGGGTCCCTCGCCTTTCCCGGCTTGCAGATTCATCACTGCGCATGCAAGGCGTTTGTGGCAGAAGCTACGTACACGTTGCGGCAGTACTTCACATGCCACGAGCCTGCCTTGCTAGTTTGGGTACTGGCCACGTCCTCAAGTCGGCACTTCACTAGTGGTGCAGCAACCGGCGCACTACGTTTTTTGAATCTTGTGGTTTCGAAACACATCCGTGAAGAGTGAAGGACATCAGACCTTCGAGGGCGGGGCTTGCACCTGGAGGTTGGGTATAGTGCAGGACAGGCGGCCGGTTGCCACAGCAGTCTGCTGCCAGCGGCACCGCACTCGGGTCGTGAGACCGCCGCCGCCGCCGCCGCCGCCGTCCGCCGCCTCTCGCATGGCCGCAACCGCCCACGTCGGCTGCACGTACTTGGTCAGCACGTTCTGCAAGAAGCGCGGCACCGCTCCTCATTCCCGGTGGGGACCTCTGGACATTGAGATGGCTGCGCGGCACACAGCTGCGGCATCCGTCAGGCAGCCGAGCGGTGCCGGTCGCAGGATATCGAGGAGTTACAATGCTGCGGCCTGACTGAGGGTCCCGAGGTGAGGTCTGCACATCCGAAAGACATATTAGAGCAACCAAATTGTGATGGCAGCATGCATAGGTACGGACAGGCAGTGCAAACAAGTATGCTAGCCTTCAATGCGGTGGCCAAACCTGCATGGCACGAAACTCTAACACAAGCGCCGGCAGCGGACACGCCACGTTCTGGTCCAAGAACTTCAGCGCTGCCACATCGGTCGGCACATGTGTCTTGGCCTGCGACCTGCATGCATGCTCATATTCCGCTGGCAGTTGCAGTTGGCATCAAGACTTCTGCATCATCAGGCAGCTGTGATAGTCTTTGTGAAAGGAGCCTCAGTTACCCCTTGCAGCTCGTTCACAACTGCATCTTGCACGGCACTGCAGGCTGTGCATGCGGCAGCGGCATGAAAGCTGCATGCGGCACTTCCCGCACGAAAGCGGCGCAGCAGCCGTCGGCAGGGCTGCAGGGGCCCACCTGCCGGGCCGCTCCGGCGGCGGCGGCAGCTGCAGGTCCGTGTACAGCGCCTCGGACAGCTGCGTGGGCGACGCCAGCTTGAAGGGGCGGCCCACCAGGCGGTGCGCCTCCGCCTACCATACGGGAGGTTGGGTTCAGTGGATTGGAAGAGGAGTTCAGCATTGGTCAAGTAACGAACAAGCGACCATCTGGAATGGGCGGCCCACCAGGCGGTGCGCCTCCGCCTGGGTGGTTTGAATTCCATTTCAGCAGCTGTGAATTGAGATGGTAGTTCAGCCTGGACACGTGTCGAAGCAGAAACCAGCTCGAAGCGCGGTCCCCAGTAAGCGGTTCGCATCCGCCTGCCGGGCACATGGGTCAGGGACTGAGGATGAGGATGGCGCACGTCGAAAGGGCAGAGGTTTGCCGCAGCTTGACAAGTGATGCAAGGGAATATAGGATCGGAGCATTGCGACACTGCAGTCGGGTGGGGGCTGCTGCAAAGCAGCATCCTAGGTCATGGTGTCGGCTGGAGCCATTGCGCCAGGCTGGAATGTGGACCCGCTCCCACTGAGACACGCTCGTTGTGCGTGCCATCAAACACAATCTGCACAGGTCGATGCAGTGCCCAGTGTTACATGGCGTCCATGCAGCTGCGCCATGCACTGTGTCGCACCTCAATGGCGGCGCAGCGCTGCTCCAGCGCCGAGGCGTGGCCCTGCAGCACGCCCGGCTCAAAGCCTGCACAATCACCAAATTGCTTTCACCTGCTGGCTGTGCATCGCTTCCTGCCGGCGGCGCCTGCGCTGTGGTGGACCCTGCTGCTTTGTGCTTGCAACTGAGCAGTCAGCAGGCCTTCGTCCAGCTCAGTGCCGCAGCTTCCTTTCACTGCACGGCAGCTTTGCTTGCAAGTTCCTCGGTGCACTCCCAATTCCTTGTGAAAACCAAAAGCCCAGCGTGTTGCAGTCGTTCTTCAGCATTGATCCATCAGACCCATCGCGTTCCAGCGGAGGTGGCTTGTGCAGCTGGCTTTGCGGCAAAGATTTCAACCAGAAACGACGGACGAAACCTTTGAGAGGCGTACCCATGCCGTGCACCTCCATTTCCGCCAGCATCGCCGCGACGTGCAGCTCCACGCGCAGCGCCGCCTGCAGGCCCACGGCCACCACGTGGCGCACCGTCGCCGCCGCCAGCCGCGCSGCKGCCGCCAGGTCGTCGCGCAGCCGCTGCAGCGGCGCCTTGGCGGCGGTGGCCTGTGCGCCGGCGAGCGGTCGGCAATGAGAGTCCAGGCAGAAGCGGCTCGGAGCCGTGCAGCAGCAGCGCCCTGGGAGCCAGCGGCACTGCTGCGGTGCCCCCTTGGTTGAAATTGAATGTCCTGGGGGTGCAGAACCGTTCCTGGCCTGCCTCGTTGTGCAGCTGCATAATTTCTTGACCCTGCCGAACAAGCACGCTCATCCCACCTAGGTCTGCGGCAGCACCATCACTCGGCCCCCAACCACAAGCGCACCTCGTACTGCGGCGGTGCCAGCAGGCCATAGAGCACGCACAGCTCGGGCCGGCCGCAGCGTGCTATGATACGTCAACCCTAATCATGCTGTCACCTCAATGCTGCGAGACATCATTACTCCGGTCCCCTGATTGCAACCCCGACTCGTTCTGCGGCACTGTCAGCAGCCCATGGTGCACGCACAGCTCGGGCAGGCCGTAGCGCTCCCACCGAGGTATGATACGGTACCCCTGACCATACTAATGCCACCTCCACTCCTCGACGCTGACTATGACGCACCTCGTTCTGCGGCGCCGCCAGCAGCCCGTGGTGCGTGCACAGCTCGGGCAGGCCGTAGCGCTCCAGTCGCGCCTTCTCGCCCTTCTGCACCAGCTGCGGCTCGTGCAGCCAGGCTGCCAGGCGGGGGTCGATGACGCGGGCTGCGACGGCGGCGACGCTGAGCGCCGGCAAGCCCGCCGACAGCAGATCTCCCAGCACGCCTGCAGAGCGACAGGAGCTTGTGTGCTTCAGCAAGGATGTTGTTGAAGATCCGCTGAGCGGGGGGAGGGAGAAATGGAAAGGAATCAATTGCGGCAGCGCCGCGCGCCGGCACGTCGGCCGATAGCAGCTCCCACAGCACGCCTGCACAGGAATCGGAGGCAGGAAACGTCCTGTCGCACGCCATGGCTAAACGGCAGTCCGTTGCGGGGCGCAGACTTATACCGCTTGACCCTTTGTGGCGCCAAGCCGCACCGATCTGATACCCAGCTGCGGCTTAGGCCGGACATCCTAGACATCAGTAGGGAAGGCGGCGGTGCCATGACGCTGAACGAGGTCTGCTCTGACCGTTCAAGCCATGGCAGTGGCTGCACCTGGCCGGCCCGGGCGCAGACCCGTCCTTCGCTACAGGATGCGCGCATTTTGTTAAGAGTTGACTGTCCGGCGCATGCAGTAGCAGATCAGGCATCGGCAGTCACACCCTGCACGTCGAAGATGATGAGGGGCTGGTCGCTGCCCAGCACCGCCGCAAGCTGCTCCCTGCTGGAGCGCGCACCGCCGTCGCACAGCGGCAGATAGAACAGCGGCGCCCAAGCATCCAGCTGTGGCTCCGCAACAGGTCCCTGCGCTGTAGCGCTTGAACTGTCGAGTTGCCAAACCATTGACATCGGTCCTGGTGAGCTCAACGGTGGATGCATTGTCCGAAGGTTGTTACTGGCTCGCTGCCCCGGCCATGGGCGAAACTGCTAGAGTTGAGGATTCAAAATCTTTGGTCGTCGGCCCCTGTGAAACAGAAGGCCCTTGCCGAGCCGCCTGATGGCGGAAGGTTAGACTCAAAACTCAAGAATGCGGACATAGGGCTGGTCTGGAGAGCCGTCGCACCTTGAAGAAATGCAGTCCCAGCCCCAGCAGCATGTCGGCGCCCTCTGTAGCACCCTTGCCGGTGCGCTTGGCAGTGGGTGGGCCGCCATCCTTGCGGCCTGCGGCGAGATCCTCAAATCTGGCCGAGAGATTGGATCAATGAAATATGCGCAAACCTCCGTCTGTGACGTTTCAGCTGTCAGCCACCTGGGGGGCGGAGCATGGGTGCAGAACCTGTTCTGCATTGCAGTGGTGCTGCCGCGTGCTGGGCCCTCTGCATGCATATGCAGTGCAGCCGGGGGCACAGCCCGCCATACCTGCCAGCTTGTTAATATTCTGCTCCTGAGCGCGCGTCAGCGGGCGGCAGGAGGTGAACATCTGCGTGCCGCTCTGCGCGTCTGCCTGCGGCACAACGTAACATGAGGGCGCTGAGCCAGCATGCCTGGATGCCGCAGTGAAGGTGATGCTGACGGGTACGGCATCAGGCTGCCTGCCTCTGGCTGCAGAACCCTGGCTGTGACATCCTGGCGGTGAACCAGTGCTCAACTGCGGATCAGACATTTCGAGCGTTGCCTTGGACGGACACGGAAGTGTTGCTGCATTGTTGGTACTTGTTATTATTATTATTCTCAACATGTTATTTTATATAACAATTTTTGGGGAGGCGCACCATGAGGACGCCCAGCAGGCAGCCGCCAGACAGGCGGCGCGCAACCGCCAGCTTGGCGCCGCCTTCCGGCGTGGCCGCATCCACGACGAGCCTGTCGAAGACCAGGGCCTCCGGCTCCGGCAGAGCAGCGCTTCTGACGCTGGCGCGCGCCTGTAGATGTGCACAGGGGGCAAGTGAATATCACAGATGAATGTGCTTATGTTTTCGCGCAAGCAAGTTGGAACAATTTGAATCGACGACCCCGGTCCACCGCGTGGGATGGCTTGGATGTCGGCTATCATGTGCCAGCACACAGCAAAGGAAGACGTGGTGTTCTGTAACCCCGGGCGACTAAGGTTTGCTGATCATCGCGCGTGCATGCCCTGACACATGAAGCGTAGGTCCGCACATTTGAGTGGCGGCATTCTCAGCATTGCGGCAGCACAGCTGCACCTTCTTGGCTGCAGGCGCAGCAGAAGCAGCGGCCGCCGCTGGCGCGGCCTGGTCGGGAGTGCTGCTCAGGTTAAGCGGCGCGGGGTTGGCGCCGGATGCGCCGGGGCCCACAGCGCCACCACCTGCAGCAAACGGAGGTGCAGTTCTGACGCACAGATTCCGGCGACGTGTGCAGATGGTTTCAGGCTAGCATGATGGGCTGCCAGACCGTGCCATCGCTGCTGCAGCTGAGGGCGGTGATGGGCCTGCAGGGAGCGCGTGATAAAGCAGGCGGGAGACATGGAGCAGAGGAACGACAGGAAATCAGGTCGATCTTTTGGTCCCCTGCGTCTCAGCCGTAGCCTGCGCATATGAAAAAAAAGTGACGGGTCTGCAAAAGTGATGAATGAGTGTAGGCGCGAGCACTTCCAAGTGCCGGCGCGCCTGTCGCAGGCTCAGCATCAGTCAGTCTCTCCACAGGTAGCCGGTTTGGCACCGACGACTTGCGCTTCGAGCCCTTCCCCGCTTTTGCCATGCCAGCGACGCCTGTACGAGACAGTGCGTGCATGTCAGTGGACAGAAGCCATGTTGCATGGCCTTTGCGGCCTGTACATGCAGGTGTGAATCGCACCCTTGACGACGATGCAGGCTCACATACAACCCTCATGCTGAAGTACCCCGTATATATAGTCTGTGACGCACTGGACAGAGCTGCCAGGCACATGCACACCTCCAGAGAGCGTCTTCTGCTTGTGTTGGCTGCGTGCGCCACCAGGCGGTGTGCTGCTACTGCCTGGCGAAGGCTGCAGCGCAGCCTGAAAACGCTGCAGCGCCTGCTTCGCCTGCATGCAGGCAGCGCACGCTCGAAATGGCAGCTCGTCTGCTCGAGACCACACCGATGTTCCTGCAGTTGCTATGACAATCCATGGTTTGCTCGAGCTGTGGACTCGAAGAAGTGCCTCCTGGCGGGTGCAAGGGTCTGCACCCAAGTCTGCATTCCGTGTCACAGGCCGCAAAGGTCAACAGCGCATCCCTCAGGCAAGCTGATGTCATGTGACCAAGAGATCTTGCGAGGGACCACACATGCACCAACACCTGCGAAAAGACTTGCATGCATGCAATTTCTGCTCTCCTCACCCGCTGGCTGCTGCTTTGCTGCGACCGGCCCTGCTCCCCCAACCAGCGTTCGGCGGCGGTTGGCAGCGGCGGCACCCGGCAGCCGCCGGAGGGCGTCAGTCGCGCCTGCACCGCCCGCAGCGGGTCCCTGCGATGGGTATATGCTCTGCTAGATTCAGATGCAAGGTAGCGGGTGCCTTGCAAGATTGCCATGTTCTGCTGAACGGCTGTCGGACGGCGCTGAAAGCGCAGCTGCACTGCCTGCAGCAGACCCAGTGCAGGTGTCGGCTGCGTACAGTGCACACTGCAGATGAACTGCTGCCCTTATCGCTTCGCTCGAAAGAACTGAGTTGAAGTATAGAAGTTTCGGCAGCAGGAGCCGAGAAACATGCCACAAGTCTGGATGTTGGGCATACCTGCTGAGGCGCCTGTCACCCGCTGGCATGGTGACACGGCCGCCGTTCTCACCGCTGCCGGTGCTGCAGCCTGGCTGCGGCGCCTGAGCCCGCCGCAAGCCTTGCTGCAGCGCCGGCTCCGGCTGCCCGGGCGCATTGCTGGCGGCTGACAGTTGCAATGGCGTCGCCGCCGCCGCGCCCCCTGGCGACTGCATCGCCATATCTGGTAGCCAGCCAGGCGCTGCCGTCGGTGCGTGCTGCGACTGGGCTGCGAGCGCCGCCGCTTCGGCCTGCTGCGGTAGCTGCTGGGCCGGCGGCAGGGATCCCTGCTGGAGCCCGCCCAGTAAGAGCAGCTCTGGCAGGGCAGCGCCCTCGTCCCCGCTGTCATCCGCAAACACGCCAGAGCGGAACTGCTGCTGCTGCTGCTGCTGCTGCTGCTGCTGCTGCTGCTGCTGCTGCTGCTGCTGCTGTCGCTGCTGCGAAAGCGGCTGCGACTGCGGAGTTTGCTGCTGAGACACCAACGGGACTGTGAACAGCTTGCCGCCTTCGCCTGCGGCCGGCTGCTTGGGCGGGGTGCCAAACTCCAGGCGTGCTGAGGGCGAGCGCTGGCGGCCAGAGCGGTGCACATGCGCAACCGCCGCATCCTCACACGACCGCTGCTGCTGAAGAACACCACGGCCCTGATGCATTGACACACCACTGACGGCTTGGCCTGGCCCAGGCGGGGGTGCCACCTGCTGATGCTGTGAAGCGGTGGCATGGACAGCCTGCAGCAGGTGCTGCGGACTCGCCTGGTGCTGCTGCTGCACTATGCGATCGCCAGCCAGCATGCGCTCGAGGCCCCACGCATGCGCAGCTGGCTGCTGCTGCTGCTGCTGCTGCTCGTTCTGCTGCACGTGTCCTGGCTGCGCCAGCTGGCCAGCAGCCTGCGCAGGCTGCGACGGCGGCGACGGCGCGGCAGCCTGACGCATCGCTTGCAGACCGCCCCACATCCAGGTGGCGCCCTGCCGCGGGGACTGCTGCAGCGGCTGCGGCTGCTGCGCCGCAACTGGCGGCACATGCGGCCTGCGCGCGCCATGCAGCGGCATGTCACGGCAGTCAAGCTCGCACATTCTACTTCTGCAGTGTACCTCCGAATATGTTGGCATCCAGCATGTACCAGGGCAGCGAAGCGAGGAGGAGCGTTTCTGGAACGTTGTTCCGGACACGTGTTGTGATGACAGTTGAATGGGAGCATGCACATACAAGGCACCTGTGGCCGGGTGGCACATGCGGGGCCGAGATGAGCGGATTAACAGCCATGCTGGTTTCGGGAGATCCACTTGGCGCCAGGGGCCGAGTGAAAGGCGTAGAGCCCTGCTGCAGCACACGGTTTTGAACATCTATGCATCGAAATTCCGAGATCCGGGCGATGCTGCCAATGCGCTGGAGGCAGCGCGCTGAGCCGTGGAGGCAACATGACTTTGCAGAGGCTCACCTGGCCAGCTGGACGTCGGGTCTGGTCCTTGAGCCAGGCTTTGACAGAACTCTGCAGCGCAGCGGCAACAGCTGGGGCAAATGAGATTTAAGTTTTAAAATCGGTCTGGCGAAGCTGATTGCTTTCCAAGGCAAGCCTGCACGCACTGCAGGCGTCCGATCAGGAGCTTAATGGCTCTTACTGGGCTGGGCGGCTCCTGCTTTGGCCTCCAGGTCCTCAGCACTTTTGACTGCCGGGCCATCCTGTGCCTACCAGCCCGTGCTGTGACCTGCCAAGATGCGAGTGGGTCGGTCGACTTGCATGTCGCGCAACTGCAAACGTTGGGACGGAGACGGAGACAATCAATCACTCGTTGGAGAATTTCTGTCACCGATGTGTCTCGTTTCGTCTTCGGTTGCGACGTGTGTTGTTCATCAGGTCACGTGAGCTTGCAGATCAGGTGCAACACACAAACACAGTCTTCTCTTTGTGCAATCAGTACTTGGTTTTGTGTCGTTTTCTCAGCTCTTGCAGGGCGCAAGACAGAGTCGAATACAATCCACGGCAGACGAGTTGTGGTGTGCACAACAAAACAGCCAGAAACAATTTGCAGGATCAGATACTTGAACGCCGGTACAGCACTGATCGATCATAATTGTGCTTTGAACACTGACCGATGATGCTGCACAGCGCCACCTGCAGACTGGTTGGCTGTGCAGCTGTCGACAGTGATCCGAGGCAGCAACGTCAGCGCTCATGGGCAGTGCAGTTCCGGAGAGCTCAGCTCTGTCTCAGATCTCCTCGGCGCGCGGCTTGCAAAGGATCTGCGCACGTACCTGTCGTCCGCGGCTGCAGTGCCCAGGTTACAGGTGACAGCGGGAATAGCGTGGGGGAGGAGGCGCCCCACCTGCCGAAAGGCGCCGCGGGGTTTACAGATGCCAGAGCCCAGTCCCAGCCCGAGGCCGTACCGGCACAGAAGCGCCACGACCACCAGTGGTGAGTAGTAGTCAGGCGTGTTGGCGGGGTGTCATCGTGCTTAGCGGCACGAACGACGGATGTCCTACGACGCTTTTGTGGCGCCTGGCGACCTTTGGAGTCGTTGCGGCGACACCAGCCTCGAGGCCCCGTGGCCACACCACCAGCCTAGGTTCCGGACAACTCGCAAGAGACACACGCCGCTCTTGCGGCAGAGACACCACCGGGAGCGCATTCTGTGCCACAGTAGGCCTCGTTCCGCAGCATGCTGGTGTGGCGGAGAGGGTGGCGGCTGCAGGGCCTGCTGGTTGTGCACCATGAGGTGTCGATGAGCTTCAACTCTAAAGTGCTGGCCCTGCAGGTGGGACGATGAGGACGACAGGAGGTTTTTGAACAGCAGCAGGGCTCGCAAGCGGCTGGCGGTGGACGACCCCAGCCTCAATCAGGTGCCAGCCAGAAGTGTACCATGGGATTTCCTCTGTAGCACGCTCCATTCGGCACACCCTCAAAACCCATCTCTGAGCCTTTCAGCAGCTGCCCTGGGGTGTCCATATGTTGCACAGGTGTGGCGCTGCGCCGACGCGCAAGTCTTTGTCTCAGCTCTTCTGCCATGGTCACACTGCACACCCTCGTCTCAGCTGTGTTGCCGCATTGGTTGGCAGGACCTCATGTCATATGTCGCTGAAGAGATGTGCAGACCGGCATCTCTTGTGTGGTCCTGTGTTGACGCTGCAGCACCTCATCTCCATCGGCACCACCGTCAACCAGCTGCTCGACCAGGACGCCTGGATGCACTGTGAAACACAACTGAACACTACCCCACTGGTTTCAAGCATGGTGAGGTGGTTTGCATTGGCATGCAGACCCTCATTTCCAGCGGCGCCTCCATCAGCCAGCTGTTCGACCAGGACGCGTGGGAGCGGCACAGATCCGTGCGGCGCTACCTGATGAATGTGGTCACCATCCACGAGTGCGCTGAATCCTTTGCACTGGGAATTGCTCACAACTGTTGGAACCCCCCTTCTTCGACTTGGCATTGCTCCATCATCAGTTGTGACGCGGCCCGTCCTTGTGGCGTGCGCAGCAGACCAGGCGTCCGCTCACACAACATCAGAGTTATCTCCTACTGGTGGTCGGTCATGTGCCGCCAGCTGACCGCAGGACCCAAAAAGTCACCCCTCGCCTGCCTGCAGGTCAACGGTGTTCAGGCGCATTTTCAAGCCATGCGTGGTCATTACCGGGCTAGCGGCCGCCGTGGTCTTTTATAACCTGTGGGCACCGGCAGCCTGGGTGCGGCTGGCGCTGGCGCCGACAGCGCACACCCTCCTAGGTGGGCTGCTGCACTCTCTGGGGCGGTGAGGAGGTTGCATCGTGCCCTGAGCGATGGCAAGGGCTCAAGAGACCAAACCACTCAGGAGGTGCATCCAGGTGGAAACACCTGTCAAATCAGCATGCGCTGCCGCGGCGCAAGCGCACTGATCCTGCAGCTTGTGACCGCGCAGGCGCAGCCATCAGCTTGGTGCTCGTGTTTCGGACGAATGCCAGCTATGCACGCTTCCAGGTAGGGGACCTGTGCATTGGCATTGTCTGCAGCGTCTGGATGCAAAACTCGGATACGGCATGCCGCAGACTTCTGTGGCATCCGCCCCACGGGTATCCGAGGCGCAGTGTGAATAGCCATTTGAGCCTGAATGACAAGCACGCCGTCGCACTAGTGAGAAAAAAAAGGCGCTGGGGAGTGGAGCACAGGCTTCCTGTCTCTGCTCTGCTTGAAACCTTCCTGAGGAAGCACGGACATGGTGCACCAGAGTGGGCCAGTCATCAGGCCCGCGATGCGAGCCTCCTCCTCGGCAGACCGCCCGCATGGCCCTGTCGTGCAGGAGGGGCGGGCGTTGTGGGGCGCCGTCGTCAAGTGCTGCCGCGACGGCCTGCGGCTGGCGGCAGCGTATGCACCCCGCCGCGACGTGCCAAAGTTGATGGCGTACCTCCAGGCCTACCCGTGGGTGCTGAAGGTGGCCCTGCGGCACAAACACCCTTCGACCCTTCGACCGATTTGACCCTTCGACCAGTATGCTGGCCTTCGACTGGAAGGCTGGCCTTCGTCAGCTGCTGGCTTGCCGGCAGGCGCAGCATGACCATGGGAAACCTGCTGTGTTTGCACGCCCCGGCTGCGGTGCTGCCAGGGCCGTGTACTGAGAACGTAAAACACTACCTGAAGACAAGCACCGTGCCGTGCAGGCGTTTCTTCGTGCAGGTCGGAGCCGTGATGACCCCTCAGACCCCACGGCATACAAGGTGCTGCCGATTGTATGATCTGATCGCACCACTCCTTGTGTAGTCGCACATTGCTCTGTGCCTGTTCTCAGTTCCAGTGCTTCTGCATAATTTCGAATGAACCCAGCGCCCACAGCATCATGGCACCGTCTGGGCGGCTGCAGCACTCCCAGTGTGCAGCACAAGCCCCACAAGAGCGGCGTGGCGGAGTGCTGCACCAATCTGCGACATGAGCCAGCCGCTGGGGGCCGGGGGAGTGGGGGTGCTGCAGGCCAGCGCACGCGGCGGCCTTCTGTCCCAATGCACCTTTGATAAGCTATTCGACGACCGTGCGACAGGACGACCCGGGGCCGCCGCTGCGGCGGCTGCTGCCGCCGGGCGAGGCGGAAGCCATCCTGGCCGCAGGCCACATGCCCTTTGCGGTGGTGCTGCGGCTGACGCAGCTGGTGGCGGCCATCCCTGCGGACCAGCTGCCCGACCCCATTCGAGTGAGAGTCCTGAGCTTTCTCGAGTGAGCGACCTTGAGGTTGGTTCCGAGACTCATGCCCGCACTGCCTGCGGTGGCACTACGATTGGCGCGCCTGGCGGCGGCGATCCCGGCGGCGAGCCGCCCAGGCGTGGAGTCTTGCCCGAGCGGATGAATTAAGCCGGCTCTTTTTCGTTCCAATGGCAGCTCTGTCTCCTCCTATAAGGCCGGTGGCCCATGTGGGCGGCCGGCCGGAAGCAGCGACAGCAGGCAGCGAGCGCCGGGATGGCAAGAGGAATAGGGTTTGACGGGTGTTGGGCCGACAGTGCGTGAGGCGCGAGCAGCAAGGCGTTGACACGCACGACTGCCTGCCACGTGCAGTCTGTGTCTGTACCGTGGGAGGACGGAGTCGGCTGTGGCAGGAGCAGGGGTCATTGCCCGTAGGGGTCAGGGCTGGGGCGCAATTCCTGGCGTCCACACAGCCGCATTGATGTCGCCCGCAAGCACCCTCGCCCGACCCGAGGCTGCATGCTGCTCTGGCCCAGAGGCTGCATGCCTCGCTGAATTTAGGTTGCATGTCCAATCCTTTGCCGTGAAACTAACATCTCTACTCGGCAGCTTCCAATGGAGACAACTCCGAGCAATACCTTTCTTTTCCCGCAGCTTCAGATGGATAAGGTGATTGATGGCCTGAACTCCGCTGGCGGCGGCTGCGAGCGGCTGCTGGGCACCCCGGTACCGCTAAGGTGCACCCCTTCTGTTCAGCGTTAGCGCATCTTCGTGCAGCAATTTTCAAGGTTCTTGGCGGCGCATAGCGGCGTGCTGCACGGCAGACAGTGGATCACGATCAGCAGCTGCCCAGCGCGCCGGTGCTGCGTCGAAGTTTATGCTGGCGCAGTGGCCAGACTGATTGGACTTGGCACGAGAAAGCTGAATGCTGCAAATTCAACCGCAGTGCCACTGCAATCACGATCGGCTCTCGCACTGCCTCATCATCCCGCCTTGCTGCACTCCCTGGTGTGGAATACTGGGTGGTGTCTTCAACATGCGCTCTAACAAGGATGCCCGGCCTGCGCGCAGCTACACGCGGCACACAAGCCGCTGCATGATGCTCTTCCTGCTCACCCTGCCGGCGGCGCTGTGGTCGTCAATGGGCATCGCCACCCTGCCAGCCGTGGCCATTATAACCTACATCCTCATCGGTGCGGCCCAGTTGGCGGTGCTGCACCACTTTTTGGGGTCACGTGCTTTCATTTGCTTGCACCGATACTGCTGGCCGACCTGTCAGGCTATGCCTCTGGCATGCACGCGGCACGTGCGCCACGCGCATCCGTGTGAGCCACCGACATGCTGTTGCGCTAACCCAGCGCTCTCTGTAGGTGCTGCGGTTTTCTGGCAGCCTCGCAAACCAGACTCATTGCACACCCACTGCGCAGGCATCGACGAGCTTGGGGTGCAGATCGAAGAGAGCTTCAGGTGCGATGCCTCCCATTACAGCCGCAACGCCGCTGCTGGCCAGCGGCTGACGGGGCTGTGCAGTGGTGCATGCCTTGCCCTGCGCCCCAAATGGACCTGCTGCACCTGTTGTTGCATGTCCATTTGCACTGGCTGCTGCCAGCATATAGTAGTCCTTCGGGAGGCTTTGCCGGGCACAGATTTTGCTCAATTCACACCTTTACCAGCTCCCCGGTCTGGCGTGCCCCTTTACCCAAGGCCGGGAGCAGCAACTCTGGCCAGTTGCGCCCAGTGTGTTCAGAACTCTGTGAAATAACCGAACTCGCAGGAATTAGGAACATTTGATGACAGTCCGTGACACTGCGCCACGATGCCCCCCGCAGCATCCTGCCGCTGGCGCCGCTGTGCATGGCGGTGCAGCGGGACGCTGCTGCGGCGATGGGGACTGTCGCCGCAGCGTGAGGGCGACAGGACACACACGCCGGTGACCCGAGCTCACTGCCAGCGACGGGTGGCAGCAGCCACGCCGTGCGGAGCGCCGCATACTGCACTGGGCGAGGTACCGGGCGGTGACGACATGCGGCACTCGAAGGGCATGCTGGCGACTCGACGGGCCTGTGGCGTAGTGAGCGATGTGCTGGCATGTATCGCTGCTAGCAGGCTGCGACTACTTGCAGCAAGGGGTCTGCAGCTGCACTGGCAGCGGCAAACAGAAGAGGAGGTTGCACAGGAGGTTCCAGGCGACTGACGCTCAGATCAGGGGGTGCACTGCCTATCTATGATTCGGGGATTGACCGGCAGCCCATCAGTTTTGTTGGCCAATGGCCATGGCTGCCGCATCGGAGCGCAGGACATTCTCATGGCGCCTGCATCGCGTCGAGATTGCATTCGCGTCAACAATGTCACATCGACATCTGTAGGAGGTGAATCCTCTCCGTCGTTGCTGTGAAACGTAAAGAGGTGGAAGTTACAACTCTGCCGAGTTTGTTTTGAGGCGGTGGTCTCTCCTCTCGTCATCCGCTCTCGTGAAACCCTTGATGTCCCGTGACACCAGTGGCTGCCCCGTGCTCGCCGTGCAAAAGTCAGCACACTCTCCAGTACTTCTCCAGTACGGCAGCCCCCTGCCGCCTCGCAATCGCACCGATCCGCACCATCGATCGAGACATTCGACTCGATCGCTGTGAGCGGTCTGCGAGCTGCAGCCAAAGCCACACCAAGCCACACGCGCTTGCCGCCTGCTTCCGGGACCCAGCCGGCAAGACACCGGTCTCGCTTGCAGCAGGCGCGCCGGCAGGGCTGAGCTCTCGACCAGCTCTTCATCAGCACTCCTTTGCTTCATTCCTCAGCGCTCCATATTCGATTGCCCAGGTACAACCTCCGACAGCGTGAAGGCCCGCCCCTGGTGCGGGGCGCCCCTCACGGCAAGCTTGACGGCGTCTTATGCCGGGCTCGACGTCCGTCTTGTGCCAACTTGATGTACCACCAGTCTGCATCCCAATCACGAGCCAGGAAGCCTAGATCCTCATGAAGCGCCATGTACCTTACTTCTTCTTTTCGGCCGACAATGGTACTTATAGTGCCGTGGACTGAAACTCGCGGCTGTTTGTGCAGGACTGTTCGGTACGAGGAGTCCGCCGCCTGGTGCTGCCGTCGTCGCGTGCTTCGTCAAGCGTTGTTCCGCAGGCCGACGACGCGCTGTGGTTAGTGCAAGGGGCGGCAGCTGCACCAAAACCGCCATGGAGCCAGCAGCTGCGCTCGAGAATGACCAGGCGGGCGCAGGCCAGTCGCCTTTCGCAGGTGTGTCACGCTATGCAATGTGTCTCACTTTATCCCTCTCCTTTCTTGCTTCAGCCTCTATCTGAGCTATCTTCTCGGTGAGGTAGCTCAAGCGCGGACTTTCTTCTGCCAATTTGACGACATCTCAGTGTCTCGAGGCGTCAATCAACCGCCCTGCATACCTTGAACCCGCATGCGCAGACGAGTTGCATGTACCTGAGGTGCACCCCGCCGCGGTGCTTTTGCTGCCTCAGCAACCAGGGGGTGCTGGGCCTGCAGATACTTCGCGGCACAACTTGCTGCAGTCTCCGTCGTGAAACAGCTACAGTGGACAGAGCGCATGCGCTCTCGACCTGCACCAGACCGGCAGCTGGGCAGCTGCACCAAGCAGAGTCCAGACCAGCCATCTGCTGCCTAGTCTGCCAGCTTCCTTGACGTTGCAGGCGCCGTCGCCGCAGCCGCTGAGGGCGGCTCCGACGGCGGCGCAAGTCAGAATGACGGCATTGACACGGCGCGTTCAACGTCGGGCAAGTCCGCGTCCCGTCAGTGGTCTGCCGTTGCCAGGTAATAGGAGCGGTTGTTGAGTGCAACGACAGACTGGTCCCTGGTGGCAGGCATGGGTAACGACCCATGCCGCTGATCCAGCGTGTGCGACCGCTCATTTGTCCGGTGGACCAATACCGTACCTGGGACCAGCCCCTTTGCTGGGCGAGGCAGTTATGCAGGCGTCAGTGCCACCCCTTTGGTGGGATATGCACGATGCGTCTCATTGTGCCAGCTGATCTTAGATGCGGCTGCGCCTGGTCCAGGAAAATCTCACTTGCGCTGGAGGTCGTGGGCCGCTTCAACGCGCTTAAGGAGGTCGCCGGCGCTGCCTACATCGAGCCGTCGCGGCTGACACATGTGCGACTGCTGTTTGCCGTGCTATCCTTCAGATTGCTTGTGGTATGCCGGCAACCTCGTGGACCGCAGAACAAAATCGCAGACCAAACACATGTTACACTTGGCCGGGACGCAGGTGAAAGCGCTGGGGGCGGGCGCCTTTGCCAAGGTGGACCTGTGCCGACTGGACGATGCGAAGGCCAGCGGTAAGGGGAAGGAGGTGCGACCCTCAAAACGAGGTGCCTCACTGTGCTAAGATGGGATCAGCGAGCATCATGGAGTTTATTGAAGTGTGAGGAATCGTGGCCGGGTCAAAAGCACGCAGCAGGCTGCACAGCACCAGCTGCAATGCAATTACCGATTTGTGTGTCATAAACTCCAGCAGGGTGGGTCGGGCGCAGGTTCCTGCCTGCAGTGGGAGGCTGCTTGAGAGGACTGAAAGGACGCGTCCGCTGCCGCTGCCCCACTTGCGGCGGGCATCTCCCCGTGCTCACGTCCACCTGGCGTGTCTGGTGGCGCCAGTCACCTGCACATACGCCTTATTTTTGTCACGAAGATGGTCAAATTGTGCAGGTGGCGGTCAAAAAGCTCAAGGCGGAGCTATTCCACAACTCCACGGACCTCGAGGACTTCGTGAAGGAGGGCGTGCTGCTGGCATCGCTGAACCATCCGTGCGCCCTCTTATTTCACCACATCTCTGCGCCCTCTTATTTCACCACATCTCTGACAGCAAGCTCGAACGGCACGTAATCCATGGGCACTGCATACAAAGGGCGCGCGCTGCTGGCGTCCCTGGAGCACCTGTTTGTGTTCTCTTGCCTCAGCCCTGCAAATCGAGTACAAGAATCAGGCACTCGGCGTGTATATGCATCGGTCAATGAGTGTGGCGACATTGTCCAATGTGACTGAAAGCTCATGGGACGGTGCTGTGTGCGCAGGTCTATTGTGCGGGTCATCGGTCTGGGCTTTGATGCATCGGACGGCGGCAAAGAGGTGCGTCCTTTCCTTGCACCCCCGGGCAGACTAACGGCGGCGGCGCTTGCCTCGCACACGCGCGGAACTACATCAGATGCCAATCGTCGAGAACTGCATGGCACGTCAGATGCCTCATGTTGCGAACAGTAGCGGGCGCACTGCACCTCTTTCGACCCGCCGTGCCTCTTCTCGCACGCGCATGTTGAGAGCAGCTGTGCGGACTGTGACATGCACAGGACCGCTGTGGCAGCCTGATCTGCAGCGCTGCACAGATGCCGCACATTGTAATACCTCCCCGCCCAGTCCAGGCTGATCGCAGTGGTGACTGGCTCTACAACCAGTCGTGATAGTACAACACCATTCTGGTGCCGCGGCGCAGGTGTCGCCGGAAAGCATGTTCATGGTAGCAGAGGTGTGCCACGGCGGCGCCCTGCGCGACTTAGTGCGCGACCAGATGGTGTCCTTCTCCAAGGTGCCCACGAACGTCACTGCATCACTTTTCAAATTCCCCTCTGCCTCCCGACACGGCTGCTGTGATGCATCCACCAGGCTGTACGTAGTGGACAGAACCCACCGCAGGCGCATCGGCTTCCACCAGTCCCAGACGCCGTCCGGATGGCGTCACCTTCAAGATATCCTTCTGCCTCCACTGCAGGTCATCTACACGTATGCGGATGCGCTGCGGTGGGGCATCCAGATCGCAGAGGGGCTGGCCTACCTGCACAAGCACGACCCCATGGTCATCCACCGCGACGTCAAGCTCGACAATGTGCTGCTGACGGGTGCGCAGGGCTCCTGAAATAAGTGCTGGAAGGCTCCTGATACCCGGGCTCACAGCCCAGACTCGCTGCAAGCGCTGGGCACAGAGATCTGCCGCGGCGCATTGGGGGGGACCTTGTATCTCCCCTTCCAAATATCGCAGCCATCTCCTACTGCATACATGGCGCAGACGCCATTCATCACCAGCGCGTGATGCACTTGATGTTTGTGTCTGGTAGCATAGCAGGCGTCAGCGGCGTTCAGGGTCTGACGGGGTGTTAATCTGGGTAAACCATGCGGCAGGACGCCAAGCTAGCGCGTGGCCTGAAAGGAAAATTGCCTCCCCCGTCTGTCCGTGGCCCAGCACATCAGGCCCCCTCTCACTGCGCCCGTTGCCAAGCGGTAGTTTGCCAAGCGCTGGGCCCTCAGGCTGACGTGCTGCAGTTTCCAACTTGCACCGCAGGCGAGGCCAAGCACTGGGACGCCAAACTGACGGACTTTGGGCTGCATGCCACGGTGGAGGCGCTGGACACCAGCCAGCGCTCCCAAAACATGTGAGACCAAATTTAGTCTGACACAGTCTGCTGTCTCGAGTCAAATTTGCATGTTCCCACGCCTTAACAGCACTCTGCACCGGCCAACCACTGGTGGAGGCGCTGCGACACAGCCGGCGCAGCAAGGCTGGTGCAAAGGCGTACCAAGACGTGGCATAACCTGCTGGACGCTCCATCCATGACCCAATGCGTCCTGACGGTCGATGGGGAAGTTGAGGAGCAGGCAGCCCCACATCCAACCACTGCGCTCCATCTGCCGCGACAAGTTACCTCTGGAAGCCCAGTACAGGGGGGCGGGTCGGAGCCTAATTGTTTTTCTCTGCTGCGCAGCAAAAAGCGCGTGACTGACGAGGCTGCAGGCGGCGCGGCCGCAGCGACGGCGCCAGAGTCAATGATGGCGCGCGCCGGCAAACGCGCCACAATGATGCGCAAGCTGAGAAGCCTCAGCGGCCAGAAGACCGATCTGTACGACCTCACAGGTGAAAGAGCAGCGTCGAGTCCGTACCCCTCGTTCAGGGATTTGATGCTATCGCTTGCTTGATCGGCATTCCCTGAGCCGTGCAGCAAGGCTGCAGCCACGGCACCATCCTAGGAGTGGCATGCACACCAAGGCAGCATTGTGGCTGTGCTGCCAGGCTCCTTGCCGCCCGCCGTTGGGGTTCACCGGCGGCTCTGTGGTGTGCATGTGGTTTTATGATTGTAGGTCCGCAAGGTTGTCCCTGACGGTTGAGACTGTCCGTGGGTGACAGCAGGGGCCGCACCTGCACCTGTACTCAGTCGACATGTGGGAAGAATGGTCATTTCTGTGTCCGGCTGCAGGCCAGACGGGCAGCTTCCTGAACATGGCGCCCGAGGTGGTTCTGGGAAAACCCTATGACCAGAAATGCGGTGAGCACCGGTGTTTCGTGTCGTCCTGGTGCAATGCTCACCTTCTGCACCGGCTGTACCGTCTGTTTCAGCTTGGCCTTTTTGCTGTCATACTGGCATACATGAGAAATGCCATTCGTGGGCGGCGCGCCTTTGCATCCCCATTTCAGCGACGATGCATTCACACAATGCAATCAGCTTGTGCATCCATAGGGGTAACCACTTGCAGCAACGCATCCCAATGTACGGGATCCATGACGACTCGTCACTGTGCCTGCCTGCAGACATCTTCAGCATGGGCACGATCCTGTTCGAGCTGTTTTCCAAGTCGGTTGCGGCGCACGACATCGCCTACACCGGCGCACCAGAGGTCTGCTGTCTGGGTCCAAACCATCCAAGCAATTGCTGGCTGCAAGCCTTTCCGGCATGTCTTTGCGCTGCTGCCGTTGCCATGCCTGATTCCCATGGTTGCTGATGGCCCTGCACCTCAACCGAGTCCAACAGTCGCATGCCTCCTCACCTTGATGACCCCCAACAACCCCAAACTATATATGCGCAGGAATTTCAAATCTACGCGACGCGCGTTGCCAGGGGCTACCGCCGGCCGCACCCGCAGCACTGGGGCCCGGAGCTGGGCCAGCTGATTACCGACTGCATGGCGCAGGAGGCCGACGCCCGTCCAACTGCCTCCCAGGTAGGGTTCGAAGGCATTCCGGCAGCTAGCCTGCGCATGCGTGATGCAAGCCAGGATCCCCAGAGGGTACATTGCTCAGAACGCTTTCCTGTGCCGCGGCAGATACTTGATCGCAGAGCCTGGCAGGTAGAGGCCTGGTCACTCACTGTTGGGGTCTGCAGCTCTTTTTGCAAGGGATGCCGCGCTCTGCAAGCTTGGGCATGTGTTCATGGGCTGCGCCCCCTATGGTTGAAGCATGTTCATGACTCAGAATGACTCCATTTCTGAGACAGCCTGGTTTGTGGCGGTCATAATTCTACCAGCCACGCTGCATGAGCATTGAGGGGCAGCTGCCAATGCGTGTTAAACCTGGCACTAACAGTTTACAGGCACTCACTTGCCAGGCGTTCCCGAGCAGCGCAGGCCAACATCCTTGAGAGTGTGTGTATGTTTATTCTGGGATGCGTGCATTCACCGTGCTACATGGTGCTCGCAGGTTGCAGAGCGGCTGAAGGCACTCGACAAGAGTGGCGCCATTGCGGCAATGGATGTGCGAAAGGGCGGCTGCTGCGTTGTGCAATGATGAGCGCGGCTGGGCGGGCGGTGGACATGGCAGCGTCGGCCGCAGGGTTTCAGGCTTATTCTGTCGCCCGGCGCGTAGCATAGCGTTTTAAATGAATGACACCAACCCTGGGGTTCAATTCGTGACTACATAGGTACCTCTACGTAGCTAGCTGAGGGCAAATGCGTAGCGTATGACTGCAGAACATGTACGAGCCCATGTTAAGACCTTGAGATCAAACCGCCTGGGACGAAGGATGCCTGTAGTCGGACTGACTGAATGTCACAACAATTCGGGTCTGACTTTGAAACTCTTGCTCAATTGCTGAGCGACCAAGTCTCCTCCGCCGAGCGACCCTTGTTCGGCATATGTTCACTGCCACCTTTTGCATCATTGCAGACCCCCTTCCCTCTCCGAGAGGACACGAGACTCCATCACCCTTCTTTGGCGCCGTCTGACAAGTCATACTCCGCACTGCTTTCTCCGCCCCTTCCGTTTCCACACAGCAGAAACACAAACGCCCGCAGAAGGCTGACGACCGCTGCTGCAGGCCGGCACCATCAGCCGTATTCAAGCGGAGCTTGGCGATCGTCTCGCACAGCAGTCAGTTGGCCTGTCCTGCAGTCTAGCCGCACAGCTGCAAAATGAGTTCCGGGCGAAACCTGCCAGCAATCACGGCGCGCGTAAGACCAGCGGCCGTCTTCGCCATTGTGCTGGCGAGTGTCGCGACTCTGGCCAGCGGCGACTGGGCCGACAACTTGAGGGCTGGAGGCTCTGCGACCCCCAGCTTCTCAGGAGATGTGCGTTGCTTCTTGTGCCGAACCTCATCGACGGACCTGCATGCTCCTCTCCTTCTCTTTGTTCTCTTCCCGACCGACGATCGACCGACAACTGCTCCACACCTCGCACCTCTGATCCCTCGTCCCCTCAACGAGATTATGTCAGCCCTGTTCCACATCGGCATCGGCGCAACAACAGCCTGGACGACTAGCTGCTTCCCTTGTCACTCGGGGTGTTGTCGTGCTGCTGTCTTGGCAAGATCTGTCCGCCGAAAAATCATCCGATGGCGACACCTCGATGAATTCGATGGATACGGTCGTTTTTCTGGGTTGTTTTTCTGGTCAGATCAGAGGCGCCTAGTGCTTATGGTTTTGCAACGCAGACAGCCTCTGGCAAAAGTCTTACTGCGCGAGCTTGCGTCCCGCAATCCTACTGTGTTGGGCGCGGGCATGCGGCACACACAGGCAGCAGCGGTGCCTGACGGATGCATTCAACTGTGCAGCAGTGATTGCTTTTGAAAGCTCCAGAAGCTGCAGGAAACGTCACAACCAGCTGCACTCTTACACATCCTTTCATCAACGGAATGTAGGGCACATTCTACTGCCAGACATCCACAGACGACGCGGGCAGTTGCGGCTTCGGCTCCCAGTTCGCCAACTCCGAGGGTGCCCAAATCAGATTGTTCCTGACACTACCCTCGCAGTCACATGCTCCCTGAATCCATGCATGTCCATCATACAGCTAGATAATTCAGACGAGACTTGCGCTCCTCGCTTCTTACTGTCCTCTGTGATTCAGCCTGACATACCGCAGCGCGCCGCGCATCATGGATAGCAGCATACCCGCACAGAACTAGCGAGCACGGCCGCATCGTAAGATTTCTTCTGTGTAAGGCGCAGACCTGGCGTGGAGCACCGGTGTCGTCACCCGCATTGCGCTCAACATGGCGCAGTACAACGGCAGCGTCGGCTGCGGCCTCTGCATCATGTTCCGTGCGCCTGCATCCTGTTCTCTGCATCCTCACTCCTCCAGCCATCGGCAGATATGCACGCCAAGGCAGCACTGCGGATGGTGTGTCAAGCCATGCATTTGCAGTGAGCAGGGTGACGGACAAGTGGACTGGCGTACTCTCTGTAGCAATGCATCATGCCAACAGCATCTTGAGCGTTAACCAAGGTCTGCCGTTGCAGCTCAGTCCCTGCATCTGAAGCTCGCGCGGTTCTCTTGGCGGTCAGTCATCTTGATGTGCAGGCTTTTGCTGCTGCTGCAGGGGGCACTGGCACTGGCCTCGGCCAGACACCCATCTCCGGCAACTGGACCATGGGCATGGTCACGAACAGGTGAGCACACCGGTGCAGTTCTGCCTGCAGCATTCCGCCCGGTGCCCACTCGTCGCAGGCCGTGCATCAAGCTCCCAGCACCTGTCCGCATGCGCAGCCGCTGAGTGGGCGACAGGACACGAGCAGGCAGCGCCTGACGCCTCTGTATCTGCGGGTGTGCATGGCATGCACAATCAACATGTTCGCCCAGCATCAGCGCTTCCCTTCCATCGTTCCCTTCTTCCTCATCTCCATCAGGCTCCTTTGCAATTTGCTGCAGGTGCGGTGAGTGCGCTCACGGCGCGATCGATCTGTGCTCCCAGGGCGACGGCCGCTGGGGCATTGAATGGTACCCTGTCCCCTGCAACGTGGGCGCTTCCAACTTCCGGTTCGACATGTTTGGGCAGCCCAACCCCTACTGGTGCGGCGCACTGTGGACCTGTCTCCGCCTTGCTGTCGACACTCGTGCCTGACACTGACCATGGTTACATACCCCGGTGCATGGGTGAAGTGGCCTCCGATTCCGTTGCAGTGCCATGGCTGCGCCGCAGAGAACCAGCGCGGCCCAAGAAGCCGGTCACGCGCCCTAAACTGCACCCGATATAATGCCGTACGCAAGTGGCGCAGCAAAGCGCTGCAGCTGGTGCACCACGGGCTCTTTCCCTGGCGAGGCCTCACACGGGGTGTGCATGTCTCTGCAGGTTCTCGTTCACTGTTTCCAACACCAGGTACGCGAGACTCCTGGCAACTGATCCCCGGGAAGATGCATCTGCGGATGCAGTTGTCGTTCCATAGCCCCGCTCCTGCTCAGTAGCGTACCACACATTATCTGCCTTCTTAATGGCACGTCGCGAGCTGGTCCACATGCTCGCACTGCAGACTTCGGTGCGGCCGCCGCTGCTCGCAGGGTGCCGGTGACACTGGTTGAGATGCAGGACCAAAACAACCCGTCGCAGTGGTGGCCGATGCGCCGCGGCGACCCAGACAACCACTGGTGACCCACTCTTCCGCCTCCACCCTTCGCATTATTGACGTTTATCATCGGAGGGACTTGCGGATCGGAGGGAATTACGGATCAGCAGCCAATGTCCATGTCTGATACGGCGCGGGGAGGCAAATCCACCAGCTGATGAGTGGGGGTCTGCTGGGCAGGGCAGCAGTGCAGCAGCAGCCGCAGCAGCAGCAACAGTGTGTCGTACCAGCAGCCAGCAGGCCTGTGTGGCAAGCAGAGCAAGGGCTAACGGCGGCGGATGCTGTTTGTCAGGTCCAGCCGCAAGCCACTGAGCCAGACATCATGCCATTTTCGCAGGAACGCAAATGGCGGGCCCTACACGGTGTGTAGTATCTCTCCCCACCCAGCGCCTGCTTGTCTTTGCATGCAATCTACACCCTGTGGCCTGCTCCGGCGAGCTAGTCAATATGCCAGGCAGAGAAAATTTCGACATCATGCCTGCAGCTTTGCAACCGCTCACTAAGGCTCGGGCATCGACCTGCCGTGCAGATGCCGGTGCAGCTGCGACTGACCTCTGTGCTGGGCGACACTGTGACGGACACGCTCCAGGACTGGTCCGGTGGTCAGGTGTGCATGTTCATGCGCTGCCATCGTCTTCAAGGGACCTGCTTGTCGGATTGCTGCAGGCGACAGCTGCTCGACCAATCATCAACAAGATTCAAATTCATCACCTCACCTCATTCCCTGCTGCAGATTCACTCTCTGCCCTTTTTCGCTGACAGGTCTCCATCCCTGTATGCGTGTACGCAGGGCCATGCGCAGTTTCCGGCGCGTGCAGCAGGCCCAGCCGCCGCCGCTGCCGCCGACCCTGCGCCCGCAACTTCACCATCACGGTCACCATCGCCCATTCCAAGCCCCTCACCCGCCGCTGCTGTTGCTGTCGCCGCCGCCGCCGCTACCCCGGCTGTGCCCTCCCCCACTGCGCCTCCTCAGCCGACGACACCCGAGTCGCCTCAGCCGGCATCCCCCAACCCGCCGCCGCCTCCCTCCCCTCCGATGCAGCCCTCCCCGCCGCCGTCGGCATTGCCAAGCAACGTCTTCTTCGTTGCCGGCCCGCTCGGCGGTGGCCAGACATCCGGCCACAGTGGCACCGCGGCCGAAGCCGCCATCGCCGCTGCCGACGCTGCCGACGCAGCGGCGGCGGCGGCAAGCGGCGAAGGGCCCCTGAGCGTCGCCCTAGCGGCCAGCGTTCGCGACAGCTCGGCAGCCTCCGACGGTCGCCGCCTGCTGCAGGGCTCGCGGGCGAATGCGGCCTCTGCACACGCGCGCCCACAGCATGGGCCAGCCGTCAGCAGCAGCAGCCTGGCTGCTGATGCCACTGATCCGCTCAGGGCCGCAGGCGCCCTCCTGCAGCGGCAGTTGCGGGTGGCGCCCTCCTCCATGGTCGCGGCACCACCACCCTTTGACGTTGCTGACGCCGCTAGTGCCGCGGCGTCAGGCGTCTCTGGTCAGGGGTCTGGCAACGCCAGCTTCTCTGCGGAGAAAGGCCCAGGAGGCGTCGCGACGCTGTCTGAGGGCCAGTGGCTGCCGGGGGACGAGGCGTGGGGCTGGGCCGCCATCAACGCGTCGTACATCGTTTCTGGGCAGGCGCGCGTTGCTTCCATGCTATTATCCTGGCTGCTCGAATGTCTAGCCAGACGGAACCTCTGGAGCGCTTGTTTGTAGGATTTACCGGACCACCAGTCTGCACTCCGGCTGCAGCGGCAAAGCTGGTCACTGCAACCACCCTGTGCGGCTCCTGCGTCAAGTCGGCGAGTGAGCGAGTCAGCTCTCAGTACTGCACCCTTCTGCCGAACCGGTTGCATTCATGTCGCCGGCCCAGCCGCACAGCAAGCATCCCGCCACCTCGGCCCGCTGACCGCTGACCAGATGATACCTCTTACTGAATCTGAAAATTTCATGTTCATCATGCAGGCCACCTACTACTGTAGTCGGGTCGAGGACTTGTGGAACAACCAGTGCGGCTTCCAGCCGATCGCCGCGAACGCCAAAGGTGGGCAAGTTTGAGTTTGTTCACAAGCGTTTAACAAGCTTTACAGGGTTTGATGTTGAGAGCACATGACTGCTCAATGCTCCTCACACTGGTGGATATCTGGATCCATGGGCAGTGCCAGCCTTCAGCCTTCAGCGATTGCTGCAGCCGTAAAGGTCCCCGTGCATGGCCTGGTGTGAATGCATTGCATCCAAAAAACAACCGCCTCTGGCGGACTGCAACTCATGTGCTGTGTGCAGGCCCGGTATTTCAGATGGCACAGGGCGCGGCGCACAAGGTGGCAGTGAACGGGCTGCAGTACGGCGATGCTGCCGCCTGCGGGCTGTGCATCGCCTACCGGTGTGCGCCACTCCACAGGCTTCGCTTGCTTGTTGCCGCCCATGACCTGAAAGCATGGAGGTCGCCGCCCCTCTGTAGCGGCCTGCTTTTCGAGCTACGCACACTTCAGGAGGACCTAAGGAAATGTCGAACAAGCTGTCTGCAAAACTGCCGTCCTGGGTTCCAGCGGTCCATCAGGGGCGATGCGACTCAATGTCAGCAGCTTAAGGATAAAAAGCAATGAATTCGTACCAGCGGCTCCGGGCCTGGCAGGCCACCTGCAGAACCTCTGCTGGGATGAGAGAAGCCTACAATGATTGCACGTTTGCTGACATTTGTTCATGGAGGTGCACTCTGTGGAACGCAGCGGCACTGGCGGTGGCTCCGGTGCAACGCCGTTGCCCACCCGATGGACCATGGGCCAGGTCTTTGACGAGTGCGCTCCTCTTCTCAGCCTCGGCTTGTGGCCCCTTTCGCCTTCACTGTTGCCCCGGAAGCCCTGGCAACGTGCTGCCCGCGACTGCCGCTCTGTCATTTACCGCCGCAGGGCACACCTGCGGCCGGCGTGCGCCTGCCTGAGACAGCAGTGGCACCATTATGTATGTACATATGTGACTTGTCAGCTTGCGGCATATGCTGTGCAACAGCACAATGGACAGCCTCCGCCACAGCCTCCACGAGCATTTAATTGCACAGAGATAGAATGCATGACGCATCGTTGGTCAACAAAAAATGGCGCCCCAACACAGATTTTTCAACAAAGGGTTCAAGCCATTGCTGCCGTTTCCCGATAGGTGTGCCACCTGTGGCTGGGGCGACATCAATGTGTGCGTGCCCGGAGGCGCTGATGGCGCCTGGGACGTCGAGTGGGCACCGGTCCCATGCGACTTCCCGGCGGCTTCTGACGCCTTCCGATACGACCTGGAGGCCGCCAACGAGTGGTGGCTCAAGTTCGCCAGCGCCAATGCGCGGTTATCACATGTTGCAAATTTACCTATCAAGTGCAGCGGGACGTGCCACGCGCTGCTGTTTCAAGCTGGCTCATGAATGTTCGGAAGGAACGATATTGAGAGGTGGGTACGGGGGTGTGTGTTGCATTGCAGCAGCGGTCGCCAGCCAAACCTGAGACGCTTGGCACGCCAGTGCCTCCGCATCATGACTGTTCCTGCGCTTGCTCTGCCGACCCGATCTTGGGTCTTGAGCACTGCTCCCGCTGCACGCACAGCGTGCCCGTGCAGGGCGTGGAGATGCAGCTGGCTGGTAGCGCCTGGCAGGCGGTGCCGCGCGAAGGTGGCCGCTGGACCATCACCAGCCCGACCGATCCCCTGGCTTTCCCACTGCGCCTGCGCCTCACTTCGGTGCTGGGCGACCAGGTCTTCGACACCATCGAATCAGCGCTCGGCGGCCAGGTGGGCGTCCCGTGCTGGCGGGTTCCCCTGTCGCAGATGTGGGCAATGAACCCACCATTTCGGCCGATGGCAAGTCTTCTAGCACACCCAAGGTGTCTGCACTCGTTTAAATGGAAACTGTTCTGCCGCATTGTTGCTCGGTGAGGAGCTGACATACGGCTGCTCTCCATCTGTCTTGTTGGAATTGCGCAGGGCCACACACAGTTCCCGGTGCTGCGTCAGAACGGGGGCGACAGTGGCACTGCGGCAGCGCCGCACTGAGTGCTGCGTGGCGGCGATTAAGGTGGAGCAAGTAGTGTGTGTTG
The DNA here is from genome assembly GCA_033439295.1 of Deuterostichococcus epilithicus. Taxonomy (NCBI): domain Eukaryota; kingdom Viridiplantae; phylum Chlorophyta; class Trebouxiophyceae; order Prasiolales; family Stichococcaceae; genus Deuterostichococcus; species Deuterostichococcus epilithicus. Next base: position 718,782 of record JAVTLE010000017.1, read on the forward strand.
TCACCTGTGGCTGGCAGTCCGATGCAGGACTGGCGGGTCCCGCTAGTCTCTGCACATTGACGTGATAATGGATCTCCTGTTCAGGCATTGTGCATATGCCAGCATGGGCACCGCGGGTACAGTGCCGGCGCGTCAATCCTCGCCAGTCATCCGAAGAGATGTCTCACTGCAGTCCCTGCTGACCTTTTCATCAATAATCCTGCAGGCGTGGCATTGTGTCGGTGCAGGAAATCCACCAAAGAGTTCTGGAAGCACACTGAAACTGCAGTGGAGGGTGGTGCATGGAGATGCGCGACCAACACACGCGACCAACATTTGTGGAACTTCCAGACGAGTTGCACATGTTCGCAAACTTGCACGGGGCCCTCTCCGTGAGTGATATCACAAAACAGAACACATACGTCTGTTTGAGATTGCATGCATATCTTGGCGTTCGACCAGTCGGTATGGTCGCCAGAGGTTGCATTGTGTTCCGCATGTGGAGCAATTTTACATGGGCATGGAATTTGACCGAGATTTCAACGGCAGGAATGAATTTTGGCAATGCAATTTGTACACGTCCCTCTGCTGGAGCCAACAGCATCAAGGAAAGCCATGCCAACTCTGCGCCAGGCCCTTACACCCTGCGGCACTCCCCCCCGGCTCAACACTTCGATTCAGATGACGAGCTGTCACTGGTGTGACTGGCCCCTCGCCGGAAGTCACGTTCAGCCATCGCTGCTTGTCACCTCCAGCTGGATGTCCAGTTTCTGCAGGCGCGCCCTGCCTGCCGCCGCCTGCTGCCCACCGCTGTCTCGATGACGCTTTTGCCATTGGATCCGTTTGTATGGCGGCAGCATTCTCGTCACGCCTCACTTGGGGACCGACGGCGCTCTTGCCCTTGCACCTCAGCGGTCTAGCGATTGAAGACGCGCGATGGGGGGCGCTGCGCCATGAGCTCTGCCGCCGCGCGCGCCGCCGCCGACACGCCGTCTGCATCTGGGTTTTTGGTGGCAGCTGCTGTTGCGGCGGCGGCGCGCAGCCCGCCAGCCGTGGTGGCACACAGCGGCGGAAGCGCCCTGGCATTGCCGGCGGTGGCCAGCTTTCCGCCGCCGGCGGGTGTGCCGGGCGCCGGCTTGGCGGCCATCGGGGGCTTGGCGCCGGGCGTCATGTGTGCATTCTCCTTGCTGCCGGCGTGCCGGACGGCCGCGGCGCCATGCAGCTTCGACGGCTGGCGCGGCGTCATGTCACCGCGCTGCGACAGCGTCGCCCACGACCGGCTCGCCAGCTGCAGGCACCACTCGAAGCGGTCGTGAGCAACCCCTCCCCGATGCGAGTCGTGGCACCGACTCTGGATGTTCAGACCGACCCTGGAGGGTCGGCACGGCAACATCCATACAAGCAGGATTGAGCACAAGCGCAGTTCATGCGAGTGATGTTTGAGCACCTGCTCCAGGAGGGCCTCCTCCTTCCGCCCTTCCTCCTTCCGCCGCTTGCTGTGCCGCGGCTGCTTTGCCGCCGCCGGCGCCTCCAACTCCGGCGACGGCGCCACAGGGTGGGATTCCACTGCAGGCGCTGCGCCCTGCTGCTGTCGCCACAGGTCCTGTCCGCAGACACAGTCCCCGAGTCAGCGGGAGCCCCGGCGGCGGCTCCACCCACCCCCATCGTATTGCTTTTCGTTCGTGCGGCGCGGCTGCCTCGGCTGCGCTAGCGGGAGCGGTTTTCACCCGCCCACCTGGAAGTCGGCCAGCCAGTTGGCGGCGTCGTCGGGGTGGTTGGCCTTGAAGATGTGGGTCTCCGCGCGGCCGCTGCCGGCGTTCCTTCCGCCGCGGGGCCGCACGACGAGCTCCATGTAGGCGCCGGCGCTTGGCTGCCCCTCGTACCGTTTGCACACGCCCGCCTGCAGCGCGTTGTCCAGCGCCAGCACGCCACTGCACAGGAGGGATTAGGTCTTCAGCTTCATTCGGCTTCAGGGCGCCGCCACAGGCAGGCTCCAAATCGCGGGTTCGGAGTGCAGCATGTGAGTCTTGGTACGTGCAGGCAAAGTCGGCTTGGCTGCTGCGCTCGCAGTTGCGGGAGCCTCCAGAGTGCAGACGAGGACAGCATTGCTGGCCTCCGTGCCGCGCCACTCGCGCCGTGTAGCAGCCGACCCTTTCCGCTGCGTCTCGCACCGCCATAGCGTCCCTCAGTTCCCCAGTGCCTCATGTCTCATCTGGAAGTGGAGCCTTTTGCAGCGACCGCAATTCTAAGTTGGTCTCACTGGAAGCTGAACTTGCACCTGCTGTCGAGCCACGACAACCCGCCACCGCTGAGCAGCTCCATGTCCATCAAACTCTGCTGGGGTCGTTTCCCTGAGGGAATTTACCGTGCGTCTGCCTGGAAAGCTCTCCCCAATTACTGGAAGTCCGACTTGTGGCGCTTTCCGTCTCTGAGCATCTCCATCTGCAGAACTCCCGCCGGGGTTGTCCTGAGGGATCAGATTTGAGTGTGCTTTCAAAATCCTCCTCACTCACCGGAAGTCCGACTTGCGCTTGCGGCTGCTGTCGAACCAGGACAGCTTGCCGTCTTCCAGGAGCTCCACCCACAGCACCCGCCACTGGCCGAAGGGGTGCCCTGGCGAGGCGACCAGCTTCTGCAGCCAGCCCTCGCGCGCCAGCGGCACGAACATGGTGGCCACCTGCGAACATATTCAGGGTTGAGAGTTTGCCGATTGCGTGGCAATCGGGCACAGCATTTACAATACATCACACGGCTGACCGGAACAGTTGACCTCTGCAAGACTGCATGACCGGTGTGCAACAGCGGCGAAACACCAGCCGCCGCTGTGCCTACTCACCTGCACCGCCGCCATGCGCCGCTTCTGCCGGTCCGTCAGCACCAGCTCGTGCTGCATGACCCAGTCCTGGACCATGCTGCCGATGCGCACGTCCACCCGGCCTGCACACAACAGAGGGTGTCTCCAGTCCGCACCGTGACCTTCGACGACGACGACGATAAATCAGGCACTGTGGCGCCCATGCTGCATGGGTCCAGTCCCACACCATGCTGCCGGATTCGCGCGTCCACACGTGCCTGCGCACATCAAGGCATGTGTTGCAATTGAAGTTTCATGCATGACCATTGCCAAGGTGAGCGCACCGATGAGCGTGTCGGCGGGCGCGGGGGCGGCGTCGCCACCGCCGGCTGCAAGGCCGGCCGTCTCGAGGGTCACCGCCTGCATTGCGGCGGCGGCTCGGGTGCCTGGCGACGCCCTGACCTGCCGGGAGATTTGAGGCGGGCATCTAGTGAGACGTCGCTGGAGCCCGGATTGGGGGTAGGGCCGACAAAAGGTGCTGGATATTAGCGGGGCCGCTGCACGACCACCCCGCATGACCGCCGGTCCAGATGCGGTGGCGGTTTTGAGGTGTGGCAAGTGGCGTCGGTGGCACCCTGCAGCGGCTCGGGCGGTGCTGTGGCATTGCCTCACGGCAGTCAAGGCAGAAGCGGCGCGTGCAGTCCGTGTCATGCAGCGCTCAAATGCGGCGCTGCCACACCTTTTGTGGGGACAGGAGCTTGGTGGTGACTGTCTTGACGGGCGACAGCGGCGTCTTGTCCCCCTTGTTCTGCAGATGCACAGCACAACGGAGCCGTTGCAAATCGCATCAACGGCTTCCACAACCCCTCCCCCCCTGGGCGCAGACCTCCGGTGCGTCCACTTGTGCCTGCATCCGAACTGCTCCGAAACGAAGTAAGTTCGGATGCCATGGCGCTGTGTGCGCGCGGTGCAGATGAGCACTGCTCAGCGACGCTCACAAGCCGGCAGCTGAGGTTCAAACATACTGCTGCTGCGAACCATAGGTCTAGATAGGTACACAGGCGACTGCCCCTGCCGGAGGAAACCCCACCTTTCGCGAGCCGCCAGTGAAGGACGAGAATGCCCGCCGCATGCCGCGCGAAAAAGAGCCGCCGGATTTCTGCGGCGCCTGCTGCTGCGGCGCCTCGCCCGCCGGCATGCACTGCGCCGCGCTCTGCGCACATGCGGGTTCGGGAGGAATGCAGCTCAGTTGCACGAATTTGGTGTGGAGCACTGCTCACACACGGCGGATGATGGCTGCGCATGAGCCCCTGGCTGCTGCTGACACTTGAACAGCGCAACGCCGATGCACTGCACACTGGAATGCGCTGCCGCCTTTCAGGTTGCAGGCCGAGAACGGATGGAAGCCTCTGAGGGAGACTCACCAGTTCCGAGCGCTCGAGGTCACCACGGGCCGCCTTGGCTCCGCCAAACGGCCGCTGCATCTCAGGCAAAGCTGGCTTTCAATGTCCTGTTTTTCGCATGCTGAACGCGGCTACAAGAGGATGACGCTGTGCCTTGCCTCCGCCAGCAGTCAGGAAACTGCAGACGCCTGGTCCGCAGACGCTTACCGCGCTCGCTTGCATGGCGGACACGAGGCCCTGCGCCTACATATGGCCACCTTTCACGGCACAATACCAGCTGGCCCGGCCGGCCGGGGTTGCCATTGCCGTCCCACTTGCACCGTCCGACCAGCACGCTCGCCATGCAGCCAGCGTCCCTGGGCAACTTGCAAACCCCCAGACCAGACGACGCTGCCGGATTCCACCTTGAGCGTGGCTGACGACAGCGAGCCGAGCGCGCGGCGCAGGCCGCCGCTGAGGCCCGAGCGCTGCACCTTCTCAGGCTGCGCCTCCTTCCCGGCAGCCGCAGGCGGCTCAGGCGCCAGCGCGGCGTCGTGCAGCTCCAGCCGCATCCACACATCCTCTTCTTGCACTGCGGCGGGGTGCAGCAGCAGGTTTTTGGTTAAGGGTTTTGTTTTGCGCTGCAGAGGCGGGTCTGGAGGCAAGGGCTTATTTTCCATCGAACCACAGCATTGGCAGGCAGTGCGACGCCTCCTCGCACTGCCTGCGGGCCGGGCGACAGGCCTGTCCATCGGACTGTGACGCTTGCCAGCGCCGTGCACTTCAGGCAGGATGCAGACGCAGCGACGCACGACAGCGAAGCATGGCCGTGGCCGTCCAGGAATCTGCGTCACACGCTGTGACGCCCACACTTGGCAGGCTGCGCAGCGGCGGCGCAGGGTTGCCCTCACAGCTGAATGAGCGACTGGGGCAGTGATGCACCACTGCCGCAGTACGAGATTGCGCCCACCGTTGAATCCGAGGGTGGTAGGCTGCCAGCCAGTCTCCGCCTGCCGCACGGTCGATGTGCTCTGCATCTCCCGCCGCAGCCTGGCAGCAGTAAGTGTGGAAGGTTGAAGTAAAGTACGATTGGTCCCGTGTGACTTCCAGAGGCCCTAGCGGTGGGATGTGCTGCAGCGGAGCAACAGTAGACAAAGGCTCACGCATGGATCCACTGCATCTCATCGTCAAATCACCATGCTCCCGCATGGACGCACACAAACGCAAACACAGTTCCTTGTGCGCATCCGCACCTGGCGACGACGAAGGGCCGCTCCAGGGGGTGGTCCTCGATGCCGTCATAGCCCGGCAGCGAGATGCCGCAGCAGGTATCGGACGCCTCCAGGTCTTCGAAAGCGTGCTTGAGGCCCGTCACTGCGCCACAGAAGCAAATCGGGTTGAGCGCCGCTGCCGGTGACCGTAGGGAGCCACCTCAGCACATCAGGGTGCCGAGAATGGGTGGCTGCCGCAGCGTTCTGAGGTACCTGCAGGTGTTTATTGATCCCAGTCATCGACATGGACAATGCGTTCCGGGAACTTCATGCAGTGACGTGGCAGAGTGCCCATATGCCCTGCGTGCTCACCACTTCAGAGCGCATGCAATGCCAGATGGAGCTGCGCCTCGAGGCCGGGACCCCGGCGGAGCATCCATTCATGCTGATGCATCAGGTTGCAAGATTTGTGAGAATCAGCGGACTTGCCTGTCACGCAGAGCTGGCCTGGCCGCCCGCTCGGCATTGCTGCTCTGTCTGCTGTGGCTCACCGCCCTGTCCGCATACGCAGCGTCATGTTGCTAGTATGTGACCGACCGACCTCTATGTGTGACGTGCCGGCAACATGCACTGTCCACAACTGACCTACCCTAGCGCACCTGTCTCAGCCGGCGTCGGCTGCCTGGCAATCGTCAATGCTCAGCAATGATCCTTCTGTCTGCCTAGGAGTGCCGCCGGCGCCCGAGCTGCTGACCCATTGTCGAGGGCCAGTGACAGACGGGCAAGGGCTCAGCTAGTTGAGCAGCCGGTCGAGTCCGCTGCGGCCCCGCGCCACATGAAAGGCATTGGAAGCACTATTCGATCGATCGGCTTGAAGCCTCGAAGGAGCGCTGGCGACGTGGCGAGACGGATCTGGTGCCCTCCGATAGTATGGAAGTGTCAGCTGCAACTCGTCTTCGTAACGGTCAGACCCTTGACCTAACCAGGACCTAATCATGCACCAAAGGCATCGAGTTTCCGAAATGATTTCTGGCTGCGATGAGCACATTGTGCTAGGTATTGTGCAGCAAGCTTGCCTTGACAGATATTTCGTTGGGGCAGGATATGGCAGCAAGACGTTGTGCCGCCATGCTGCTGAGCCGCACATTGAACGCGAGCAAGGCTGCCCCGCGATCGGAGCTGCACATCGCCAGCGCCAGCCTGCTTGCCGCCCGGCAGCCGCAGCAGCTGACGACACTCACTCGCTTCGTTGTGTCGCCTTCGGCATTCCTGGCAGCACGGCAGTGCGGCGCGGTCGTGGCGCGGTCGTATGCATCAGAAGGCTCCGAGTCGCCGCCGCTGGGCCTTAAAGACGCGCTGAAATCAGAGCTGGAGTATGAGCACGACAACTACGAGCCCGATGAGGCATGCAGCAATATTTGCAAAGCCTCTTTGATCAGTCAAGCCGCTTCTGATCGACATACTTCCGGAAGCACCTTCCACCAGCTGGGAAGTCCGCCGTGCTGCTTCATTATCAACAGTAGTTGACCTGTTTCAGATTTGAACGGTACTCAGGATCTACGCAAACTTCGTCAGCCATGCAGACCTGGCTGATGAAACCTGTGTCCCACTGGCGGCCACGTCTGTCCAGCAGCGCATCCCCAGGAGCATCTGGTTTATGATGTCTTATGTCAATGCCTCAGGTCCCACCTGCATGGGCTCACCGGGGCTGCACGATCAATGCAGGGCCCCTGACGCCGCCTGACTGGCCGCAGGACTTGCCAGCGCAGCCGCCGTCGCCGTGGACGCTCACGGAGTCGCCGGGCGACTCGAAGCTGACGCTCTCGCGACAATACAACGGCGAGACGGTGGAGGTCACCGTCCTGGCCGATGAGGTGAGGGATTCACAGGACGCACAAGGAGATACCAGCAGGAAGCATGAAAGATCAATGTGGAGAGCGATGTACTGATACGCCGGCGCTGGCGTCCGGCGCAAGGCGCACTAAACCTTGCGCACCCGCTGTTGCACACCCTGCCGGTCCTGCTACATCGGAGGCTCCAGCTGCAAGGACGGAGACAACACAGATGCAGCGCCCGGTCCGCGCCGTGCTGCCGGCTTAGGCTGTCGGGCAACGCCAGCTTCAAAACAGGCTTACTAAAGCCGGCCACCGTCTTGGCCCCACAGTGCCATGACGACGAGGGGGATGACGAGCACCCAATGGCGGATATGGCGCCGGAAGATCACCAGGACCAGGCGATTGCGGACGCCATGGACGACAGCATCGACGTCGCGATCGTCGCCGAAGCACGGATCATCAAGGGCGGCCGCAGCATCGAGTGCGCATGCGACGCCCGTATTCCTTGGACTGACTGCGATCCGCGCCGTGAAGAAGGAAGAGGGGGGGAGACCACTTGAAAGGCAAGTCAGCAGTGGATGCTGGTAGTGGATGCAGCGGCGTGGCGGCGGCGTGCATGGGGGTGTGTCTGGGCTGAGGGGAGGCTGCAGGAAGGGGAGAAGAAGCGGTGGCTGACGCCATGCGGCTGTGGTGCTTCTCGTGGGTGCGCGGCGCTGCCTGCCTTGCGGCTGGAAGTCCTGGTGCCCTCGACCCTGCGACTGACGCACAGCAGGCTGCGCAACGGCACCTGCCTCCCTCGGCAGCTGCTTCACATTGGCAGCCAGCAGGCGCACGCCGCGGTGGCCTGGCATGTGAGGACCCAGATGGCCGCTCCTTCCGGGCAAGCACTGGCAGCACAACGACCAGTCTGACGGAGCATTGTGCCTTCAGCGCCTGCGCCTGAACCCTGAAACCCTCGTCCTGCACTGCAGCATTGGTTTCCGCACCGACGGCAGCTTCCTGGCGGTGGTCGACGTCAGCCTGGGCGAGCCGGAGGTCACAGATGACGACGAGTCCGCATACGCCGGCCCGGTGAGCCTACTGTCATTGCAACGAGTCCCAGCAACAAGCTAAGGACACACGAGCCAACACAGACTGTGCGGAAGGTGTGGCGGACATCAGCCTGGGCGAACTGGACATGAAGGACGATGCGACAAGTCTGATGCTGGCCTAGTGAGCCTCGTCGGAGTCGCAGACATAAACCTTTGAAGCATCAGCAAATGCCGCAGAGAGGATGCATGTGATGCCATGGGCAACGCCACGCCCCAGGGGCAGAACGACAGCATTGCCTGGAGTGAGCCCGCCCTTTCAGCGGCGCCATCGTCTGCAATCATGCTGCCCATCAGGCGGCGCTCTGCCGAGTATTATGCGAGCTGTGAAGCACTGCATTTGTTGCGGCACAAAGCAAAATACCGGACGCTCGAGCTCGGCCGGCCGGGCCTTGCTGATGCACGTCCGCCAGCGTGGGGCTGCAAAAGGGTCCTAGCAGCTGCGTTCCTGTGCAGCCTACAAGTCAAGTGGTTTCTGCAGTTCATCACCCTGTGTCAATGCGCCAGAGCAGGGCAAGGAGCTGAGGGGGAGTGGCTGCAGGTTATTTCTGTCAACTTCAAGGCTCAGACTCTGAACCGTTCATGCTTCACTTTGCCGCAGAAGCACCAGGAGTGAGACGAAGCAGGTGCAGGCGGCTTTTGATGCCCGCCTGTTACCGTGCGCTGCTGCAACACTGAACAACCCTGCTCGCTTGCATCAGTCAGTCTGAGAACCTTCCGTATCACCCAGTCCATCGCAGAAGCACGAGGAGCTGGACGAGCAGGTGCAGGTGGCCTTTGACACCCTCCTGGGAGCGCTGCTGCACCGTTGAACCCTTGCATCAGTCACGAATTGAACTGTTCCGTGTCGTCCGTCCATCGCAGAAGTACGAGGAGCTGGACGAGCAGGTGCAGGTGGCATTTGACGCGTACCTGGCGGAGCGCGGCGTTGACGCGGAGTTTGGGGAGTACCTGATGAAGCTGGCCGCCTCCAAGGAGCAGCGCGAGTACGCCTTGTTGACGCACCAGTTTTTTGGCGGTTCTGTGGCTGACGATGCAGCGGGTGCTGGGCGTCCGACAGCAAACTGTCTTGTGGGTTGAGGGCGGAGAGATCGCCGCTGGGCGCGGGTTGCCGCTCTGCTGTTGCATGTTTGCCAAACGTGTGTCTCACAGGTATTCGCTTATTCTGTGCGCAGGTACGTAGGCTGGCTGCAGAAGATCCACGATTTCCTGTGAAAGAGACCGGCTCAAGGTTTTGAGCCCTTATCGGCGAAAGCTGTTGGCGTGCGACATGCCCAAGTCCAGGCTCCTGGCTGTCAGTGTGTTCAGTGTGGATACCCCAGTAGCATAGCCCTTGCAGGACCAGAGAGCCTGTCTTAGAAGCGCGTGATGCTGCCAAGATATTTCCGAAAACCAAGGTGACACGGTGGGCCCCACTCGCAAGGATGGCTAGATCTACGTAATCTACAAGCGCAATCTCGTTTGTGTTGATTGAAGTTCTCAAACTCCGCAACCAAAAAAATGCAAGGCCAAAACCCACACGACTGCATTCTGTGCTCTACAACGCAATGCCAGGTGTGCGACCTGAGCATAGAAAGCCATGAGCCGCACCAGCGGAGTGGTCCATGCGGCATCCAGGACCTAGCCTTAGGTAGCAAATTATGGCTGCCATGACCACGCTTGTCAATGCTGCTCCCCGCAAACCAGCAACTCCCATAGTGGGTGGGCCATACCAACGCATTTCCTTCCGCATTCTCGCAGCACCCGCCGTCAATGTTGTACAGAGCATGTGCCACGGGCTGCAACGGCAGCCACACGCCGGACCAGTGGTGTCGCATCCCTTGCGCCGAAGTATTCAGCATGCACATAATTTGCCGCTCACGCATTCCACGGCACAAGGCAGGTCTCCCGTGTCAGCAGGTGCATCTGTCGAACGACGCTGCGACATCAAATGCACCACGTGAGATCTTGCTGCGGGCAGCAAAGATGTGCGTACCAGGCAGGCCGATGCTATGCACAAGGAAGCATGCACATTTGCATTTAGCCGCACTGCACAGACAGATGCAGAATTGACCGGGCGGAAGTTGCCGATGCGGAAGCTGTTTTGCAGTCTGCCTGCTGTGCACAGACAGGCAGCCCACCTCGTATCAGGCCCAGCAACAGCAGCACCAACGTCATGGACGCAGTGCCCATGTCCACACCAAACAGGTCGATCAGCTGCTGCGCCTGGCCGCCTGCGAGCACGGAGAAAGCCTGATATATGGGGTGCGTCCAGCCACAGGATGTGGTGCCGCGGACCCTGCGCTAACAGGCGGGCGAGCAGACTGCTGTGCCGCAGACCAGTGGCAGCCGGCAGCGGCAAGCTAAGGGGATTTCCTCTGTGAGCGGCAGAGGGTCACAATGTACTGTGCCGCAGGGAGGCCGAGACAGGTGCAGCTCTGCTGCCTACTGTTGCAGCTTGTCATGCATGACACGAGTCTGTTGCTGCGGCATCACCTGCTTGACTGCTGCCCTCAGCCGCTGCAGCCTTGGCGGGGCTTGGCCCGCCGCCGCTGCCGCTGCCGCTGGGTGGCGGGTCGTTGGGCGGCTGCGGGCTGGCCATGCTGCTCTCGCTGGCTGCGCTCTCACGGCTGCGGCACAGCGTCCGCCGCGAGCTGTGTGCCTGCGGCAAGGTCGCCAGCTGAACGTAACTACACTGTGCAGCTGGTGACTGCCTGACCTAGCCAGCTGCTGCGAGGCTGCGTGGGTGGTCCGATGTGGGAAAGCGTGTGTACCGTGCCGTGGCTTCTGTTGCCACTGTGACAAATAACATCAGCATGCCTCGTACTTGCCTCTCGTCACGGTGCAACGCTTTTCACGTAGAATTGCAAGCACCTGTCAGCAATCAGTGCAGCGGCATGCGCCTCAGACTCAGTGTAGGAGGATCCTGGCTGCGAGCCCCACCTGAAGGTCAGCAAAGCAGAACTGTTCCGCGAGGGCACTTTGCGCAAAACCCCAACCGGCGCCTCGTACGGCGTCAGTCACGGGGCTGGAGCGACCCCGACCTGCTGCCAAGACCAGGCACAGCCGTGTGCGGTCGATAGCGGAGGAAGCGGCCACTGGGTAGCGGTTGCGTGGTGCTCACACGTGTCAGTGGATTTGGCCGCTCCAGCTCATCAACTGCAACCTGCAACCAATGTGTCCGCCCACGGCGATAAAGGCGCCAGATTGCGTCCAGACTGCGCCACTGACCACCGTCGAAATAACAGTCGTCCTGGGTCCTGGATCTTGAACTACTTCTCGGATTCCCGGGACTCTCTGCTGACTTCAGCTCAGCGACCGCGGCCACGCCTGCATCAGCACAACTTCTTGCTGTGCTGGTGAAGCGACCCAGACCAACCATGCACAGCGCTACACTAAACGCAAACCAAGTGCTGTACCTCTCCCAGCGCACGCCAGTGAGGCCGTTCACTGGCCCAAGCAGGTAACTCGGCGAATGTGCACAACATGCATACAAACTGTGCAGAGGAAACTGTTCAGGGCGCTTGAAAGTGACTTCTCACACCGTGATCGGTCTCTTTCCCTTCGAGATGCTCGCACACGCTGCTGTACCAGGCCTGCGACCTGCGCACCTGCTTCATGCATGTGCATATATATCAAGCGTGTTATGCCTCCACAATCGTCTGTCTGCTCTGCTAAAACAGCAATCAGCACGGAAATCACCCGCTGCTGTTGCCTGCGAGTCGCTGTTGCCTGCGGGAGACCGACCATGCGGAGTCGCCAGCAGCTTGCCATCGTCAGTGCTGTTGTGAATTTCTGCCTCTCGGACCGCACTCATGCGGTCCAAGCGGCTCGATCGATCAACCCTGGCTTGACGCCTAGATCATCTGTTATAATCGCAGGTTAGTCCCGCAGCTCCGGCGTGGGTTAGCGGCGGCGGCAACCGGCCGTGGCTCGGGCCGTAGTGCGGTCGACGGGCTAGAGGAGGCAGAGAGGAACGCCCAGAGCGCAGCCGACGACTTTGTTGGCCAGCTGGACGAGTGAGTGCACATGTCTGTCACTCGCTGCGGGGACGAGCGACGCTCTGATGTGCTTTGGCATGGTTCAGACTTGCTGAGCTTCTGGGCAGTCAGGGCTTGGTGGACGAAAGCATTTGTTACGCCAAGCACAGCTTGAACACACAGTTCAAGTTTATCAGTGCATGACAGCAGCGCCAACCAGCGAGCGGCGCACACGGAGGGAGAGGGCGGTGATGTGAAGGGCGACATGCCCCCCCCCAAAGAAAGGATGAGGTTCCAGGCAACTGACAGCTTCACTTGTATACTTGCAGCGCTAACAAGCGGGCGGCAAACATTGAGGGGAGTGGAATGGCGGGCGGCGATGTCAAGGGTGACATGCTCAAGCCTTCCCCCGCCAACAACCCCCGGGTGAGCCTGTCTAAGATGCACTGCTTGTGGGGCACACCCTATGCTGCAGCAGCCTGGTGGGCAGCAGAGATAAGCGGTGTGAWCCCCCCCCCAAGTAGGCCTGCTGCCATGTGATAGGATTAGATGGTGTCGCTGGCTTCAATGGCAGCAGATGGCTGTGTCCTTCTGTCGTTTCTGCAAGCGGAGGAGCTTGTCCAGTGATGTGCGCTGCCGCGGTAGGTCGGGGCCCGGCGAGCTGCACGGTCACTTGCGTTCGCCGTACGTGGCACTTGGCATCTTCGAATCGCTCCTGAGCTTTTTATGTTGCCACAGTTCATACTATGGCTCTCTGGCTCCAGGTTCGGGGCCTGGCGATTGGCGCAGCCATTGCGCTCGCCGCACGGGGAACAGGGTACCTGCCGGCGCGCATGGCCGCGTTTGCGCACCTGCTCGCCTGGGCGGCGCTGCTGGGCGCCAACTTGTGGACCACGTTCTTTGCGGGTTTGCGGTCGGGACACTGCGTGCACTGCAATCGCGATTGCACGGATTCACAGCCCGGCATCGCTGGGCTCCAACACCTCTGCGCTACATTTTGGGCAAGGAAGTCGTGAGCCTTGCGTAACCCGCGGCTGCACGTGTGTGTTATCATTTGAGAGGCACCTGCACTGGGACAGCAGACGGATGCGTGCGGGCGGCAGTGGAGTGGAGACATCTTTGCGTTTTGTGCAATGGTGACCACAAACGATCCGCAACGTGCCAACAAAGTCGCACTTTGTCTGCAGGGCTCACGATGTTCCGCAACCTCCCGCGGCAGGTGTTCGGCAAGCTGCAGGTAAGACTTGAGAAACGGCTGACTCGCTAGTGCGCCAACCTTCCTGATAGGCAGTGCTCCATCTGTGTGCCCATCCCTGTGTGCAATGGCAGAGGTGTTTCCATTGTGTCCACGTGTCAGATATCTGCAAAAACATCCTGTGAAATGTGCAGCTGTGCATTCACGTCGCCGCAGTCAAAGCTGTGTCTGCTGTACGAGTGATCTAAGTGAGGTTCTGCGGTGGTGGAGATCTGTGAACCATGCTAAACCACAAACCCAGCAGTTTGAACCCTGACTCTTGCAGCCATACTGTCGCAGTCCAAGTTGTTCCCCCAGTACTTTTGGCTGGAGACGGGTTCTGCGGCGGTGGCGCTGGCGACGCTGCACTACAGCGGCACCGGCATCCTGCGCCCGCAGCTCATCACCCTGGGTGAGTCAACAAAGTCGCCACGCACGTCGCCAGACCAAAGGGGGAGTCGCCAGAAGGAGTGGCCTAGAGGGGGCAAGATTTTACGCTTGCATCCTATCGCCATTGGAGTGCCTCCTGTGTGCTGCAGCTTGAAACGTGGGGCGTGATTGCTGCAGTGGGGGAGCATATATCGCTTGTTTGCCCAGGAATGCAGAGTTGGGAGGGAACGAGACCAGCGCTGTATCGTGGGTTCACTCTGCCATGCTTGCTAGCTGGTCGGACGCTGTGCAGTCTGCCAGCCAGCTGCCCCGCTCACAGCAGTCACAGTGCTACATGACGCCCAGGAGCCCCAGAGACGTTGTACTTCGCAGCGACTCGGAAGCCCTGAGAGCTCCGCGATGCGGGCATTGCGCCAGCGAGGTCGCTGGCTGACCGACTGCCGTACAGTAGCACACAGCCGCAATGATAGGTCAGTCGGAGCATTGCAGGACATGCAGTAGAACAGAGCATCGAACCCCGTATCCGCAGGTGTTGCGCTGGCGGGGTCGCTGGCCAACCAGCTGTTCGTGGAGCCGACCGCCACAAGGTTGATGTTCCAGCGGTACGAGCTGGAGAATGCGCCGCAGCGTGACAACGACACCATCAAGGCTCTGTACAAGCAGTTCTCCACCTGGTGCGTGATTGTCTTTCGGCTTTGTGCTGTCTAAGCCCACTGTTCTCATCTGCTTTCCTGCCTGAACCCTGCCATCCCAGCTGGCCAGGGCCCAGCTCAGCCAGTACCGCTGCGGCCGAGGCATGCGCCGAGGCGAGGGTCAAGAGAGACTGGGTGGCAGGGCTGTCTGCAGCAGTACGAGGATGCTCCGCTGTGTGACTACGCTGGCCGGGAATGCACATCGCCGGTGTTGTTTCTGTGCGTATGGCAGTCAGCCTTGCAACACCGCCACGCATTGCGGCATAACGCGCCCACGCGTACCTGCGACTCGCTGGCCAGCCTCGCTTCGAACAGTCTCGCTCAGAACAGCCTCCCTCGGCTGTGCCCCAACGGAGGCCTTGACGCCCTGTCTTTGCACTCGCGCGCAGGCATGGCATCAGCTCGATGCTGAACTTGGGGGTGCTGGTGGCGGCCGTCACGCACGGCTGGTGGCTCGCCGCCTCGGTGCTGCGCGTCGCCATCTGATGCCCCCGCCGGCGACTTACACCATGGTAGCTTTTCGCGCTTTGTGGTGCACAATGTTGCCGAGCCAGAGCAACTTCGGTTTGTGTCCAGTCAGACATGCAGCGAGTCCGGCTCAGCAGCACTGTCAGTTGCAACGCTGACTGCTGGTGGCAGCTGGGCAGGAAATTGAGTCTGTGAATCGATTCGTGCCTGAAAACACACGGATTCTCGAAATTACGGTGACACCAATGCTGCAGCCACTGATTTACCCTTCCTCAATCCTGTTCCTGGGTTCCTATTCTTTCCTGTTTTTTTTCCCTGTTTTCCCGAGCTTTCGGCCCCCCAAGCATCTGCCAAAGCTGTAGCTGGCGCAGGGGATCTACATCCAACATTTGCCTTTGCTTTCCACGGCATTACATCTCAGGCTCAGCGAAGTATCTATGAGCAGCTGGTGGAGAGTTAGCAATAAAGCTGAAATATATAGCGAGGGTCCGGGCCGGACCGTCCGGCGGAAAGCGGCAAAATTTCTGTAGGGAGGGCAAGCCGCTAGGCCGAGGGTCAAAGCTGGGTCGCCGTGTGTGCGCAAGGGCTGGCACGGAACATTGGCCATGACTAGCAGTAGCCATGTTTGGCGTCAAGGGCAGCGGTGCATGGCGGGGCGGCGCGCCATCCACGATAGCCAGTGAGCGCCGCCGCTGCCACGAGGCGAGCGGCGGGCCGGGCCAGCGCTTGGCGTAGCCTGCCTGCGCGGCAAGGGTATGTGGCCCAGACTTGGACCAGGTAACTCTGCTGGCTTGCGTCTGGGAATTGCAGGGAGCCTATTGCGCTCCCTGATATACCCTACGCTTCTCCCACCCTCGGAACTCTTCTCCCTCACGTGACACAGGCTTCATCACAAGCCAGCATAACTGAAGCTTTCGGTTGTCTACGACCGTCTCTCGACGTTGTAATTCAATCTCGCACGCGCTCAGCATCTCGCGTCGGTGAGCCATCCAAGATGCGTTCAGCGACATTCGCCCTGCTGCTGGTCGCCCTCGCTGCCGTCGGCGCTTCTGCACGCCCCTTCGACATCGAAGAGTGGCCTAAGGACATTTTGAGCGCCATCAAGGTGAGAACTCGCATTCCAAGGGAAGCCTCTGCTTCTTATCGCAGCTGCACCTGACGCTGAAGAACGCGGAAACCATAGGTGCAGGCCTGTGGTTTGTTGTATTGGTCACTCACGATGTCTCTGATGTATATGAAGAACCTTTGTATTCTTTTGAGCGATGTCGTGCAGCGCACGAGGCCAAAAACTGCTGCAAACTCCTGGCTGCCCATAGCGGCCATTGATGCGCATGCAGCACATCGAGAAATGTAAGTGAGCACGGCCAACAGGACGAATGTCTGATTACAGTTCCACATATCTGTGTTTGACAATGCTAATCGCATGTTGCTTCCAGGGTTCTGGCATCAGCGGACGCGATGTCAATGCGGACTTGCCTCGTCGCCACCTTCTCATGTCAGAAGAAGAGGAGAAGTGTGTACCTTCGCTTGTTACCCATTGGCAATTGTGTCAACATTTGGCTGCGCCTATGCAGTATCATCTTTATCTGCAGCGCGGTGCACATATGTAAATCAACCGCTCACCATCAGCTCGACGGAGCTCACTGTGGACGAAATCTGCCTGCCGCAGCAGAGACTCACCAGTACCTCAGTCATCCAATTCGTGTCCCTGCTGTCGCACTGAGCTGGCACTGCTGCTGCAGGTTTGTGGTCCTCGCCCGCTTCGATGTGAAGCCATCGCTGGCGACCAAATTCGAAGAGCTTTGGTGCAAAGTAAGTGTGCTGAGCATGCGAGCTTGACACGACTGGAGGATCGTCGTTTCCTGCTGCACGATCACAACAGGTCATCATAGGCATTTGTTCCTTCAAAAGCCTTCAAACCGGTGCACAGCTCAAGGAGGAGGCGGAGCAGCAGGAGGGCCTCATGCGCTTCGGCATTGCCAAGACACTGACCGACAACCGCCAGTTCCTGGCCTACGAGGTAAGAGATCCAGGGAAGAGGCTTTCACACCTGCCTACAGGTGCATTCTGGAGCAGGCGTGGGCGGCACCCAAAAAGGCGTGAGCGTCGAGTGCATTCATGCTTCACGCTCGACCTTGTTTGTCGAAATCATGCGGGTTTCTTGCTCGATGGGCAGGAGTGGGAGAGCAAACAAGCTTTCAAGAAGCACCTACAGAAAAAGGATTCCGCTTGCTTGCAAAAAGCTTGAGAAATATGTCGAGGTGCGACAGAGAGCGACAAGGCAGTTGATGAGAATATGCACAGCACGGTTATGGCTGTGTCTCTCCGCATATGCAACGCCAATGTGTCCCTGGCTACTTTCTTCCAATCAGCGCAGGGTTTGGCTTGATGTGATTGGTTAATGCACACAGGAGCACAATATTGGCGCCACCATGACTCGTCTGGTCTCCCGCGCTTCCACCAGCAGCAGCACTGACGCCCGCATGCAGGTGACTCCTGTCTTTGGCGTTCGTTCTATGGAATGTCAGCTGATTGGCAATTATGCCTCAGCAATGCCGACTGTTCGTGATGCATGCTGCTGCTAGCTGCATCTAGATTGCAGTTCTCACCTGATGCGATGATAGCCAGAGGCGCCGCCCTGCTGTCAGGGCAACTCAACTCGCTGATGCACGCCCCTCTCCGTCAAATTTGACAACGTGACATTTTGCTCGCATGCAGTTGGGGGCCATGAACCCTGTGCTACGCAACACAATTGATGCCGACGTCTATGCGCACGCAAGTGCTGCCGTATCAGAGGCGCGAGTCCATGCAAATGATTCTAGATTGTTCAACCGAACTAACCACCATGTGCATGCGGAGGCAAGTCTACCTGTAGACATTACCTGGTCACGGTGATGAGAGGATGCTGCACTGCTTTCAAATGTTATGACCGGCGCTGATGCCTGATGTCGTCGTGTTTGTTGCGCCTGCAGAAGTGGGTGGTCGTGCCAGACGGCGAGAAAGAGAACAAAGCTGTTGTCCTGGTCCGCTTCGCGGTCCGCCCGTCCCTGCTGGTATGCCTTACCTGTCCGCCGCAGTCCCTTGCCATTATACATCACATCGTCGGCAAGTCTTCAACTTGCGGCACTGGTTCCCTTGAGCTGCTGCTCATTCACGTACGAGGAACGAGCTTGCCCCGCATGCTCTTCTTGCAGGACGAGTTTGCGAGCGTCGCCCAGGAGCTCACTGAGAACGTGTCTGCTTCGGAGGGTGATAAAAACCTCGTGCTGTCCTTTGCTAAAGACGCCCTCGACGACTTTACGGTGCGCCCAGCCACATATCACATTCGTTGAACGGATAGTGTCAGAAGGTAGGCATGATACATTCTTCGCTGATGGTATCAGTCTGAAAAAGTTGGCGGTGGTGTGTGTCGCAGGTCTACGGTTATGGCGGTATGTACATTACTATCTCGTAGTTCCTGATATGGTTGCTGACAGCTTGCAGATCGCCTTGTAGATGTCTGCCATGCGATGGGCGAGTTGTTGTAACTGCGTGCTTGACGTACATGAAACTGTCGTGCTGCAGAGTGGAAGAACCGCCAGGTGACCTTGCGGTTTTTCCATTCCGTCCTGCCACGCGTGCAATTTACGTTGTTGCGCAGACCCCCGCCCACGGCCAAGCATGTTCAAGCAAGCTTATTGACAGCATATATCCCCTTTTCTGTTCCTTCTGAAAAACGTGGACAACAACATATATACCTATTGTGCGGGGTCTGCCTCGCCAGGCACTGGAGGAGCACCTGCAGAGCGACTGCTTCAAACAATTCCGCTCCTTTGCCATGAGCCACGACATCTTTGCCAAGAAGACCATGCTCAAGCCCATTTTCAACATGTCTTCTGACTGCTCGGAGGAGTGATCCGCATCTGTCCGCAATATGAGACACATTTTGCCCGATGCCGCAAAGTGGTGTAAGAGGTTGGCCGTGTTCTCAGGCGAGATCAAGTGCCGGCAGAGTTGGAGGAACTGTGATCCGAGTCTGCCATAATTTATTGCATAGTATCAAGCTACTTCACTTGCGCTTTTGAGGGACATTGTCGCGCGCATCGTCGCAGCGAGCACAACTGTACATGGCTGGTGCCCATGCACGGCGGGGTCTCAAGGGTACGATGCGACAGAGCAAGAGCCCTGCAAGGCGACAATGGCAGTACCTCTCACCGTGTCAACCATGAGGCCCACCAGCCAACATGAGGACGAACCCCTGCGACTGCTCGGACGGCGGGGCCGGGCCCGCCGTTGTCGCACCAACACCAGGCGTCGTGAAGCGCTGCTGATCCACAGCTGGCTGCATGCGAGCACCATAGTGCTCGCAGGCGGGCCACAGCGCTGGTGGTGTTGCTGCAGCTGTGCTGTTTAACAGCGGACTGTGTGGCGGTCGTCAGATGCGTGACTTCTAAAGGTCGTTATAAAATAATAAGCCCCTCAGTAGCGGTTAATCACCTCGATCACCTGACCTACTGATCGCTCACACCAGTAGAAAAGTGTCTCGCGAGAGCCCGGCGCTGCTCGGCAGAAACCCCGATCACCGTACAACACGCTATATCTGTGTGACATCCTGTTATCTGTGGGTTCTAGTGACACTCTGCAAAGCTCGTGACCGGCAGCTTCAAGCCTAGGTACTCCAGCTTCGAACTGCAGCGTCTGGATCAAGCAACCCTGCAGCACGTGCAGACGCAGAATTGTAGCTGCGGGAGGCGGACCTGCGTTTGTTGGTGGCGCCTGTGCTGCCACAGAAAGCAGCTACCAAGTTCAGATCTGCAAGCACCAGTCGTACTCTTTTGCCAGCGTCGTCCGACAAACACGCCGCTGGTTCTAGCAGCTTGTTGTGATCGTCATCGAGCTCTCCACGTGCAGCAGCCCGAGCGCCTGGGGCGTGACACAGTGAAGGCAGAGGTGTAGCAGCCTGGGTGTGTGCAGCTGGTCTGGACGCCTGGCGCGAGTCCCGCGGCGGCCTGTGCAGCCTTTCACATTTGCGCGATGGATCAGCGAGTCTGCTAGCACACGGATGCGTCGGGAGCTGCTTGAGCTATAGCTGGCACACGTCACGATGGAAGTCCACCAGGAGAATGGATACCCGGCGTCACCTTTCGGAGACAACGCCCAGCAGCAGCAGCAAACGCTCCCAGGTGACCGCGCAGCTGGCATCCGTAGGCTGTGCCACGGAGGGTAGCATTTACCAGGATGTCCAACTAACATACATGAGGTGATCAGTCAGAGCAGCGCTCACTTGACTGACCAAACGCGTTTCTGTGGTGCAGAGTCGAGGCCCAGCCGGCTGCACACCAGCTTGGGAGCCAAAACCACTGCATCGGCAGTCGCCACGCAGCCCCGCAGCTCAGATGAGATGTGCGTCGCAGATTCCCAGTCGGGGAGCTTGATGCACTGCGGCGCCGCCACCCAGCTGCTTGACACGCTGTTGCATGCGGCCTCCTCCCTGCCTGGCCCCTTTGGCAATCTAACGAGGGCAGCTGCGGCATGCAAGAGAACCTCTTCCCCCCGGTCTGACATGCACCATTAGCCACTTGACGCCTTACATGAGTATCTCCCATTCCAGCAGCGCCCGGCATGTCCCTGACAGCCTTTTGTGCATGTGCTCAGAGCGGCCTTCGGAGCCAACACACAGCCGGGCCTGTCAGCGATGTCCGCCAAAAGCGAGACGAGCGAAGCGATGCGCCGCTTCAGCAGCGCGGGCAGCCAGATCTTGCAGATGGTCATGGTGCGTGCTCGACTGCCTATTCAACTCTCAGTCCTTTGGATGTCCGTGGGTCGAGCTTCGGAGGTGGCACGGCTGCTTGCGGCGGATGCCTTGCACTGGGCCGCTGCCGGCAGGCTGCAGAGGAATGCACATCACCATGCACGTCGCTGAATGTGCCATGGCGTCGACTGCTGCTGCAATTTTGCAGGTGGTAAGCCGCTTCCAGGAGCTGGTGCGGCTCGCAGGGGAGGCGTACATTGATCCTGCCCAGCTTACCCGGGTGAGCGCCCACATGTTTGGCCCTGACTATGGGGGAAAGTGCCAGCGTGCCGCGGTGGGATCAGGAGGGCGGGGCCTACCATAGACCACATGAAAGGATTAGCAACGAAACGCAGCGCACAGCGCCTGCGGTGCCTTGGTCAGCAGGCTTAGCTGTCTCAGCGAGACCCTGCCAGCAGCCTCAGTACCTGGCATTGTATCGCCCACCCCCGCTGCCCGAGCTTGCGTCCAGAGTCAACCTTGTCGACACCTCCTCGTGAGGCACGCCCACACTTCCTTGATGCAATTCGAACCTGCAAGGCATTCGTGGCTGATATATGCAAGGCTTTTTGGGCCAATGGCGCCTCTGTTCGCTGAAGATGCGGATTTGGGTGTAGGCATCACTGCGACAGTGGTGCACTGCAAGATGAATCTGAGTGAGAGAGGGAGAGGAGGGAGAGGAGGGAGAGAGAAAGAAACATTTTTGAACAACACCTCACGTTTGTTCTCCTGCTTCAGGTGCGGGATCTGGGAGAGGGCGCCTTTGCAAAGGTGGTGCACTGCAAGCTGAAGCGGCCGGGGGAGCCGGACATGGATGTGGCGGTGAAGCTCCTGAAGCCGGCGCTCTTCAATTCCGACCTGGACGTGTCCGACTTTGTGAAGGAGGGCATCGTGCTCAAGCGCATGCGCCACTCGTGCGTCCTTTGCTTTGCATTGTGGGAAAAAGTTCTCTCTTGACCCGCTGTGTTGCTGGTCCGGCTGCTTGCGCAGCTGAAGTCCCATGCACCGCAGAGGAAGGAGCTGCGCTCAGGCGCCCGCGCCGCTCAGGCATATGTGTGTCGCCCTGCTGCTGCACTCCTTGCCACCAAGCTTCTGGCAGCTCCCCCGGCAGCCTGTGATCTATCAGGATGTCAGCAGTTTCACCAGTGGGACGCTGCGGCCTTCCCGCAGGTCGGTGGTGCAGACCGTGGGGCAAGGCTGCAGGGGCGTGGATGGCGGCATCGAATGACTCTGTATTCAGCACCGCTGCTTTCCTTCCCACGGATCGGTGGTGCGGAATTGGGTTCCAAGATCGCGGACGGCGGCCGTGGTGCCAACCATCAACAGCCTGTCCATCCTTCAAGCACGCCATGTTTCAGGTCATTTGTGCCTGCAGGTCGGTGGTTCGCGTGGTGGGGCTGGGCTTCAAAAGCGCAGACGGCGGCCGCGGCGCGAGCCCCGACAGCCTGTTCATCGTGCAGGAGCTTTGCCTCGGCGGGGCGCTGCGGGACACCGTCGCCGCGCAGATGTTCCGGCCCCGCGAGGTGAGCCAGTGGCAACACATTGTGCGGCTCTGCCGTTCCTTTTCATCGCTTGCTGCACGCGAGCGCAGCGCAAAGTCAGCGCAAAGTCGTCGCCGCCCACGTGTTTTGCCCCTGCGAGGTGCGGGAGTGACGTCAGGTGGCACGGCGGGGCGGAAGCAGGGTGACGGGTCTGTGTGACACATGAGATTCCGCTTGTTGCAGGCGGGCGCCGGGCCCGCGTGCGGCCGTGCCAGCCCCTGATCACCTGTCTCGGCCCCACGACACAGGGGAGGGGGGGGGGSGGTGAGCATGGCAGGTTGCCGTCCGGCTGGCTTTGTTGGGGTGGCGGAGGGCGGGACTGAGGGCGGCCTTGCTGGGCTGCTGCTGAAGTGTGCCATGCACAGCCTTGGCGCGCCTGCTCCTGAGGCGGTGCTGCGAGCCAGGCGTGCCGCAGCGGACGCCAGCAGTCCGTGCGCCGCAGGGCGTGGGCGCCTTGCGAGCACGAGGACGGAGGCACGTCCTGAGTACACAGACGAGATCTATCTGATCCCCAAACCGTTCTTGACGCAGGTGCTGTACCGCTACGAGGACGGCATGCGGTGGGCGCTGCAGATCGCCTCCGGGCTGGCGCACCTGCACGCGGCGCGGCCTACCATCATCCACCGCGACCTGAAACTGGACAACGTCCTGCTGACCGGTGCGCGACCGCAAGAAAAGCAGGCAACGCGTTGCATGCCCAATGTGAGTTTTCCCGGGGTCCTCACCTGAAGCGCGCCTTCACGCAGCGCGATTGACCGCCGTCCGCCGCCAACTAACATGGACGATGTCCTGCTCACGGGGGCCGTCCACGGGAATGACTTGTCTTCATCCGGAGAAACAATGTAATCATCCGTTCAAGCTGAGGTCCCTCGGACGTGGCCCATCAATCGTCCACTGCGACCTGAAGCTCGACAACGTGCTGTTCACGGCTGCGCGCCGGTCAGAATCGTGGCTATTCTGTATTCTGCGCCGTGGCGGTGTCTCCAACGTGCTTCCAGATCTCTTTGTGAAGTCACTGAAGGTAGATGATGCCATCATTTCTCGTGACCTTTCGTGGTCATGGTCCCTCGCTCATGCTCACGCACCAAGTCTGTGGCTGAAGCAACAGCGCCGCCGCTCTCAACGAATTCGCGGCATCTGCGTGGGGCTTCGCGGCATGCAAGCCTGGGCTCTTGCACCTGCCTCGCGACAGCATGCCTGCAGTCTGCAAATGATGGTGCGCCGACGCAGGCGCGCGGCGGCAGCGTGAACGCAGGCGCGCGGTGGCAGCGTGAACCGACAGCCGCCCTCGGCTCTGGCCGATCACGACGGTGTGCGGGGCCGCTGAACTTGTGCTACCGATACAACTGTGTCGCCAACAGGCAACTGGCCGATGCACGCAGGCAGCAGCGCGGCCTACGAAGCCAAGATCGCGGACTTCGGGCTGCATGCCACGGTGGAGGCAACGGAACGCTCCGAGTCCGTCAAGCAGCTGTGCGTCCCCGAAACCCTCCACCTCCCCCTCCACCCCTCACACCCTACCCCCTCCCACCTCCAAGCCACATCTTGAGCTGCGCTGCTAGTGGCATGCCAGTCCGCTTGCCGGAAGGACCCTGGCACCCCCAGTCCGTATCTCGGCCAGGCTGCTCACTGCTTGTGCTGCCGCGGGTTGAGGCATTGCACGACGCCAGCGACACCGGCCCCGGCGTCGATACACAAGACAGCCTGCTGTCCGTGCGCCGCGAGCGGTACCTGTGACACGGCGCTCGACACCAGGCGGAAGGCCCGGCAGCGCTGCCTACCGCCCATCTGGAACGTGGCTCCTGCTGGAGCCGCCAGCACGGCCGGCCGCAGCCACACTGAGGTGTGGCTCCTCGCGCTGCGGCCGGCCGGCCTGCGCTGCGGCTCCGGCGCCACAGCAGCCGGCGCGACCGGTGCGATGTGCCACGAGCCCTGCCGCGGCGGCGGCCCAGCCGCCCGCTGCGCGGCCTGCCGCTCCCAGCCGGCCGCCTGCAGGCGACCATTGGCGTCACGCCTCGGTTGCCATGCAAGCTGCCTCGTGCACTGGCATGCTGCAGGCCCCGCACACACAAAGCCCATCCCTGGGCGCCCGCCCAGCGTCAGCCGGCCCACAGCCAGTCAGCCCCCCGGCCCACCGCTCGCCGCAGGCGCACCGGCTGTGCGTGCTTGCGTGGCGTTTGGGCTGCCGGGCTACACTGGCCCCGGCAGCGCAAGGCATCCTCGCGAGTCCTGGAGCAAGGCCTGAACTAGCGTGCCACACGGCAAGCCGACCTGAACAGCGCAAATTTTCTGGTTGCAGGAAGCGGCAGCTGACCAAGCAGACGGAGGCGGAGCGGAGCCGCCTCGCCGACGACTCTGTGGTTCGGCAGCTTGATTCCACGATGATCCACATGCCGGCGTCACGGCCCAAGGGGCCATCCAGGTAACCTGCCCCAAGCTTGTTCCATTGTGACCAACAGGTTTCCTTTGGCGGTTGCCCGGCGCTGCGGCAGCTGAATATGTGTCATGATCCACATGCTGGCGTCGCGGCCCAAGGGGTCCAGGCGAGCTGTCTGACTCCTTTCCTGCAGGTTTGTTGGCAATATTGAACCCTTAGAGCAATGCGGCAGCTGTTTTCTGCCATGCGCAGCGGTCAGCGCCTGCAGCGGCCCGCCCTCAAGCGGCTCCCTGTTGATGAATGCTGCTGCGGGCAGCGCATCTTCGGGGGAAGCTTGCAGCATGTGGATAACTTAACTGAGTTCACAAGTGCTGGCAGGGCAGTCAGGCTGGGATGCGGCAGACCAGCCAGCGCAGCGCGGAGGACACTGGCAAGCACAGCTTCCTCATGCTTTTCCAACCACAGTCGAGGCTTCAATTGTTCATGCAAACTTCCTACGTGCCCGCAGGGCGGTCAGCTTTGCGACGCAGCACGCCAGTCAGCGCTCGGCAGAGGACGCCAGCTCGCACAGCTCCCTCATGCAGCGCTTCTTCACACTGCGGAAGAAGGTCAAACCGCGGCACGACCTCACGGGTGCGTTTTTTGTGCTCAAGTAAGCGAACAGTTCTTTACCTGGTGAGCCTCACGCCTGGTCACTCCTGCCTGCGCCCGCCGGGCACGCTGCAACATGTCACATGTGTCGATCTGGAATTCTCACGTTCAGTGACTAGCTGCCCGCGGTTACTGGGCGGGCAACTTGTAGCATGCGTGGCGGCGCTCAAGACTCGTTGCAGCCTCCTCTGCCGCCGCTGCTCTGCCGCTGCTGACCACCGACAGGCAATGGACGCTTTTCATGAGAATGTGCTCGGCGCATCGCTGTCTGTGTGAGCGGTACCGTCCCTGCTGCAACTGCAGGCCAGACGGGCAGCTTCCTGAACATGGCGCCGGAGGTGGTGTTGGGGGAGCGGTACAACGAGTCTGCGGTAAGTTTCCACCCATAACTCCCACTTCGACACTCCGACCCCTCGCATGCAACTGCGCTGCGCTTGCCTCGGCGCCTTTCAACAGCGCTGCGCTGCCGGCAGCTGGCGAGTGGCAGGTTCCAGAGGTGCTGGCGTGCAGTGTCACTGCGGACAGGGCTTGGGCCCTGGCTGAGTGTGCTCGGGGCAGCTTTCTGCGCAGCCTTCTGCTGAGTCGGCTGCCGAGCCGCATGGGCACCACTTCCCGGCCTGCCGGTTGAGCGTCGACGAGCAGATGAACTCGGAATGCGACCGCACCTGCAGGAGACGTCCTCGTTGGCCGTTGTGTTTATTATAAGACATCACCACAGCGGCCGATGGCCTGCCAAATCGCCAGCAGACAAGCCCTTCCCTGAGCATGCTCGGTCACCCTGCAGGACCTGTTCTCACTGGCCATCGTGCTGTACGAGATCTTCACGAAGACCATCACCGCGGCGACGGTCATCGTGCTGGGCACGCCGCATGAGTGCTCCGACTACGCCTTCAAGGTGAGGGTTTAGGGTTTTAGGTTTTAGGTTTTAGGGTTGATAGTGCTCGGCTGTGCCTTCCAGGTGGAGCACAGCCTGAACCCACAATCACTTCCCCTCTGCGCCACCACGGATGCACCTGCCGCATTCGCGGGCCCGTCCGAGCGCCCGCCCACCCAGCGGCGCAGCTCGAACCATCGCTGCCGGCAGCGCAGCTACAGGCGGCGTGTCTGGGCAAGGCGGCAGCCTTGGGGCAAGGCGGCAGCCCTGGCAGCAAGAGTGCTGAGACTATCTTAACTTGTCCACTCCAACGAGCGGGCATGAAGGTTGCGGGGGCCCAGTCGGCCCCGGCCCACGGGCTGCCAGCGTCAAACCAGTCAGCAAAGTCTGCAGTTGTCGATGGGCGCCTCACCCAGAAGCCGCAGTGCAATGTCTGAACAGACGCACAGACTACATACGTACAAAACAATGCAACTGCCACGCAGGTGGCGCGGGGGTACCGGCGGCCCTGCCCCATGAGCTGGCCGCGGGCGCTGTCGGAGCTCATCCAGGACTGCTGGGCACAGGACCCCGATAACCGACCCACCGCTGAGCAGGCGTGTCCGGGCTCTTTTGCTGAAGATATATCACCTGATACTATTGCCGATGCATTACATTTATAGCGCCGAGCAGGTGCGTCCTGGCCGCTTCTGCTGAAAACATCACCTGATCTTCCTCTCTAATGCATTGCATCTGTGGCGGCTGCCGCCTTGCCCCGGCAGCAACTGCCATTGCAGCGCCCAGGCAGCACATCTGGCAGGCGTAGCGGGGCCGGCAGGGGCGCCCGGGGCTGTGTCCCAGTGCGGGTGCGAGCTGCAGAGGGGGGGCTCGTGCAGGCTGTGGAGGGCCTCTGCAGCAGTCTGTGGAGCAGCCCCGCTCGCCACCGCGGCCGGCCGCAGTGTCGCGGCTGCGCAAGCTCGAAGTGTGCGGGCTGGCTTTGGTGACCCTGTAGGCTTGCCACGCCTGACCCTGTGTGGGGCTCAGCCTTTCTGACTCTGCTCTTCCCAGGCGTTGGAGCGGCTGCGGAAGCAGGCGGAAGCAGGAGCAATATTTGCGCTTGGGGTAGCATCGGGGTAGCGACCTTGATGATCCGCCTTGATCCATAGCTTTCTGCCCTGACTCGTATAATGTTTCATCCTGCAGGTGGTGGAGCGGCTGCGCACCATCCAGGAATCAGGGGCCATCACGCGCATGGACGAGGAGGAGGCCGAGGCCCTGGCAGCGCGGAAGGCCTGCTGCTGCTTCTAGGGCTCGCACATTGAAGATGCGCTGCTGCCAAGACCCCCCCCTCCCGGGGGGGTCCAAGGGAGCCGGCGCGGCAGAGGCCATGGCAGCGCGGAAGGCCTGCTGCTGCTTCAGGGGTTGCGCGTGGTGGAGGCCCTGGCGGCACGGATTTGGACGCTGACACACAACGGCGAAGCTGCTGGCGCGCCACAAGGCCGCTCCCTGCTCTGCTATGTCGTGCAGCAGGGATGCTGAGCGCATCGCAAGAGCTGCCCATCGCTTCGCGCTGCGGCAGCCGGCGTATGGCGGCAGCACCGACGGTGTTGCGGCCCGCACTGACGGCCGGGCGGCCCCTCGCCGGCCGCTCGGAGCCACGCATGGCCGGCCTGCGGCGGCTCGGCGGCCCGCCGCCGGAGCCATGGCGCCGGCGCGTGAGTGTTTCGACCCGCTGCGGCAGGGAGACCGACACCGCCGCCGAGCCCAGTGGCTCAGCCACCACTGCCAGGAGGCGGAGGCTGGGCAGCCTCGGCCCTAGAGTCGCACCCCGGCCCGCAGCCCAGCCCGCAGGCAACGCTCGGTGCTGGGGCTGCGGGCCTTGCAGCTGCGGTGCGGCCGTGTCCGTCATGTCCAGGCCCTATTTGGCGGTGCTGCAACCTCGGTCAACCGCACAGTCAGGGTTTAGGAACAGTTGCAGCCGAACTGCAACCAGTTGGAGTTGATACCATTCGGAGACGAAATTGTTCCCGCAGCGCGTTTGGTGTCGAAAGTTTGTGATTTTTCATGCGCAGTGCTGCACAACAACCAGAAACTCTGTTGTGCCGGGGCTGCCACACATCATCGACACAAACGATTGTGACGGTTTGCATTTTGTTCTAGGTCAAAACTCCTACGCGCCTGGAAATTTGACTCAACGATCAAGATGGCAAGTTCTAGAGCTCTGTGAGGCCTGCGATGTAGATAAAATGGATCTGACCTTCGTGATGAATGCCCTGAAAATTGGTTACAATCGTGAATTTCGTAATACAATTCAACTTTTTTACATATAAAATTAGCGTGTCATACACGTGTACGTGGTAATGACTGGGGGGTATGTCAGCTACCTAGGCAGCCCCACGTGAGACTATTAGTCACTTTGCACCCCCAGTGCCCGAGTTTACACATGCAGCGCGGCAGGCACAGTCATTCACATTTGATCATATTTTATCCATCACTTGCCGCTTGACGGCAGGGCCGCTCGCGCCGTCGCCACCATTCCTGCGCTACGAGCAACTTACGTCACCAGGCCGGCGCCAGGCGCCTCACGAGCGGACGATCCATGCAGCCCAGCACGATGGAGGGCGATGCGCTCTGGCGGGTTCCCGCCTGTAGCGAAGCCAGCCTCGAGGCGTGGTTGGCGGCACTTGGAGATGAGCAGGTCGGAAAATATGGCGTCATTCGTCTTGCGCCTGTCTTGTGCCACCCACGCGAGCATGCCTTCTCTGAGCCTTGGCCCAAAGGTACAGCATTACTGCGCGGCCGCAGCTGTCGGCAGCAAGGAGGGGCTGGTCGCAGTTGAGCGATATCTGTGTCTGAACGATATTTTCCGCACGGGACGCCTTAGTTGACTTGATGCGGCGGCCTTCCAAAGCAACTTCACTGACGTCGAGGTTCTCACGCAGACGCCGGCTCAAAAGCAGGTCACCCGCAGCCTTACCACGTTGTTGCCGGAGCTGCCACCGCTGCCACCGCTGCGCCAGCCGGCGCCCATGCAGCAGGAGTTGCAATTGCCTCCCGCAGCACGGCCACCGCAGCCGCCACCACAACAGCAGCAGCAGCAGCAGCAGCAGCAGCAGCAACAGCAGCATCAGGCGTCGCTGCCGCTGCCGTCGCCATTGCCGCCCGGCTCGCGGGTTGCGCTGCCCGCCAGCGACATGCGGATGCGTGACGCTGACGCTGATGCTGCGCCGGTGACTGCACGGCTTGCGTTCTATGGCATTGTTCGAGATCGCCTGACGGCACCCTTTTCGGCAAGCCCCTTCGCAGCCAGAGCTGTCGCAGACTGCACCTGCTACATGGTCTCGTGGTATGCACCCTCAGAAGCGTCTGAAGCAGGGCGTGCCTGTTTACGGTCGCAGAAGTTCCAGCTGCAGGCGAAGCTGCAGGCGCAGCTGGCTCTGGCGCCGCTGCCGCCTGGGCACGCCTGGGCACAGCCGCGGCAGCTGCAGCCGGCGGCCAACGCGCCGCCCGCGCCGCCGACGCTGCCTCCGCCCACAGGCGCGCGGCGCGGGCCCGCCGCAAGGCCAGCCCGGATGCTGCGGCCACGGCAGCAGCCGCAGCGCAGCTGCCCAGCCTGAGCAGCGTGTCGTCAGACGCCGGCGCATCCGGCGGCGGCGCTCTCGAGGCCTCCGGCAGCGGCGGCAGCACCGCGGCCGCCGCCGCTGTCGCCGCCGAGGACGCCACCCTCGCCAGAGCCTCCGTGGGCTCTGCCGGAACAACCCAGCGCGGCTGGGGTCCGGAGCGGATGGTCAAGCTGCTGGGGCGGACATCCCCCAAGCTGGAGGGGGATGAGGAATCCCTTGCGGCGGCAGCGGACCCGGGGGTCGCGTGCGAGCTGCGGCGGCAGCGGCTGATGCAGGAGAAGAATAGACGTGCACAGGCCCGCTTCCGATCGCGGCAAAAGGTGGGTCCATTTCCGTTCGGCAGCCCCTTTCCTGCGCCCCGACCGTGCAGGTTCAAGCCGCATGCACGTTTAAAGGGGATCCAAAGGCGCAGGCTGCTTGTGCTGCTGCAGGCAGGCGCGGTGGGCAGATTAATTGTCAGTGGCCTTGCGCAAGGACCAGCGAGGTGGATGGCGTCAGTGCATGCATGCTTGGACTCTGCTAACCTCCTGCTTGCACATCGAGCTGGGCGAGCTGGAACCCCAGACACCCATCCTGAATGGCTGGGCGGTGGACCTGTGGCTGCAAGCGGAGATTGTTCACACGGCTGGATCCCACGGCGCTTGCTGCAAATGCTCACATGCGTGTCGCTTGCTTCCATAGGACAAGCTGAGCGAGCTGCAGTCCCAAATCGCCGACTTGAACGGGCGGGTTGCGGAACTGCAAGCAGCGAAGGCGCGGCTGGCGGGTGCGAATGCGGCGCTGCAGCAGGCGGCGGCGGCGCAGCCGGAATACTTCACGGATGTGCTCACTTCCACGACTGCCACTGACGCCAAGGACGGGGTGCGCGAAGGGATTTTGCTTACTTTATGTTATCTTGTATTCTTTACAAGGCAGGGACGCTCAGCTGCTGCTGTCTTGACCATCGGAAGTTACCGCCCATCGGTGTTGCACGGGCGCGCATGCTCGGCGCCGCCATCCGCTGCCGCCGTTGAAGGGACCCGGGGCTGCTGCCCGAGCATGGGCTCCCAGGTGGCTTCAAGCACGGCACTTGGGCGAGATGAGCCACTGTTTGTCTCGAGTCTGGCATCACACGACTCAGAAATCGCTGCTGCAGGCGGCGATGGAGGCAGAGGAGCAGGAGGCCACGCAGCTTCTGGCTGACTTCATAAACTTGGTGCGCGCCGCGCGGCTGGCGGCGTCGCCGCTGACGACGGAGGGCGTCCGACGCATGAGCATCGGAGATTTCAACGGCTTCTACAAGGTGTGTCCCTTCAGTGCTCATGTCCCAAGCTGAGCATCGGAGACTTCAACGGCTTCTACAAGGCATGTTCCTTCGCTGCTCATGTCCTCGGCCTTCGTCTGCACCGTCTGCACTGTCCATGTCACTGCCGCCGATGGCGGCTGGTGTCCTGATTTGCGCTCCTCATCGAGGGTGGGCCGCTCTGTTGTACGCTGCTTGAACCAGACACTTGGATTGCTAGGCAGTGTCGCATACTCAGCGGCCGCAGGGGCACGGCCTGCCCCGCAGCGACAGCCCCAGCAGATAGGGTTTTTCAGTCGATTGTTTAGCTCTGCCGAGTTTTTGCGCCACTGCTAACACAGATGCCACACGAGCTCGTGGCGCTCGTCTGCTGCTCCCATTTGGTGCGGAAAAGCACGTGGCTTGCATGCTCCGGCCTGTGGCTCGCCGGCCTGCCACCAGCAATACGGCAACGCGGCCCTCAGATCATTTCCTCCTGGTTCAACTGCGCTGGACTGCCCGTCTCCGCTCCTGCTCGTTGTTGACACCCCCGCTGCGGGGCTGCCCGCAGGAGGGTGGTGTCAGGAGGTGGCGGCGCCACTGCTGACCAAGGATGTCCGGGTATATTGACAAATGCGCTCAGATGCACTCGGGAGCCGCCTCCTCACGGTGTTGCCATGGGGCCATCCGCAGGAGCTGGTGCAGGAGGTTGCGTCGCTGCTGCTGGCCGGCGGCGACGACGCGGGCTGCCCCGCCGGCAAGCGGCTGGCGGCTATCGTCGCCATCAACAAGCAGGTGTGCGCAGGCACAGCTGCAGCGTGCGCCGCGCTGGTTGAATGCCCACGGTCTTTGGCCAGCCAGCCCGGGGCGCCAGGGCGCCATCGCTGCTTATCTCAGGGTTGGACCCGCCGCCCGCCAAGCCACGCACCGCCCGAGAGGCTCCGTCAGAAGAACGCTAGTGCATCAAGGCATCACGCGACGTTTGGTCTCTGGCAGCAGCTGACGGCGTGGCCAAGAATCGGCTCGCACCAGCCCATATCGAGCCGAATAATGACTGCACATGGAGGTGGCCATCAAAATGTGCTTTGAGCCTGAACGGTTTTTTATGGAACTACGAACTGTTGTGATCATGAACATGGACATACACCTCAAGCCTCGTCGCCCACAGGTGGCCATCAACATCTGCACCAAGCGGCCGCGGTCGATGCGGGCGTTAGAGGCTGGGCTCATGGATGGTCCACAGCAGACGCATGGGGCGCCACCGCC
This sequence comes from Deuterostichococcus epilithicus, assembly GCA_033439295.1. NCBI lineage: Eukaryota > Viridiplantae > Chlorophyta > Trebouxiophyceae > Prasiolales > Stichococcaceae > Deuterostichococcus > Deuterostichococcus epilithicus. The sequence continues at coordinate 751,156 of JAVTLE010000017.1, forward strand.
GGGACATTGGCGCCGCGTCATGGTATGATGTGTTTCACATGCATTGATGTGTTTCTGGGCTGGGCTGATCGTTGAAAGCCTTAACATGAATGTTCAAGGTGGCGCCATGAGCGTGCTGCGGGTTGCAACCGTTCAATCCCCTCACAGTCAGGTCCTCTCCCGTCACTGTTGCTGTCCTTGTCTCGCTCTCATCCGAATTACTTGCTCTGCTGCCGACCGCCACGCAGCTGACCGCGCACAGCTGACGAACGTGACACCGGGCTTTGGTTCGTACATACCAACATCATGGGCGCTATCGCTGTCAAGGACGCAGTTTGCACAGGCCGCAATGCTAGCTGGATGGCGGACAGCATGGCGGCATACCTGCGGTCGCGCTGTGTGCTGCCGCAGCGCGTCTCCCGTTCACCTGAATGATAAGACGACGCACCATCCTGTGCTTTGCCGCAGGCCGCCATGCAGCTGGACAGCGGGCAGCGGGCTGCCTTCCTGCAGTCGCGGGCTGTGCTGCAGCAGCGCATGCGCCAGCTGCTGGCGGAGCGGCGGGCGGTCATCCAGATGCTCACGGCGGCGATGCCGACGGCGACCGCGATGCTGAGCGCGCGCGGCAGCGGCGGCGCCTCCGCGAGCTTTGCCATGGTGGGGTCGACGTGTTGATATAATCTGTTGGTGTCAAATGAGATGACCTGTGCGCATCCATGCACTTCAAGTCCCCCACCTCACGGATGTGGCTTTCACAGTTGCGTGCTGCACCGGCGTTTCGAACAGATGCTCAGAATTGCTTTCTCCTTTCTCCTTTCTATGAACGTGCTCCCTTTTGCATCCGGAGGCCTCTGCGGCGTCTGCAGCGCTGTGAGGCGGCCCCTGCAGGCCAGCCCTGGTCGGGAAGGCAAGGCGCAACCGCGGCAGCATCTCTACGCATCATCACACTGACCAGGGTCCTCGGAGAGCAGAGTTCGTTTTTTTGACCAGTCCTCCTGCTCTTGCAGGCGTCTGAGGCGTCGGCGGCACTGCAGGCCAATCTGGCAGAGGAGGGCGCAGCCATGACCTCCTTCCTGGTCGCCTTCCACTCGCACATCAACCGGCCGCTGCAGCACGCCCGGTGCCTCGTGGAGTCGTTCCCCTACGTGCCATGCGCCATAAGCATGGCGAATGCCTTGGGTGCGTCTCTTAGGGTCACCTCAACGATTGGATTCGGCGGAAGCATTGGTTGAGCGGCGCAGCACATGCCCGGGCGTTTTCCGCCGCTTCAGCAGGGCCTGGCAGCTCTCTCTGCTCTGCCAACCGTCCTCCTGCCCGCCCTGGGACGGCGTCTTGCACCGAGCATGTCCAGCAGCGGCGGCCTCCACTGACTGAGTTTCATGCATGAACCCACGTGCCAAGCCAGTCCTCATCAGCTCTCACGTCCCTCACTGCTGCTCTGCACAGCGGCAGACGTTGGCGAGGCAGGCGGTGCCAAAGAGGCGGCTCCGGCACCCGGTCCCGCCCAGGCGCTGCTGCCGCCGGCCGCGGCGGCGCTGCGGCAGCCCCCGCTGCTGGTGCGGATGTATTTTTGCAAAGTCTTTGCTTGCAGCCCTGCAGTATTCATGCTATATACGCCTGAAGGTTGCCATTGGTCTGGAGGGCTGCCACACCTTCCGTTTTGTGAGTGCACTTTGTATGTGGGGCAGCCAGCAGCACGTCCTAGCAAAGACTGAGCTCAGCCGCTCTCTCGACGCAGGCGCAGCCGCCCGGCTTGGCGGCGCTGTAGTGACGCCCTAATTGGGCGACAGGGCTGCCAACAATGACGCAGGCGGAGGGCACTATAGCACCCTTTGTGCAGCTACAGTGACCCATGATGACCAATGATGAATATGAAGCTGGCAGCCGAGACTGGTTTGCATCTGGGGAATGATCATGGAATTGAGGTTTCGGTAGGCATGTACCATTCTGAGAAGCATAGGATGAAGCCCACCAGGATGGCATCAGGACAGCATTAGCCGGGGTCTGTGTGTCACGGCGAATGTTCGAGCTGTCAAGCAGTCACACCTCCCGTACAAGCCCATCGTGGGAACCGAAGTCAACTCTGTTGCCGACGCAGTGCACTGCAGCAGGTAGCTATACTTCCCTTCTGTCGTCTCAGAAGGTGGGAGCACACCTGCTTGCCTCCACAGGAAGTCAAGCGTTCATGCCAGAGCACTTCTTGTTTATACATCTGAAGCATCCGTGGGCCCGAAGCAGCTCAATGACAGCCTCTGATGGTGAGCCTCGTCGGAGGGGCACTTACAGCACGAAGGGCCGGGGATCATGCGCACTTTCCAGTCAACGCTCCCCTGCCTGCGCTCTCCTGGGCAGCTATTACCCGCCGCCAGAAGCTGCCCAGGCAGCTCCAACAGGCGCTACTGCCGGCCCTTGCCCTCGCTGCCGCCGCCTTTTGCTCGCGAGCCAGCTGCACCGCTGCCGCCCTTCCGATTGTCGTTGCTGCGGCCCGCGACAAGCCCAAAGCCGCCGCCGTCGCCACCGCCACGACCATGCTTTAGCGGTTTCTCCTGCTGAACGGCTGCGCCTCCGCCCTTTTGCGCATCTTCGCTGCCGACATCGTTGTTGTTGCTGCCATCCATCCTTCCACCACCCTTCCTGCCGCTGCTGCTGCTCATGCCACCATCCTTCCCACTGTCCTCAGCCGCGTCTTCTGATGCCGCCTCGACCCGTTCTTCCAGTTCTTCCTCCGGATCTGCTGATGAGATACCCTGCCGCCGCCGCCGCCGCCGCTGCGCCTCTGCTTCTTCGGAATCTTCCTCTGCTTCCGCCGGCACATCCGCCGGCACCGGTGGCTCAGTGTCCAGTTCATAGGCATCTGTGGAGTAAGCCTGCGGAAGGAACAAGGGTCTGGGTGGGAAGATGGGCTTGGTTTCTCTTCAAGGATTCAGGATTGCACAGACATGTTGCATCACGGTGCAACCCAGGCATCCTGCTGCATCGGGACTGGCAAAGGATAGGAGAAACCTGGCGGCCCATCACCACCCAGCACGGGCTGACGCCGGCCGGAGCGCGCATTGAGCTGCACGGCAGCCAGCGCACAGCGGCAGCCAGGGTTCGGCCAAACGGCTAACGCGTCTGAACGTGAACGGATTTGGAACGCATTTGAACGCTTTGTCTCAACGCACCCAAATGCCAAACGCCTCGCAAACGTCATATGCGACTATCATCAGACAAGTCATTCAGTCAGTCAGGCAACAAGCTGCAGCTAGGAAAGACATCTCCTTGTGCAGATTGAAACGCAAGCATGCTTGGAATGCTCTTTTGAGCCTGGGAGAATATAATTTGTCGTTATAGCCTGCCTCAGAACTCCAGCAGCAGCGCCTGCAGCACTGCCTATGTCAGGATTACCTCAGCACCTTTAGGCTGACTAAGGCTTGCCGTTTGCACAGCCAATTCAGACGCGTTTGCCGTTCAAACGCTTTTCAAACGCGTTCAACGGCAGCCAGAAATTCCCAATTGCGTGTGTGGCCGAACCCTGGCGGCAGCACACCCGTAGACGCACCCTGCTGAGGCCGGCAGCAGCACAGCGTCGCAGCAACAGAGGTGAAACAATCCCTAAACCTCAAAGCTGTCGGCGCGCCTTCAGGTCGTCGACGGTTGACGAGTTGACGGGCCGGATGCGGTAAAATATCTCCGCGTCGGAGCGATCCCGCTTCATGTTGGCCGGCGAACGGCAGCACCAGCTGCCGGCGAAGTGCGCCAGCCGCTTCTGCAGCACACGGAACGGTTAATTTGATTGTACAAGCTACGATTACCTTGAATACTCAGAAGTATCTGCACGTCGGTCACAACACACGAGTGACAGCTGCATTCAGCGTGATACCACCGTGGTGGTGTCTGTGCATGCACCAGCACAGCAGCAAGCCTGGCCTGAATGGCACCTGGCCGCGGATCCAGAATGCCCTGGAGCTGAAGACAGCCGCCGGGATAACCGCCATCACGAGTTCTGAGGCACCCCACCACGCCTTTGCACTGCAAGGCTCCTCCCCCTTCTCTCGAGAGATACAGCCGGGTGAGGAGGTGCACAGCCCAGAGAGGGGTGTTGGCTCCGGGGCATCTCACCTCAAAGCGCTCCTGGAAGTGCGGCCGCGAGAAGTGGCTGAACGCATTGGCAGCGTCGGCGAAGCGGAGCACGCGGACGTCCCCGTATTTCCGCAGCGCCTCCGCCGCCGTGTTCTCGTCCAGGCCCATCGGGATGCGCACCTGGGCCGAACGGTCAAGCTCCGTCGTCTCCAGACCAGGCATCGTCATCCAGGTGTCGCGTCCATGCAGAGTCACGGCAGGCCTCACTCGGCACAGCACAGCCCGGCATCCTCTGCTCAGCCACAGCCCCAAGCAGGGCAGTACTTGAATGGAGTGGCAAGACCTGCACATGCGTCTGGGAACCTTGGTCCAACTCACCTCGCCGCGCCGTTCCTTGGCACAGTCGTAGCAGCCCATGTCGGTGCTGGTGCGCACGACCTTGACTGATTCCTGTTGCAGCAAACACACGGGTGCGTGTCAGTGAGCGTCCTTTGTGAGCGAGCGCGATCATCGCAGCCCGTGTCGGTGCCGGTGCGCGCCGCCTCGAATGACTCCTGTTGCAGCGTGCACACCATGTGGTGTTGGTTTCTGCTGGACAGCTGGCCAGCAAGCACTGCTCCCAAAAGCCGTGGGGTTTTCAGGGTCAAGGCCTGACATTTCCGAAGGTCTGTCGCAGCCCCACCTTGACAGCTGTAGGCATGTCGGGGTGGTCGAGGAAGCTGTACACCCGGAAGTCGAGCGGCGGCCCCCAGTTGTCGGGGTCGTCCGCGGCGCGGCCGGGCCAGAACAGGTAGTCGGCGGGACAGGGGTAGGGAAACCGCAGCTCGTGCGCGCCCGGGGTGTGGCACTGGTTGTCCGTCATGTACCAGTTCTTGTCGCAGAAGCAGCGCATCTGCGGCAGCGAAGCATGGGCTTGTCAAGGGGTAATGTGACACCACGGCTCGTGCAGACCCACCGGGGTGCGGCACCACTGGTTGTCCAGCATGTGCCGTTTCTAGTTGCAGCAGAAGTGCATCCGCGGAGAAACAAGAACGAGCGAAAGCGGTCGGCAGGCTGGCTTCGAGACGGCGCTTGGCGCAGCAGCGGCACATCTCTTGTTCGCTGCTGATATCTGGCCCTCGTGCTGTCAGGCTCCTGTTATCATGACCGGGGCTGGGGCACGCTGGACAGCAAACACACAGCCGGGCTTGGTACTGAGACCCCTGCCGCTGCAGCGTGTGCCATCCTGCAGGGTGGTGGACCCATTGCACACGACGCCGTGCACAGAGCCGTGATACAGCTGTTTAAAGTGAATTTATCCATCTTCAGACCTTGTCACCATAGCTCACCTCCGGCAGGATGACGGTGCGGTTCAGCGCAATGCCCAGTGCGAAGCCATAGTACAGCTGCTCGAGTTGGAACTGCACGGCCGCTACATGGAAGCGGATCTGCTTCTCCAGCTCCCACGGAAGGGTGCCATTTTCCACATACTGCCGGTGCGCCCAGGGTATCTGCAGAGTGGGCTACTGGATTGCTCGATATTCTCAACGCTTGTGTTTCTGCACTTATGCAATCTGTGGATCAAGCACAACTACATGCGAGAGCCGAGCATTCAAAGCGGCGTGCTGTTCTCCACCTGCCACTGGCATGCCTGGAGCTCTGCAGGGATCAGGGAGTGCATTCGAGGGGCTTCAATTCGCGATTCGCAGGCCTGACGCCGCGGCAATGACACGCATCCAGCAAACAGACTGCAAAGCCGGCAGGGAGCCGTCTTTGCGCCACACGCACGCGTAGAGAATGTCTGAGTGCTTCCCGCCTAATGCCCCGGCGGCTCGCCTTGGAGATACCACGAAGGCCAGGGTCTGGGCGTGGTGAAGGAGAGCGAACTCACCTCCGGCAGTTCGATGTCCAGCGCGAGGAAGCGGGGCCCCTCGAAGTACGCCGGCTCGTCCGCCAGCCACAGCCCTGCTTCCCGCAGCCGCGTCCGCTTCCCCGCCTGGTGACCGTAGACGTAGGTGGTGTGCAGAACATACGGATCCAGCTTCTTCACCTACAAAATTGAATATGATCTGGACTGATGTCTGGGTAACCTGCAAACAGATTGCCGGCCTGGTGACCGCATAAGTAGGTGGTGTGCAGAACATATGGCTCCAGTTCTTCACCTGCAGTCTTGCATGCAACTCGGTTTAGCGTTGAGATTGTTGTAAAGCAGATTGCCAGGCTGGCTGGCCGTTCGAGCACACAGCAACAACTCCAGGTATGCCACTTGCATTTTGGATGCGCAGGGAAGGCTCAGACCTCAGCTCACAGGCAGTCTCGCCAAGCTGTGGCTCTTTGTTGTAAGGACGCACAACGCAGCACTGGGCCCCAGCGGCCACGCCCTTCAGCTGCAGCTCCCCATCAGACATGCGCATCCAGCTGCGCCGCGCCGCAAAATTCCAATTCCTGTAGGTTTTCGGTAGGCTCCTACTCAACCCTGCAAATCTGAAGCCCCGCACCTTTGTGCAGGCGCTGCGCGCGGTACCCTGTGGCCCATTGCACAACGACGACCCTCTTCTGGAAAACATCTTTTTAGGCGACCTCTGAGATTGCTGGACTCCCAGAACAACCCGCACCTTGTGAAGGCGCTGCACGCTGTACCCATGACCAGTCGCGAACCGCGACATGGGGAAGCAGCCGAGCGGGATGCTGCGGTCGAAGACCCAGATGATTCGGTCGCCGCTCCGGTTGAACCACTTCTCGTCCTTCATGTCGACGCCCGGGCGCAGAAAGTGCTCGTTCAGCGCGTCCTGCGGGGGCGTAGTATGCCACAATGACGTTGGAAATAGCCCGGATTAATGACATTCCAGTAACATTTGACGTTCCGCATGTCGACGCCGACATTTGAGGAGGTGCAACGCCCTTGTGCTGCGTCCTTGTGATCCAGACATGTGGTTTCACACTGTGCTGCACCGGGGGCATGGATAGCGAACGCCAGCAGCGGAACCAGAGCAAGCTCCTGCATGCTCCTGCAAGCTCCTGCAGTGGCGGCGGCTGCCTCGAGGCCCAGCTCCCAGGTTGGAGCTGCCTCTGGGGCTACAATGCAGCCGCATGGTGCCACCCGCAGCGGGTCTCAGAATGCGCTGCTGCAGATACAAGCCTCCTTTTCTTTTCACACCAGCACCAGCATTAGCACCACATGTACGCGCCTGGTCGGAGAAGTAGTGCTTCTCGCCATTTGGGGAGTAGGGGTGCTGCCGCAGGCGCTCCCATGCTCGCGCCAGGCGCCGCGTCGCCGCTGTGTTGCGCCACAGCATCACGCCTGCATGTCGGCAAGGTAGTGCCGCCCATTTCACGTCCGAGATCCAGCATGGCACCGGTGTGGCGGCAGGAGCGCTTCTGCGGGTGCGCTCTCAAGCGCACGCCAACCGGCGCGTCGCCGGCGTACTGCGCCGCAGCGTCACGCTTCGATTGACACTGGTCCTTGCCAGCATGTCAGCTCCCGAAGTCACGTGTGGCAGCAGCTGCATCGTTTCAGGCGCTTGCCTCCTTTTGCCAGACGTGTTGCGCCCTAGCATCACGCCTGACATCAAGCTGACAATGCCAGGTGTTACCCGCTGATCAAGCTCTGGTAGTGGCTGCGCCTGCCGTGCGCCCCCGTGTGAAAAGCAGTGCCCCAAGTCGAAAACGTCCCCTCTTGATCAAATATTTGTTCGAGTGAAAACCTGCAGTGGGCCGTGGGATTCGAGGGGCAGCCGGAGCGGCTGCAGCCGCCGCGCGCACCGGTGTTGAAGGAGGTGCCCATGCCGAAAATGCGCTCCGGGTCCTCGAAACCCTGGTCGCCTGGTTTCAAAAACGTCTGCAGCGCATCCGTTGACACCAGCAGGTCCGCCTGGGAGGCACGGCAAGGGACGGCTTTTGGGGTTTGAGGTCAACGGTCGCCTGATGCACGACATGCAGTGGAGCTGGTTCAACCTCGAGCCCGGCGGCAGGGACGTTGGCTGTGCGTCCATTGACACCAGCGGGCCCGCCTGTCGCAACACAGAATGCTGGTTTCGCATCCCCGGGTGCAAAGTACCAATAAGGACGCTGGTCCACAGCTTCTCATCCAGCGGCAGCAGTATCTGACTGCGCCTCCATAACCGCGGTTTCACCCGCTGCTCCTTTTTATGGCCCGTGTGCATTGACTGAAGCCTGCGGTCTGCGAGACCTGACAGCTGCGGGCTGCAGGACACAGAGGAAATGGTGATAGAGCATCGCTGCAGCTGGTTGCGCACGGCGCGCAGGAATGGCGGCGCGCATCGCCTTGCCTGGGTTACTGGTGCAGGATGGCGACGGGGTTGTGAACACACACTCTGACTCAAGGAACTCAACTCAAGGACGGAACGAATGCACTGCTGTGCACCAGCCTGATTTAGAATTACAGACTCTGCTGCAGGGCGGACCGAACCTGTTTATATTTATGCAGGATGGCGATGGGGTCCTTGAACCAGATGACGTCGGTGTCCGTGAGCACCAGGTTGAAGCCCGCCTGTGCAGGATGACACAGCAACAGAGTCACATGTACAGATTGAAAATGAAAGTTGCATGTCCATCAGCACCAGGCTGGAGCCACCTGCAGGGAGGAATACCAACTGATAGGTTTTCCTCCATGAGATGGATGCAATGTCGTGTCCGCCAGCACCAGGTTGCCTGACACGGACAGAAGCGCGCTGGAACGATGGTGGTTGTGAGTTGGCGGTCGACGCTGCAGGATGAGCTGCGAATTCGAAAGCAGGAGTGCTGCAGCGCCGCGCAAGCCAACTATGGTTTAGGTCTTGCAGCTCGAGATGAACAGCATCCTATGCCGGCATGATGCATGCCTGGCCAGCATAGGTTGCTGCAATCGCATGCTGCACAGTCGACGGTTCTCCACTGGATGCACGATGCGCCAGGTGTAGCAGTGTTCCAGGTGTCGTGTCCACTCTGCAATACATTCAAGTCAGGTGCTGTTGCAGCAATGCCATAACAAGCTACAGGGGGTTGCCTTGAGGTTGCATTGCCGGATCTGAATTGTGTTTAGATCTGAACAGGAACTAGCCGACATCTGCGCGCCTGAATGATCCAGTTGGCAATGGACACTTTGCCCCACACCATGGCGTTCCAGTTCTTCTCGCCCCACGTGAAGCCCACTGCACAGATGGCACAGGGGCGACGATCTGGTGAATGTGACCAGCTGTTGTCTCCCCGGAGGACTGGCAAGGTCTGAGCGGGCTTCGCGCAGCCTGAACCTTGCCGAGCGTGAGGTTGCAGGCATGCTCAAGCTGCTCCAAGATGCTTCAAGCTGGCAAGTGATGACACTAGCATGCGCGGTGCACGGCAGCGCGGCTGCGGTGGCATGATGTCGCGAAGGGCCGGCGCAACACAGGCACAAGCCGGACCGGCAGGCCTTCTTATCAGCTTGCAGCATCAGCGTGCGATGCCAACAGCAGGCTGGCTAGCGGCGCCGCCAAGCGGTTGATCTTCTTTGTACACGAGGAGCCACCACATTCTCTAAACATTGCAGAGCACAAAGGAGTAACAGCAAACGGGCAGGAGGAAATGCAAAGGCGCACGGTCGGGGTCGACCTCCAGCATCTGGCGTGCGTCGAAGCAGGGGATGCCGCGCTCTGTCAAGTAGTCCGCGGTGTAAGGTTCGTACACCGCTACCCACATGTTGGTCAGCTGCGGATAGTAGGATGCCAACGATGAGGAGCAGGTTCAAATGAACACAGGGGTGGGTGGATAGCACCAGCATCGTCAGAGAGAGCGGTCCCGACCCAGGCGCCCGCCGCCAATCGTACAGCTGTCCCGATGGCGCCCACCATGGTGCCACAACCCTTCCAGACAGGTTTGCCGCTTCCTGCCTCTCGTGTGGCTGCTGGCCAGAGCACCACCCACCCTGTTGCTGCTCGACGGGCTGCATGATCTAACACAGGGACAGACACTGCACAAGGTTGTCTGTCATATTCGCAGGAAATGCGAATCCCCGAAACCCCTCACCTCTAGCTCCTTCAAGTGTCCAACCAGTTCATGCTGAAGTTGATGCGGTGGCAGGACAGGACCACCATAAGAGGCAGTACTGCAGGGAGGGGGCCCCGAACTCTCACCCCGAGCTTCTTCAGGTGCTTGTACCAGTTCATGCCAAAGTCTAGGAACTCCTTGTTCATGAGCGCAAAGACCACGGTGTTGTCTCGGGCGACCTTCCGGGCGTCCCCCACCGCAGGCAGCGGGCACGCCAGCGGGCGGAGGTCCTCGCGCAGCGGCGGCAGCACCACCGCTGCAGGCAGCCGGAAGGCGGAGGTTCACGTGGTGGGTCGGCATGTGCACCGTGGTGGACTCGTGCACCCACGCTTGCATAGCGTGCCATGCGTGAAAGCGTGCAGTGAGGTGCACAGGGAGAGGGGGCGACAGGCGGCCAGCCGCTTGCTGCGGGTGTACGGATCCGCGGCACACCTGACTGGACTCCTGACTGGCGCAGGGAGGGAATCGCGATTGGCAGAAGGAAAGTCACAGCCACTCACGGGTGATCTCGTCGCTCTCCGGCGGCAGATGGTCTGCCGCGCGGCCCACGGCGCCGCCCGCAGCCAGCGCGCTCCCCGCCTTCGAGTCGATGGCGCCTGTGTCGGCAGCGCTGCATGCACGGGCATGGAACAACGTCGATAGGGTCGATTGTGGCAGAGCGTTGGAGCTTCTGCATCGAGACAGCCACCTCGGCTGGATTTTCTGAATCCTGCATCTTGGGCGCCGCATACGCAACTGCTTGGCTTCCGCCCTTGACGGCACCGCCATGCAATCCAGAAAAAGCATCTGCGCGAGACGCGAACAGCCAGAAGGCCAAAGCGTGCAGTACCGTGCAGGCTTCGTCGAGTTGTCAGGCGTACTGAATGGCAGGCCCCGAAATGCAGGGCTAGGCTTGCAAGTAGTGGGCTAGACGATGCAGCATGAGCGCGCTGGCGCAAGGAAGGCAATGACAGACCGCTCTTGTGCCTCACATGTGAGAGCATGTGAGGAGCTTGACAATCCCCACACGCGCAGCGTCTTGGTCGTGAGTCTGCTTGAGCAGATCCCATCAAGCAGCTGCCTCCGGCTGTTGAGCTGCGCGCAGTTGCATATTGTTTGAATCATTCCTCACCTGTCCAGGAACCGGGTCAGCTGCTCAGCGGGCAGCAGCCCTATGGAGATGGCCCAGCCGGCGAATGCCGCAGGGTCCGGTCGCTCAAGCGCCATGCGGTGCAGCTCCCTCAGCGTGCCCACCTGCACATGACAGCACATGACAGCACCGTCAGCGGCCCGGCGCCGGCAGTGCGCGATCCCCAGGGCTCATCTGGGGGGCTTGCTGATGGCACTTGCAATGCCGCAGAGTGCAGCACTGCCAGAGACAGACCATCAGTGACCCTCAGGACTGTGTGCGATCTCGAGAAGTCAACCTTCTTGCGACCGCATGGCTATCACTAGGGCACAGCCTTGCACAGTTGAACACCAGATTTGACTTAAACATGCATGCTACCGGTTCTGCGCAAGCGGGTGCCAGGTACGATGGTTGGTCCACCAGTGGCCTCAGTGGCCTGTAAAAAACTGAGAGGTGTGTTGCACGAGAAAGCGACAGGCATGTCGGTGGCAAGACGCAGCATCCATCAAGACGCTCACATCCAGCTTGCTGTTGCTGCTCTCGCTGCCGCTGCCGCCAGCGAGCGTGCTGACGCCATCCGTGGCGCCGGCCCAGTGGGCGAAGTCCAGCCGTTCTGCCCAGCCGCTACCGCCAGTACTGCTGCCGGCCGCCCCGTGCCTTGCGCTCGCCTCCTACGGCAGCAATGCGTACATGGCGTCAGGCATTGCCTGTGGCGACAGCCGAGGCCTGGAGGCCACTTCAGCTCTCATGGTTCGCCGCATCTGTATCATCAAAAAACATGTAGCATGGGATCTGCTCTGCTGAATTCGACACATCATCCGTTGTGCTCCGACCAGGCACCTCTTGCAGGACGAAGGCGGCGAGTGCGGCGATGAAAATGAGGCCCGCCAGGACGGCCTTGCCGACCGAGCCGCTATTGCTGCCACCTGTGCCGGGCCGCAGCCGTGCCATGCCACACACACGCTTCTCTGTCTGGTGTCGCTGGCTGTCCTGCTAGGCAGCCTCCGGGCTGGCCTGGCGCATGGCGTCACGGGCGCTGCTCCTTGGCATGGCCGGCCGCCCTGGGCACAGGAGCGTTCTCAGCAAGGGAGGGTGGTGACGGGGAGATTTAATCAAGTTTGATCAGGATGGTGTGCAGCAGGGGTTCAGCGGCAATCAAGCGAGCTGATCGAACCTGGTGCAGTACATAAGGCAGGAAGGGGGAGGTGAAAATATAGGTGCACCTGCACTCGGTGAGGTTGCACCAGACGGTCTGAACGCCGTGTGACGTGTATTCGAGCTGCAAACTCTTGGAGTCCGGCACAATCGCTGTGCGGGATCAGTAACCCAAGACCAACAGACGGGCGATGGGTAATCGAGAACCGCAGACCACCAGCCTGTATCAGAATAAATCTCACGGCGCTGCTCGTGTACATCAAATACTGGACTTCTGTTGTATTTGCACGACGAAGCACCACACGCTGCAAAGGGTGTTCATCAGTACAGTTTCACTGTTCACGTGCGCCGAGCTGGAAGGTCGTCAGCAACAGGGAGCTGGTCAGCATGCGAAAGAGCGGACCAGCATGCACGATTTTACGTTCGCTCAACCGTTTAGGGTTGAGCATTGCGATATGCAGCGACCGGGTTGTTGCCTGAGTCTGGCGCTGTCTTTCTGACCTGATCTTCACAGCCTACTTTGCACTTTGGGTCTTGATCACTCGTGTTGTCGTGGATACTGCATAGCAAGCGATGAACTCCGTGACAACAAGTGCTACCATGAGCACAATTGCACGCCCAAGCCATGCCGGCAGGTCGATCATTGTCACTGGCGCTAACAGCGGCATCGGCAGGTGTGGGCAAGCCAGGGCTAGAATGCACCGTTCTGCGTAGCATGTGTCTGAATCGCTCTTCGGACCCTCGACAGCATGCTTATCCATGCACGATAAGCTTACCACCATTTTCGCAGGCATGGCTGCCCTGCTGCAGCCGTCACCGCTCGTGACCGCCCTGTGGGTTGCCTGCGTTGCAGGGAGGCGGCGGCGGAGCTGGCAGCGAGGGGCGCGTCCGTGATGCTGGCCTGCCGCAACGTCGCAGCCGCCGAAGCCGCCGCCGCAGACATCAGGCAAGGCGCTTGCGTCTGCCGGCTACGGTCCATATGGGCAGCACGGTTCGGCTTGGTACCTGCAGTAGACTCGTGAGCGGCGGCACCCGCGCGCTGAAGGTCACTGCGAGCTGACGTGACGCCGTCCTGCACAGGCGACGGCACCCGCACGCTGATGTCGAGGTCGGGCCGCCGCTGGATCTGGGCAGCCTGGCGAGCGTGCGCGACTTTGCGGGCGCCGTCGGCGGGCGGGGCCGCCCGCTGCACGTGCTGGTCAACAACGCAGGGGCCAACTACCTGCCACGCGGCTTCACTCCCGAGGGTGTCTGCACGCTCGCGCAGGTGTGCGGGGCTTCACTCCTGCAGGCAGGGGTGCCACGGAAAGCTTCCGTGCGCTTTCCAGGACAACCCTTTTGTTTTCTTGCTGGCCCCTCAAGCGGACAGCTCTCATAGGCAGCCGCAGCAGCAGCAGCAGCAGCAGCAGCAGGGAAAGGGGCAAGGCCGTCTGCGACCCTTTGGACGCTGCCACCTGCTGCGGGTGCAGTGACCTTGCTGTGCCAGAGCCTGGATCCTGAAACCGGAGGTGCCCTGAAGCCCTCGACTACCGCCTCAGGTCAGCCACCTGAGGCCCTGCATGCTGACGCGGCTGCTGGAGGCAACGCTTTGTCCAGCCAACCCTGCATTCACAAACTCACCTATGATCGCAAGAGAACTGCCTGGGACCACGCCTGCTGACGAGGCTGCCGGAGACCGCACCGGCGGCGGGGCCGCCTGCGCTGGACCCTACCAAAAACCCTGAAATCACATGCGCATGCGCGCAGGTCAACTACCTGGGGCCATACCTTCTGACGCGGCTGTTGGAGCCCGCCCTGGCCGCCGGAGCCCCCTCCCGCATTGTCAACCTGTCCTCCGTGATGAGCCGCTTCGGGGAAATAACAAACCCGCGCGACTTTCTGACCGTGCCCGACCGCGGCGGCGAGGACTACTCAGCGTCAAAGCTGGCCAACGTGCTGTTCACGTACGAGGCGCAGCGGCGCCTGGCGCCGCTAGGCATCCAGGTAGGCAGGCTAGGGTTTCGGTGTGGTCTCGGATGAGCTTCCGTGCTCGGTGGCAGTCTCCAGGCTGGCCGACGTGTCATCGCCTACGAGGCACAGCGACGACTTGCTCCGCTCAGCATCAGGCTGGGTACGACAACACGGTTGTCTCGACTTTCGCAATGCTGACGAACGTGCTGTTGGAGGTCAAAGCGCTAGAGCGCTCCGGCCTACGGTGCTAACGATGGCAATTCACTGTCGCGCCCCGGCTCAGCAGCATGAACCCGGCCGGCCAGGTGCCGGCTGCCTCACGCGCAACGTCAGCCAGCGAAATGTCTCCAGCCTTCTCGCTTCTGTCCTAGCTGCATCATGCATCGATTCCTTCACGCTGCTGCAGTCCTGTGCAGTGGACGCCAGCGGCGTCAACATGATAATACACTGCCGCAATGGTACAATCAGACTGAGTTTCCTTCACTGCTCCTCACTCCATGGCTCCACAACGAATGCTGACGAATAATTGCTGTGTGCGTTTGTGCAGTCCTGTGCCGTGGACCCAGGCAGCGTCAACACGGAGATATACCGCAACAATGCTATGGTGGGGCGGGGGCCGCTGAAGGCGGTGCGTGAGTTCTTCTGCTCGCCGCCGGCAGAGGGTGCCGCCGCCGTCGTTGACGCGGCGACCAGTGCGCTCGCTGGTGCTTCTGTCTCCGAATTCTGTGGGCAGTTCAGCGCAGTTATGCAGGGAAGGGACGCCTCAAGAACCTGCGCTGACGCTGCCGGCATACATCGAAGATTCGCTTCTAAGACTTTCCGTCGATGAGCAGCTGCAGACGCCTCCTGCACATTGCTGCCTGACAGATGACTGCATCAAGGGCCTGCAGCTGTCAGTTATACTTCGTTGTGTTGTTTGGTCGCCAAAACCTGTGATCGACGCCCCCGCATCTGCGACCCCCCTGTGCAATGTCCCCTGCATCTCTGGATCGCCTTCCGCTGGGTGACGCAGTGCCGTGGGATACGCCAGCAGAGGGCGGTGCAGGCGGCGTCGGCGCCGGCGACGCCAACATGCCACGTGGACAGCTCAGGGTGCGGACACTCAGGAAGCTTCTTTTTACTAAAGGTATAAATGTTTTTTCTGCTTGGAGATCGACTGATTCGAACACTGGAAGTACCGTGTATGTTTTCCGACTACCGGCCTGTCTCTGGACTCCTGCCTGCCAGGTCACACGCAGGTCGGTTCCACAGGCAGGGACCAGTGGCCAGTGCAGCAGCCGCCTCAAGGGAGAGGAACCCGTCACCGGGAGCGCACCCATCGGAGACGGTCGCTGAGGGCGGGCGTGCTGCTGTGTGCGCCGCAGTTTTACGGGCGCGGCCTCTTCGGCACGCCGCCCCTAGCGTGGGCTGGCGGGCCGTACGCCGGCTGGGTTGGAGCCGCTCGGCGCGCTGCATTTGCGCTGCCGGCGCTGCTCAGCGCAGGCCTAGACCAGCCCATCCGAACTTTGTCCGGAGGTGAGGACCTGAGGAGGCCTGGTTTCCGGTGCGCAAAGGTTCAGGGCTTGAGGTCGGTCCGGCGCTGCGTGGCCACAGCCAGTGCGGTTCCAGCGCCGCGACAGCGCGGGACTTGACCAGCGGGTTTGCACCCTGTCCGGAGGTGAGGCCTCAGCCCTCCCGAGAACCAGCCCCTTCCACAGCTGCACCATGGTGCTCCCTCTCTGCTGCTCATGTGCAGCCATCTGACACTGCCGGGCACGTGGACCAAGGTTGGTCACCCCGTGCGACCGGCGCAAGCTGACCGCAGCTGCCAGCACCAGCGCCACCATTGACTGATCCCAGCTCACCCAAGCCTCAGAACGCTACAACCTCAGAAGAAACTGCTCCAGTATGGATATGAATCTATTGCAGGGCTCGATGTGGCAGGTGCTCTTAGGTGTGTCTGCATTAAGCGAATAATTTCAAAACTTGACGGGAAGGCTGGCATGGTGACAACATCATGACTACGACGCATGCCTGACAGGGCGGCTGGGCACGACAACGCGGCAGGTGCAGTCGTCGGCTTCCAGCTACGACAGGCAGCTGGCGGCGGCACTTTGGGACCTGTCGGCAGACACCGCCCGCGTGCCGCGGGAGGCGAGTGTGAAGCAGCAGTAACCAGGCTGCAGATGGAACATTTTTGAATGAGGCGGCCATGCAAACAGCGCGATTTGAAGACAGATACTTCAGCGGGCTATGTCGTGCATTAGTTCGCCGGTTGCAACTGAACTGAAATGCAGCTTGCAGTTCTGATCCACTATTGCACGTGGTCTGTTTGATTGCACCGGCTCTGGACTTGGCAACAAGTGTGTAAACAATTGTAGTCCTGCCTGCGATCACAACGAAATGTTTCCAACTGGAACCGTAAGCTCGACACTTTCGCTTCGTGCCACCTGTACAGGAAGGGTCTTCAACTGCTGCACCAAAAGATAGCAGAAGTGCGACACAACGATGCAACCTCCCATAAACAGTCCTGTCTCAGCCTTCGTTTCAACGGTGCGGCCCTGCTCAGGAGTAGCTCTTCTCGCTCTTGCCGTCCTCGCTCTTGCTGCCGGCCTTGCTGGTGGCGTGCTGCTGGTGCTGCTGCTTGCTTTGGTCATCGCCACTCTTGTGCCCTTTGCCACCGCCGCCCTGCTGCTGCTGCGCCTGGCGGGCATGGCCGGCGGGCTTCGCGGTGCCGTTCTGCTGCTTGGCCTGCAACGCACGAGTGATACCACATCGAGCTCAGCTGACAACTGCTTGTGGCCATGTGCATCCACGTGCCGACTGCTAGCCTAGGCCCATGCAGCATTAGACATGTGCCGTTTGGCGCAGGTGCACGGATTGACCATGAGGTGGTGGCCCGAGGGCAGACATGATGCCAGCATGTGCGCGTGTATCAAAAGGTATCCACTGCACGACATACCTGGCGGTAGGCGTCAGTCAGGATGAGGCCGCGGCCCTCGTCACGGCACATCTCCGTCAGCCGGCCTGTGTATTGCCACATCGCACAGGTCAGCGCCAGTGGTCAGCAACACGTACAAGCCTTCGTGAGTGTGGACGCTGCGCTCAATCTGCTTCAAGCTTTGTTGAATTCTCGGAATAACGAGCCTTCCCGACTGTGGACGTTGTTCTCTGTTTCAAACTTGTTGTCATTCCATCAGCTCGAGTGATCTGGGTCTTCGTCCAATTACTCTGACATTCATTGATGCTCTAGACCCTGAGCTGCGCACCCGTCTCAGTAGAGTAGAGCAACCCGTACAGCTTGAGGCTGGGCTCGATGTGGGGCGCCCTGCACAGGTGCAACAGCAGAGAACTCTTGAAAAACAGGAGGAATGCCAGACCTCGACCTCTGAATGGCACAGCTCATGACCTGGCCCTCCGCAGAACGTGACCCTGTGGATCGAGCCGGTGCGAGCTCTCAATGCGCAGGGTTGCGCTGCACAGCGCGCAGCGCGCAGCGCATTCAAGCCCTGCCAATGCGTCTTGATCCACAGGGTCAGGGCTCCTGGGGTCACACAGCCATGTTAAGGCAGCGTGGCGGGTTTCAAATGCACATCGAGCTGGGGAGGCAAGCCGAATCTGAACGGTGCATGAGCCTGACAGGAGAGGCGGACAGAGACAGCCACATCTGAGGACGGATTACAGAGCTGCATGCTACTTGTGCAGCCGCTTGATGTCCTTGATGACAGGTTGCAGAAAGTATCATGTCTAATCAAAGCAATTCTTCCAGAGAAACACAACAGGTAAGACTCCGATCAACGACAGCAATATGAGAAATGCCTCACTTGCGCAGCAGCTTGACGTCCTCGATGACGGACTCGGGCAGGTCGCGGATGGGGCGCACTGCCACGTTCTCGACCAGGCGGCGCAGGAAGGGCGGCACCAGGAAGCTGGTCCACCAGAAGCTGTAGAACAGCGCCTGTGCATAAGAAGTAGTGCATAATTGATCTCTCTGATAAACTAACTCCCCAGTACAAGTATGATAGACGGCGGGCGTAGAACGGGCAGCACCAGGTTAGCTGGATGCATCGACCAGAGGCTGTATGCAGTGCCTTTGTAATTCACTGTTAAAAGGTACTTGAAGACATTTCCAGGTTAAAAATCCCTACAGGTTCAGGGTGGCGACAACAGCCGCTCTTTGGCAACCTGTGGATTGCATACCTGGCGGCTGTTGACTCCAAGTTTACGCCACATGAAGGGAATAGACTAGTGTGTGTGAGCCTGTGCGAGGCGCTGCCCCCCCCCACAGGAAATTAACATGAGTTGTTCTCTGAAATGATCACAAAAATTCGCACCTTGACGGGCAGGGAGGCGTACTTGGAGATGTCGTTGCACACCCGACGCTGCCACTCCTCTTTGCGCCGCAGCACCGCCTGCACGATGGCACTGGCACTGAATAACTTTTTGCGATCTGCTCATTACCCTCAGCTTGCCAATCGATCTCTGCAAACAGACGGCATGTTATGCCCGAGGGGCAATGCCTTCAAGCTGTGCAGGCTGCGGCCCGCAGTCCGCATGTGGCGCCAGCGGCGCACTGTGCGACCAAGCAGGCCATTTTCCTGAGATTCCAGAGCAGGGCCTGGCCACCGCAGTTTATGTGGTGGATGACCAGCTTGCTGGGTTTTCAGAGCAGTGCCTGCCCGCCGTAACTGGTACGGTGACGACCAGCATGTTTACAAACTACTAGATTGCTGCGATAATTGGGGGATCCAGTTGCTGTTTGTCAGAGCTGCCATACCTGGCCGCCGCAGTCGGTGTGGTGGATGACCAGCATGTCTTGGCAATCCAGCAAATCTTGGCAGATGACCATGCTCCTGCAGGAGTAGGTTCCAGGAGTTAGGTAGACGTTGAGCAGAGTGGTGATTGGGAAGTTCTCTTGCTTGAGTGTGGCACGCCTGAGGTTTGTGGCGAGCATGTGATGGCAGCCCCGAGGGTCATAGCATGCAGTTGTGTGTGGGCCCCCACCCCAGACAACCCTTCGTGGTGCGAGGTGCGGGCTTCTGGATTGCATGTCCGGAATCAGCACACTGATTGGCCTGCGCACGCACCGCAGCACGTCGGCGGTGACGCGGCCGCCGCCATTGCGGATGATCTCCGCGTCGCCGAGCTTGAGGCCCAGGAACTGCTCCGGCAGCAGCCGGCTGTCCATGCACGTCAGCACCGTCAGCTGCAGGCGGCATGAAAGAACACGCAAGTCAGCAGGGCCACTGGGGCCCAAGAAGAACGTACTACATTCAGAGTGGTTTGCAGGCGGCGGCGCCGATCTAGGCACGCCGGCTCTCCAAGGGAAGCCGCAAAAGGAGGCACACTCAAGCTGGCGGTGATCTGCAGCCTCCAGCCTTCGATGTGTCTGACGATTGACAAAGGGAAGACGGGTGCGGCGGCGCCAACTTTCATGGCGTTTTTGTTGGGAACCTGCTGCCTCAGCTTGATGGACCAGAACAAGCCCAGCCCAGTGTGCAGACACACACCCGCTCGTGTTGCTCGGCACGTTTTATTGGGACAGCAAGTGCAAGTCTGTGGCGCTGCCGCGAAAAGCTGCTGATACCTGCTATACACCCCCCCCTTCCCCCAAAATGGCCCCATACAAGCAGCATCCCAGTTCGTGGTTCACATCTGCATGCTGCAACGACACATTCGCAGCAGGCGTTTGGCAGCTCCTGTGACTTGCACCAATTGCTCAGCAAGGCCACACACGACCATAGGCAATACCTGGCAATGACAACTGTGAACAGCAATCACGATGACTTCCGACCCACATAGTGCAACATCGCCTATCTGGCAACCCGGCAGAGCCGCCGGCATCGCATTTGACGTGACACCGGCAGCGCGCGTGCGGTCTGCCCTAGACGATACTGCACTAAATGTTTCAGCAGTGTCATTGTAATTGCTGGTATGCTGTCGACCAGGTACGCAATGGTCTCGAAGCAATCCGCCAAATGCAGATGTGGGTCTTGCTTGCTGGCCTTCCTCGCTGTGCACTTCAGTGTGGTCATGTCCACCGCATGGCCGGCCATGCCGGATTACCAACACTGCGCAATGTGTCAGTAACTGCGCAACGTGCTCTGCGGCGGAGTGCTGATCCGGCAGCTGTTTCGGCGATATGCCCGGCGGACAAGGTCCTCACTACCTGCGCACACGGCTGTGCAGGCAAATACCAATTGCAGCCGCACCTTCTTCTTGACGCCCAGCTTCATGGGCTTGTCGAAGCCCTGCGCCCACTGATCGTTCGCCTGCAGCACCTGCAGGACCAACAGCGAACGGCTTGAGCAGGCAGGCATGGCAGCAGGTGCTCCTTGACAAATGTCGATGCTGTTGTGCGGCAGCAGCCAGCAGGCAGCTTGGAAAGGTGGGAGATTCTGATATATGCACATGCTTAAGTGCAGCAGTGGCTGGAGGTGCGCCCATCTATACCATGAAACAGCGCACTGCTGCCAATGCAGCTCATATGACTGCCGCAGCCCGTACAGCATCAAGGTGCATTGGTAAACATGGAGACATATAAGTGTTTTGATCTGCCGTGCTGATCGATCTAAGGCTGACGGGACGGACAAGTAAAGCTTGCCTGCTCGATGACCTTGTCGTCAGACGCCATGGCGGCTCGAGAATGTGCGGCGTCGCTCAGTGCGCTGCCCCGGGGTGCCGGGTGGGAGGCCGGCAGCGAAAACCCCTGCAGCGCCTACAGGACGCATGATTTCGGGCAAGTCGAGGCCTCCTTTGCCGTAGGTTTCCCAAGTCCAGCGCGCTTGCGCTCTGCAGCTGTACCAGCCCCATCAAGCCGCAAGGGCAAGGGGAACTGTGCAATGCTGGCAGCGACTACACTGACAGAGGTGCAGTGGAAGCTATAGTCCATCCCTACACTCAGCCAGGCGCTTGTGCAAACCACGGTTGTGTGACGCAGCGTGCATTTCACGAAAAGCTGCATCGAGACAGAGTCGCCAAGATCGACACTTGACGCATTGTAACTTCCGTGGTATATCCAGCACCTTGGATTCTGTCTTGATCAAGTTCTCAATTGCGTCAAGGCGCGATGCGCCGCCGATCAGCCTGCCTAAACGTCTGCCTGTGTCCTGCTTACCTGAACAAGGCCCTGTGCTTCCGAAAGAACAGCCTGGCCGCGCTCTGATACTATGTCGTGCTTCAGCTTGGATGACTTCGTGACACACAAGTCGCCAATTTATGCTGGCAGTTTGTTGTGTGCCAGAGGGCCTTTTCCCTTTTGTGCACCTTCCGGACTCGGGCTTGGAAATCCCGAAGCTGGCATTGAGATCCCGAAATCTTGACGGTGCACGTGCCGCTTCAGCGCGCCATTTGCTGCGAGTCGAGCGAGCCAACAGGATGCATCGCTGCAAAGGGCTGCGTGCCAGCGTTGTGTTCCACTCTGTCGCGCGTTGGCGCCGCTGACAGGCCAATCTTTGGTAGCACTGCGCAGCAGCAGAGACTCGACGTCGCTGAGAGGTGCCTCTAGCAAAGCCTCTGGCCATGTCCTCTCAGCCTCCGGGAATGGGATCGGACCTGGCTGCGCTCGACTCCCTTTCTGTGTCAGCATCGCTGGATGACAACTGGGTGGTCGGCGCCGCTGAGCACGCCAGCTTTGACTTTGGCGACAGCGCTGCGGCCGATTGCGACGAGACATCTGTGTCAATGCCGCACTTGGAAGGTCAGCCTGCAGCTTGCAGCTGGGCCAGCGGCAGCGGCAGATTCGTAAGTGGCGGAGGCGGCACTGGTGTCAACGCCCATGAGTGCCGCCCTGGGGCACATCAGACAGACGCCGCCGCAGAGGCTTCAAGCGCTGTGCTGATGGACATGGCAAGTGACCAGCCCGCTAACACGCCCGCCGATCCGGCACAGCCGCTGCCACGGAATCAGCGCTTGGGTGCCAGGTTTGGAAGCGGCGTCAGTGGAGGCAGCGGCAGTAACGCAGTCGGCGCAGGCACGGGCTCCTGCAGAGCATCGCAACATCCTGCACATGCTTTGCTGACAGGCGTCAATTTGATTTGAGATGAACCTGATAACCTCCGACGACATTGGACAACCCTGTAGCGAATGCGGTATCCTCACAGGCAGTCTGATGCGCAGCATTTACATGTTCAGCTTGTGCGCATGCGCAGGGGCGCCAGCAATGCCGCCGCTGACCGGCCAAGTCGGTGCGTCGGCAACCCCATTCAGCCCATGGCCCGCACCTGCCTGCAGCATTGTGCCATCGCCGCCTAATCTGCGAAACCTGCGGACACCTGGTGTGCCTGAAGCCATGCTTGGCTATGCGGCCAGTGATGCCGGCTCCGAGGCAGGCAGGGCAGCTGTAACGGGCGAGCTTTCCCACTCACAACATCTGGAAGTAGGCGCTTCCGTGTTGCAGGCGCGGCGCGGCTGTCGAGTCTGAGCCCACTGCAGCTGGCGGAGTTGAGCCGACTGGCCACCCCCAGCTCGGCAGCGCCGCCAGATGGCGCCGCTCCACGCGCCGCAGCGGCGGCGGCTGCCAGGGGCGACAGCGCGGAGTCAGGCGGCAGCGATGCGGCGGCAACGGAAGTGGGGGCCCTGCCTCCCCATGGCGACGGCTGCAGCGACTCAAGCGCACCTAGAGGGGGCGCTTTCGTCCCCTGGGGCCAGCCCGTGGCGGCAGCGGCGCCGTTGCCAACGTGCAGCGGCGGCGACGCGAGGGAGGGGGTGCACCATGTGCCTTATGACTGGACATGTGGCATCGATGCCCTCTCCACTGAGGCGGCAGATTTTCCTGTGGCCCAGCCGGACGCTCTGGAGACCTGGGTATGACAGGCCGGGCAGTCGAGGCAGGGAGGATGGGAAATGCGGTTTGGAACGGTTGCAGCTGTAGATTTTTTACAAGACAGGCAAATAGGCAACGTTTGTTCGAGTTCAAGACAGCCCACACGAAGGGTGATGAGCACTCGAGGTGAGACCAGGCAAATCCAGGGATGTGGATGGAGGAAAAGTTCGGCAACACTGTTGTTGGGAAGGAAAGAGACGCATCTCCGGCGGCTGCAACATGCCAAGCGGCCAAGGCGCTCTAATTCGCCAGAAACAAACTGTCATGCAGTTCAACGTCCAGAGGGTCAAAAACAAAACTCGAGGTGTCGGGAAAGGAAACCCTCCAGAGTCACACCAGCGGAGCGTCTGCCCAAGAAAGCAAGCGACGTCGGCTCATATAAAGCAAGCGGAACGAAGAAAATCCTGGCCACTCCTGATGGCAGCGGGCCACCCGCCAATCCTGTCACCGCTCGTGGGAGGTTGGGCTCGAAAGAGAGCCCCTCCTTTCTGACTTGAGACGAGCAACTTGTGGTTGCCCTATCGTCAGTCGACGCCGCCCGCCAACACCGGCAGCCCGCCTGGCAGCGCCGTGGGCGTTGCACAGGGTCCTCTTGTGCGCCCCACTCAGCACAGCGACGCCGCGGGCTGCGCGCCAGGGTGCAGATAGGGCCCGGCATGGCCGTCGCCGCCCCAGCCTTGCGGGCTGCCGCCCTGCTGCAGCAGCAGCTGACGGCGCGGGTCGGGCGGCCCGCCGGCGAGCGCCGCCGGCGKGCGCMGMCGCGGCTGGGGACTGGCTGCCGGCGGCGTGGGCGCGAACAGCAGTGCCTCGGCGGCGAACGGCGACTGCAGCCCCGTGTGCGGGGAGCTGGCTCTGGAGCCCGGGTAGAACGGCGCAGGCGCTGCGGCTGCGCCGCCGCCGCCGCCAGGCACGGGCGGTGGTGAAAAGTGCTGCGCCGCGGCCGCCGGACCGCCTCTGGCCTGCTGGTGGGCTTGCCACTGCTCCTGGTGCCACGCGGACAGGCGTGCCCGCTGTGCCGCGTGCGTCGCCTCCAGTTCGTGCAGCAGCGACCCGGGGCCACCGCAGGTGTATGCACCGCCGGCCGGCGACGGCTCCTGCTTTGGGCTGTAATGCTGCTGCTGCTGCTGCTGCTGCTGCTGCTGCTGCTGCTGCTGCTGCTGCTGCTGCTGCGACGACTGCTGCGACTGCTGCTGCGGCGGGGTCCCCAAATACTGCTGCGGCTGCGGCTGCTGCGGCACGCCGAGCCCCGCGTCCGGTGGCCCGCTAAACACCCGGGCGCCGGGGTGCGGCGCTGCGGCGTCGTCAGCGCTGGCAGACCGCAGCAGCTCGCCGCTGTGGAAGGCCGTCAGCGAACTGAAGGTGGCGGACACCGCCGCGATGCCCGGCGCGGGGCTGCCGCCGTCGGCACCGGCCCAGGCAGCGGCGGCTGTGTCGGCGCTGGCTGATGGGGTGTGCCTGCCGGCCGTCGTGGGGATGTCCAAGAGTCCTGCGCGGTCTGGCGCATCCTGCGGCACAGAGGGGATGGAGATGTCATGGGCCTGACGCACCAGCAGCACACTGATCGCGGAGCAGTGCCACAGGCGGCGGCCGGGGCCAGCATTCAGCACAACCCGCCCCCCAAGCATGTGAGGAAGCGGAGAGGAATATTAGATGGCATGTGGTGAGGCAGTGCACAGGCCCGCAGTAAGTGTGCCGCCCCAGCGATTCAAAATAGTGAGACAGCAACTCGTCAGCCAGTCTCAGCAGGCCAGTCTCAACCGGCGGCCACTGACCGGTGCTGGCGCCTCCTCCATAGCAATGTCTCGCAGCCCGGCCGTCCAGGCGTCGGCCTCCGCTCCATCTATGGCATTGGCAGGTACGAGGCTGGCGCCCGCCGCCGCAGCGGCGTTGTCTCCAGGCCCTACCTCAGCCACGGCGACCGCGCCGCCCCCCGGCAGGCTCGGCAGCATCACCAGCGGGGGGCTGGCGCTGCTGCCGCCGACCAGCAGGCCCGGCAGCATGCCGGTGCTGCTGCCGGCGCCGAAGATGCCACTGCCGCGGCCGCCGAACCAGGCGTCGGCCTCGGGCCGCGGCCCGGAGGCGGGCAGCGGCACCGGCGCGCAGTCCGCCAGGCTGCTGACCAGGCAGTCGGAGTTTGACCCGCTGCTTGGCGGCATGCTGCCGCCGCCGCCGCGGGCGCCAACCCTGCTGGAAGGCCTGTCGCCCCAGGGCGAGGAGCTGCCAGGGCCGGGGCTGCATCGCAGCGGCGGCTCGCCGGTGCCGGCGCCGCTGAGACCGCTGCCGCAGCCCTGCGCCGCGTCACCCCACCGCTGTGCGATCAGCGTCGTCAGCGGCATGAACGGCTGGTAGTCTGCCTTCTGCTGGCCCTGCTGCTGCTGCCGCCGCTGCTGCAGCAGGTGGTGGGGCGCGGCCGGCGACCGCCGCCCGGCGTCCGGCGGCGACAGGTAGCTTGCCAGCGCCGTGGCGCGGTGCTGCCCACGGCTCGGCGGCCGCGAGTGCGGGCTGGGTAGCTGCGACTGCTGGCTGCCGCCGCCGCCACCCCCCTGCGAGGGGATGCCGCCCTGAACCGTCGCTGCCGCCACCGCCGCCTCTGAGCGCTGCAGCCTCAAACGCAGCGACCGCACCTCCAAAGCAGTGCCATCCAGCTGCAGCTGCAGGTCCGCCATTTCATCGCGCAACCGCTCTCGCGCCTCCTCTGCACACCAGCGAGGACATGACACATCAGCACAAGCGTGGGGCGTTTGGGCGTCGAGGCATTTGGGCGCAGATGGGCGCAACTGGAAATGCCCCCCCCCCCCCCCCGCCTTTTTCCCGGGGCGCGGGGCACACTTGGGAGCACCAGCGGTTCAGTCTTGCAGGCGGTGGGCGGCCTCCCTGTGAGGGGCGCTGGCCTTGCTTGCACTTTGCCACAGGCGGCACCGAGCGCGGCTCCTCAGAGACTCGAGGTTTCCCCGCGACATGTCGAGGTGGCCCCAACCAGTGCGAGCATAGCACATCATGGCATACGATCAACTGGGGACCACACACCTGCTTGCAGGGCGCGCTGCTCCAGGGTGGCCTCGTGCTCCCGTGCTGCGGCCAGGCTGCCGGCAAGCGACGCCGCCTCTCCCCGTGCCCGCATGAGGTCCTCCTCTGCGGCGGCTGCACCGCCGGCAGTGGCTGCACCGGCGGCAGCGGCGGCGGAGCGCGCCTGCTGCCCGCCATCAGGGGAGTCCCTGGCGCCGCCCGCCCGGGCGGCCCCCTGCCAGCGGCGGCGGCGGCGGCGGCGTTGTCGGCGGCCGCGGGGCTGCCGCCTGCCGAGGCCACCCGTTCCCGCAGCACCAGCACCTCCTTCTCCAGCTCCTGAGGTGAGGAGTTGCCTTCAGCATCAGATGCAGGACGTGGTGCCGCTTGTGAATGGCATGCCTTCTGCCGGCGTGAGGTTGGTCGGGAGTGCCTCTTCCGGGACCGTCAGGCGTGCCTTCTGCCGGCGTGGTCTTGGTCGGAAGTGCCTCTGCCGGACTGTCGGCCAGACTGGAGCGTTAAAGCTGCAACTTTCGTTGGGCCACCACTGGCCTTGCTGTATCCCAGGAGCGGCGGGCGCATCGCCACGCCATGGCAAAGAGTGGTTTGCCATGCACGTGATTGAGTCAGAGGCACACACGAATGTCACCTGAAGCGGCTACCACCACGGGCAGTACGCGAGCGCATCGCTGAAACATGAGCAATCCGACAGTGCCACGAGGCATGAGCAGCTGTCCGGCACCAGTAAGACCAGTGCGGCGGCCAACGCAGGGCTGTGGTGGTATGATGCGGCAGTTCTAGCATGGTTCTAGTGGAACGGAACTCACGGTTGCTGGCGCAGCAAACAGCAAAACAAACATGCAAGGCAGTGCAGCGCTGGATCTGAAGACTCACCCTGAAGTATTCGGCTTTGCGCGCCTTGGCAGCCGCGGCGGACTTTCGGTTGGCGAGGATGCGCTTCATGCGCTTCGGGCTCACGCCCAAGGCCGCCGCCTGCTTGAGAGCCGCCTCCGGTAGGTCCCCCAGCGGCGACTCGCCGCCGTCACCGCCGCCGCCGCCGCCGCCGCCAGTGCGGCCCTTGGCGCGGCGGCCGCCTGGCGTGCCGGCGCACCGGCCGCCGGCGCGGCCGCCGGCGCGCCCCGGCGTCCGCTTCGGCAGCGGCGGCATGAGCGACGCGGCGCCGCCCTTCTTCAGTGCCGCGGACACTGCTGATGACTCGAGCGCTGCGGACCGTGACCGTGCGGCGCGCGGCACGGCGACGGTGGTCTCGTCTGGCGCCGCCCCGGACAGCAGGCTGCCGTCGCCGCCGCCGCTGCCCGCTGCTGCCGCTGCTGCGGCGGGACTGCTGAAGGCGCGCTGCAGATCTGAGACCGCCATCTGCGCCGCAGGCTGCCGGCCGCCGCCCTGCAGCAATAGGGCAGACCGGCCGTCCGGCAGCGTGGGCGAGGCATGCACCGTCGTGCATCCCGGGCTGTCGCTGTCGGCCTGCAATGATACAGCGAACATGTCTCGGATGGGCGCCGGCACACCGGAATCAGCAGAGGCAGCTATCGCACGTGGAGGCGGCACCCGCGATGGCGCGACCTGCTGCTGCTTGGGCCTAGGAAGACGGCATTGGGCGTCAGCGCTGAAATGAGGTTGTGCACAGTAAGGGAGCCGAGAGGAGCAGCGCCAGGGTGAATTCCCTCATCGCCGCGGCTTACCGGGAAGGAGGCGATGCTGGCAAAGGGGCTGCTGCTGAGAAACCGGGGCGGCATGCCAGCGTCGCATCCCGCCTCGCTGAGGTCCTCATCGAGCCTGCAGCGCGGCGAAGCACGCATATCGCGTCGATTATGCTGTTGTGCCAGCTGCCAGTCAGCACTCAGCAATGCCAGTGGCGTTCCTTGGGGCGCAACGGAGCCTGCCGTCGCGGGCTGATCAAAGTAGACAGCTCACGCCAGGCGGGAAGTCGGGAAGCCGGAACAGTTCCTATCTGGTCATGCAAGGGGCAGCCTTGCTGAGTCACGTCTTTCAGAGGGTGGTGCTCGACTCACCCTGCGCCGGGGCCGTCGCAGTCGATGCCCGCGAGGCTCACGGGCGGCAGACCAAGATCCAGCGGCGCCTGCAAGGCGCAGGAGGCGTGCTCAGGAGCTGCACGTATGCCGTCGGGCAGACATCCGCCCAGCGGCAGCGGCGCTGCGCTAAGCAGGGGGCTTCCAACGGCGCCACCTGCGTCCTTGGGATGTGTAAGGGTGTGTGAAGGACCTCGACGCACGCAGCGGCAGCCAAACCCATGATGTACAAGCGATATCCTGCCGGAACGGTGTGTCGTGACGCGTACCAACACGGAGGCCGTCACTGTCGTAGTGCTAGCTGGAGAACGACTGCAAATCAAACGGCTATATTGCAGGCAGATAGGTTTCGGCGGGCCCGCTGATCATGTTGGTGTCGCTGTCAAACCTCTCACCCACCGGCTGCAAAAAGTGGGCTGTGATGATATTTTCTGCTGCACCGACATCAGGCCGCGCACGGCAGCGACGCAAGGGCAACTGGCGGCAGCACTGCAGGGGTCGCAGCAGCACTTGCATGCATCCGGCCTGCCGTCCGGCGGCGGCCTGCAGCGGCGCACGCCCCGGAACACCCCTTGGCGCCTTTAGAAGCACAGCACAGAAAGGTTCCTCACCAGGCCCATAACCATGTTGGAGAGGACCGACATGTTCGCCTCACGCTCTAGCCACGCCTCCATGTCCATGTCCTCGGCGGCCATCGTGCACCGCGCTCGGCGGTTGCGCTATAGGCCTCCCAGTCCGGCGCCCGCCTGCAGGTCCGGGCAGGGGCAGGAGCGGCGGGAACTGCTCAGCCAGTAGGCCCACGCCACCGGAGAAGACCTGCGAGCCATGAGACTGGGAAAGGATCACAGTCGGATCATCGCCAGGTTGCGCCCTGCCAGGGTGCCCACTCCGGTGCGCACAGCTGGGGAAGAACTTGGCATCAGAGGGAGAGGGCTGTGCGCCCACCGCAGGCACGCTCAGTGTTCGGTTCAGTTCCTTGAGGACGCTGTGGGACTGGGCTGCGGTGTCAGCTACGTTGTCAACAGCCACGCTGAGCAGCACGGCCGAGTAGACGGAGGACACGCTTTTGAAAGCGGATGCTTCATCGACTGGCGCAACTAATTTGTGGTGATACGACTGTGCGGTGACTGCTGGCAGCCCCCGATCAGTAACGAGTAAGCAGTGGTGAAGCCACGGGTGAGTCTTTCCTGGCCTCTGCCGACGTCGAAATCTTCCCGGGGAGTGACCAATACACACCGAGGTGATGATTTCAATCCCGTGACCTGCATGCTGCGATGCATGATTCCAGCTCCGTACGGGAGTCTCACCAGGTACGATTGCGGCCTCAGGCGAGTCAAGTACAGCATGCCGGACCGTCTGGTGAGGCGGTGCTTCGGATTGAGCGAGGATGAGATATGGGACGGCAGCTGCGAGTAAGCCAGAACCTTGGACGGTATCTGCAAGGGCACAGACCAACCATGCACAGAGAAACGTCGAGCGATGGTGCCTCACCAGAAAAGACAGCAACCTGCACCTGCCTGCCATATGTGGCGGCCATGCCAGCCCTAAGTGGTACTGTGCCCGCTGCGACTTGCAAGTGGAGCCAGCCGAAGCCGCCGCCTCAGCGCCCATCAACAGCTGTCTGTAACCGCCCCGTCTCCCGGCCGTGCTGTGAGTGCGCCCTCCAGCTGCAGCCCGTCGGTAGTCCTGCCGGCGTGCTGCCTCCTCGGCGGGGCTACTCGAGACGCCATCCGTCGCCGGCCAGGTCGGCAGCGCCAGCGGGCTCCGGTCAGCAGCAGGCCCCTAAGTCACCGTTCTGTTGGGTGGCTGCGCTAGCTCAGAAACCGCGGCGCCCAGTCGCTGCTCGGTTGGGTGGCTGCGCACGCTGCCAAAGTTGGCCCGCCAGAGCTGTCACCGCTCAGTGAGGTGGCTGCGCGCATTGCCGAAGCTGGCGCGCCACAGGTATGCCCGCGCCAGCATAGACTCCACGTCATGCTCCCCCCATTCCGCCGTCGATGGCTTTTGCAAAAACAGCACGATCTCCTGCGGGGCAGGAGGCTGAAGCCTCGGCATTGGCACAAGGCTTGTACGGTGCTCCCCCTGTCCGCCGCAGGCGGCTCTCGCAGGACAGCACAATCTCCTGCCAGCAAAAACGTGGGGTTGGCCACTCTCAGCGTGCATCTGAAGGTGCAGGGGGTATACACTACTCGACCCCTATGCCGTCGACAGGTTTTGGCAAGAACAGCACGGTTTCCTGCGGCCAGGAACAGGAACACGGCCATCCTGATAGTGCTGCACTTGTGGAGGCCGCTGAGCCTGCGGTCCCTGCTGTCTCTGGTCCCTGCTACCCTCCTTGTTCCTCATAATGCCACTGCAGGTCCATCGTGCACAGCAATCCGGACCCGGACAGCAGCACCGCCGCCGCGACAGACACGAGGAGTCCCCTGAGGGGCTGCCGTCACCCGAGGTGGGTGTCCCACCGATTGCAATTTCGATGAGCACCCTGCCACTGCACCCACCTGGAAGTCCATCGTGCGCAGCGGCCCGGACCAGGACAGCAGGAAGGCCGCCGCGACGTAGATGAGGAAGCCCTTGAGGCGGCTGCCCTCGGCCAGGTAGGTGTCCCACAGCCGCATCGCCAGCCCGAAGGGCACCTCCCGGATGAGCAGGCAGTTGATCCACCTGCGGGCTTGGACTTGGACTTGGTTACATACTGTACAGTCAAGTGGCTGACTACAGCACAGGCCCAAAGGGCACCTCCCGGATGAGCAGGCAGTTGATCCACCTGCGGGCACGGGGCGCCAGCGGCGGCGCCGCTGCGGGCAGCCGGGACATTGTTCTGCATGCATAACGACCTTTCTCTCCCCCCCCTCCCTCCTGGCCCCCTTGCCGCCTTTGTGGTTCCTTAGCCCTTGTTTCGGCTCGGCAGGCTTGTGGAAGCCTCGCTAATTAGTTTGCATGCGGGCTGACCAGGCAGCAGCGTGCTGGCGGCTCCCCTTTGATGCCGATATGTCCGCCCTTCCAGTATACCCTCACGGGGGGTAACAGCACCTGAAGGAGAACTGCAGGAAGTCGACGCTCTCGCTGTCCAGATGCCTCGCCACTGGCTCGTCTATGCGCCTGCGTGATGACGAATGAGGAGGCTGGGCACACAGCAACAGAAGCGCAGTCCTACTGACTCAGCACTGAGCATTCAAGCTGGGTTGCCAGCCCACTGCAAAGTGCTTCAGATGTACAAACAAGTTGGCCATGCCAACAAGTGGGAGTATAGCGTGCCCAAGCCCGCACAGCATGGGTTGTGTTTGGGTGCTGGACACTCCATATCAGCGTGCGTTGCACTCAGTTATGCATCCAGAGCGTACGCGAGTGCGCAAGAGCCGCCTGACGGCCATACATCAGGCCGGCTCTGAACGTTGAATGTAACCTGGGTGCGTACGCCGGAGAGGGGAGGCGTCCATCATTTAAACAGCATCGACGCTGCGGGTCCTAGGGAATCTGCCGCTCCTGGGGAGATTGAAGGGGTGGCAGGCAAGCCAGGATACCGAACAGGGGCTTTGTGCCGCACCGCACGAGCTCCTTGAGGTGGAACACGGTGCGCTGGATGCCCGGCTGCGCATAGGTGTAGTGGTCCTGGATGCCGTCCAGCAGCTTGCACAGGCACCAGTAGCTGTCCGCCTCCACCTGCCGGCAGCGAATTAGGGGAATTAGGCTTCGGCAGCAAATAAGGAAGGTTAGGTTTCCAGCCGCTGCCGACACCAGACGCCGGTCGGCGGCACGGGCAGCAGCAGGGCCAGAGATGGCCCCCGCCTCACGCCCGAGGATTACGTGGCATGGCGCCTACGATAGCCGCACTCGCGCGCAAGCAGCAGTCGCCGCCCGCCCCACGTCCCGCACCAGCTGCAGCGGCTGTGACGCAGTTGGCAGCAGGGAGCCGGCGTCTCAACTTTATGCAAAGACCCTGGAAAGCTGGCGCCACACCTCCAGCATGGCTTCTGTCGACAGCGCGGCCAGGTCCCAGTCCGCCATGCTCGCATCGCGGGCAAAGTGCTCCCCCAGGAAGACCGCCAGAAACGGCGTCACCAGGTCGTTGATGCCCTGCACGTAGCCGCTGGCGGGGTGCCTGCGGCGGAGGAACAACCCACGGCTTGAGGAGTTTCGACCAGCAACAGCAATCGCAGCAAGGCCGCCAGGAGGGACGTTACCAGGTCGTTGATACCCTGCACATAGCCGCTGATCGGGCGCCTGCGGCGATAAGACAATCGCTAGCACTAGACTGGATTCGACCAGCAGCATGCGATTGGTTCTGGGCAGAGCTGACAGCGAGTGCAATGGCAAGGCGCGGCAGCGTAGCAGCCGGTGTCCCTGCAAATGTGCAGACCGTGCCCAGAACGCCCATCTGAGAAATAAGCAACATGATGCTGCAATGGATCGCGCTGCCATCGGCTGCACGTCCCACGCGCCGTGAGGACGACAACATGTATGCGAGGACCGGAGCTCTTGAGAGGGTCAGTCTAGTCATCCCGCGGCAGGAGAGGAAAGTTTGAGGGTCAGAAAGCACGCACCGCACGCCCCAGATGTACAGGATCCGCTCCAGGCTCTTCTGCACGGGCGCCTGGTGGAAGAAGGCCACCTCCGGCGCCGTCCGCGGAACATCCACGACCACCTGTGTTTGCAGGCCATTTGCAAGTCCAAACTTCAGGTGATCGATACACGGTCTCCTTTAGGAAAACGCTACGCCCGGCGCCGTCCGCAAACACATCCACCACGACGAAGCATCCCACATGAGAGGTCCCAAGAAAGTATCACATGGAGGGCGGCACACCCAGACTTCAGGTCCTCTACGAGTTCGCTCTTGACGAAAATCTCGAATACTTAATCAGCTGTTGACAGTTGCCAAGTCAACTGTCCCAAAGCTGGCAGCACTGCAACATGTTAAGACCGCGCGGACTTGTCGCTGCATAGATCTGCCGGCTGCAGGCGAGTCAATGCGCCAAAGTATGATCTCTTTGCCGCATGATCGAACTTTCCAGGCAAAGCATGCCCCTCTTGCCCCTTGTGCAGCTTCAGGCCCCTTGCCGTGTTCCGCACTTCATCCAAGTTTCCGAGGAGTACTGCCCGCGGCCCGAAGGCCCATCTAGCTTGGGAGCAACCAGCTGCCTGATCGCCTGTCAGATCCCTTGACACACCCGAGCGCCCGGCCCACAACCCCAGCCGAGCCCTCCCTGCAGCCGCACCTATCCGAAGCCCAATATCCAGCACAGTCTTGCTGCTCAAAACCCCACCTGTCTGAGGGCGTTGGCCTCGTCCTCTGTGCGCTCAGAGGGCGCCACATCGTAAAACTGCGGCAGGTAGTCCCGGTACTCGCGCCGCTTCCGCGCCAGCATGGCCCCCCTGCGGCACAGGCGTCGGTCTTGGTGTCAAACCAAGGAGTCGAGGGCCGACGGCTGCCAGGTCATCGATTGCAGCGGCTCGTGCCGGCGCTGCGAGACCACTGGCGGAATGGGTGCCGCCGGGCTGGACCACAAGGTGCTGATGTGCCCTCCCAGCCACATCTGCCCAACTTCCGAATAGCAGTGCTGGCGGGATCAGCTGCCCAGTCAGCAAGGCTGGAGGTCGGAAGGTCATTTGACACACGTGGCTGGGGAGAACACACAGTCAGCCGGCGGACGGCGGATCTCCGGCACCTGCGGTCTTGTGAAGGCGGCAGGTAGCCCAGCAGAAGGCGCCAGCAGTCGGCGCGCAGCGGCGGCGGGCAGCCGCTCCATGTCAGCTCCCGCAGCGTGTCCAGATCCACCTGTAGACAGAAGATGTTATCGTTACTAACTTCATCTAGATAAACAGGCATGGTGTAGAACATTGAGGAGGCTTGTAACGCGTCTGTGTAGATGAACGTGTGCATTGAGCAGCCATGCGTTTGGGCAGCCGCCCCACGTCAGCCCCACCCTCGCAGCGTGCCGCAGATCCACCTCTGAAATGTATGCAGTCAGACAGCCGCTCCATGTGAGCTTCCCCAGTGAGTCCAAGTCGACCTGGCTGCTGTTGTAGCGTAATGCACGTCGATGCGGTTTGTGGAGAATTCCAGGCAACTTGCAGAAGCAGCTTGAAGACAGTACAGCAATGGCCAGACGCTTCGACCGAAGTAAGATCTATTTGGGAGTGGCGGCGCCGCGCTGTGATGCGGCAGCTTCTGGAGGTGCCAAAGAAGAGGTCGCCATCCGCCCCGTCACCACCAGCACGACTTCTGGCTTTGGCTCTTGCACGTGCACATGTGGTGCGAGGCTCACCACGCGCTCGCCGAGCAGGCGCTGAAACTTCTCCACCCGCGCCCCGTACATGCTTCTGGACTCCGGCGCCTTTGGTGCCGCCTCCGCCGGGGCTGCGGATGACACGACAGGAAGTGATGCAGGGCTCATCTGCAGGAGGGCCCACGAGCCGGAAGCGCCTCAAACGCCACCGAAAAGCACCGCACTGTGCACTCGACTTCTCATTGTCGCTGGAGCCCACTTTAC
This sequence comes from Deuterostichococcus epilithicus, assembly GCA_033439295.1. Lineage (NCBI taxonomy): Eukaryota > Viridiplantae > Chlorophyta > Trebouxiophyceae > Prasiolales > Stichococcaceae > Deuterostichococcus > Deuterostichococcus epilithicus. Next base: position 785,755 of record JAVTLE010000017.1, read on the forward strand.
CCATACCCACAGTCCCAGCGGTGCTTCTGACAGAGCTTCATGCGGCAAAGGTGCGTTGCCCACCTCGGTCTGCGGCCATGGGGCTGCCGACCGCCGGCGACGCCGCGCCGCTGCTGGGACTCGCCGCGCCGTCCGCCGGCAGGCCCCCCGCCGCTGCCGCCTCCTTCGCCAGCTGGCTGGCTGCTGAGCTGGTGCGTGAAACCGGTGCCGACGAGGGCTGCCAGGCACCAGTGAGACAGCGTCAGAATGTTGTCCGGTGTTATATGTACAGCTGCACCGGGCCAATACTGGCTTTGCAGATACGCGAGTGCAGCGGTGGCGTGGGCAGCAATATCACAAATAGAGCAATGGTAGGGCTGTTTCGCTGCGCAGGTTGCCGCGGGATTGACCCCTCGCAGCAATGTTGCGGTGTCTAGCTGTGCTGGAGCCCGCATGATTCGTCCTCTCTACGTTTGTGTGTGGGTTTTTGCTCACCGACTCAACACAGTGCCGCAAAGTCATGGTCACCTAAAGCTTGACATTGCCAAGCCATGCTTCATGTTGATGTGCTGACCTGTGCTGTGGAGTCGGGGCGCAAGATCGAGCCCTGCGCCGGGCTGCCAGGCGTCTCTGCCGCCGCCACGCTGCCATTGGACCTGGGCGGCAGCGCCGCGCCGGCGCCGCTGGGCGCCGCTCGCTCCGTGCGGCTGAGGCGCACAGTGCCCGGCAAGCTGCGGCCCTTCAGGAAGCTGCGAACACGACAGCGGCAGGTATCATGGATTGCCAGGAGCTCAGCATAGGATCTCGGCGCTGTGCATGGCGAGTGGCCTCTGCTGTGTAGAGGTGCCATACGCCGATGCCGCCGAATGTGCTCCATGGCGGGCACGACGATGAACGGCAGCGGGACATTCGGGGTCCGCAACCTCGATGCAAATGGTATGGCGGACAGGCACTCATTGGCGCTGCACGCGCATTGTCTCAGCATGTCAGAGCTGCGGTACTCCCGTGCGCCGCCCCATGGCTGCGAGAGGGTCACCACAGAGCGAATTCCAGCGCCCACCTGCGCACAGATTGCATGCTGGCGCTGCCGAAGCCGCCCTTCACCTCCTCGCCGGCCATCGCAGCTCGCGGGCAGTGGCCTGCCCAGGGTGTGCTAAAAATCCGAAAAGGCAGAGATGACAGGGCCCTTAACTACCAACTGCGATTGCTTTTCTACAGTTCAGTCTGAAGATCGGATCGCAGCGTACATAGGCCAGATCGGTCGCAAAGCAGCCTCTTGGTGGCAGGGTCAATCGTTGCTACCACACGTTCCGCGCAGTCGGCAGTGACCAAACGAGCTGGGCCCCGCAAAACGCGATGTTCAGCTGCTACAGATGGTTTGGGCCGTCTTGCCGTGAGGCAAATAGTGGCTGTGCACCGATTTGCAGCGTGTGCATGTGCCTAGACGCTGGAGGGAGATGATGAGGCCTTCGCGACCCTTAGCCAGTATGGGAAGGCACCGCGCGCTCATGAACAGCAGCGCCAGCCTCGACAATTTTTTCGCACGGTCTGCTTTCATCGACTAAAGGTTGCAATCACGCAAGCTGTGATAGCTTACGGAGCCGGAAGTGGCTGTTCGCTATTGTGCAGCGCTTTCCGTCGCGGTTTTCGAGGGTCAAGCGGCAATCGTGAAGCCCTGCGACACCATTCCACGGATCGGAAACTTCCTGAGATATTTGAAGGTCGATCTTTGTCCGTTCCACCAGAGCTCATCTGGCTTTAGCCTACCAGCTCCCAGTGCGCTGGAGTTTTGGGATCGAGCGAGAGCGTGCGCCTTTTCAGAGTTCGAGCAATTGCCAATTTTTGTCACGCCGGGCAGTCGGGAGGCCATCTTCTCAGGTTATCAGGATCGCTGATGCCCTGCCTGCGAATGTCGTCCAGCAGGTGAATTGTCAGGCAGATGATGGGCCCCCTGCCACGCCGATTGGACCAAGAATGCGAATGCGACGAATGACTGAATGCATGCCACAATCGTTAAAAATGCAGGCACAGAACGCGGCAGCTTCCAGCAGCCGCCCAGCCGCGGCTGCTGCTGCGCCCGCCGCCTGGCACGCACGGCCAGCAGCTCACCATGCTGGGCACAAACGGTGCGTATTACCCAATAATGATGCCAGGAGAGGTGCCGAGGCCGAACGGCATGATCACGTCGGGGGGTCCACAGATGCAGCTGCTGCCTGGCTACCCGCCGGGAATGGCGCCGCAGTTCCTGCCGCCAGCCCAATACCCAGCAGGCCCGATGCCGCAGCTGGCCACGTATCCGCCCGGCAGCCGCCGCCAGGCCATGTTCAACGGGCAGTTCTATGCTGCACGCAGGCTCGCCAGCGCAGCAGACGCAGGCGCCCGTGGGCCCACTTGCGCCGCCGCGGCAGCCAGGCGCGTCGCAATTCTTCCGGCAGCTCGTGCCTGCCGCCCCGGACTACCAGCAGGCCCGGCCGCCCAGTGGCCCCAGCTTCCAGCTGCAGCAGAGCTTCCAAAACGTTCTCCAGCCCGGCTTGCAGCAGCCACAGCGCGCGCCGCCACTGGGCGCGGCGGCTCCGGGCCACCCTGCAGCGCTGCAGCAAGGTCCCATATCCCCGGGCGCTATGATGCAGGTGACAGCGCTTGCAATGATGCAGGTGACAGCTCTAATGCTTGACAGTTTGTAGGACATCCACACCTCGATGAAGACAAGCTCAAAGGGCATCTACTGCAATTCGCTCAAAGCCGGCTGGACAAATCCAGCCGCCGCAGGGGCACCTTCCGCACATCGCCCGTCTCACGCCACCTGTCGTGGGCCAAACACAGCCGCTGGCGCCGCACTTCATCACGCCTGGAAACATGTCTGGCTCGCGCACGCCGGTCGGCGGCTGCGGTGTGCCGCACTCCGCCATCAGCAAGCGGCTGCAGGGCGGCGGCCGCGGCAGCGGCGCGACGACTCCGACAAGGCCCCGCGGCGGCCACGGCGGCAGCGGGGCGGCCACGCCGCCAGGGCGCGAGTCTGGAGCGTCCACGCCACAGGTGCAGAGGCTGCCTCGTGCTTGAGATTGCTGCTCATCGATTCCCCACGCTGGGTTCTGTTGCTGCCCCTTGCCAGCTGTTGCAGTCTCTCGGGGTCCTCTGAGTACAATCCCGGCATGGTACACCAGCTGCTGCGGCTCCCATTCTGAGTCTTGAGTGTCGCCTTCCGTCTTCCTCTGTGATCGCAGAGGGGGTCGTCGTCCATGCACCACAGCGTGTCGAAGCGCGTGTCGGCGCCCGGGTCGCCGCCGGTTGGCCAAGTAAAAGATAACGACAACATCAAGGTGCGCAGTTTTCATTCCAGTGGCTCGTTCCTGGTCGTTCGTCTGCGTAGTTCGGCCACCTGGTCCTGCGCACGAAAAGTCTGCGGCTGGCACAGTATCAGCAGCATTTTTGTGCCGCACGCACACAGAAACTTGAAAATAGCATTTGTGCAGCACGTACACAGAAATGTGAAATAGCACTGATGCAGGTGCCGGGCACATCTCTGCAATGCAACCTCCCGGCGCGGCCTCAAGGCTGAGCTTCGAATGGTGCTATGTTGTCGAAATTGAACCGAGGTGGAGCGTGGCTCCTTGATAGGTGGTGGTGCGGGTGCGGCCGATGTTCGATGTGGAAGCCGCCCGAGGAGAGCAATATGCGGTGCAGACGCATCCTGATGACCCCCGCCACCTCCAGGTTGATTGTGGCATAATCTCTCTGCATCATTGAACAAATCTGCATCCATGCGTGACTACCGCCATCGTGGCACATCACTTTCTGCACAACCTTCCGAGCTCCACGCCCACGGGAAGGCTTGCTCGCGCCGGCCCGCCGGTCTTTTCCCAGGCACACGGCGGCAGCCGGTGACTGGAGGGCTGTCGATCGGCGCCAGCTTGTCGACCCGCACGGCAAGTCCGCATGCCCGCTGCCTGTCTCTGCTCCACCTTCCAGCCGGCAGCCAGATCAACATCGATGTGAATCCCTTGTCAAGGTAGCTGGTGGGCAAGGGGCCGCCGGCCTCTCCGCTCACAGCTGCCGGGGTTGGGCAAGCAACCGCCATCTCGGTTGCGCAGACATTAACCTAATACATGAGAACAACTTGCTTCCAGGTGATGGAGCAGGTCGGCAAGGGGCTGCCGGTGGCGCGCGACTTCTCGTTCCACGGCTGCCTGGGGCCGGCGGCTCGGCAGGGCGACGTGATGCGCATGTGCGGCATCACGCAGCTCATCGACGCGGCGCTGGCGGGCTTCAACGTCACCATCATGGTGTACGGCCAGACCGGCAGCGGCAAGACGTGTGTGCTGTCCTTTAATTTTAAATTTTCCCTTCTTCGCAATACCTCGAAGCTGCTTGACGATCTTTCACGGCCTCGGTCATGTTGTTAGGCCGTGCTGGCAGCGGCAAGTCACGCTCTTTCGGTTTTTGGAATTCCTGCAGCGCTGTGTGAGAAGCATGATCGTTTCTAACGACTGACTTGCACTGCATGTGAGGTGCGCTGCGAGTGCCGCATCTGCGCAGGTTCACGATGTCTGGGAGGGAGGAAGTCATTGACGACGCCGGCAAAGTTGGTGCGCCTTCTCACCTCCCTGCTCGCACAACTGGCAGCATGCAGTGTCGATGTGCATTGCGAGAAGTCCAGGACGCTCATGCTGTCACCTTTTCAGCCGTTGTGCCTCTTTCACCATTCTCACCACAGCTCTGCTTGCAGTGCATCACGGTACCTTGCGGGAGATCCGCGAGTGATGCATCCCATCGCTGACGTGCTTGCTGCACCCCAGGTGATGCCGAGGACGGCATCGTCAGCCTGGCGGTGCAGTACCTGTACGAGAGGGTGCACAGCGGCGCCACCGGCGCTGTGCACGATTTGAAGTGAGTCTGAGTGCAATATGGACGCAACTTTCAGTCAGATGTAACAGTAACCCTATAATGGCAGTGCGTCCGGCAGCCTCGAAACCAGCTCACTCTAGGGCGAGGATCAAGGCACGAGGACAAGAGCTGCAGTCTGAGGCGCTTTGCATTCTGCGTTCCATGCCGAGGTGACAAGCGCTGAGAAGCAAGAGAACTAAAGCGCCTCTGGATGTGATAGGCCTCTGCACCCACCGCAGGGCCACCTGCTGCGAGATCTACAACGAGTGCCTGCACGACCTCGTGCGCAACAGCAACCGAGCGCAGCTGGCGGTGCGCTGGGATGCGGAGCACGGCTTCCACGTGCCAGAGCTGGCGCATGTAGCGGCGCCCACCCTGCAGGACATGTACAAGGTGGCTATGCCACATGCAGCGCTTTGCTGCTGAGTCGTTGGAATGACAGAGCCGAGGCAGGTTAGCGACGGCAAACATCAAGCCTTGGGGTTACAGCGCGGAACACATGCCGCTCTCAGAAATGCCGTGTCTCTCAAACGTCCAGCTGTGGGCCAATGTCACAGCAGACTTTGAGCTGGCAACCGTGCTGGCGTCTGTGGTTGCATGCCTGTCTGGCGGCCGGGCCGCTGCTGGAACGTCTGAGCCTCCGCTGCCAGAAGGGCATGTCGCCCTTGCACCTGCGACGCCTGCCATGCAGACAGTCTGCACCTGCGTACGTTCACAGTTGGCATCCGCGCCCGCCACAACAACCCGTGTCCCACCAATGCAGCCAGCAGCGACTCACTGTGCCCCGCTGCCGCAGGTCATCAGCCGCGGCATGGCCCACCGGCGGGTGGGCAGCCACGAGCTGAACCTGGAGTCCAGCCGCTCGCACTCCATCATGACAGTGCACGTGGAGAGCAGCCCCTCGGATTCCCAGGTGCGCTTCTTAGGGGAACCAAATGGGCGCCTTTGGTGTCTACGAAGCTCGAGCAGAGCAGCTCAAACTTGCCTCATGGCGGTGCACTTGGGAGAGCGGCACTCCGATGCCCAGGTACCCATGTGCCGCCCTGGCTTGGGAGTGCAGCTTTCTCCAAGTGCGGCACCTTCGCAACACAGTTGATGCCACTTGCCTGCGGTCAATCAGCCTTTGCTCGAGATGTCAGGGCCTGGCCGCTCAGAGAACACTGCTGTGCCTGCGCGGCGGCACACTCATCTGCCACACTGCCGCAGGATCCCAGCCGTCAGGCATGAACGCACGGCTCAGCGGGATCATCTTAGCCTGGCGCGCTCTGTGCGGCAGCGCGTCACATGTCTGTATCCGTACATCCCACACATGTTTGCCGCACAGGACCCCGACTTCGGGCACACCCGGCACGGCAAGATCAGCTTCGTCGACCTGGCGGGCTCGGAGCGGCTGCGCGACACCAAGTCGACGGGCGAGATGCTGAAGGAGACGTCCAACATCAACCGTTCGCTCTTCACGCTCGGCAAGGTGACATTGGCAGTAGCTTCGTCTCTGCCTCGTTTCTGTGAAGCTGCATGCCACTCCACAGAGTATGCTTCATAGTGACCCACACCATGGCACCTGTCCACGTCTGCGTGGCGCATCACCTCCAGCATCGGGCAGCAGGTGGCTGCCGGGTGGCTGGATACTGGAGGGAGGCCAGCAGGACTGACCAAGCGCAAATTCCAAGGCAGATCGTGCTGTATGAATGCCCATAATATGGGTCGGGGCTCCTTTTGGACCCTGGGTAACGGGCCTAATTTCTAACCTATAGGGCTAGGGAAACCGATGCCCTTTCACACCGCCCACCGCGGTCCCTCCTTCCTTCCTTAGATCGTGCTGTGCATCAGCCTAGGATGTGGTAACACATGTGTTGCCGGTTGGCTTTCAATGCAAGCACTTACTGCAGGTGATCTCGGCGCTGGCGGAGAGCGGTCAGCAGGCACCGCGCGGCGGGGACCCGCCGCCGCACATCCCCTACCGCGACTCCAAGCTGACTAAGCTGCTCATGGACTCCCTGGTACGTTTACGTGCAACCTACCTGCTCGCCTGGATACCGGCACCTTGCAGCACTGTCCAGGCCTGAAGCTTCAGCTTGCAAGCTCGTCGACATCCTTGGTCATGCACCTGCGCAGTGCAATGCATGCATGGGAGGACGAAGGGACTCCCGAAGCCTGCAGTCCATCAAACATCGGTATCGCATCCATCAAAAGCTGCAGGGTGGCTCGGTGCTGGCGGTCGCAGGTTGTGTACATGTCTGCCTGTGTGGAGGCTGATTGCTTTCGGGAACATGCTGAACCCGCTCACAGGGATGCTTTTCTACAGGGTGGCTCAGCGCTGGCGGTCATGATCGCGTGCTGCAGTCCGACGGCGTCCGCGGTGGAGGAGACGCTAAGCACGCTGAGCTACGCGACTCGAGCCAAAAACATTCGCAACCGCCCCGCTGTGCAGGTATGAGACGGTAACGCCCGAAAAGCAATGCAAGCAGGAATTTGGCTGGAGGAGGCGGTCCAGCTGCGGTGGCCATACCGACTGGACCCAGTCCCCTTCCTGCTCCTCTCCCGTCCTCTCGATTGGTTCACCGACATTTCGTCCGGTTCCACGTGCCAGTGTGGTTGGGTGACCAGGGGCGATTGTGATGGCTGTGCGTCCCGAAGGGCGCGCACAAAAGTCAAGGTCACAACATCGGTGTGAGAGCTGATGCGTGCCCTTGTTTGGATGCGCACGTGCAGCTGGACGCACAGGAGGCGACCATATCGGCGCTGCGGCGGGAGGTGCACGCGCTGCGCTCCGAGAACATGTACCTCCGGGACGTGACGCTCGCAGGCGCCGCGGCGGCGGGCTTGGCGCTGCGGCCCGGCACCCCCGGCGGCGCGGGCGTGAGCAGCCCGTCGGTGGCGGCGGCGCTAGGCTTGGAGGCAACGCCGCTGCCCCTGCAGCAGGCCGTGGAAGCCTTTGCCGCTGTTCAGGTGCAGCGCATGCAGTATGCTTTGGATGGAGCTGTGCGGCCAACTTCCCCAATGTCTGTGAGGATTGCAACAGGCTGCTGAGGACACACTAAGCGCTGCTGCCGCCCAGGCCTGATTGCATGTGACCTGCACTGGCCCTAGTCCTCTGGCAAGCTGCTGTACCTGGTCGCTGCCTGCCGAGCCCTCGTGGAAACCCCCAGTCGCAGGGGGGCCCCGAGCTGCAGAACCCTGCCGKGGCCGCTGCSSCCGCGSCKGCCACCGCGCGGCCGCGCACCGCCAGCGCAGGGCTGCTGCACAACTCGCCGCTGGGCAAGGTGCACGCGCCCGGCGGCGCGCCGCTCCCCGGCCACGCCCGCCAGGTGACGGACTACGAGCATCATCGGAAGGTGCACATGCTGTCTGCGTAGGTGCACAGAATAGCATGCCGTCCGCGCAGCACGACTCGCAGCTGACACGACTTGCAGTCTTCAAGAACCATGAAGGCGGCACAGATTCTCTTGATCTCATGTTGGCTGTCTGTGCATTCGGCATCGCAGGCCACCGGCATTGCGGCCCTGGCCCACGATGACTACTCCCCTGAGCTGCCAGGTGCGCACCCCGGACTCATGCATGAGCGCCAGGAATTGCGACGGCCACAGGAAGCAACAATCCTTCTCAGACTCAGTCTGCCTTCTACATGTGCATCATTGATCTTGCTGTGCGTCTTGCTGCTGTGCACCTAGAAACACCACCATGACAGCCTCAACACAAACACAGACCGCACATCCTGCTTGCACAGCCCTCGCAGCTACTGAACGAATGCTTGCCGCTCAGCAGGGGAAAGACACATTGGCAGCCGTCCAGCGACAGATCGCCTGGGCACCTCGCATGGTCGGCCACAGTCAGCTTCAGGCAATGGGCTCCGCCCGCCAAGCCGCCAGATGCCTGACAGCGCTGTCAGCGGCAGCGTGGCCGCTGCCGGATCGCCCGCTGTTACCACTGCTAATTCGCTGTCGCTGGTGCGTACGCTGATCGCTGCCTTGATTGCTGCTTTATGAGAGCTGGCAGTACAGGTTTACGTCAGAACGTCAGAATGTCAGAACGTCAGAACGTCAGAACGTCAGAAACAGAAAGCACGTGCATGACCTTTGACCGAGAGTAGCGGCTTCCATGCCGCGCTTCTCTGTGGTCGTGCTTTGGGTGTTTAGCGCTGCCCTCTCCTGTTGTGCCTGAAGTGGTCGCAACCTCCAGGATGCCTCTGGTCATGACTTTGCAGGAGGCGATTGCGCGGATGAAAGAGACACAGCTGCTGGTGGAGCGCTTCAGCCAGGTGTGGCATTACAAACAGTTCATCTCGAGCAACTGGTTGAAACCACTCTGCACATGACGGGCAGTTGACGGCATTTCGGCGCAAGCCGCTGGGCGCCACAACCGACATCCGCAGGCAGAGGCAGTCTTCTGGCCGAAGGGCTTGCTAAGGACCATCTGGGTTGACGAGCAAGCTCCAATGAAGGCGTGGAGCAGTAAACTCAGCATTTTGTGTGTTGTGACACGCAGGAGATTGAGCGGCTGGCGGATGAAGTGGAGAGCATGCACTCTGGTCGGAACGTCCCCGCCGCCGACTACTGCAGTGAGCTCCTTGCGCCACGCATCACCCGAATTATTGATAGGTCTGTCGAGCCTGCTGCGGCAGCCACACGCAAGCCGATGTGCAGCAGCGCGGCTGCTGTCAAGATTCTTCCCAAAGCCAGGAAGGCAGCTGCCACGCTTGCCCCAGGGCCCTGTCAGGGGCCAGCTGCCCATTCCTTGGTGCCGGTCAGTGGATGCCACACCTTGGGCAGCAGACTTCAGAGGGGGTATAATTCTATGTGATTACTAAATGGGAACCTACTATGCCTGCAGGCGCCCTGGACGAGGTGGAGTGGCTGCGCTCCCGGCTGGAGATTTTGGAGTCCCGCTTGCTGGCCTCCTCCAGCGATGGGCGCCTGCTGAACAGGCGCGGCGTGGGCTCCTTGTCACAGCATGGTGGCGGTTTTCTGCACTCTGTCGTTGTTTGCTGCAAATGCCGCCGCTCGTCCAGCTAAGGACATGGGTTCCATGCAGCCTGGATGCTCCAACGTGTCGCAGAGGCGCCGCACAGACGCCTCTGGAGATTGATGTGCTCCCCAGGCTTCATGTGCCCATCCCAGATTGACAGGCGGAATGCAACATCCTGTATTGTTGCAGGTCTGATGGATCAGTTGCTGATATGATGGATCAGGCTTATCTGCCAGGCTGTTCACAGCCCGACCGTCTGCAGTTTTCTAGGCGTGCAGGCCAGAGTTGACTGACATTCCTGATGATCCTACCTGCCCCGGCATGCACAGGATGCTGGAGGAGCAAGACAGGCACGGTCTGCCGGCGCTGCCGCCGCTGCTCCCGGAGAGCCCTGCCCCGCCGCCGGTGCTGCCGGCCAGTGGCGGCGCCACAACACCTGTGCCGAACGAGGCGCCAACTGCCGGTGGCCCGGCGCAGGGCATCGCCTCTCCTGCGGCTGAAGACCAGGTGGCTGCCGGCACGACTGCACTTCTGCCTGGTGCAGCCGAGAAAGAGGTGGGGTCGTCGAGTGATGGCGACTTCACAGAGGACGCGGCAGCCGCCGCGGCATGTGGCCGTCTGCTGACGCCTTCAGCTGCAGGTGGGAGCCCAAAGGGCAGTTCGCTCCCATTTTGCGCGAAGCTAGAAACCTGCAGCCTCGCAACCAAGAGTGGGAGAAACATCATTGCTTTGCTTGCCGGGCTGGGTGCAACTCATAACGACGCCTGTTACATCTGGCGCTGCTGCATGCCGGCTTGACATCTCACTCATCATATTCGGTCATGCTGCATTGTCAGATGCGCCGATCCGTAGCGTGGTGCCCAAAAGCGCAGATCCTCAGTAAAGTGTCCGAATCACACATATGGGACACTTGTGTGGGGCCCAGGGGCGCCGACCCGGCCGCCAACGCGGCACGCCCGGCAGCGCACCCCGGCGCTGCAGACGCCGGCCAACGCCGACAACTTGGTGCATCTGGATACAGCACCAGAGGCGGCGGCCGCAGGAGCAGCGCCAGAGGCGGCGACCGCAGCGCGAGCTGCAGCTGTGACGGAGACAGTGGAGGCGCCTGCAGTGCTGGAAGAAGATCGGGCACCCGCTGCGGCACCGGTCGACCTGACTCCCGATGGGGACGTGGCGGCTGCAGCGGTGGCGGATGTTGACCAAGAGAAGGGCCAGGGACAGACAAGCGTGGTGGACAGTGGCGAGGCAGCAGCTGCGCCGCCCCACACGGCAGCTGAGGGAGCCAGCCCCCAAGCGGCAGCGGCGCCGCGGCAGGAGGGGCAACATCCCGTGAATGCTGTGGAGGAATCGCAGGCTGCTGCTGGCGGTGCTGGCGCCGAAGCTGGCTCGTCAGATTATGCTGTGGGGTGCGACGCCGATATGTCTCAGCAGCCAGCCGAGGAGGCGGCAGAGGATGTCACCGCCCACGTGTCGACTGCTGGGTGCGACGACCACATGGCGGTTGTAGCCGGCGCAGAACCACCTGAGCAGGACACAGGTTTGCAGTCAGCAGGGCAGGCTGCCTCAATGCTGCGGCTCGAGGGCTCACCCACCTTTGGCGCCGCACCTGTGGAGGTCGGTCGTGTGACGGCAGAGTCTGATGTGCCGCTGAAGCTCGAAGCTGCCGAGCAAGTAAGCAGTGCAGCACCTGACTCGGAGGCGGTGGCGATGTGGTGCGGGCCGACATTACGCCTATCACAGGGTTATGACGGGGAATAGGCAACCATACTGTGAGTCGTGCCCGGATGCTTCATGTCTGATGGACAACAGATGATTGCCAAAACAGATTGACACCCAGTAACATCTCTTGAAAATCAGCATCGTGCCTGTCAGGACGCAAATCTGTTGCAAATGTGCTAGCTACACTGCTGCCACTTGTGGAACGAGGCTGCTTCGGCAACAACATGCCAAACACTTTTCGTATCTTCCATCATGTTTGAAACCAAAACTGAATTGATGAAACGTGCCAAAGGCAGCTGCCTTTCGACAAATGAGAAGGCCATTCGCCATCCCCACGGCCCAGCTCAGTGGCGGTGCGCAACGTCATACTCTGCGTCTGGGTAGTTGCGCAGGTACTGGCCGTCCAGCGCTGCCAGGTAGCGGTCAGCTCCCTTGACGGCAATTTGGTGGCCATTCTCGAGCACCTGCAAAGGGGCCAGCCGCACCAATGGTGAGACAGCATAGCACACTGCTGCACGTCTGAGGATTTGAGGCCTGTTGCAATTCGAGTGTCGTTTTCGTCTAGATGACGGTCGCTCGCTGTACTGCAGAAGGGGAATGCATAGCACCGCAGCGGTGCTATGCTGCATCCGGTCAGCGGTTTTGAACGCACCATGGTCGTCCACCACCCGCCATAGATCTTGTCAAATGGCGGCATGCGCTGCAACCGCTTCCTGCACCCCATGAACCATAAGTATATACGCTCGGGAATAAACACACAACGCAGATAGACTGATTGCAGGAATGCAGATAGCATGACTGCATCGCAACGTTTTCGGGTGCTGGTGACAGCACGAGAGCATCAAGCTGTGTTTGTTGCACGACGCACCTGATCTTCTCCACCTCGGATGCCGGCAGCGGAATGTAGACGGGATAGCTGCGCAGGTCATACGCAAGTCGTCACTTCTGCCTTCTGAAGTGGGAGGGACCTCAGCCAGAGGACCCCATTATCGCCAGGTGGGTGCACAGACGTTTTTGCCCGAAGTCACACTTCAGGTTCTGGATCCTTGAGCAATGACCTGAGAAAGCGAAGCCCTGCAACACCCTGCTAGCTTTTTGCTCGCATCCACCGCACCTGTACATGTAGCTGACAAAGCCCTTGCGCCGCGTGACCTGAATGGTGTCTCCCGTCAACGCCACCGCTGCGGTGGCAAAGGATTCCGGTGAGCTCGGGGATTAGGGCTTGAGGCCCCCAGAGGCGCATGCGGAACAGTCTGCCATCAACAACTGGGGACCAGCGGCGTCATACTGCACACCAGCCCCGTGTCATGTCTCCATGCAGACGACTCAGTGAGCACACCCACCTTTGCCTTCGCATGTCTTGTCGATGCGCAGGATGGCGCTGCCTGGGAAGTGCCCTCCAAGCCTGGACGACAGGATCAGGTGCTTGCATCGCGGCCGAGCCCCGGGTAGTTTCACATGTCAAGCTCAGCTGGCCGGCATGCCGGCGCCGTTGCGCCGCAAGCTTTGCAGCAGCCGCGACGGCAGCACGAGCGTCGAGCAGAGCTGCTGCAGGGCTGTTGCAGCGCACTTTGAGGCAGCTCGACATGCAGAAGGGCGCCTTACAGAGAGAGAATCAGAAAGACATGACATGACATTACATATATAGTGACGGGTGGGGAGACATTACCTGTACAGGGTGGCACCGCCAAACAGGGGGCACGAGTCGCCGGACCAGTAGCGGATCTCAGCGCCCTCTTTGCGCGCCACCCAGTGCTCGTCCCACTGCACGGATGGGACACCCAAGTCACGCGTCAGCCGATGGCAAGACAGCATCTGCTGACTTTGTGCGCGGGTTTTCGAGCTGAGCCGTGAGCGTGTCAGGTGCGCGCGCTGCGAGCGAGGCCTTCCTCGAGAGTGTCGAGCAGGGTGACAGATGCGCATATTTGGGCTCACAGCAGGCAGCATGAAGTTCTCTTTTTATATTTTAGTTTACGCTCCACCTCGTGCACGTAGATGGGCGCGTCAAACTGGCGGCCCCAGGCCACCATTGCGGAGTAGAAGTGCGGGTGCGAGATGGCAATCGCCTGGATGCCGCCGAGCTTCTCGACAGCCTGCCGCCGCGCACACTCGCGACGTCAAACATGCGTGCAGAGCAGTCACAACATGGGCCTCAGTTCCTGAGTGGCTGGGGCAAGCTTGATGTGAATCAGTGGTGAAACAGCCCATCGCAGGGCCGGAGGCGCATCAACAGTCGAAGGCTGGGGAAGCCCTTTTCAGGAGCGGACGGACCTCGATAGTTTTTTGGTCCAGCACGGTGATGCAGTCCCACAGGATGTTGCCTGCGGAACGCAGCGCGGGGCATGCCTTTCGTCAGCCGAGTTAGGGCCAATTTAGGGTGTTGCAGGGCGCTTGCTGGCCTGGCACCCTCTGAACATGCTGTGGTGGGAGCAGCCCAGCGCGAGCTGCCCTCACACCCTCGCATACTTGCTCTTGCCCCGTGTCACGGCTCCCCTCTATCACGTCTGCGCCAGGAGTTGTACAGAGGCCTGCAAACCTCCTCAAACGAGTGTCCTTCCTTCATGTCTCGGCTCACCAGCAGGCGTCTGCGCCAGGATCGCGCGCTGGCCGATGCCAAATGAGGGCTCCGTGCCAATGCCCGTGAGCCCTGCGCCACAGAATAACATTGCAAAGTTTCCGCTCTGTTACCAGCACCAAATATGCATTTCGTGCTGACGCCCGTCAGTCATGCGCCACAGGGCACGTTTCGGCTTTCACTGGCAGGGGCCCAACATGCAGTCGTGCTGCTGCCGGCAGGTGCCGACACCTGAAACTACAGTTCCGGCTGCTAAGCATCAAGATGCGGCTATTGGCAGATGCCACCTTAGAGGTCGGATATTCTGCATCTGGAGGAGGCGATTAACAAACCCAGAAAGTACTATCAAATCTGTAAAACCATACCTGGCTCGATTTCATCGATCTTGTTGTGATGCCCCTCCTCCACCAGCCCCTCGATGGTGGTCCACTGCTGGCCCTGCAGCCACGGATCTGTTCGTACGTCAAGAGGACAGGACGAGGCTTGTGTGTCAACACTCTGAACATTTTGGTCTGCATCGAGCCCCTGCGCCAAAACCCTGTCTGAAAATATTCGAGCAGGGATGAAATGGCGACAGCTGACATTGTGGGTGGTGGTCTGCGTGATGCATGCGAGATTCTCCATCAACTTGCATGGTGACTTCAATGATGATGGCGAGTTGTGCTTGCTTGCAAGCATGCGAGTTCTCCATCAACTTGCATGGTGACTTTCATGTGATGGTGAGCATAAATCAAGCAAGCATAAAGTTATGCTTGCTTGCAGGCATGACAGCATGGAGGCGATGACGTCATGCTGTGGGGACCTGTGCTGTGTCTGTTATCACATTCTGCAAAACGCAGTGAGAGGGAGCAGCGAGATCACCTCAGGACCAAGATACTGCCGCTCGTCCTCGCAGGTCTTGCAAACTTTCGGCGGCGCCTCCGTCTCATCATACTGCAGCCCGCAGGTCTGGCACACCCAGTGCTCGCTGCCCATCGCAGCGGCGACACCGAGCGTGTACTGTCAGTCTTTGGGTGCGGCGGGCAGAGGCGGTGCTCACAGGAGCGGTGCTCCAAGGTCCAAGGCAGCTGCTTCTTCCGCTACGCAGGACCTGCAGCGCAAGTTCCCAAAATCAGTGTATATCACCGGCACGGCGCGCAAGTACCGCCCTGGGCGTCTCATATCCTTGCTACGACACAGCAGACACGTCAAGATGTCCCGGCCTTGATGTGCATCTTACTTGAGCAGCAGCGCGATGGCTGCTGACAACAGCGCGCTGTGTCAGCATCGGCAGGCAGTAGTGATGTGCGCAGCGAAATGCTGCCTGTCGACCTCAGTTATCCGGTGGGATGCGGTAGTGAAGAAGCAGCATACAATTTGTTATAGAGCGGGGTGGGTTGCACGCACCTCAAACTGAGGCTTCGCAGCAGAGATCCTCGGAGTCACAGTGTGATGTACGTGGACCGGAGAAACGACGTGTCAAGAAAAGCTGAAAACAGGTGGCAATGCCCAAATAACTGCCAATTCAGAACGCATGAAAGTCACGTTCTTGGCAGCGTCAGATGTCGTCCTGGGATTGCTCCTACTCTGGTCCCCGGAAAGGTTCCGAGTCGGTGGCGCGCGCGCTATGGACGCTCGCTGGAGGGTCAGCTGCAAAGGCCACATCACGGTTTGCAGAGGTCGAGGGAGCGCCTGATGAGCAATTGGCCACCCTTGACGGGAATGGCAGCAGCACGCGAGAAGCACCCCGAGTCAATATTTTGAGATCACGTGCACTGGAGCTCACGTGCAATTGACAGCAGGAGCATGCATCTCCGCTACTGTGCACCGTGCTACCAACGTCTGAACTCGCAGGCGAGCGGTCCTCGAGTGTTATTGTCAGTGGCACAGCAGCGATGCGCCAGCTTTGCTGTGCGCGGATCCGGAGCAAAACTTGTAGAGCCGCGAACTGTGGCTCACCAAGAGTGTCATGACAGTATCGTTTGTCAGCACCCATGAACACTGCACAGGTGAAGTGCAAGAGTGGCACGTGCACAGCCACGACGCGCCATTGACGGCTGTGCCCCTGCTGGAGACGGGTCACCCGCGGCCTCCGGGAGGCGCGCATCAGCCTGTCAGCCCGGCCGCACCTCCGGGCACTCGTTGCGGAATCACAWACKSSGGGGCAGACTCTGCGCATGCGCTTCTCGACGGCAGCGCTCCCCCTCGCAGCGGCCATTACCGTTGGGGCCAGTCTGCGGGCCCAGCTGTGGCGCACCGCGCAGACCATGTGAGCCTCAAACAACACTGGAGCGTATGTCCTGGGTTGTGCGGATTGTCTGCGGCTGTGGACGGCACAGGACGGGATCATGTTCAAGTCACACATGCCTTGGTGACATGTGCAGTGCAAGCCGGGACATGGAGCATTCATACAATGTGTGCAAGTGCCAAGCTGGCGAAGCAGCTCGCGGACGCCCAGGAGGCGCAGCGCGGGCGGAGGCACATGCGGCGGAGGCCGCAGCCGCGCGCCAGGAGAGCAAGCAGCAGGTGGAACGCAGTGCATGTAGCTACTGTGCACCCACCGACCAATACCTCCAGCAACACGCCAAATTTGAATGGCAACAAGATCACATCTGCAATGCCACAGAGACTTGCGGAGCAGCCGACATCAGCATGCGGCTCCTCGTGGTCTGACAACCATGGCGCTGGAGCACGTATTGGCCGCAGGCCATACATGCGAAGCTTGGTGCAGGTGAAGGACTCTAGCCTCTGAATTTGCACCTCTGACAGGTAGCGGAGCTGGTTCGTGCATTGGTGGCGCTGCGGCAAGGCGCAGGCGGGACCACCGCTGCCCTGCCGCCGGCGGTCGAAGCTCCTGTGTCAGGAGGCCACAAGGAAGCAGCGGCTGCGAGCGCCGCACACGACGATTGTGCGACCGCGATGGCGAGGCAGAAGACATCAGCGGCGCAACCTTTGCAGACGATGGCAGCGGCAGCAGGGCATCGCTGGATCCTCACTCGGATGGCTGCAGCTATCAGACCCCGGCTACGACTGCAGCTGGACAGGAGTAGGCAGAGCGACTCGAGGAGCTGCGTCGCCTGGCGGCGGAACATGCGGCGCTCGTGGCGACGGGCATCTATGATAGTAGAGACTTGCTGATACAGCAGCAGGACACGCGCATTGGCCGCCTGCACGGCGAGCAGCAGGCCTGCTGAAGAGACACTGCTCTTCTCTTCTCACAGGCCGCCTGTGCGGCGAGCAGCAGGTCTGCTGACGGCTTTTTGGGGGATGCACTGCGGCTGCCTGCATGGCGAGCAGCAGGTCCGCCAATGCATGCACATTGAAGTTGTGGAGCGGTGAGAGACGGGCGGGTGAGAGACTGGCGCTCATGTGAGCCCTTTGTGTTTCAGTTTTAGCTGTTCCGTCCTGCCTCCAGCCAGCCTACAGCCTGGTCGATTATCCAGGTCAGGAGGGATTCAGATGACAGCATGACACTGAGTCCAACAGTCCTGGTTCCAGCCAAACAGCTACCAAGGATATGTACATGTGTTCCCGTATCAGATTCTGTATACGTCCCTATCTGTCGACTTGGGACGCTTTCGGCTTGCTTGATGCTTCCACGCCACCTCTGCCTGCAGCAGCGGATGCTCCAGAAACGTCCCGTTAAAGCTTGCTCTGCGCAGCGCCGCCGGCGACGCCGATGCTCCGCGACGTCTTCTCCATGCCGCGAGACGCCTTGAGCACAGCCTCCCGAGGCAGCAGCGGCTTCCGCCACATCCAGGCGGCGCCATCAACCACAAGCGTGTGTCCCGAGACAAATGCTGCACAAAAAGCATCAGCGATTGAGGGTCTCAGTGCAGGTGTCGTGTTGTGATGGGGCTGTGAAATTTCTGTGCGACCAGCAGCACATGTGCAACCGGCAAACGAACACATATCTGACGACTCAAAAGGTTTGCATGGCTTTGACAGTGAACACGAAGACGAAGGTGCAGCTCGGATTGCACAGGGCGCACGACCACCCCAGCTGAACCGCAGAGGCAGAGGAGGGCACCTCATCGAGAGGACCTCGTCCATAGGAAACTGCTCTCACAGTGTGCGGCGACGACGTCTTTGGGCGCGTTGACAGCGGAAGAAAACAAGAACACCATGCGCATGGCATTATCCCGCTTACGGCCCACACGGCCAGCAAAATCTTCCACCTTTCCTTCGTATTTTCGAGGTCGTAGATTTCATGAAGCTGTGAGCGCACCGGCTGCAGGCGAGGCCAGGAACACCACGCCCATGGCAATGTCCCACTTGCGGCCCATGCGCCCGAGCGGAATTTCCCGCGCCGCCGCAGCGTACTTCTCGTCCTCCGTCGCTCCCGGCATCAGCTTGGACATGCCTGCAGCACATGGGACGAGCTGGCTGTGTCGATCAGAAAACGATCCTTCAGTGTCTAACTGACACACTTCGTGTGGCTGGAAGTGGCGGGATTTTGGCCAAACCTGTACCACACAATGTGCAAGCTGCGGCTCAAGGGCGCTCAAGCAACCCAGCGACACAGCCGCGTCAGGCGGGGAGAGGCGAGCCCGCCGATTCGGCCAGGGGGCCGCGCCACGCCACTGGCGCCCAGATGCTGTCGGCGCCCCACTTGTGGTTGAGAGTAGTTTGAAGATACCAGGGAACGAACTGACAAGAGAGTAAGCACCCACCCGCTGTGCCGGCGATGGGCCCCGGCGCGACTCCGTTGACGCGGATGCCGTCGGCGCCCCACTCCAGCGCCATGCTGCGGGTCAGCGAGTCCACACCCGCCTTTGCCGCCGACACGTGCACCTGCATCGCCCGTCACACGCTGTGACATCGGCGGCAGCTATGAGTGGCGTCGTGACAGGGGCATGAGGTACGACGGCGCGTGTGTATGTGCTTGTCCGGACGCTGCCGGGTTTGAACCCCACTGAAGAACCCCGAATCTGGAGCCATGCTGCATGTGGATGAAACCTCATCCTGAAGCGCATGCAGCGCACGAACAAGTCCCCATTGGGGACGTATGTGCCGCCTGAGCAATTTGCCATCCCGAGACCACGCAGCGTTACCTGCCCGACCTTAAAAGGCTGCCTCTCAACTGCCAGGCTGCCTGTATATACATTAAAACATATGCAGACGCGTCCAGACTGTGTGTTCCAACACCGAGGCTCAACTTCGTTCGCCGAGAGTTTGCTGAATCTGACTGAGCACAGCAGGTGAGGCATGTATCTCACTAACTGAACTTTGGACTGCTTGGCTTGCACACGCAGCAGCTGACAGCTGCCTCGCTTGAAACTGAGACAGCGAGGCAAATGTTCGGGTGCAGTGCCGGTGGCAGCGGTGGCAGCTGAAACGAAAAATTGCGTGGAACTGCTCTTCTCCTCGAGGGTTTGATCTGCGACGAGAGAGTCGCGGGTGCACCTGGTAAAAGGTGGCGCCATAGTGCAGCGTTGCGCTGATGTTGACGATGGCGCCGCCGTCGCCCTGCTGCAGGTGCGGGTGCGCTGCCCGGCTCATCTGGAAGGTGCCCACCGTGTCGATCTCCATGACTGCACAAAGGGTTTTGAAAAGGTTTGGAAAAGGGTTTCACAAGGGTATCCAGGGCAGCAGTCCAACCTGAGTATCGCATCATGCATGAACGACTCCGTGGAAGGTGCCCGCCGTGTCGAGAATCATGACTGCAGACATGGAAAAAAGCAGACTCCAATGACACTGCCAGAACGGTATTCCTGTGGCGTACAGTCAAACCAAAAGGAGATTGTGCCGCTGCTAAGAATAATATGTTGATGCAGGTGACTCCAAAGTTGGCGCCTTACATTTGCGCAACAGGCGAAGTCGGTTCGGTGCCCCCTGCCGTGCATGCCCGATCCAGCTTCTGGCACTGCGGCATGCAACAACACTCGTGCAGCAGCACCTGTGCGGAAGCCATTTGGCGACAGCGCCTCGGCGGCCGCGAGGAAGTTGCCGGCGGCGCAGTTGACCAGGATGTCCAGCCGCCCGAGCTTTTGCACTGTCTCCTCCGCCCATCGCACGCAGTCTTCTGCCTTGCGCACGTCTCCCTGCACAAAAAGAAACCAAGCACATGACTTGCCGACGCCATGCTTGGCTTGCGTATTTTGCACAATCCAGCGCCGGTCGCAGGATCTTCTGCCCACCGTTTTCTGCCCACCGTACGCAGTCGTTCGCTAGCGGACGATCCTCGGCACGCAAAGCTGCATCGTCGGATTCTGCAGGCGTTTCACCTCATGTGAGGCGGGGTCTTGGCGCAAGGCAGGGTCAATGTCACCATCGTCGCCCACCGCGCGGTCATACGCATCTTGCAGCTTGCCTTGCAAAAACTTTGCACGAATTTGCTTCCAAGCTTGCCGAAGCTGTGCAGGGTTGCTCACTTTTGCTCGCACCAGCGTCGCACACAAAGTGTCCTTGTGGGTCTTCCAGGGCATATGATCCGAGAATTCTTGCATGACCTACGGTGAACCCGCCTGGATGCCATGCGCGCGGGTGCCCCTCCAGCTCCAGTCCGCCACCACGACAGCCAAAAGGTTCCGAAACGATGCGGTATGAGTTCTTGAGGTGTCTGGCTGAACAATCGACCCACCCCCATGCCGTGCGCGCGGATGCCCTCACGCTCAAGGGCCGCCACCGCGTCGCGCAGCACGTTCTCGCGGCGGCCCGTGATGGCCACGGCCGCGCCGTGCAGCCCTGTGTGCGCAATAAAACAATGTGGAAAACAGGGCGAGCTATACGCTAGGCCCTGCATACACTCCCTTGTCAACTGCCACATGCCTAGCCAGCAGATTGATGCTGCGGTTGAAAGGCAATTTTCTGTGCTGTTCTGCATGCACTAAAGCAACCGAGACGCGATGATTTGTGAACCGGAGGTTCCCGGGGCAGCACCTAGCTGCCGGGTGATCTCAAAGCCGATGCCCGAACCGCCGCCGGTGATGAGCGCCACCTGTTGGAGTGCGGAAAATACTTCGGCGGAGTGACATGACTCAGAAATGACTGTAAGCCTATCAGTGCCATGCTCCGTCTGCCGTGCTGAACTTTTGCATGACAGCGTGCGCCGCAGTATGTATGTGGAAGTGCGGCATGTCACCTTGCCGGCCAAGACATCCTGGCGGTAGGGCGACTGGTCCTGTGCCATCTTCGCCGTGATTGCACGACAATCTGGCTTTCTTCTTTCGCAAAAGGCTGAGGACGCGGTGTCGGAATACCACGTCAGCACAGAGTTGCCAAGAGAGCCAATCTGCACCCTGTGCACGAACGCTGCACTAACGAACTGCCGTCAAAAGGCTGTCGTCAGATCAGTGATACTGGTGTGCAGTTGACAATTTATTGACTTCTGTGAGTGGGTGGCCGAATGGCGTTTGTTGTCGGGGACCAGTTCGAGCGTCCCTAGAGCTTTCGGAGCCAGGACCTGGCGCGCGCGCCTAACTAAGACGCCAATTTGGCCGAGCAAAGAACATCATAAGCCCGGTCGTATTCGCTTTGTGAGAGCGCACCAGGCCGCTGCACGCTTGCGGTGCTGGTTTCTGAAGAAACTACTGTCATCGACAAGTTCAGATCGGGCCGAGAACTGCAGTCTGTCATTTGAGTAAGTCGCATCACGTCTTAGCTTGTGTTTGCAGCCGTTTCGTCTGGCATTTGTCGAGTTCCCTGTGGACTGTTGAAATCGGCTGTCAAACAGCGTGCCAGGCAGCACTGCCGTGCTCGCGACATGCCAGAGGTCGTTTTGCTCTGCTCTGAACCCAGCTCAAACCAATCGAGTTGCAGCCGGGACTACTGCTGAGCTGCCAGATGGGCAGCCAGAGTCGGTGCACGGACCACAATCTGGCTGTGCCGCGGCAGCGTTTAATTCAAGCGCAGCTGCCAACTGACAAGTCAAACAGCTGGCCCGTCTACAACCTGAAGCGGGAATTCTAGCCAAGTCGTTCAGGGCATCATGTGGTGAGCGTTTCGCCGGACTGACCCGGCGTTCCGCAAAAGTGGAACTGCATGTGCTGCACCAATGCAATTTGCGCTGCTTCCTCATGGCCTCAGAATGTGGCCTTTCATCTGCTCGCGATGTGCAGTCACGAGGCACCGCTTCAACGTAGAAAGTGAAGTTTGACAGCCATGAGGTTGAAGAGTTTCTTGCAACCGCAGGTTCTTCTATGCAGTCAGCCTGCCACTGCTGGTGGGCGGCATCCTGTACATGCTGCATTTCATGCCGGCGCCGGACACGAACTGGGCCGTCAAGCTGGACGTGGGCCTCGCCTGGTGCGAAAGGCTCTCCTCAGACTTCAGACCCTCGACTGACCCTTGACTACAGATATTGATTTCGACCCTCGACCACAGACCATGCCGACAGTTCCAGACAGCAACTGATTCTGTGCTGCTAAGCTTGAGAGGGAGGCTGTGTGCTTGCCAGGACCTTGCATTTGTCGAAGACTGGTCTCATGTACCACCAAGGCGTCCGGGACATGCATGCAAGTCTTGTGAGTGCACACCTGCTATTTGGCAAGTATGCTCAGCTGCTGCAGCTCTGGTTGAGTCGGTGGCAATCTACCCTGTGAGTGTTGCATGGGCGCCTGTTGTCCAGCATGGCGGTCCATCTTCCTGTATCTTGCACAGTTGAAACGCTGTCGACACTGATGTCGGTACCGGCATACTACGCAGCAGAAGTGGAGGACCCTTGCAGAGGTAGGTTTCCAAGTCCGATTTCCCGCTGTCTCACCGCAGGTTTGCAGCATTGTCGACGCTGGTGCTGGTGCCGACGGACGTGGCGACGACGCTGGAGGACGAACCGGCGGTGCTGCTGTGGCTTTGGTGGCGCATTGTCTACTGGTGGGTCCCGGAGCTTTCGTCCATCCAGCAGCATGTGCAGTTTTTGAGCTCGAGGCATTCGTTGCGCTGCGGAGCTGGGGCAATCATGACAGATGCTCTGAGCAAAGGAGCGGTCGGTGCGCTGCCGTGCCACCACCTCACTTGTAGGCAACTGGCCTCCGACGTTGCATTACATTCGGTTTGCTGGTTTGCTGCGCCATGGCCAGCAGCAGACCTCTGATGAGCCTGGTGTGATTTTGGTGGCAGGTATGGCTGCATCGGCCAGTTCGTGTGGCTGCCACAGCTGAGCGTGCCAACATGTAAACCATGAGAACCATGCAATTTCCTGCAGGTATGGTTTCATCGGCCAGTTCGTGTGGTTGCCAATCCACCAGGAGTATGTCGACAGCGGCCACTTCACCTG
This sequence comes from Deuterostichococcus epilithicus, assembly GCA_033439295.1. NCBI lineage: Eukaryota > Viridiplantae > Chlorophyta > Trebouxiophyceae > Prasiolales > Stichococcaceae > Deuterostichococcus > Deuterostichococcus epilithicus. The sequence continues at coordinate 809,073 of JAVTLE010000017.1, forward strand.
GGGCGACCGCCTCGCTGCTGCGCTGCGCAAGTGAGTTTGAAGGACAAGCCAAGCTGCACTGACTCTGGCCAGGATGCTGCTGCCCCGCTTCACCTGGGCGACCGCCTCGCAGCCGCACGCTGTACACGAGCGCCCTTGCACCGTTTCAGCCGCATGATGCTTGAACCGAATTGAACACACCGCCCTGCGCGCTGCTGTCCTCGCTACACCTGGGCCGACCGCCTGCCTCCGCGCTGCGCAAATCTTTACCGCTTGCGCTGCCGCTGCCGGCAGCTGCACCCGTCGTTGCACAGTCTTTATCCATGGTTGCCAAGCACTGTCCGCCAAGCACTGCCATCGTCTGTGGAGGGCGTGCATGGCGGCTGGAGCTGGGCATTCCGGCGCGGTTGGAGGTCGGCCACATCGGCGACATACACCTCACTTATGACATTCAAGAATCTCTTGCAGCAACATCATGTTGTACGCGGTGCTGGGCGGCCTGGGCGCGCTCGGCATCCTGGCGCTGCTGGTCTTCGGCCACATCAGCCTCACCTCGGTGGTCGGCATTGCCATCGCGCTGTCCAACGCCTTCGGCCTCATCGCAGGTTCGCATTTGTGTATACCTCATCGCAGGGTGGCACTTGTGTATGTTGACAATCTCACAATCAAGTAGATTATACAGAACCAACTATTCCGAAAATCCCAGCCTCGCCCTGGTCGTCGGCATCACCATTGCGATGTCCAGCGCCTTCGACCTCAATGCTCATACGCCAGTTCCCTGCTGTTCATAGGGAGCTATTTGCGTGCTCGGAGGTATGGACACGAAGGTGATGGACAGTAACCCTTGGCAGCCGTGTGATCCTGCGCCTGCCAGCACACTCTGGCAAGGCTTCCTGCGAGCCTGATCTGACTTGATGTACAGCAGCTTGCTGAGCGCAGCATCGGTAGTCGGCAACAAGCATGTGTGCTCGATACAGGCCTTTGAATTACATCATTCTCTGTAGCGATTGACGCTAGCGGCCGGCCCCAGCCTTCTGACGCTACGTGCTCCCAGGGCTGCTATCCTCCTGGGATCCTCAGCCCTGGGCGAGCAGCAGGAAGTCTCGGGCTGGTGCATGGGCTGCATTTCAGCAGCGCGTAGCACGACGAAACGCCAGAATTATGAGGAGGTGTGGCAGGGGGGCTGCTCGAGACTGGCTACCTGTGCGCCGTGCAAGGGTAGGAACCTCAACCAAACCGTTCTGCACTCTGCAGGCATCTCCCCGATGGGGCGTGGCGGCTGGCGGCTCCCACGCATGCCTCGGCGGACGGCGGGCGTGCCTCAGACTGCACCACTCTGCGCTGGAGTCACAGCAGGCAGGAAGCCAGACCTGACTGCTCGTGCTGTGCAGGCATTTTCCTGATGGGGTACGGGCTGGTGGCCATCCCGCGCACGCTGTGGCGGCTGGCTGACGTGCGCGGGCGGCAGCGGCTGACGTGCCACAAGGCGGGCGTGCAGGCCCGCAAGGCGCTCGACGCCCACAAGTGAGCTGACCCTCCAGCTGCTCGATCGCGGGCTGGGGTCCTCAGGGGCGCCGCCAGCTGTCGTGATCGATGTGCGCATAACTGCAGCAGCTGCCGCTGCACAAGATGGGCTTGCATGTGCGCGCAACGCGCTCGATGCGCACAAGTGCGCCTCCGTTTGCGAGCTTCCTGTCTGTTGAGTCGCTTGCATGGGGCAGCAACCCGTTCCTTCTTCACGCGAGCATCCGTGTGTTGGCTGGCGTGCCAGACGCCTGCACCAGTTGCTGCACGAGGAAGTGCGCAGGCACTCACAAAACGTTCCTGCACGCCGATGTCAGAGGACGGGGACTCTCAGTGTCCATCTGCAGCCACTGTTTTGCGCCTGCAGAGTGATGGTTGGATACGCATGCGCTGTTTGGCTGACAAGTGCTGCACCCTTAGACTTGTTGTCAACAAATGTTGCAGGCAGCTGACTGTGGAGGTAGCGACGGCGCACAAGGTGGCAGGCATGTTTGGGCGGCGGGACCCCATGCGGCGCTACATGGACAAAATCACGGCGCTCGCTGACGACCTGGGTGCGTGTGCATGGGGGCTCCTAGGGCACATGGTGGTGCAAATGGTGGATCCGATCCTGCGCCACATGGCATCACGGCGCTGCACTGCAGTGCTGTGGCAGCGTAGTGTGCTTCCGACACCGCCAACAAGCTTGATTGGCCCCTTCATGACGCTGGCTTGACAGCTGGGGCGCAATAATGTGCCGAAAGGAGTCAGAGTGCCTCTGTGCCTTCTGGCAAAAGGAGTTCTCGGCATTGCTGGTGCAGGGTCTGGACAGTCTGGCAGGGTGGATCTGGAATCGTCCGGCCGGCACAACCCGGCTGCAGTATAACCGGACCTGTTTCTGCTGCACATCTCACCCCCTGCATTGCCTCACAGGGTCTGACGTCGCCCCTGGAGCAGTGGAGCTGCCCGATGATGTGGACCTGGACTACTTCGACCGCCACGACCTGGGGCGCCTGCGTCGGCGGCTGCGCACCGCGGTGCAGCGCTTCCGCCGCGAGCGGGAACTGTACCTGGAGCTGGTGCTCGCCTACATAGACGTGCGATTTCAGGATCAACAAGATGTCGCCGATTTATAAATCTAGAGTTCACATTCAGTCCATTTTTGGTGCAGGAGCTGTGCTTAGAGCTCGTGCTCGCCCATATGGGCGCGCGCGCCTTGAATTCGAAATGCTGGAAGTAATTGAGCACACTTGCAGTTGCAAACGTGCGAGCTGGGCCCGGCGTGCATCATCGACGCGTGGGAGCTTCTTGAGACATGCTCTGGCACAAAGGGGCTGAGGCATGCTGGGTTCTAGCAGTATTTCGCAACTGCCAGCGACGATTCTTTCAGGCTGCGCTAAAACCTTCTGCAACCTGGACGGAAGAGGAAGCCTGTCCTCGGTGGAGCACCCCTTGAGAGAGCCATGGCCCAGGAGCCTTGGCTCTTTTGTGCGCACTCGTCGAGAACAGCGCTGCCGTCTGCGCAGCGGTTGCAACTCCTTGCTTGTGTCCTTGCTGCTTTGTCTTGTGCATGGCTTTCACGCCTGAAAGTTGCCAGTATACATGGTGTGGCAGATGCCTGGCAGTAAGGCCTGCGAGGACCTGACGCATGCATCCTGCATGCGCTTTGATCGGTTGCAGACTTGGATCTGACGCCCTGATTCGGATGGGCAGCTAAGCAATATGGAGCGGGGCTCTCCGGGTTCAATGACGAATCATTCACTCTCACTTGGCGACATTCGCAATCCGACCCTGGTATCTCTGGACCCTGACTCGATGTTCACGTCATGATCACAGGTGGAGGATGTGTTGCAAAACACGGAGCGTGGCCCAGGCCCCTTCGTGTCCAGCACGGCGGCGCGGGCGGAGCTGCCGCCCTGGGCGTCAAACCTGCAGTGGTGGTGGCGCTGCCGCCTGTCCAAATGGGTGTTCAGGTGCCCGCTCTCGTGCGCCCTCAGCAGCCCTGTGGCAGCTCTGCTGTCCTGCTGTTGGGAGGGCAAACGAAGGTGGTGCTGTTGCCTGTCCCCTCCCAGAGCCTCACACACAAGGCGGGGCGCGCTATTGGTCGCAATCGCGACAATGGACGCGACCAGATCAAACGCCCAGGACCTGCTGTAGCACGTCCACTTTCGTAACAAGGGCCCGGCATGTCAGCCTTTTCCTCGTGACCATGCAGGGCAGTGGCGCTGTTCTGTGCCGCGCTGTCAGTGGCGGTGGTGTTGGCGGAGGCGACGATCTCGCCGGCGCTGCCCAACCTCAGCCTGTTCAGCCGCGGGCTGCATGCGCTACAGGGCAACCAGACGTGGACGGAAATCTTCTGCTTCGCGAGCCTCATCTACCCCATTGCTGCCGCCTATTACGGGCTGTACAAGTGCGCATCCACTGCAGCCACCTGTCTCAGCCAGCCCAACTCCTGCTGCTGCCCCTCCGAGCCTGCATGGTGGCATGGGGGTGTCGTGCCCACACCCGACAACATATTAACAGCCACGAACACTTGGTAGGCAGGCATCTCGGCATGGCCTACCAAGTGTTTGTTGTGGTCGATGATGGTGACAGGATCTGGCACAACACACTGCCATGCAATCTGTGGGCCGCCCTTCCTGAGCACAGCGGCAGCGAGCGGCGCGTGTTTCTGTGCACAGCATCTCGAACAAGGTCACTGCTGCGCTGCACCTTGACTCCGAGCCGTCGTGCGAGCCGGCTCGCCCCCTTTCAATAACTGGGACGAGTGGGGTCTCGGATGGAACGCAGCTCAGCTTCTACCTGCCGGTGCCGCATTGCGCAGCCGCCTGTGGAGTGCGAACCATTCTCTGAAAAGGTCGTTTCAAGTAAACCCTGCAGGATGGGGCAGTTCAGCTTCTACCTGCTGGTGCCGCGCCACACGCCCGCGTACAGCCTGCTCGCTAACGCGGCGCTGTGCTGCCGCTTCGGGCCGCCGCTGGCCTTCAACTTCATGGCGGCACTGGCGATGCCACCCTCCCACCACGAGTCCTGGCGGGTGCGCACATCGAGCACTCTTTTGCGATTCGTTTCAGGAGGCGATCCTGACACTTGCCGGAGCTGCCTGATTTGCGATGCCGCCCAGACAGCATCTCTTGGCGCTGCATGTGGCCAAACGCACATTTCACGGTCAAAACCAAGTGATGCTCAACTGGTCAAATCAACTTCTGTATGGACCTCACGTATGCTGCACTGCACAGGACGTGACAGACAGCGTGTTCTACACCGAGTTCGGGCACATCATGTGGTCTGCGCCCGTCGTGGGCCTGGAGTTCACACGCTACCTGCCCGTCGTCATCGTGCCCTACGCCCTGCTCCAGGTGTGTGCACCCTGGCAACCTGGTATCAACAACCCCCTCGAAGAGACCAATGTCCTTAAATAGCAACCTGCTGCTCATGCGGTACCTGCCAATGGTCATCGTGCCCTCGTACGCCTGCTGCAGGCGCGCCGAATCCTCTGTGACAGCTCTCGTGAAACCCACTGCTTGGGCCAAACTCAGCATTGCTAGCATATGCCCGGTGTCCACAGAGAAAGCTGGGAAATGAACCTCATCAGGCAGGAGGCTTCGAAGTGAGGCTTGGGGACTTTGTGGGGCGCTGCCACGCCGCTGCTTGGCTTTCACCAATATGCTGCTTGTCGGTGACTTGGCTTGAGACCATGCTGTCGAAGAACGAACCTGATGATGATCGATTCAATCCGCAGCCGGCCCCGCACTGCCGGCCGGTGGGCGTCTGCTGAAAGCCTTCTCGAGCTGCTGTCAATGCATTTGACACAAACCAGTTGCATTGTCGAATCCACGCACCTTTCGACTGAGACTGTGTCCACATGCATATGCGCAGGTGTTTGGCGGTTTCTGCCAATTACTGGGTTTGGAAGTGCATCGACCCATACTTTCGTCCGTGCATCAGGGGGATGGAGTGGTGTGTGAGATTTCCTGAAGGTTTTGCGAGTTTTGTCATAATGCAAGAGATGCTATGGGTTATGTGCACCCTCATGTTGGCCTGGTGTTTTGCACTGCTATGGCCTGTTGATTCCCAGCCATCTGGGCCGCATGGCAGTAACGGCTGATGTCGTTGCCTGACTGAGCTGCGGATCGACAGGCCGTATGAAGCGAAGTACCAGGCCATCGTGAGTGTGCACATGACCCTCAGCATCTCCTGCATGGCAGCGCCCGCAACAACCTTGAGGAAATTTCACATACCATTTGTCCTCTTGTCCTCTGGGCCACAAATGCGCGCGCGTGTTGGCGTGTCCAACACGCTGTGGGCGCCTTTCACAACCATCAGGACCCTGGAACCCAAGCCATCGGCATCACGGGTTTACCTCCTCTGCCGTGCGCAGGTGTTTGGCGTGTTCAACACGCTGCTCGGCTCCGTCGTGCCCAACTCGCGCATCGAGTTCGACGACGACTGGGAGGAGAAATCGGACATTGCCGCCACCGGCCTGCGCCTGCTCAGGTGCCAGTGCACAAGCCAAGCAAAGATTCCTGCTGCACCATGCACGAGCTTCCGTGGCCTGGACGGTTGGAGGAGGAAGGTTGGAGGAGGACGTACATGGGGCGGCACTGCACGAGCTGATCAGTGGGAGAAAACCCCGCAAGCGTGCGTGCTGTGGGACCCAAGACCACAGCATTCATGTAGGCGTTGGCGAACGCACTGCTTCAGCCTGTCCAAGTCGCGTAGGGGACATGCCGCATGACTGACAGCGCTGATAGCGGCTGTCATGCAGCCCCACATGTGGCGGCGGTGGGGCTGTTGTGCTGTTCCACCAGCGCCGTCGCTCAACTCACTATCACAACCCCTGTGCACTCACCTGGCGCTGACGACGCTGCCACGGGGTCGCTAGCCTTCGGGACTGGGATAGGACCCCAATGTTGTCGCACTGCTTCACACCTTGTACTTCAACCAATGCGCTCGCCCAGTCACGCATACCTGCTCAGATCCGGAACCGCCTTCTGATTGTGCACCCCCAGACAGGCAGGAGGCGGCGAACAGAGCGGCGGGGCAGCCGGCGGACACCCTTCCTATCCTGATCATACTGATAACCAGATTCACTGACCACATGTAGGCAGGAGGTGGCTAACCACGAAGCAGGGCAGCCATTGGACGCTCTCCAAATCCTCATCATTTCAGACAACATCATTGTGTGGAAACATGAAACCCATTCACTGACCGCATGTAGGCAGGAGGTGGCGAACCACGAGGCGGGGCAGCCGCTGGGCGCCACCATCCGCGTGGACGCGAGCCCGGAGGCGGCCGGGCTGCTGGACGGCGGCGGGCGCGGAGGCGAGGRCAGCCGCTGGTGGCGGCCCCGGGCGCGGCAGGTGCGACGTCGCACCTGCACGGTTGGCGTGWGTTGTTGTGCCTTCAGGTCGGGAGGGGGCCGTGGGCTATGTGTTGACGCCGGCGCCGCTTTTGACGCCGGCTGAAGTTTGGAGCATCACCTGATTACCCAAAAAAGGAGCGGCAAACATACAGCCAGTCTTGGTTGCAATGTCTGCAATCTCCTCTACACAGAAACCACAACGAACAGTCTTGTCCGAAGCATCGGTCTTTCCATGTCAGCAGCCCTGCCGGAACGCCAATCTCAGCCAGGCTCAGGCGCTGGGCAATCCTGGAGACACTGAATGCTTCAGATTAGACTGTTCGTTATAAATTCAGAGTGGAGATTGCGAACATTGCAACCAAGACTGGCTATGTTTCTGAAGCTCCTCTTTCAGGTAAATCAAGTGCTGCTCCAAACTCCTGGTCCTCCTCAGGGATGAGTATCTGCTTGTAGCCCTGTGTCAGGTCCTAGCTGGTGAACTTGGCTGACACTCAGCAACGTCCGGCTTGCAAGCTCCCGCCCACATTCTGTTTACTGAGCGATGCCTGCTCTGTTCTTGCCAGGACGAATGTCCTCACCTGGGGCTTGGTCGAGCCACATGCCACTCAGCGCACAGCTGGCCACATATCATGCAGCGCACTGCTGACAGCGTTGGGAAAACCGCGGAACGAGTGCCGTCTCGTGTACATCTACATAGTCATGGCCACCGGCACCCGGCTGGGTCATGAGCGGTGCACCGCATCGCGCTGCGGCAGGGAGTAGCAACAGCAATGGGCTCAGTGTTTGGTGTTCCCGCAAGCCGCAGGCGAATGGCGCTGTGAAGGGCGACGCCGCATTGGCAGCATCGGACGCGGCGAGGGCGGCACGGGAACCCGGGGTCCAGGCAGCCTACGACCGCCTGTCCGGCAGGTGCGCCTGCCTGCTAGGTTGCGCGTTCGATATGGGAGAGCTTGTATTGTTCCCAGCGGCACGAGCGACTTTGAAGGCCCGTCGTCGCAGGAGGCAGTGGCTGACCTTGCGCAAGGTGTGGCTCCCTCCTGCCAGAGCGCCGCACAGCCCTATCTCCAGAGCCTTTCCTCCGGTCAGCCACACGCAGCCGGTGATGTGTGGCGTCCTCGGCAGGCAATCTGCTCGCTGGAACTGCCAAAGGAGCATATTTCTCAAAATCCTATGTTCCTTTGCCGCAGAACGGTGCGCAGCAGCCCGGCGGGCCCAGCGGCGGCGGCGGCGGCATCCTTTGGCGGCGGCAGCCGGCGCGCCAGCGGCGCCGGCAGCGGCCGCTCCGGCGCCGCTACGCCGCCGGACGAAGACGATGATGAGGGCGAGGACGCGCCGCTGTACAGCGGCAGGGGCGGCAGCGGAAATGGCGGCGGCGGCGGTTTGGACTCCATCTTCGCCCGCATGGAGAGCGTGAGCACTTTCCTTGCCGAGTGCTTGAGTAGCATGTTGCTATTGGCAGGCTTCCAGCATGGCTTATAATAGAGAGAAGAGCGTCGTCCTTTGGACGGTGTGTGATAGCACCTGTTGGACTGTGCGTGATTCTTTGATTTGTCTGCCGCCACAGTCGACGGGACGCGGCAGCGGCCACGGCCGCAGCGCGTCGGGCACCTACTCCGCAGTGCCCGCAACGCTTTCAGTGGAGTCCGACGGCGAGGGGGAGTCGACAGCCGGGCGCGGCGTTGCTGGCTGGTTCCGCCGCGGCCGGTAGTGCACCATTGGTCTCCTGCCAAATCTTGCCCATGGTCGGCTGGTTCTGCCGCGGCCGGTAGCGAGACGCAGGATGCCTGCAGCCAAAGGGCCAAACGGTGGCTGTGCATCAGAAATAAAAAATATGCACCCGTGCGGAACTCTGAAGGTGGCCTGGATGCTGCGGCGGCGCTGTGCGGCTGGCCCCCTGAGCTCAGTGCGACCAACAGGACTCAGTGTTACCGAGGCGCATTCACTGTACTCGTAATGCCTGGAGCTTTGGGCATGAGGATGTTTTCAGGCTGTCGTGTGACTCGTTGCGTGAAGGTCGATGCAGTAGTGGCAAAGCCCACCAGCGGCTGGCTTTGATGCGCACCTGCCATTTATGCACGCCTTACCCTGCGCGAGTTTTGAACTCAATTGTCACCGCATAAAGAGCCTGCTGGGTTCGCAGTGGCATCCTATCCCAAGCTCACGTAAGCTTGAGCGACTGGGGTGCAATGAGTGGTGCAAAGGTGAACATCCAAGAGTGCAACCATCAAATAGGCAGTACCACATATTGGGCGCAGCTGTCGGCGGCATTGCATGGCAACGGCGGCAGGCATTGGGCGGACTGGGCTGTTGCAGCGGGCTCTGGCGTCTGCTTACACCGTGGGTGCTGACGTTGCTCGGCGCTCACCGGGACAGACCCACAGTCAGGGGCGGCGACGGGTGATGATGGCATGTTGGCCGCGCGAGGGGCCGAAGGGTGGTGCAGAGGGGCAAGTGGGTACACCGAATGGTCGGACAGGCAGCGGGCGCACGCCAGAGAGACTTCATGCACTGGTGAGCATGGAGCAGCGGCGGGAGACCGCGCTGAGAGGAGACAGTCACGCCGGCCAGGTGCAATCGAAGCACTACCCATCTCTGGGTCCACAGTTTTGAAGACTGCGCCCGCCACCAGGCGGGATCAGGCCGGCAAAGGCAGCAGAGTGTGCCGCGACAGAGGTGAGAGAGTAAAGTTGCTCATTGGGATACAGAGGAAGAACCATGCTGCGCCAGTGCTGTGCAGCCCCCAATGACTGCAGAACACCTAGGCCTGCCATCAGCCGAAGCTGCTGTCAGACCCAAGCTCAGCAGCCACCGCGAGGTTATGGTGGTGGGTTGGGAATTGCCCAGAGGGCATGCCATGGACCAGAGCCTCCCAGCTTGCACCGGAGAGGCCTGGCAGTTCCAATGGCAGCATGACAACGCCTGGCACACATCCCTCGCGGGGTGTGGCACAGGACGCTCGCCAGCTTGAGACTGAAGTTACACACGCAGCTCACAGCGCCCACAAACGTTCGTCTGTTTGCAATGGCTGCCGTCAAAAGCCAGCTGCCACGGTACAGCAGACGAAGACTGCCGCCGGCTGCGGCTGTTGTGCGCCTCATCATTCCCGCCGCAAGACCAGGCCCCTTGACCCGGCTGCAGCCTGCCGGTGCTGCGCTCGCGGAAAGCCGCTGATCCAGCCGCCTAGGACACCAGCGCAGAGGCGGTCGCCGACTCGTACTTCCAGTTCGGCGGCAGCTTCTTCACGCTCTGCAGACACAGGCAGGACACCAGTCAGCCCGCATCCATGGAGTCTGCCAGGGGCAGTGAAACACGAGCACAAATGCACAAGCATGTCCTACGCCAGTCTGCGCATGCTTCCGCAGACGCAGGACATCATTGTTCGTTGCAGGGTGAGCGCATTTGGCAGCAGAGCAGGCGCCGGCAGCAGAATGCTCGGTAAATGAAGGTTGGCCGCAAAACCGTAAAACTAGGTCGAAAACGCACCCGGTAGTAGCGGGCGAGGCGGTGGATGCGCGACTCCACCAGAATGAGGCGGAACTTGGAGTCCTTGTCCTTGCGGTTCAGCTCCAGGTGCTTGCGCATGGACACCGCCTTCTTGATGAGGTGGTACAGGTCCTCCGGGATCTCGGGGGCCAGGCCCTGCGTCTTGAGGATGCGCAGGATGGAGGAGCCGTTGACGGACTTGACCTGCGGGGGGACAGTGTGAGAGGCGATGTTAGGGACGGGAGGTCGCGCAAGGGACAGCACGTCGATTGGTGCTTCAGCTGTAACGCGATGCACTCATGTGGGTTGACAGGGCGTGCAGGCAACAAGTGCGAGCGCTGTTGCACCAGGCTGCAWAGCGGGCTGGCGCGCGGGGGGTCGAATTTGTGCGCGCAGAGCTTTTGCGCACGTAAACTGACCTGCGAGATGCCGTGCTGGTCACGCAGGATGACGCCGATGGCGGAGGGGGTCAGGCCCTTCTTGGCCAGCTTGGTCATCTGCTCGATCACCTGCGAACATGCAATAGCAAATTTTGAGCATTTGAGCTCCAGCAGGCGGCAAGGGTGTCTGCGCACCAGGCAGCAGATTGGGCCCACGTGCGGCCAGCGGCTTTCAGTAGGTGACATGAGATGCGGCAGGGCAAAATGGCAGCAGTAGCCGCACCTCGGTGGGGGTGGTCTTCAGCCAGGATGGCGCAGAGCGCTTGTAGGGCAGAGCCGAGGAGCTCATGCCCTTGCCCTGCAGCACAGCAATTGGAAAGGTCAGCGTGCCGACATCAGAATGGCTGCAGCACTGAATGGCACAAGCGTCTGAAGCTGAAAGGTCTGACGTGCAAAGGCAAGCAACCATGCCACAACCGGCGGGCGGTGAGCAGCCGCACGGAGACAGGAATGTCGCGACATCCGTCCAATCGTTTCGCAGGGGTGCAAGCAGGCACGCCGTCGCCAGCAGCAGGGCCATGTGTGGAAGGACGGGCGACTCGCCTTGGAGTGCATACGCCCCATGGTGGCGAGTTTTGTGGTCGCGGCTGCGGCCTCGCGTGCTACGCTGCACGCGTCTGCTTCAGGGCCTCGGCACGTTGCACGCCGAAAGAGGCAGAGCTGCGATTGCGGCAGAGGCTGTGTGCAGGCGGCTCGCGGGAAACCCTTGGGGAAATCGGGAATACCGGCGTAGAATCTCAGGGTTTGCTGCAGCTTCGTTCGCCAAGCAGCATTTCCCACCGGTGGTGTGCAACCCGAGAGTGTTGTCTACCATATAGTACTTGAGGTGCACTCAGAGTGAATATGCACATTCCGTGTTCCAGAGCCGGTCTGGGGAGGAGAGTGAGACCGTCCTAGAAAGGTGTTCAGCGGCGTCAGTAGCATGATGGGCAGGTACACAGACCCTCTTCGGATGCGGAAACGGATGCTGATCGTGATTATTCGACGGCGCAAACCTGGGAACAGGACCTGTCAGAATGCACCAACGAAGCTAGCAAAATGTTCATGATCATTTGCGTCGGGCACCATGAGGGGTTTCAGTTTTTGCTGCGCTGCCCGCTGGCTGCTGAGCTCGGACAGACGGCGGCGCCATGACTGCCCTGCAGCGGCGCCCGCCGGCTGCCACGCTGCGCTGCTAGCCGGCGCTCAGCAGCCGGCAAGTGGCGGCACCATCGGCTGCCATGCTGCACTGCCTGCAGGCGCCCTTGGCTGCCACGCTGCGCTGTAAGATGAGCACCACTGTCCAGGACTTCAATTGCCAGTGAGTGCGTGACATAGATGAATCCAAAGGCACGGGCATGAGCCTGACTGGGCCTCTGTGTGATGACAGGCATGGAGAGCATGGAGAGCACCCGCGGCGTCCCGGCTGCCGGATATTGTTTGGCCACCCGACATCAACCGGGTCAAAGGATGTGCGGACGTGGGTGCAGCTCATTACCGCGTCGCGCTGCCGGTAGAATGGCAAGCCTGACTACAGCGCCATGGCGGACGCATGGATGGAGCTGTTTGCCATGGTAAGGTTCGCTTACAAACCCAGGTGTGGCTGCTTTGGCACCCGAGCATTTGCAGATGGCACCATCGACCATCTGAATCGGGAATTGATGCACATTTTCCCATTCTGCTGCCCTGCAGAAACTGATCTTACGAACGCCTGGCAAAACTCTCTGCAATTGCAGGAGGTGGCGGACAGCGAGGACAGGCAGCGCCGTGGGGCGCCCCTGCTACCGCCAGACACGTGGCTGCGTCACACAGACGCCCGCTGCCTCCAGGACCTTGGGCGTGTGGCTGTGGACAGCTGAGGCGCAACAGTGCTCGCAAGCATACTCCGCGGCACTCACGGCTTGTGCGCAGCAGTCGGTAGCTGCAGATGCCGCTGCAGCGACAAATGACCATTCCGCGGCCGGCACTGCCAGGAGCGGCGCTGGTGGCGGCAGTGGTGCGGTTGCCACAATCTCGGCAACCGCGGGCGGTGCTGACTGCGCCGCGGCGGCAGCCTAGGGTGATGCGCCAGTCGGCTCATGGCCTGGCGGCAGCAGCGGTTGGTCTGACAGCTACGATGCCGCCGCCGTAGCCGCCCTGGACAGTGCACTGCCCGTGTCAGGACTTGCGCCGGCGTCAGTCACCAACCGCAGCGCCGCTCCCGTGGCACAGCGAGCATGGGGCAAACGGAACAGGTTAGCAATGACAGATACGCGACTACTCGCAGTTCACCAGGCGGCCACTGGTCTGCTGGTCTCTCCTGTTGCAGCCAGCAGTGCAGCAGTGCGCCAGCTGTCGGCGCCGCCAGCGAGCGCCACTGGGCGGCTGCTGACCATCAACATGGCAGGGAAACCGCCGGGCAGCGCAGCAGGGGCAGCCAATGTCGCCGCCGGCTGCCGCCGCTCAGCAGCAGGTGGACAGCGCAGCAGGGCAGCCAATGGCGCCGCCTGCTGCCAGCGCCCAGCAGCCGGCGGGCAGCGCAGCCTGACAGCCACAGGTGCTGCTGCCCACCGGCGCTCAGGGCGGTGCCCGCGGCCGCTGCAGCCGCAGCCGCCAGAGATGCCGCAGGTGAGCGGGCCTCACACTTCGCCTTGCACTCATCACGCGTGCGGGTTCCCACCAATACTTTTCGAGCTGCATGCATGCTCCAGCAATGGACTCAGGTCCAGCACACGTAGATGCGCCTCAGCAACGTGGCATGACGGCTAGTTTGCCGCAGTGATGCCGGTCCACGTGCAGTCCACACCATGTTCAGGAGCCCACGAGAAGGCCTGTCACATGAGCAATGCCGTGCTAATGCCCCGCAGGTGACGAGTCAGCGACAGCAGCGATGGGGCCCCCGTCCTGGTGCTCGACGAGTTGGACTTGGGCGTGGGCAGCCGCCCTGCAGTCCTGTGCGTGTCCCACCTTCCCCAGGTGCGCACTGCAGCAGAGATGGGCCACGAACCTGTCCAGCTCGCCACGCCTGCCGCCAATAACCATCTCGGCGACGGTTTGCTGTGGGTTTCGATTCCAGGCCATGCCGTGCAGCCAGCAAGCCAAGCATTCAGCACGCTGTTTGACGCTGCGCTTCAAACGTCTGGATTGGGCCACACGATGCAATTCACACAGACTCACATTTCGGTGCAACAACAGGTGGCGGCGTATGCGGAGCAGCGTCTATGCGCATGGAAAGACACGGCACCGGAACGGCCGCATGCTCACGCAAGTGGTGCCACTGCGCGGGGAGACCGAGCGCGTCGGGGAGGTGGCTGCCAGGCTGGGCCTGGACGCCGACGCGGCGCACCACATGCTGCGCGCCGCCGCCGCAGGGTGGCGGCGAGGGGGCGCCGGCCCTCGGACAGGCGGGGTGCCGTCAGGCTGGCGCAGGTACAGAGGCAAGGTCCGCAAGGGTGGTTCCGGGCTTGACCAGCAGGATTTAGGGGCTTGTGTACGATGGTTTCGTGCAGCGTGGGATTGGATACATCTTGAGCAATTGCTGTTGCCGTCTGAAAGTTGGCGGACACACAACACAGTCACACGGGTGGGGGGTCTCTGTGGACTTCGCAATGAAATTGATTTTGCAGTGGCAGCGTTGCATGCGTGCGCCGAAGGTGGTGTTGGTTATCAGCAGACAAGGGTGATTGATATCCAAAGTGAACAGCACAGACTACAGAGCACATGGATCAGTCTGCATCATGAGGCTGATGAATGCCGCGCGCTACTGCGGCTGCCTGGGGTGCAGGAAGCATGCCAGCTCGTGAATCTCGGTGTAAGGGAGCCCGGACATCTTGGAGTGCTCCTTGAGGTCCTCCTGCAAGTGCAGCCGAGCGGGCTCAGCAGTTGAGCACCCGATGGGGCACAGTTAGGGCCCCGCCCGTTTGACAGGCATGTGTCCAGCTGGCAGTGGAGCAACAGTGACAGATGGAGCGGCGGTACGCACCTCCGATGCCGCCTTGTAGATATCGAACCATTTGTTCTGCGCCACAACGCAGAGCAGAATGGATGGTTGATGTGCGGCCCAAGATTACAAACCGACAGCGCGTGGGTGCGTGGCTGGGTCTATCTATCAGACAGGTACGGCGTTTGCAAACGAGCACACGACCCGTGTACGTACCTCCGCAACTGCAGACCTCTCCCAGATCATGCCTGGGAAGCTGCCGAGCGCGTCCATGCCCTTCTTCTCCTCCGCCTTCAGTTCATCCTTCGACAGCTTGCCGATCCCGGGCAGGTCCCGGACCACGATGAACATCTTTGGGTCTTCTGGCGGCGCGTCGCGCGCCTGCAGTATTGCGGTGTCATGATTGGCGGTCCGCACCCGTGGTGGAAGTGGGCTTGGTCAGCTGACAGATTAGTGGAACCCGGCCAAGACATCAGGTGCTGCCTGAGACTCGACCGGGAAATGCACACCATTGAATGTTTTCCCGACTCTTCATTTAAGAACGACAGTTCAGCCTCGCATAGCCGCGTACGCTGCGCAGTTTCTTGTGAGGGAAGCCTCACCGTGTAGCGCATGCTCTTGAGGGTCGACAACACGCGTGGGTCCGAAGTGTCCGCCATTGTGAACGTGCAATCCAAGGTGGTGTAAGGCTTGTTAGAAGAAGGATCGCTTGGTTTCGAGGATACAGGCTGGTGGTGCGAGCGCGTTCCGTTCGTCATCGGACTGTGGGGAAATGCGGAAAGTGACGCAAATGACACATGCTGACGAAAAAGCTCCAAGTCATCGAAAGCCAAAACGCGTGCGGGCCGCTCTGCTTTGCACGTCGCTGCTGCTACCAACACTCGCCCCGTCGCGGCGGTCTCTCGGCGCGCGTCGCGCTAGGCTGCAGATGTATGGGTTACTAAGTTTCGAACTCGGATTTTGGCAGGCTGGCAGAGGAGCAACGCAAAGCGCCAAAAGTCTGGTGGTGGTGTTAAAAAACACCAGGATGGTGGCAGGTCTGCGAGCGACCGCTCAAGTATCAGCAACCACTCAATCAAGCGGAGGTGAACTTGGTGACGGCCTTGGTGCCCTCGGACACGGCGTGCTTGGCCAGCTCGCCGGGCAGGATGAGGCGCACTGCGGTCTGGATCTCGCGCGACGTCACCGTCGGCTTCTTGGAGTAGCGCGCCAGCTTGGCCGCCTCCGTCGCGATCTTCTCGAACTGGTCCTGGATGAACGAGTTGAGGATGGAGATGGCCTTGGAGCTGATGCCCGTGTCCGGGTGCACCTGCTTCAGCACCTGGTTGGCACAGGAACGAACGAGTCAACAACCAGAGTATTGGGGGCATGCCTCAAAGACGCCACAAAAATGGGATCACCACGGCGCAGTGCACCGCTAACATGCGCCGCCAACCAAGCCGCTAGGTCCTGCGCATGTTAGCATGGAGCCCACCTTGTAGATGTAGATCTTCCAGGACTCCACGGACTTCTTCTTGCCCTTCTTGGAGCCCTTGCCCTTGGGCGCCACCGCCTTGGCGGCGGCGGGCTTCTTGTCGGCGGACTTCGGCGCCATGATTTCCTGCACAACAGTGGGGGCGCGGGCGTCAACGCAGGCGATGCTTAGCGAAGGCCTCCTTTGCTGATGCCCCGATCGCTATGACGGAGTTCAGCGGGCTGAGCTTGGCTCTGACCGCCAAGGCCTCCCACAGCCTGAGCCTCGCAGCACCCTTCTGGCAGCTGCTAGACCAGGGGCCCATAATGCAGAAAGACGGCGTTCAGGACGCCCAGGTTCAGCTGACTCCAGCGCTGGCGCGGCTGCACGAGATGGCCCTGCTCTGCGCCCAGGCTAGAGCCCTTCCCGTGCGAGTGTGATCAACACTGATGAGCTGGATCGCTGACAGGCTTGTCGCTGTGAGGCTAGGCGGCTGCTCACCTGCTGTGGGAGGTTGCGAGGCAGAAGGTTGCTGGGAGCGAGTTCGTGAGTTAGCAGTTGGAAAAGGCGCGTGTAGGCCTGAGCAAGCTCGCGCTGCACTTCAGTTCCAGCTCGAAAGGGAACCTCGATTCTGGCACTGCGTTGCGACACCGGCTTTTGTGCTCTTGTTCCCGCTCCTGAAGAGACCCTACATCTGAGCCCGTCCTGCCGATACATATCAATCGCCAGAGGGTCTGACGAAGCACTTGCGCTCTGTCCTCCAGCCTCCTCCAGCCTCCTCCTGCCTCCCGCCGTTCCTCAACACCTAGAAGCAATCATGTCGGGCCGCGGCAAGGGAAAGACCGCCAAGAAGTCGGTCAGCCAGAGCTCCAAGGCCGGCCTGCAGTTCCCCGTTGGCCGTGTCGCTCGGTGCGCCGGCTTCTCTTCACTGCTGCATGCCGAGTCTGTTGCGGGTCTGGTGTGCCTCCTCGCTGTGGACGCAGGTCTGGACGATGCAGTTGGCACATGTTTGACAGCGTCGGCACTGGGCAGCGTCAGTGTAGTTCGAGCAGCTCGAGTGTATACTGGCGTGCGTTGCCCACATGGAGCTCACCGAGCCCTCCTGACTGCAGGTACCTGAAGAAGGGCAAGTACGCCACCCGCGTGGGAGCCGGTGCCCCGGTGTACCTTGCCGCCGTGCTGGAGTACCTCGCTGGTGAGTCTCCAGCGCAGCAGCGTGCTGTGCATGCAATGCCGTGGCCGCAAGGCCACCTGTCCAGCATCCGTATCCCGCCTTGTCGTGCATGTTCTTGGATGCCATCCTGCTTGGGTACGTGCTCACACGGCTGTGCGGCAGCCTGACATGCTCTTGCGGCATATGCATGACCTCTTTTGTCATCCCTCTGCAGCTGAGGTGCTGGAGCTAGCCGGCAACGCCGCCCGCGACAACAAGAAGACGCGCATCGTGCCGCGCCACATCCAGCTGGCGGTGCGCAACGACGAGGAGCTGTCCAAGCTGCTCGGCACCGTGACCATTGCCGCCGGCGGTGTGCTGCCCAACATCCACAGCGTGCTGCTGCCCAAGAAGTCCGCCAAGAAGGAGGTCGCCTGAAGCGCTCTCCTGAGCCCTTCCACCAATGGTGTCTCTAGACACCACCACTATGTGGATCATTGCTGCATGTCGTCAGCCCTCCCATGCGACTCACCTCATGCTCCGGGCTGCAGACGTGGACCAAAGAGTGCTCTCTACTCAACCAGGTCTGCCGTGCATCTCTCCGGCCATGTTTGTTCGTTCTTGCTGCTGGCACAGCCGCCGCTGCCGCTAGGCACTTCTATCACCACCGCCACACTCACAGCCACTGCAGACGTCACAACCTTGAGGCTCACCATTGGAGACGACTGTGGATCAAATACCCTTCTGCGCTGGTATCATGGCTACGGCACGCTCCTGCTTCACAACTCCTTTGCCTTTCGTGGATCCCTCATAGTTGAAGGTTTCGGTTTTGGGATGGGTACAAGATGCAGCTGCTGCCACGCTGATGATCAGGATTAGAGCTCCCCTCCTCAAGGCCCGTTTGAAGCCGACGAGTGCGAATGTTGAATCCGTGGCCATTGTGCGCTGCGTCAATTGGGCGCATCGCCTTGCGCATTTGAACAGATGCTCAGTTGCAGTGGGAAGTGGTGCGTCGCATTCATTGCAAAAGAGTGCGTGGGCTACCGAGAACCGTGGCTGTCTTCGTACACCACTACAGCTGAGCACCCACGAGGCTACATCAGCTCCAAGAAATCAATAGGTTGACCCCTCTTCCTCCGTGCCGCTTGCGCTGGCTGTCAACCCCTGACTCTGCGCGGCAGTCAAAATGCGCTCCTGCTGTGTCTCATCCAGCACCAGCTGTCCGTCGTCCGGCAGAGTCGCCGCCTGCACAACCAGCGGAATCCCTGATTGGGGTGCTGCACCAATGAGCGGGAATCGCCAATGCGGCGGGCCGCCCGCAGCACGCAGGAGGATGGCGGCAGCCTCAGCCACCGCGAGCATTCGATCACACGCTAAAAGACGACTCGTGCCTGCGACTCGGTCAACGTGGCGGTGTGCGGGCGGCCGCTGGCCAGGTATGCAACCCGCAGGTGCTTCATCTCGCCGGGCGCGACGTCGCAAAAGCCCATCAGCCCGCTCTTGCGCACGCCCGCATGCAGCACCAGCTGGTCCGGCTCCGCCATGAACCTGCGCGCGGATACGCTTATCGCATGGATGTACTGTCTAGAGACGGGCTCGAGCTGGAAACTAGGATCATGCGGCAGCTGTCGACAGCTCACTGCATGCTGCTGTGGAGTGTCTGCTCCGCCACACAGGAGCCTGCAGTCACAAGAAACACCTGACGGCGACGGTGACGTCCAGCCACTGCGGCGGCAGCTCGCCCGCCGCCGCCAGCTGCCGTTCCGCCTCCGCAGCCGCTGCCGCCGCCGCAGCGCCGCCGCTGCCCTCCGAGCCGCTGTCCGACGCGTCGTCCCCGTCTCCTGCCTCGCTGTCGAGGTCTGGTGCGCGGCGCCTGCCGCCCCCGCCGGCAGCCCCTGCTGCTTCCGGTGCTTCTGACTCAGCGTCCAATTCCACTGCCGTGCTATCTGCCGCTGCTGCTGCTGCCGCCGCCGCGCTCGGCTGGCTATGGGCGCCGTCAGATGCCTGGCTGCCGGACGCCGGCGGGGAGCAGACTGGCGGCATCGCCTCCAAGCGGCCGAAAAGGGCCTCCACGACGACCAGGCCGCCCTACAGCGGAAAAACGCGGCACAGTCAGCGGCGCCGCAGGCTGCGTGGGAGTCGGTGGGGCTGGAGAAGGGGCGGCAGGCCTGATGGCAATGCAGCAAGCAGAACTCGCCAGGTCCTGGTGCAGCCCAGGGGTCCACTGAAGGTCTTTTGCAGAGTCTTATCACGCAAGCTTTGCACACTCGCACGCGAGCTCTGCACGCTCGCTTGCAAAGCGCATGCAGCCATGCCACTGGCCTGCGCCGCTGCACTGCTGTCCTGAGGGTGCACGATCATCTGTCACGGGAGTGTGCAGGCATGGGCATGAGCCATTGTGAAGCGCAGCCGCACTGAAGGCGCTGCCACCCACCTGTGCCGCTGCCTTGCTGGCTTTCCGGGCCGCCACTGGCTGCATGAGGTCTGCTGCCCGCCGCGCCTCCGCCACCAGCTGCCGCACCTCGACCAGGCTGTCCCGCCGCCTTGCCAGCGCCTGTGCGAGTTGCAGGTCCAGCGCTCAATCGGGTGGTTGCCAACTGACAAACAGTTGGCATACGAGGACTCGGCCCACAGCATGTCTCCTGGCCGTACCGGCGTCTAGACCCTGCGCTCGTATGTGTTGCTGCCAGGTGCAGGGCCAGTGGCTCATGTCCGTCCCGCGGCACCCCAGACACGCCGTTCGACTAGCACCAACAGTGCTGACGTGCGGCGCCGAGGGGAGCGCGGCGTGATCACCACCAACCTAGCTCCTGGTTTGTGACCCAAACCTTGAAGGAGCCCACCTGCTGCAGGCGGTGCCGCCGCAGCAGCGGGCCAACCACCCCGTAGCGGAGCGCGGCACCCAGCAGCGGCGGCGCCAGGTACGCGCCCGCCAGCAGCCGCCAGTCGTCTGGCCGGTGCGAGAGGATGATGGGCACCTGCAGCTGCTGCCCCCGCCGCGCCGCCGCCACCTTCAGCACGATGCCCTGCGGTGGCCCACATGCGCGGTCGGCACGCTGTCGGACTGCGAGCCCACACTCCAGACCAGCTGAACGCTGTGCACAGCACGTCAGGTCGCCCTGCAAGCCCAGCTTGGGCACTGCTGGCATTGAGAGGTGCGCCATGGATGGCGGTGGATGATGGGTGTGCAGATGTGCAGGCCAACTGACAGCAGCCCTACACACATCGCAGGCAACTGTGCGGATGTGCTCGCTCTGATTCTGCAGGGCCTCTTAGGACAGCCAGGCACGGGGACTGTTCGGCAGTGCTCGGCGCACCGTCAGCCCCACGCTGACGTACAGCCCGGCGGACGCCGAGTGCGACAGGCGGCGGCTGGCGCCGACCTCGAGCTCCACGCCGGTCGCGCCGAAGCGGCCGCTGAGCCGCCCTGTGGTCTTGGCGGTGAGGCTGTGCACGTAGCGGGCGCTGACGCCAGCGCCCATGCCCACCTGAAGAGGTAGGCTTGCTGTTGTTGTGAATTCTGCTTCATATGTGAGGGGCTGCCCTGCCGGACTTACCAGTATGCGCTGGATATTATGCATGTTGCTTTGAAATGCTGGGGCAGTGTTTGGGGCCGACCCATGCGCCGCTATCAACAGATCGAACAGGCTTGGCAGGCGCCGATTCGCACGCGCGTACCAGCTGAGTCCTGATCAGACTGCAGCGTGCAGCGCATGCGGCAGATCGCTCTGGCCCAAATGGCTTGGCGCCATGGTGCGGAGGGGCAGTGGCCCTAGGCGCATGACGGCAAGGCTTGCATGCCAGTTTCCAGGGTTAGCCTGTCAGCACCGACAGCACCGACTTGCCTCGCAATGTTTGCACAGCTTTTCCTTTGCATGAACCACCGGCTCAGCGAGGCACACCCAGCAGCTGAGCCTGCAATTCACAGGCTGCATGACAGTAACACTCAGGCCGAAAAAGTCCAGCCAGGAGGGAGCTCCCGAGCCGGGAAGCAATGTGCGCAATAGGCCACTCACGTCGAGCTTGCAGCTGAAGACGCTCTTCTCGCCGCGCCGGACGAGGCTGACGCCCAGGCCACTCGCGACGCGCGGGCCAACCACCCAGGTGCCCTCGCCATGCCAGTGCCGCGACAGCTGCCGCCCGGTGCCCAGCTGCAGCCCCAAGCCCAGGTCTGGCTGCCAGGTGCCGGCCAGCGTCGCGGTGGTGTGCTCCCCCAGCTGCCGCGTGGACTGCACCTGCACAAGTGTCTTGAGGCCTGCGGGGGCGCCAGAATCCTGAGCTCATCTGCGCTGCGGCATCTCTCCGCCTCCCGTCCCCTGGCCGCCCAGCAGGGGACGGCCGGGCATAGGTCCTGCTGCCCGACATGGGCCAATGTCCAGTGTCAGGCTTGGACCAGGTTCCAGTTGACGAAGGTCGCCGCTGGCGCTTGCTGCATGGCCTGGTACACTCCAATAAGCAATGCAGGTGTGCATCGCAGGGTCGCCCATCAGCGCCGCTGCACCAGCACCGCTCAGACAGTCGCACCCGCCATGGCTTGTATGTCTAGCGTGTCCTGCGGGCTGAGAACGCGCCGGTAGCCAGCCACGAAGCTGCTGCCGCCGACGCCGCGCTTGGTCACCGTTTGCACTGTGCAGGCACATGTTGCAAACAAATCTCACACTCGACAGGCAATCAATTCGAAAAACAGCCAGCGAGCTGTCTCTACCACGATGAAAACCTTGTGTGCGGGGCCCTACCTGCAATACGGCAGCACATAGAAGGCTTGCAGCTCTTCAATGGAGGTGGTTGCCGGGGCGTACGGCTGCCACATCACGCATAGAGAGCAGCTGGCACCAACAGCAGGTGCCCTCACCGCCGGCAGTGAGGTTGTCCTTCGGACTGAGCGCCACCGACACCGTCGGCGAGGTGGCCGTGCTGATGACGTCGGGCAGGTGCGCCACATGGCGGTCGTATGCGTCAAACACCGGCGACGCGTCCACCTGATCGGCAGATCAGTGAGCCTTAAACGAGGCAGACTGATGAGCCTAAGGCAAGGTGTAAAAAGGGTCATGGCAGGTGCCGGCAGGTAGCTGCAATCCATTCGGCTGGAGACACGAGTGTCTGCTCGAGAGAGGGGAGGCACCAGCACCGCGCATCGCCCCGGCATGAAGCGTCTGCAAAGGGTGTGCTGGAGGCTGCTGCGGCGGTGCCAGCGCAGGCACCTGCGTTGCTGTTGACTTGGAGCTGCGCCGCGACTCCGGTCTTGGATGTCCCGACTCTAGCATGACGATTCGCTCTTCTTGGCTGAGTAACGGCGTCATGTGCGCACCTTGATCATGTAGACGCCTCGATAGTCGACCCGTTCGTCCTGCTGCTGCGCCGCCCGCCCCGCCTTCTGCGTTCCAAGCACCATGCACCACATCGCATCGTCTTTTGATGGAAGCCGCATGGCGGCTCCGTGTTCAGCGAACTTGTGGTCATGACGTGCACATGCGCTGCAGTCGAATCAGCCTGAAGAGAAGCAAACAGCGGTGAGCTGCACAGYCSSCCCCCCTCCCCGTAACCACACATATCCAAAAACTGACACGTCCAGGCGGCAGCAATGGATCCCACCTGCTGCTGCTGGAACTGCTGCCACTGCGCGCGCAGCTCGTCGCGGGTACGCAGGTGCGCCCCCACCTCCAGCCCCGACTGCAGCCCCTCTCGCCCATAGATGTCGTAGACCTGCCGCCGCTCCGGGTCGATGAGCACCTGCATGTTCAAAGAGGTATTATGATAGCTTGTGGCGGCGGGGTATGGTGACAGAGAGATGAGCGTGTGTACATGCTGCCGGCGACAGGCCAGCAGCGCCCGCGCGCAATCGCTCGCCACGGCCGATCGCCGCTGCTGGTGTGACATCAGGTGTCCGGAGGTGCTGCTCAGTGAGTAGGCCACCTTGCAGGCTTCCTGTGGAGGTGTCGCTGGTGCAGCTGATGCGCCTCACATAAGGAGCGGATGGAGCATTGATGCGCTTGATTGAAAACTTCGGCGTGATGCCTGCTCGACTGATGACCCAGCCGAATTGCCAAGATCTGCCATGGACGGCGCCTGCCAGCTCACCTCGTATGCCTCCTGCAGCCGGGTGAAGTTTGCGGCAGCCGCCGCCTTGCGCTGCTCATCGGGCTGCTTGTCCGGGTGGTATGTCTGCGCCAGCGCCCTGCGGCCATGCATGAAGATGCCCAGGCTAAGTTGTGGCACCTGGAATGAGATTCAATTTCGTGCACATGCTTCCTGAGGGCAGCGGGCCGCCGCCCGCACTTCACCGTGCGCCACCCTATCCAGCGGCGCAGTTTCATGACGTGAGCACAATGCGTCGCAATCGTCGCACGTCACCGATGGCGCGTTGTTGCCGATGCGCCTGCTACTCGCAGCAGCCGGATCCATGCACGAGTTCAAACATTTGAGTGCCACAAAAGGCGCACCTGAAGGCTCGCTTGATGTCATCATCTGTCGCCTCCCGCGACACATTCAGCAGCGCGTAGAAGGACAGGGCGTCGTCGCCCTCTTCCTCCGCCATGCTTTCCAGCTAGGACTTATAATAGGCCGTGTGCTGTCGATGTGCCGAGTTTTTGAAACCTCGATTTGATGACGGGCAACGCCTCAGAGGCTGGCCGTCATCTTGTTTCACGTTTGATCGCCTGCATCGATTCCAGGCTGCTGTGGGAGTTTACAGGCCGAGATGCGAGCTGAGGTTGGGATGCACCCCGGCAGCAGCCACCCTGAGTGAGTTTCTGCAGCCAAGGCGCAGGAGTGTCGCCAAGTGAAAGCTTGAGATGATTACTGCGACAAGAGTGCGACAGTGCGGATAGGTCGAGGCTGTAGAAAACTGCAATCGGGCGCGCACTCTGGGAGACAGGCAGCCTTTCAAGAAAAGGAAGCCTCTAATTCCACTTAATTCTCGAGCCGAAAGCTAACTGCTGGGATCAGCTTGCACGAAGGCAGGAGCTGTTGTAACCGTGACATCAGCAAGAAAGAGTCATGATCCACCGTCGTCTCCAATGAGCCTCAAGAATGTGATGTCCGCAGCGGCTGTGGTGGTGGCGGCGGTAGCGGCAGCGGCGGCCGTGCCAGCAGCAAGATTGAAAGTGGCCGAAGAGATGCACGGCAGGTCCTTTTGAGCTTGTCTGATCTGCAAGGCAACGCCTGCCTGGGGTGTGCATGCGGCTGAGAGCATGTAGTGAGCCGCATGGGGAGGCTGACGACATGCCGCAGTGTCCCACGAAGTGATGGTGTTCGTCACCACGTGGCTGCTGGCCACAATTGCATCATCCTGCTGGGTGTGGCAACTAGCTGGAGTTTGAGGGACTAAAACGTCGCATGGCGCAGCGGTTTTGTGTAAAGGGGAGGATAGGAAGCGTCAGATGGGGTGGTGGTGTTTAGAAACACCAGTTGGGTGGGGTGCGTCAGCTCAAGAGAGCATGGCGACCGACGCTGCTTCAGGCGACCTCCTTCTTGGTGGACTTCTTGGGCAGCAGCACGCTGTGGATGTTGGGCAGCACACCGCCGGCGGCAATGGTCACGGTGCCGAGCAGCTTGGACAGCTCCTCATCGTTGCGCACTGCTAGCTGAATGTGGCGCGGCACAATGCGCGTCTTCTTGTTGTCGCGGGCGGCGTTGCCTGCCAGCTCCAGCACCTCAGCTGCAAAGGGACACACGACAAAAGAGGTCATGCATATGCCGCCGGAGCACATCAAGTGGGCGCATTGCAGTGTGAGCAAGCAAGAATG
Organism: Deuterostichococcus epilithicus; assembly: GCA_033439295.1. Taxonomy (NCBI): domain Eukaryota; kingdom Viridiplantae; phylum Chlorophyta; class Trebouxiophyceae; order Prasiolales; family Stichococcaceae; genus Deuterostichococcus; species Deuterostichococcus epilithicus. Next base: position 834,092 of record JAVTLE010000017.1, read on the forward strand.
CATTGAAGAAAACGCAACAAGGCGGGGCGTGCATGCTGGACAATTGGCCTTGCAGACGCTGCTCTGCAGGCACAGCACGCTGCTGCGCTGGAGGCTCACCAGCAAGGTACTCCAGCACGGCGGCCAGGTACACCGGAGCACCGGCGCCCACGCGGGTGGCGTACTTGCCCTTCTTCAGGTACCTGCAGTCAGGAGGGCTCGGTGAGCTTCATGTGGGCAAAGCACGCCAGTACACACTCGAGCTGCTCGAACTACACTGACGCTGCCTAGTGCCGACGCTGTCATATGTGCTAACTGCTGTTGTCCAGACCTGCGTCCACAGCGAGGAGGAACACCAGAACCGCAATAAACTCGGCATGCAGGACTCAGGAGAAGCCGGCGCACCGAGCGACACGGCCAACAGGGAACTGCAGGCCGGCCTTGGAGCTCTGGCTGACCGACTTCTTGGCGGTCTTTCCCTTGCCGCGACCCGACATGGTTGCTTCTAGGTGTTGAAAAGCTGTAGGAGGCAGGAGGAGGCTGGAGGAGGCTGGAGGACAGAGCGCGAGTGCTTCGCCAGATCTTCTGGCGATCAATATGTATCGGCAGGACGGGCTCAGATGTAGGGTCTCTTCAGGAGCGGGAAACAGAGCACAAAAGCCGGTGTCGCAACGCAGTGCCAGAATCGAGGTTCCCTGTCGAGTTGGAACTTGAACTGCAGCGCGAGCTTGCTCAGGCCTACACGCGCCTTTTCCAACTGCTAACTCACGAACTCGCTCCCAGCAACCTTCTGCCTCGCAACCTCCCACAGCAGGTGAGCAGCCGCCTAGCTTCACAGCGACAAGCCTCTCAGCGATCCAGCTCACAATCTAGCCTGGGCGCAGAGCAGGGTCATGTCGTGCAGCCGCGCCAGCGCTGGAGTCAGCTGAACCTGGGCGTCCTGAACGTCCTCTTTCTGCATTCTGGCCCCTTGGTCTAGCAGCTGCCAGAAGGGTGCTGCGAGGCTCAGGCCGTGGGAGGCCTTGGCGGTCAGAGCCAAGCTCAGCCCGCTGAACTCCGTCATAGCGATCGGGGCATCAGCAAAGGAGGCCTTCGCTCAGAGCATCGCCTGCGTTGACGCCCGCGCCCCCACTGTTGTGCAGGAAATCATGGCGCCGAAGTCCGCCGACAAGAAGCCCGCCGCCGCCAAGGCGGTGGCGCCCAAGGGCAAGGGCTCCAAGAAGGGCAAGAAGAAGTCCGTGGAGTCCTGGAAGATCTACATCTACAAGGTGGGCTTCACACTGACATGCGCAGGACCTAGCGGCTTGGTCGGCGGCGCATGTTAGCGGTGCGCTGTGCCGTGGTGATTCTGTGGCTGTGGCGTCTTTGAGACATGCCCCCAAAACTAGTTGCTGACTCGTTCGTTCCTGTGCGATTCAGGTGCTGAAGCAGGTGCACCCCGACACAGGCATCAGCTCCAAGGCCATCTCCATTCTCAACTCGTTCATCCAGGACCAGTTCGAGAAGATCGCGACGGAGGCGGCCAAGCTGGCGCGCTACTCCAAGAAGCCAACGGTGACGTCGCGCGAGATCCAGACCGCAGTGCGCCTCATCCTGCCCGGCGAGCTGGCCAAGCACGCCGTGTCCGAGGGCACCAAGGCCGTCACCAAGTTCACCTCCGCTTGAATGAGTGGTCGCTGATACTTGAGCGGTCGCTCGCACAGACCTGCCAACCAACTGGTGTTTTTTAACACCACCAGACTCCTGGCGCTCCTCTACCAGCCTGTCAAACCCTTGCTGAATCTGCCACTTTGAAGCCCATCTGCAGCCTCCACGTCCCGTTCATCAAACTGTGCAGTACTTTGCAACCGAGCTTGTGCAATGCAACTGAGTCAACAGCCTACAACCTGTCTAGAGCATTTTAGCTTTGCTCATAATAGCGCACATATGCAGAACAATGGGCGTTCGCCAGGGGCGAGACGCGAGTTTGATCGGAAGGGACCAGTCGAAAGGGAGCAGCCAGGTCGCTAATCAGGCCGGCCGAGGAATGCCAGCACCGGGCAGCACCCTGTAGCGAAAAAGGCTACAGCAAATGACACATCGCAGCATGCAGCAGCTGGCATGGCATGATCGTGCTATCACGATCGCAGGACTCATACAGATAGCAAATCAGCACGCTCCAGGACACTGACGGCTCGGGGTGAGGCGAAAATCATGAAAATGTGCATGAGAGTCGGCGCGACGTGAAGTTTCCACGCCGAAAGCTCTCGCATATCACTGCAGAAGCATTTGTGACATGTGCTGAAACAAGCAGGCGCGATTTCCAGCTCGGCTGCCAAGCATCCCCGGCCGGGCACAGCGGGAAGGATGGCTGGGGATTCAAAAGTCCAAATTTCTCCCCCGTCGTTGATGCCTCCTATGCAACCTGCCTCAGCGCGCAGCGGCTGCCCGCTGCAGCAGCCGTGCAACCTGGCTGCGGACTGCTCTGCAGCGCAGAGGCTTCCGAATCACAGCCTGCGTCTGGCAATCGCGAATACCACCCTCGTTATAAGGTGGGTTTCATAGGACGGGTGTGCTTCCCCGTTCTATGGAAAATCGTACTAAGGGCGCGGAAACGATTCTTACATCAACTCGCCAAATGTTACAACGCCGGCTGCCGGGGCGCCGTTCGCACGGCCAGCCGCAGTGCGAGGCGCCTGCCTCACGCAAGGTCTGCAGAATGTCCCAAGGAGCAGCTGACGGACTACGAAAGACCCGAAGACGCAGACTGCAACCGGCAGCAGGCGTGAGAGGTTTCCCCTCGACGACTCTTAGGGTTTACTACGGACAAGCGGAAAACTTGAGTGCATGAGTTTGAATCACCGAAGGTGATCAAACTAAAACATGAAGTCGTCGAAGTCTTCGTCAAAGGCCAGTTCCTTGTGGGTCTCAGCATCGAGCACCCACATGACGCCCGAGACCACCTCCTGAAGGTGCTGCACAGTCGCCTGCTGGCAGGGGCTCAGGCCGGATGTCGCCAGGAGGCTGACAGTCTTTGGGCGGGTGAGGCTCGACAACACTGCTGCGTCGCTAAGCTCGAGGTTTTCTGCGCTGCTCAGGACCAGGTGCTGCAGCTGCACCATGCAGCTGAGCGTCGGCGGCAGCTTCGCAGTTGCGTTGCTTTCCACCTGCAGGAACGTCAAGCGGCTCAGGCAGGGTAGCAGCGGGACTTCGGTCATGCCATCGTGGTCGAGCCGCAGCCCGCAGGTCCCTGGCAGTCCTGTAGCCTGGTGCAGAAGCCTGGCCGTCAACTCCTCAAGCGCTCTTACTTCATGTGGGGCGCAATGCTACAACCAGCCGTCGCATGTGCATACAATGATGGAACGCACTCATTCAAAGCCAATCATGCCCCTGTAATTTCAGCAAGCTGCAGCTTTCTTTCGCACTTGCCTTCCAGCATCGGCAGCCACATATCGCGGTTGCGCTCCATGGACGTAAGGCGCAGCTTGGTCAGGCCCTGCAGCCGGCTGAGCTGTTGCAGGTTGGGCAGCTCGCGGCGGCAGCGGTGCAGCGTCAGGGCTGCTAACATTGCCGGGCATGCTCGCACACTGCAGGACGCGTCAGCGACGTCAATGTCGTCGGCAGCGGGTCCTCAAGGAGATCATCGTTGTTCTGCATGTGCAGTTTCCTGAGCATTGTCAAGCATCTGACGGCCGACAGCAGCGGCCTGGTGACAACGAAGTTGATGAGGCGGAGGTAGCGAAGATACGCAGGATTGGAGGTGCCCTCTGGCAGGCTGCCAAAGTCGAGCACGCTCTGCGATTGCCGCACAAGCACTGCCAAGCTCGTCAGCCGCGTGCGCCGCAGCAGCGCCGGCGGGGATTGCGCAGGCGTCAGGTCCGTTGCTATCTGCGCGGGTGCCGCCCTGAGCTTCGCTGAAGTCCAAGACAAGAATCTGAAGTGCCGGCAGGCCACCGATTAGGGCGTCAAGGTCGCCCGCACCAATTGGCGGCCGGATGTCAAGCGCTTACAGCTCCATGAGACCCAGAACCAGCAGGGCGTGCGCAAGCGTGCGACTGCTCAGGGTCATTCGCGCCCAGCACCCCTGGCGCAATTGTCAGAGTCCTCAGCGCTGGCGCGCCCGCTGCTGCAATCAGGCAGTGCTGTACTGTAGAGTTCCATCTGGGTGGTTGCCTCTGCCACCAGCGCACACTCCATCAGCGGGAGATGGCATTGTGCTGGAGCTGTCGCGCCCTGCAAATGTAGCATCATTCCGGACGAAGCATTGGGGTGCAGCATAGCAGAGTGCATGACATCTGGTGGAGCCCACCTGCAGTTCGAGCTCCTCTGCAAGCGCATAGTGGCGCGCCAGCCACGCCAAGGCACGCAGCCCGGCAACGTTGATGTCAGGACTGCAATACGAATCAGGCTCGATGCGGGTGCCGAACATGAAGTCGTTCCACATGTCGAGGCGGGCAGTGACTGCCGCCAAGCGCTGGCAGGTGAGCGCCATTGCTGTCAGCTTGTTAGATGAGCACAGCAGTCGAAGCATTGATGCCGTCGCTCTGGACCCAACCGAAACACACGCCTGTCACACAATGCAATGTGTGGGAGTTGCGCCTGCCGGTGGTGGCAAATTCCATGTTGTTGTGCAGTCCGCACGCAACACGCAACACGCAGAGCTGTGCAATCCGCAGCTCCGCATGCCACAGAGCTAAGATTAATTACCTGTCTTTGGTGCTGTCCACGAGCCGAAGGATGCTCGCCAGCAGATCGTCGCTCAAGCTTTCAAAGTGACACTTCGATGAATAATCATCAGCAGTGTATGGGCTTGTCATGCTGCTGCTGCTCGCAAGGATTGCCTTCAGGACCTTTTTTCCACAATATCAACACACAACGAAGAAGGGACCCAGCATGCCAGATCAAGCACCAGGCAGTGCTGTTGACACCGAGCGGCTGCCCGTCCTGAGGGGTGGATCTTCTATCTCCACCCCTCAATCGACCGTTGTCGATAGGAAACCGCACCTGCGTGTAAGGTCGAGAAGCATTCAGGAGCCCGTTTCAACTTCCATTGTTGGCCGGTAGAAACCGCCATGTAATCCGCGGATTGCATAATACCATCGCCTCGACTCATTTTCACGGACTCGCCATGCTGCTGTCGGGAAAGCTAACAGAAAGTGCCAATCCGTCCGCTCTTCTGTTGCTACTGCCCGGCGTGCCACACGCATGTGGTGGCGCTGCCGCTTCTCAGCCCGGGCTGGCCAGCGCCGGCAGCATTGCTCCCCCGCACGGCTGGTGGGGAGGCCCGCGCGAAAGCAAAGAACTGCTTCATCTGCATGTGTCTGGCTCTCCTGCTTTGGGGCCGAGGCGACAGATATCGTCAAAACGCCATGCATAGGTACCTGCGCACCTGATGATGGGCTGCCATAACATCTGACTTGCTGGCAGCATCATGCTTAGAACGTTGTCACTTGAGTACCTACTCAATTCTTGTGCAGCTGAAAGCGGAAAGCAGCCCAGCATTCGTGACGCCGTTGACATTCGCAGCCTGCTGGCGGCAGCTGCGGCGCCGGATCCATGCCGCGTGAGTTGGAAGCGAGAGTAGCAGTTGACCACAGCATTATAGCGGCATACAGATATAGGTGCGCCTAGCCAGCTGCAGCTGCACCCCCGCCAGCAGCTTCGCAACCGCAGCTGCCGCCGCCAAGCTTAGCAGCCATGTCATAACAACATTCGCTGCGCAAGCAGGCGCGCATTGTGTGAAGAGTGCCGCCGATGACACTGGCAGCCGCTGTGCTGCACGGTCTGTGCCCCGCTGGAGCCTGGCGAGCTGTGTGCCTGTGGCAAGGAGGACGACTCAGGCCGCATGCATGCACCACTTCTGGCGGTGCGCAAATTCGCGGTGGGGCGGGTGCAGCAACTATATACCACTGCAGGAGCAGCGGCTGCACCGCCCGCTGGCATGCACTTACAACAGTGGTTGCGCTTGCCGAATTCACCAAAACACAATTCAGAGACAAGACAAGACAAGAGGGGGATCGAGGTTTCCACCGCAGAATAATGGCGGTGTTTAGAAACACCAGTGGTTTTGGGTCAAGGCTCAGCGACAAGCTCAAGCGCGCTCGCCCCTGATGCGGCGGGCCAGCTGGATGTCCTTGGGCATGATGGTGACGCGCTTGGCGTGGATGGCGGCCAGGTTGGTGTCCTCAAACAGGCCGACCAGGTAGGCCTCGGCGGCCTCCTGCAGCGCCAGCACCGCAGACGACTGGAAGCGCAGGTCGGTCTTGAAGTCCTGCGCGATCTCGCGCACCAGCCGCTGGAAGGGCAGCTTGCGGATCAGCAGCTCTGTCGACTTCTGGTACTTGCGGATCTCGCGCAGGGCGACGGTTCCAGGCCTGTACCGGTGGGGCTTCTTGACGCCGCCTGTTCGATGCGGCAAGGTCGAGGGGTCAGGGCTAGGGTACTGGGGCAAGCTGCCTGCTGAGAGCGACTTTTGACCAGCAGAGACTTTGTGACAGCAGCAACTGCAACAGCGCAGACGTAATCACAGCAATAGCAAAAGCTGCCGGAGCAGGCAGCATGTGTTTGTCAGAGATGCTTCAGTAAGTGTGTGCGCAGCCGCACAACAGCAAAGCAGAAGCACCAGGAAGGCGCCGCACCGGTGGCGGGCGCAGACTTGCGCGCGGCCTTGGTGGCCAGCTGCTTCCGGGGCGCCTTGCCGCCGGTGGACTTGCGAGCCGTCTGCTTCGTGCGAGCCATGATGCCTGCAGCGCAACCAGCGCGAGGGTCACTTGCCGGACAGCAGGTGCCAGGTCGAGATGCAAGCAGCACCCTGATGGCAGGCGGCGGCTTGCTTAAACGCCAGACAGGGCCGGCACATGTGAGGTGAGCAAGCAGACCAAAGCTGATGTAGTCAGGTCCGCACGCAGCTGTGCGGTTGCCGGTCACTCAGGGGACAGAGCCAAAGGATTTGAGAAAGAAGGGGACGCCAGCGGCAGCTACCTTAGGGCGGAGGCTGAGGAGCTGCGAAGCTTGTCGTTGAGTGGGAGAAGGAGACTGAGACGGTGAGACCAGAGCGCACAGCCTCGCTGCTTTCAAGGGGCTTCCTGCCCCACGAGAGTCTGCAGGGACTCGTGCCGGCGCTTGGACGCTACCTTGCCACCCTGCACTTCTTTCAGGGTTTTGGCATTGGCTGAGCTACATTCCTGCCGATGAACGGGAAACTCTGAGCAGTCGTGATACCAAGGTTGCCGTTTCTACAAAGTTAATCCGCGATTCCCAGCTCCCCAAAAGGTCGCCAGCGCTGCAACTGCAAACCATTCTGCTATCTGCCTGCCTCCTGCCTCGATCCTCCCCTCAGCCCGCTCCTCAGCACCCAACAAGTCAAGCAACCATGAGCGGACGCGGCAAGGGCGGCAAGGGCCTCGGTGAGCTGCCCTGTCTTCGGTGATGCCACACCCCGTTGGTCTGCTGTCGCCCAGTCGTCGTACTGTGCTCAACTGAATTGGCCGTCCTGCTGCACATGTATCGTCTAGGCCGCGTTCACCATGCCTGCATGGTGCTCGAGTCACTCGAATTCCCCCTGATGGTTGCCCGTGCTTCGCTGACCCATCCGCATCACTTGCAACAGGCAAGGGCGGCGCCAAGCGCCACCGCAAGGTGCTGCGCGACAACATCCAGGGCATCACCAAGCCCGCCATCCGCCGGCTCGCACGCCGCGGCGGCGTCAAGCGCATCAGCGGCCTCATCTACGAGGAGACCCGCGGTGTGCTCAAGGTGTTTCTGGAGAACGTCATCCGCGACGCGGTGACCTACACCGAGCACGCGCGTCGCAAGACCGTAACGGCGCTGGACGTCGTGTACGCGCTCAAGCGCCAGGGCCGCACCCTGTACGGCTTTGGTGGCTGAAGCGGCTGCTGTTTCACAGCCCTCCAACCAACTGGTGTTTCTAAACACCACCACATCAATGGAATGATGTGTGACGCCAATACCGTACCGGCCTCAATGTTCTGCTCGCCCAACTGTGTCAGGAGACAAATCGTGCTGCGGCAGATGGGCCTACTATAGCCCCTGATGATGTTTCGTGTCCATCTAGCTGTTAGGCTGCTGCTAAGCCCATGCATGACACACGCCCTTCCAACCCACAGCGTGCCGAGGCAGGCAGTCGCTGCACAGTCTCGGGTGTATGCAACAACCACCCTCCTCTCTGCGGGGGTAGGTAGCAGAGGGCAGCCTGTATGTTGGCCGTGATGCCACTGCAGCATGCAGCCGCAGGGCGCACCCTCGAAGAGCGTCGGCTGCTGCCAGAATGGGCGACATCACAGGCTGCTGCCTGCTCGCAGCCTAGCTGGGCTACCAGGCTGCAGCTGGCGGTGCGCCTTTCAGCAGAGTTATGCGATTTATAGCCACTCGACGCCGACTGGGTCGACACACAGCCAATGAGCACCAGGAGACTCTTGCACCAGACCGTGCGTCCACTGCTGCGGCGGGGGCACGGCGCGGCTGCCGGAGCGGCGGCGGAGACAGCATGCAACATGCCCGTCGGCGCCTTCTGCTGAGCCGCCTGCATCACGGGCGCACAGTTCACAGAGTCTCACACAGCATGAGTGATGTACTCTGCATTGCGAAATCAAGTACGGATAATCACCTTACCTAGCCGCACTACATCAGCTTGTGTTGCACACAGGATGGTGGCGCCTCTGTCTGAAATATGGACTGCACTGACACATGGCGGGCGTCTTGCCTGAGCTTCACTGGTTCTGCTGGCTCGGGCCTCACGTTTCTGTTGTATGCTTCGCAGTTGTCACTGGTGCAACCGCCAGGATCCGTACGTCCGGCGACAGGCTCAGCGACGCGAGGCTGTTGAATGGAGAACTGTACGCTGCCTCCCTTAGCGATCGTGAGTGTCGGCAACTCCCGCGGCAGAAGCTTGCAGCTGCGACACATTCTTTGGAGCCGCTGTAGACGCTGCAGGCAATCATGATCGAAAAGAGGTTACAACAGTCTCGGCGCTTGTTGAATGCTTTCCAGTGCATTCCGCTAAATTCACCCCCAGTAGACGTGCGTGCTGTGCCTGCTGAGCTTTTAGACATGCTGCGAAATTGCATGTGGAGCGGATCATTTACGCACGATCTCCAGCGTAAGGTTCTCAGAGCTCTCTATGGAGAGTCAGCAGACAAGATCTGCAGCGATCTGCCGCGATGCGTGCATGTCGGTGATCGGGATGCACAACGCCCTCCGACACATCCTCTGACCAGCTGCGATGGACGCCGTCCAGTGCCGGACGCTGCTGGCTTCGCTACTGGAGTTTGGCAGCAACGCTGGTGCGGGCCAAGATGCGCAGGACGTGTGGCAGAGGCTTGTCGAGCTGGTCAAGTCCACATGCGACACGGACGAGGACCGCGCGCTGGCCGCCAGCCTGCTGTTCGATGCACAAATTGGCGTCTTCCGCTTCATCCGCACGTCGATCGCCGCCCAAGGTGTGTCTGCAGCTTCAAATTCATTCCCGAATTCCCTGGTACGCTGCGCATGGAAATGTGCAAAGGTGGGATACCATGCGACCTGACAGAACGCTAACGTGCGCTCGCAGACAAGGACGGCGCCAAGGCGCGCCAGGAGGTCTGGACCTGGCTGTCGGAGTTTCTGGACTTGCTGCCGCCCGACGCTGTTGCGGCGCATGCCGTTGGTGCGCAACTGCTGGGGGCTGATAGATCGAAATCCACCTGTTCGAAGCGGCGCAATTCCGTGATAGTCTCAGCACCTGAACCAATCAGATCGCAGCACCTGCTAGGTTATCATGCCACTCCTCTCCTGCAACATGGCTGTCCATGGGGTTCCCACACATGGGACGCGAGCACTTCCTGTCAGCTGGGAGACCGGCTCAATGAGCACCGACATCTGCTGCAGTTGTTGGCTGCGGTTTTTGACGTGATCGCGTGCCTGCTGCCCGCAGCGCTGGCCACCGAGGCGCTGCAGTGCTTCAAGCTGGAGCCGGGCGGCCAGGCGCGGCTGGCGGTACTGACCTGCCTGCAGGCGCTGCTGGAGGCGCGACGCAGCGAGCTGCCCGCTGCCTCGGGCGCGGCAGGCGCCACGGCGGACGTCGCCACCACGGCGGCAGCAGCTCCGGATGCTGCCGGCGGCGCCGGCGGCTCAAAGGCCGGCGGCGCAGGAATAGACATGGTGCAGCTGGCGCTGGTACTGCAGGCCCAGTACGCGCGCAACAGGCAGCTGACACCGACGGTGCAGGGCGAGCTGCTTCAGACGCTGGGGCTGCTGCTGGAGCTGGGCGGCGAGGTGCGCCTCTTCCGGTAGCCTGCTCCTGTAGGGTTTCTGGTCTGGTCTACCGGGATCGGGGTTGCCACTCGATGCTTCTGGCAATGCTGCTGCAGCTCAGCAGCGAGGTTCAGGCCGTGGTTCGGTTTCCGCTGTCTGCCAAACTGAAACGCTGGTGCTCGTCAAATGCCGCACCAAGGCTTTGGGGCTGCCACTAAAACTTCGGCCGCAAGGTGCAAGTCGGCATGCGACCGGCATCAGATGGTCCTCCCGTCTGAGGCAGGAGCAGGCATCGTGGTGGCCAAGGCAATTTCTTTGTTGTTGCAGTAAGTGTTGCTGACGTACCCTGGGGCCGCTGGCTCCAGGGGAAGGGAAAGGATGGTCCCATCCACCTGCGTACATATGCATCCGTGTACACAAACCCGCACACAAGCGCTGGGACCTGGGCGCTGCCGTTGGTGTCGCGGACCGCGCTGGCGTGAGCGAACTTCGCTGTAGCCGACTGGGCAGCTTTGGAATCCTGCTATTTGCTCACAAGCATGACCCGACAGGGCGGACATCAGCGCCCGACCTTGGCTGCTGCTGGAGGTGCCGCGAGCTGCGCCGATGCGCACGGCTGCACGCAGGCTGTGTGAGCAGAATCAGATGCCGAAGTTCTACCTTCATTGCTTGCAGGCCTTTGCGGGCAGGGCGGACATCAATGCAGCCTGGCTGCTGCGGGAGGGGCAGGGCGTGCTGCGGGGGCCCAGGGCCAAGGAGGCCGCCCGCACCGGCGCCATCGCCGGCATGTCGTCCGCGCTGTCGCTGACGCAGGTGGATACCCAGATGTATCGAGATGCAACACAGTCTCGCCATAGCCAGCTGGTCCATCAATACCGTCGCCGAATGTTTCCCGCGCTGTCCCTGACGCATGCGCAATACCTCATCATACTCTGTGCTATCGAGGTTGGTGAGGCCTTGGCGGCGACAGGCACCGCGAGAGGATGATCAGAGTCGCCCGCGCACACTGGCGCTTTGGCCGCGGTGTTGGTGGCGCAGCTGCGTAGGTCTGCCGTGCGAATTCCCACTGACGTAGCATGCAGCCCGGATCACCAGCCGGAAAGGCTGGTGCGCACTGCACGAGCGCGCTCAACCATCGTCCCCGCCAATCCGCCATACAGGAGCCGCTGTGCTGCAAGCTGAATGAGCACCTGCTGGAGGTCTGCGTACCGCAACCCTCGTGCTCTCAATTCTGTTTCCTGCTTCTTCCTTTGCAGGAGCCGGAGCCAGCGCTGTGCCGGATGCTGTTCCAGCACCTGCTGGAGGTCACTGCGCCGTCTGCGGTGAAGGCGATGAAACGCTACAGCAGGCTCAAGGCGGCGCTGCACATGCTGGCGCTGAACGCGGCGCGCTTCGGGCCCGACATCGGCGACAATGCGGAGAAGCTCTACGACGGTACGTGGATCGAAGCACCAGCTGTGCATGTGTGGCCTTTCCTTTCCTTATACCTCTGTTGCCGTGCTGCGGTGAGGGGCATCCCAATTGTCCCCATGGACGTGATCTGCTGCACGTGCTGTGCAAGCACACAATCTGCTACACCGTCCTGACAGGCATTTGCATGACCATGCAAAGCTACACAAACCTCCTTCTCACTGTCAGAGGAAAATCTTATCCGTGATTTCGCAATGCCGTGCAGCCCTGTACCTGCTCAAGCAGCACGGCAACAAGGCCGTCAGGTGCGCACACACACGCGCTGCTGTTGATGCACTCGCAACAGCATGGCGCCACGGCTAGCCTTGCTATCTATGGCTTGCATCTGTTATCTGTGCACACCAGCCGCTTCAAGCAGACCAGTCCGTTGGGTTGGGTGCACCGATAGCAAGTTTGCTGGGACCGTTGCGGAATGCATCTGAAGCCGCACTGCAATCTCACGACCTACTGCGTGCAACTTTAGGGAGGCTGCGGATCCCGCCCTCATCAGCTTCCTGCAGCAGGTGCTCCGCCCTCCTGCGCCAAACTCTGGCTGCCATTTGCGCCAGCCCCTGAATGCGGGCGGGAGTCTCCTGCATGGGACGACAGAGCTTGCGCATCGGCATCTGATGCAAGAGCTCTTGGAGTCACTAAGCATCACACGGTTGTAACCGGCTTAAAATAGTGCGTGTTTGTTTGGATGCAGCTGGCGGTTCAGCTGTGTGAGGACGGACCTGATGAGGCCGTCGCCGCCCGCGCGGCGCTGCACAGGCGCGCTCTTTTTGCGTCAGTCCGCTGTGCATTCCGTCTCGGCGCCAATGCGAGTGGCCCTCTCAACAGTCCCTGTGCCCTTACCGCCCCCGCCTAGCCTAGGCAGACACCTGCATCCATAACAGCAAACAACGGCGTGATTTACCATCTGCCCGCGGCGCCAGGATTGCAGTGCATCGGAAGACACACGTCGCGATTCTGGTGTCGCCATCCTGGTCCAATGTCGTGCAGGGAGCTGCTCGGCAAGTTCACGCGGGTTATCTCCGCCGCCGACTCCCACCGTAAGGACGTGGCCACCGCGGTGCGCGCGGTCGGGCAGCTGGCGCCGCCCACCCTCAAGTTCTTCGGCCAGCAGGCGCGTGGTGTTTTCGGCTTCTGCCATCGGGAATCTTGGTGATTTTTCTGCCATGAGTGACTTGAAGATGCCGACTGTGACTTCAGCATGACGCTGGCCCTCGTTCGACCTCAGCGCGGCGGCATTGCATGCGCAAAAGCCTGCACCTCGCTAGGGTTTCACGTCCCTGGCGACTGTGGACCCGCTGCTGTCGCCAGCAATGCTGTCAGCCCTGGCAGCCACTGCTGACAGATCATCCCCAAGGAACACCGGCGATTGGTGGTTTCAGCAACGAAATCGACGCGCGGTCCGTCTGTCAACCTTGGCCGCAGGGGCTGCGCAACATGCTGGCGCGGCTGGCGCCGCTCGCCAGCCAGCAAGCGCTGCTGCAGCAGGTGTCGGACCTACAAGGCGACAAGATCGGCAACGAGGTGAGCGTCCACCCTGCAGCGCATGCGTGAGTCTCGCTGAACTGTTCTAAGATGGATTTCGAGGCGCTGAACTGATCAAGCCTTTCTGCTGTCTCGACTGGTGACAAGCTCCGGGCTCGTCCAACTCCAGGACGGGCTGGACGAGGTGGACGTGTTGCAACTTTCCAAGAACTTGCTTCATTGTTTCTGTTTCATTCCGATGCTGTCGTCCGGGGTACAGGTGGCGCTGCTGCAGGCGCTGGCGAGCGTGGTGGGCCTGCTGGACGAGGTGGATGCCGCCTGTCTGCAGCTGTGCGGCCAGGTGGGACATTTAGCATTGGCGACCTGATATGTTGACGTCGATGATCAGTGTTGAGGTCGACCGTCCCAGGACTGTGATCTTGCGCCGCCACCAGCGGAGGCTGTTGATCCATCGCTCACACGCGGCTGGAAGTCGAGTGCTGTGGCATTCACCCTGTTGCCTTGTGCCATTCTCGAAAACATCATGCAGCCTCCAGGTGCTATGCAACCTCCAGATGCAGTTCATAGTCAACAAATGTGGGAGGGTCTGTGCCATTTCGGCGACGGAGGCAGGCATCTGGAGTTTCCTGGGAGGTTTTCGAGAAAGTGTCAGATACCGACACGAAACAGCCAATTCCATGCGGGGACATTGGGACGTACATCAGCCGGGGGCCGAGCAGCAGCCCGGGCGCACAACGCCGCGCTGGCCTTGCCCCTTTGACAAGGTGTACGCGGTGGCCAGCCAAGCCTCTCATGTCCCGCACACAGGTCATGGAAGGCATCGTGGGGGCGTATGTCAACCTGTGGGCCAAGCAGCGCCCCAGCGTGCATGCCGCGCTGGGCGCGCTGCTGTGCGGGCTGCAGGCCAAGGCGGCGGCGCTTGCCGACATGCTGCAGCGCCTCGTCACGGCACTGCTGGCGGCGACGCTGGCAGAGCCCGACCCGGAGTCGGCCCTAGGTGTGCTCATTTGACTTCCGAACAAACTGTTGAACTCGACCCGAGTGGGCGCTGCAGCGCTGTCAATGGTGTACTCCCATGGCTGACGGCTGCATAGCCTGCCTGCGCCTCTGCTGGCGGGATGCCAGAAGAAATTGGTCCGGATTAACTACCCGGCGCTTCCAGCTACTCCGGAGAGGCGCTGACAGGCTGGCCGATTGCGGCAATCGCCTACGGCGGGGTCTTAGCAGGTCGGCAGTATGGCGGGCGGTCTCCACGCATGCGCCTGTGCGGGCTGTGGTCCTGAAGCTCTGAAACCCTGCAGGCCCCACGGCGGTCACCGGCGGCGAGGCGCCTGCGCCCTGGCGCATCTACGCGCACCTGTGGACGGCCCTGTTGGAGGGCCCGGCCACAGAGGTAACAGCGGCCTCCCCTCCCTTTTTTAAGCTGCATGTTGCCTGCGTGTTGCCGGGACGTCCGTTGCACGGGTTCCAGCCATTGGACGTGGCGATCTGGCGTCAAATGCCGGCTGCGAAGGGTGCTCAATCAGCAGGGAAGGAACGACGGCAAAGATCCAGAAACTTGTTGACAAAGATGGTCAAGCTTGGGCATTAGCAACGAGCACTTCATGCGCGCAGGCGAGCCCTGGCAGCGTCAGTAAGAGTCGTGCCCGTAAGCTGTGTGACGCACTGCTGCAGCAGGCGGTGGTCAGTCAAAACAGTGCTCTCGGACAGGACTCCTGCACCATAGAAACTGTTCTATTGAGAAACCGCGTTTCTGCATGCGCAGCCAGGACGGATCAGCAGCGAGGCGGCGAGCTCTCCGATGCGCTGCTGAAGACGGTCACTTCATCTGAGGTTTTCCCGATGGACAGCCTCTTTGAGTTTTTGAACAATTTGTAAAGTTCGTATCGTTCGTGGATGCACAGGCGGGCGCGGGGCAGCAGTGGCGATGCGAGCTGTATGATGCGCTGCTGCAGGCGGTTCCACTATCCCTCAAATTGCAACGAACGGCATCTCTTGAACTCAAATGACGAACATTCGTAATGTTTGTGCATGCACAGGTGGGCGCGGGGCAGCAGTGGCGGCGCGAGCTGTACGATGCGCTGCTGCAGGCGGTCGTCGGCGCGGTTGACAACCTGAACTTGTCCTACCACTCGCCGCGTCCACAGGGGCAGCAGGCGAGTCGCAAGGTTGTCACCTCGGACCTCCCCAGTGTTCTGTATCTGTGAGGACTTCGTATCTCACGAAGATATGCTCTCGCTTACCTGGCAGTCCACACTCATGACGGCAGCAGGCTGCAGCGTGCTGACCGGGTGCCTGCCAAGACATGCAGCAATTTGATGGAACAATTTCAAGAAAATTGGAAATGGCAGCGGCTCAGCCACGTCTAAATACTGCTGCATCGTGCTGCTCGTGACCGGCTTGCGAGTACAGCCTGCCGCACTAGCTTACTCTTCCCAATGAAGGCATCCGAAATATTATGAACATATGACTGCGCGGTCACAGCAGGCAGATGAGCCAGAAGCGCTGGCGGTAGGCGCTGGGCTCGAGGCCGACAACATTGATGACATGCGGGTGCGCAATCATTCCGCGACCTGATGCAGAACCTCGATGAGCTGTACCTCAGCTTCTGCAGCCGTGGCAACGCTGAAAGCAGCGCCGCAGGCCTGGCAGTTGAACGTCGCTTCTGGCTGGCCTGCTCGCTTGCCCCTTGCGATGTGTTACTGCAGATCTCACGGCCTCAATTGACAGACGCTCACGCTTGCAAATTTCCAGCGCTCCACACCCTGCTGCGGCAGGCCACCCAAGGATGATGCACTCTGGAACGTTACGGCCGATGACCCACTACAAAAGCATTGACAAGGTCAGCTGCCTCGCAGGCATTCCTCAACCTGCAAGCCTTCCTAGCCCAGCAGCTGCCGACGTGTGGGGCCGCCGCCTTCAGCCGCTGGGCGCACACCTTCACGCTGCACATGGTGGCGGCCTCCGGGCGGCTGCCGCAGCTGAGCGGCTTCTACCGTCTCATCTGCACGGCGATGCAGCTGGCCGAGGCCGGCGGGCTGCTGGCTGCGGGGCAGGTGCAGCTTTCATCCCGCTCTTCGAGTCGCTTTAGTTGCTTTAAAACATCAGGACAGTCAGCCAATCGAAAGCCAGTATTTCGTGAAGTCCAGGTCTGCGGTGCTGTGCGCCACACGGCTCCTTCCCTGTCCGACATGCTCGAGGGTCACACATGTAAGCGCCAGCAATGAGACAGATTCGCACTGGCGCCACACGAGGATGAGTATGCACAACAAATTGGGGCGCGGGTGGCAAAACATTGTTGGCCTGCCTAAAACAAGTTGCTACTGGCTCGACAATGAAGTCTTCCCGTCTGGTTGCTGCAGGAGGACGCTCCAGAAGACGGGGCGCTGATTGCGGCATTGCTGTCCATCTTTCTGCGCGAGCTGCTGCCGGCGTGCCGCCAGTTTACCGAAGAGCTGCTGGCAGCGGCGCTGCAGCTGCTGCTGTCGGCGCCCGTGTCGCTGCTGCCGCCACAGGCGCGCCCCTGACTGACGCTCGACCTTCTCAGGATCCTGCAGCAGATGCTGATCAAGCTGCCAGCCGCCGATCTGCGGCGCTACAGCTGCTGCTGTCGGAGCCGGCATCCTGCTGCTGCCGCAGGCGCCCTTTGAATGCCCCGCGGCACTTTCTGGTTCAAAATTCTCGGTAGCATCCTGCCAGCAAGCGCTGCCTCATGATTGGCACATGCAATCGTGAGGATTGCCGCTTTCTGTCAGGCAGGCACTGGGCAGTGGGAACAGGCGTTGGTGCTGCAAGCTAACTCCCTGCAGGAGCGCGCTCGACTGTCTGTTGTGCTGCCGTGCACGGTAGCGGATGCACTGAGGGATCCGAGGACCCCTCGGTGATTTGCGGCCGAGCGCCGCAGCAGACGCCTCGCTCTCGTTTGTTGCGCATCTAGAGGCAGGCACAGCAGCCATATTAGTTTCCGGCTTGGGGCAAGATCCAAGCTCGTGGCGCTCCACAGGACCCGCTGATGGCGCTGCAGACTCTTCGCTCTTCATTTGCTGATTTGCAGTGTGGAGAAGACAGAGCTGGCAATCGTTCCTCATTAGACCGCTTGAGAATGAACCATGTGCGTTTGTGCGGCACCGCAGGACCTGCTGGCGGCTCTGCAAACAGCGCTGGCGTTTGGGCTGCAGTACGAGCCGCTGGCGGTGATCGCAGTGGCCACCCTGGAGCGCTGGGAGCGGCAGCGCCCCCAGGTGACTCAAGCATGGTGGCGACCACCCTCCCACGGCTCCCAGCCGCAGATCACCAGCCTTGCCGGGTCTGAGGCGTCATGCAGCAGAGCTGGGAAAGACAGACAGGCAACATGAGCCGCACGCATGCATGTGCCGTGATACCACGGCCATCCCCCCTCCCGGCGCGCCCAGCGCCCAGACCCCTGGCGAGACAGCCTGCCACCGCCGCGCTGTTTTGCGGCCGGACATTGTGCCGCTGCTGGAGCCAAACATGCCGATGAGTTTCGGCCTCCCGTGTCAGCTGAAGCCATCAGAACGGTCCAACTGCAGGTGCTGTGGCAACTTGCGCCAGGCATTGTGCCGCTGCTGGAGCCGTACCTGCGGGAGGCGCCCGACCTGGAGCAGACTGCCGCGCCGCCGGAGCCGCAGGGTAGGTTCACAAAAACACCACAGGGTATAGGGTTTGGCAGTAGCAACCACTTGCTGCGCCGCGATCTCTTGACCTGCCCGACCTGGAGCAGCCACTGCGCCGTCGCAGCCTTGGGGTGAAGCCAGCGCCAAATGCAGAATGATGCCATCCTGCCTCCCAGCCCGAAAGCTGCACCTGTATTGCCATGGAGCAGATGTACGCGCCGCCGCAGCCGCTGGGTGGGGCAGCAGAGGCTGTGCATGCGCGCTCAGCCGGCTGAGCTAAATTTGCCGTGTCATGTGTTGGCTAGGTGCAGCGCGCATGCTGCACATGATCGAGGCTGGATAATCAGCACTGTGTGTCGGTGGCGCTGACAGCGTCCCAAAGATGCTGCACAAGCCATCTGGCTGCAATTTGTCACGGCTGTCAGAGCGTTCAGACTGCTTCAGACAAGTTGGAGCTGACTTCACCGCAGATGAGGAAGAGGTGGGGGAGGAGGTGGGGGAGGAAGTCGTGGAAGCGGAGGAGGACGCTGCCAAGGAGGCCCGCAGCATCCAGCGCAGCGTCGCAGCCGCAGCGCGCCGTGCGCAGCAACGGCGGCAGGAGGTGAGTGGACCTTGCTGTCATGGTCGTTGCGGCGCCTCACATACAGGGAGACCAACTGGCTCCTGAGGACGTGCGAGGGTGTGCAAGGGTGTGACAGATCGGTAATTGCCGCACTTAGGGTTTTAGTTTTAGGGTTTTCTACTGCGCTCATAGGCGCATGGGCAGCTAGCAGCATCGAGCAACTGTGATAGCAGCAGGAGGGCTGAACCTCGGCTGCAAGAACCAAATGTTGTCGAAGAGAGTAGTGGAGAAGAGATTTGATCAAAGAATCAAATGTTGTCGAAGAGAGTGTTGTCGAAAGCGCAAGCGGTTCCGGCCGCGGCGATGGCACCTGGTTGGGTTTTTTGCATGGCGCTTCCCGCGACTTGGAGTGACGCACTGTACGCGGGCTGCTCTGCAGGGCCTCCGGGTGCTGCGGCCGCGCGTGCTGGCCTTCCTCGGCCGATGCGGCGGCGCGGCAGAGGCGCTGGTGCAGAGCACCGCGCTGACGATGCAGCCAGCAGCCGCAGGCGGCGCCGGCTCAGGTCCTTCCGCCACTTCCGCCGCTTCCAGCCTGCTGCAGTGGGACACGCAGCGCCGGGCCGGCGTCGCGCTGCCCTTCGACATCGGTCGCCTGGTGTTTTGGCTCGACCCCCTGCTGCCGCAGGCGAGTATCTTCCAGCCATGTATCGGAATTGTGCGAACATCGAGCGTATCACATTGGGCACTTGGTCGGTGGTGCGGCGAGCGTGTTCGTGAGACTGTGTGGTCTGCCAAGCCGCAGTTTCAAGGGGCCGAGTTCCATGGCAGCAGTCTCATGGAGTGTTCAGTGTTCACACAGTCGCAAAGCAATTGCTGCGTTCAGCCCTGTCGTGCTGGTCCTGACAGGTGGCGGACATTGCGGAGCGGGGAATAGACCGCGCCGCACGCGTCGCGGCTTGCGAATTCCTGCATGCTGCCACGCTGTGGATGGTCGGTGAGTGCGCAGGTTCATTCGCACATGTCGCGAGCAACAGCTGATCTTTGATGAGTGCTCACGACATGCGGGATGCGTTGAGCAGTTGTGCTGATGCTCATGTATGGCTTGTCAATGCCGAACACTTTGACATTGCTCACATATGCAGGGACGAATACAAAGGGTGCGGAGAAGCTCAAACAGGTTGAGTTCGACACCGAGCCTACACGCTTCTACAAGCTCATGCAGCACATGTTCCCCATCATCCTCCGCCTGGCCACAAGTCAGGTGCCTCTTTCCTGCAAACTGCCATGTGACCCCAGCGGTAATGCGTCGAGTCTCGGCCAGGTGCAGCACCAGTTGCTGCTGTCGCGCCCCGCAAGCAGCGCACGGCCAAGTCCTTTGACTGCAGTGCCTTTCATCTGCAGGGACCCATGTGGCAGCTCTGCATTGCGGTTGACAGTGCATGGAAGTGCAGACCTGAAATCTGCTTTCTTGCAACAACCTGTTGCATGTCGGACCGCATTGCAGGAGAAGGTGGCAAGGCAACTGTTCCGCCAGCTGGCGACATCACTCGTGCACTGGATGACCTTCTCCGCCAAGAAGTGCGCCCCCTACCCAGTGGCCCAGAGCTTTTGGTAGAGGACTGTGCGTTCTCGGACTGCCCATTGCCTGGCGCATGGCAAGGTCCATTGCGCGGCAGGTGGCGCACGGTGCTTTGGGGTTTGTTGCCATGCACCGTCGCAAATTCCGGGCTGTAAGACGGTGTCGCACCTGTAGGGAAGCCGCGGAGTCGATGGCGCTACTGGACGCCATCATCGAGGGCCTGGTGAGTTCCTGGATTCCCCCAAGCACAACCCGCGCGTAGCGCATCGCCCATCATTTTGCAGATTTGACCAGCATCTTCCTGCAAGCCCTTGATAACAAGCGAGCTGTGTCAAGATCGGAACATCAGCAAAGCGGCATTTGCTGATGCCTGCCTTTCTGCATGCCCCCTTCAAGCATGCTGTTCCGAAGATACCCAGCTCTGGGCTTATTCCTGGTGCCTGACAAGCTTTCCCTCGCAGACATTCCAAGGCTGCGTGAGTGGATGATGGCTGGCACCCAGATCACGGCCTGATTTGCACCTCTAGCATATCCCACGAGCTGCGTGTGCACCCACCAGGTGGACGAAGGGAACGGCGCGCTGCGAGAGTTTTGCGCGGAGCTGGCCCGCGAGTGGCTGGTGTGGAGCGACCGGCACATCACCGCGGCGCGAGGCGCGGCGCTCAATGCGGCCAGTCTGCTGCGTCGCCTGTTCGACCGCCTCAATCACCCGAACGCCTATCAGCGGTGGGCGGTCCAGGGTTTGGGACACTTAGGATGAGGGTCAAATTTCAAGTTGCTTTGGGCAACAGAGCATGCGTGTGTCCCCGAGCCACGTCTGTCATGTCATTGTTGTGACGAGATGCTGTGAGGCTGCAGCCAGCAGGCCCGCGGCTGCTGGGTCACATGTCTGGGAATGCTCAGATGCCAGTTTCATTTGAATGCTTGCGACAGGAACCCTACAAGCCACTCGGCCAATGCACCTTCTGCCGGGCTGTGGTGCTTGACACAGCCCTCGGGAAGGTAGTTGGCAGGGTGACCCTGAGGTTGTCTGGCGCAAGCGCCATTAATTCAGTCGCTTCGGCTGAGGCCTTGCGCAGACGCACGCTGCACGCATAAGCATGAGCTCGCATGTGCCGTGGGAGCTGTCTGTCTCCTGGGGTCAGAGCAGGAGGAAGACAAGCCGCATGGCTGTGTGGCCCCGCCAAGCCAGCCGGGGCGGCTGCCAGAGTGAGCGGGCCACATACCACTGCAAGTTCGTTACGCAACGAGGGGGCGTGGCAAGGGACTGAGGTGACTATGGGGCTGCGTGCCTGCAGGCTGGGCGCGGCAACGGCGCTGGCGCAGATGGCGGAGCCGCTGGGCCGACAGCCCGACCTGGCAGATTCCCACCTTCTGGAGGTGCGGCCTCGTGACTGTTCTTTCGTAACGAGTGCAGCTGCTGCTTGACAAGATGCGCTGGCACGGCAGTCGCAGCACGAGTCCCACCCACTAGAGCTGCACAGCTGTCAAGTATGTGCATAGCTAGCACCTTTGCAGCAGAATGTGCAGCGCATGCTGGTGCCTGCACTACCACAAACAAGTGGAATGTCATGTAAGCTATGATCAGCTATTAACCCTGGCTCACGCTTCTGCAGTGCGGCAACAGAGGGATCACTGCTGGTGATGCGATGCTCGTGCATGACTTCCTTTGTAGTCGTCAATATCGCTGAATTATGCAGGCGCTGGCGGCATGCATGCATGCGCTGCAGCTGGCGGAGGAGGACCCAGACGGCGCGCACAGCCGGCAGCACATCGTTGCCGCCCTGACGGTGAGTTTGTACTTCCGCCCACAGTGCCCCCTTTCCTTTTTGCCTCACCGAAGCCCAGTACGCTGTCGTCCCTGCAGCTCCATGTCGCAGCCGGCACATCGAATCGAGGCCTTCGGCACAGAAGCAGCTCTCGTTGGATGGCATCTGCAACGTGGTCGTTGCACTGCGCAGGAGCTGACCAAGATCCTGAAGCGCAAGCCGGCCGTCCTGGACCGGCTCAGGCGCCCAAAGGCCTCGCGGCGGCTTTTCACCGACCTGTCCGGCTTCCTGGCCGCCCTGTGGCCCCAGGTACTCACGCAAACCATACTGTTTGGGAAGTGTGCAACTCCTAATGTTGAGGTAGACTAGATGTGTCCCGTCAATCTGTTCGGCCTCCTGGCCAACCTCTGGCCGCATGCCTCAAAGCAACTCTTAAAGTTTGGGTTTGTGGGCTGTTCGTGTGGCCAGTCGATCTTGCCACCTCAGGTTGTCACATGCACACCTGAAACTGCTACACGCGAGTGCCAAGACAGCAGGCGTGCTCGGGGCCTGCCCTTCTGCAGCAGGTCACATTAATCATGTGTGCATTGCCATGTGCCGCAGACGGTGTTGCCACTGAACTACTGCCGCCGCATTGCCGCCTGGCTCTTCGAGCAGCTGGCACACCTGCAGCTGCAGCAGGCCAGCCCGGGAGCCTCAGGTGCGTGTGTGCAGCACACCTGACGTACATTTCGCAGCCCGCGCCAAGGCCGACATCAGCGCATTGCATGAGTGCCGCTGCCCGCAGCTCGATCCACACCACCATGCAGACGATACGTTTGGAGGAGGCAGGGCCAGTTGTGCACCCCGATCGACTGGACGTCGCCGGAATGTTGCACGAAAGAACGGTAAATGATCAACTACTCCTTGCTGCCCTGTAGTGACAGCCTGGGTGCAGGAGCACCAGGAGGGCGACGACTTTGGAGCCTTTGTGTCGCTGCCGCCGGGGCTGCACTTGCCGCGTGGCGGCCTGACGGGGCCGGGCGCCGCCCAGTGGCTCAAGGTGCTGGGCTGGAGCGCATGCTGCATGAACTGCCTGGCATGGTGGTCTTCATGGCATGCATATGCCTGTGTCCGTTGCGCGTCGGCACTGGCAGGCGCTCTCGATGTGCGCCGCCTGAGCTTGTGCGTCGCACCACAGAGGCATGCAAACTTAGCATGACAAACATGGTGCCGGTGGCCCCGAAGCCTCACAGTAGCCCCAAACCCTTGACACCCTAGATGCTGCTGGTCTGCAGCACCTGGAGGCGCTGCTGGCATGGGCAGCGTGGGCCGTCGACCGCGGCATCATCACAGCGGGCCAGCTGGCGCCGCCAGCTGGGGCCGCCGCAGCCGCGGGCACTCACGCTGCGCCGGCGCTGCTGGCCTTCCTCGAAGCGACCCACCAGGCAGCAGCGACCGGGAAGGGTTTGGGCTCTGACAGCGGCTGCGTCGCACCGGGCGCCGAGCAAACGGCCCGCCACCTCACACTGGCGGCCATCGAGTTCCTGCGCCGGGTCCGTGCTCCCTCCACCTTGTAGGCCTCCTCTTCAGAGGCGCCATATGGAACACCCATGTGGCCTATGACATCTGTCACTGCTGCGCAATCCCAAAGCTGTGGGTCGAAATCCAAGGAACGTTGCTTTCTCACAGGCAGCCTGTGGAGCCGCAGAAAGCATGAGGGTCAAAGATTCCGGCCTGTCAAGCTCACCTGCGACCCTTGCAGGCGCTCGGCGAGGCGGTCGTGCCGCCGGAGTCGCCCGCGCTGCAGCACTTCATCTTGCTGGCGACGCTGGCACCGCAGCGCCTGGGCTTTGACCCCAGTGAGGCGGCCTCATACAAGACGCTGCCTGCTGCACTGAAGGTGAGACATCGCACGTTCTGGAGGCTGCATGTCACTTGTGTTCAGTTCTACTCTCGCTTCAAATTAAGTCAAGGCAATAAAGCACAAGGTGGCCACCAATCGAACGCCACCCGCTGCGCTCAAGGTGCCCAGGTTGAGCAGTTCCAGAGCTTTCCCACTGTAGCGCCATCCTCGCCTGTGCTGGTAAACAATATCTATCTTCCGATGCTGGCGACCTGCTCGCCTTCAGTAACTCTCGTGTATTACGTCTCTGTACTGAGGACGTCTCTGCACCTGTCCAGGAGAATTTGCTGAGGATTCCTGTCGCACCTGCAGCACTGTTTGTGATGCATGTCTGCAGGCGCTGCTGTCGGCGTCTGCAAAGCAGCAGCCGGACATGCTGCAGCACCTCAAGGCGGCGCTGGCCAGTGAGCTCGAGGATGGGCGGAGCGGCATCGCGCGGGCACTGTCTGACGCGCAGGCCGGCGCAGCGGCGGCCGGCGCGCCCGCCATGGCCACGCTCATGCAGGTCGGGACAGCTCAGCTTTGTGAAGCAGTGATAATGTCGTCCTCAGGCCTCCCGACCATATGCTTGTGCAGCAGCCACTATGTTTCCTGCTGCTCAAGGCGGCTTTGCGGGTGTTGCGTCTTCTGCACCAGGCTCTGGCTGGACACTGATCCAGCTTTCGCCGGGTGCGTCGCGCAGTCATCCGGACGGCGCCGCGCATCACTAGTGCAAAGCACAAGGCCTTAATATAACGAAAATTGAGTCGCTTTGAGGCCCAGGTGGCTGCATGCCAGCTTCATTGTATTACTCCTCATGTTGCTGGTCAGAACCACGCTCCTGCTTCGACCCACAGGCGCCTCTGATGATTCATCTCCCTTTATGGCTTCGCAACCTAGGGCCTGACGATGCTGGCGGAGTTGCGGGGGCCCGATGGGAAGCCGGTGGACCTGCTGCCCGAGTCCCTCCGGTCCACGCTGCCGGGCAGGTGCTGCTGTAGCAAGCTGCATATTCGTGGCAATTGGGGCTGCACCAGTAGAGGCAGGACGCCACCTTGGCGCCTCCATTGCTTCTTCCATGCGATCAAGGCGCTTGAAGTTCCATAGCGGGGCATCACAACCTCTTGCGCAGGGCACTTTGGAGAAGGCTGCGCATGACTCTGACAGCAACAACACCTGTTATGATGCTCGGCTGTGCGTCAGGCTGCTGGCGCTGGCGGCGGGCATCCGCGCGGGCGCAGGGCCGCAGCAGCGGGTGGCGGCGGAGGCGGGCCTCAACCTTGCGCTGCGCCTGGGCCTGCCAGTCACCTCGCTGTTGTCGATGCTCCAGGTTGCCACACACTCCAGACCCTCGCATGTTGAACTTTCGACCATGAGCCTCAAATCATAGCTGGCGGCGGAGACGGGTTTGCTTGTGGCACTGCGCCTGTGGGTCTGCCTGCGGCCTCGCTTTTGGGTGCGCTGCAGGTGAAGGTAGGTTGCAGCGTCAGGATGCATGAGGAGTTCCATGTCTCCTGCATCCCGGGCCCGTTGGCACGACCACCGTCATCAGCACAGCCTTTCAGTGGTGCTGATTATGGTGTCCATGCGCTCCAGCCCTGGCGGCGGGAGCGAGTGCGCAATTCCGCTGTGCCTTACTGCCGCATTTGACGTGCCGTGCTGCTGCACCATCATTGCCTGATGCTAATCCCTTTTGCTGCCCCCGGTTGCAGGACCCGCAGCACGGTGAGGCGCTGTACGCCAGCTTCCGCGCGCCGCTCCACGCCTGGGTGCTGTTCAACGCCGCCGACTGCTGCGGCCCGCTGTGCCGCGCGCTCGGTGAGTGCTCGGGACTACACCGTCAGATCCAGTGTTTCATCTTGGCTGGGAATGCTACATGGAATGCTACATACGTCTGCACTCTCGGGTGCTGTTCGAGTGCCGCTGGCTGCTGCGAACCGCTGTGTTGCGCGCATGCTGACTGGCCAGTCTCCTTTGAAGGCCCAAACTGAGGGGTCTCTGGTTGCTGCGGGTAGCCGTCGGCAATGGGCGGTGGTGCGCGGCACGATGCCGCCCCAGCAGCGCAGCGCTCTCTGTCGGGATTGGCGAATCGAGCGGTGCATGTACAGCAGCTGTGGGCGGCTTCGCTGCTGCGGCGCGACAAACCTGCTTTCCCCATGTGTGCAGGCGACGTCGACGCTCCGGCACACCGGGTGTCCGAGCTGCTGCTGAGCGGCACGCTGGAGGCGCTGCAGCGGGCGCAGTCCGCAACTGGGCGGGCGGACATCCGATTGGGGTGAGTTCCCTGCATGCGGGCTGCTTCAAGGGAGCCGGATGGCTTGGATGTCCTGCCTGTGTCCAGCAGACGTCTTCGGATGCTGCAGCCTGGATGTTGCAGGGCTGCAGGTCCTACGAGGTGCCAGCAGAGCTCGACCTCGCATTCGACCTGCCTTTGCACCATCCAGCGGATTTTCATATGCTGACAGTCTCTAGGGATATAGCCACAGCAGTCTGTGCCAGGCGTGCACGGGACACCTGGCACCGACTGCTGTGGCCATATCCCTGCAGAACTGCAGTCTGAAGTGTCGGCCGCAACTCCTCCCTGCAGGCGCTGCTGTGCGTCTGCCGCGCCTGCAGACATAGCCACTGAACCCCCTGGCAACATGCAACCCTGCAAGCACGCACCCGGCTGTGCCGCCGCAGGGCCTTCCTGCAAGCGCTGCTGCCGCGGCTGCCGGCCCTGGCGCCGCTGGCGGCCGGGCCCCGCGTCGGGAAGGAGCTCCTCGCGCGGCTGCTGGGGAGGATGCTGTCGCTCAACGCGCGACTGCTGCTGTCGCCGGCGCAGCCGGCCTTCGGCTTCGTACTCGACAGCTACGTCAGCCTGCTGGGCACCAGGTGCATGCGTGCTTGCAATCTTGAAAACAATAAATGCCAAGATCTGTCCCGCCGGCGCAGTCCTCCTCCAGCTTCGTGCTGAACCCCTATGTCAGCCTGCTGAACATCAGGTGCCCAAAGCACCTGATGCCCAGCAAATTTCAAAGTTCAAGGTTCGCCATCCTTACCACATAAAATGCTCAGAGAGCCAGGCCTGTGGCGCATGCCTTCTGGCAGGCCACAGCTGGCTGACAGTAGCGGGCTGCTTTCACTCTTTGGCCTGTCGCCAACCAGATTAATAGCAATGCTGCTTCTCACTTCTGAACAGCTAGGCAGCCACCCACATGTCGCCACTGGCCCTGGAGACCCACTCTTGCGCAGGATCTGCTCCAGCCCACTCTGATACTCCCTCGAACTGTTCAATTGCAAGTCCTTCACTACTTATCGAACTTCTGCTGCCCAGGGGCGCTTCCTCGCCAGACGCGCAGCTGCGGTGCGCAGCGCTGGCGCTGCTGCCGCACTTTCTGGAGCATGTGCCGTCGGACCATCTACACCGCATAATTGCTGGCGTGGAAGCCCTCGTCACGGGCTGCTTCCCGGTGTCGTCGCGAGAGTATGCAAAAGGAAGCACGCAGGCGCGTGTTTCATCTTCATAGATTTTTCAAGACAGTGGGCCCATAGCATTGCCTCAGGACTGTATGGACCGTTGTATTGGACCTTAAGGACCCATAGCATTGGCTATGGACCTGGGGACCTATGGAATCAAGCAGTGATCCTATAGACGATAGTATTGCCTATGGAGCTGTTGAACACATTTCCTGTTGTGAATGCGAGAGCCTCCAACGGCAGTCTGACTGTCAGTTTGAGAGTCGCTGGGGACCGCTTCGTGCATCGTGGCGGGATAGCGCCAGGGGCAGCATGCAAAGCATGTCCCAGCTTGTGTAGCATCGTGCAAATACGGGGATGCAACCCGGCCGACTCTGGCGCGTCTGGCAGGGAGGGCATCCTAAAAGTTGCCTGCCGCATGCCTGGCACGTGCGCATTCAAAAGGAGGCAGAGCGCAAGCCATTGTAGAGCTGCACGTCGACTGGCTGCGTGAGCCGCCTGCCCAGCAGACTCTGAGGTATTGAAACAGTGTTCCATGACGCCTCCATGTTCTGAACGTTGCAGGCAGCCGACTACGCCGCGCAGCTGGCGGCTGTGTTTGGCGCACTGGCGCAGGCGGCGGAGCGCGGCGCCTCTGCGACGGCGCTGCTCGAGGTGGCATCCAGCCACGATGGTCTACAATGTGCCACGCTGTATGGCCCTTCTGCTAGCCTGTTGGTGTGCAGCTTCGTCGTGCCCGGGGCCTTCTTCAGGTTTACGGATCACAGTCGACTCGGCTGCGGAGACTGGATCAGCTGCAGGTGTTGCCCCGATTGGGCTCGGAATTACATACGGACGCTTGACCGTGGCAGGAGCTGCAACCGGTGTTGCAAGAGATGGGGGAGGCACAAGGCCACGCCCGCCAGGCGTCGTTGCAGGCGCTGCTGGCGCGCGTCGCCGTTGCGCCGTGGCTTGGCTTCCGCGCTACTGAGGTGCCGCTTTGTTTGCCACACAGTGGTCGTTGTGTTGTGAGGGTCACACGGCCACACAAGCGGACTTCTCATCCAGAGTGGTGAAGGCGCCAATGACTATGCATGAGGTGCTCGGACTGGGGCCGCTGTCTCTCAGGTTCCACGCAGTGTGTGAGGATCCTCTCCTTTGGCATGCAAATGCATTCGTATGTGAACTCATTCTGATTCATCAGATGTCCGGAGATTGGCGCATGCGCAGAGCGATGCCATGGAGGTAGACATGTCTGAGGGTGGTAGCTTCTCAGCCCGCGCCCGGCGGGTAGACACTCTGCTGGAGTTCGCTTGGGCCCACATCTTCGAGCGGCCCTCGATCCCGCAGTCTCTGAGGCAAGTATTGACGAGCATTGTAGCATCATTGCATGGTCGCACATCTTCGAGCGGCCCTCGAACCTGCAGGATTTCCAGACGAGTGCTGAGGAGCATTGCAGCGTAGCATCATGGGCGCACATCTTAGGCACACAGCAGTCATCGTCAAAGCCCTAAGGAGGAGCAGTGCATCATTGCATGGGTGCACAGCTTAGTTCACAATCTGAACGCCGCCTGCCAGGCACCATGCAGGCTTGTAGTGAACACACCTTCCGTGCGTCATGATGTGAAGCCTTGTCCTTTCTCAGGCGGGCGATGCTGCTGTATGTGCTGCTGCCCGTGCTGCGGCTGGCGCCGTTGAACTACCAAGTCAGGATCTTCAAGGTGCCGCCTTGCGCCCTAACAGCCCCACTACTGTCATCTCTGTTCGGTGGTGATGTGACCTGGGTACTCATAGCAGCGATGTCGTTGTCTTATACAGCTCCATCGCCTGCCACATCCTGACGCTGTATGCGCCCAAACAGGACCGGGCGCCGTTCTTGAGGGACGTGCTGGAGTCTGCGGCGTCGCTGCCAAAGGTGATGCTCGCCACTGCATTTGACCCGTCCAAAACACCAATGGCCTGCTGAAGGTGCTCAGCTTGCCTCGCTGTCGACCTGTTGTCGGAGCGTCAGCTGGCGCATTGAACAGACTCAGGCTCGACCCTTCACAATTACGTGCATCGCAGCAGCGCTTCACGTTCATCCAACCCCTCTGTCTTCAACTCGAAGAAATAGGATTGTTCATGCAGCTGCTGCGCAATGGTGAGGCCTCAGCGCTCATCGGCCGCATCGCCGCCTACGAGTTGTTCCAAACCATGTACCAGACGCTGCCACTAACATCGGTCAGAGACATCATGGCTGACATCAAGAACGTGGTGCGCCTCTAGAATCTGTACTCTGAGAACGGGTGATCGTGGCAGTCTGTAACAAACGGTGCCAGCTGCCAACATCACGACATTTGTGTGCCCGTCATCGAGACTCTGATGCATCTTCAGCCCTGCACATCGATGGTGTTGGTTGAGCCATTTGCATATTCAAAAGTTGCGTCTGGCGTCAGCTGCCGGCAGGGAACTCCCCTCGGCAATGAAGGGTGTTGCACGATCTAAGTCAAAGGAGCTAAAGTATTATTGATGAGCACAAAACCCCACGACATCCTCAATGCCGCCTCTGGCCGCACCTGCGTCCTGCTCGCTCTGAGAGTTGTTCTTGCTCGCGGTGCAGGCGGTGATGAAGCCAGGCAGCCACGACATCAGATCTTTCGAGCCCTCCGGGCCGAATGCCAACGACCTCTCCTCGCTGGTGCGTCATGCCTGGGTTTGTTGCATGGCGGCTTGCGGCATTGGGTTTTCCAGGTTCTCGACATGCAAGGTTCTCTTAAGGTTGAAGCGGGAACGTCAACGCCTGTGACGTGCTGTTACCAAAGACTTGTATCTCATCCAATATGGACTCTCAGTGAACTGCTGGCGCACAGGCGCGGGATGTGCGGTGTGCAGCGTTTGCGGCAATCTCGGCGCTGGTCGTGGCGACGCAGACCGCCGAACGGTTCTACAAAGTGCCCTTCGAACGCGCAGGTGACATGCGACGTATATTCACAATGCTCTGATGACGAGCTGTCCAATCTTGTTTACTAACCTCTGCTAGCTGCTGTCAGCCGCCTCGTTGTTGCAGCTGAGGCGGTGGGTGGCCCCCCTGCTTTCTTCTGCACAGGCCACCCACCGGCAGAAGTCAGCAACTGCAGCGCGTGTCGACGAGCACTTGGCTCGATGAGCTTCCTGCAGCACAGCTGCTGGGGGCTTTCATGCAGCTGCTGCGCAGCAGACATCAGCCAAGGCGCAGGGCCAGGCTGGCTTCCGAACCAAGACTGTCAACATGGGGAAGGAGTTCACATTTGTGAAAGGTTTTCCGGGCCAGAACTATCCTCGCAGGATCCCTTGTCACGGATGAGAGCAGGCGCCTCACCCAACGCGAATCACCATCGAGCTGCAGGCGACCTGACCCAGCTGCTGGACCCGGGCATGCGGCTGAGCTTCGGGGTGGAGCTGGACGACGGCGGGTCTGCGGCCAAGCGGGCCGCCGCCAACATGCGCAGCACGCTAGTGCGCGCTTCTGGGCGCTTCCACTCGAAGCTCGAATGACTTCGCATGCGATCTTGTGCGCCGCTCGGAGATGCCAATGCGAGGTTGTGAGCAGCTTCTGGACTGAAGGCGCTGGCGCATGCAAAGTTGTTGTAACCACCTGCCGGTACTGCAGCAGGGCGCACGCACAGCCCAGGGCGCCTTGCACTCCCTTGGATGCTTCCTTGTTCCAAGGCAGTACACTGCGCTTTGAACATGGGTGTACATCCCATATGAAAAGCTCACCTTCCCTACTCTGTGGTGAGCAGGAGGCGGTTCGGGCGCGGCGGCAAGCCGCCGGCGCCACGGCCACCATGGGCTTCTCTGGCAGCTTCTCCGTGGGCATCAGCCTCAACGACAAGCTTTCTGCGTCGCAGTACTCGCTCGGTGAGGGGTTCGAGCAGTTGAGAGGCCTCTCGGGTGCTGTCGGCACCACTCGTACTCGCTGGTTGTTTCAGGGTTGGAAGGGGTCAGGTGCTGCGCCTGCGATTCTATACAGCGCAGCGGTTGGGCTGCTGGTTGCCTCCACAAACGCAACCAGACCTGCTGCTGTTTGGAGTGCTGCCAAGGCTTGTCCCCCTTTGCAATAAATGCAGTATTTGTTAACCCCGGTGGCCCTTTGAACACTGTTTGAAGCGTAAGGCTGCTGGATGTGCAGGCGCATCGCTGGGGGAGGAGTCCCTGGGCATGGAGCCGGGCGGCGGCCCTGTAGCGGGCGGCTACCAGACCACCCTGGAGCTGGCGGGCGCGGCGGAGTCGCAGCCGGTGCAGGTGTTGTTGCTTGACCCACCGCACATCATTGAGAGGCTGCATGCAGACTGCAGTCGCACATGTTGCGCATGAGCTGCAGTTGGCCTGGCTGGTCGTATGTTTGTGGCAGACTTGTGGCAGACTTGTGTCGGGCTATTAGTGGGTGCAGTAGACTAGAGAATTGTAGTCTCAACTTGCTCCTCTCGTAGGGGATCTCCATTCTAGTTTTTCTCGTAGATCAGCAGGAGTTCCTTAGGAGAGGAGCAGCTCGAGATTCAAGTTTTCATCCCGCTGCACGAACTGAAAACAGGTGGAGGCGCCGGCAGGTGCTGCTGACGACACATTCTGCTCACAAGGGACGATGGACTGGACCGGCGCAACGAAAGCGAACGGAGTGCAATGAAGTGTCTCCTACCCTTCCAGGACGAGCTGGATGAAGTCGAGGCGCCGGTGGGCGCTGCTGACGACGCACTGTTGACAGAGGATGACGCGCTGGACCGGCACCCGGCGCTGCTGCCGGCGGTGCAACTCGTGGAGCGGGCCGCCGCACTGTGGGAGGCCGCCGGCGGCCGCGCCCCAGGCAAGTCATGCAGTGATATGGTATAATTTGAGCACTGCCTCTGAAGTCAGGTGCAGCTGCAGACTGCTGGCGGTGCAGCTGCAGAAGCGGGCGCCGTGGGAGGCTGGCTGCAGGCGGCCGCGACCAGGGCAAGAGACAGAGAACCTTGGAGTTCTGGGTGATGCCTTGACAGCTCGAGCATCGATAGCAATCAAAACAGTTAGACGGGGCAGATGCATGGCATCGACCGTTGCGTGACTGGTGGCTGCGATGCCACGCAGGTGGCAGCATGCCGGAGTGGCTGACGGTCATCCATGCGGCGCTCGCCACCTCGGCTACGCCCCACGCATCGCGCCTGTTCCTGGTGAAGGTGTGGCCTCCTCACCTCCAGGGTTCACCGTCGAGGGCAATGGCAAAATCGGGCACAACAACTGGAACTTGTTTCGGTCGGGAGCAAGTTGGCGCCCACCGTGAAGACTGCACGCTGCGCAGCATCTTGCGGGCCGCTCGCCCCTGTGTCTTGCATAGCTGGCCGCAGCTAAACCGATGCGACACCGCCGGCGAAACGTTCAAAGGCCCTGGGATACGATGCACTATGCGGCAGCCCTAGACCCTTCTCAAGATTAAGACACTAAAATTTTACTGTGCAGGTCGTCCTGCATGTGGACCAGCGGCATGTGGCGCGCGTCAGAGCGGAGGCCGCCAGCACCGCAGAGGCTGGAAGCCCCGTCGACGAAAAGGCAAACAGAGCGATTGACTTGTGCATGGCAATTTGCATGCTGCTGCTGCAGCGAGGGATCATCAAAGCCTATGTCCATCTGGCTTGCACCCCAGGACTGCATTCTAACAAGCATATTTGGTGATGTAGGTTTTGTCGCCCGTCTCTTTTACTTCGGCGGCAAGTTCTTCGGGCACACTCGCATTCAATAACTCCAATAATTAAACTTGCTGGTGCAGGACCTGCCGCCGTCCGTCTTTGGG
Source organism: Deuterostichococcus epilithicus (assembly GCA_033439295.1). Taxonomy (NCBI): domain Eukaryota; kingdom Viridiplantae; phylum Chlorophyta; class Trebouxiophyceae; order Prasiolales; family Stichococcaceae; genus Deuterostichococcus; species Deuterostichococcus epilithicus. Next base: position 866,875 of record JAVTLE010000017.1, read on the forward strand.
CGCTTTGGCAGCAAGTTCTTCGGCCCGCTCATTGATGCCATCATCGGAGGCAGCACCGACCCGGCAAAGGACGGGGTGCGCTTTTTCAACTCGAATCTTCCTGCAACCTATGTAGGTACTGCACTTTGCCGAAAAGTACCTGGGCCAGCCCAGCGGGGCAGACGCGTCCATGGACATCTGCTGGCACTGGTGCTGCAGCGGCGCCCCTGCCAGCCCTGTGCAGGGAAGAGTGACTCGGCTGGAACGTCTGCGAAGCACAACCCCTCTGCTCGAGTTGGGAACTGCAGACCCTCGTTTCCATGACCAAGCAGTCAAGACATTGATGCATCAACCTATTAATCAACTAGGCAGCAGATGTGTTAGCCATATGTGGTGGACGCCCTCTGTGCCGCTGTTGGCTGACGGGACGCAATGTGTTCCCTGTGCTCGGCTCCAGGACTCCCAACTTTGACTTTATCAATGTTGAATGCAGATGCACTATGTTCTGGTGGACGCCATCTGCGCGGCTGCCGGCTGGCGCGACGCCGTGTTCCCGGTGCTCAGCTCCAAGACACCGGACAAGCGGCTGCCTCCGGAGCTTGATGCACCCGCCAGTCTGCTGCTGGAGTACATCGTGAGAGCCTTGCCATCATTGAGTGCTGCCTGAAGCTTGTCAATTGCTGCATGAGGGAGGCTGGAGCCAGACAGGGCTATTACGCTGCGGGAAATGGCTGCAGTACTCGGCACGGCCCGGTGTATGCTCACGCCTTCGATGCTGTGTCTCCTGGTACAAAGATTCCGCTGGATTCGTAGTTTTTGGTGCCGCCAATGCTGTCTTTGCACAAGCTTGGTGATGGGAAGTTGCTGTCGGGTCCTGCATGCAGCCACTCACCAGCTGCCCATGCCTGCTCACGCATCTGCAGCCTTGAAAAGACCACACATGGAACTTTCAATACCGAATCCACCTGCAAACATTGGCAACAACAATTGGACAGCTGTCTTGGTCGTGTCGCAGGCCAAGGCGGCCTACTCTTCCTCCAGCAGCGTCGTCAACAACACCTTCACCATCGTCAAGCTGCTGCTGCAGCAGTGGCGCTACGCGGTGCCGCTGCCGGCAGACGCGCTGCTCACCCACCTGCAGGTGAGCTGGCTGTCTGCCCCTTGCCGCTCTGTGAAAGCCGGGGAATGGCAAGGTAGGGAAGATGAGCGTGCGAGCTCTGCTGAGCGCTGGAAAGCTCTGAAAGGGCAGCGCATTTGGCCTTACCCATTGTCGGCAAGCTTTGACACACCTGAACTCGATGCAAGGCACGGTCTGCAAATCCGTGCAGTGCTGCAGTCGTATGAACAGTGACAAATTCTGGTGCAGGCGCCCTTTGTGCTGCCCGGCGAGCAGGACCGAAAGGCGGTGATGAAGCAGCGCGCCGCGGCGCGCAATCAGCGCCTGGTCGGTCTGAAGCTGCTGACGGCGGGTGAATATCCAACGAAACAGCCCCCATCTCTCTCCAATATGCATGCCTCGGTGATGCGGCATGTGCCGCGCAATCAGCGCCTGATTTGCCTGAAGCTGCTGACGGCGGGTGGATGCGAGGTCCCGCACCTTCACTGCGTGTGTCTGAGTACGCTTGCCGCCAACAGCATTGCTGATGGCACACAGCAGTGTGGCAGGAGGCATGGCAGCAGTAGCGCGCTCTATCAATGCTCAGAGCTCATGCTGGATGTCATGGCATGGCTGCAGGCGTGCGGTACGGTCAGGCGCCGGCGCTGCTCACCGCGCCGGAGGGCAACGCCCTGTTGGCCGCGGTCGTCTCCAGCCTGCAGTTCAGGGGGGGCCACCGGCTGGCCGCGGGCGCTGGAGAGTGCCTCGGCTACCTGCTGGAGTCCCTCAGCCGCCTGGCAAAGGCGCCGCCGCCAGGTACATGATTTAATAGCAGTACATATGTAATCAGTCTTGAGATGATGTCACACAATGGCGACCGGCGAGTGCCTCGAGGGCTACCTGCTGGAGTCCCTCAGCCGCCCGGCCGCCAGGTAGTTTAACAATGGCACCACATACAATCCAAATATTGGTTTTGACATGGTGTGAAACAATGGCGACGGGCGCCGGTGAGTGCCTCGATGGCTACCTGCTTGGAGTTGCTGAGCCGCCTGGCAAAGGCGCCGGCGCCAGTTGATTTGATGAGGGCTGACACCACAAGGACACTTGCTCTGACCAGCATTACGAAGGGTTGGCAGCTGGCAGAGTCCCAAGAATGCCTCGGCTGCTTGCTGATGGCGCTCGGCCGTGGGGCACAGCCGCTAGCACCGGGTGAACCGGGTGAGGGCGCCTTGTGTGTGAGGGTTCATAAAGGGTTTGATGGACACGCACTGCCGTACTTTTGCAGTAGGCAGCGTGTGGCTGCGTGGGGTGCCTGTGACCGGGCCTGTCGCTGTTGTCGCACGCAGCGCACTTCTCGTGTATCAACTCTCCGGGATCAGTCTTGCTCCTGTGCATAAACGGGGTGCGTTCTTGTGTGCAGGGCCGGTGCCGGACGCGTCAGAACTGCTGCAAAAGCTGTTGGACGCAGCGCGGCGGAGCCTTACCGACGCCGTGCTGGTGCAGAATGACGCCAGCAGGTGACGCGTGTACCTTCAGTCTGGTTGTGACTCCCCAATCTCATAAACAGAGTCTTGCAGCATCTCCGAACTGCAATCGTCGATCATGCATCCGCAGCTTGCCCCTGTTCTGGCAATCTGAATTCGGCAAGGGTACATCTCACAGTGGATGCCTGTTGCTGCAGAGCGGGTGTCTACAACGTGTGAGTGTGTCGTTGCTCAGATTTTGCATTCAACAAAATTCAATAGAGATGAAGCCGGCCCTTGGCGGCAGGTTCCTGCACGCTCTGGAGCGTATCTCGGCGACGTATGCGCCAGTCGTGGACGCCGTCAGCGCTCCGCTGCTCAACATCCTGCCGCGCGTGCCGGGGCAGCTCGCCAGCATGGCGCTCCAGGTGAGAGGCTGCACCAAGTTCTTGGGGGTATGCCTGCACGCCTGTGAAGAGTGCTGTCGAATGCAGCGGCAGCAGCACATGCTGGGTCCTGGCCTCCTGCGCTCTGACAAGCGTGCCCCTCCGGCTGTGTCACGAGCGCTGACTGCTGTTTGACGTCGTGCCCTGCTCTTTGCATGGCACAACGCTTGAAAACCCAGCATTACAGCACGTAGCTCGAAGGCGCGAGGGTTGATCGGCGTCCACTTAAGGCCGCGCCGCACTCTCAAGCCGCTTCAGATTCTGCTTTGGGCGCCAGCAGGTCTCCATCGATCTGGAGGAGGCATGCATGTATGCCGCAAGCGTGGCTTCTCACCCTGTGGCTTCAGTGCCCCTGCAGACAGCGGCGCGGCGGGCACATGATAGCCTGGCTTCGAAGAGCAACACGTGTTCGTGTTGCACGCACTCCTTGCGACCCGACTGCTTCTGCTATTCCTGCAGACGCTGACGTTGCAGGGGAGGGATGTCCCAGATCCGCCGCTGGCGCTGCGCAGCGCGCTGCAGTGCCAGCCCCACCGAAGTTCTGTGCACATGCAGACACAGGAGCGGCGGGCACATGACGTCCCAGAGCTGCTGCCGGCACATGTCTGCGTTGAGAACCAATGTTGCTGACACCGCCGTCAGCGCTGCCCTGCAGACGCTGGCGCGGCGTGGCCGGGCCGTGCCGGAGCTGCTGCCGGCGCTGCGCGGCGCTCTGCCGACGCTGCTGGCGCAGCCCAATGCGGCGGTGCACGCTGGGCTGCTGCACCTGCTGCTTGCGGTGCTGTTGCCAGAGCCGGATGAAGTCGCTGGTGCGTGAGATCCTGTTCCGTGAGCTTCCGCAAGCATTGCGGGACTGCAGCAGCTGCTGTTTGCGGTGGCGCCATCAGAGCCCGACGATGTCTTCAGCGCACGATGCGCCAGTGCGTCTACCGACACGGATTCGACATGCATGTGCTTGCAGCACTATTACAGCATCATTATACTGGATCTGGCGTTGCGTGACAGTGCTGCGGTGAGGACCGGCACCCCTTTATGCCGCTGAACGACCAGCTCATATAACAGCATCACGAGGGTGAAGGTGTCTCACTGCACTGCTGCTGCCAGGTGCTCCAAAGCCGAGTATAGAGTCGACTCAATGGCCCAGCAGACCACCACAATCAGCCTGAAATGAGAGCACATCTGTGGCGTCAGCCAAGCATATCAATGTTTTGAGGCAGGGCCAATAATGCCCCCGCCACACATCTGGCGCCGCATTGACGCCGTACATCAGAAACATCAGGGCCCATCTTCAAGCGCATGGCATCTGACACTGCATCTTCTCATCGCAGGACCCCTGCTGCAGCAAGTCCTTGACGCGGGCCTCGCTGACAGCGGCTCGACGGCGGTCCGACGTGCCCTGGCGGAGCTGCTGCGCGAGGCGTGGGGCGGTCGCGAGGGCCTGCGGGACTCCTCGCTCCGGGCGCCGCTGCTGGCGCTGCTCGGCGACCCGGACGGCAAGTCCCGCCAAGCTATGACTGAGTGCTGCTTCGCAATGCAAGCTGCTTGACGCAACCAGATGTGTCAGCTGCAAGGGTTCTGCGAAGGACTGGGTGCTGGAGCTGTCTGCGGCAACGGCAGCCCTGCCGGGCAAGTTCAGCAATGCTGCCCAGCAACCGATTCTGGCCGAGCTTCAGGTCGTGCAAGCTTTCAATGTGGTGCTGGATCCAGAGTTTCACCATTGGCTGCCAAAAAGAAGTACAAGGCGTCAAATACACATCACAGGGACCGTCTGGGGAGAGGATTTAGGGTTTAGGGGTTTAGGGCACAGCACCGAGCCGCTCGCCGTGCTTCATCTCTTCACAACTGCAATGATCTTGAGGCGATGGCCTCGTATCGCAGGAACCATCCGAGCGGAGGCGCAGCGCTGGTGGCACGCTGAGCTGCCGTCAGAGCTGCCGGCGCGGCTGCAGGCATTGCTGACGCATGCGGCGCCTGGCAGCGCGGCCCTGGTGAGGCAGCTCGATGTTTCTCAAAAGGCGTTTGCAGAGCCTCCCCTGTTGACAGAAACGCCTACGTTTCTAAGGACGTGACCTAAGGCGGTACGGCACCACTCGTCTGGCTGGCGGTGGTGCTGCATCGTCTGAGGTCGGCAGCATCAAGGCGTCTGCCCCAACACCTTTGCTCGTTGCCCAAGACTGCTAGCAAGACCTCGGCTTCGTACTGCAGCGCGTGTCCTGGTATTCGAAGAATATGTGCTGACATTTGTCACATGCGGACAGCACAGCGGAAGCTGCAGGAGGGGCAGTGCCCGCGGCGGCGGCGGCGGCACTGCTGCGGCGCCACGGGGTGACTGCGAGATTTCGCATTTACTGCTGCTTGAAACTCGCATCCATACCTGAACTGCTGCAGCGTAAGCGGCTGGAGGGGCAGTGGCCCAGCGCGGCTGCGGCGCTGCTGCTGCGGCTGCCGCGGGGCGACCGTGACGCGGAAGTACCCGTCTTCAGCGCCGGCCTCGCGGATTGCACTTTCCAGGAGTATCCCATCGACACCTGGCAGCAGGTAGGGAAGGATGGTCGCCTTCGAAACTGTAGCACTTAGGGAATCGCACTCAGGGAATCGCTGCCGTGAGCTGACCTGGGCAATATATATATATATAATCACTGCCAAGGCATCTCACAATGAGTACCCCATCGACACCTGGGTTCAGGTAAAAGCCTACATCTAACTGCTTCAAAGGTGATGCATGGACCTACTGGGGGTCGACTGCCCCAAATTATTGGCCACAAGCTGATCAAATGCACAGTCGAAGAGTCCAAGGCGCGCTCAAAGCATCCGCGATGTCTTCGAATCAGATCGAAAAAATCACAACTCCTTGACCGGACATGCAGAGTTGACGAGAGATGTGACGAGCTTATGTTGCCATTGTCCCTGGATCGTCCCTGGCGTCCCATTGTTATACTCCCTGCTCATACACCCTCTTGACACCTTTTTGACATTGTGCTTGCGTGGGTTCAACTGCAGATTTCAGCGCCGATGTTCCCCGCATCCTGGGCGGCAGAGCAGAAGAAGAGAAGAGGAAGAATGCATTCTGGTACATCTGAAATTTCTCGCTCTGAATCGGTTCAGACACCTAGGTGTGTTCTGTTCGCATTGCAGAGTACGCTGCAGATGGCGCCAATGTTTTCGGCCTCCTGGGCCGCGTCGCAGAGCGCATCACAGGACGCCTCGCAGTCGCAGTTTGTCGCGGGCGCTGGCGGCACCGCCGTTGGTAGGTCGCAGGTGCGACCCCGCAGCGTGCAGCGGCACCACATACGCCTGTGCATAAGGCGCTTTTGATATGTGGTTGAGAGGCTGCGTTCGCCCTGCACTCGTTGCAGTGCACATCAGATGCTATGGGCCCGTGCACAGGGAGGATTCGAGAGCTCAGCCCGACAACTTGCTGCTCTCGAAAGACCCCGCTGGCGTGCCCATCATCAGACACAAAAACCCTGTCATCTTCACTTCTGGGTGACGCTTTTATCGCAGGTGGCGCGCGGCATGATTCGGGCTACCCAGGCCGCCACCATGTCACAGGTCGGGCGTCCTACTTTCCATCTTGCGGACAGCTGGTCCAAACTGTCTGCAGGCACCTGTCGTCTTGCCAGACGCCCTGCTGAATGCCCTGCCAGGGTTGGTTGTATGCCCCATGCATGCGACAACGCCAGGAGTGCGACAGCAGGCTGGAGAACATTCCAACAACGACAAGGTATACACGGAGCCTCCTGTGCGTGGCGCAGACCTACACCTTCAGCCTGGCGCCGCCGATGGACAGCCAGTATGCGCCAGGCGGCACACAGGTGCAACTCGCACTCGCATCGCCACCCCACGCCGTCTGACATGCTTCTCACATCATAGCAGCATATCATGTCAATCACTTCCATTTTCAAGCAAGCCCAGCGCCACTACGAGTGCTGCCAGAGCTCGGCCAAATAAACCGATTCGGTGGGTAGTCACAGCCTGCGCTTGCGCCCAGGGATCGCGTCGCAGCAGCCTGGACGGCTTCCGGCCTGCGGGCGCCACACAGTCCGGCAGCCAGGCGGGCAGCCAGGGGGGCAGCGTCCTGCAAGTGCGGCGGCGCCTGAGCAAGTGAGTCCGTGTGCAGGCAGTATGGCACGGCAAATGACAGATCGCCAGGGGGCACTGCTGCGGGATGTGGCACCTTGGTGCTGTGATATATGATTTGAGCAGGGCAAGACATTGGTTGCTACAGCACCAACAGCCTGATAGTGATCCAGTCAAGACTCGAGCGCTCTGAACGTGCCAATGACGTGTCGTCTCTTTGCTGCAGGGCTGACTCGCAGCGTGTGGGCATCCTGGCGAACCTGAGGCGCCGGCAGGCCGCGGACGGCGCCAGCACCGCCGCCCGCCACCGCAAGGTGCTGTCAGGCTCCATCCAGGCCCACCGATCCCTCATTGCGCACTCGCACTGGGACAATGGATGCTCGCAAAGGAAATTGATATCACAAGCCTACGTATACTCAGGAGGGACTACGCCGGTCATGTCTGTCGGAGCCTGGAAAGAATGTGTGGCTCCCCTGGTGTCGGACTGCGAACGTGCAACATGTGACGCCGCGTCGCACATGCCATGTGGGCGCGATGTAGCTTCCCGAAATTGCGCCTCATGCATGTAGGTGACGCTGCTGCGGAGCTACCGCACGGGCGAGCTGCCAGATATCGAGAAGCTCAGCCTCGCTTCCTTCCTCGACCCACTCAGTGCGCCGCTGCCTCCCGAACTTGCCTGGCTGTTGTTCCTGGCACGTGGGTTGCTTTTTCTTTGCCATGGACCGGGCTCCCAGTCGAGATAAGCAGCGTGGTTTACCTGCTACTCTCGATGCGGAGTTCCTGGTCCATTGCGGAGGATGTGCGGTCAGCTGCTTGAGCCAGCTGGCAGTCAGCCTCCGAGTTCGGTCAGGCTGAGGCATGCGCTTCTGGTTGCGAGTGCCAGCTGCGATAGACGGCAATGGCGCCTGGCATGGTCAGGCAATGCTGGAGAGCATCCCACTTGACTTAAACCTGCACAGCAGCCTGCCGCATGGGCGATGCGGCGGATGCAATGTGCATCCCGTTGAGCAAGTTCCTCCGAGCGAAGCTGTCACATCACGCCTCATGCATTCGCAACAGACCAGAGAAGCTGCTGACCGCATGCATTTTACGATGTGCGCTTTAGCCGTCTATGCGCCCGCCAGGCAGCTGCCGCCTCCTCCTGAATGTGCGAGTACAGCCACTGATGCGCGCCGCAGGCGCGATGGCTGGGCGGGACAGCAGCGTCGCGCGCCTGGCGCTGCAGGGCCTCTGGTCGGCCGCCGTCGAGGAGCTGGCGGCGCAGGCGGGCGGCGGCAAGCGCGGCGCCAGGGACGCGGCGGCGGACCTGGCGGCGCTGCGTTCGGCGCTGGCGGGGCGCTTTGCGGCTTCGCCGAAGGAACCGCTGTTCGTGCAGACGCTGCAGGTGGGGTGCCTTTCATGCACACGAATTCAAACTTCAGTTTCACGCAGTCGCGCGGACTTGGCAAGGCTGGATGAATGGCAGAGCAGACGGGGTGGGGCCTCAGGTAAAATTGCTGATGCGGGCAGGGTGCCCGCAGGCCCAAATGCCAACGATTCAAACACGGGCGTCGGCTCCGCTGATCTGCAGGGCTTTGCGCTGGCGGATCCGAAGACGCGTGTGTCGCCCCGGCTCGCGGCGGTCGCGGCGCAGGCGGCCGGGAGCCTGCAGGCGGGCGCCCTGCAGGTAAGCTTGCACACTTCAGCACTGGCTCCATGTGGGCATGTTGTGCAGCTGCGCCTGTGGACCGCACCATTGTGCTGCGCTTCCTCTTCTTTATACAAGGTATGCTTTCCCCTTGCCTCATGCCTCAACCGATCATCGGCCTGGTTCTATCTCGACTCGTATGGCCGCTTCTGCCCTGCTGGGTTACGACGCTGGCATTTGCATCTACTGACTGATGGCAGACGCTCATCTGGATTTTCAGCATTGCCCTGTGCAGATCGAGCAGCAGATCATCTCGAGCGCAGATGGCGACGATGAGGCGCCGCCCGCCAAGTCCCGCAGGTGTGCCGGCATGCATCGGTGGTCTGTTCGGCTGGCTTCCTCTCAACGACACCGGGCACGCACGTTTCTGTGTATTTGCAACACATCACATCCAGCGTGCGGTTGCCTGGATCGACAGATGCAGATCCCGTTGCATTTTGGTCCGTGCATCCATTGCAGTCACCCTTCTCAATCTGCACCACCTTGCGCTACAGGACGTCTGCCGCCGGTGGAGCGAATCCGAAGCTTCGCGGCACGCCCGCGGCGTGGGCGGCAGCCGCTGATCTGTACAGCGAACTCGGCGAGGACAACCTCATGCAGGTCGCCTTCGCCTTGCACGTCGCCAGGTCCCCCCCCCCCCCACACACACACACACACCCTTCCCGCGGGAGATTTCCCCCGAGTGGCCCCCGGCGCTCCTTAGGTTCTCCCCGAGTCCGCACCTGTCCTGAACTGGTTTAGCTTCCAGCCTCAGAGTAGTACCAGAGACTGCGGGGGCACTGTTGCCGCATTCGGGCAGCGGTGGGGGCCACTCGCCAGCAGCCAGCAAACCAATGCCACAATTTGTTGACGTGGGTTCTTCACGTGAATGGCGACCGCTTTGTGATCAGGGAGACACTCATTCCCGTGAGCTGCAGATGCCCTGGGACTCCCATTGCATTGCGGCTGCTGCGTGGCGGCCACCCCAATGCGGCCTTCACGACATACGAGCGGCTGCTGCGCGCGGCCGGCGTCCTGGAGACCGAGGAAGAAGACGACATGGTGCGGCGCCAGCCAGGCTGTGGCTGTGTGGGTATGGGTTTCTCTGGGTTGGCGTGGCGAGAAGCGTTATACTCAGCCGGCTGGCACGAAACACATACAATCATCGAATATGCCCCTGTCCTTGTATCGGAGACCGCGTGCGCCACCATGAGCACAGCTATCGCCTCCTAGGAGACCATCGCACAGGAACTTGCCATGAGCGAGCTTCGCCATCGGTGGACCCTGCCTTCTCAAGGACTGTCGCTCTGAGACTTCCGAAACATCTCCCTGACTGCCAGGACGAGGGTGGCGGCGCGCCCACGGACCCTGCAGCGCTGCTTGGCGGCGCTTCGCCTTCGGCAGAGGAGCAGCAGCTGTGGCAGGCCGAGCGCCTCAGGTTTGGCTGCCGCTGCGCATCCTTGCCACGTCCAACGTCCGTTTGTACGGCACAGATCTGGTGTCTGACACCCCCGCTCTGAGCAGCTGCACGTGTGCCGGCGCTGCGGCAGAAGGCGGTTGCTGGGCTTTGAGACGTTCAGCGACAAAGGAACCGCCTTGCTGGGTCCTGATGACAAATTTTCGGGAGGCCCGCGGCGTCTGAACATGCTTGCATCCCGCACCCACTGATAGCAACCGAAAAGTCTCAAGCGCTGTCCAGCAATGAATGTCCTCCCCGACTTGAAGAGCCTCGAGTCGCTTGCGGGCCGGCGGGTTGTCGCGGCCTGCCGACAAGGGTTCAGCAGACCAGCAGCGCCCGAGCACGCTGACTGATGCCCCGCCCCTCTCAGCTAGCGAAACCAATCCGTGTATACTTGCAGGAGCCTGGAGTCGCTGGGCGACTGGCAGTTGGTCGTGTCCGCCATCGACGACGAGCTGCTTCCCGCCGCCGAGGACGCCGAGACGGAGGCCGATCTGGAACCGCAGGACGGCCGCCTGTTCACCGACCTCAGACCGATGCTGCGGTGAGTCATCCAGTAGCTGCCAGGCACGACTTGACAGCACTGGGCTGTCCATGACGCCGCTGTCGAGGCGTGCCCTTGACGCGCGGTCGCCCGCCGCTGAGGCAGAGCAGCCAATGTGGAGAGGATGTGAGGGTGGAGTGGATCATCAGCCAATGTGCAGCAGCGCAAACGCAGCCTACCCTGCACCACATGTGAGGTGGCTTGACCCGCATCTGCTGGCACGCATGCCACGCAGGCCATTCGTGCGTGCGTGCCTGTTCGCCGGGCCAGGCGACAATCAGGCGGATACACGGCGGCGGCTCGCGACTCTGCTGGGCTCGGCAGAGAAAGACGCAGCGCGGCGCGATGTGCTGCAGGCGGCGGTGCCGGTGGAGGCCGCTGCACAGCGAGCCCTGCTGCAAGACTGGGTCGGGTGGGTGCCTTCGTCTCCAAGCTGTACTGCAACAGGAGATTTGGACCAGATGTCCACCAAGCTGAGTGTGTGCGGCCGCAGCGCTGCTGCGGATTGGTCCGGTTGCGCGGCGCGGCGTCTCTCGTGCAGCCTTCATGCCCTGCCATCACGGTGTCCTTTCGTGATGCCCGCTGGAGACCTCAGTGCAGGTCAAGGGCGAATGTAAGAGGGAAGTCTTCCAACACGTCCGCAGAGTGTGCGCTTTGACATTGGTCATGCCTCATTGTCCAGCAGCAACGGTGTATCAATTCGCCACCGGAAGTCAGCGTCCCACAGCTGCCGTCACGCAACAACGCCATGCTCAGGATAGACTGAATGCTGCTGCAGGGCGGCTGCCGGCGCGAGCGCGGGGTGGGGCGTCTTCCAGGAGCGCTGGGCGGCGCTCCACCCGCTGTCGCAGGCGCGACGTCGCGATGCGCTGTCTCTGCTGCAGCCGCTGGCCGAAATTCAGGTGAGGCATGGATCAGTGTGCGGCGTGGCTTTGGGCCGCGGCTGCAATGGGTTTTGGGTGTGCCTCAAGGCAGACTGCTCCCATGCACTGCAACCCTCGGATCCATCTCCGTCAATGACTGGCGCGAGCGCAGACTTGCAAGGCGAAGTTCGCATTTTGCCATCATGCTGCATGACTGTGATGTGCTTGCTGCGCTCGATCTGTCGTCAAGGCAATGACATTGCCGCAGCAAAGCCTGCCAACATCCTTCACTCACGTCAACCCATGCTCGAGCTCAGTTACAGGGATCAACAGGAGATCCGGCTGCAGGAGAGAACCTTCTGCACCACGGGGTCTTTGTCGATCTTTTGTGGGATAAAGCAGGGGGTGTTGCGCAATGAGGCGAATTTCCAGCTGTGCGTAACGCACGCTGCATATCACGAAGTAAATTCGTCTTCACGCTCGTTGCATGAGGCAACAGCGCTGCCTGCAAGCGCAGCAGGGCGCCCGGTCTCGTCACCACTTGGGCGCTGTGGCGACCTGTGAAGCTCGGCTCCACGCTCGCCGCAGGAGGTGGCGGCGCTGCTGCCGGCGGAGCAGGGCGCCCCGGTGCCGGAGCCCGCTCTCCGACAGCTGGCGGCGGTCTGGCGGCGACGGTGGCCGACAGCGGCGGCGGCATCGCCTGACGCCGCACTGACGGTGCATCACGTGCGAGGCCTGCTACTCGAGGTGCTGCGGCCGCGCCTTGGGCCTAAGGTACGCTCCAAGAGCAGCAACCTGCCGCATTACAGGGTAGTCGTTCAGTCACTACAGGCTCACAGGAGCAGCATCGTGAGCTTAGTGCCCAGCGGACATCATGCCAATGCGGCTTTCACTTTGTGAACCTCAACTTGAGAGGCGCCTCGCAAGAGATCACCCAGTCCACGCGGTTCGCTGGGGCATCAAAACCTGCCACCGGCGTCTCCCGCCGGTGTCAGACCTCACTTCGGTGACCTCCTGGACAGAGCACGTGTATGCACCACCCACCTCGAGGACCTCTGCAAGCCTGCCCGTGTGGAAGTCATTGTCTGACGCAACCTTGTGGACAAGACGCACATGTGCCCCAGCCCACCTCGACATGTCGTACCTTTTTCATTTAGCTTGAACTTCTTTTCGTTTTTTTCCTCATGCCAAGGAGGTCGATCCGAAGCTTCTCTGTTTCCTGGATCCATTTTGCAGGTGGTCAGGGAGCTGTACTCGGGCCTGGCGCTGGCGGCCACGGGCTGCAACATACGCTTCACATGCCTCCCTGTAACCTCCCTTCCTTGTGTCTTGAAGGTGGTCAGGGAGCTGTCCTCGGGCCTCGCACTGGCGGCGGCCGGCAACCTGCGCGTTGTTCGGCAGCTTGATACCAAAGCAAGCCTAAATGACTGTCAGATATGTTGCCCCTCACTCTTGCTGCAGGTGGCGAAAGCGCTGTGCCCGGGGCTGACGCTTGGTGCGGGGCTACGAAGTGAGGTTGATCTTTTTGTCGCTACCTAAGCTGGTGAAAGCGCTGTTCTCGGGCCTGGCACTGGTAGCCGCTGGCTACCTGCGATGTGCGGGGGGAATTGACGCTGTATAGAAAAGCCTCATTGTCTCATCTGCCGTCCCTTGCCCCTGCTGCAGGTGGCTCACGAGATTTCATCAAAAATGACGCTGGCGGCTGCGGGCCACCTGCGATCCTCCGGACATCTGGATCTGGCATCCGACCTGCTGACGCGGCATGCGGAGGCAGGCGGCGGCGCCGATGACGAGCTGCTGACGGCCCGTGCATCCCTGCGCATCGCCCAGGTGGCTCTGCAAATTCAATGGCCCTTGCTCTTGCTCTTGCATATCTCATGCTGCGCCCATCTTGCGGCACGCGGAGGCGGGTAGTGGCTCCGGCGACGAGCTGCTCGCGGCCCACGCCAGGCTGCAGGTGTTTATGGAAGAGGTTTTGCTTGGTTTGTGAAAGCTTTACTGCTGGCATGTGCGCCCTTGCATGTCCCTCGATGCTGGCATGTCCCTCCGTCCGACAAGGACCCAAGGACCCAGCTAGTGATGTGGCAAGCGAATTGTCACGGCTGCAAGTTTCCAACGACATGCGCCTTGCAGTCAACAGAGCATGGTTCCACATGGAGGTGCAGTGTGTGGGCAATCTTGTATGGTGCAGTGCTGACCTGCGGTGCCCCGCAGATGCATCGGCAAACTTCCTGATGCGCAGGTTGGCGCGGCGTGCAGCCCCAAGGAGGCGGACGCCGCGGCGTCGCGCCTGCGGGGGGAGGTGCGGCAGCTGGCAGCGATGGCAGGCSGMGSGCCAGACGCGGCCGCGGCGCGGTCCGCCCTGCTGTTGCAGGGGCAGGCTCACCTGCTGCTGAGCAGGTGCGTCAGCTGCTTTGCAAGTGCATGTGTGGAAACTCGGGGGAAATGAACCCTGAACCCACCCTCTCTCAGCAGTGCTTGCAGACAGGCAGCGCTGACAACCTCTCGGGTCGGCGCGCCCGCCGAGGCGCATCATTGCATGGTCGCACAGGCTGCAGATAACCTGTACCTGATGCCGCGCTGTTTGCTGGAGCGGCCACCGCCGCCGCTGACACTAGGCCATGTGACTGCGCAGGCGCAAGCACAGAGCCGCAGAGGCCGAGCACCTGCCCGCGGCACTGTGCTGCCTGCGAGAGGCCGCGGCGGCGACGGCGGGCGTCGCTGAGGCGGTGGCCGACGCGGGCCGCGCGCAGCTGGCGCTTGCGCGGCTGTGCGACGACATGCTGCAGGCACATAACTTGTATCGTGAACACACTCTGCATTGCTCTGCGTTGAGTCCGCAGCATGAGCAGGCAGCCAAGGCAGGCGCGGCTGTGCGATGACATGCTGCAGGCAGAACGTTCGATTACTCTGATGATTTTCTATTCTGTTGTGTTTGTTGTAAAGTCTTTTTGATGTCACACCTGGAGTTGCTGCGCCTGGCCGTGGCACAGTGCACAAGCCTGTCGGGCTCCCTTCTGCAGGTTGCAGCAGGTTGCTGGAGTGCCTCAGCAGAAACACTGAAGCTATAATCACGCAGTGCATGTGACCAGCTTGATGTTGTATCGTTGAGCCCTTTTCTCACATCGCCTGTGACTTGGCCTCAGGAAGCGGAGGTCGGAGACGCGGATACGGCACAAGCTGACGCCGCCGCCACGGCGCGGCTGGGGCTGTCAGGCGGCGACACCGCGGCGGCGCTGCTGGTGCAGCACTTGCTGCGCGCAATGCACGCTGGCAGCGAAGCAGGTAAGGCGACCTTTCGAGTGCTTTCGAACATCCTGCACATGACTCACTGAATAGCGCATTCATCAGCGACGTGTCAATGTGCCGCGAAGCAAGCAAGGCACCGACATGCCCAGCTGCGGCATTTATTGGACTGCAGATGGTATTTCAGCAGCATGTCCTGCGTATTCCAAGTAGTTGCACCTCACCAAGCTTGGCCGCTGCGTCTCTTGCTTGCACTAGTCGATGGATTGTACACATCATGCGGGAGACGCCTGGCTGATTGTGCCTGCTGAGTACCTAGTATCTGCCCTGCCTGCCGCAGGGCAGCAGGGGCAGCTTCACATGTAGTGGCTGCCGAAAGCAGCAGCAATTTTTCAGCTCCTATGTGTCAGCCTGACAGATGCCTGACAGAGTGCCATTCTCCACTATTGCTGCAGGCCAGCAGGCGCAGCTGTACGTGCCGCGCCTGCTGGACGCGCTCGCTGGCGGCCCCGCGGCGCAGGCTGCATTCCTGGCAGGCTGGGGCCAAGTGCCGCTGGCCGCCTTCCTGCCGTGGGCGCCCTCCATGCTGTCGCTGCTGGACGCGCCGCAGGGGGAAGCGCTGCTGCCGGCGCTGCAGGTGCGCACGTGTCCTTCGAGTTGTCGGTAAGAACCGCCCGTCTGTAGGTCTGTTGCATTCGGTGCAGGCTCTTGGGCAGGCCTGACGGCATATTTCAAGCGGTTTGCGCCGGCGCTGTCGAGTCGCCGTGCGGGTGCAGGGCAGCACGGGGTGGTGGTGGAAGAGGGTTGACCTGCTTCTCAGGGCATGTCCTCGCACCACAGCTTGCAAATCATCCCGGTGGACTCGGGGTCTGGGCATTTGTACTGATGTCCGCTGGTTCTCGCATGGACGGTCAAATCGCACAGCACCGAGCCGCGAGGAGCGGTCGCTGTGTGTTTTGCGTACATGTCAAGACTCAGCATTGTGCGATTCCAGGCTGCCGAGGCCATCATGGTATCTGGACCCTTCCCTGCACAGCCAGCCAGGACCACATGCTCGTGTGCACAAGCCGGGCGCCCCCGACAGGGACACAACGAATGGAACACATGTGGTGACCTCGTGCATGGTTTCGGAGCGCAGGCGCTCGCGGCGGCGCACCCGCAGCGGCTGTACTTCCCCTTCGGCCTGAGCCGCGGGCACTACGGGGTGGAGGGCCGGCGGCGCGCGGCGGCGCTGGCGCCGGGGCTGGCGAGCCCGCTGCTGGAGGCCTTTGCGTCGGCGCTCAACGACACCACCTTCCCGGCGCAGCGCTGGGACGGCTGGGTGGCGGCGATGCTGCGGCTGATGCAGAACGGCGACGGGGTGCGATTTTCTGGGTGCAGATAGAGGTAGCTAGCATCAACCAGCACTAGGCACCGGTATGGCCAACCAGGGCAGCAATGTGGACCAGCTGGGCCTGTTGCCGATCAACAGATGATGATGATGATGAGCTCAATTCCGCCGTCCAGTCCTCCATTCAGACAGCTGACGGCGAGACGTGCTGCCTCGTGGCAGCCTACATGCTGCGCCAGCGCCGTAACGACCGTCTGAGGACGGTCTGCTGGCTTCGTGCCCCGCAGGCAGGAGCGGCGAAGCTGTATGCGGAGGAGGCGTACCCCGATGTCATCGGCAACCACGAGCCGGACGCCAGAAGCCGCGGCGGCAGCACCCGGGCGCCGACGCTGAACGCCAGGATCGCGGCAAAGTGCGGCAAGGCGGTGCGGGAGGCCTTTGGCGCCGACGGCGCCAAGCTACTGCGCATCAGCACGCAGTGAGTCGCAACAGATCCGCTGGAGGACCCTTGCTGTGCCACATCTCGAGGTCGATCTGGCAGGCTGTCCCAAGCCTGCCACAGGCCCAAGCTACTGCGCTGCAGACGCAAGCACAGAGCCAGCTGTGGGGGCGGAGCAGCTCTGCTGCAGGCACACATTGAGCCGGCTCAGTGTATGCTGAAGCGCCGCAGCTTGGGCCTTTGGCGCCTCCATGCTCACGATACTGGTCCGGCTTGTTGTGGCATCGCCTTGAAATTTCAAGGGCGACCCTGTATATGTTTGTTCCGCTCCACAGGCAGCACGTAAGCACAAAGCCAGCTGTGGGGGCGAATCAGCTGTGCTCCGTCCCAGGACCCCCCGCATGCTGAGCGCACGCTGCATCATCGACTGTGCTGCTTTGGCACGCGGGGCACAAGGGCGTCAGACAGGCCATCGCAGGCATTGGTCTGGTGTTGTTCAAGGCGGAGGTGTACGTCTGTGGAGGGCGCTTCAACACCTCGAGATATCCTCTTGAGATGCCGGGAGCGACATGGGGACTCTTAGCAGATCAGCCGTGTGCCTGAGTGCCAGCGAACTCATCGTCTCGCTTTAGGTCTTGGTATCCCACTTCCCTCCTGGTGCTTGCCCATGCAGGGACTGCAGGCGGGCCGCCACTGACTTCGGCAAGGCGCCCAGGGCAGACCTGCATGGGAACGACGGGCGCCTTCACTATTTTCATGCTCTGACATTTCCTACGTTCCCACAGGGACTTCCGGCGGGCGGCCGCCAGCATCGGCGCGGCGCTCAAGACGGATGTGCACGGGTACAATGGCCGGCGCGACCTTGCGGAACTGTCGCCCTGGTTCGAGGCCTTCGCCAGCCCTGCAGGCAAGCCAGAACGCACCGATTAACAGCGCTGGAAGGGCTTTGCGGTCTGGATGCAGCTGCATCTAGCTACTGCACCTGAGCTCGTGTGTCTGGCGTCCGGTCTCGCATGAAATTCCGACAAACTACTGTTGACAGGCTCTGCCTCCTGACTCCCAGAGGAGAATGCTCGCTGCATGCAAACACGCTCAATGCAGCTGGTTGTATCTAGCCTGACCGTCTGCGCAGTCGCAATGCCGGGCGCGGAGCAGCTGCTCATGCCTGCGATGCCGGGCATCGGCGGCAGCGCCGATGGCGCTGTTACGGTCGTCGGCTTCGGCAAGGCTGTGCACGTGTTCTCATCCAAGCAGCAGCCCAAGAAGCTGACCATCTACGGCAGCGACTTCCGCAGCCACGACTGGTGCGGCATTTTGTGATCCTTCGCCCTTCAAGTGTGGCAACACTCGGTGGTCCTCGCACAGTTTGCAATGCCGGGCAGCCATGGGCAGTGCTGCGGTGGCGGCAGCACGCTCACTTTCTGGACCTTGCACAGCCCACAAAGCCCGGCATCGCAACCTGGAGGTGACTGACGCGGCGCTGGCCTAGCCCAGGTGCGAGGCGTTTGTGTTTCCGACCTCGAACTCCAGCTGACAGGAGCCTGCGACTTGCATTGAACCTGACCAATGTCGATTCGTCTGCAGGTAGGCGAAGCAGCGGGGAGCTGCGCACGGAAGGCCCCCGGCAGCCGGGGTTTGCAGGAAACTTGACCAGTGTCATCGTCCTGCAGGGTGCTGAAGGGCGGCGAGGAGGTGCGCACCGATCAGCGCGTGGAGCAGGTGTTCGATGTCATGAACGGCCTGCTGCGCCAGGCGCCCGCTGCCGCCGCCGCCCGTCTGCAGGTGCGCACATCGAGCCGTGGTCGAAGCAGCCAAGCCTAGAGATTGCATCGGGTACCTGTTGCTCAGACGCGATGTGCCGGCACTGTCTAGCTGGCGTAGAGCTCCTGCCCGTTTGCGCCGGGGGTGGGAGGTCCATGCCAGAGCAACATGGCTGGGGCCTGAAGTTTCAAGCCGAGCTACGGTGCAGTAGTCGACGGTCGGCTGACGGCGGGCGAAAGAAACGGTGGGAGTTCACCACCACCTGCCATGTGGTGCTGCTGACGCCAGCGCTGCCCTCAGATGCCGCTCCTGGCCCGCACTCGCAGGGAAGCTCCTCTGTATATCGTGAACGAGTGCGAAATCAAATTCTGCAGGTCACCACCTATGGCGTGGTGCCGCTGACGCCGGCGCTGGGCATGCTCGCCTTTGTCGGCGGCACCCAGCCGCTGCTGAGCGTCATCAGCCCGGGCCTGCTGGACGCCGATGGGCCCGCCAATGAGGCGTTCTGGACCAACATCCGGGTGAGATCGCGCAGGAATATCTGGCGGCTGCCTTCCATATGACACCCAGTGAGACCCTGACAAGGAGACCCGGCCTTGGGATCTTGGAGATGGACGGACACGCCAACGAGGGTCGACCAACATCCGTGTGTGTCAGTGGTGGGGAGCTTGTGAGTTGATCCAAATGAGTTTGTCATCCAGCCCAGGCCACGTCCCACAAAATTGTGTTGGCTCGAGTTCCTGACCAGCTTCGGCACGATCCTGACTCATTCCAAAATTTAGAGCCGCGCAACAGCGGTGAGTCGGGCCACATGCCCATGAATGGCTCCATGCAGGGCTTCTGCCTTGCAACATCAGGTCTGTCGTGACCGATTTTGTCCTGCGATTGTGTGCTGACTTCCTGCGGAGGCTCACCAGCAAAGCGCAGCCCCGACTTCGTGTGGTCGGGAGTGGCCAGCTCCTGCAAGCTGCGGGCCTGCAAACGACGCAATTCAGCCTTGATGTGCAATGTGTCCCCATGTGTTTGCACTGCAGAAGCTGGGTCGGGCGAAGGGTGACAGCGACTCCTGGGGCGCAGTCTACGAGCGGGCCTTTTCGGCAAAACGGGAGGATGCGATCCGCTGCCTTGAGGCTTCGCAGTCTCAAGTCCGTTGCGACGGCCTGCGGTGCGCAGCAGCAGCATCTGAATGAGCAATGAACCTGCATGTCAGTCCTGCGCCGCCGCCGCCGCAGCAGCAGCAGCAGCAGCAGCAGCAGCAATTCCTGTGTGTCTGTTCTGCCTTACAACTGAACCCACCTTTGACCTGTCAAACTATGCAGAACTTATGTGGCTGACCAGCGAGTGCAGTATGACTGGGTCCGATGGTGTGCTTGCCTGGTCGGTCGATTTGCCGCCTGCGGCAGGCAGGCGCTGCTGCTGTGCGCGGCGGTACCGGAGGCGTTGCCGTCATGCTCACACAGGTTTTGACCGCGGAAGTGGACTGATTCGGCTGACCACCCTGAGCGCCGCTGGAATCAGTGGCAGAATGCCAGACATGCTCCGTTTCAATTGCGGCAGGGAGGCGCTGGTGCGGCGCGCGGTGGGGCCGGAGGCCTTCCTGGCGATGCGCGCCAACTTCGCCGCCAGCCTAGCGGCGGTGTGCGCCACCGGCTATGTTGCCGGGGTCGGCGACCGCCACCTGCAGAACTTCCTGCTGCACGGCGCGACCGGCACGCTCGTGCCCATCGACTTCGGGTCCGTACTTTCTCCACCTGCCATGCGAATGCAGTTTTGGGTGCGGATCCCCGACGTGCTCGTCTGCGCCATGCATTGCATGCTGCTGTGGAGCAGGTCGTGTTTAGGCTCCGAGACTGACCTGCGGGTCTGAGCTTCGGGACGAGGCCCCGGTTGTACTGCACCGAATGTCCTTGGTAGCTGACGAGACAGCTGATATGCATATTGAGCGCCCGCACGGCTCTCTGCTTTCCGCTTACTGCCTGCTGTCCCCCTCACTGAATTCCCTATCACATCGGTGCTCGCAGCTATGCCTTTGGCACGGCGACGCAGGCGCTGCCTGTGCCGGAGCTGATCCCCTTCCGCCTGACGCGGCAGCTGACCGGCGCGCTGGCGCCTCACGACGCCAATGCGGTGCTTGCGGCGCCGATGGAAGCCGCCATGAGCGCCCTGCGCGACGGCCGCGCCATCATTCAGGTAAATCAATTATAGAAGTGTTCTGAAGCAGGAAGCTGTGTTGTGTGATCTGCACTACATGTAAGGACCAGGCATGCAGCCGCTGTCACAGTATCCAGGGCACGCATTGGGGTGGTGGGCTGTGGGCGGTGCTGCTCTCATGAGCTTGTGCGGCGGCGGTGACGGGCCAGCGCCAGTGTGGAAGGCTGCGCAGCGTTGAGCCCGGCGGAGGGCGGTGCCCGGGAAGGGGCGCAAGCACTCAGCCGGTGGTGCCCTAGTCTCCAGGCATGTCCCCTGACGAGACACTCCCCACTTTCTCGACCACCAACAAGGCAACAGAGTTCGCAGCTGTAGTAACATTCGACATTCCTAACCTGCTATGCCCCCTGCAGGGCGTACTGGGCGTGTTCCTGCGGGAGCCGCTGTCCGACTGGCAGCGCGAGGCGCGGCTGCTGCTGGGCGGCGATGCAGATGTGGAGGAGGAATACATCAGCCTGAAGGTGCGACACCTGGTCGTTATTGTCGTCACTTTGAAATGTCGTACTTATACTCTGCAATTTGCTGCTGCTAGGCGGCGACCCAGACATCGAGGAGCAGTACTGGGTCGCTGCCAAGGGCACAAAAAATCATAGAGTGCAGAGTAACATTGGACCTCGAGGTCAGCAAAACCCTGTTATGGGGATCTCGCATCGTGGCGCTTGTCATGACGTTGTCTCTGTACCGCTTTCAAGAGGCGCTCTGCATCTCCCCAGGTCCTGACTGGGAATATGAGCCAGGGGTGTGTGCGTCTGATATTCTGCCGTGGCTGAAGTCCGGCTGTGGTCTGTCAATCATCGTCCTCATGCCTCTCTGCTCCCCTCACCTGAACTGTGTGCGGCAGCAGCTGACGCCCCAAGCGAGGGTGGGGCGCAACAGGTCGTGTCAGTCGTTGTACAGTGCACTCCTGCTCTATCCTGCAGTTGCAGTTTGCGCGGCGGCAACAGATTGTGTCAGTCATTGAAATAGTGTACTTCTGCTCTACCCTACAGGTAGGATTCGCTCGGCGGCGGCTGGCCGGCGACCACCCGGCGGAGCTCATGGTTGCTGAGCTGGCGGCGCGCCACAGCCGCAAGCCGCACTGGGCCGCCCTGCAGGTGCGAGTCGGAGCGCCATTATGCGACATGCGAGCTTGACATCCGGTATTTAACATGCACGTATCGCATGTGGTGCGATTGGAGCGCTGGATGCTGCCGCATCGTGCTGTGATGCAAGTGGCGCGACTGCGGTGGCCGCAGCAGTCCAGGTGAGTTGATGAGTTCTGCTGCTGCTGCGGCCAGTGGAGGAGGAGGTAAAGGGAGCGGTGCTGAGCAGCAATATCGAGGCAGCGTCATAGTTCAAGTGTGCCCATGCTGAGCGTTGCTGCTGCCGTGCAAGCGACAGCGGGCTAATAATGCGCATGCTGCCAAAGGTATGCAACACATGCGGTCTTGCTGCATTTGCAGGCGGTGGTGCGGGGGCGACCGGGGCTTGAGACGCGTGCCGACCACCCCGCCGCTACGCCGCTGGACGTTGACGCACAGGTGACAGCACATCGGGCTCGCAGCAGGACTCCGCAGAACGCTACGCAGGATCCTTCATGCGCCAAAAGCCCATCGTTCGCCGAGAGTCTTTCATTGCGATTGACACATACTGCTTTCCCGAGCACGCTCTGGTCTGTGCCTGTGATAGCGTTGCGCTCGCAGCGAGCGCTGCCGCAGTCGGCAGCATTGTGGTGCTGGCTGCGCCTATGGGCCGTGCTTCTGCGGCGTCCAAGCGCTGTGCCCCAAGCGCTGTGCCCCACAAGAGTGCGCCAGGCCATCCACATGCTTGCGTGTATTCCCTGCAGGTTGCGTGCCTGTTGGACCAAGCCACCGATCCCAACATCCTGGTGCGTTCCATCGTGTCAATTATACTGTTCTCTGATATCTGCGCCCCACCAGCCATGCTTGCATGCTGACAGTTCACTCACGGGGCAGCAGGACGCGGGAGCGCGGTCACCGAGTGCTGCAAGCCTGCTCTGGTTTTGTGCGCCACTCGCGCACCACTGAAGTTATAACGACGCATTACTGTCTCTGCAAACCGCAGGGCCGCACCTGGTTCGGCTGGAAACCGTGGCTCTAGTCATCTCACATGCGCAAGAATCTGGCATGTACGTCTGCCTCACCGCCCGAGTCCGGATGGTGTTCACAATGACAGTTTCTGCCTGAACAGCTGAGCTGCGACTTGGATAGGATCTGGTAGGCTTTCAGTGCTGTTATCCGTTATCCGCAATAGCCACGTTTGCGTGCAGGATGCCGCTCAGAATTTCTCTCATGGGGCAATGCCGCACATTGCCACCAAATACGATTTGAAGCCTCCAGGTCCGGATTGCTCCAGGTCACACAGATTAGGTATGGCAATGCATGTAACGCGTCATTTCGGCATTTTGACATTGGTCAGCAGTGTTACAAACGGCACCTGTAACCCACTGAATTTATACACACGGCAGGTGCTGATGGTTACGCAATCTGTATAACTGATTACGGCATATGGCTGTCAAAGCGTCATCAATGTCATTCCAACCTGCAGTCGACAGAGCACTTGACATTGTGTGAAACACCAACATTCGACAGCAAGTCTCTCCCTCCACTGGGTTGCAGAAGCGGGACAGCGTGCCTTGCTTCAAATCTCAAGTGCATTCCGATCAAACCTGCCGCAACTGAATCTCGCGAGCCTGAACTGGTTGTTCAGCGCAGCAAGTAGTGTCCGAAATGGTTGTAAGCTCTTCCCACACCCTGCAGGGGACCTTGGAAAGAGTTCGAGCAATGCCGGGGCATTGCAAAACCATCCAGGGCTGAAACCCCGTTAGCAGAGGCAGGACGGCATGCAGCGCCACGAGGCAGGCAGAATTTTCTTGGAGCACATCATCCAAGACGACCCGTGCTTTGATCACACGGCATTGCGGGGTTTGAAGGATATCAGGACATCGCATGGCCGCCTCACTTGCACGCTGCCGGTCGACAAGCGCGTACAGAACAGGTTGGAACGCCTTGTGAGATGCCTTATTTGCATCATCATGCATAGGAGGTGATGGATTTTGCAAAGCTGCACATATGTACCTTCTTGTGTCTACTGCCGCAAAGAGCCCCGCATGCGGGCACGTGCATGCCAAGAAATCTGAGGGTCAAAGCGCGTAACCTTGGGCTTATTCCAACAAGATTGATGGACCCCATTGATTCTTTTTCTCCAGGTACGGCACCCTTCATGGCGGCTGCACAGGTGTGCCACACTGCAGCCTGCATGGATGCCACCTAGTGACGCAAATGCATCAAGGATTGCTCCGTGCAGCAGGGCTTGCGATGCCTTTGTCATGCAGTTCGATGCGTTGCACATTACCAAATTGAGTCGAGCCGCGGTCAGATGTACAAGAATGTGTCAGAGTCTGCTGATTATGCGCCGTACAGCAACTCTGGTGGATACCGTCGGCTCTGCGGCGCTTGTCACCATGTCGCTCAAGTCAGGCGTGTCGCTCGCGATCAATGTGAACTACATCTCTGCAATGCCCGGCGGCGAAGATGCCGAGATCGACGCCCGCGTCGTGAAGGTGAGCAACTCTGCTAGCAATCGCCACTGGCATTGCAACATTGGAACCATACTAATGACAAGTTGCGCGTGCAAACATCCCTGTATTTGAATTGTGCTGCAATCACACAATGCTTGACGATGGACTCTCTATGTCCGTGCCGCAGGTGGGGCAATCCATCGCCACCATTGACGTGCTCATACGACGGAAGAGCACCGGGCAGCTGGTCTCACAGGTGGGGTACTACGGACGACGAATGTGCAATATGCCAAGACGTTTGTGTCTTCATCCGGACTGGGTATGGTGTTGATGCATGCGACATTCAAGTCTCAGTCCCAAAGCAACTTGTGAACTGAGCGCAGGGTGTCCACGTGAAATTCCTCAACGTTGCCGAAGGTAAGCCGCCATCGGCGGAAAATGCAATCAAGGAGGTGGAAAAGCTTGGCATCGGATCACCAACTCGCCAGCAGTCGAAGCTGTAGAGGCACCGCACGCTGACGCAGTCTGACCCTAGCATATTATTGCTGCTCCGGCCACGAAAAAGTACACGCATGGCTTCAGGATCACTCATAGCTCCAAGATGGGTATGTGATCCATTTTTTGTGATCATTTACTGTTGATCTTGGACTTGGACTTGGTAACATACTGTGCAATCAATGGCTGACTATAGCACAGGCCCAAACGCGGTCGGAATGCGCAACAGCAGCTGACAAGCTGAGGGAACAAACGGAAAGGGCGTCGAGCAGACCAAAACGACATCGGCAACCTTGTCCTGTCATAGAGTCATGTGCCACAGCACTCGCGGGTAAACTCAGTAAACCCCGCGCAGACATACAGGACCAGTTGCGGACAAGGCGCCGAGCACTCTGGCTTGCTGGGACCGGAAAAGCCGTGAGGCGCCCTGCAGGCTGGTGGAAGCAGGCCAAACACAAAAGCCAAGGACTGAAAAACACCTGCTAGGCCTAACCTCCCGCTGCCAAGGCTGCGGGATGTCTGACGGCGCAACATTTCTAAAGTGCCCCCGGCATCTGGGCTAGCTGCTCCCGTCGCAGGATTCCGCGAGCGCTATGGCAGCCCGCTCCAAAAACCCAAACACAGAAATGAAATCGCCAGCTACTTTCATGCCGACCCAAAAGTCCCGAAAGCAAGGCGCCCTTTGTCTCGAAAGCATGACGATGATAGGCCTGCCTCACTGAGAGCTCGAGCCCCAACCCTCTAGCTCTGCAAAGCGATCGGCGCAATGCCGCAGAACCCCAAGTTGCTGCATGAACGCCTCGACTGTGGCGTCGCCCCGGCTGAACAACTCCAGGTGGTGGTTTACACCACCGCGCGCGGCGCGGAGGCGGCGCCACAGCTCACCTACATGTCCGCCCCCATCCAGGTGCTTGACACGTTCAGGTACCTAGGGTTTGACCTGCACAGCACGAAGCCATTTGCGTCGAGCGCAGCGGACCAGGCGGCGTCTGCCTGACGCGCCGCGCTCGCACTTGGGGATGGTGGAGCGTGAAAATTGAAAGAACCTTTGACCGGAAGGACTGCATAATCGCTGTCGTGATCTCAGGCTGCATGATCCTGCACTGCTCATGCATCTCTATGACGCACTTGTGCACCCGGTGATGCTGTACGGTGTGGAGACTTGGGGGCCTGGGGCGCTGTGTGGCAAGCCAGCGGCATGGAGGCTTGTGAGAAAGTGCAGAGGAGCTTTTTGCGGGCTCTTCTTGGCGTGCATGCAGGCACGCCCAAGGCGGCGCTACTCGGCGAGGCGGGCTGCTTTGAGGCGGCGCACACAGCAGTGACGCTGATCTGCCGCTTCTGGAACCGGCTGGTGGACATGCCTGACGCGCGGCTGACCAAGCAGGCGTTCCTCGAGAACGTCAGCATGGCAGGCCGCGGCGGCGGCATCCACTCGGCCTGCTGGGCAGCCCAGGTGGCCTCGTTCCTGGACTTCATGTCCCCCATTGTTGACGGTGTGCCGCAGCACATCGACCCTGACGTAGCCACGGCGGTGCTGCAGCGCCGACACTTTGAGTCGGTGAATGGCAGCGACGTCCGCAAGGTATGCGAGTGGCTGCAGGTTCGGGGCCCTCTGGCTTTTGGTGCCTACGAACCAGCTATGTATCTGCAGGCGGTGGCCTCCAGGACCGGCCGCGTTCGGCTGGCGCAGGTTCGCACCGGCTCCCATTGGCTGCGGGTGGAGACAGGGCGGTGGGCCAGGCTGCCGCGCGAGCAGCGCAGCTGTCAGCGCTGCGACAGCGGCGAGGTTGATGACGCAGAGCACATGCTCTGGGGGTGTTCTGCTCTGCTAGACCAGCGCCTCCATTACGTGGAGCTGTTCAGCCGGGGCGACGCCACAGTCGAGGCGTTCATGCAGCAACTTGGGGTTGTTTCTGCGGCATTGCGCCGATCGCTTTGCAGAGCTAGAGGGCTAGGGCTCGAGCTCTCAATGAGGCCTATCATGATCATGCTTTCGAGGCAGAGGGCACCTTGCTCTCGGGACTTTTGGGGTCGGCATGGGGGTAGATGGCGATTTCAGTTTCTGTGTTTGGGTTTCGGAGTGGTGTGCCATAGCGTTCGCGGAATCTTGCGATGGGAGCGGCTAGCTCAGGTGCCGGGGGCATTTTAGACATGTTGCGCAGTCAGACATCCCGTAGCCTTGGCAGCGGGAGGTTAGGCTTAGCGTGTGTTTTTCAGTCCTTGGCTTTTGTGTTTGGCCTGTTTTCCACCAGCATGCAGGGCGCCTCACGGTGTTTCCGGTCCCAGCGAGCCAGAGAGCTCGGCGCCTTGTGCGCAACTGGTCCTGTATGTCTGCGCGGGGTTTACTGGGTTTACCCGCGAGTGCTGTGGCACATGACTCTATGACTGGACAAGGTTGCCGATGTCGTTTTGGTCTGCTCGACGCCCTTTCCGTTTGTTCCCTCAGCTTGTCGCTTGCTGTTGCGCATTCTGACCGCCTTCGGGCCTATGCTATAGTCAGCCACTTGACTGCACAGTATGTTACCAAGTCCAAGTTTAAGCTCCACGTGCAAGAGGCGCTGGTCTAGAAGACTTGGGGGTGGTGGAGCGTGAAAAGTGAAAGAACCTTTGACCGGAAGATTGTTTGTGAAAGTGGAATTAAATCCACTTATATACACAACCAAGAGATGAGTGTCACCCGAAGGTGATCGATAGCGATGGGTGATTGCCGAAGCAATGCGAAAGCAAGGCAGTCATATGTATGACCATGACCCAATTCAATCTTTTTTTTTCCGCATGAGTCGTGAATCGAACTCGAGACCCCATGGGTATTGTTCCGTTTTCCAACCACTTGGGGGTGGTGGAGCGTGAAAACTGAAAGAACAGAGCAGAGCATGTGATCTGCGTCATCAACCTCGCCGCTGTTGCAGCACTGACAGCTGCGCTGCTCGCGCGGCAGCCTGGCCCACCGCCCTGTCTCCACCCGCAGCCAGTGGGAGCCGGTGCAAAACTGCGCCAGCCGAACGCGGCCGGTCCTGAAGCCACCGTCTGCAAACACACAGCCGGTTCGTAGGCACCAAAAGCCACGGGGCCTCGAATGTGTAGCCACTCGCGTACAGAGGGCACCTTGCTCTCGGGACTTTTGGGGTCGGCATGGGGGTAGATGGCGATTTCAGTTTCTGTGTTTGGGTTTCGGAGTGGTGTGCCATAGCGCTCGCGGAATCCTGCGATGGGAGCGGCTAGCTCAGGTGCCGGGGGCACTTTAGACATGTTGCGTCGTCAGACACCTCGCGGCCATGGCAGCGGGAGGTTAGGCCTAGCGGGTGTTTTAAAGTTTCTGGCTTTTGTGTTTGGCCTGTTTTCCACCAGCATGCAGGGCGCCTCAGGTGTTTCCGGTCCCCAGCGAGCCGCGCATCGATCGGCGCAATGCCGTAGAAACACCCCCAAGCTGGCAAGGTCCTGCTTGGTCTTGTCTTGGATTTGGTTACATAATGTGCAGTCAAGTGGCTGACTATAGCACAGGCCCGAAGGCGGTCGGGATTCGCAACAGCAAGCGACAAGCCGAGCTTTGCCGCCGCCACCTGCCACCTGCCACCTGCTTCTTGATTGGCTTGCCACCCGTCACCCACCGCCCGTCACCCGCCGCCATCCGCCACCAGCTACCCGCCGCACAAACAGTGTTTCTGAACACTCGCCACCGCCCACACAGTGTTTTCGAACACTCATGACCACCCATCACTCACCACCCCTCGTTCCTGCCGCCGCTTGCCGCCGCCACCTGCCACCTGCCACTTACCCTCGGCCTGCTGGGCAGCCCAGGTGGCCTCGTTCCTGGACTTCTTGTCCCCCATTGTTGACGGTGTGCCGCAGCACATCGACCCTGACGCAGCCACGGCGGTGCTGCAGCGCCGACACATTGAGTCGGTGAATGGCAGCGACGCCCGCAAGGTACGCGAGTGGCTGCAGATTCGGGGCCCTCTGGCTTGTGGTGCCTACGGACCAGCTATGTATCTGCAGGCGGTGGCCTCTAAGACCGGCCGCGTTCGGCTGGCGCAGTTTCGCACCGGCTCCCATTGGCTGCGGGTGGAGACAAGGCGGTGGACCGGTCTGCCGCGCGAGCAGCGCAGCTGTCAGCGCTGCGACAGCGGCGAGGTTGATGACGCAGAGCACATGCTCTGGGGGTGTTCTGCTCTGCTAGACCAGCGCCTCCATTACGTGGAGCTGTTCAGCCGGGGCGACGCCACAGTCGAGGCATTCATGCAGCAGGACTCACCCGCCACCACATGCCGCACGCAGCCACCCGCCGACACTGCCACCACTTGCTCCTTGCCATCCTCCCACCGCCTTCCTACCCGCCGCCTCATCACCGTCACCACCGTACCGCCGCATCACCTCGCTGGCACCTTCACCGTCACCGTCGTCGTCACCATCCACACCACACACGCAAGCACGAAGAAAAACATCCAATCGTCGCTGTCACTATCACCATCATCATCACCGAGACTTAGAGGGAGAGCACATGGAAGAAGACCGGATTCCACTAATAGCACGGACTCATCTAGAGCCAGGCACCCGCGGAACCCGCTGGCATGGAGGCGTCGACCACAAATGACTGGGGTTCCCGGCGTTGCGCGTTAGCCGATAGCTGGCGGCGTCAGCCGCCCTGGATGTCAGCCATTGCGAGCGCCAGCCCTCTGTTACCTTCGGCTCGGTTGCTTTCACCAGCATGCAAGACGTCTCGCGGCTGAATGGCCCCAGCGAGCCAGAGAGCTCGGCGCCTTGTGCGCTACCAACCTGCATGTCTGCGCGGGATTTACTGGGTTTACCCGCGGGTGTTGTGGCACATGATGACTCTATGACTGGACATGGTTGCCGATGTCGTTTTGGTCTGCTCGACGCCCTTTCCGTTTGTTCCCTCAGCCTGTTTTTTCTTTTGTTTGTTTGGTTTTTACAGTGGGCGTCCAGACCAAAGTCAAGTCCTAGAACAAGGCAATGCGGCACAATGCGGCATCCCACGTGTGAATGAGGGCGCGGCGGGGTGGATCTCCAAAGGAATCGTCGTTCGAAAAATGTCGGTGGAGGACGCTGAAATCACTAGGGAATGCAGGTCCTATGAGACTCGCAAAAGGCAATAGTTATGATGAGGCTAAACTGTCTGATGGTTCTGCAAGTGCGGGGTCACGGCGGTAGCGGCAGCAAAGCCGTGCACACGCGGCTGGAACGATCCGCTGACAAACTAGCGCGCTAGATAAGACGTGGAGCCAAAGTCTCTCTGTGCCACGGCACCCGCGGGTAAACCCAGTAAACCCCGCGCAGACATGCAGGCCGGTAGCGCACAAGGCGCCGAGCTCTGTGGCTCGTTGGGGCCGTTCCGCCGCAAGGCGTCCTGCATGCTGGTGAAAGCGACCGACCCCAAGGTAACAAAGGGCTGGCGCTCGCAATGGCTGACATCTAGGCGGCTGACGCCGCTGGCTATCGGCTAATGCGCAACGCCGAGCACCCTGGTCAACAAGGCTGCCCACTTTCTCCAACCCTGTTCGGCATCTTCATTGATGACTTCCAGGCTGAGCTCGAAGCCGGCTCCGCCGGCTTCGCCCTTCCCACACTGTCCGGCGTGTAGACGCCGGCGCTCTTCTACGCGGACGACCTGGCACTGGTGTCCACCACCGTCGCCGGCCTGCAGGCGCAGCTGGACCTCTAGCTGGCCTACAGCAAGCGCTGGCGGCTCACCGTCAACGTCAAGAAGACGAAGGTGGTGGTGTACACCACCGCGCGCGGCGCGGTGGCGGCGCCACAGCTCACCTACATGTCCGCCCCCATCCAGGTGCTTGACACGTTCAGGTACCTGGGGGTTGACCTGCACAGCACGAAGCCATTTACTTCGAGCGCAGCGGACCGGGCGGCGTCCGCCCGACGCGCCGCGCTCGCACTGCATAATCGCTGTCGTGATCTCGGGCTGCATGATCCTACACTGCCCATGCATCTCTTTGACGCACTTGTGCGCCCGGTGATGCTGTACGGTGTGGAGACTTGGGGGCCTGGGGCGCTGTGTGGCAAGGCCAGCGGCATGGAGGCTTGTGAGAAAGTGCAGAGGAGCTTTTTGCGGGCTCTTCTTGGCGTGCGTGCAGGCACGCCCAAGGCGGCGCTACTCGGCGAGGCGGGCCGCTTTGAGGCGGCGCACACAGCAGTGACGCTGATATGCCGCTTCTGGAACCGGCTAGTGGACATGCCCGACACGCGGCTCACCAAGTAGGCGTTAGTGGTTGGAAAACGGAAAAATCCCCATGAGGTCGCGAGTTCGATTCACGACTCATGCGGACAAAAACAAGGAGTGAATTGGGTCATAGTCATACATATGACTGCCCTGCTTTCGCATTGCTTCGGCAATCACCCATCGCTATTGATCACCTTCGGCTGAACACTCCACCATCTCTTGGTTGTGTATATAAGTGGATTTAATTCACTTTCACAACCAACCTTCCGGTCAAAGGTTCTTTCACTTTTCACGCTCCACCACCCCCAAGCTCAGCGGCACGTTTCTACAACCAACCAACAACCGGGATCCCTCAGCCGCAATTTTTCTGTGGCTTCTCGTTTCTCCTCAAACCTTGCACACACATTCTGTACATATTCATAAGCACACCCGCCGTGATTGTGCACTGTTTGCTCTTGCATCGCCAGCGTCAGCGATTTTCGGAATGTTAACGGCTGTCAGCAGATTTTTCGAAAATTTCCGCACTCTTGTCAGCTTGCGCTTACGCACAACGTCATGATTGCTCCACGCTTGCTGCTGCACTTGCATCATGAGCACAGCCACGCGCTCACGCCGCCCTGACACACTTTTTGTGCAGCTTGTGGCTGACTGTCGGTTGGCCACGTCAGCAAGCACCAGTCGCAGAGATCTGCAGCGGTTAGTCAAGAAATACTAAAGTCCGGTGCAAAAGTTTTCGTCCCTTGTCTGACAGCTGGGCTGAAAATAACTTGAAGCGGCTGTTGCACAACTTGGCAGCCGGCTGCTGATTCAGTCGTGCTACTAGACCCTTTCACCGAGCTCTTGTGAAAAGGGCACGGCCAGGGGCGATTGGTCGAGCGAAAGGTGGGCCGCCAGGTGTCACCCTTTAAAGGCTGGTAACGACAGATGGTGACATGGCTCGGTCCGGCCGGTAGCGGAGCCGCGCACAGCGCGAGGCTGCGGCGGCACCGGCCAACAAAATAGGGACATGAGTGTAAGCAACACATGCAGGGTGGTGGGGGACGCTGCAACGCTGCCATCACTGCTGAAGTATCACTTTTGGGAGTCAACTGTGGGTGTGCTTAAGCTTGATGCCCTCTCTGTTGCTGCTGCTGAGCTCGCGCCGTGTCTTGCTGCCGTCTTCAATGCTTGCCAGAGGGTGGGGGCGCTGCCGCGCGCTTGGGCGCTTTGCGGCATCATCCCCATCCACAAGGGTGGCGATGTTACTGACCCTGGCAACTACCGCGGCATCGCGGTGGACTCTCTGTTAGCAAAGCTGTACGCAGCGATGCTCAACGAGAGGCTCATGGAGTGGACCGAGCGCCACGGGCTGCGTGCCCGCGGACAGGCTAGCTTCCGGAGGGACCACCGCACCACTGACCAGGTGTTTGTGCTCCGCACGCTCATTGAGCGAGCCCGTGCAGACAAAAAGCCGCTGTATGTATGTTACGTTGACTTCAAAAAAGCATATGACACCATTCCACGTGACCTGCTGTGGCACAAACTGCAACGCATCGGGGTGCATGGGGACTTCTTGCGGGCGGTGCAGGCTTTGTATGCGGAGGTGCCCATGGGGGTGCAGTTTGCTGACGGCATGTCTGCCACGTTCGATTCCCTGCTAGGTGTGAAACAGGGCTGCCCACTTTCTCCAACCCTGTTTGGCATCTTCATTGATGACTTCTAGGCTGAGCTCGAAGCCGGCTCCGCCGGCTTCGCCCTTCCCACACTGTCCGGCGTGCAGACGCCGGCGCTCTTCTACGCGGACGACCTGGCACTGGTGTCCACCACCGTCGCCGGCCTGCAGGCGCAGCTGGACCTCTTGCAGGCCTACAGCAAGCGCTGGCGGCTCACCGTCAACGTCAAGAAGACGAAGGTGGTGGTGTACACCACCGCGCGCGGCGCGGTGGCGGCGCCACAGCTCACCTACATGTCCGCCCCCATCGAGGTGCTTGACACGTTCAGGTACCTGGGGGTTGACCTGCACAGCACGAAGCCATTTGCTTCGAGCGCAGCGGACCGGGCGGCGTCCGCCCGACGCGCCGCGCTCGCACTGCATAATCGCTGTCGTGATCTCGGGCTGCATGATCCTGCACTGCTCATGCATCTCTTTGACGCACTTGTGCGCCCGGTGATGCTGTACGGTGTGGAGACTTGGGGGCCTGGGGCGCTGTGTGGCAAGGCCAGCGGCATGGAGGCTTGTGAGAAAGTGCAGAGGAGCTTTTTGCGGGCTCTTCTTGGCGTGCGTGCAGGCACGCCCAAGGCGGCGCTACTCGGCGAGGCGGGCCGCTTTGAGGCGGCGCACACAGCAGTGACGCTGATCTGCCGCTTCTGGAACCGGCTGGTGGACATGCCTGACGCGCGGCTGACCAAGCAGGCCTTCCTCGAGAACGTCAGCATGGCCGGCCGCGGCGGCGGCATCCACTCGGCCTGCTGGGCAGCCCAGGTGGCCTCGTTCCTGGACTTCATGTCCCCCATTGTTGACGGTGTGCCGCAGCACATCGACCCTGACGCAGCCACGGCGGTGCTGCAGCGCCGACACTTTGAGTCGGTGAATGGCAGCGACGCCCGCAAGGTACGCGAGTGGCTGCAGATTCGGGGCCCTCTGGCTTTTGGTGCCTACGGACCAGCTATGTATCTGCAGGCGGTGGCCTCCAGGACCGGCCGTGTTCGGCTGGCGCAGTTTCGCACCGGCTCCCATTGGCTGCGGGTGGAGACAGGGCGGTGGGCCGGTCTGCCGCGCGAGCAGCGCAGCTGTCAGCGCTGCGACAGCGGCGAGGTTGATGACGCAGAGCACATGCTCTGGGGGTGTTCTGCTCTGCTAGACCAGCGCCTCCAGCACGTGGAGCTGTTCAGCCGGGGCGACGCCACAGTCGATGCGTTCATGCAACAGGACCCTGCCAGCTTGGGGGTGTTTCTGCGGCATTGCGCCGATCGCTGCGCGGAGCTAGTGGGCTGGGGCTCGAGCTCTCAATGAGGCCTACCATCATCATGCTTTCGAGGCAGAGGGCACCTTGCTGTCGGGACTTTTGGAGTCGGCATGGGGGTAGATGGCGATTTCATTTTCTGTGTTTGGGTTTCGGAGTGGTGTGCCATAGCGCTCGCGGAATCCTGCGATGGGAGCGGCTAGCTCAGGTGCCGGGGGCAGTTTAGGCATGTTGCGCAGTCAGACATCCCGCAGCCTTGGCAGCGGGAGGTCAGGCTTAGCGTGTGTTTTTCAGTCCTTGGCTTTTGTGTTTGGTCTGCTTCCACCAGCATGCAGGGCGCCTCACGGCGTTTCCGGTCCCAGCGAGCCAGAGAGCTCGGCGCCTTGTGCGCAACTGGTCCTGTATGTCTGCGCGGGGTTTACTGGGTTTACCCGCAGGTGCTATGGCACATGACTCTATGACTGGGCATGGTTGCCGATGTCGTTTTGGTCTGCTCGACGCCCTTTCCGTTTGTTCCCTCAGCTTGTCGCTTGCTGTTGCGCATTCCGACCGCCTTCGGGCCTGTGCTATAGTCAGCCACTTGACTGCACAGTATGTAACCAAGTCCAAGTCCAAGTCCTTTCCGTTTGTTCCCTCAGCTTGTCGCTTGCTGTTGCGCATTCCGACCGCCTTCGGGCCTGTGCTATAGTCAGCCACTTGACTGCACAGTATGTAACCAAGTCCAAGTCCAAGTCCAAAGGGAACGTTTGCCTTTTCCTTCTGGCTGTCTCCAATCACCCAGTTTCGGCTGTCGCGGCTGCGGGAGGCGTTTGCTGCGGCGCAGCGCCCCACAATCAGGAGTCTGGAAGTCCTGGACTTGGACTTGGTTACATACTGTGCAGTCCAGTGGCTGACTATAGCACAGGCCCGAAGGCGGTCAGAATGCGCAACAGCAAGCGACTTGGGGGGTGGTGGAGCGTGAAAAGTGAAAGAACCTTTGACCGGAAGGTTGGTTGTGAAAGTGGAATTAAATCCACTTATATACACAACCAAGAGATGGTGGAGTGTCACCCGTAGGTGATCGATAGCGAAGGGTGATAGCCAAAGCAATGCGAAAGCAGGGCAGTCATATGTATGACTATGACCCAATTCACTCCTTTTTTTGTCCGCATGAGGAATCGAACTCGAGACCCCATGGGTATTTTTCCGTTTTCCAACCACTTGGGGGTGGTGAAGCGACAAGCTGAGGGAACAAACGGAAAGGGCGTCGAGCAGACCAAAACGACATCGGCAACCTTGTCCAGTCATAGAGTCATGTGCCACAGCACTCGCGGGTAAACCCAGTAAACCCCGCGCAGACATACAGGACCAGTTGCGGACAAGGCGCCGAGCACTCTGGCTTGCTGGGACCGGAAAAGCCGTGAGGCGCCCTGCAGGCTGGTGGAAGCAGGCCAAACACAAAAGCCAAGGACTGAAAAACACCTGCTAGGCCTAACCTCCCGCTGCCAAGGCTGCGGGATGTCTGACGGCGCAACATTTCTAAAGTGCCCCCGGCATCTGGGCTAGCTGCTCCCGTCGCAGGATTCCGCGAGCGCTGTGGCAGCCCGCTCCAAAAACCCAAACACAGAAATGAAATCGCCAGCTACTTTCATGCCGACCCAAAAGTCCCGAAAGCAAGGCGCCCTTTGTCTCGAAAGCATGATCATGATAGGCCTGCCTCACTGAGAGCTCGAGCCCTAGCCCTCTAGCTCTGCAAAGCGATCGGCGCAATGCCGCAGAAACAACCCCAAGTTGCTGCATGAACGCCTCGACTGTGGCGTCGCCCCGGCTGAACAACTCCACGTGCTGGAGGCGCTGGTCTAGCAGAGCAGAACACCCCCAGAGCATGTGCTCTGCGTCATCAACCTCGCCGCTGTCGCAGCGCTGACAGCTGCGCTGCTCGCGCGGCAACCCGGCCCACCGCCCTGTCTCCACCCGCAGCCAATGGGAACCGGTGCGAAACTGCGCCAGCCAAACACGGCCGGTCCTGGAGGCCACCGCCTGCAGATACATAGCTGGTCCGTAGGCACCAAAAGCCAGAGGGCCCCGAATCTGCAGCCACTCGCGTACCTTGCGGGCGTCGCTGCCATTCACCGACTCAAAGTGTCGGCGCTGCAGCACCGCCGTGGCTGCGTCAGGGTCGATGTGCTGCGGCACACCGTCAACAATGGGGGACATGAAGTCCAGGAACGAGGCCACCTGGGCTGCCCAGCAGGCCGAGTGGATGCTGCCGCCGCGGCCGGCCATGCTGACGTTCTCGAGGAACGCCTGCTTGGTCAGCCGCGCGTCAGGCATGTCCACCAGCCGGTTCCAGAAGCGGCATATCAGCGTCACTGCAGTGTGCGCCGCCTCAAAGCGGCCCGCCTCGCCGAGAAGCGCCGCCTTGGGCGTGCCTCCTGCACGCACGCCAAGAAGAGCCCGCAAAAAGCTCCTCTGCACTTTCTCACAAGCCTCCATGCCACTGGCCTTGCCACACAGCGCCCCAGGCCCCCAAGTCTCCACACCGTACAGCATCACCGGGTGCACAAGTGCGTCAAAGAGATGCATGAGCAGTGTAGGATCATGCAGCCCGAGATCAAGACAGCGATTATGCAGTGCGAGCGCGGCGCGTCGGGCGGACGCCGCCCGGTCCGCTGCGCTCGAAGCAAATGGCTTCGTGCTGTGCAGGTCAACCCCCAGGTACCTGAACGTGTCAAGCACCTCGATGGGGGCGGACATATAGGTGAGCTGTGGCGCCGCCACCGCGCCGCGCGCGGTGGTGTACACCACCACCTTCGTCTTCTTGACGTTGACGGTGAGCCGCATCGTCATCCCTGTCCTGCGCGCCTGCATCGCAGCCCCCCACAGAGCCACAGCAGCAGCCAGCCGATCAGCAGCGGCTGCAGCAGGCTTCGGAGCGGCATGCCTCCGCATTGCAGAACTTGTCCGAGTCTAGCACTTACGTGTCCTCCAGTTCGCAGTCACCCTTCCACGCAGAGCTGGCTAGCTTGCTCGTGCGTGCCAGGACGGCTGAGAATGAGGTGGCTCGCTTGTGCGCTCAGGTAGCGGCGAGTGACGCTGACAGGGTGCGCATTGTGGTGCAGGTGACGGAGGTCGTCAGCTTGACGGTGCAGGTCGTGGAGGCGCCTGCGGCGAGCTACGGCGTTGCGCAGGCGGCTGGCCCCGAGCCTACAGCGGCGCTGGACGKGCSGCMCGYCCAGNGCCATCAGCCGGGCAGCGCCGCCGACGCCGGCCTCAGGGCCGGCAGCCGCGGCCGCGGCTCCACCGCACAGCTCGCAGCTGCAACAGCCAACGCCAGCGCCACAGAGCCCTGACTGGGTCATCTCTGGACTCGACTTTGCCGCCGGCAGCAACCGCGATGCGGCGCACGCGGCAGTGGCAGACTTTGCCGCCGAGAGCCTCGGCATGGCTGACGCAGCACCGCTCATCACGGTGCTGCGCGTCAGCGGGCACCGCGATGGCCTGGCGGTCATCCGGCTCGCGGACCGGTTTGTCGAGCGTGCGATGCGCAGCGCCAAGGCGCTGCTGCCGCACGACTGCCCCGTCAGCATCTACCGCAGCCTGCCGCCGCAGCAGCGCGGCGCCGCCGCGCAGTTGCGACTAGCACGTCGCCAGGAGCAGCTGCTCACGCCGCAGGAGGTGGCAACCGCGCGCCGCGCGGCCAAGGCCGCGCTCGACTTCGCCCGACAGCGCATCGCCGACCAGCGGCGCCCGCCGATTCACCGCGCTTTTCGCCCTCCTCCTGTTGCTGCAGTCCCCCTGGGAGTGCCATCATTCTTCAGTAGCCTGCATGACGAATCTGCACCCACTGCATCGCCGGACGCCCAGGCGCCGGCAGAGGGCTTTACCCCTCCGACGGGCTGCGGCCCCATCATCTCTTGGTTGTGTATACAAGTGGATTTAATTCCACTTTCACAACCAACCTTCCGGTCAAAGGTTCTTCCACTTTTCACGCTCCACCACCCCCAAGTGGTAGGAAAACGGAAAAATACCCACGAGGTCGCGAATTCGATTCACGACTCATGCGGACAAAAAAAAGGAGTGAATTGGGTCATAGTCATACATATGACTGCCCTGCTTTCGCATTGCTTCGGCAATCACCCATCGCTATCGATCACCTTCGGGTGACACTCCACCATCTCTTGGTTGTGTATTTAAGTGGATTTAATTCCACTTTCACAACCAACCTTCCGGTCAAAGGTTCTTTCGCTTTTCACGCTCCACCACCCCCCTATGAGACTAGCGAAAGGCAATAGTCCCAATGAGGCTAAACTATCTGACGGTCCTGCAAGTGCGGGGTCACGGCGGCGGCGGCAGCAAAGCCATGCACACGCGGCTGGAACGATCCGCTGACAAACTAGCGCGCTAGATAAGACGTAGAGCCAAAGTCTCTATGTGCCACGGCACCCACGGGTAAACCCAGTAAACCCTGCGCAGACATGCAGGCCGGTAGCGCACAAGGCGCCGAGCTCTGTGGCTCGCTGGGGCCGTTCCGCCGCAAGGCGTCCTGCATGCTGGTGAAAGCAACCGAGCCCAAGGTAACAGAGGGCTGGCGCTCGCAATGGCTGACATCTAGGCGGCTGACGCCGCCAGCTATCGGCTAACGCGCAACGCCGGGCACCCCAGTCATTTGTGGTCGACGCCTCCATGGCAGCGGGTTCCGCGGGTGCCTGGCTCTAGATGAGTCCGTGCTATTA
Organism: Deuterostichococcus epilithicus; assembly: GCA_033439295.1. Lineage (NCBI taxonomy): Eukaryota > Viridiplantae > Chlorophyta > Trebouxiophyceae > Prasiolales > Stichococcaceae > Deuterostichococcus > Deuterostichococcus epilithicus. The sequence continues at coordinate 905,320 of JAVTLE010000017.1, forward strand.
GTGAAATCCGGTCTTCTCCCATGTGATCTCCCTCTAAGTCTCGGTGATGATGATGGTGATGGTGACGGCGACGGTTGGATGTTTTTCTTCGTGTTTGCGTGTGTGGTGTGGATGGTGACGATGACGGTGACGGTGAAGGTGCCAGCGGGGTGATGCGGCGGTACGGTGGTGACGGTGACGAGGCGGCGGGTAGGAAGGCGGTGGGAGGATGGCAAGGAGCAAGCGGTGGCAGTGTCGGCGGGTGGCGGCGTGCGGCATGTGGTGGCGGATGGGGGGTGACAGGAGGTGGCGGCTGACTGTGGCGAGCGGCGGCAGGTGGCGGCTAGAAACGAGTGGTGGTGAGTGATGGGTGGTCGTGAGTGTTCGAAAACACTGTGTGGGCGGTGGCGAGTGTTTAGAAACACTGTTTGTGCAGBCAAGTGGCGGGTGGCGGGTGGCGGATGGCGGCGGGTGACGGGCGGTGGGTGTCGGGTGGCAAGCCAACAAAGTGGCAGGTGGCAGGTGGTAGGGCGGCAGGCAGGTGGCAGGTGGCGGCGGCAAGTGGCGGTGAGCAGTGGATGGTGAGGAGTGCCAKGTGGTGGGCTGCAGCGGGTGGTGGTGGCGGGTGGCAAGTGGCGGATGACGGCGGGTGACGGGCGGTGGGTGTCGGGTGGCAAGCTAGTAAAGAGCATAGTGGCAGGTGGCGGGTGGGAGGTGACAGGAGGTGGCGGCTGACGGCGGCAAGCGGTGGCAGGGACGAGGGGTGGTGAGTGATGGGTGGTCGTGAGTGTTCGAAAACACTGTGTGGGCGGGTGGCGGGTGGCGGATGACGGCGGGTGACGGGCGGTGGGTGTCGGGTGGCAAGCTAGTAGAGAGCATAGTGGCAGGTGGTAGGCGGCAGGTGGCGGTGAGCGGTGGATGGTGGGGAGTGCCGGGTGGTGGGCTGTGGCGGGTGGTGGTAACGGGTGGCAAGTGGCGGATGGCGGCGGGTGACGGGCGGTGGGTGCCGGATGGCAAGCCAACAAAGAAGTAGGTGGCAGGTGGTAGGCGGCAGGTGKCAGGTGGCAGGTGGCGGCAGCAAGTGGCGGTGACCAGKGGAKGGTGGGCTGCAGCGGGTGGTGGTGGCGGGTGGGTGGTGGCAGGAGGTGGCGGCTGAAGGTGGCAAGCGGCGGCAGGTGGCGGCTAGAGACGAGGGGTGGTGAGTGATGGGTGGTCGTGAGTGTTCGAAAACACTGWGTGGGCGGTGGCGTGTGTTCAGAGCACTGTTTGTGCGGCGGGTGGCGGGTGGCGAAWGGCGGCAGGTGACGGGCGGTGGGTGTCGGGTGGCAAGCTAGTAAAGAGCATAGTGGCAGGWGGTAGGCTTAGCAGGTGGCAGGTGGCAGGTGGCAGGTGGCAAGTGGCGGTGAGCGGTGGATGGTGGGGAGTGGCGGGTGGTGGGCTGTGGCGGGTGGTGGTGGCACGTGGCGGGTGGCGGGTGGCGGATGACGGCGGGTGACGGGCGGTGGGTGTCGTTCGGCTGGCGCAGTTTCGCACCGGCTCCCATTGGCTGCGGGTGGAGACAGGGCGATGGGCCGGTCTGCCGCGCGAGCAGCGCAGCTGTCAGCGCTGCGACAGCTTGGACTTGGACTTGGTTACATACTGTGCAGTCAAGTGGCTGACTATAGCACAGGCCCGAAGGCGGTCAGAATGCGCAACAGCAGCTGACAAGCTGAGGGAACAAACGGAAAGGGCGTCGAGCAGACCAAAGCGACATCGGCAACCATGTCCAGTCATAGAGTCATGTGCCACAGCACCCGCGGGTAAACCCAGTAAACCCCGCGCAGACATACAGGACCAGTTGCGCACAAGGCGCCGAGCTCTCTGGCTCGCTGGGACCGGAAACGCCGTGAGGCGCCCTGCATGCTGGTGGAAGCAGACCAAACACAAAAGCCAAGGACTGAAAAACACCTGCTAGGCCTGACCTCCCACTGCCAAGGCTGCGGGATGTCTGACTGCGCAACATGCCTAAAGTGCCCCCGGTTTGGACTTGGACTTGGTTACATACTGTGCAGTCAGGTGGCTGACTATAGCACAGGCCCGAAGGCGGTCGGAATGCGCAACAGCAAGCGACAAGCTGAGGGAACAAACGGAAAGGGCGTCGAGCAGACCAAAACGACATCGGCAACCATGTCCAGTCATAGAGTCATGTGCCATAGCACCTGCGGGTAAACCCAGTAAACCCCGCGCAGACATACAGGACCAGTTGCGCACAAGGCGCCGAGCTCTCTGGCTCGCTGGGACCGGAAACGCCGTGAGGCGCCCTGCATGCTGGTGGAAGCAGACCAAACACAAAAGCCAAGGACTGAAAAACACACGCTAAGCCTGACCTCCCGCTGCCAAGGCTGCGGGATGTCTGACTGCGCAACATACCTAAACTGCCCCCGGCACCTGAGCTAGCCGCTCCCATCGCAGGATTCCGCGAGCGCTATGGCACACCACTCCGAAACCCAAACTTGGACTTGGACTTGGTTACATACTGTGCAGTCAAGTGGCTGACTATAGCACAGGCCCGAAGGCGGTCGGAATGCGCAACAGCAAGCGACGAGCTGAGGGAACAAACGGAAAGGGCGTCGAGCAGACCAAAACGACATCGGCAACCATGTCCAGTCATAGAGTCATGTGCCACAGCACCCGCGGGTAAACCCAGTAAACCCCGCGCAGACATACAGGACCAGTTGCGCACAAGGCGCCGAGCTCTCTGGCTCGCTGGGACCGGAAACGCCGTGAGGCGCCCTGCATGCTGGTGGAAGCAGACCAAACACAAAAGCCAAGGACTGAAAAACACCTGCTAGGCCTGACCTCCCACTGCCAAGGCTGCGGGATGTCTGACTGCGCAACATGCCTAAAGTGCCCCGGCTTGGACTTGGACTTGGTTACATACTGTGCAGTCAAGTGGCTGACTATAGCACAGGCCCGAAGGCGGTCGGAATGCGCAACAGCAAGCGACAAGCTGAGGGAACAAACGGAAAGGGCGTCGAGCAGACCAAAACGACATCGGCAACCATGTCCAGTCATAGAGTCATGTGCCATAGCACCTGCGGGTAAACCCAGTAAACCCCGCGCAGACATACAGGACCAGTTGCGCACAAGGCGCCGAGCTCTCTGGCTCGCTGGGACCGGAAACGCCGTGAGGCGCCCTGCATGCTGGTGGAAGCAGACCAAACACAAAAGCCAAGGACTGAAAAACACACGCTAAGCCTGACCTCCCGCTGCCAAGGCTGCGGGATGTCTGACTGCGCAACATACCTAAACTGCCCCCGGCACCTGAGCTAGCCGCTCCCATCGCAGGATTCCGCGAGCGCTATGGCACACCACTCCGAAACCCAAACTTGGACTTGGACTTGGTTACATACTGTGCAGTCAAGTGGCTGACTATAGCACAGGCCCGAAGGCGGTCGGAATGCGCAACAGCAAGCGACGAGCTGAGGGAACAAACGGAAAGGGCGTCGAGCAGACCAAAACGACATCGGCAACCATGTCCAGTCATAGAGTCATGTGCCACAGCACCCGCGGGTAAACCCAGTAAACCCCGCGCAGACATACAGGACCAGTTGCGCACAAGGCGCCGAGCTCTCTGGCTCGCTGGGACCGGAAACGCCGTGAGGCGCCCTGCATGCTGGTGGAAGCAGACCAAACACAAAAGCCAAGGACTGAAAAACACCTGCTAGGCCTGACCTCCCACTGCCAAGGCTGCGGGATGTCTGACTGCGCAACATGCCTAAAGTGCCCCGGCTTGGACTTGGACTTGGTTACATACTGTGCAGTCAAGTGGCTGACTATAGCACAGGCCCGAAGGCGGTCGGAATGCGCAACAGCAAGCGACAAGCTGAGGGAACAAACGGAAAGGGCGTCGAGCAGACCAAAACGACATCGGCAACCATGTCCAGTCATAGAGTCATGTGCCATAGCACCTGCGGGTAAACCCAGTAAACCCCGCGCAGACATACAGGACCAGTTGCGCACAAGGCGCCGAGCTCTCTGGCTCGCTGGGACCGGAAACGCCGTGAGGCGCCCTGCATGCTGGTGGAAGCAGACCAAACACAAAAGCCAAGGACTGAAAAACACACGCTAAGCCTGACCTCCCGCTGCCAAGGCTGCGGGATGTCTGACTGCGCAACATACCTAAACTGCCCCCGGCACCTGAGCTAGCCGCTCCCATCGCAGGATTCCGCGAGCGCTATGGCACACCACTCCGAAACCCAAACTTGGACTTGGACTTGGTTACATACTGTGCAGTCAAGTGGCTGACTATAGCACAGGCCCGAAGGCGGTCGGAATGCGCAACAGCAAGCGACGAGCTGAGGGAACAAACGGAAAGGGCGTCGAGCAGACCAAAACGACATCGGCAACCATGTCCAGTCATAGAGTCATGTGCCACAGCACCCGCGGGTAAACCCAGTAAACCCCGCGCAGACATACAGGACCAGTTGCGCACAAGGCGCCGAGCTCTCTGGCTCGCTGGGACCGGAAACGCCGTGAGGCGCCCTGCATGCTGGTGGAAGCAGACCAAACACAAAAGCCAAGGACTGAAAAACACACGCTAAGCCTGACCTCCCGCTGCCAAGGCTGCGGGATGTCTGACTGCGCAACATGCCTAAACTGCCCCCGGCACCTGAGCTAGCCGCTCCCATCGCAGGATTCCGCGAGCGCTATGGCACACCACTCCGAAACCCAAACTTGGACTTGGACTTGGTTACATACTGTGCAGTCAAGTGGCTGACTATAGCACAGGCCCGAAGGCGGTCGGAATGCGCAACAGCAAGCGACAAGCTGAGGGAACAAACGGAAAGGGCGTCGAGCAGACCAAAACGACATCGGCAACCATGTCCAGTCATAGAGTTATGTGCCACAGCACCCGCGGGTAAACCAGTAAACCCCGCGCAGACATACAGGACCAGTGGCGCACAAGGCGCCGAGCTCTCTGGCTCGCTGGGACCGGAAACGCCGTGAGGCGCCCTGCATGCTGGTGGAAGCAGACCAAACACAAAAGCCAAGGACTGAAAAACACACGCTAAGCCTAACCTCCCGCTGCCAAGGCTACGGGATGTCTGACTGCGCAACATGCCTAAAGTGCCCCCGGCACCTGAGCTAGCCGCTCCCATCGCAGGATTCCGCGAGCGCTATGGCACATCACTCCGAAACCCAAACACAGAGAATGAAATCGCCATCTAACCCCATGCCGACCCCAAAAGTCCCGACAGCAAGGTGCCCTCTGCCTCGAAAGTATGATGATGATAGGCCTCATTGAGAGCTCGAGCCCAAGCCCTCTAGCTCCGCGCAGCGATCGGCGCAATGCCGCAGAAACACCCCCAAGCTGGCAGGGTCCTGCTGCATGAACGCCTCGACCGTGGCGTCGCCCCGGCTGAACAACTCCACGTGCTGGAGGCGCTGGTCTAGCAGAGCAGAACACCCCCAGAGCATGTGCTCTGCGTCATCAACCTCGCCGCTGACAGCTGCGCTGCTCGCGCGGCAGACCGGCCCACCGCCCTGTGCTCGGAGAGCTCGGCGCTTTGCGCGCAACTGGCCCTGTATGTCTGCACGGGGTTTACTGGGTTTACCCGCGGGTGCTGTGGCACATGACTCTATGACTGGACATGGTTGCCGATGTCGTTTTGGTCTGCTCGACGCCCTTTCCGTTTGTTCCCTCAGCTTGTCGCTTGCTGTTGCGCATTCCGACCGCCTTCGGGCCTGTGCTATAGTCAGCCACTTGACTGCACAGTATGTAACCAAGTCCAAGTCCAAGCCATAGCGCTCGCGGAATCCTGCGATGGGAGCGGCTAGCTCAGGTGCCGGGGGCAGTTTAGACATGTTGCGCAGTCAGACATCCCGCAGCCTTGGCAGCGGGAGGTCAGGCTCAGCAGGTGTTTTTCCGTCCTTGGCTTTTGTGTTTGGTCTGCTTCCACCAGCATGCAGGACGCCTCACGGCGTTTCCGGTCCCAGCGAGCCAGAGAGCTCGGCGCCTTGTGCGCAACTGGTCCTGTATGTCTGCGCGGGGTTTACTGGGTTTACCCGCGGGTGCTGTGGCACATGACTCTATGACTGGACATGGTTGCCGATGTCGTTTTGGTCTGCTCGACGCCCTTTCCGTTTGTTCCCTCAGCTTGTCGCTTGCTGTGTTGCGCATTCCGACCGCCTTCGGGCCTGTGCTATAGTCAGCCACTCGACTGCACAGTATGTAACCAAGTCCAAGTCCAAGCCATAGCGCTCGCGGAATCTTGCGATGGGAGCGGCTAGCTCAGGTGCCGGGGGCACTTTAGACATGTTGCGCAGTCAGACATCCCGTAGCCTTGGCAGCGGGAGGTTTAGGCTCAGCAGGTGTTTTTCCGTCCTTGGCTTTTGTGTTTGGTTTGCTTCCACCAGCATGCAGGACGCCTCACGGTGTTTCCGGTCCCAGCGAGCCAGAGAGCTCGGCGCCTTGTGCGCAACTGGTCCTGTATGTCTGCGCGGGGTTTACTGGGTTTACCCGCGGGTGCTGTGGCACATGACTCTATGACTGGACATGGTTGCCGATGTCGTTTTGGTCTGCTCGACGCCCTTTCCGTTTGTTCCCTCAGCTTGTCGCTTGCTGTTGCGCATTCCGACCGCGCAAACCGCCATCGGGCCTGTGCTATAGTCAGCCACTTGACTGCACAGTATGTAACCAAGTCCAAGTCCAAGCCATAGCGCTCGCGGAATCCTGCGATGGGAGCGGCTAGCTCAGGTGCCGGGGGCAGTTTAGGCATGTTGCGCAGTCAGACATCCCGCAGCCTTGGCAGCGGGAGGTCAGGCCTAGCAGGTGTTTTTCAGTCCTTGGCTTTTGTGTTTGGCCTGTTTCCACCAGCATGCAGGGCGCCTCACGGCGTTTCCGGTCCCAGCGAGCCAGAGAGCTCGGCGCTTTGTGCGCAACTGGTCCTGTATGTCTGCGCGGGGTTTACTGGGTTTACCCGCGGGTGCTGTGGCACATGACTCTATGACTGGACATGGTTGCTGATGTCGTTTTGGTCTGCTTCTTTCAGTTTTCACGCTCCACCACCCCCAAGTGGTTGGAAAACGGAAAAATACCCATGAGGTCGCGAGTTCGATTCACGACTCATGCGGACAAAAAAAAGGAGTGAATTGGGTCATAGTCATACATATGACTGCCCTGCTTTCGCATTGCTTTGGCTATCACCCATCGCTATCGATCACCTTCGGGTGACACTCCCCATCATCTCTTGGTTGTGTATATAAGTGGATTTAATTCCACTTTCACAACCAACCTTCCGGTCAAAGGTTCTTTCACTTTTCACGCTCCACCATTCCCAAGTGCTCGACGCCCTTTCCGTTTGTTCCCTCAGCTTGTCGCTTGCTGCTGCGCATTCTGACCGCCTTCGGGCCTGTGCTATAGTCAGCCACTTGACTGCACAGTATGTAACCAAGTCCAAGTCCAAGCACATCGACCCTGACGCAGCCACGGCGGTGCTGCAGCGCCGACTTGAGTCGGTGAATGGCAGCGACGCCCGGCAAGGTACGCAAGTGGCTGGAGATTCGGGGCCCTCTGGCTTTTGGTGCCTACGATCCAGCTATGTATCTGCAGGCGGTGGCCTCCAGGATCGGCCGCATTCGGCTCAACCGCTCACGTTGGAGCGCACTATATGACTCTGCATGCCCCGTAGCCGAAACAAGATCATCGGCTATGTTTGAGATAACATTTTGCACGTACTACATGGCTGCGCAGGCGATGATGCGTGCTGCCGGCAGCGTGCAGATCGCAGCAGGTCATGAATTTCCCAGAATGGAATCTAGATTTGGGCAGGACCTCAGAGGAAACAGGATCTAACACCTTTTACTAAATCCCTTGGCATCATCGTTTGCGCTCAGCAGCGTGCGGGTGAACAGTGGACGTCAGACCCACAATGTGTTGGGAAACGGCAAAATACCCATGAAGGGGTCGCGAGTTCGATTCCCCATGCGGACCAAAAAATGGGAGTGACTTGGGCTATAGTCAAACATGACTGCCCTGCTTTCGCATTATCCCGGCAATCATCCATCGCTTTCGATCACCTTCGGGTGACACTCCAACCATCATCTCTTGGTTGTGTATGTAAGTGGATTGAATTCCTCTTTCACATTCAACCTTCCGGCTAAAGGTTCTTCCACTTTTCACGCTCCCCACACCCACAAAGACATTATTGCGTGTTTGTGTCTCATTTACAGGCGGGGCGATGGATTTCGTTAACGTCGCCACAAGAGTCTGTTTGTCAAGCATGTGATATCGCGATGTTGTAACGCTGCTTTCATGTGTGGAGCCGATTGGGCGTCGTTGTTGCCAGTCAAGATTGTTCGAGTTCCTTAAGCTAGTTTGCTGCCATTCGTGCTGCGGTAGCGATGGCCAGCGAAAGCATATTGGGTCGGGGAGGGAAACTGCGCGAGACGTATGTAGCCACGACATTGACGGAAACTTGCGGCTGCAGAAGAATCTGACGGTGTTTTGCAGCTCAAAACAGCAGTGCACACTCAGAAGCATTGCCCGAATTTTGCTCTGCTGGAACTTATAGATTATATTATTTACACTCGTGATCACGAATACCTAGGTTCCCCAGCATGGGAAACTCTGACACCCTGAAATTCACACCACAGCACAGCAGAAGAAGACCTTCGGATGCAGGTAGGACTCAACCTCGAGGTGTGGATGTGGACAGCGCCGATGACATGCTGCCTCGCAGGCCGTCTTCCAGACGCCGGCTTGACACAGGCGCGGCCCCTGAAGGGGCAGCGCCGCCGCTCGCCCCACCGGCGGGCCTCCTCCAACCCGAACTTGTTGCAACATCCGCGGACTTACACGCCCCTTTGCAGGCTGCCCCTTCGACGGGCCTCACCTCACGCGAGGACCTCACGGCGTGCACGCGGACGCAGACGCGCGGTCGCGGGGGCGGCACCGGACGGCGGGCTGGCGAGCTACCATCCGCATCGCGATGCAGGCGCCGTCATCAGCGCGACGACGCTTCCTGAGACCGGCTTAGGCCAGTCCTACGGCGAAGGCGATTGTCAGCTGCGCTTCCCTCTCCTGTGCGCCGCTCAGTAGGCTGGCGCAACATGCTGCTGGGCAACCTTCCCCAGATGCTCGGCTCCTGCGGATGCCGTTTGATACCGGTTAGCGACTTATCCCTGGTGCTCAGTCACTGCCCTTGCTGCGGGATATTGGCGCACCAGGCATGCAAGGCCGATCTCAATCGGTCATTCACGCCCCTTCCTCGTTTTGGGGTTTTCGACACCTTGTTGAAGCCTTGAGGCGACATGAGGACGGCGTCCCCATTCATTCATTCGGATGAGTAACGCTGCCTTCGATGAAGCGCTTATGCGTAAACTTGGGTCTTGTACTGCTGGCGCCATGGCGGCTGCCTGTTTCGCCACCTTTGTCCGGCAGGCCCGGATGGAATCCCCCCAATACCGCGGCACTTTCGGAGCACGTTGTCGACTCGCTACGACTACTAGAGCAGGTGTTGTCGTTGTACACTCACTATGTATCCCGCATACTTTGCACGCAGGCCATGTACAAAAGTGTGGCCAAGCTTGGAAACTGTGGTGTATGCGGAGGCGTCAGTGCATGCAGGGCATGGCATTGTGAAGGGTTTCAACAAATTTTGAGCTTCGCTGCCGCCGACGGAGACTGTATGCCGTGCATCCTTGAGGTGAGTTTGGGTCTGCTACTCCTCTTTCGAGTTGAGTGGCCACGCAGCGCATCTGTCAGGGCATGCCGAGGCTGCTAGGAATTTGCGAGGGCCATTTAGCGCCATGCAGCTGTCTGTCGTGACTGCAAGAGGCTGATCAAACAGCCGGGATTTTGGCAGACGAGCTGGGCCACGCACCACCGGGCCACCGTTGTCATGCGAGTGGGGAGTGCACAGTAGATAGGTGAGTGAAACCCTGCAGTACACTCCACTCTCGCATTGAGGAGCTGCAGTAGCCGGTTCTGTAGTCACTCGGTTGTTGGAGTTGCTAGGAGCATGCAAGCTTGATGCAGCAACGGGCCGGTCTGGGGGGACTTGAGGGTGGGCTATGCGTTCCGGCACCAGAAGGATGTGACCTACGCAGGGTGTAATCTGAGAATTGGGTCCTTTGCATCAGCTGAAGTACCAACCTATTCGGCGATCACGCACCACCGGCTTGAACTCTCGAACGTTGATCTGCATCCGTCAGCGGGACAACAAGCTTGTGAGCGCCAAAAACTCAAGCCAAAGCAGTCACTTGACATCTTGCCTTAGCAGGACCTTCAAGATAGAACACTCACGATCTACTCAGGCTGGAACCCACGGAATATTCCATGTTTGATTGATGATTTCGGCAGTTTAAAATTCCAGTCGTGATGGTGCGGGCGGCGGGGCGGCCGCCTGGGTGTCCAATCGCAGCGCATTGGCGCCAAAGTCCAATGATTCCATTGCTGCCGCACCGCATCTGAAAGTAGGTGAAGGAGTGAAGCGGCTTGACGCAAGGTACCTTGGCAGTGCATGGCTAGTCATCGTCGTTTGTTATGGGTGCTGTGATCGATCATCCAAGTCGAACAAACCCACCTTAGGATGTCTGGTCTAACGAACTGCCGGTCATAGCCTCGACCCAGAGAAGTGAGTCAGAACCGGCGGCCTCTGTCACATGCAGGTCTGTAATCCTGATCCTGAACGTTGGCAGCTTGTGTTCATGATACTCATCAGCAATCAGAAAGATTCGGCATGCGCAACCAAGTTGGACTTGAGACAATACGCCCTCCGCGTGCGTGGGCTGATGATGGGTTTCTGACTTTCTGGTTCGTCATTTGTCGGTCAAGATCGAATGCAGAGCAATTCAACACGGAACCAAGAGCCAGAGTTGGCGTGGACAGGTGGCATCTCTGACGGAGAGTCCACCGTAATATATTCCACTAGGCATGTGTTGAATTGGCCACCTCGTCCACCGCTGCACAGGCAGCCGGAATGCTGCAATGCAATTTCAGGTAGGTGGCAAACGTCGACGATGTAGATGCGCAACAGTAATAACCGTCCCCCATGGCACTACTGACGACGCCTACTGGCGCTTGACTTCCAGGTTCTGAAGGAGCTGGGTATGTTAGCAGGGATATGAACGTTGCATGAGCACAGTCAGGTACGGTATATAATTCAACCGAACTTCGGTTGGATATAAATATCAAATCAAATACGCAAATCAACCACGTATTCAGCTGCAAGCATTCAGCCCGGCCGATCAGCAGGCGGCGCCGAGCAGCTGGCGTGGGTTCTTTTGCACAAGGTGTTGTGGTCTTGTTATCTTATTTGTTGGCATTGGTTCTTACAGACTAGTCATTTGTGCTCTTATTGCGCGTGCTCCCGCCTGAGATGCATGCACCTATGCGGTTTGCTGAGGTTACAGGGGCTTGACAATGCCGCTGCTGCATGCGCGCCCCATGGGACAAACGAGACTGATTGCTAATACTGAGCCGAACACCCCCCCCCGGTATTGGCATGCTTTGTAATGTACAGGTTTTTGCGGTTCAATTCGAGGTGCAGAACAACAGGCCGGCGCCAATCTACTTTTTCGAGCCACCAAATCCACCAAAGCCCATCATTGCAGCCATCTCGGGGTCCATTTCCTCATCATCCTCGTCTGACGCTGGCGCTGCGGCTTTCTGCATGTGGGTGCAACATGAAACTGGTCATTAGCAGATGAAACATGCATGCGCAGAATGTCGAGAATGATATCACCAGCATCGGCAGAATAGCAAGTGCCTTGGCTGCGTGGCAGCCAAGGCGGCCAGCATGGTTTAGCAGTGTCAAATTGGACTCGGATGTGGAGCACAGCTGTTTTTATCCTAGAACACGACCAGCAACAGGTAGACATGAGGCTCACCCTTCGCTTGTTCCTCGCCTTTTCCTTGCGCTCCTCTTCCTCCTCTTCTTGCCGCTGCAGCACTGCCCTGTCGAAGCCTACAGACAAGGCAGATTGTCTTGAAAGCTCCTGACCATTGCATCAAGGGCAATGCATGTCTCAATGATGGCGCTGCGCTGCAATTGAAGCTGCAGGATTTGTCATTCCCTGTCACCGAGTACATGGGAATAGCAGAAGTGGCAATGGACATGCAACTTCAGGCACGAGATTTCAAGGCGAATTGCAGTGGACCTGCTTGGGGAAGAGACGCTGCCAGCAAAGTGACCCACCATCCGCCACGGTGAGGTCCGGATCGTGCTCCTCATTTTTCTGCTTGAGCGACTCAAACTTGTTCCGCACCTACGCACAATCACACACAATCAACCGCAAACCCTCCGTAACTGGACTGCTCCTGAATGGGCAGCATCGCTGCATGCAGTGCAGCAAGGGAAGCATGGGCACCACTGTGCGCGTGTCTGCTGGTGCCACAAGCGGCAGATTGGCATATAAGTGACCGACCTGCTCTGCTGTCGACCGCTCGACCACCATGTTCATGCCAAGCGCCCTGTTGTGGTACTTGCCGTTTCTGCATGGCGAGGTGAGCTGCATCTCGAATTGACGGCTGCGCCAGTTACCGGGAAGGTATATGCAGTCCGAGAAAATGCATGCGCGTGGACCCACACACTTTGAGCAACACAGACTGGCAACTTGCATTTTCTTACGCATGAACTCGTGTGGCAGTTCGGCCCCAGGAGCGGGAATGGTGCACTCACATGTGGTCCAGATACGACTGCGAGTCGCGCAGGATGCAGTCGCATACGCTACAGTAGTATCCAGCCTGCGCAAAGCAGGAGCGGAGCTGTTTCAATGCACAAGCACACTGTCTGTGCAATGGTACTGCTGAGTTAAAATGCTGCTGCTGCTGCTGCTGCTGCTGCTGCTGCTGCTGCTGCTGCTGCTGCTGCTGCTGCTGCTGCTGCTGCTGCTGCTGCTGCTGCTGCTGCTGCTGCTGCTGCTGCTCCTGCACCCACTTGCTGCTTGCTACCATCAGACAACATGCGATGCATGGTAACTGAAGCAGCTGCTGTGGCAGCTGTGGCGCTTCTGTGCCCCAGATCAAATTCAGTGCAAGCGCTGCTGACACATCAAGTCGTGGTGGTGCACAGAGATAGCTCCAGCGTGGGCAGTATAAAAGTTCCAACGGGTCTGCCCAGTTGAGCATGACTAGGTGCTCTGCAACAGTCTTTCTTGTCGCTCACCCGCTGAGGAGTGGCGTGTTGTTGATGACCACCACTGAAGGCATGTCTTCGTTCCAATAGAAAAACTCAATCGAAGACAACGATCTGAAAGCGAGGATTCTGCTAAACCCGCCTGCTTATTGAGCGTTTGTGGTGACCACTTGCGTCCTCCCAATACGGGACGCCAGGTCCATTCACAGGTTTATGAACAGAGCTAACTCAATCGAATGATAAATGCCCACCTGCTTGTTAAGCGGCGTTCTGTTGGTGGCCGCTTGCGATTTGCCAAGGTGGGATGCCAGGTCTGATTTCACAGGATCACGGACTTGGCTAGTTCAGTTATGTTTGAGACGCCCACCTGCTGGTTGAGCGGCGTGCTATTGGTGACCACCTGCGTCTTTCCGAGGCGGGACGCCAAATCCACCTGGAAATCCCGCCCCCGCAGCGTCGACCGCTGCACGATGAGCCCCTGGTGCAGCGGGTCACGCTCTGCGGGCATATTGCACACATTGTCAAGCTGCAATGTCAAGACGGAAGCTCTCGCCGCACATGATGAAAAGGTCATGGTGATCCCTCACAGCCCCATTCTCAAGTGTCGCTATAGCTGGTTTGCATGCGTCCTGCAAGCCCAATGCCTCCCAAACGAAGCAGATCAACGGCTGTGCAGTGGAGGCTGCAGGACCGGTCCCCGGCAATCGATCGCATATGCCCATGCCACATGCCCACTGCGAGTGGCCTCTTTGTATGACCGGCAGCTCAGCGAGATCTGCCGTGAGCTCAAGCAGGAATGCTGTAATCATTCACCTAGCCTCCGCCGCTTTTTGGCGTCGAGTGCACTCTCCTCGTCCTCGGTTTCCTACAGTCGCACAATGCATCTGTCAACTGCTGTGCCAGCGTAACATAATTGAGGATGCGCAATGCTCAGTCACACGGCCCCTGAAAAAGGCGCAGCGGCTCGCCTTCTTCTCCCGGGCATCAGCCTTGGCTGTGAACTCCTCCTTGTCCCATGTGCGCCGGAAGGTGTTGTCCACGCCCACTTTGGCCACAATGGCCTTGTCGCCCTCACTCAGCTTGGACTTCTTCTCCCTCGGCATGGTGCGTGTCTGTCCAGCGACGTTGTCAAAGGTGCCTGACTCGAAAAGCCAACCTCAAAGGACACGCGGCGAATGCGCAATTCGCAAGATGGCGTTTTGAACTATGTCGACAGGTTCTGAGTAGGGTGTGAGCGTGCAAGCGGCCGCTGCAGGGGCTGCACCTCCTCCGTGTTCAAGTCACGTGAATTGCTGCCTACGTCCTGCTTCCCTGCGATATTCAATTTTGAGCAGGACTCAACATCAAATTGCCGGTTCGACCGTCGTCCCCTCTGTGTCGAGCACGTGATCGTTCGATCGACCTACAGCAACTCCTGCGAAGCGATCCGAATCGTCTTGTATCTGCTTCGCAGAGGCCAAGATGACGGATGAAGCTGCTGCGCCTGCTGCGGCCGAGCCCACGCAGGCTGAGGCGCCAGCAGCGCCAGCGGAGGAGCAGCCTGCGGCAGAGATGCCGATTGGAGCCCAGCCAGCTGCCAAGTCGGCGGCCAGCCCGGCAAAGCCAAGGGCGACGCCCCGGAAAACTGATGCAGCAAGCGCGGCAGGGTCGACGCCCCCAAGCGGGCCTCGCGAGCGGAGAAAGGTCGAGCACTTCAAGCCGGAGGAAGTGCAGGAGCTCAAGAAGCTGACGGTGCAGGAGGTGAGAAATTGACGAATGCATGCTTGACGGCACCGTGCATGACGGCACACCCCGCATGTCGGCACAAGACACCCAGTGAGCCGACGTCAATGTCGCAGGGCGCGGGCGCAAAGCTGCGGGATATTCCCAACGGTGAGCCGCACTGCAGACGTAGCATATGCATGCTCGTGGATCGATTGCACCCGATGTCCGCTTCGTCGTGTCATGTCTGTAAATCACAGCACCTGCATGCAGTTTCGGCATGTTCCTTGCGCAGTCAATTTCAAGCTGTCCAAGGTCTCGGGCAAGGACGAACTCATGGAGCTGCTGCACGATGTGCTGTACAACCGGAAGGGCAAGGTGCGCCTCCGGCGCCATGGAACCGCACAGCCACCATGTCGTGTCCTGTCATGATGCGGCGTCATGGACACCTGGCCTATACCTCTGACATGCCATCCTGGCCATACCTACTGTTACTACGTCGGGTACCATCGTGCATGCCCAGCTAGTGCCTTCCCGCGGGAGCCACGGCCATTCTGTCAGTCATGTTTGTGTCGAGACATGACATGGCGCCAAAAGCTGAGCATGTTGTGCAGATGTCAACGAGGAAGCGGGACATCCTGGACTTCTCCGGCTTCACCTTTGCGGCCAGCAGCAAGGTGCACCTGCTGACGTGCTATCGCGCAGTGGTGGACTGCTCCACACACTGCAGTGCCAGGAGGGTCTGCCCAACGGCGCTCAGTTTGGATCTGCATCCC
Source organism: Deuterostichococcus epilithicus (assembly GCA_033439295.1). Lineage (NCBI taxonomy): Eukaryota > Viridiplantae > Chlorophyta > Trebouxiophyceae > Prasiolales > Stichococcaceae > Deuterostichococcus > Deuterostichococcus epilithicus. The sequence continues at coordinate 920,897 of JAVTLE010000017.1, forward strand.
AGCATAGGGCTCGGAGGTGCTGCACGCTGGGATGTGCCGCTTTGTGACTGGCCTCGCTTGTGCAAGGCGACCCTACCTCTTGTGCGCAGGCCTTACAATTTAGAATCAGAAGTGCGTGACGAATGCAGGAGGCGGATCTGGAGAAGGCAATGGCAAAGCTGGGGCGGCTGAAACTGGAGGCGCTGCACCGGCTGCTGGACATCTTCGAGCTGCCGCGCGGCACCGGGGAGGAGGGCCACAAGGTACTAACCCGCCTGGCAGGTTTATATGATCTCAGCGCCGCAGCTTTCCAATTGGCGCCAGTCATGCAGCGCGCCCGCGCTTGCGATGCGCAGCATTGTTAGAGTAGCAGCCCTTTCAGCAACCTCAGAGGCAGTCAGAGCACAAACCCTGTTGAACTGCCAGGCACCGCAGCGTGGACCGCCTGACGTGAGGCGCCCCTTCGAAAGCTGACAGCACAGGTGCTGCTGCTGCTGCTGCTGCTGCTGCTGCCTACATCTGCTGGTGGACTCTCCAGCGAGGCCTGCACTCGGCGAACACAGAGAACATGATGTACTGGATCTCTGTTCTGACGCAGGACGCAAAGGTCAAGCGCATCCTGGAGTGGCTGCAGGAGCCGGCACCCACCAGCGCGAAGGACCTCGCAGCCCAGGTGTGGAATTCCGGCACACTGCCAAGGTCGCTGATGCTAGACTTGCAGCCACCCAATATCGCATCTGGAGTACTGGCGGCTGGCACCGTGCATTGCGTGTCAAGACTGCCAACTGCAGCTGGCTGCGACTGCATCAGGTGCTGAGACCAGGCCCAGTTCCAAGGCAGGAAGGGCGGATGGATCACGGCGGGCGCCGTCGAAGAAGTCTTGGGATGCTTGGACAGCCGCGCCGTCTAAGCATTGCTCATTGACCGCCCACAAACTTCAGGCCACGAAGAAGCGGGAAGCCAGCAAGCGGAAGCGGGAGAAGGCAGAAACTCAAAAGGAGAAGGCGGAGGCGCAAAAGGAGAAGGCGGCAGCCAAGAAGGCGAAGACAGCGGACGGAAAGGCGGCGGCGAAGAAGCCATCCGCCAAGGGCAAGGGCAAGGCCGCGGCCAGCACGCCGAAGGTGAGCGTTGATCCATGCTAGACTGGGGACTGGGGCCTCCACACGACTGTGCGCCAACAGCCACGGGCTCGGAGCTGTTGGACGGAATGGCAGGCTGCCGGGAGGTCGCTGACCAAGGCATGAGCCGGGGCAGGCAGCCAGCGAGCTGTGCGCTGCAGACTCTGGCAGGCAGCTGTCACACGGTGCACGTTGCGAGCTGGGCATCCCTGTAAGATGTGCAGGACGAACCATGTGCTTCAGGGTGTAAAGTGTAGCTTTTCCCGCGCACGTGCAGCGCCCCCTGTGTAGACGCTGCAGCCCCACAGTGCGGGAGCTGCACATAGCCGTGGACACCCTGAATCGCCCTGCCATCACGGCTAATATGTCTGCGTGATAGCACACATCAGAGCACACTGAGCACCCAACGTCTGCGCTGAGGCATGGCTGACAGAATACGCTTCTGCGTGCTGCGCAGAAGAGGAGATCGGCACAGAAGGCACAGGCCGAAGGTGAGCGCGGCATGGCAGCCTGGCATTGAGCCAGTGTGAACAGTGGCATATATGGGGCCACTGCGGAGCTTCGACCTTCCAGCACATATCTACATGGCTACCCTCGCTCTGCGGCCCGGCCCTGCAGCCTGGAGGCGGTTGTCAGGCGCCGCCCCGACTTGCTGGCAGACCCTGCTCCTGCCTTTCCGGGCGCAGCCCCCAGCATGCGCAACCCTGTCACCCGATCTTAACGCATTTCCGCACCTGCGGCACACCAGCTGTCTGCTGACTGCAGCGAGGTGTGGCCAGTGCGCCTGTCCCTGGCGAGAACTGCTGTCGGGAACTCACGGACATGCATGTTGGCGCGCCATGTGCAAAGGAGGAGGAGAAGGAAGCGGAGGAGAGCTGCCAGAGACTTGCGCATGCTTGTGCTCGAGTGCCAAGTCGTTGACCGTACTTTGCGCAGACGAGGAGACCTCGGACGTGGAGCACGCGGCAGCGGAGGAGAGCGAACCGGATGACGAGCTGCCGCTGGGCGTGGCAGCCAAGCTGCCGTCCGACGCCGCGCTGGTCAAGCAGGTGAGGTTGTGCAGTAAGGTCAGGGTGGAGCTGCTGGCTGGTGTTCAAACAGCATTGCAACAACAATGCCACTGCTGGGGTCGGCTCACAAGCTGCCCTACAACGCCGCCCTGGTCAAGCAGGTGCCACACGTTGAGCCAAGGTCCATGCAATTGGCAATGCCGCTGCCGCCAAGCTGCCGTCCATTATTGCGCTGCTGAAGCAGGTGAGATCTGAATCAGGTGCGGGGTGCGGCATCCCGCCAAGGTCCGTCGACGTGGCGATGCTGCCTGCAAGGGCATGCTCACAAGCTTCAGTCTGACGCTGCATTTGCCACGCAATCTGCGGCCCCTCTGGTTGGCCAGCGGTTTCGAATATCCGCAACACCGCTGCCTGGGCTGGTTCACAAGCCGCCATCTGACGCTGCGTTCATAGAGCCGGCACAGGAGTATGCTGGGTCCTAAGGGGCGGCCATTGGCGGTTGTCTGGATTCACTGCAATTGGCGCCGCTGCTGGGGCTGGCTCGACGCGCCGCGCCGTGCCGCGCTATACAGCGCGCCTGCAGCCGGCGTCACGGCAGCCCACTCTACCCTCGTCAGCGTGAATCTGGCCGAACTCAACTGAGTGAGGCACACTGGCTGCCTGCAGCGAGGGGCCTGCCAAGCATGTCTCGTGGCAGCTCGTCACGTTTCTTTGTGTTTGGTGCACGCAGGTGTGGGCCTTCCAGTCAAAGATGGATCAGGCTGGGTGCTGGAAGCTTACGGGCATGCTGCTGCAGCTTAACAACGTGGTTTTTGCCATTTTCCTGCAGGTGCACTCCATCCTGTCGACGGTGAATGTGCTGGAGTTTAACCTGAAGGGGCTAATGGCACAGCTGGGTGCGCTAAACACTTCCATTTTGACTCTGAATCCTTGCTGCCTCGTGGCCGTGCTCGTCGCTTGGACATGCAAGCATCGACACCTTTGGTTTAGACGTTCTGCCGCCGTCTCCTCTTACGGCTCAGCGCTGCCGCTGGCAAGTTGGCTGGCACGCTTGCCCCTGTGCCGCCGCATCTGCAGCGTTCTTGATGAGCTGTCATCCCTGACAAGCACTCATCGTGTGGCCTCGTCAAGGGCATCTCAGCTCCTGCCTGTCCCTGGTGGCTGCCACTCACTGATCCTGCCCGCCAAAAGCCCGCATTGGAAACGACTGTCACTCACCGTCCCGTCTTTGCCGCACCCACAGCGGAGCACCAGCACGGACATGGCAGCCATCCAGCGACTCATCAAGACGGCTGCCATCTGTGTGCCAGTCAATCTTCCACCTTACTTTTCCCTTCTCGCGCCTGCAGCGGAGCACTATGGCACGGACATGACGGCGAAGAAGCCGCTCATCAAGACGACCGCCATCCAGTACTGCCTCGATAACCCGGTCGGCGGCGACGGTGGCAAGGACGAGGAGATGGAGGGAGATGAGGCGGCAGAGGAGGCGGAAGAAGAGGCGGAGGATGCAGCAGATGGGGAGGCGGCAGAGGAGGAGGTGGCAGAGGACACAGAGGTGAGGAGCAGCGGCAAAATTGCGATTCCAGACACCATGCCACGCACGTGGGGTTATTGCTTCGGCCAGCCAGTGGGCCAGCAACGACAGCGGCAGTATGCGACCCTGTTTTTGATCCGCAACTTGCTGAATTGCGCATCGAAGCAGCAATGCTAGGAGCAGAGACGCAAGGTCTGTACGATCTGCAGGCTTATTCGAGCATTTGCACAGCCCCTGCATGCATGGCATCCTCACGATCACTCTGGGTGCGCAGCATCGACTGAATACGTGCACCTTCGAGGGGTGATCGGTTGGGTCGCCCTTCATGCAACAGGGGCCGGCAGCAGTGTTGGTGCCCGCCGCAGACATGGTGGCCGAGGAACAGCCGGTGGTCGAGGTGGCTGAGGCGGCGGAAGCAGCAGGGGAGGCGCTTCCATCTGCGAACGCCGAGCCCGCTGCATGAATGGCGGTGGTGGCAGACAGGTGTTGACACGGGCACGATGGACGAACTCGAGCTTGTCAAATGGGTGTGGACCAGAACTGCGATGCCCTGCGTGACGGTAATCGGCCCACATCAAGCCATCGATGGCAGTGCTGGGCTGGCGATTGGCTGTGCATACCGTCGTTAAGGCTGCACTGTTCTTGGACCGGCTCCTTGACTACCCACTCTGCAGGATTGGCAACCGGCTTGACAGAGAGAGCTGTGTCGGAACAATTTTTGACCGTGCAGCCAGTCAAATCGGTGATGGATTGGCAGGGAGACGATGCCAAGTGCACGCTGTCACCTGGCAGAATTTTGGTCGTAGATAGATAGCAAGATTTCGAACACCGCAATGCTTGCACTAATTAGAAACTGAATCCTGAATCCAGCAAAGAAACCACCTTTGAATGTTGGACAGATGCATCAATCCGAGGACAGCGTTCACCTTCGACTGCATGCTGCCGCGCCGCCAAATCACCGAATTGCAAGTCGCATCTCACGCGCTCAAGCAGACCGCTTTTTCCGCTTATTGTGGAAGGCCATGGCAGAGCCCTGCTTCCACAGGTCGTTGCCCGCTTGCTGCTTCTTTTTCTGCAACTTCATGGCTTTCTTCTTCGTCAGGTGGATCTTGCCCGTGCTGCGAGGCAGCAAATGACGACTGTTCAGGTCAGATGTTGGTACAGTGCGGTCCAGCTCGGGCCCAGAATCGAGCACATTGATTCCGTCAGCAACATGCTAGCAACAGGATACTGTGTTTGCGTCCGCTGCGCATGCTGATACTTGCGATACTTGCACGTGGTGGCTGCATGAGGCAACACGACATCTCATGGCAGACATTGGGCTCAACTCACCTCGTGACCATCTTCGCCTGGCCGTCGCTTTTCTTCTCCTTCTTGGTTCCGGCTGCTGGCACTGCTGCCGCCGTCCCCTCCTGCGGCGCTTCCACCTCCATCCCTGCAGCCCCGTACTGCTCCTGCGCACCCCCAACACGACTCGGCATTCGAGGATATCGTGCATCAATAGTTTCTGGCTGCCACTACAAGGCATGTCAAACACGAAAGTCGGACACCGCTTGCGCTGCCCACAAGACGCCGCAACCGCCTCCGAGTCTCATACAGACCGAGCACTGATTTGGTTAGGTTCGGACCTGCGCCTCCGGCTTGGCAGTCGCCAGCACGCGTGCTATCACCTCCTGACGCTTCGCCTCTGCTGTTGCTTGCCACTCTGGGTTCTCGGCTAGCTTCTTCCTGCGGTGTCAGGGGCAAACGTGTGATGTCGTAGTGCGAGCGCTTGCACCGGCGGCACAAGTTGCATGCCGTTCAGCCCCGCTGGCAGTCAAACCGCTTAAACCGTCCATCCAAGCCATCTGATGTGTCACGATGTATGACAGATAAGCCTAGCAAGCAAGCGCTGCCGTGGAACCAAGCTGTGCACCGCCGGCTGGCCCCGCACTGTGTGACTGGCGGCCAAGCTGGCCTTGCAGTGTAGCGTGCAGAAGGAAAGTTTTTACCACGACACTTGTGGCGTACAAGGCACCAGTGCAATGCAGGCTGGGCGCGCACCGCCGCACTGTGCGCAGGGCCTTCTTGTTGTTGGAGCGCAGCCCCTTGGCCATGCTGTCGAATGCAAGAGTTCAGTACAGGCTCAAGTTCTGCTGTGGTGAATGGGCTCCTCAATGCTCCGCTCCGCGAGAGCCTCTGCCCACGAGCACAACGATGGCGATTCCAGTCAAGCTTGCGATTGTACCTGCAACTGGAAAGTTGAGGGCGGCGTGTGTTGTATATCGTACTTCACACTAACGATGAACTCTCCGCTGAAGAGTAAACAGTGTGAACAATGTCGGCTCTGCGCGCTGACATCGACTCCGTCACCCGCCGCTGTGCATTTGGCGGTGCTTGGAAAAGCCCAAGTTTCTCGCTCTGCAGACTCCACTGGATTCCAAAGCCTGTTCTGCAGACGAAGCTTCTTTTCAGAGTCGGAATTGGGCTCACGGGAGTTTGCTTCACGTAGCCAGGTGTGCAGGACTCGCCGCAGGTTACTGCTGACTAGACGCCCGGTGCGCATACCCTAGCTCGAACAGCATGGGTCCGTGAGTGCTGAGGCAGAGACGATAACAGCTCTGGGTCTTCAGTTGTGTGCGGTTATGATATTCCTTCACCCCATTTCGCTCGTCTGCGCCGCTGCCCACATGCCGAATCCAGGCACGGTATGATGTGCCATTTGAGACGGCATGGGCAACTCTGCAAGCATGGCTGCGCACTGACCACTTGAAGCTCGCTGCTCGATCGCCACAGCCTTGATCGTCGCTCCTTGGCGGCGTTGAAATGCCTGCAGGCCCCACCGCTCCGCCCTTGAGGGTCTCTGGCCTCGTCAGTCATTCTTGGGCAACAGCAGCAAATGCCGGCAGGCCCCACCGCTCTGGCCGGAAGGCCTCCAGACTGGTCAGGACCTCGTCTGCTGCTGCTGTCGCGGCGCTGTCCATCTTTGGATCCGGCACCATCACGACAGACCTGCAACAAGGTGCACATGTCACGGTCTTCAGCCGTGATGGAGGTCGAGCTGTTTCCTACCGCCACAATTTCAGGTTTCTTGTAGCACGCGCCGTTGCGACTCCTCAGAAACCCAGAACACTGCTGCCACCACATCCAAGAAGTGGTGCTGTAATCTGTTGCTGCCAGGCAGAGCCGCGCCCTGTGAACGTTTCAAAGCAGAGCATAATGAAATCTGTACGGCGGCTAGGGAGGCTGCAGGGGTGACGCCTTGCCACGGCCGCTCAGGCGCCAGACCGCGGTCTGGTTTCTCAAATAATGCAGCCCCGTGATTGACACACACAACATCGGAAGAGTGCTTCAGGGGAGTGTGAGCTGCAAACTCTCACATGCCGGCTGCCTTGCCGGCAGCCAAGCCCGTCGCCGCGTCCTCGAAGACGAGGCACTCGGCGGGCGGCGCGGGCGGTGAGAACTCCCGCGCTGCCCGCAGGAATATCTCCGGCGCCGGCTTCCCATTCACCACCTGGTCACCTGCAGCGGCGAGACAGGTAGACACCAGACTGATCAGTTTCGTGGATAGCTATGTCCTGCCACGGCGTGATCCGCTTAACAGAACCCGCAGATCAGGATGATCATCGTCTAAATACCCAGCGCCATCCGCCCGGAGCAGCCAGGTTGCCGCGTGCAAAGCATGCAAAGCGTTGAGCAGGAGGCCGTGCCTGTGATGCGATGGCTGAACAGCTCAAAGAGCTCTCTATGCCGCGCAGTCTTCAGTTCGAAGTGCCGCCGGTGCGATGATGTCGCCAGGCAGAAGGGCACGCCATGCTGGTGCAGGTGCCGCAACAGGCGCTCTGCACCTGCATGGCACCCACAGACAGAGCCCCTCGTCAAAGGCGAGGTCTTCTCAGCACGAGGCATTGTCCGTCCACTGCGGTGGTGCAGCGACATCGGGGCGCAAGCACAGGTGCTGCAACCGCCTCGATTGGGCTGTGCCACAGGACACCGCGGCTGAGCGCTGTGATCCGTCGAGACAACCGCCGGCGCCATCTGGGCAAAGATGTTGCTTCCGCAGCTGCAGCAGACCTCGCAGCCAATTGAGATGAGGCCCTTGCGGCGGCTCTGCTCCTCTACGATGGCGCGGCACAATAGCCAACATGCGACAGAGCTGCCTCGAGCCTGTCCGGTGCACGTGCGCCATGTGTAAAAAGGTGGCACAGGCGGCGATCGCCAAGGCTCAGCCTCCCCACCTCTATCCAAAACTCGGCTGACAGCAACCCGCAGATCCACTCCCATAAGCAGGCGACTCCCCGAGCACACTCCGATTCACTGGGGACATGTCATAAGTTGGTAAGAGCGCCCACCCGGCATGAGCTCCGATTCTGGAAACATCGCGTCAAGCATTTCCTCCCGCTCCCGCACGAAGTCCTCCGGCGTGAGCTGCCCAGCCAGCCCCGTGTCCTGCACAAATACCTGCGCAGCAGGACGACCCATTCACTGTGTTTCGAGGCAGAAGTCTGTGCAACCGGACACGTGCGTGTCATAAAGACGCGCTGTCCACTAGGAAGGTATGCATCTGCCAAAGCTGCGATGGCTTCCAGCGCCTGCGCGCAGCGTCAGTACGAGGCAGCATGGGGAGCCGTGGCATTGCTGCTGTGCGCGGCCGGGACAGGGAGTGAGAGCAAGCAGGAGACGCAAGCGCACATGCAGCGGCTGTGCTTCTGGAGGGACCCCACGCACCTCGGCAGCCTCCAGCGCCTTTTTCCCCATCATCTTTGCCTGTGCGAACAGCGTCCATCTTTGCTCGAGAATGATGGATGCGTTTGCAGCGCACAGCAGGTGCATGAGCTTATATTGAGCGCCGCTGTTCGAAGTTTGTGTGCTCTCAGTTCCTTCGCTCGACACACCTTGAGCTCCCAGGTGAACTCCTTGTCATAGCGCCGCAATATAGCGGTCTGCACTTTCGTGTAGAAGCGCTCCGTGTCCAACAAAAGGCCATCCATGTCGAAGATACATGCGTGCGTTTTGACCTGCAGCCAAAGTCTGCAATTCTAGTCACGCAGGACGCCAGCACCGCCGCATCACGAAGGCTATTACGGCGTCATGAAGCGACAGATAGTTGGGATTATGCTGATCGGCAGTAGGTCTGATGCATGCCGTATGCGCATGCGCATGCGCATAACTGTCGATGTTCCAGGGCCTTCGGAGCAGTCGTCAGTCACCAGGCCAGCTACACACGATAGACTGACGCCGCTGAGAAAACCCTCACCTTTGCTGAGGTCATAGCTGATAGCTGATGGCGATTGTTGACAAGTAATATCGATTGGGCGATGTGTTGACAACTAGTACAGAATGGGATCAGTTGAGGTGTGCCCACTTAGTGTGCACGATATTCCGTGGTGTTGCAGGTGGGCAGATGGGTTGCAAAATTTCTGCAACGTTGCAAAGTATTGCAGCTGGCCGGGGATGGCGGATCTGGCACTTGTACGGGCAGCTGCTTCCTGCAGCCAGTTTCAAGGGCACGACTACAACCAGGCTGCGGGTCGATCTGGGCTGGTGCAGAGAAAGCAGGCTGGCTGGGCGCTAAAACGCACCGTCGTGCCTGGTGGGCGGTGAGTGACGCAACGCTTTGAGAGCCGCTGCACCCGCAGAGCAGCTGTGTAGGCGCCGTGCCGACACCTTCAGACAGAGCCGCTCGCGTCCGTGCAAACGGTGGTCCTGGCACAAACGACAGTGTTGTCCGCCGCGATCTGGGCGTCCGGGCTGGCGCTGACCGTCCAGGCTGGTGCTTTGCTTACCAGACGAGCGATCTGGGGTGGTGGGCGGGCATATAGGACGCCAGGGCCGCCAGCAGCTGCTGTTTTGGGCACCACCTCCTGCCTCGGGGCTTCAACCGGGGTGCAAACGTGCGGATGGCCAGCGCAAGGCCGCTGGCGGGCCTGCGGCCAAGGCGCCGGTCTACTTCTGATCCTTGCCTGTATTGATGGAGGCTGAGGTCGCCGTGCAGCATTCAGGCAGTCGCACCCGGTCGGGAGCGGCGCCCAAAGCGTCGAGGCTCGCGACGCTCAAGCGTGGCACTTAACGGCACTCCGACATCAAACGCTTGCTCTTACGGCCTTTACCGACGTGCAGTCTGCCCCAGATGGCTTTGTGGGACGATCTACACTCAAAATACATGGCATGCGGTGGCGTACAAGCCCTGGCGGGCGCGGTGACCCTTTGTTGGGGAACATCACATCGTCACAGGAATGACCACAATGCCCGGCGCTGCAGCGGCTCTGCAGGCTGTGCCACATCACACAGCAGCAATTTAACACCCCGAAGAACTCTTCTTGTCTTGTCTGCTTCGCCTCATGCTATGAGGGCACTGTCATCAGGGCTCTGGTATGGGCACCGGACTCAGGGACAGGGGGCGAGCCTCGACGTGCTCGCAGCAGCCCGAGCGCCGGGTTAGAGCGCTCGAAAGCACGAACGAAGCACCACATGCAGATCAGATAGTGCGCAACCACGCTGGACAAAGTTCAAGCTCAGGCCTTGCAAACGCCAAGGGTGGTGCTGCTCTGCTGCTGCAGACCTAGTTCTGTCGCCTGGAGGTGTGCTGTTGCAGACAAGAGCAAGCACCTGCACAGAAATACGCTTGAACTCTACAGAGCCCCACTGCGGCCCGAGCCCCGCGCCAGGAGGGAGGTGCTCCACCACAGGGAAGCGTGCCGAGTCACAGAGGCCGCGAGGGCAAGTAGCGCCTTCGGCAACAGGCGTCCTGCATGCGTCTGCTTGGTATGAGAAAGCGCTAGAGGAACCAAGGTCTGCCTGTTCGCACACACAACGCGCACGGAAGCGAGGTCGCCGGCCAACCAGATCACCCTTGACCAGATTGGCAAGGAATACTCGAGCCTGAAGTTTGAAAGGTGAGTACGGCAGCACGCAGAGGTGTGCACCAGATGTATCGTAGAATCTCTGGCGAGAGGCATATGCCAACTCAGGCAGTGGGCAGGTGTAGCCGGCGCATTGATGGTGTCGATGGGTGTAAAAAGCAAGGCAGCGTGGCGCTGACGGTCGCAAACCGGTGGCGCTCTCGCCTGCTGGACAGCCTTGCACATGGGAGCCACACCACGAGTCAGCCGCGTCGGGCAGGTGGGGTAATGGGCAGCACCTTCCGCACGCGCCGGCGCCATCCTGCGTGAGAGTTTCAGCAGCAGCTCAAGGCGAGCCAATCACCATGTGCATCCTGGCAGGCGAGCGACCATCGACATTGTTGCTCGGCAGCATGCAAGCCATAGTGGAGAGTACAGCAGTGGCACGCAGGAACTGCAAGGAACAAGTGCGAGCAGCAGCAGGGGCGAGCGTTTGCAGTGAGTGTGGTGGTGTTGAGAAACACCAGGTTGGGAGGGACTATTCCGCGCACAACGCAGCAGAGAGCGCTTAGGCCTTCTTGGCGGTGGCCTTGGCGGCAGTCTTCTTCTTCGGGCTGGCCTTCTTCGGCGCAGCGGCCTTCTTGGTCGCTGACTTGGGTGCCGCAGGCTTCTTGGCCTTTGTCGCCGTGGTCTTCTTGACCTGCGCCATGGACGGCGGAGCACACTCAGAATGCAATGCCAAAAACGTTCTGCCGAAGCAATGGACAAGCATCGGCATGCTCAGGCTGGGCTGGAGCAGAACCAGGTGTGCATTCACCTTGGGGGCCGCGGGCTTCTTTGCTTTGGTGGCGGTCGGCTTCTTGGCCTTGGTGGCTGTGGTCGCCTTCTTGGCGGTCGTCTTGGGCTTCTTCGGGGTGGTGGTCTTTTTGGCGGTCGTCGCCTTCTTTGCCTTTGGCGCAGCAGCCTGCGCATACCCAAACACAACAGCCTTGAGCAGGCTGGACCAGCAAGTGAGGGGGCTTGCCACAGACCGCACGCATGCATCACTGCACCAGGAGCAGCGCTGTGAACAGCAGCGAAACGACACGTGCCGCACCTTCTTCTCGCCGGTGGCCGCCTTCTTGGGCTTGGCGGCAGTGGGTTTCTTCGCGGCGACGGCCTTCTTCTTGGGCGCCGCCTGCAGCAGCGCACGCGCACGCGCAACAGGGATTTCAGTCTTTAAGCCAGATTTGGCCAAACGCGCATGCATCTATGCAGCTAGATCCGGCGGCATGCGCATGCTGGCGATGTGCATGCTTCACACTGCAGCGGCAGAGAAGCACCTTCTTCTTGGGCGGCCCCTTCTTGAACGTATCGCTGAGCTTGTAGCTAGCCTTGACCTTGACAAGCTTGCCCTGCTCCGTCAGGTTGCGCAGCTGCGTGCTGAGCGTCTTCTTCCACGGGCCCTCCAGCTTCCATTCCTTCTTGCCGTCCAGGTACTGCGATAGCGAAGCAGGTAGGCTTTAGAAATGCTCGACAAGCACATAGCCAGCTCTGCACGCAACTCAAAAGCGCAGAGCCTGGTTTGCAATGTGTGCCTCTCATCCAACACCAGTTAGCACAGCCGAGAACAGCAAAGACAGCGGGCCTGCAGACGGAGGCCCGCGCTCCGAAGCAAGGCGTGCACCGTCAACGGCTCACAGTGACAGTCCCTAACAATGGTGCCGGGGCAAGGCTGCCCGCGTGACCTAGCGGCCCGATTGCGGCGCAGTCGATCGACTACTGTTTGAAATGTACTGGGCTGCACCTTGGTGATGGCGGGCAGGCTGCTGCCGGACCGCTCCTTCAGCGAGGCGACGGCCTCCTTGACCATCTCTGCGTACGTCGGGTGCGACGGCTCCTTGCGCGGCGCACGCGGCTTGGCGGCCGGGGCTGCTGCTGCTGTCGACATGGTGGCTGCTGGCTGTCAGAGCAGAGGGCAAGAGAGGGGCAGAGGGACTGCGGAAAACAGTGTTGTGAGCGCGAGCAGCGGTTTCGGAGCATTCAATTAAATTTATGGGAATCTAGCTGGCATTTCAGGGTTTTCGGGTCAGGGACGTCAAATCGGACTGAGGGCTGGCTTCGCCCGAGCTTTGCTGTGCGCCTTCACAGCGGCATTGGACTCGCATCGCAGCCCGCAAGCAGGTGCAGCCCAACTCTGCCGCAACTTCAGGAGCAAACTGACCATCCTGGAGCGTCTGCACCCCGTTGGAGCTCGTTGCGAGGCAGCAATTGCTTTCGGAAGTGGAGGGTTGTCCATCTGATAGCACGCGCGAGCTGGTTGCCGTCCGCTGCGGCCGTGCCCGGCCGGCAGGGTGGAGCCATGTCAGAAATTAGCTTTCAAACAGCCCTAAAGGAGGCCGACAGGGCCGCCAAGAAGCAGAGAACATGCGCAAACATGTCAGCAGACGCGGTTAGCACGCTGCAGCAGCACCTGCAGAGCCTGCGGCAGCAGGTGAGCATGCTTCGGCTCAGAGGGTGATGTTTTTCTACTGACTCCACAGACGCACGTGCAGCTGTGCAGAAGAGTTGTGCAGCAGAGACCCTTGCGGCGACGCATGTCCAATCATGCACCGAAATTGGCATGATGCACCATGGACTGGAGATACACGGTTTGCAGTGCTATATGGCTCGCTGCCTCGGATACAAGCGCTGGCATGGAATTGCAGCCCTGCAATTGGCGGCACGGCAGCCGATCAGCTGGCACTGCCGACTGCTGTCTGTCAGCTTGCACTGCCGACCGCTGTCTGATGTGTATCATATCTTGTATGCAAGCTTGAGCAGAATCCGTGAGCGGACTTGCACAGTGGCCGCGCTTGGCGCTGGCCATGATTGTGCCACGATGCCGTGGGTTCCCCTGGCCCGCAGTTGCAGCAGTGTGGCGGCGACGTGGAGGCGGAGGCGGCCGCTCTGCGCTTGCTGCAGCAGGTGCTGGCGCCGCTGAAGCTGGCGGACCAGGTCGGCACCGCCACAAAAGACCTGCATTCCGCGGTCAGCCGGCTGGGCAAGGTGAGTTGAAGCTTATGCGCTTCGCTTTGGTGGGCCTTTTTGTAACATGCACAGCTGCTCGAGGATATGGGTAGTGGACTGCTGCAGCGGTGCAGAGGCTGGGATGCGCGATTCCCGCAGATGCGCCCGATGTGACCATACAAGTCTGTGAACACTCAGCCGCATGTAGGGGAGCAAGAGCATTGTCGCGCAGGCCCGGAGACCGTACCTTGCGTGCTCGTGCAGGCGCTTGACAAAGCTTTTGTCAGCGACGTCTGCAAGGCGCCAGTGTCGGACACAGAGATGGACCAGGCTGTGCTGGACCGCGTCATAGCCGCGCACCTCTTCCAACAGGTGAACCCTCGGGACTTTGCTCATGACCCTGGGGTGGCCCCTCTTCGAGACACTGCTTCTGCTGCATCTGTCGCCAGTTTGGACACCGAAATTGATCTGGCTGTGCTGGACCGTGTCACCGATGCATACATCTGCCAGCAGGTTACTTTTAGCTCTGTTCAGGTTTATCCTCGGTCGACAGTGCAAGCTCCCGCAGTCGTGCTTTAAGTCGTCTGTGTTGCATGAGACTCGGAATCCAAGCATCAGACAGAATCGGACCGTGTTGCTGCAGGGCATTTACGAGCCTGTGTGTGCCGCAAATACCCATGCAACTGTTGCAGGGGCGCTTCGGCATTGGCGAGTCCTTTTCGCACGAGGCGGAGCTGGCGTGCGAGGAGTCGCTGAAGCAGCCCTTCGAGCACATGCACATGGTGCTCGAGCAGGTGGGCTGCCCTCCCCTTTGGCTGAGCGTCAAAATCACATTGTGCCTGCTGCATGCATTGAGTCGGGTAGTAGAATGCTCGCGTCGTGCTGCTCTGCGCCCATGATTCTGGCTCTGGCGCAGCAGACGGCTCTACTTTGACAGCTTGTGCAAGTGCCCCTTCGTGTGCATTGCAGCAGTGAAACTGGCAGAGGTATCTCGAACCGAAACTCGTGTCTCCCTCACAAAGCGGATCCAGGCGCAAGTGGTGGCAGCACAGACCGGCAGAGCGTAGAGGAGCTCACATGACTGTGTCCCTGCCCCAAAGGTCCAGGGCCGCAACCTGCAGTCGACGCCGTCGTGGGCGATAGATGAGGGGTCGACTTGACATACACCACATTGAGTCCCTGCAGACCCAGGGCAACAAGCTGGAGCCAGCATTGGCAACATGTGGGTGGGGGAGTATCAACAGCAGGCCGTGTCGGCGCTTTCTCAAGGTTTCGTCCTGTGTTCTGTTGTTACCTGAACCGCAGATCTAGGCCCACAACCTGAAGCCAGCGCTGTGGTGGGTGGAGGATCAGCAAAGAAGTGCCGACAGCGCTCCTTGGCAGTGTCAGCTTGTTTTTAATCTCTGCTGTTCTGCAATGCAGATCCAGAGGCGCAATCTGGAGCCGGCGCTGTCGTGGGTGGAGGAGAAACGGCAGCAGCTCGCGGCGGCGCGGCAGTCTTACGAAAGCTTTGAGTTCCAGTTGCACCGCCTGCAGTTCCTGCGCATCCTCACGGAGCAGGGTGCGTCGATATGAATCATCGCATGTTAAGACTGCTGGGCTGCTGCATGACATATTGCCGCCGTGCGTGTCGTCCGGTGCATGCAGGATGCACAGATGCTCAAGGGTTGGTGCTGCGGCGCACATCAGCGGCGAGCCAGTCTCTGGCTTGCTATTGTAAGGCAGGCAGTGAGCAGGTTTATCCTGATATGTAGGATCGGTACCAGCGCTAGCGTACATCAGGAAGCATGCTTCCCGCTTCCATGAACTACAGGCAAGTCGCTCGGTTTGACGCTCTGGCACTGCTGTTGGCGATTTCGCTCCAGTCCACAACAGGCTGCAATCTTTGTCACAAGTCGGGGTGGCACTTCTTCGAAGCCGCGGGCTGGGCTTGAAAGCGCCTGTCCTGGCCACGTCGCTCGCGCTGAGCTGCTGCTGGCGTCGCCGTGTCCTGCATGCCTTGCCTCGGACAAGCAGCAGGCGGAGGCGAATGGCGCAGTGTAGAGGGGTGCCTGTGCCACACCAAGTGCCTGAGCAGTCGCCGTGCATGGCTCATTGGGGTGCCTGAAAACAACATACACACATACGCGGATCTCCTGGTGTGCAGGCGGACAAGATTACGCGGCTCATGGGTTGCCTGTGCTACACCAAGCGCCTGGAGCGGTCGCCGTATGCGGACCTGCTGGCGGAGGCGCAGTGGGACGCCATTGCGCAGGAGTTCGTGCGCCAATGCTGCGGCCTCATGGGCCTGGTGAGCGCCGCTCTTGCTGTGATCAGAGCCGTGTTGTAGCGCTCGTACCGGCTGGTCTGGGGAGGTCCCGCGGGGTTCCAATGTGCAGGAAGTCGTGCGTCAGTGTATTTGGTTCACAAGGCCGGCGTGCCTTCCTCCTGCACTGTCCTGAACACATGCTGTGACGCATGGGCCTGCATTGCGCTGACGGGTCTTGTGGACGGGCCAAAGCAAAAGTCCCAAGGTCCCTAGGGCACAGCCCTGTAGAGCCTGCTGTTGGTGGAGCAGCGGCGCCAGTGGGCGAGGTGGCGCTGCCGATGCTGTTGCAGAGGACCGAGCACTGATGTAGGCTCTCAGGGTCAAATTCCTGCATCTGCGCTGGGTTGTCACAACACCACGCTGGCTACAGCAGCGCTGCGGGTGCGCTCGCAGGTGCTGGACAGCGGCTGCTGGTCAGGGCGGTCTTAACAATCTCTGTCGTACAATACCGCAGGCGCCTGGGGCTAGTGGCGGTCGGTCGGTCGCCGCCGGCTCGGTGACGCGGCCGATGCTACCGCAGGCGTCTGGGGACACGTGCTTCAATCTCTGCGTCTGCCCGCAGAACCCACAGCACCAGGTTGTCCGACCGAATTGCAATGCGCCCGCAGGCGCTGGAGAGCCCGCTGCTGGTTGCGGTCGCCGCGGGGTCGGTGGCGCTGCCGACGCTGCTCAAGCTCGCGGAAGTTTTGACCGCGCAGAAGCAGGAGCTGGTCATCGGGGACCAGCTGCCTGTGGAAGTCGAGCTGGGCAAGGTACGAGCTGGCTTGCAGGCTGATTGTCAGATATCAGTGCCACTCATCAACTGTGCCACTCATCGTTTGGTTTGTTCACGGACACCCAGCACCGCCACAGCAAGGCGTCCTTGATGTGACCTGCTTGAGAGTCAATGGCGACGCCATGGGCTGCTGGCGGGACTGTTGACTCGTAACAGTCTCAAACCCAGTATCTGGCAACCCTCGGCTCAAGCTTTGCCGCTGATTGCAATGCAGGAGTTCGTGTTCCACTCCATCTTCGCTTGCCCAGTGTCCAAGGACCAGTCGACCGCTGACAACCCGCCGATGCTGCTGCCGTGCGGGCATGTGCTGTGCAAGGTGTCCGTGGCCAAGATCGCCAAGAGCCAGACGCGCAGTTTCAAGTGCCCCTACTGCCCCGGGGAGGCGTCGCCACAGCAGTGCCGCGAGATACACTTCCCAGACATTCGGACCTGATGCCGGCGCCTGTGCCGCGCGGCAGGGCCATCTGCGGTTGTGTAGTCTATCTGGGCGGATGTGGTGTGAGCGATGTGATGCAAAGCTTGCGCCAAGTTGCAGAGCCGAAACTCCATTGCTGTGGCACTTTACGATTGATCATGGCGTTTGTACATGCGTGGGCGTGGCACATCTCCAATCGATCGATGGCCCTCCAATTGCTCCCATTGCAGCCTGCCCTGTGGCGAAACGGCCCAACCACCTGTCAGGACGAGTCACGACTTTTTCCCCCCCGGTGCTCCGCGTTCAAAAGTGCGCAGCGTACGCCCTTGCCCAGCACCGCAAGGCTGTGTCGCATCGTCTTGCCAGCTCTCTGAACCGCCACTGCGGCTGACATGGCGTTCGAGGGCACTCCTGTGGCCCGCAGAACCCGAAGCCGTGTGCAGGCTGTGCCACAAGACGCTGCGAAACCCAGCGAGATTGAACAGCCTGCAGCTGCGCCGGTGAATCCGGACAACCCTGAGTCCCTGATGGCGCCTGCTACTGCGCCTGCGGTGCGTCTAGGCTGCAGTGCAGGCAGCATGCCAGCATGGAAGTAGCGCAGGCAAGTTGCCAGCAGTCAGACCGAAGAACAGTTTTGAGCGTCGCTGGACCCCTGATCTACTGCAATGCAGGTGCAGCCGCTTGCCTCACTGGCATCATCGCAGCCCACGGAGCGTGAGATTGCTGCGGCAAACGCCGCGAGGGCGCGGTTGACTGGGCTAGAGGTGGGTTGTCGAGCTTGAGGTCAGATCCGTACATATATAATCCGTGTGTCAGTGCAGTCGAGAAGGCACATTTGCGTATCTCGGTGCTCAGACCGGTGTGTCAGCGGCAGAGTGTTGGCCTGCGGGCAGAGCCTTGGCTTGGTGCAGTTGCCACCTTGCCCGCAGTTACTGTGTCCGCACAATCTCTCTCCTCTCATACAGGCTGGCATGCCGGCCGCGCCGAGTGGGGATGTCGCCGGCAAGCTGCCGAGTGGGCCGGAGCCGGTCACCGCAGACGTCGAATACACCCCAGCGGCGCAACTGCAGCCGCTGGATAGCCCGGAGCAGCAGTGCCAGGTGTGGCAAGCTCTCTGAATTTGCACAGCACGCTGGAATGTGCCTAGGTCAATTACCGCCCCGCAACGCACCTGCACCCGCTGGGCAGTCTGGACCAGCGGGGCCGGGTGTTCTGCGGCAGGACCCTGTGGCCCCACAACACACTGATACTCATGCAATATAAATACAAAACTTCGTGCGGGTTCAGCAGCCGCATCACGAATGGCTTTGTAGGTGTCCATAGCGTTTTGTGGCCTGGCGTGACTGCAGGCAATGCTCCGGGGCCTTGACTCGACGGACTGGGTGGAGACTGTGGAGGCGCTGGCGATCGCGCGACGGCTGACGGCACACCATCCAGCCGTGCTGCAGCCCAAGCTGTGAGTCCTGCCCACCCTTGACCGATTCCACTATGTATTCCGAGGGTTGTGCGGTCTTTGGATGACCGAGGGTTGAAAACACAGGTGCAACGAGCGTGGCACTACTCACATGCCCCCACCCTGAGCCGCCACCCTCAAATCTGCAAAGGCTGCGGCACGGCTCATTGGCATGCTCGTGCATCGCCGGCCTGCACTGATGCATGCACCATGACGTGCACTAGTCCATGCACCATGATGGCGGCAAGGTTGCAATCACGCGCAGGTCCACGTTCATGCCGCTCCTGCTGAAGTCTGTGAAGAACCTGCGCAGCTCCGTGTGCAAGGTGCGCTTCAGTTTCTTTGACACTGCATCACTGTCAATCCAATGCCGTTTTCGACAGTGTGATGCCGCTGTATCAGAGACAGCACCTTTTCAGCTCGCTGTGCTGCCCCTATTGCCTGATACTGCCCGGCCCGCCAGCCCCAATATGTGAGAGATTTGTAGCACCACCCTGGTATGCGGCCACGGTGCTTGTGCCAAGAGGCGCATTGCCGACTGCTGCCATGTCCTGCCTGTCTTTCGCCTGCTCTCGTTTGCAAATAAACATTCCGCTGTGCAGACGGCGCTGATGTGTACGGCGGAGGCGCTCGCAGTCCTGCGTGGGGCGCTGCTGCCATGGGCGGACCGGGGCGGCGTCGCGCAGCCGACCACCAGCCTGCTGCACCAGCTGCTGCTCAAGGCCTCCGCAGACAAGCGCTTCATTGCAGATGAGGTGTGTACCCGCCGCTGAGGCAGCAGACATGTTGCTTTGCAGCGGGCTACTCCTCTTGCTGCTGCACCAGCTGCTGCTCAGGCCTGCGAAGAAGAAACAAGCGCATCATCACAGAGAAAGTATGTTTTCAGTGTCAAGAATACGTTGACGATACTTTGGTGTCCTGTTGTATGCATTTCTCAAGCCACCGGTGCCGCTTTACAGCTGTCACCCAGCTCCCGAACTACGTGTCCTCATGGTTGCCATGGCCACAATCAGTGCGCTGTATGCAGTCGTGTTGTGCTTGCAGGCGCAGCGAGCTACCGCGACGTTTGCGCACAGCTTGCCAGCGGCTGACGTGCTGCCGATGCTGCTGGCATACGTGTGCCACAAGAACCCTAAGGTAGTATTCCGCTCCGCCCTGCTGCAGCTGTCCCATAGCAGATGCCCAAAACGCTGCAGCTTTTGCCAATGTGTTGTCCCCATCCTGGAGCTTGATGTGTGTCCCCTGTCAGCTGCCAGTCGCTCGGACAACTCGGAGTGGCAATGCTGCATGCTGCTGAAGCATCTAGCAACAACGGGATGTCCAGAGTCAAGGGATGCCCAGGGTCAAGCAGATCGATGCCGCGGCATTGTGCAATGCCCGCTGTCGTCGGCAGCACCAAGCGTGGCCGCTGTAGGCGCCCGCTTCGTCTTGCATCCTACTCTGTAAAAGTTGACTTGACGTCGCATTTGGCTGTGTCCAGGTGCGGGGCCAGGCGGGCCGGGCGCTGGTGGCGGCGGCGACGGCAGCAGGGCCGCCGCAGGCTCTGGCGGCTTTCGGCACTGAGCGGCTGCTGCGAGCCGCTGGCACGTTGGTCAGCGACAACACCCCTGACGCTCGCAACGCGGCGCGAGAGCTGATCTCCATCATACAGGCGAGCCGATTTGCTGCGATGCCAGCGCTTCTGAGGCATTTGGCTGTGTTTAGCGGGGCGGGACGGTAAGCCTGGCGACCCGGGTGCGGGTGGCCGGTGTCTCGAGGCGTCCGTGTAGCACACAGCAGCGCGCAAAGCGTGCATGGCGCTGCGGGGCACTTGTGGCCCTCGCAGGAGCCCGCCGGCTAACGCTGAATAGGTATGAACTGGGTTTTGACAGCACATGAAGTGGGCCGATCGGGGCGCTGCCGGCGTGTTCTGCAGGCAGCATTTCAGGCAGGCGGCCATGACAGCGGCAAGGAGAACAGTGCCGCACAGGCGCCGCCGGCGAATCCCGCGCCCGCTGGCAACTCCCCCAGCAAATCAAAGGCTGGCGGCAGCGAGGGTCTCGGGTCCCCGTGCAAGCCGGCGCCCATGCCATGGGAGGCGTTCTGTCGTGCCTCTCTCAGCGCCAGCGCAGCAAACGCTGTGCTGCGCGTCAGCGGCCGGTAGCTGCCGTCACCCGGCAGCCGATTTGCCATGCACTGTTGGCACAAGTGGTGGCGGCCATGCTGCAGCTCAGCGGTCGGTAGCTGCATCTGCCCGGCAGCTCCAATGCGAGCAGCAGGGCGGCGGCGGCGGCGCTGCAGTCCAGCAGTCGCCAGCTCAGCGCGTTGCGCCAGCGGCGCGCTTTGACTGCGCTGTGTCGCAGCCGCAGTGCTTTGCTCAGCAGGGGGCGACGGATGCTTCTGCACTGCATCCAGCAGCAGTGGCACCGATGCGGGCCGCATTCGCGTGCGGTGCCCAGCTGCAGCACTCGTGGTGCTCAGTTTCGCGACGGGAAGCGTGTGATGACAGCACAGTAGCAGCAGCGGTGAATTCAATAAAGCCATCATCAATGTAGCCGATTGCATGCGGGTGGCGATAAGACAGATCAAACAAGCCAGACAACAAGAAAGGATCCAGTTAGTCAAGGAACGAAGGTCTGTATCATAGTTTTTTAATCAACCGGTGTGGCGGTGCGAGCTGCTTTCCAAATACTGGAACACAAAGGCTCGAAAGTTTGTACTGATACGGCTAGGTGTAAGTGCCTGTTTATAATGGCACAAAATGGCAGCGATTTCCTTGATTGCCAGTCTCCAGTCCCAGACATCGTTATTGGTCCGCATCCCTAATATAATATTCTGTCGACGAAAGCAGTCATGGTTGATTTCGTTGTCATCATTCGTACGGCGCCGCTTGCCGCAAGAGAGGGTTCGAAAGTCGAGCAAGGATGCGCAGCACTGCCAACCTGCACATGGCAAACGCGATCTCGCATCGGCATTCGAGCGCGTCTGCATGACATCGGTGGCACATGCAGGCATCGGGCACCATCCGAGCTCTGTGATGTTCCAGCAGAGTGTTGGCGCGGCGACAATTATATGGCATCAAGCTCACCTCTCCTCGTCAGCGGCAGCCACATCTGCGAGGGCGTTCAGGTGGTCGAAGAACTCGTTGCTGAAGACGCCGTCCGACCGCAGGTCGCGGGCTGCTTCGTTGAACAGCATGCCGCTGCCATCCTGGCTGAGCGCCGCCCGCAGCGCTGTCAGCAGCTGTCCATAGTCCTTCTCGGGGCTGCTGTGGGTACTGCCGCTGCTGCTGGCGCCACCGCTGCGTGCATTGAGTAAACAAATCAGACCTCAGAGGCAACTCGCAGTGATGCATCTGATGGCACCGTGGCACAAAGTGGCCCGGGGTAGCTGAGGCATGCCGTCGCAATTTTACAGGTCTTACCTAGCAGATGGCTGCGGCGCTGCGGCTGGCTGCAGCTCACTACCGGGCTGGTCCGCTTCCGGCGCCACCCAGCTCGTCTCTCTTGTCTCGACGTTCCTTTACGGGACAAGATCCATGCCGGTCAGGGCACTGCAGGTGCATCTGCAGTGGAAGGATGCTTGAAATATCTGAGATATGAGCGGAATAGGATGCAGTACATACGTTCACCAGTAGTACGTCTTTCCAGAGGCCGAGTCCACAGCCTGCTGCCATTGGCTGGCCGCGGCCGGACGCCGGTGTTGCTGCCGGTACCAGCGCCGCAGCGGCACCTGTACTTGGCACCCATACCGGCGGGTAGAGGGTAATCTTGCGCTCTTCGAGACCCTTTGAAGACAAGCTTCCATATGGCGCGAATGTGGCACCCCGGCTCGAAGCAGTGATGGAACTACCGACTCCGCTGGTGGCCGCCGCGCAGCTGCGGATTGGTGTGCTCAGTGGCCAGGCGGCTGGATCGCTTGCAGGCGGATTAAATTGCAGCTATACAATCGTGCAGCGATGCCGATGCCCCAAACGCATGTTTCGTGCAGGATCTTGGGGCTGGGTTCCTCCGATGGGGACAATACCCTGGCTGGCTTCGTTGCCAGCCACCCACCAAGTGCGCTGCATTGGATGCTTCGGCCGATAATGCTTTGCAATCGCGTCGACACTTGCAAGAACACGACTCTTATCAGATCAGCAAATCGTACAGCTTTCAAGGCCTTGTTGCAGCTCGCTGACGGCCGACACCGGACGCAACAGCACAGGCGGCGAATAGCAGGACGCATCATGGCCACGCAGGTGATTCGCAGGCCTCGGGCGGCGTCTCAGCATGCATGTTGCATGCACTATATTACACCGCTCGATTGCGTGGACATGCACGGCTGACGGCGTGAGTTCCGGATGGTCAGAAGCGAGATCAAGCTAAGGCTTCCTCGCGCGCAGGAATACATCGACAAGCATGAGCTCAGCCGCCGCGTTGAGGAGGCGATCAATGCGACCGTGAAGTCTAAGCCAGACGAGCCCCTGGCTTTCCTGGTGGGTGCCTGTTGCACATGTGATCCCTGGCATCGTGACTGGCCCCGGGACGCTTCTGGCAACTAGTTCCGGCGTTTGAAGAGTCTGTATCGCATCAAGGCCGTGCCAGGGTACCAGGCGCGGGCACTGCCCGCAAGCAGTTGCCATCCCTGCCCATGCCCTAACTCTGACTGGCCCAAGCACCTCGCTCTCCAGGCGGACTACTTCAAGAAGAGCACGCCGCCTGCCATTACGAGCATCAAGGCCCGCCAGATCGTGGACAGCCGCGGCAACCCGACTGTGGAGGCGGATGTGTTCACACACAAGGGCAAGTTCACGGCAGCGGTGCCTTCCGGCGCCTCAACTGGCATCTACGAGGCTGTGGAGCTGCGCGACAAGGGCGACAGGTGAGGGCTTGCTGCCTGCATGGTGAACAGTGAAGGTGACAGCCCGCGCATAGGCGCGGCGGCGTAGGGGACGGTAGCTGTGCGCGCCGTGACGCTCGCGCCGCACCCCTCGGCATTGGCACCTCGACTCCGACACCGCACCGCTGCTGCTGCTGCTGCTGCCGCCGAGCTGCGCCGCCACATCAAGACTGCGACAGAAGCTTGCCCTGCACATAGACAGATGCTGTGCAGGCAGCATGCAGTGTCCAAAGTGCCAGCTCACGCGCCAATCATTACTGCCATAGCGGCAGCCACCGACACATGAACATTGCCATCTGCCTGCAGCTGGATGGGCAAGGGCGTGGCCACCGCTGTGCAGAACGCCAACGACATCATCGGCCCGGCACTCGTGGTGCGGCTTCTAATATATGACGTGCCTCGCCGGTCAAGTGTCTGGTACTGCTCTGTCTGTGACACCATGGAGCAACCTGGGCGCTTTGAGAAGCAGCACACGTCGACCTGCATAGCTTCTGCAAGCTAGTGTGATACGCTGCTGAACTTTGCGGCTGTGGCCTGTCCTATCAGATGCAAGACCACTGCCAAATCAACATGGCCGTCACATGTAGAAGCTGCCAACAGACCTTCATTGTGCGCGCACCTGCAGGGCATGGACCCCAGCAAGCAGAAGGAGGTTGACCAGAAGATGATCGACCTGGACGGCACCGACAACAAGGTCGGTTGCTGGGCTTGAAATCAGTCTCCACCACACCGCTGGCCACTGCCATTGCCCCAGGTCGTTGCAACGGCCATGGAGCAGCAATCGCTCTGCACCGTCATCTGGACGGAATGTACTTGCAGCAACGTGCACCTGGAATTTGCATCTGGCCGTCCACAACCGCAAACTCTGTTGCAACTTCAGGGCAAGCTGGGCGCGAATGCCATCCTGGCGGTGTCGCTGGCGGTCGCCAAGGCGGGTGCCGCGGAGAAGGGTGTGCCGCTGTACAAGCACATCGCCGACCTGGCCGGCAATACCAAACTGGTGCGTTCTCAATATCGCTCGGATGACCCTGAGCTAGCAGTTCTGCATCAGTGGCTGGTTTGGCGGCGGTGCGCTGGCGCTGCGGCGTGGGATGGGGAAACCCACGATGCGTGGTGACCGGCTGTGCACATGTGGCGACATTGCCTGCCGCTGCGCAAAACATTGAGACACGATAGGACAGAAAATTGAAGCGGGTCTTTAGGGCAGAAGGAGCACAT
This sequence comes from Deuterostichococcus epilithicus, assembly GCA_033439295.1. Classification (NCBI taxonomy): domain Eukaryota; kingdom Viridiplantae; phylum Chlorophyta; class Trebouxiophyceae; order Prasiolales; family Stichococcaceae; genus Deuterostichococcus; species Deuterostichococcus epilithicus. Next base: position 945,376 of record JAVTLE010000017.1, read on the forward strand.
GTTGGCAAGGCCGGATTCGCCGTGATGATCCGTGACTGGTGATCCAATTCCTTGTCTCTTGAGGCTTAAGCCTGGCTCCTGGTGCGCAGACCCTGCCGGTGCCGGCCTTCAACATCATCAACGGCGGCAGCCACGCCGGCAACAACCTGGCCATGCAGGAGTTCATGATCCTGCCCACCGGCGTCGCCACCTACAGCGAGGCCTTGCGCGCCGGCGCTGAGGTGGGTGGCAGTGTTGCTCAATTCGTGGGAAATGGTTCAGGGGGGAGGGGCAAACTCTTGGCCTAGCCAAGGTGGCGGGGGAGCGCTAGGCCATCGTGCGTGGCCACAACGCGGCATGTGACCTGCGAGCAAGGTGGTTGCCGCTGCTGCCGCACGAATTGCGCACTGTGCAACAATTGCCGTCGCCAACATGCCCAAATGCCCGAAGTCCCTCCTGCGCCCACATGCATGTGCGCCTTTGCGCAGGTGTACCACAACCTCAAGTCCATCATCAAGAAGAAGTACGGTCAGGACGCGACCAACGTGGGCGACGAGGGTGGCTTCGCGCCTGCCATCGCCTCCAACGAGGAGGGCCTCAACCTGGTCAACCAGGCCATCGAGGTGCGAAACGTTCGTTTCGTTTCATCTTCAATGGAGATATGGCACCCATGCCCGGACTTGGGGTTGGGGTTACCCCACAATCAGGCCATCGAGGTGAGATGCTCAACAGTGTGCGGGGCTGGGACAAGAGCCAAGCTGCGTTTGCATTGCTTGGGCATAACCCGCCAGGGCCTGAGCAGGGTCAAACAGGCCATCGAGTTTGACATACAGGGCTTGGGTGCCGAGCTGGTCCATCTGGTCAGTGTTGTTCTAATGCATCTGCCAGCACCTCTTGGCTGCACTCCTGCGCGATTTGCTGAGGGGCTGGCGACGGGCGCTGGCGCCAGCCGGAGAGCGCCAGCGGGCGGCAGGCCACTGACACAGAGTGGATCCGGCTGGCGAGACGCGGTGTCGGTGGGCAGGTTTGCTGAACCCTAAACCCTGAACACGTGCAAGGCGTGCGCGCCTCACCTGCACGAAGCGTTGTGACACAAACGCGCTGCCGCCTCGCAGGCGGCGGGCTACTCTGGCAAGGTGAAGATCGGCATGGATGTCGCGGCGTCCGAGTTCCTGACTGAGGACGGCAAATACGACCTCAACTTCAAGAACAAGCCCAACGACGGCTCCGAGGTCAAGACCGGGTGCGCCGCCTGGGCCGTCATTTCTTCAATGCCGGTTGCCACTTACAGCTCCTTGTGAGGATGATGTGCCACGCTTGCAAGCTTGCGCACTGCTTGCCCCCTCGACTCAATATGAGCGGCAGCGAGCGTTGGCCGATGCGTGGAGCAGGCCCTGACAGAGCCGCGCACGTGGGATGCCCGCCGGCACGGTGGCCGCCGTCATGAGCAGCTGGCTACACGGAATCAACGACAGCCGCTGCTGAGTCACCCATCACCCATCATGGAAGGAAAGAGCTGATCGACAAATGCAAGCCGCCAGAGCGGCTGGCTCACCGACACGCAGCAGCGCTCTCTGTGCTGACAGCCAGGCTTCCACTGTGCCGCAGAGGGAAGGAAGGAAGGAGGACCCGCGGTGGGCAGTGTAAGGGCATCGGTTTCCCTAGCCCTATAGATGAATACTTATTATTCCGATTCTGTGCCGCAGTGACGAGCTGATCGACATGTACAAGGCGTTCACAAAGGACTTCCCCGTCATCTCTATCGAGGACCCCTTCGACCAGGACGATGTGGAGCACTCGCAGAAGCTGACCGCCGAGGGCGTCTGCCAGGTGCACAGTTGTGCAGCTCAGAAGGTTGAGGATGCCAGGGGGTCGCATAAGTATGGGCACCCAGAAGCGCCGGCCTCTGAGAGGGCGTCTGCCAGGCGCGCATCAGGAGCGATGCAGATTGCCTGTGCAGTGTCCCTGGTCCCCAAGAAGTAGACACCTGGCAGCCCTGAGTATGAGCACTCGCTCAGGGCGTCTGCCAGGTGCACCTCTAATGCTCTGCTGCGTGGCCGGCAGAGGGAAAGACCGGCGTTTCGAACTCGAACAAACCCCAACGAAAACCTAGTGCTCTTGCCGTAGTGGGTGACGACTTGCTGGTGACCAACCCCAAGCGAGAGAAGACCGGCATCTCAAAACCTTGACGGCCCTTAGAGACCCTTTGCTTATGTGGCACAGGTGGTGGGTGACGACCTGCTGGTGACAAATCCCAAGCGGGTGAAGACCGGCATCTCGGACAAGTGGTGCAACGCGCTGCTGCTGAAGGTCAACCAGATCGGCTCCCTCACGGAGGCCATCCAGGTGCGCAGCGCACCAGATCTGCAGAAGATGACTGTGCTTCTGCTTGGTACTTGCTGTGCTGTTGTTGCTGCTGTGCTGTGTGATGCAACTACCCAATGAAACAGCAGATCGCACTGGGCAATCAGGGATGTGTGTACAATCGTAGCAGCTTCGATGGGGCATGCTAAGAGGGCTGCAGTGTCCCTGCCTGCACAGTGTTCACAGTGCGGCACCGCGCCGCCTGAGCAAGCAAGCCCTGGGGAATGGGCGTGCCATGTGCTGTTCTGCATGAGCTAGCCAGCGGGCATGAGTAAAGCAGGCAAGGCTTCAGACGTGGGAGGTGGCCTGGTACAGTATGGCCACCTGCGGTAGCTTGCGTCCTGCGCTCAGCGCATGCGATCAGCCTGCACTTGCTCTGTCCTTACCCTCTCGACAGTGCAGTGGGCGCAGGACGGGGTTCAGGGCGTGGAGACCAGCCATTTCATTGATCTGAGACCTTGTCCCCCTTGACTTGCGGGCGGCACAGTGGTCGAGGTGGCGGGCTGAGCCGTGACGGTCAGCCGTGTCACTGCACTCACGTCGCACGTCACCGTGGTGACGCCTCAACCTGTGCTCCCTCCCCCGCAGGCAGTGCAGTGGGCAAAGGAGGCGGGCTGGGGCGTGATGACCAGCCACCGCTCGGGCGAGACGGAGGACTCCTTCATCGCAGACCTCGCTGTCGGCCTGTCCACCGGCCAGATCAAGACCGGTGCCCCCTGCAGGTGTGCTCATTTTTCCTCCTCCACAGCCCGCTCCACCTCTGCGAGCCTCTTCGTCACACTGCCGGTTCAGAGCTTTCCTGCAAGTGGTGGCTCTGGATACTGCTGCGCAATTTGCTGCGGAGCCCTGGCGCGTGGCCTGTGATGAGGGTTTACACTATTTCGGGCCCCAGCGTAACGTGCGGCACTGTCGCTCGTGCTGCACGACTTCCCTCTGTGCTCGCTCCGGCCGCAAGTGTAAATACGTTTCGACCTGGCCTGCCCTCTCCACGGCTGCTGTATGCCATGCCATTAGGACTTGTCAGGCAGTTGAGACGCATGCTGCTGTTTTAAACCCTGAGCCTGACTCCCGCAGGAGTGAGCGCCTGGCAAAGTACAACCAGCTGCTGCGCATTGAGGAGGAGCTGGGCTCTGCGGCAGAGTACGCCGGCGAAAACTGGCGTTTCATCAAGTGGGAGTCCGCCTGAAGCAATGCTTCTCAGAAGCAAGTGGGAGGCCACCTGCAGCGCCCAATACTGCTTGGAGCGGACCAGCCCGCCAGCGGCGGCTCCTCCCGCTGAGTGGCGGGTTCGTCTGACACGGCCGCGCCGCCGCGGGCTTGCTGACGAAAACCAACCATCACTTGATTTGAGAGGGGGTGCTACCCTGTTCGATCGCTTGTGGGCGCCTTCCTCGATGGCGGAGTTGCTATTTACGGCCACTGGGGCAGACCGCTCTGACGTTGTACATACCTGCTGCAGCAGGTCCCGATCTAGTGTTGCGCGGATGCGGCTCCAGTAGTATAAACATTTGGAACACTGTCCTGCGCATGTTGCGGAAGTTCGAAGCGAAATGTCTCCCGCATTGGCTCACCCCGCTTGGTCTGTCTCCATATACGCCCTCGATCTTCTCCACAACCACTCCAGCACATACATCAGATGAACGCACTCAGCACCGCTCAGTACCTAGTGTGTTCAAATCCACTGTTTGCTGCTGGCATCCTCAGATTGCACACACCACAATGCTCAAAGGCACACACATAGGGACATGCACATGCTCCTTTAAGCATCAACCCCACAACTTTCCGCGCCGGCCCATGAAGCGAGCTGGGTCCAGCTGCGATATGTCTGTTGTCTTGGCTGCGCCATCAAGTATGATCTCTGCCATGGCCTCGCCCGTTGCTGTAAGTCATGGCAAAGCTTCGTCAGCATTAAATTCACAACCTGGCGATGGGGTGGATCCTGCCAACACGACGACTGCCCTTGACCTGCATCAGGATTCAGCGCACCTGGCGAGTTCAGGATGCCCCAGCAGCTGTGCCTGCCAAAACATACATGATGTCGCGTCAGTGACTGGCAGAAAACACCGGATCTCGAATTGCACTCCCACTCCAAGCAGGCCAGCCAGTGCGTGGCGACCGGCTGCGGACCCAGTGCAGCCAACCAGCGAACAACCTGTCGACTGATCGACAGGAACCAAATTGACGGCATGCGACCCACCCAGCTGCAATGAACGCCCCCTTGACACCGGGCAGGGCGCCAATGAGCGGGTTGCCATCCGGCGACACCTGCATCGACAGCTGCCATTATCAGTTCTCTTCCGAAAACTGTAGACGGCAGGTGCAACGACTACATGCGTACCTGGGGCTGTTTGTCCCTAATCCGCACATCTGCTAGCTGTCGCGTGCAGAGGTTATCAAATCGGCTCCGAGTGCACTGGCGGCAAGGCTGGACTCATTCTCCAAAATGCATCCGTCAGTGGAAGTGGAAGTCTCACCGGCAGGAAGCAGGCCTGCTGCGTCTCCATTGGCGCCGCAGCCAGCTGCGAGGAGACCGTCTTCGCAACGTCCTGCGCCGCAGCACCGACTTAGCTTTGCCGGACTCGGTTGGGGCACATGCAAATGCAAGCAGCGCACGCATGCAGGCTTTGAATATATACACTGCAAGATTGAGTCGGCCAGCGCGCCACCACTAGACGCAGCTGCCTGCAGATCCTGCCAATTGCCAGGGGCCCCGCCATGCAGCTTTGGTCTATACAGCGAAATCTGTGTGAAAAACCGGAAAGGAACTCCAGCAGCACACCTGCACCCGACAAGGGCCGCCGGCTCGATCGCCGCATCAACATCCAGCAGCCCTGCATTCTGCACAGTCTGTCCGAGCACACCTGCAGCACGTCGACGACAGCCTGCGTCGGTTCGATGGCCGCCGGGTCGTCCGGCAGGGGGTTGGCGTCGCCCTCCCCGCAGATGTAGACGGAGCCATCGGGACGCGGGTACACCTCCGGCGCGATGACGCGCCCTGCGCAGCAGAAAAGGGGTCCTCAGGGTATGCAGGCGTTTAAGGCATCAGCCTCATGGATGTGGGTCGAGCTGTCGCAGCACCGGCATACCTTGGGGGCGCAGAGACGCACCCTGTGCAGCACGAAACGTATCAATGAGTTTGTTCTGACGGGCTGTATTGGCACATGGATTGAGACACCAGCCCTGGACGCCCTGGCTCCCGAGCCACCACGTGGCATCCAGGTCCGCCAAGCACACCTTCCACACGTACTCGTATGCAATGGACAGCCGCCACCGCTTGGCTGGTGCGCCGACCGCCCCAATATGCTTTAAACGATCCAGGTGTCGAAACTGCACAGCCCGACGTACAACATCCCGCACGGATTCTCCAAGCTTGCGAGGAGATCCCTGAGAACGCACAGCCGGACTCCCCGCTCCTATTCCGGTACTCCAAGAACAGCATGTCCGCAGAATGTCGGCCTTCGGGGTTTGGGGTTTTGAACTTACCACTCTTATTTCGGTACTCCAGGAACAGCATGTCTGCCGAGACGTCGGCCGCCGGCCGCAGCAGGATGCTGGTGGCTTTCTGGCCGCTGACCCGCGGCACCGGCAGCCCCCAGTCCGCGGCCTGGCCGCTCCACGGCCCCATGGCCACAACCACAGCGTCTGCAGGGATTACCTCACCGTCCACCTCGACGCCTGCACAGGTTAAGGGGCCACGCGCCATTGAAGTCAAGGAGGCGCCGACGACCGTGTTCGTGTTCGCAGGGTGTGCCTCGCCATTCACCTCGACCCCCTGCGCACGTGCCAGAACATGGTGTAGCAGGGCAAGGACCGTGCCCGCTGTCTGCCCTCAACGCCCGCGGTTTCTGTGCTGGCATGGCACAGTGAAATACGGTGTGTAAGACCAGGGCGGGCGTGGGCGACCTCGTGACGGCAATCGCTCGACAGCTTCACAATGGCCATGACAGGGATGCTGTGAGGAGAATACAGAGCTGAGGGCGTCGGGCGAATCTCAGAGTCAACGCTGCCTGCCAGTCTTCCCAGCTGCCTCTCCCGCTCCACGCCCCCTGCAGCACAGAGCGGTGCCAAGAACCTGCCAAGCGCAAGTGGCTGTGATACAGCATGGATTGTGGCTCCAGCATCGAGGTCGCCGCACCATTCACGTGCCGCTGCCCCCTGATGCCGCCCAGTCTCGTGCCCGTCACCGTGCCGAGCTACACTGCGGACCAAGCATTCTGCAGGAACGAATTCAGGGATTTAAAATCCATGTATCGAGTTTGCCGCACCTTCCAAATGTTGCTGCCCGTTGCTGCCGCCCAACTTCACGCCCGTCACCGTGCCGAGCCGCACAGTGGACCCGGCATTCCGCTCCGCCGCCGCCACAAACGCCGCTGTCAGCCTAGCCGGGTGCACCTGAGCTGTGGTTGACTCATCGCCCATGGCCTGCATTGGTTCGGTGTCCTCTGTTCGGACCGTCTCAACTGGCTTACATTCCCCATTGCGCATCTCACCTTCGCCCAATGCAGCACAAGACTCAAACATGGCAAGGACCATGAGCAGCGCACAGGTCCGACTCGTGCACATGTGGAGGAGACTGACTGCAAGACACGGCGACACAGCGGTGCAGTCGCAGCTTTCTTTCTGGTCAAGGGCGCGCCTCAGTTTGAGAACGTTGCCCATTCACCGAGTTGTAGGCCACAAGCAAGCTGAGTCAAAGCAGCAGTCGCAGCTTGTGATCTGCAAGGCCGTACCTGAGTTTTGAGGACGTTGCCGTCCACCCATTCCGGTGTGCCAGCCGCTGCACGCTTGCTCATCTTTGCGCCTGAGGCCGTATACACCAAGCTGTCAGGTGCTGGGTCAACCCTTCAAATTAGGCTTGAAATGTACGAGGCAACATCAGACAGAGGCTTCACGAGCAGGCCCTCTGTCAAGATATCATGTCGCCACACGCTTTGCAGCCAAGATCCAGGTCCGGCATGCTCGTCTGCGAGCTGCGGCAATGCGCCAAGATGTGCTGGCTGCTCCTGTGACCAGGTGATAGTGTCAGGCGACGTGCCTGGCTGCGCGGAGCAGGTTACAGCAAGAGTGTGCACTCGCCGGTAGCCCGTGTCATCTGGTAGCTCCTGTGCCAGCTGCCCATGCAAATGGAAGCTGCGCCGCGCCAGCGGCCCCGTGTCGGTGCCATCCGACCAGTCCAGAGCCAGGAAGCCGCCGGCCTTGCCTGCAGGGCCCAACTGAGGAGCCTCTCAGCTGGGAGACTTGCTCATGCTTTTGCTGCCATGTTTCAGCACGGAGTGGCGGCACCGCTGCCTCGGTTACCACGCTGTGAGCTGCCGCACATTCAGCTTCGGAGGGGAGCAAGCATGCCGGCTACAAAAGCGGCAGGTGCATCTCATTCTTTGAAGCAACGACATGACAGCCGCCTGGCAGCATTGAAGCTGGAAACTTCGGGGTCGCCACTGCTCCCATTGACTGCCATGCAACGGCAGCTGCTGACCTCTGTCATGCGCTGCACCATTTGGCCTGACTCTGCAGACACAGCTGCCGGTCCGCTTGGCCACCAAGGCAAGCAGGATCTTGCCTGAAGCCGCGCACGCGACGCCAGAGCGCTCTATGATTGTAGATGCAACACCGCGCTTGGAGAGGTAAAACGCGATCGACGCGCCAATGATGCCAGCGCCGCAGATGACCACGCTCCTGCGCGTTGCAAGACCTGAATTTGGATAACTTGCATCAGCACAACACATGACCGTTTCATGAATGGTGAAGGACCACTTTCCTGCGCATGTCTGTGCGTGGGTTGTCGTGCACTGAGGCATGCGCAAATGTAGAACTGGCATCTGTAATCCACAGACCATTCACACACACTATAGGTATAAGGTCTCTGCATCCCTCCAGTGACACACTTTGGCTGCTCCTCCGCCATGGCAGTGGTGATCGACCAGCTGGGCCTATGCAGCCTCCGTCTCCCGATGTGCCTCTGAGACGATCTTTCGAGCTTCGAACAGCCCGCCAATGCCAGCACGCTACTGTGCTTCGGCGACAAGCGGCCCAGTGGAGTTCCGACACCAAGTGCACGCATCTGCCAAGTCACCGGAGGCGAAGGCGCGCAGTACACCGCAAGATACTATCTCAACTGTTCCAGACGCCTGGACAGACGCTGCACAAGCATGTTGCTGAGCTCCTGCACCCGCAGATTTGGGACGAGGCACAGACCGGGATGCGACGAGAGCTAGCGTCCCACTGAATCTAACATTTGAGCCAGTCAGCAACTACCTGACAGCTCCGAGGCTGGAGTCGACGGGAGGAGTGAGCAATATCTGAAGCAATCAGTAAGCACACTGATCACACTGTACCATTGTCACTTCAAGTTGTAAACGCGACAGCGCAAGCACATTGCAACTCTCTCCATCGCAAGCCTCCAAAGCACAATGGCTGACGCTGCAGAGAAGGTGAGCAGTAACGCCTGCCGCTTCGTCGCCTCGATCACAACGTGAATGCACTTCCGGTGATCTATCAAAGTTTCCTGTCTTTTATTGGAGCACAATGCCCTTTCTAAATCTCGGCGTCGACTTGCTGATGCCCGCAGAAGCATGGCCAGAAGCAAGAGACCAAGGGCAACATGAAGGTGGCTCTCATTGCCGGTTTTTCTTTCTATGTTGCAGAGTGTATTCCATTAATATTTATGTGTTGCTAGGTTGCCCCGGCACGCCATTGCCACCGCTGCCACCAATGCACAACAGGTGCCACTGCCACCGGACCCCCCACGTGTGCAGGCTTAAGTACGTGATGTGTGTGCGGCCGTTGAATGCAGGAGAAGATCGGCAACGTTCTGCACTCCGACAAGCTGAAGGCAAAGGGTGAGCATCCGCTGCTGTACTCGTCCCAATCAAACAGACTCGAGCGTCACGCACGCCTGCCGCTTGCAATGTGCGCGCTGCACTCCAGGTCCTCCGAGTGGCAGCATACAACCGCTAAGTAGCAGGCACGCATTTATGATGCAAAGTACGCCTCGCCTGACGCTTGAGCTTATATAAATGGTCGCAGCAAACGGTTGCTGGCAGGCATACATCTATGCTGCAAAAAGCGCCTCGCCTGACGCTCAAGCTCGTCATATAAATGGTCGGTGCAGGCGCTGCCCAGAAGGAAGAGGGACGCGAGGAATACCCGCGTGAGGAGGCCAAGGGCCAGGCAGCCGGGTGAGGTCAACCTTCTGCTGCTCACTAGGGCTCTCTGGTCGGTCCAATTTGCATCAGTTTTGCGCATGCGGACATGTGCACCTGTCAGATCAAAGGTTCTCAGTGTCCTGCTGGCCGCACAGACTGATCACTACCTCGCTGTCGTATGCTTGCGTTATGTAATGTTAAGATTCAAAGATCGACTTTCTCACTTGTGCATGTGCCCATCTTTCGCAGCGCCAAGGACTCGATCATCGGTAAGGGCAAGGAGGTGGCGGGTGGCCTGATGGGCAAGCCGGGCCTCAAGGAGGAAGGTGAGATTGAAAAGTTTCTGCTTTCCCTGTCAGTCGGTCATTCAGTCCGCAAAGGATTCTGGCTGGCGCTCTGGCAGATGCAATGTATATTCGTGCGCGCAAAGTGTCACATGAAGTTTAATTGGCGTTGATCGGTGTTGTTGCCTGCTGCAGGCAAGCAGCAGGAGGCCCACGGCGACCACAAGCAGGACGCGCACCAGGGCGCGAGCTAAGCTGGCAGCAGTTTGGACTTTGCTATGGCCTGACCATTGCCGCTGCTGTGCACTGATTCTGCACTGATTTTGCTGGGTTCAGATTTCTGTTGGTCTTGCACTCTGTCGAAGTTTGCATGAATCCCATCGATGTAACACTGTAGCATCAGCGTGTCCAACGCGCTCCCATTGACAGAGTGGCAAATCCAGTCGAAGCGACTTTTGATCGCACCCCTCCTGTGAACTGCATGTAGCTTCACTTCAACTTTTCCTTGAATCAGCACCCGCTCCTCTCAACTTGCAGCCTTGCACCTCCTCAGAAACGATCTGACGTAGACGGCTTCAAGCTTGCTACCGGACTTCTACTTCCTTCCCAAAACAACAACACTCGGCACGTCTTCGATCGATAAGTCAACTTCCCAGAAGACCTACACGGAGCAAGTGAGCAAGCCGTTGCAAGCATACTGCCTTTGTTTTGACTTCGGAGGCAACATTCACCCGTGCTTTAGAAGTAAGCTGAACTGACCTCCTCTGCTGCAGGCTACGGATACGTTGAACAATGTCAGGGACGCAATTTCCAACTCGCTGGTGAGATCTTTACCGCTGGTCCAGCTCCTTGCTCTGATAACATTTGGCTGTTGTGCCTTGCGGCGTCGTCACGACGCACTGCGGCACTGCTTCAGGCCGCGAAAGCACTGGTTCAAAGATCACACCCTCACATCATGCGCACCCGTGCTACCTGCAGAGCGCCGATGGCAAGGCCACAATCGAGCAGCCGACTGTTGGCAGCAAGCTGGGCGACGCCTGGCAGTCTGTCAAGGTCGGTTTCATGCAGCAGCATGAGTGAGAGCTACAGTCTGCGCGCTGGGGCGCCAGCGCACAGGTCCTGCACGAACCAGCCTCCGACGAGCGGTGCAGCAGAAGAGGCGCTTGCGGTACTGCGGAAACGTCACAGCGCGCGACGGCGGCTGATGGCGCTCGTTTATCTGCAACTGCATGCAGTCATTCACACACACGGGCTGCGTGCATGCAGGACGCGACTGGCATTGCGGCGACAAACACCGACGAGCAGCTGGACAAAACGAAGGCACAGGCCGAGGTCAAGAAGGTACTGACGATATGTCCGCGTGCATTGATGCTGCATTGAAACTCGGGCGGGAACTGCGGTTCGACCGGTGCTACGTTCCCAGTTGCACGCCACGACATGCGGCAATGTCCATACCCTAGATGTGACGGCACATCTGCCAGCAGCGCCGCGCTTCCTGTCTGCGTGGGCTTGCCGATGCTAGCTTGCCTGAGCAGCAGCCTGTGTGTTTGTGCCTCGACCAGGCAACCATGCAGTCCAAGAGTTGCTCTGCATCCTCTGTCTACTGCAGACAGGGGAAGGTTCCGCAAGGTTGATACTCTGTCTTGCGCAGGATGAGACAAAGGAGCAGCTGGATGCTGCACGAACTCACGCCCACGCAAAGACGGTGCGTGCTCACCCTATAGATTGATCCGGTCAAACCATTTGAGCTGGAAACGCCTTGCCATTCCTGAGAGCTGAGCACTGACTGTCGTCTGGCATTGATGGCATCGTGGCGTTGCTGCAGCTGTACCGTTGAGGGGGTCGGCTGCAAGTACTCATGATGTCTGGGTTGCACAGGCTGAGGCGGCGGATGTCACTGCCGCGGCTGTCAAGGACGCGCGGTCAGACCTGGCGGCAAGGATCGAGCCCAAGAGTTAGGTTGCACGCTGCTGTGCTGTCTGCGGACATGCAAACATCTTCTCAGTGTTCGTTGAGTTATCGATGACGGCGTGACATCGTTGGGGCACATGCTCCCATGCTAAATTTCAGATCCCCTTTGCAGCCTATCGTGCTTTGCTGTTCTGCGTCCTGCCACGAGTGCTTCGTCTGATTGATCAGTGCTGCGTTGCAACATGTTGTAAGGTGCTGTAGCTTTCCTCACTTTGCGGACATTTCGTGAGAGGGTCCGGGCAGTTTCCGGGCAACACAGGCACCGCTGCCGTCGTCTCGCCCTCAAGTTGCACCTCAACGTGCACTTGTGGTCCGGAAGGCCCAAGTCATTAGCTGTACCCTGAGAAACCCAAACTGAACTTCCTCTTGTGTCATATGTCACCGCACACTACGCAACATATCACGCCTTCCTACACATTTTTATTCTCGATGTAGGCATTGTTCCAGGAACATCGAAAGCAGCCACAGCTGGCCCCTGCACGACTGTTGCAACAGCATAAGCCAGCTGCCGTGCCGTTGCACACCGTCATATTGTCTAACCGGTGCACTGGACAGTGCCACCGAACGCCGTCATGCCCGCCAAACTGCGCAAAGCCGGGGCAGGCAGGGGCGCCTGTGCAGCGCCGCTGTAGTGTCGCGCTTGCTGCGCTGTCGTGGTGCTGCTCCTGCGCCCAGCCCCCTGCTACACTTGCTTGTTCAAGGGCCGTGCACGACGACCGCCAGGCGCCTCGTCCCCTGGGATACTCACAGTCCCACCGCCAGCAGCTGCCTCCACTATCACGACTTGTTAGCGATTTCACCGCCATTGCCAGCCGGTGCCGGCAGCTGACGTTCAAAGTTCTTCCGCTAGCAGCAGCGACTCTGGTCCGAAGTCCGGATCGTCGTCGTCCTCCGTCTCCGAGGAGCAGTCGGCCTCCCCGCCCGCCGCCGGCGGCCGCCACTCGCCGCGGCCAGTGCGCAGCCGCGGCGGCGCGACGGCGCGCTGGTTCATCGTCTGCAAGGTGTGGGACACATGAGCGTCACCGGGGGTGTTGCAGCTGACTGATGCCGCGACACACGCGGCGGTATCGAGCGCGGCGGCAGCGCGCCGTGCTGATTCCTCATCTGCGAACTGTCAGGATCATATGATACCACCAGGGTTGTCGGCTGTTTGAGATTCTGCAACAGTCGCACTTGACGGCGGCACTGTGCAGATAGCAGCAACGGCCGCCTGCGCGGAGCTGCTGCTGCCAGTCGCCACATGACACGCTGCAGAAAGACGCGCAGCAGCGCTAGGTCCCAGATGCACAGCAGATGTTGCTGGTCGATGAGCAGGTGGGAAGGGTGGCCCCACCTCTATGAGCGGCTTGTAGTCGCGGCCAGGCTTGCACACGATGAACTGGCTCAGCGGCAGCAGCGCCGCCGCCTCCTCCGGCAGTAGGTACTGATCTTTGCCGCTGCTCAGCCGTCCGCCACTGCCTCTCGGCCGCCCAGCGCTCCTTGGTCGCCCGCCATTTCTGCCGCTTTTGCCGCCGCCGCCGCCTTTGCGCCGCGCGCCGCCGCTGTCGCCACTGCCGCGCTCCGAGCCGGAACCTTTGCCGCCCTCGTCCGTGCACACGTCCGACTCGCAGTCCATGTATCCCTCCCAAAACACCGTCGCCGCGATGAAGGGGTTTTCCGTTGCGCGCCGCTTGGCGACGACCGCCTCCGCGATGGCATCTGCAGCAACAGCAAGGGTCGGGGCGTGCTCCGGGACTGCGCAGGGTCCTCGACAAGGTCAGCTGCTGGCATTGGTGAAGAATACTGCCGCAACGGTGACTGCACAGGACCGCGGCAGTGCTGGCCACGAGTCAGCCGGTGGCATGGCGAGCAGACGGCGGCAGACGGTGCTGCGCACCGGAGTGCCAGCGTTTCCTTGCGGCTGAGGCGCTGCCGCTGGCGCGGCTGTCCGCCGCAGACGCGTCGGCAGCGCTGCTCGTGTCCACACGCTGGACCGCCTGTGCATGGACTACATGGAATGAAACCTGAAACCCCAACTAAAGGATATTCCTGAGCAAAAGATGAGCTTCATGCTAGCGTGCGATGACTTGGACGCTGTCAGATTGTGCAGGCGCTTTCACACTGGCAGACGCTTTGATTGCAGGCAGTTCATTTCAGGACTGGAGAGCGCCACATGGATGGGGTCAACAGGCGCCATGTGCCCAAAGTCAGAATGGAAGAATATGCATCCCAGGAGGCTGGTGCAAAACATCCTTACTCGCAGCTGCTGCAGCGCTGTGCCCGAGCTTGCGCGCAGGGTCGCACCACGCACACACCACTGCTGGTTGTCAGAGGTCCAAGCACAACCCCACGGGACACCATTGCTGCCATGTTGGGCACCATCCGCCACCCTTCTCTGAGCAGGATGTCAAGAAGGCATTGCAGCCGCACCTGGCGCTGCGGCAGCGCCGCCAAGACCACCGCCGGGTGGCACAGTGCGTCCAGCTTCCGCCGCGCAGTCGCTGCTGCAGGGTGGGCCGCCGCCGAGGCGCCCGCCACGGCCGCGAGCGCCGCCTCCAGAGCCGCCTCCGCGGCGGCAAATGCGAGCAGCTCCCGATTAATGCGACGCTTCACCGACTGCAGTGGCGGAAGAGCAGCAATGTGTCAGCAGAGTGTGTGCCCCAGCACCGACACCATGCTCGGTTGCTGTGTCTGACTTGTCAACTACGGCAGTTAGTGTCTCCTGCCGAGGCATGGGCGCCGTGCCTCACCTTGCCATGCGACAGAGCGTCCAGCAGCGCGGCCAGAGTTTGCAAGTACGTGTCGCCAAAACTAAACAAGAAGACTTGGACTGAATGGCGTCTTCCATCCCTTCACTTCGTCGGGCGACTCAGCGTCCAGAGCATGCAGCAGCGCCATGAGCGCCTGCTGTAAGGTATGTCAACCAATTTCAACGACTTTGGGTGCAAGTGAAGGGCGCCGAAGCATTCACCTTGTCAGGCGAAGGCGCCTCGGCGTCGAGGGCGTCCAGCAGCGCCGCCAGCGGCGGCGACGCGAGCAGCGCAGACAGCTGCCGCCCATTGACGCACTGCACCGCAAGGTGCCAGTCCGCGCCCGCCCAGCCTGCGGGCAAAGTTGCGATGCCGGGCTCAGCCTCGCTCAGCTCGGCATGCAGAGACCTGCCACCAAATCATGTGTCTGGTGATGCAGTGCGCCGCCAGGTGCCAGTCCACACCCGCTCAGCCTGTGGGGCCGTTTATGGTCAATTTGTCCTTCTTTCGGTTCTCCTACTCATTTTTCTCTTGTCTTATTCCGTTTTTTCAAGGGGGCTGAGGGCTCATAGCCTAGAGCCCCTCGAGCAGCAGAAGGGAAACGTTGCCCTTAGTTGCTCTGCTGTCGCGCAACCCCTTGAGCGCAGCTGTTGAATGCTGGCAGCGACTGCACGAGACACCGGGGTCGCACTCCTGCATGCCCCGCGCCATTGGCTGGCGCAGAACCCTATGAGCAGACCAGTCTCGCCCGGATGATGCATGCAGACGCCGCCAGCGGGGGCGCTAGGGGGAAGAGTGACAGCTGGCGCGCACCGTCAGCGGCGGCATCAGACAGCTGCGCAGTCAGCGCACGCGCCGCGGCGGCTGCGTGCGACAGCACCTTGCGCGCAAGACACATCGACGGCGCCTGCACCGCCCGGCTGCTCGTCAGCGCCTTCTCCGGCGGACAGTCCGCCTGCATGCAAGGTTGATGACTCCTGATCTATCTCTGCTGGAAGACTCGTGTGTGCGTGGTTGACACACTCCCCATCTTTTCCTGATGACACCTCCTGCATCCTGTTTCGATGGGGCACGATATCCATCAGATGACACCTGCCCTATTGTGACAAACGCAAGGTAGATCTCGCCAAGCCTGAGCTATCTTGCACGAGCTTTCGGAAGGTATGCACGCCTTGGTGCACTCGTTGGCACACAGACGTGGGAACAGTTTTGCAGAGAGCATACTTTGATTGGGCATCAAGCCCAAAGCACACGCGCAGCATCACCGCCGGCCGGGCACACGGCCTGCTAACGACGGAGTAGGCAGTGTGACTCCCCAGCTTTGACTCGCAGCTTGGACCTCTCTGGAGAGCACTCGAAGTGGCTTCAGAAGCAGCTGCCTCACCTGCAGCTCTGCGCACAGCCGCCGCAGCAGCGCTGCGACGGCGTCCGCCAGCGGGCCACCCAGCAGTCCGCCTGCATACCCTGCGCCATTGCCCGGCGTCGGCTTCCCGTCGTGTACGCTGCTGCCGGCTTGTGTCGCAGTGGCGGCAGCCTGTCGGCCGGCCGAAGCCCGCCTAGCACTGACGCGCGGCCGCGCGGCATGGCTGCTGCCCGCTGAGCTCTGCCGCTCGTCGGTTGGCGCGGCGGCGTCTGCTGGCGCCGCCGCGGDCGCCACAGCCGCGGCTGCGGCGTCCGCCGGGGCCGCGCCTCCCGCCGTGGCGTACGCTGCCTGGGAGTGAGCTGCCACACCAGAAGCACCCAAGGCATCGCCGCCGCTGCCCGCCACGGAGGCAATCGCCTGTCCCCCTGCTGCCGCCGCCTGGCCCGCCGCCGCCTGATCCGCAGCCGCCTGCTGCGCCGCCGCAGCCGCCTGCTGCTGCGCCGCCGCCGCCGCCGCCTCCGCAGCAGCGGCAGCGTCCCGCCGCTCCACCTCCAACAGCAGCCGCAGCAGCTCCCTCAGCGCGTCACGCTTCGTCCGGTGCCGCGCCCCAGCGAGCCAGTCTGGCCGCAGCTGCAGCAGCGCCGCCCAGGCCGGCAGCCGGTGCGGCTGCCCCTGCTCCTGTGCCGGCACAATGAAACCCTCTGCTCGCTGGCGCTCATGGGCCTTCGGGTCTCAAGAATTCTACAGGTCTCACTTCACACCCTGGGTTCACCCAGGAGTTCTTCAGTGTGCTATATCTTACACCAGACACCAGATGGGTGACAGCCGCTGAGCAGCAGCAGGTGAACGCAGCGTTTGGGCTGAGAGTGTTGCGGAGCACAATGCTGGCGGGAGTCGTGCTTGAACCATGACATGCTCGCAGAAGACTGCTCCAGCTGGCCCATGGGCGAAGACAGGCAGTCAGTGGGTGCTGGGCAGCGAAAGAGGAAAATAATATTTGTGGGCAGCAGTACCTGCATCAGGACGAGCAGCAGGCCAGCCGCCTGCAAGGTGGCGGCCCTTTTCGTGCTCCTGGCGTCGGCCGCAAGCGCGGGTCCCCGCTCTGAGGTTGCGTCCACTTCGGGCTGCAGCGCAGGCGCCAGCGCCAGCCAGATCCATGCGCGCGCGGCGTCGGGCGCAAGGCCGGCCGCCGCGCACGACGCTGTGGCCCGCAGCGCCCGCTGCAGCAGCTGCGCAGCCAGCAGCAGCGGGCACCGCAGCTTGCCTGGGGTAGGCCAAAGTACACAGATTAGCAGGCCGGCTTATAGGTGGATGGCGGCATGCGAACCGCGGCTGCACCGCAGAATGGGAGACGAGCAATGAGGTGCCAAACCTCATTGCACATACAGCAGACAGACTTTGGCGCTCGTCACAACATGCTGCCAGCCAGATGATGCTTCAAGGTTCAGGCATAAGCGAGCATACCCAGGCTGCGAGGCCACCGCATGGCAAAGTGCACTCAGAAGGACTTGCCCTGCGGCAGCACCTCATTTGCTGCACACGCCGCCAGCAGTGCAGTTGCTTGAGGCGGTGCCTCAACCCTGATGCCACAAATGCAAGAACACATAACATTCCGAAACCCACCTGGCGGCAGTGTCTCTTTCAGGGCGCAATCCGCCAGCAGCTGTAGCGCTTCCAGGCGACTGGCGGCGACGGCAGCTGCACCGGGCCCGCCGCCCTCGACACCACCGTGCAGGTGATGCGCCACGACCACAGCCGCCGCGCCGCATGGCGATGCGTTCATGCCTGCGACGTGTGCGTATGTTTGGGGACTCTGTGGGGATTATTGTGCTGAGACGAGCAGCATGGACCCATCACAGCGCGCTGGGGACATTTCGCCGTGCGACGTCGCTGCCGCCGCGCGGCACCCTCAGCCGGAGCCATTCATATCAGCGGTGTGCTGGCGCACATTGCAAATGTACCGGCGCAGAGTTGGCATTCTATTCCCAAACCGCGTCCCACGGAAGTCCGTAGGGCATCCTGAACTCTGCACTCTGTACAACACATGCCGCCGGGTAGCAGAACAAGGCAGATAGGCCCCAAGCACAGACCAGGACAGCTTGTGAAGGCACAGAATCTGGGGCCGCACCTGCGCACACAGGCTCGAGGACCTGCCCGCTGAAGTGCGGCTCGACGAGCTTTAGGGCCGCCTTGGCCGCCTCCCGCCGCGCGCCCGCTGGCAGCAGCTCCTCCAGCACGCTCGCCCTGTCGTCGGCCTGCAGGGTGTGACAGCACACCTCACCAGGCTCTGCACATCTGACCATCCAAGCGTCCGTGTGAGAGCGTAAAGCATGACCGGCAACTGCAAGCTGCAAGGTGGAGAGCTGACATGGACATCGCCCGAAGCATCGTCAGTCAGCGCTACAGGTCACACCTGATACAAGGATGACAAGTGCAAAAATTTGCTGGCGGTGAAAACCCACTGCACCTGCAGCTTCTTAAGGCAGCGGGTGAATAGGCGCAGGGACAGGCACAGCAGCGCCGCTCGGGCTCCGCAGCCGGCGCTTGCAGCCGCGGGTTGCGCTGCACCCTGCAATGACAGCGAAAGCAGCTGTTTCAAGATCTGCGCAGCAGGCTCTTGCATCGTGGGGCCAAACGGCCGCTGTTAGACCGTCATCGCAGTGAGACTGCACGCAGGCTGCATGGCCATTCCCGGCCCGCCGCAGCCCTGCTTTGGGAGCCTGCGCAGGTGTGCGCAACACTGTAGCCTGCCACAGCAGCCGCTTGCAGCGCCTCAGCAATTGCCTGTGCTGCTCCCAGGGGCTGCAAGTGCTGCAGGAGCTGTTTTGCGACCTGCCGCACCTCCGGCAGCGCCACTGGCGAGGCAAGAGGCTCGCTGACCGGTGCGCTCGCCCTGCTGGACTTTGTTGCGGATGCGGAGCTGGCCTCAATGGGCGGCACCGGCGCCGGCGGCGAGACAGGCTGCTCTGCCGCGGTTTCACCGCCGTTGGGAAGCTCCTGCAGCAAGAACCTCTGCCGATGGGGTGTCGTCCCAGACTCTGGAAAAACAGTGGCCTTCCACCCATCTGGCAACAGCTGCCACCCTTGGCTTCGGGTCTCGCTCCTGAATAATGAAGACCATTAATTGCTGGGTGCCACAGCACATCCGGTTGCCTGCTCGAATCTCATCATCGCCCAACCCAAGCCACCTATTAATGCTGAGAACGTGCTGTACGCCGCATAGCATGCCGCATGCATTTCGAATGAGGATCGCCAAATCGACTGTCTGCAACTCACCTCCTGCAGGATCTTGCTGACGAGCTCCTCCTTGCAGGCCAGGAATTTGTCCCACTGCTCCTTGGCCTGTGCCTCTGCCGCCTGCATGCGGGTTTTGATAAGATTTCCGACTACAAAGGTTGACATACAGCGGTTGTTCATTGGGGCGCGGATCGAGCGGGCGTTCACTGATTCCAGACTTGGAGCGTCCTATCTCCTGTGGTATGGCAAGCGCTCACCCCTGCTGCTTCGCATGGCAAGTGCGGCGTGCGCAGCAGAAGGCCCTAGTCTGATGCCAGTCCTCAATGCTCATAGCGATACTGCCGACAAGGCAGTGTCGCTATGACACCTGCATGAGGAAGGCAATCCTGGCGAGCGGACACACAAACCTGCAGGTTGGCCCAAGCCTCGACGGGCCGAGCTATCTGCACGCGTGTGGGAGTGATGCGGCGGCTCGGCGGCGTGGGCGGCAGCGGCAGCGTTCGCCCCGCGAGGCATGGCGTGGCCGGCAGCGATGCCCGGCGCGGCGGCGGCGGCCCAGCCGACGAGCCAGATGACCTCGGATGTCTGCAGGCAGGTCAAAAGCGTAACGATGCGAGCTGCAATTGCATCTGCAACGGGTCTGGTGCCGTGGATGGCATGAGACTCATCTTGGCTGTGATGCCCTCTCAAACTGGGCAGATGTTCGTAGCTCCTCGACACTCCACGGCAAAACTCGCTGGCGAAGGTGTCCACCCACCGCCATGCAGGGCTGGCTCTTTTGCAGATCGGAGCTGCGGCGAGTGCCTCAGCCCACCTGATGGACGTCAGCGAGGGAGTTGGCGGCGGCAGCGCCGCTTCGGCTAGGTTTTGCGGCAGAGGGTTCAAAGATTGCACCGCCTCCGCATCCGCCTCCGCCGCGAGGCAAGGGCCAGCGTCAATCGCCCGCTGCAGTGCCGAGTGCAGCGCGCCAACGGTGTCGCCGGCGGTGCAGCTGGCCTGAATACTGACCTGTCAGGGAATGGGAGTCCTCGAGGCCTGGGCACTGCTCTGACGCTGATGCTGCCCCTGTGTACTGACGCTGGCGGGGGCTGGCAGCTCTCTGAATTGCAGAATTCGCAAAAGAGAGCCGCACTGGCCGTATGCACGCGGCAGGCTTGTCATGGCGGCGGCCAGGACAGACTTGCCACCCCTCACAGCAGCTTGCAAGGCACCTGAGCGGCACATGGGTTACATCCCGTGCGTCACCACTGGATGTGCTTCATCGCCTAGGGCTGACACCATGACCCTACGACTCCAGGCAGCCTCTCAAGCAGCTCACCTTTTCGGCAGCAGCATACACGCGCCATGCCACGGCCGCCAGCTGCTGCATGTGCGTGGGCGCAGCGCCTGGACTGCGCCGCGATGGCGCGGCGGCCGTGAGGCGACCGCCGCCGCCATCAACTGCTGCCTGCACCAGCGTCACCGCGTAGGCCGCAAGCTCCAGCGGCATCTGGCGGCTGGTCTGAGAAGAGGACGTGGAGCTGCGCCGTGTGGCACGGCTGGACGGCTGCTGCGGCAGCGGCGGGTCCAGCTGCTGCGCGGCAAAGCACAGCAGGCGCGCTGCGGCGGGCGCCGCCAACGTGCCCGGCTTCTGAAGACCTGCCGATGGGTCAAGGGCGTCTGAGCATGAGCAGCCGAGATTTGCAGGTTTGCAGTGATAGCACAGGGGTCAGAGCATACCGGGATGGGTGCTATCATGTGAATGGGTGAGGAGGCAGTGGCCAGTGTGTCCTATCCCGAGCAAACATCGCCTACAGGCTAGCTTACTGCAAATGCATCCTGGGATGCAATGCACTGTGCCATTATGCAGTGTGCCATGGAGCAGTACCTGAAACAGCAAACACCGCGGCGCTCAGCTCTGCGTGGATGGCCAGCAGCTCAATCACATGCGATGCAACCATCGCTGCTGCAACGTCCGACGGCAGCTCAGTGGTGCCGCCCGCCAGGTGGAGCAGCTGCAGCGCGGCCTGCGACACGCGCAGATTGCTGTTAAGGCCTGTCAACTCTGTCAGGCATTGTTCACTGTAAGGGCCATCAGGCACAGTACGTGACACGTGCAGATGCGCTTTGTGACGCAGAAGCCGGTCCACTACTTGCCTGCTGATCGCTGAGCAGGATGCACAGCAGCTGCTGCACCAATGCTGCCAGGGTTGCAGCCCGCTGCGGCCAATCGATGCCATCGTAGGCTGCTGCCACGGCGGCATTGGCGTCAGGGCCTGCCAGCTGCAGCCCCAGCAGGCCACACAGTTGCTGCGGCGAGCGTAGGTGCTGCAGTGCACACTGCACGGCTGCGACATCTGTCCTCTCCAGGCTGCTGTGCAATTGCAGCTGCTCAGCGATGGCGGTGATGCGCTGCCAGTCGGCCTCACAGGCGTTATTAACGGCAGCGCCCATAACCCGCCAGTTGTTTCGAAAAGCTACACGCGACCAAGCAGCTGGTGCTCGCCTGCGCGCTGTGGAACTCAAAATTGCAGATGTTTCCTGATCGATGGATTGCACCCCACTCGCGTGAAGCACTTGCGCAGAGCGACTGGTCTTTTGCCAAGGCAGGTCGGCGCTTGTAAAAGCTGCTGGAACATGGTGGGTTTTGACAATGAGGTGCTCGTGTGCTCAGCCCGTCCAGTCTGAGCTGCTGATGACTCCTCCGACACAGTTTGAATCGCAGCTCACTGTTTTGGGTAGTTTGCGTGCAGAGGCAGCTCGTCAATGTCACCGATCACATTCAGTGGCCTTCACACAGTCATGTCGCCGCGCATCGCCTTGCTTGTCACGGCACACCCGGACGACGAGGTCATGTTTTTCGGACCCACCATCCAGCGCCTGCTATGTCGAGGAGCAGCCGTGCATATCCTCTGCCTCTCCACAGGTTCCTATTTAGCCTCTCAAAACGTTGCATGCAAATTCGTCGATATCGTGGTGTTGCTCAATGATGCATCTTTCAAGGCGCCGCGCTGCTGCGCCAAATACCGCTCCTCTGCTGCGTGCAGGCAATGCAGAGGGGCTGGGTGATGCCAGAAAGATCGAGCTGATGCAGGCCTGCGAGGCGCTACAAGTGGGTCGAGGGGCGATCCTGCATCGTGCACGAGTGCATGCTGGTGTAGGAAGGCTGACGGCAAGGTCGCTGGCGGTGCACCTGCAGGTTTCAGGACGGCACGTGGCTTTGAAGGATCACCAAGCCCTGCAGGTAAGCCTGAGATGCAAGCACAGAGGAGCCGGCCGTTGCACTTTAACTCGTCGGTCCTCACGGCAGTCCGCACACAAGCAGCTGAGAGCCTCCGCGCTGCACAGGATGGCTTGACGACTCGGTGGGACGAGGCAGTCATAGCTGATCTCGTCGAACTTGAGATACACGCGACAGCGGCCGACATGGTCAGTTTTCAGACGGCGCCTCATCCCTATGTGTGTGTGGCACTTGAAGCATTAGTGGCCGTGTGTGCTGCACTGCCAGTGGCTGAACCTGGCGATTAAATGCCCGCAGGTGGTGTCGTTCGATGGCTATGGCATTTCAGGACATGCAAACCATCGCGCAGTTCACCGCGGCCTCCTGTGAGTTGTCACTGAGTAAAGACCTCCTTTCTGATTGGTGAGATGCATGAGATGTACGTTGCGCGCAAGCTTCTGATGCCCCATGCCGCCGGTACCTGGGTGCAGGCAGCTGCTGCAGCGTTGCGCTGGCAGAGGCCGTGCATCCAGCGGTCAGCAGACAGCGCAGTGGGAGGCATGGCAGCTGGTAAGGTGCCAATGCACTTATGTCAGATGGCAGAACATCCCAACTGTTGAGCGCACTTGGCAACATGTGAGTGGAGCGGTTCGCGGCAACATGATTTTAGAAATGTGGTGCTTCTGAAAACGGTGAGCAGGTGAGCACTGGCATGGCGCGCAAGTTTGCAGGCTGCCTCGACATCCCGCTGTCGCTGTGGGAGGCCGCAGCGGCGCCGCAGCCCACGCTGTGCTTTTTGGCAAAGTCGCCGCTGCGCATCATCCTGGCCATGTCCAAGCACCGCAGCCAGTGGGTCTGGTGCGTGTGCAGATGTCCGGCTTCCTGTTGCGTCTTGCACTCTTGATGCCAGCCACATGCATCCATATCGCACTGTGTATTGTATTGATCGTCCAATGTTTTCCTTTACAGGTACCGCAAGCTTTTCGTTTTCCTTTCACGCTACACGTACGTCAACACACTGCAGCGCATCGGCTGACCGAAGGCAAGATTATCAGCCATGTTGCCTGTGTGGTCCCTGTGAGGGGTCCCCGTGACTTGCTGGTTTGATGCTGTATTCATCGGCAGCACTGCTGCCGCCTCCCAACTTCTCCCCGCCCTTTCATGTGGGTCTCTTGTCGTCGCCTGGCGATCGCCACCCACCAGCCGGCGCGCTTGCACCCTTTCAGGCAGGCGACGATTGGCTGACCTCTCGATGGCCTGAGGTGGACCCCTCGAAACACCACTGCTGCCCATTGAGTGTTGGACACCTCCCTCGCGAACCGTGCCGCTCACCGTCTGCAGGGGCGACAACTGGCTGACCATCCAGTGGACCAAGGTACACTACATGAAGACTGTTGGGCTGGTGCCCTGGTACTACCCGCTGTCCAACGACCGCAGCGGCGGCGTCGCCACTGCCGCGCCCACCCCCGCGCCCACCAAAGCTCCAACGCCGAGGCCGACGCCCGCGCCGACGCCCCGGATCACTCCAGGTGCTGATGGCGACATGGCCTGGCCTGGCTAGGCTCTGGGGCCGGAACCAGGGGTGGAGCACACCGGGTCGCAGGCGGCCTGCGCCCCTGCGCAGCGCCCCTGATTGACCGGCTTGCTCCGGGTCAAAGTAGGGGGGAGCTTGCCATCCTTGCGGTGCTGTCGATGTCGTACTGCAGAGCGCACACATCTGCAGTCAAAGTGGCACGGGACATCTGCTGCATGTCA
Source organism: Deuterostichococcus epilithicus (assembly GCA_033439295.1). NCBI lineage: Eukaryota > Viridiplantae > Chlorophyta > Trebouxiophyceae > Prasiolales > Stichococcaceae > Deuterostichococcus > Deuterostichococcus epilithicus. The sequence goes on from JAVTLE010000017.1 coordinate 969,402, forward strand.
TTCCTGTAGGCTGCGAGCACGAGCACAGCCGCCTCAGTGCCATTGCCAGATTTGACTCTTAGATTTGACTCTGGCGCCATTTGACCGCCTGCAGCCCCTGAAGCCACTCCCAAGCCCACCGCCAAGCCAGTCGCCGCGACGACCAAGCCCACGAGTAAATCGACTGCCAAGAAGCCCACAGCCAAGCCGACCAAACAGCCACAGCCATGCCGATTGCTGAGGCGACGCCCGCGCCGACCACTGTCGCAATGCCGGGCGCTGCCGGCGCTGGCACCCTGGGAGCAGTGCGGCAGCAAGACGGGGCCCAATGCTAACCTGCCGCCAGCGCTGGGCGGCTTAGCGTGGGCTGACCAGGGCGGCGATGCCTCCGTCGTTGGCGAATCCTGCTCGCGCCAGGTGCCTCCTTTAAATGTATCTGTCCACGAGTGACCTGACTATGCTGCTGATTTGCTGGTCCCTGGCCGCGCGTCGGTTTGCAGCTGTGTGGGCTGCTTGTGCCATGGTTTCATGTGTTACCAGTGTCGCATAATATGGCTCCCTTCATGCTAATGCAGAACGAGTGGTATTGGCAGTGCCTGCCTCCAGCTTGAGGGCGCCGGCTTTCTCGGGTGAGGACCTGGGCCGGTGCCCAGTTGCGATGCCATTCTGCAACGAACGATATGGTAACAAGCAGATGCCACACAGACATGTCCTAGTATGCCATACGGTAGCAATGCTAGAGAACTGATTAGCAGTGTCGATGTGGTCAGCATCACCACGCAGCCTTGAGCCACTGCATGCACTGACATGACAGAGCCATATGAGAATGAGGCGCAGCAGTGAATGTTCATAATAATGATATGAAGGGCATTTGATATTTGCTCGGACCGCAGCGTGCTCAGGGCCCGTGCGTTCGGTGTGCAGAGGACCAATGATACTTTACCTATAGAGAATGTTGCTGTTGCCAGCCCTGCTTGCGCCGTCAATCATTAATATCATGGCCAAAGACCACCATGTTTTAGAGTATCTATTGGTACATCAGATATTCTCACCCGCTGTGATGTCGCTCAACAACATCTTTACATTCAATGAGCAGTGGCCAGCCGGGTGTCGCCGCTGTGGCAAAACCTGTGACGGCGACACCGAAGCTGGCCGAGTGGCGTTGGTCGCCCGCCACCACGTGGCTGCTGGCCATAATTGCATCATTCTGCTGGGTGTGGTGACCAGCTGGAGTTTGAGGGATCAAATCGTCGCATGGCGCAGCGGTCTTTGTGTGACGGGGAGGATAGGAAGCGTCAGATGGGGTGGTGGTGTTCAGAAACACCAGTGGGTGGGGTGCGGCAGCTCAACAGAGCATGGCGCTGTCGCTGCTTCAGGCGACCTCCTTCTTGGCGGACTTCTTGGGCAGCAGCACGCTGTGGATGTTGGGCAGCACACCGCCGGCGGCAATGGTCACGGTGCCGAGCAGCTTGGACAGCTCCTCATCGTTGCGCACCGCCAGCTGAATGTGGCGCGGCACAATGCGCGTCTTCTTGTTGTCGCGGGCGGCGTTGCCGGCCAGCTCCAACACCTCAGCTGCAAAGGGACACACGACAAAAGAGGTCATGCAAATGCCGCTGGAGCACGTCAAAGTGGGCGCATTGCAGTGTGAGCAAGCAAGAATGCATTCAAAAAAACGCAACAAGGCGGGGCGTGCATGCTGGACAATTGGCCTTGCGGACGCTGCTCTGTAGGCACAGCACGCTGCTGCGCTGGAGGCTCACCGGCGAGGTACTCCAGCACGGCGGCCAGGTACACCGGGGCACCGGCTCCCACGCGGGTGGCGTACTTGCCCTTCTTCAGGTACCTACAGTCAGAAGTGCACGGTGAGCTTCACGTGGGCAAAGCACGCCAGCATGGTGTTCGAGCTGCTCGTTGATGCTGCCATACATGTGCCAACTGCATCGTACAGACCTGCCTCCACGGCAAGGAGGCACAACAGGCCTGCAACAGACTCAGCATGCAGTACCGAGGAGAAGCAGACGCACCGAGCGACACGGCCGACGGGGAACTGCAGGCCGGCCTTGGAGCTCTGGCTGACCGACTTCTTGGCGGTCTTTCCCTTGCCACGGCCCGACATGATTGCTTGAGTGTTGAGGAGCTGTAGGAGGTAGGAGAAGACTGGAGGAGGCCAGAGGACAAAGCGCGAGTGCTCTGCGTGACACGCGAGCGATGACTTTGTATCGGCAGGACTGGCTCAGATGTAGGTTCTCGTTTGGAGCGGGAATCAGAGCACAAAAGCGGGTGTCGCAACGCAGTGCCAGCATCGAGGTTCCCCTTCGAGCGAGAACTTGAACTGCAGCGCGAGCTCGCTCAGCCATACGCCGATACGCGAGCCTTTCTCATCTGCTACCTTACTGACCCGCTCCCAGCACTCTCACAACCCGTCACAGCAGGTGAGCAGCCTAGCTACACAGCGACAAGCAGCGATGTCAGCAGTCCAATCTACCAGTGTCGCTCTTGCACGGGATGGGCTCTTGCCTGGGCGCAGAGCAGGGCCATGTCGTGCAGTTTTGCCAGCGCTGGAGTCAGCTGCACGCTGGCGTCCTGGTTGCCGTGCTAGCTTTCTGGCCCCTCGGTGTAGCAGCTGCCAGAAGGATGCTGCTGCGAGGCTCAGGCCGTGCACATCCGCCGTTGGTAACAGGCAAGCTGCAGCTTGTCTGCACGTGTTGACGCCCGCGCCCTCACCGTGGTGCAGGACACCATGGCGCCAAAGTCCGCCGACAAGAAGCCCGCCGCCGCCAAGGCGGTGGCGCCCAAGGGCAAGGGCTCCAAGAAGGGCAAGAAGAAGTCCGTGGAGTCCTGGAAGATCTACATCTACAAGGTTGGTTTCATGCTGACATGCGCAGGACCTAGCGGCTTGGTTGGCGGCGCATGTTAGCGGTGCACTGTGGCGTGGTGACCATGTGTCCGTGGCGTCGCTGAGGCATGCCCCCAATACTCTGGTTGTTGACTCGTTTGTTTCTGTGCAAAACAGGTGCTGAAGCAGGTGCACCCGGACACGGGCATCAGCTCTAAGGCCATCTCCATCCTCAACTCGTTCATCCAGGACCAGTTTGAGAAGATCGCAACGGAGGCGGCCAAGCTGGCGCGCTACTCCAAGAAGCCGACTGTGACGTCGCGTGAGATCCAGACCGCCGTGCGCCTCATCCTGCCCGGCGAGCTGGCCAAGCACGCCGTGTCTGAGGGCACGAAGGCCGTCACCAAGTTCACCTCTGCTTGAACAAGTGGTCGCTGATACTTGAGCGGTCGCTCGCACAGACCTGCCACCAACCTGGTGTTTTTCAACACCACCACCAGACTCCTGGCGCTTCTTCTACCAGCCGGTTAAAACCTTGCTAATTTTGCCACTTGAAAACCCATCTGCAGTCGCAGCCTCCAGGTCACTGGAGGCTGGACCTATAGCACCATCTGTTCAGAGCATGTCAATGTTTTACCCGTGAACATAAATACCAAACATCAAGTCTACATCATTGTCCAGGTCATCTCGGGTCGCATTCCACATGATGCCGGAGACTGTATCCTGGTGCTGCACAGCCGCCTGCTGGCAGGGGCTCAGGCCGAATGTCCCCAGGAGGCTGATAGTCTCCAGGCGGGTGAGGCGCGACAACACTGCTGCACCCGAGCTCGAGGCTCTCTGCGCCGCTCAGGACCAGGTGACGCAGCTGCACCATGCAGCTGAGCGTTGGCGGCAGCTTCGCAATTGCATTGTCTCCCACGTCCAAGAACGTCAAGCGGCTTAGGCAGGGTAGCGGCGGGACTTCGGTCAGGCCATTGTAGTCCAGCCGCAGGTCCTTGACGGCTGTGCAGCCTGCAGGCGCAGGAAAGCGAGGCCCGTCAACTCGCTGAGTATTCTCCCTTCACAGGAGCATGTTGCTGGCACCGGCCGTCACATGCACATACATTGGTGCGCATTCATTCACAGCCACCCACGCACCTGCAAGGTCAGCAAACTGCAGCTTCACGCTTACCTTCCAGCATCGGCAGCCATGTATTGTGGTCTTGCTTCATGGACGTCAGGCGCAGCTTGGTCAGGCCCCGCAGCCGGCTGAGCTGCCGCAGTTTGGCCGGCTCCCTGCGGCAGCAGTGCAGCGTCAGAGCTTCTACAAAGTCGGCGGGCATGATCGCACACTGCGGGACGCGTCCCGAGCTGACTCCCAGCTCCTCCAGTGCTGTCAGCGATGTCAATGTCGTCGACAGCGGTCCTTGAGGAGGCTCACGTCATTGCTGTTTAGCAGATGCAGTACCCTGAGCTCTGTCAGGCATCCGACGGCCAGCGTGGTGACGACATTGACGAGGTGGAGGCAGCTGAGGCACGCCAGGCGGGAGATGCCTTCCGGCAGCCCGCGAAAGTCGAGCACACGCTGTGATTGCCGCACAAGCACTTCCAAGAAGGCCAGCTGCGTGCGCCGCAGCAGCGCTGCTGGGAGTTGCGCAGGCGCCAGGTCCGTCACTGTGTGGGTGCCGCCCTCAGCTTCGTTGAAGCCCAAGTCAAATTTCTTGAGCGCCGTCACGCCATCGACCAGGGCGTCAAGGTCGGCCGCGCCGACTGGCGGCCGAATCTCAACCACACACAGCCCCGTGAGACCCGGGATCAGCAGCGCTTGCGCAAGCGTGCGACTGCTCAGGGTTTTTGCGCCCAGCACCCTTGGTGCAATTTCAGAGACCTCAGAGCTGGTGTGCCTGTTGCTGCAGTCAGGCAGCGCTGCACTGCAAAGTCCATCTGGGTGCCTGCCTGTGGCCCACAGGCAGAGCAACTGCCGGGCACCTGTGAACAGCGGGATATGGCGTCAGTGCTGGAGCTGCCGCACCCTGCAAGTGCAGCATCATTGCGGACGAAGCATTGCTTGGGGTGCAGCGTGAATGCTGGCGCATACCAGCAGAAGCTCCTCTGCAAGTGCGCAGTGGCGCGCCAGCCACGCCAGGGCGTGCAGCCCAGCAATGTTGATGTCAAGACCGCGGTCTGCGTCGGGCTCGATGTGGGCGTCAAATTCAAGATCACGCCACATGTCGGGCCGGGCAATGACTGCCGCCCAGCGCTGGCATGTGAGCGCCACCGCCGTCAGCCTGTTGACAGCAATCGAAGCGATTGGTGTTGTTGCTCTTGTCACATAAAGCAGCGTGAGGGAGTTTGCGCCATGCTGATGCAAGCACTCTGCATGCCGCACAGCTGAGATCTACACTTGGCTCTGATGTCGCCCACAAGCCGAAGGGCTCGCACCAGCAGATCATCGCTCAGGCTGTCAAAGTGACACTTCGACACGTTTCAAGGGGTGCATGGGCTGCTGCTTGCGATATGCAAGTACTCCTGCCTTCGCTGCACATACAGCATCAACATGGAAGGCTCTCAGGCAGTGTGACGGATAGCAAGGTAAGCAGAGGCAGTGCTGACGCAAGCGGCTGCTTGGCTTGATGAGGCGTGCAAAATTTTAGCATGTGGACTCCCTAATCTGAAAGCCTTCAACATGATTGCTCTATGGCTCTCAGCTGTGAGCATTACCGCCCTAAAATCCGCAGACTTGCAACAACGTCACTTCAGATCTTTCAATAGACTCGTAAATATGCTGTTGGTGGGATGGTGAGAAGAGAGTGCTCCGCTTCTGCCAACCTGCTCTCGCGGAAAGTGCCATGAGCGCAGCAAATCCGGGGCATTCATGCAATATCAGCGTCCTGAGCGACGACCTGCTGGGCGAGGTCCTGCTTCTTGCTGACCAGCGTGAGAGGTAGACGTCGCTTTCGAAACATGAACCAATGCAATTTGTGCGTGGATGCTGCACTGGCATTGCACTTGGATGACCACCGAGAGCCAATCGATCCATTTCCCGCACCAACTGCTTATGCCTCCGCGCAGGCTGACGTCGATAGCCCTGACATGCAAGCGCTGGGCCGCGATATTGACGCTCAAATGTGTGGTGGCGCATCGAATTCCGTGCTGGCATCCGGTCGCCGGGCACCTACAGCGATGGCGCCGGCCCTGAGGAACTTTTCTCGTTGGCCTGGCTGGCACAGCACTGCGCAATGGCCGAACAGGTGCACCTGGAGGTGCGCTGCTTTGCCAGCACATATGCAGCTCCTTTAGGGACACATCCACATCCGCTGCGCGTCACCCATGTCAAAAGTGTTTACGCAGGACTTGCCGCAGCCCCAGATCTACGCCAAAGGTGCTGCGAGAACCTGTCGATGTGACTATGCTTCTGGACCTGCGCTCCTGGGGCTGCCTTCGCAAAGGTGCACTCCACCGCCCGCTATGCCGCTGACGCCTCGCTGCGGCACGGCCTGCAGGCGGCGGCCGATGGACAGGCCGCGCCGCCGGCGCTGTGGCGCCTGATCGTGAATGTGGACACGGCAACACGCGTGCGCATTGCCTTCTGCACACTTGGGCGCATGACGCTGCTGGGGCGTCACCTGACGTCTCTGACGGCCGCTAATATGTACTGGCCAGATGCCGCCCACGAGCTGGAGGTATTGTTTGCCGGGCTGCCAGCGCTGCACGCTTGTGACCTTGGCTTCTGCAGCCATGGATGGAAGGACCCCTCGGACCGGACGGCGGCGACCGTGTGCGCCTTTCCGGCCTCACTGAAGTGTTGCACGTAGCTGACCAGCTTGGAGGTCAAGTCGCACTATTGGTACCTGTACATAGGCCTGGACTTTGGCAGCCTGCCAGACGGCGTCGGGGCGCTGAGGCGCCTGTTGTGCCTCGTCAATGCCGCCATGCAGCCACTGTCGCCAGCTGTCAGTGAGCTGACGGCGCTGACGTCGCTGAAGATCCTGGCGTAAGTGACAGTCCTGGGCCCTGGTGACCCGCTACCGGCGGCAGTGACAGCGCTCACGGCGCTGGCACAGCTGCATCTCACAGGCATGGCAGTGTTCCCGCACAACGCGGCGCTGCGGGGCCTGGAAAGCCTGACGCTGCACCTGGCGGGGCTGACTGCGGACGGCCGGAGCGCGTTGGCCCGGCTGACGCGGCTGACCAAGCTGCGGGTCACTCGCAGCCAGGCGCTGGCGATGGCGTGGCTGCCGGGCCTGGTGGCCTGCGTCGGGCTGCAGGAGCTGCGGCTCGATGCAAATGACTTGGGCGGCCTGCCAGAGCTGCCGGCCATGGGAATTCTGACCCTACTGGACCTGAGTCGTTGCCAGCTGATGCAGCTGCCGAAGCAGCTCACACGCATGACGGCCTTGGAATGTTTGGACATCATCCAGCAGTTTCGGCCAGCGACGACGGTCATGGGCATGGGCGGCTCTGACATCAGCGTATTAAGATCGCTGCCGCGTCTGAAGGCGGTAAATCGCGGCCGCTGCGTCGGGCATGTTGACCCCTGGTCGCTGCGGCGTTTGAGGCCAGCCTGTCCTGGAGTGACATGGACGTGGGAGCAGTATGAAGCGCACATGCCACTGGGGATTGTCAACGACTTTGCGGAGCTGCATCAGTTTGTGCTCTCACGAAGGAAGCGGAGGGGGTGAGCGATAGACTCCAACAGCAGGGACGTGACACTGCACATGGACGGGGGCTCGAGTGTTGGAGACTTACCGTGTTCTGGCTTGACCGGACACTGCATTGCAATCCGCTAGAATTGATTTAAGTGGGTACAAGGTTGATTTTCGGGAGCTGCCGTTCACCAACGATGATCTTGCTGGTTTCTAGCATCGTGTATGGATTATTGATACTTGAATCGGAAGCTACCGAATTTTGATGCGTAAGAAATGAGAAAGCAGCCCAGAGTTTGCAATGATGCCAAAGGTTGCATCCTGCTGGCGGCAGCCGTAGCATCGGAGCCATGCCACTTGGCAGTGGACAGGAGCATGAGAGCGGCATGCAGATGCGCGCCCGCGTTCTGCCTGCCGCAGTTGGTGTTCGCAGGAGCTTCCCGAGGAATCATGCAAACTCGGGAAAAAGGTCAAGCATTCCAGCGCAGAGGGTGTGGTGGTGTTTAGAAACACCAGTGATTGTGGGTCAAGGCGCAGCGGCAAGCTCAAGCGCGCTCGCCACGGATGCGGCGGGCCAGCTGGATGTCCTTGGGCATGATGGTGACGCGCTTTGCGTGGATGGCGGCCAGGTTGGTGTCCTCAAACAGGCCGACCAGGTAGGCCTCGGCGGCCTCCTGCAGCGCCAGCACCGCGGACGACTGGAAGCGCAGGTCGGTCTTGAAGTCCTGCGCGATCTCGCGCACCAGCCGCTGGAAGGGCAGCTTGCGGATCAGCAGCTCCGTTGACTTCTGGTACTTGCGGATCTCGCGCAGGGCGACGGTTCCGGGCCTGTACCGGTGGGGCTTCTTGACGCCGCCTGTTCCGATTGACACGGTCAAGAGGTCAGGGCCAGGGTACTGGGACGAGCTGACTGCACAGAGTGACTTGTGAACAGCAGGGCTTGTTGCAGCAACAACTGCAACAGCGCTGCCGGAGCAGGCAGCAGGTGTTTGTCAGAGGTGCAACAGTATGGATGTGCCGCAGCCGCACAACAGCAAAGCAGAAGCACCAGGAAGGCGCCGCACCGGTAGCGGGCGCAGACTTGCGCGCGGCCTTGGTGGCCAGCTGCTTCCGGGGCGCTTTGCCGCCGGTGGACTTGCGAGCCGTTTGCTTCGTGCGAGCCATGATGCCTGCAGCGCAACCAGCGCGAGGGTCACTTGCCGGACAGCAGGTGCCAGGTCGAGATGCAATTAGCACCGTGATAGCAGGCGGCGCCTTGCTTAAACGCCAGACAAGGCCGGCACATGTGAGGTGAGCAAGTAGAACAAAGCTGATGTAGTCAGGTCCGCACGCAGCTGTGCGGTTGCCGGTCACTCAGGGGACAGCGCGAATGGATTCGAGAAAGAAGGGGACGCCAGCGGCAGCTACCTTAGGGCGGAGGCTGAGGAGCTGCGAAGCTTGTCGTTGAGTGGGAGAAGGAGACTGATACCAGAGCGCACAGCCTCGCTGCTTTCAAGGGGCTTCCTGCCCCACGAGAGTCTGCAGGGACTCGTGCCGGCGCTTGGGCGCTACCTCGCCACCCTGCACTTCTTTCAGGGTTTTGCATTGTCCGAGCTACATTCCTGCAGACGAACGGGAGACTCTGAGCGATCGCGACACCAAGGTTGCCGTTTCTACGAAGTTAATCCGCGATTCCCAGCTCCCCAAAAGCTCGCCAGCGCTGCAACTACAAAGCATTCTGCTATCTGCCTGCCTCCCGCCTCGATCCTTCCCTCAGCCCGCTCCTCAGCATCCAACAAGTCAAGCAACCATGAGCGGACGCGGCAAGGGCGGCAAGGGCCTCGGTGAGCTGCCCTGTCATCAGTAATGCCACACCCCGTTGGTCTGCTGTCGCCCAGCGTCGTACTGTGCTCAACTGCATTGTCCGTCCTACTGCACATGTATCGTCTAGGCCGCGTTCACCATGCCTGCATGGTGCTCGAGTCACTCGGGTTCCCCACTGATGCTTGCCCGTGCTTCGCTGACCCACTCGCATCACTTGCAACAGGCAAGGGCGGCGCCAAGCGCCACCGCAAGGTGCTGCGCGACAACATCCAGGGCATCACCAAGCCCGCCATCCGCCGGCTCGCGCGCCGCGGCGGCGTCAAGCGCATTAGCGGCCTCATCTACGAGGAGACCCGCGGCGTGCTCAAGGTGTTCCTGGAGAACGTCATCCGCGATGCCGTGACCTACACCGAGCACGCCCGCCGCAAGACCGTGACAGCGCTGGACGTCGTGTATGCGCTCAAGCGCCAGGGCCGCACCCTGTACGGCTTCGGCGGTTGACCGTGAACCAGCCTTGCAGCCAGCCAACAAACCTCCACTGGTGTTTCTAAACACCACCAGATTCAACGATGCTTCACATTGGTGCATTTGAACCAGCAGGTTCGAATCATCGCAATTGATCACTACCGTACTGGCCTACGGTCCTGTTGATCAGTATCATGCCGACATGAGGCCTCCCACGCCAATACTCGGAGCCGCCTCGCTCACAACAACAGGAGCTGGTGCCGCTTCGACGTCGTCAACCTTTAAAGCTGCCACGGCGTCGGTTGCAGTGTCACCGTTTCCGGCTTGGTGTGCTTGTGCGGCAATTACAGCTTGGTCTGCTTCCTTGGGTGCGACGCCCTGCACGCAGAAAGTACTGCTACTGCTGAAAGATGCACGCACGTGAGTCAATGTTGCCATCCCTATTCAATCAAAGTCATGCAGCACTGCGCATGCTGCCGAAGTGCTCCAAGACCCAGAAATAGCAACGCAGTACACCACTTTCTGAAATCGCACCTTGTCGCTCTCGACCCAGATCCTGCGGTATGTCTGAACGGCCGCGACCAACAACACGTCCCCTACCAGGTGCATGGCGACGCTGATCCAGCGTGCGGGGCTGTCCCGCAAGTAAACCCAAGGCGCAAGTGCAAATATGCCTACGAAGCCGAGCAGGCTGGTGTACCAGGCTGCTTTTGTGAGGAAGGCTAAAAACCTCCACTTGTAGCTTGCAATGATCGCCTTCGCGCCGTCGATGCCACCCTCCCTCAGGACCTGGCGCTGCAGCTGGATGACAACTAACAGCTGCATCGTGTAGCCCAGCGTCGCAAGAATGCTGAAAAGGGAAGTCAATCCGCATATGACATGCAGAGCCTCGTCGGCCCTGTTCTCGGTGCTTTCACCGCGGGTCGCCAAGATGGCACCGAAGGGCAGGCCCGCGAACAGTGCCGTCACGATGCAAATCGAACTGGCAGCCTCCTTGCCGCTTGTCAGCTGGGCATTGAATGCCTTGACGGCTTTCGCCATCTCATCTGGCGTCAGCTGGCGGGCCTGTGAGCGGGATTTATGGGCCTTGAAGCACCGGGAAATCAATGCCCTGATGCGCTGATCCATGCTGCACCGGCAATGTGACACGCCGGAAAATGGAAAATATCGGGCACACATCCTGCTCGTCAACCACGTGATGCATCACATGATACTCTATCTGCACTTAGTAAGGCCAATTCAGGCGAACTTAGTTTCCCCTGCCCACTCTGCTGCATACAACTGCGCATCCATAAGGCATGGAGGAGCATTGTCACAAACAGCGAAGCAAGATGCGGATGGCGCCGGCGGCAATGCAACCAAGCTCTCTAGAGCCTCTGAGGCGGCGCCTGCGAACTACAAAAGTTCGGCCTGAGTGCCAATGGCGGCGTCAAACGGCATTCCTGACTTCTCACGTCTAGACACCACGCACAGATCCCAGCGACGGAACGATCGTCAAAGAGAGGGATAGAGTTTAGAGGGAACAGTCACAAGTGCATAACGAACCTCCTGCGTGACGGGCGGGCTGTGGCCCCTCGACCTCAAAGGTCAGCAATATTCCCGGTTGGCCAAGGACTTCTTTAAGTTCATCTTAGTGCGAGTACATATATAAAGGCGTGACACTGCAGCTGGGAAGCAAACGGCGCTCACTGGTGAGCGTGCGCCACCTCCGGCAATGCTCGTCCAGCGAGGCGCCGGCGGGCGGGGCGGGGGCGTCCGGTGCGACCATGGCGGTGGCAGAGCGGCGCAGCTGGCTATAGTGCGCTTCCAGCGGCGGATAGGTCTATGCAGCGCAGCAGACCATGTACCAGCCGGGGCTGCGACTGCCGCCGCAGGGAGCGTCGGGCGGGTGCTTTTGGCCGCACCACTCATGCAGGCCCCGGCATCAGATGTTTAAACCGGGACATGCCGCCGCAGGCGGCCTCCCGCCATCCGCTCATGCGCCGACCAGCTTGGCGGCGGCAGCGTTCGCCGCTTCGTTGGCTGCAACGCCAACCCATTTGAGAGAGGTTGCTTCGCCGGCTGCCATGCCACCATTCATATTCTGGCGGACGCTTCTTTGGCTGTCACGCCACCTTGTGGAGCTGCCGCTTCATCAGCTGAGGCACCAGCAACTCTAGAGAGCTGTCGGTTATTTGGTTGCGGTGTCAACACTTGAAGCTGGAACTTCGTTGGCTTGGTCACCCTGCACGATGGAGAATGAGTCTAGTCCTGAATGCTACACGATGTTCATGAACCAGATCTGCGCTGCCAACTCTTTTCAGCCCACGCACAGCCATGCAGGGGTCGTGCGCGCCTGCTGCCGAACTAGCTGCAACCATTTTCGGAACAGACTGCATCTGAGCTCGGACCTTTAGGGTGTCAGCACAGGTCTGCGAGTACGGTTCATTAGGGAAACGTCAGCATCAATGTTGCCATCACGTTTGCACCCGCCATGCAGGCATGCAGCGAATGCGCATGGTCCTGCCAAAGTAACTGCATATCTTTGCATCTGTACTCGCAAGTTTTGGGTGTCGGACCAGATCTGCAAGTACATCGAATTGGCCAGGACCAGGACCGCATCCCCCACCAGGTGGATAGCGACGCTGATCCAGCGCGCGGCGCTGTCCGCCAGGGCGCAAGCGTGCCAATGGCTGCGAAGCCGAGCAGGCCGATGTAACAACTTTCTTCTTTACGGATTGCCAGGAACCGCCTGTTAAAACCCCGCAAGATCGCTGTTGCGTTCGCGAGGGCGCAATTCGCTGGCTCTCTTCTGACCTCGCAATTGCGCTGTACGTAGCTGAATGGTCGACATCAGCATCTCAGTGTACCTCGAGGTCGCAAGGATGGAGAAAAGGGAAGTGATTTCGCATATAACATGCAGGGCCTTGTCGGCCCCGCTTCGCGTGCTGTCACTGCAGGTCGCCAAGAACCCAAGATCGCAGCGAAGGGCAGGCCCGCAAACCGTGCCGTCATGACGCAGGTCGAGCTGACAACCTGCTTTCTGCCTTCCAGAAAGTCCACTAAACCTGCTATCAGGTTCTCTGGCGTTGGCTGGGCCATGATGCACCGGCAAAATGAGGCACAAATGCTCCTAGCGACCAACTGAACCTCACCTCATTATGCATAACATGATACTCAATCTGTCATCACTCGCAGTTCGCACAAGGCATGGAGGAGTGCCATCACAGACACAAGCTGCGGATAGACACAAAGGCAGACAAAACGACTTTGTTAAGGCGCGGCACAAGTGGTGCTGAGTGGTGCCAGCGGCGATGTGTGCACCATGTAGATTTCAGGGCAAAGACTACGTAGATATCGACACGCGGGTTCGAGTTATCTCTTCTCAATCTCAATCTAGATACTTTGGTCTTCATCCAGCTCTAGCCCGCTTCGTCAGCTGGGGTGGCATCAGCAATGAGAGGGGCAAGCAAAGGGGCCACTTCATCGTCTGCCGCGCCAACATTCAGAGTTGTCGCTTCGACGGCTGCCACGCCATCGTTTGCAGCTGTTACTTCGTCAGCTGCAGCGCCAACATCCTGAGCTGCTGCACCCTGCATGCAGGACATCGAGGCGATTGAATGGTCCACGCGAAGCATTCTGCCATCTCTACCATGCAACGATATATCGCGCAGGCTGCCGAAGTAGTGGCTCCAGGTGATTATTTCCGAAACAGTCTGAATTCGAGCTCGCACCTCCAGGCATTTGCGGGCCGCCAAATACGCGCAAATCATCAAGATCAACAGCGTGTCCACCAGCAAGTGGATGGTGAAGCTGACATAGCGCGCGGCGCCATCTGCCAGGAATACCCAGGGCGCAAGCCCGAATATGGCTATGAGGCCGAACAGGCTGGAGTACCAGCTAATGAGTGGGAGCCAATATATTATTTGCCAGGCAGCACCTCTGGTGCACGCCTTTGAGTCTCCGATGGCGCGAGCTTTTAGATGTGCGGCCGAAAACCGCACATTCAAAAGCTCGCGATCCAGCCTGTGCTGCAGGCCACCGACAAGGAGCAGCCGCAGAGTGAAGCCCAGCGTCGCGAGGATGCTACACAGCGAGGTGATCCCGCATATGACATGCAGGGCCTCGACGGCCCTGGCTTCCCTGCTTACACCGCGGGTCACCAAGATGGCAGCAAAGGGCAGGCCAGCAAACAGTGCCGTCACGACGCAGAGCGCGCTTGCATACCCCTTGCTGTTTTCCAGCTGGTTCCTCCATTCCTGAACCCGCTCGTCCTCTCGTGCTTGCTCGTCCGTGTCCCTCATGATGCACCAGCAACGCTGTATTTGCAGCAATTAAGAGCGTCCCCAAAGCGTTGGGTGCTTGGGTGGGGTGCAGCCAATGATACACCGGCAGTACCCATATGACACGCCGGGGCAAGACGGGCACACAATGCCGCTCGTCGATCACGTGACCGAACCTCACCTCATGCATCACATGATACCACAAAGATCCTCTGCCTGCAGCGGTCCAGCGGACGTCCACCTTTAAGCTGGACCTTTCAAGTCCAGCCCTGTCCTTTCTGCCGCGCATCAGAAAGATTGAACGAGCACTCGCACGATAGCGAATAGGTGTACAAGACAGTGCCAGACAAAAGAGCGTTTTGACAAACCCAGGTACGGTGCGGCAGGAGTGGCGCAGGCGGCGGTGCAAATGGTGCCAACTCAGTCTCCAAAAGTGTCTGTGAATGTTATTTGTATCTCATGCCAACGGGTGTCAATGGTGGCGACGAGAATCTTTCCTGAATCCTTACGTCCATACTCAGGTACAGATCCCAGCGACGGATCAATCATCAAAGAGAAGGAGAGAGTTCTGAGGGAAAGAGTCACAAGTGCACGACCTCCTGACGGGGCTGCGGCCCCTCGACCTCAAAGGTAGCAATATTCCCGGCTGGCCAAGGACTTCTCAAGTTCATTGTGCGAGTACAGATATAAACGGAGTGACACTGCAGCTAGGAAGAAAACGGCGCTGGTGAGCGCGCGCCACCTCCAGCAATGCTCGTCCAGGCGCCAGCAGGGGCGTCCGGTGCGATTATGGCTGGCAGAGCGGCGCAGCTGATTTGGTGAGCGCAGCTGACCATGAAGCACCCGAGGGTGCGACTGCATCGCCAGGAGCACCGCCAGGCGCTCCTGGCGGCACTAGTCAAGCCCCTGCACATGGGCAGACACCGTCCGCGCCGCGCGGGCGGCCTCCCGCCTGCTCACGCGCTGGCCAGCTTGGCGGCGGCGGCATTCGCCGCCGCGTGGCCGGCATACCCATTCTGCAGCGGCTCCTCGTCGCCGGCCTTGTGCTGGGACTGGGTGGTCTGCTGGGAACTCGGCTGCCCTCTCCATGACCAGCCGCCGTCCGCAACCGCCTCTGACACCACCGCTCCAGGCGCTGCCGCCGAGCCGCAGCCTGGCCCGCCCGCCACGTTCGCGTCCCCATTGTCGGTGGCGCTCCCCGCCGCGCCGGCGCCGGCAAGGTTGAGCTTCCAGCCGTTGCAGGCACGCGCAGCGTGCCAGCCATTGCCCGGGGTGCGGCCCCAGGCCACTAGCTGCTGCAGGAAGGACATGACCTCCGCCGGGTCCTGCAGCGTGAACTTTGCGTCCGTTGGCTTCGCCTGCGGCAGAGACACTGGGCGCTGTCAGCACATGTAAAACGATGCGCCTCACGTGGAGAGTTGCATCTGTTGGCTTCGCCTGCGGCAGAGACATTGGGCGCTGTCAGCACATGTAAAGGATTGCAAATGAGGTTTTGTGGTGAAGCCACAAAACTTGAAGAAGTTGTTGGTCAAGTATAAAGTTTTGAGCGATCGTGTCTTGCGGTGGCTTTGCATGAGCAGTCTTTGCATGACCAGTGCAGAGCCATCGTCAGCACATCAGGGTGACAGTTCGGGGGTGACACATCAGGGCCACACTCATGGATCCCGTGCTACCGGAGTCTGCCTGCGGGGCGGAGCCACGACCCATGCGCCTGCCACGACAGGCAAGCCGCAGCTGAGATGCGGTGTTTTGCTGATGCGGCGCGCACCCGCGAGGAGACAAGGATGCCGAAGCCCTGCTTCCGCTTGGACAGCAGCCGGAAGGCGTCCTCGTCCGTCCTGCGGACGGCGGCGGCAGGATCAATAACATGCTAGGTCGCGGTATAGGAAGGACAAATTAGGTAGAGGCGGCCAAGCTCAGGCAAAGCCGTCATCGTGGCCACAACACAGCTGATCAGCCACAGCAGACGGGCGGCGCGCCCAGCGGAGGACCTTGGCGCCGCGTGGTAACAGGAGGTGGCAGCAGTCACAGTTCACAATACAAAAAAACCCCCGAGGCAGCTGTCGCCGCTGCCATTGATGGGCAGCATATTGCCGCGAAACCCTGACACCGAAACGTGGCAGGAGGAACGCTCAGAGGAAGCTGTGTCACAGTCGTGACGGCGCACCTGCCGCTGCCGGTGTAGACGGGCCGCACGTCGGCGCGGCCAGCATGCTGCCAGCAGACAGGCGGCGCGGCAGGAGTTGGCACGGCACAACGACGTTGCCTTGTTTTGCGCGGGGGAGGGAGGAGGGGGGGGTCTCGAGAGCTACACAGACGAAAAGCTGTTAGCACCTGTCGTCGCCGATGTAGATGGGCAGCACGTCGTCACGCCCCTCCAGGCCAAGCGCATCCAGCAGATGCGCCAGTGCATGGCCCTTGTCCCACTCCACCTGCGGTCGCATCCACACAGATGTGAAGCATGATAACTATCATGGATGCTTGACGCCTGGAGTCTATTCAGCTGTGCCAGCTCCAGGCCGAGTCAGGCCGAGCTCGCCCAGCAGGCGTGGCAGCGCATGCCCCTTGTCCCACTGCACCTGCAAATTCTAAACAATCAGTCTAATGATGGTTGTGTTACGGAGTTTCAGATGTGTCCAGACCCCTGTGACGGTGCGCCCTTCAGGCGCGGCCAGCGCGGGCCCCATGTCCCCTCCTGCAGGTGTCGGGGCGGACGTCAGAGTTCAGCACAGTGCCAACCGTGTCGCTTGCTTCTGCTGCAGGCAGCAGCAGCTCCGCCTGGCACTCGCCGTGCTGGGCGCATGCGCCCTGCTGGCGTCAGCTGCGCGGCAGCGCACGAGGCGGAGCTCGGGCTGCGTCGCAGCTTGGCACCCGGCGTGAGGGCGCAACATCTCCTCTTGAAGTCGTCCAACTGGACATGGCCCTGAAGCCCTAAACCCTGCAGGAGCCCACCTCCGGGCGCAGCTCCAGGACCTTGCGGCCGCGGGTGAGGCGCAGCTCCGGCTGCTCCGCGAGCGTCGCCTGCACCGCAGCCTGCACCTCCTCCCAGGCAGACTCCTCGCAGTTGCGGAAGTGCACGCTGCGTTACAGAGACGCCAGACATGGTCGGCTGCTGCCCTGCTCAAAGTCGCAGAGATGCACACTGCGCCGCGGCCTGCGCCTCCTTGCGGCCGCCTCCTCGCAGCTGCGCGCTGTTTTGAAGACCCTGACATGAGGGGATTCGTCAGGGAGGACATTCGATATCGACGGCTGTCAGCCTGGCGGTTGGCAGTTTGCGACAGGTGTGCGCTGCCTCCAGAGCATGAAGCGGCGTCAGGGCGGCACAGCCTCAGCCACTAATGCCCGACCCATGAAGAATCACTCTTCATGGACCGCGGATGCGCATCGGCGGAACACCATGGCGTCACCGCAGCGCCACAGCCTCTGCAGGGCAATAGGCAATCGGCGACCCACGATTCAACACAAGTAGCAGTCACTGTGCAGCAGAAGAGCAGCCGGCAGCGGCGCAGAGTGTTCCCGCACCTGACGCAGAACTTGTTGTTCTCCACTGAGGCGCCTGGGATGGACTTCACCCGATCCTCCAGTGTGCTGCACACCTGCGGGCGGCACAGGGACGCCTTGTAAGTGACCCTGCATAGTCTCTCTGCAAATCGTACGACAGGCAGCACGAAGAAAGCCCTCTCGTGGGCAGCGTCCCAACATTGCAGCATTGCCCGCACGCACGTCTAGTGCCAGCATCAGGAAGCGCAGTCAATCTGCATCTTTCCCGTGCACCGCCCTCTGAACCTGCACAGGCCATGCAGTGTTTGCTCCGCAATCCAGGCAGATCACACCTGCTGCATGATGGGCTCAAAGCGCGCGGCCGGCTGGAACGCCAGCAGCTCGCTGGAGGCGCGCTGTACCTGTGATGCGAGGTGCTGGGCAATTATACATTTAACAGACCCTTGAAGCCTTGAGCGCTGCACCGGAGATGGAGCCAGCCAGACAGTGCACCATCCGTCCTCTGTCCAGCCGGGGCAGAGTGCCAGGCCATTCGACAGCCGCTCTGATGATGAGGGACCAGCTGGCAGGTTCCTGCCCTCGCATATGCATTGTCTCTGGACCCGTTCAAAGCAATGCCCCACGACTAACGCAGCCAGCACACGGGGTACATGAGCATGGGACTTTCGGTGACTGCATTAATCAGCTCTCGCGCTTGCGCACATCCTCCCACCTGCGGCCCAATGATGTCCATGCCGTGGCTGCCGGCGTAAAACAACTCCCGCAGCTGCACGAAGGCCTCCACCTTCTCACGCCCCCGGCCGCTGACGATGGCCACTGGGAAGAGCAACGCCATGACACGCACGATCTCCCGCATCTGCGGAACACCGGCCAAAGGTTAGAGTTCTAGGAAGTTGTCCGACTGACACTGAGGTTCATTGAAAAGAGTGGCGCCATGCCCTGCTCACATTCCCGCGTCTGCAGCAAGTTTATAACAACCCCGGGGTTTGTTGCCCACAGTCGGGAACAGCAGCGCCATGATGCGTGCAATGCACAAATTCGCCCGCATCTGCAGCAGAACGATCGCGGTCTGCCACAGCATCAAAGCCTCTGCACGGCCAGGCGGTGCTGGAAGCTGGCGGCCACACATGTGGTGTGACGCCGCAGCTTGCAGGCACTGCACACAGCGACACTGCTCGCTCACGCGCACCTGATCCGACATGAAGGCTCTGTCCGGGTTCTTCACAATTGGCGTCAGCGTGCCTGCAGTCCACACTCGAAAGTCACACCGGCGGCCAGCCCTCAAATTGTTCAGCGCTCCTGCTGCGCTTTGTAGCGTGCTGCAGGATGCTGGCGCCACACAGAAGACAGAGAGACAGCCCACACACTCGAAACCAAATCTTAGCAGGACCCACCGTCATAATCCAGGAAGACTGCGACCCGCTTGCCAGTCGCTGCCCGCGCAAAGTCGTCAAAGTGCGCCAGCACGCACGGGTACTGTGCCTGCATGCGCATAACGCAAGACTGAGGGGCTGGCTCCACAGCACAGAGCTCAGGGTTTGGTGCCGCACTCCGCGGCGCGACAACCCCCCGCCAGCGCCGACAGCGACGCCGCAACTGGCGATCCACGATCTAGAAGGGGTTCCCACGGTGATCTTGCGCCTTGCGTGGCTGTTGGGGGGTGCAAGGTGCCGAAAAGCCGCACTGACTGTCTCACCTTCCACCGCTTGAACTCTGGGTCATTTGGATCGGGCAGGCTCGGGTGTCCTGGCGGCCGACCCGGCTGCTGCCCAAAAGCACCCAGCCCCGGCGTGCTCACCAGCTTCACCTGCAGGCGGATGCTGCAAGTGCTGACCGGAGGCGCAAGTGGTGCGCTGTGGGGCCATGCATCGGCCGGCGGCAGAGGGCTGCTGCTGCTGCGCCATTGGCGTGTCACATGCTGGCTGCATGACGGCCTACACCCTCTGCGGGACGACGACCTGTGCTTGCTGGTGGATGGATGCTGCAGATCTAGGATGCAACTATGATCTAAATACGATCTTGCGGAAGTGCACAACATCACTTACCCGCAGAGCCTCGACGGCTTCTTGCGACAGCTCAAAGGACACCCGATCTGACAGCAACGGTCTGCAGCACACAAATTACCGTCAAGGGTGCGGCATGGATCATGGAACAAACGGCGTTTGCACGAGTTCGTCAGTAGGCATGTGGAAGGCGCAAACGCAAGAATTAGCGGCCTTGCTTGCAAGTCAAGACCCAGCATTTGCACAGTACTTGGCAGGCGGCTCCAGACACTTTTGCTGACGGAGACCATCGGCCGATCGGCCGGCGGCTGGCACAGTGTGTTGCATGCGGAGGGTGAAACTGGCGGCACCTGGTGACACGCGGCGGCGCCATTGCCCGCCGCTGGCCCCGTGGCTGAGAGCCCCTGTGAACATCTGCATCTGGCCGCCGCGCCGGAGCAGGCGAGGGCCCGTCCCCGCCGCCGTGCTGCCCCTCAATCGTGGCGCGCTGCGCGCTGATCCCTCCAAGCGATCCGAGCTGGCCAGCAGCCAGATACGGCCAGGCCGCGGGAGAGGACGACACCGCAGCCTCCAGCGTGGCAGCTACTGGCTTGCTGCGCCGGAAGTCTGCTCGCTGGAGGCGAAAAGACCCAATTAAAGTTTTGCCCGTTCGGTGGTACCAGTGACGACCCCCGCAACAGACAGATCTGGCGCCGATAGGCTGCTGCAACAAGGCTTCAACCCGTCAGAGAAACGGGCAAGACCTGTCTCAAGCGCCTGCTGCAATTGCGTCCAGTTGCCAAAGGCTGCGACGGATGTCCAGCAAACAGAGGGTTCAGGTTGTCTGCACTGCACGTGGGGTCTGTGGGGCGCGCAGCGCCGATGCCAATTGGCTGTGGCTTACACCAGACACAACGAAAGTTTGCGCCAAGAGGGACAGCCGGTCAGCACCCTGCGTGATGCTCCACCGTCCGCAGATGAGCGGTTCCGGTGGGGAATCCGGGCACTGGCGCTTGCATTGGCTTCCCGCGAATCGATCGAGGAGCGGGTAGAGCGCAGGCACATAACAAAAGATGCTCAATGCTCCACAATAGGCAGGCGCAGCATCCTGAGCTCACGGCATTGCTGTGCTTGACCAGCAGCCGCGGCCTCGGGTGCTAGACGGCAAAGCCTGCACTTCCACTCATAGCCTGTGTGCCACCCTCGCTGGCACGAGGCTGCTCCTCCTGATATACCATCCAATCGGATCCTTTTTGGTACCAGAACTACCAGAGATCAAGAAAGGCACAAACGGCTCGAGCGTGGCGCAGCTGCACAGGTCGACTCGCGGTGCTCAGCGCGCAGCTGCCTCGCGGCTTGACAAGGCAGCAGCGGCCAGCACGCCATGGGTAGCGGCAGGAGCGCGCAGCAGCTGGCCGCCCGCGTCGGCCGGCTGGCGATGCAAAAGCGGGCCATGACAACCGGCAAGAAGAAGGTAGATGGGCCAGCTCTGTGTGCGCACGCCGCCGTGCTGCACCACCATTTTGAAACAGCGCTGCCAAGCAGTCGTTCCTGTCCTGAATGATAGGCTACAATGCAGGCGCCGATGAGCAAGGCGGAGCTGGCAGCTGCGGCACACAAGCCGGAGGCGGCCCCCGCCAAGGAGGTAAGCTCTTGGCGGCCAACTGGCGTCATTGATCCCGAAGCAAGCAACTCCAGGCAGCGCATTGCTCTTGACACTTTTCCGCATCGAGCCCACATCGCCTCGATGCAACAATCACGGCAACCGGCTGTACATCCTGCTGCAGCATCGCTTGCGGTGTGCAGGCACCCGGCGAAAATCTTGCGTCCGCCAGCAGTGTGGAGAGCAAGCCACCCGGCAACGACCCGACGCCGGCGGCCCCCTCTGGGGCTTCTCCGTCGCCTGCTTCCGCACCTGCCAAAGGCGTGCCACTGATCTCGTCGGTCGTGGCTTTTCTTGTGCTCGGCCCCCAGGGTGCTCACCAGCGGTCCATGGTTTCCACCTCGAGGATGACCTGCCTTATCGTTCATGTACGTCAAGCCATGCCCTCCAGACTCAGCAAGCTTTGACTTGGCTGCACCTGTGTGCTCACACAGGGCAGCGAATCACCGGTGAGCTGCCGAAGGTCGGCGGCCCAACGCCCGCCGTAGCACCGCAGGCGCCCTCTGTCGTGCCGCCAGGAGCAGCGTCCTCAGGCGCAGCAAAGCCGCCTGGGGCCGCTTCCACTGGCGGAGCCGCGGCGAGCATTGCGCCGCCCTCGCCGCCACGCCCAGTTGGATCTGCCAGCGCCGGTCCGGCTGCCGCCGCAAAGCCTGGCAGCAGCGGCATCACGGGAACGACCGTGGCACCCAGCGCCGGTGGCACGGTGGTGCCGCCCGCAGGCAACGCCGGCGGCGTGGGCGGCAGCACGCAGCTTCCGCCGGCTCCTCCACGTGAGCAGCCTCTGCTGTACCAGCTGTCACGCGCAATTGCGCTGTCTCTCCTGCGCTCTGCACCTGCGGCCGTGCTGCTGACATGGAATATGGCTGTGCTCTACACCGCGGCTGCAAAATATTTCCAACCACACGCTGCATGCATTGATGTACCACAGCGTCCAACCGCTGGCGGCTGCACCCGGCGCTGCCGCTGGACGTGCGCGCGCTGGGCGCCGGCTTCGTTGCGCTTGGTGCAGCGTACCTCTACTTTGCTCAGGGCTCCCAGCTTCAGAGCGGGGTGCGTCTTGAGTCCGAGTGGCTTGTCTCCCATTGCAGTTGTGTATATACCTTTGCTCCCTTATGTTTCACCAGGCCGCAGCTGCAGAGCGAGATGTGTGACCAGAGCCTAGCAATTGCTCGTCACACATCCTGTGCAGAGCTCACAGCTGCCAGACGAGGTGGGAGTGTGTCTGCCCATTACATGCTCCTGCTGCCAGCGTGTCAGAGTGTCAGGAGGCCCTCAGCAGCCACAGGGCCGACAGGATGAAGGATGTGATTCGAAGGCACATATTGTGTGCTTATCTGGCTGTGCAGCATGGCAGCGGCACGGGCGGCGAGGAGCGGCGCATCCATGACGGTTTTGGCAGCGAGCAGCAGCTCGGTGAGCTTTCCCTCTTGCAGACCATCGAACGCATGGCTGCTCACCCTGGGTGCGAGCAACTGTTCCTGTGCCGTCCAGAGGATGGGCAACCTGAAGCCCAGCTGAAAGCGGAGCCATCGAGTGCAGATGTGGAGCCATCTAATTGATTTCGGTCACCTCGCACAGAGCCATCGGCCGAAATCATCCGGGAACAGCACCAGGCAGACTCCGCGCCGGGCTTTGCGGACGACGGGCAGCCGGCGTCGGAGGAGCCTGCTGGCGCGGCGGCGGCAGACGAGGAGGAAGAGGAGTCTGCAGACAGCCGGGAGGTGGGTCCTGACGGATCAATTGGGATTGCCAGCACCTGCATGACTCTCCTCGGCCTTTCCAAGATGCAACAGTGTGGGCGAGGCTGAGATGTCTCGGGGTCCGCGCTCTGCCGAGAGGGCTGCGGCACACCATCGATCGCGCTCCCGGCGCAGCGGGCACACACACACCCAAGCAGCTTTTCCAGCTTGGACCTCCAGACAGGCCACCCGCCTGCTCATGCACACCGTGCCGCGCATGCCGATGCAGGCGCAGCTGTGGGAGCAGCGGCAGGCGGCCGCAGTCAAGCCGCCCAGCGACACCGCGTCGGTGACTGGGACCAGTGGCTCTCGACTGGGCGGCGGCAGGGAGGAGGAGGCAGGGGATGCAGCGCTGCCGCCAGTGGATGCAAGCCCCGTCACCGACCTGCTGAACGAGGTGCGCGGTTGCGCGTCTTCGTGGCCCGACCTTGCCGATGCAAATGGCGGCCCCTTGCTGGCATGCACCGGCAGGCGCAGTGCCTGTGTGCCGTGTCGCATGCATGAGACAGACGTCAGGACAAATCGCTGCATGCTGAGGATCATCACCTTTGGGTCCTGTTCTGCTGGGGTGTTTGGACCTTTGAACAGGCTTTCGCGACGCACCAAGGCTACACACAGGGCCAAGATCTGACGGCGACCCCACATGTGCAGGTGCTGGCGGCGCCGTCAGGCCAGCTGGGCGGCGGGGCAGGCGCAGAGCCCGCGGCAGATGAGATCGCCCGGCAGCGTGATGGCGAGCCGCTGGCGCCGTCAGACTCCGGCTGGGCGCGTGACGCCGCGGCGCAGGCGGCAGACGCGACATCAGACGCAGCTGCGCGGCTCGCTGACAGCACATCAGACGCGGCGGCGCGGATCGGCGACGCCACATCGGAAGCCGTGGCGCGGATCGGCGACGCCGCATCGGACGCGGCCGCCAGGGCGAAGTCCGCGGCGCAGGCCGCCGGCAGCAAGGTCGCCGACGCTGCGGGCGAGGCCGCGGACTCGGTGAGGGCTGCCACTGACGAGGCTGTGGAGTCTGCCGGTCGGACGGACGCGGCGGCGGAGCCTGCGAAGGTTGGGCGGCCGCGCCAGCCTGTCAGCGACGACCACCCAGTGGAGCCGGCGGCGGCGGAGATCGCACGGCAGCGCCGCGGCGAGCCTTTGCGCCGCCGGGCTCCGGCTGGGGGCGCAGGGCCGCGGCCCGCGCCGCCGACAAGGCATCCGATGCGGCGGCGCAGGCCACTGACGCGGCCGCCGACGCGGCGGCCAGCGCAGTCACCACAGCCAGAGCCGCTGGCAGCAAGGTGGCGGAGCAGACGGAGCAGGCTGCGGGTTCCACAAAGGCCGCAGCAGAGTCGGTCAGCCACGCGGTGGCGGACGCTGTCGGCAAGGCCGTTGACGGCGTCAAGTCTGCGAGTCAGGCGGCGGCAGACAGGGCTGCTGAGGCAGCGGGCGCCGCAAAGTCTGCCGGAAGCCAGGCGGTGGACGCTGCAAAGGCTGCCGGCTCGAAGGCAGCAGGCGCGGTCAAGTCCGCTGGCTCGAAGGCAGCTGACAAGGCCAACGACGCAGCGGACTCCGCAAAGGCTGCCGGTGCAGAGGCAGCAGCCAATGCAGAGTCTGCTGGCCACCAGGCGGCCGGCGCAGCGGAGTCTGCAGTCAACCAAGTGGCTGGCGCGGCCAAGTCAGCCGGCGACCAGGTGGCGGCCGCAGCTGATGACGCTGCGGACACCACCAAGTCCGCTGGTCGCCAGGTGGTGGGCGCGGCAAAGTCAGCCGGTGATCAGGCGGCAGGCACGGCCGAGTCTGCCGTCTCCAAGGCGGCGGGCGCGGCCGATCCCGCGGAGGATGTGGCACACTCCGCGGGCCGCAAGGCGGCAGGCGCTGCCAGGTCCACTGGCGACGAGGCGGCCTCCGCAGCCGGCGACGCCGGCGACGCCGTCAAGTCCGCTGGCGCCGGGGACTCGATCGGCAGCGGCTGGGAGCATGTCGCGGGGCCGGAGGGCGCCGGCGGTAGCGATGGCGGCCCGGCGGCCGGAAGCAGGAAGCAGCACACCGCCGGCTGGGGCGACCTGGAGATGCCCTTCATCGAGGACTCCGAGCCCCGCGATGATGGTGAGTCATGCTGACGTGATGCACATGTGCATGTCGGGGTTTGAAACCCTTGGGGTAACGCTGCACAACGCGTGGTGCAAGGCAGGGCGGCGGTGCCTGTCCCAGATTCGGGAGAGCCAGACTGCATGCGAGTGCAACAGAGTCTGCATGCTGGCTGCTGCATGCAGATGCGGTGCGCGCACCTGTCCGTACCCCTGACACTCACCCAGCGCCAGAGGCGCGCCGTGGACGACCCTCGTGCTCCAACTATCCTGACAGCAGTTGCTGTCACATGCCGCAGACGGCGAGGCGGATCGCGGCAGCGAGCAGCCCGCGCCGGCTCCGCCGCTGGATGGCGCTCCGGCCGCAGACGATGACGAGGACGCCGCAGCGGATGCCGCGGCGATGCAGGCAGCGCTGTCACGCGGCGGCGGCGGCGGCGACGCGCCGGGCCGCGTCGCGGGCATCCTGGGCCTGGCAGAGGACCTGGACCCGCCAGCGCTGGTAAGGATTCTCGTAGGGTTTGGAGTTGGAGCCCGCACAGTGGCTTCACTGGTCTCGTTGTCAGTGCGGGCATCGCTGACAATCCTGACCCGCCCACGCTGGCGAGGGCTCGGCAATCAGGACTTCAGGTTCTACGACTTGCAGCTGGCGTGTTGCTGACTGCGCGCTGGCTGTGAGAGCGAATCCACAGCCAGGCAGCCTCCCTCGAGGCTGTCTGCGGGGCTGCAGGACGAGTCGGTGAAGCAGTGGCGGCAGCGATCCGATCCGTATGAGACAAGCATATGATGTTGGGGCCGGCACGCCGCAAACAAGGCATGCCAAGTGAAGGCGATGTGAACATATTTCTGAAACCTAAGCTGTGCACCACTTCGAGCAGCTGTTGCAGCCAAGACAGCTTGGCCAGGTTAGGCCTCCCCAGAAACGACTGCCATTGCACTAGCAGGTGTGCAAGGCAGTGGTCTCCCAGGAGAGGCCCTTCTGTCCGAGCTGCCATTGCACTAGCAGGTGTGCAAGGCGGTGGACAGGGGGGTAGGGCACAGCCGAGGCGGGATGACTGTCACGCGCGCCTGAGTGAAGTTTCGAGCGAAAATTCGGCGAGGCACTAAGTGTCTTCGGTGTCCAGGTGCGCAAGGCGGTGGACCGGGGCGAGGACATGGGGGAGTGGGATGACTACCATGCGCGCCTGATGCAGGCTGCTGCGGACGCGCACAGCTTCGAGGAGGCCCTGGAGCAGGCGCAGCGCTGGCACGAGGTGCGCTCCTGTTCTTTTGTCTCGAGAAGTGCTCGAACACTTCTGCGCACTTCCGGCCTCTCAAGATGGTCATGAACACTGCTGCACTGCAGTGCTTGCGCCACGCGCTTTCGTACAGCAGGCCATCGGAGCACTGGTGCCCGGTTGCTGGCGACGGCGCGGCATCTGTGCAGGGGGATGCGCGGCAGCGGGAGGGACGAATTGCCGTGCCCGACCGCTGAGGAATCTTGAACCGTCCCTGTGTTTCAATTGTTCCAAGGAAAGCTGGTGATCCTGCCTGCAGGGGGAGGTGCGGCAGCGAGAGGGGGAGCTGGCTGCACAGGCACGCCACGCCCAAGACCTCCTCGGCGTCATCCACGAGCAGGCACGCTGCAGTTCAACTTCGAATGAAGCTGATACTCCGCACCGGAGGCTCGTCTCGAAACGTGAGCACACCGCAGCCGCTTCGAGGGGCGCCACGCCCGGGACCGGCACGGCTTCATCCAGGAGCGGGCGCGGCGCAATGTGCAGCACTTTGGTCGCTTCAAACTGCACATCATAACCGGTCCACATCGCGGGGCTGCCCAATGCCGAGCCCCATGCCCAGGACCTGCCCCGTTTCGTACGCGAGCAGGCGTGCTGCCGCTGCACAAATCTGCACCAGAGACTGCACAGCCGGACCGGGGCTCGCTGCCGCCGCCATCGAGCGCCGTAAATAGCATGGTGCCCCAGTCTGGATGTGCAGTCATGGGCGCAGCTCAACGCAGCTGCAGCACCAGCAGGCACCTCCTTGCGCACACCCCCCAGCCATGCCAGGAAGGCGTCGAGAACATCAGCTGCTGTTGCCTCGTGCATGCTGTGCTGGGGCCTCAAGTGCGACTCAGACGCCATTCTGGTGCCACCGGCCTACAGCCCTACAGAATGAGCTATACGCAGTCCCGTGCACAGGGCCCGGCCCCGAGTCCGAAACGAATGTTCCGCGGTGGCTGCAGGCCGAGGAGCGGCGGGAGGCGGAGGCTGAGGCCCGGGCCGCTGCGGAGCGGCGGCTGGCCGCGGAACTCCAGCGGCAGGAGGCCGAGCTGCGGCGGCAGGCGGAGGACGCGGCCAACGAGGAGCGCGCCGCCCGTGCCCAGCAGCTGGACTCGGTGCGTGCGCACACCTCGAGGATCCCCCAATCACACGGCTCGCATGCACAGCGGTCTGGTCGCGCTGAGGAGGAGCACCGGCTGCGGAAGCAGCCGGCGGCGCTGCGCAGGCGTGACGCCGGCCCGGCAAAGCGTTGAAACTCCCCACCGACTGCTGCGCGTCTGGAGGCGCACACCTGAGCTGGGGCAGGCACTGAGTGTGCGGACGCGCCCTGTCTTTCCGGCTCACAGTGCGCACCCGCCAAGCGCACGCTCTGCCGAGCAGCTGTGTGCCGCTGCGTGCATCCGCGGGTGCCGCTGCAGGGCGCTTGCCTCGCCGTTTCATAACCTGTGATGACACGCTTCTCCATCCAGCTTCCCGTCCGCTCTGCCCGCCGTGCCAGCTGCGGGCGCGGCCAGGGGCGCATGGGCGCGCCTCCAGCCGCCGCTTCGACGAGGCGTGCGCCCCTGACTGCCTTTGTCTTTTTGATCCGGATAACCATCCGCGTGATCACTGCTTGCAGGTGCGGGTGCGGCTGGGCGCTCTGGGACGCGCCTTCAGCCGCCGCTCGGAGGAGGCGCGCACCAGCCATGAGGCGCACAGGGTGGTGCTTGCGGTGCTGGGCCTGCAGGACGCGCTCACCCAGGTGACAAGCCGTCTTCTCGGTGAAAAGATCAGTCAAGTCGAGAGAAACAGCCCCCATTTCGCAAGCGCGGCTCGGGGGCACGAGGCATCGAGGCTCAAAGGGTGACGCTGGCAGTGCTGGCCCGGCAGGGCGGCCGGGCGCGCCGCCAACGTGAAAGGTCCCTGACAAAGACAGCTGCTGACAAGGACAGCTCCTGACAGGATTCCTGGTCTCGCAAGCGCGGCCGCGGGCATGCGGGCGTTCAGAGTTCTGCTCTGCGCCCGGGCGGCCATGCATGTGGTGGCCCCAGCAGCTGACGGCGAGTCCAGCACGTGTGAGCGTCCGCACGGCCGGCGAGGCGTGTCATGCTTCCGTCGCGTGCTGACACATTGCTGTTTCAGGCGACGTGGCAGTCGGCTATGTAGACGACGACGCTTTGATCTGCAGCCAAAGCTTCGAACTCTGACGCCAATGCGCCAACAACTGGTGCCTCTGATGCACGGGCGGCGGTGTCAGGTGCAGCTGGGAGGATCCGGCGATGAGCGGCAAGTAACTCAAACTGATGACGTCGCCGATTAGACTGTCAAGGCCAGCGTCATTGATGGCGTGAGTGCGTGTTGATTGATCAGGGGTGGCCATTCCAGGCGAGGCTGGATGATCTGGCAGTCGGCGGGAAGGAGGTGCAACACAGGACTCCGCTGCCAACTCATTCAGATCCTCCGCATCCATCGTTCTGGTATTTCACCACAGGGGCGGCCATTCCAGGCGCAGCTGGAGGACTTGGCGGTCGGCGGCGAGGACGATCCTGTTGTGCGTGCCGCGCTGGCCGCCCTGCCGCAGCAGCTGGCAGACCAGGTGCCACGGCAGCAAATTGCATGCGCCGGTTGCGCGGTGATGAAGCTGTACAGCGCACAGTGCCAGGTCGGCCACGCAGTTGCCGGCCATGCATGACTCTCCCACGAGACCCCAGCAGGGTGTGCCTGCCAGGGCCCCCTGACGAATCAGCAGCCGGGCGTGCGCTCGGAGCTGACTTGCCAGTGAGACCGCTGCCAACTGCGCAGGGCCTGCCGACGAGCGCGCAGCTGGTGGCGCGCTACGCGGACGTCTCGCGCGCCGTGCGGCAGCTGTCCTATGTGCCAGAGGGCGGCGCGGGCCTCGCCAGCATTGGCGTTGCCAAGCTGGCTTCCCTGCTCAAGGTCGGACCGGAGGTCCCTATTGGTTGCTGAACGAAATTTTCGCAGAATGCGAGCTGTCCTGCATGCCGGAGGGTGGGGGCGCGTTGTGCCTCCGTCGGCATCGCCCAACTAGCTGCTTTGGTTTGTGCATGGGACAGGGTAGAGCAGGCACGATGCAAACGGGTTGAGAATGTGCCACCACCCTTTGGCGTGCAGACAGCGAGACGTGGCCGACGGAAGTTTGCAAGTCACCTCGAGCTGCCGCTGCAGTGATCGATCATAGAAGTGTATTGCTTCACAGGACCTGTTACCGACTCTGCTCGTGCGCTGCTGCAGGTGCAGGAGCCGGTAGCGAGTGACGGCAGCCCCGTTGGCGGCGGGGAAGCGGCGTCTGTAGACGGCGCGCTAGCGCAGGTGAGCAACCGCTCCACGGCGCCAGGCAGCCGCGATGCACACATCGATCGCGTTCCGAGTGCAGTGCCGTCCCTCCTTTGGAGAGACTTGCTGTGCCGTAGCTTGTGGTCCAGCGCGCCGGCGGGAGGTTGCCGGGCATGTGCCAGCTGCTGGCCGAACCGGCTGCCGAGCCCAGTCTCTGAACCGAAATGATGGTTCTGCTGGTTCTGCACAGGCGGCGGCGGACCTGGCGGATCACCGGCTGAGCGCCGCGGCGGCCACCCTGGAGCGAGCGGCAGCGGGCTCCGCGGCCGCGCCGGCGGCGGCCGGCTGGGTCGCCGCGGCTCGCGCTCGTGCGTCTGCGGACCAGACTCTGGCGCTGCTGCAGGCGCACGCGACGGCGCTGACATCCTCCCTGAGCTAGAC
The DNA here is from genome assembly GCA_033439295.1 of Deuterostichococcus epilithicus. NCBI lineage: Eukaryota > Viridiplantae > Chlorophyta > Trebouxiophyceae > Prasiolales > Stichococcaceae > Deuterostichococcus > Deuterostichococcus epilithicus. Next base: position 999,308 of record JAVTLE010000017.1, read on the forward strand.
CTCGGGCATGCTCCTGGGGCCCAGGCGGCTCCCGGGCTGCCGCGGCGAAGGGCAGACGGCTGGCGTTTCTGCAAGCGCACGCCGCGGCGCTCAGCTCGCTGCTGAGCAGTGCTCACCCCTCGGCAGCCGATCTCGGGGTCCACGGCGATGTTTGCCTGCCGCTGAGCTGGAGGCCGGTCCTGGCAGCCAGCAGGGCGGCTCGCGGTGGCATGCAGTGGCGCTTGCTTCGTCTCTGCTTAAGCGGCTGGTCCTGGGCGTCAGGCAGCCCCTTGTCTCCCGTCGCAAGGAGCGCAGGAGCTCTGCTTCCATGTGCCAAGTTGCGCATCGGGTCTGTGTGCATGTGGGACACGCTGCTCACCGATGGTCTGCGGCTGCCGCGGCTGCAACATCGGCTACCCTGCCAAATGGATTATAGGAGATGATAACAGTGATATAGAGTAGGGTGCAAACTCGCATGAGAGACATGGATGTAGGGCTTCTCCGCGCATGCAGCATGGTGTGCTGCAAGCGACTGCGCATGTGCTTGGCGCAATTGACCAGCTGAACCACCTTGCTCTACCTAGATGCGCTGTAAAACTAGGCAGAGATACTGAGACTCTCCATCATCAGCAAAGCCCGGTGTTCGAGCACGAAGCAAAATGTCCGACACTGGCACGTCGCTACAGCAAATTTCTTGCAAAGTGCAACTCCCACTTGCCCTCTCATACTCCTTCTCTTCTCGTGTTTTGGCTGAGCAGCCGTGAAACTTACAGCAAGAGCGCGGACTGGGAACAATTAGCCCTGCCGGATGGCTGTAGTTCGGTATTAAAGCGCGTGTTGTGTGCAGATCGTGAAAACTCGAATAGTGAATACTGCAAACCGTGACCTGCGTCAGCTGAGCAATACCTCATTGCATCGTGTCACATGATCAAGTGACTGCATGGTCCGTTCTGCGGTCTGTCGGGAGTTCAGTTCGGTGTGCCGCGCGCCGTCGCTTTGACTCTGCCATGCAATTGGGAGGTGGCTCACAGGGTTACTCAGTCAGTGTATGAGCGCTGGCACACATGCTTTCGGATATTAACCGCCAGCAGCGATGCAGCCCGCTGTCGGTCGCGGTGCTGCTGGCATTCATCGGCCTGGCGTCTTTTGGAGCCGGCAAGGTCTCAGAGCGCTATGAACGATCCGGTCGGGTAGGCTGGCAGCTGCTGGCGTCTTCACGGCTTGATCCAATGCACAGCTTTGCCTCCAGCGCCCACGGGCAGCCGCTCATTTTAGACCGCGGTGGGGCTTTGCCGCATGCGGGCACGCCTGAGGCAAAGCTGCCTGATGGTGCGGCCTCGCGGAAACAGCCCTCAGAAGAGCCGGAACAGACAGCCCAGCAGCAGCAGCAGCAGCAGCAGCAGCAACAGCAGCCATCGGTTCAGAGCCCGGTGGTGGCGCCGTCCGATCCAGTGCGGCCGCTAGCGGAGCCAGTTGCACAGCAGCAGGTGGCGCAGGAGCAGTCAGGACAGGCGGCGCAGGAGCGACCGCCGGCAGCGCAGCATAACCAGCGGCAATGGAAGAAGCCGGCGCCATCGAAACGCCCACCATTGGACATTGTCGGTGGGTGCATGCACATCCGCCTGGTACAGCCTGCTGGCGAATGTGGCAGCCGCCAAGCGGACTCGCTGCACTTGCGCTGCCTGATCGCATTGTCACATCAGCCAATGCTGTTGCATGGGATACAGCACGTGCGCTGTTGCTCTGGCAGCCATATTCCAACACAGATGAGTAAGCCGCGGGTGTTGCCACAATGTCTGGCACCTCGGTCGGCCCCTGTGTGTCATCGTATCACACCCAGCCCCTTCGCTGATCCTCACAGGCCTGGCGGTCAAGCCAACGTGCATCAACCAGGCGGCAGTGGCGGGGCTGTGGCGCCACCTCAAGCCGCGGGCGGTGCACATCATCACCAGCAATGCGCGGCAGTGCGTCGCATTCAGGTCCTGGGGCGACAACGTGCAGTGCCACACCCAGGTGGGTCAGCCGACTCTAGAGCTTGCATGTACGAGAGAGGGGGTCGTTCAGCTGGCCGTGCAAAGTGGGGACAGCGGCCGATGTGGCCGGCTGCAGAGCGCGCCGCAGCGTTCAAACTGGGAGGGCTTCGACAAGGCTTGGGCACAGCCATCCTGCGGCGGTCACAGTGTCTGCCTTCATCAAGTTGACACTGTTGTGTGTCCGCCCCACGCCACAGGACTCCCTGCTGCCGGGGGTGACCAAGGCCAGCGTCGCCGAGGGCCTCGCCTCGCGCTTTGGCCTGCAGTCTGGCGAGGCCGAGAAAGGGCGCACCCTCGCCGGCTGGTACCTGCAGCAGGTGGGTTGTGGCGAGTCGCTGTGCAACAGTGGGGGTGCTGTTCCAACTACTGCTGCATCGGCTGCTGCCTGAGGTCCCATCCAGGCCCTGAGAATGATGGCTCTGGGGGCTGGGGGGTCCCGACAGATGCTACCGCGCCAGTGCGCAGTGTTCTGCAACCGGTTGGGGGCGCGGGGAACGGCGGATCGCTGCTCTGCGCTGACCCTGGGTCTCGACCATGCTGTGTCAGGCGGACTGGTGTCAACGAGTCAGGTTTGTGTCAGGGGCTTGCATCTGGTTGCAGTGCCCAGGCGCAAATGCAACCGATGGCCACGCCAAGCCTTCCTGTAGCGCCCATCAGAAGGTCCATGGAATGCAAAGGTCATAGCCAAACTTCATATTCCTGCTGCACGGGTGCAGTTTCTGAAGCTGGGCGCCGCGGGCGCGCTGCCGGGGCTCTCGCAGCATTTCCTGATCTGGGACCTGGATATGGTGCCGCTGCGGCCGCTGCCGCTGCTGACGCCGGTCAGCAAACGTGCTGCCTCCGATGGCGACACCGGCGGCAGCCCCTTCCAGGTGCTGCTTGTTGCGGCAGGTCAGCAACCGTCAGGATGTGCTGTAGGGCGGGATTGCTACTGCTTGAGTGGGCAGGAAGGACACCCACTGCTCGGACGCTGGCGACTCGCAGATGGCCTGCACTTGCGCCACGCAGCTGGCCTCGCTAGGCCTGTGATGCAAAGTGGGTGGTGTCAAACTCTGCAGCTGTTCCTGCGGGCTCAGGCTGTGCACAGCGGTGTCCGAACGCATGATCGCAGTGCTCGCAGCGCCTCCACAGTTGTCCCGATATCCGCAGGCGCTGGTCAACATCGGCGGCGCCGCCGATTTCGCCGATGGGTACAAAGAGGCGCACCGGAGGATGTTCGGGCGGCCGCTGGCGTTCGCGCCCGACAACTCCTCGCTCGTGACCCACATGATGGTCAGCACCGTTCGCCGCCTGCAGTGCTTTTGCTAAGCAGCATTTTTGGGTCCAAACTGCAGGTTGCGGCGCCGCTGGCAGCGCCTGCACCACCGCCGAGCCAGCCGGTCTCATCTTGAGATGATAGTGTGCCTCTGCTACTGGCATAGCGTGACACACCCAAATGACAGGGTCTGGCATTCAGGTGGTGTACAAGCCGTTCATGGAGGCGTTTCTGGCGGAGGTTGCAAACGCGCCGGCGCCGGCGCCGCCGACGGCGTGGGTGGGCCGCATCCTGGACGTGCTGCCAAGGGACCACCTGGACATTGGTGCGCAGCTATCCAGACATCAAGGATGAAATCAATACAGAGGAGAAGGTCAAACCATAACATCGGATGGGCAGTCGGAGTCCTGACGGAGTCTGAGACACGACCCAAGGAATGGCCTGGACATCGGTGAGACGCCGCCGTCAAGGATTGCTTCCCCTGCTGCATATCCAGGCGGTGTTGTAAATTTTGCTGTAGTCAGGGAAAGATGCCAGACCTTGTGCTGCATGTGCATCCAGATGTCTCGCTGGCGCAGGCCGGGCGTCAGTCGCCGCCGCTCGCACTCAGGGTCGGGGTGACTCTCAACCGACTGTCGGCCGCCAAGCACTCCGCAATGTCACCCATGCGCATGTGACACACCGCAGCTGTAGCAGGCGGACCCGTTTCCAAGTTCACAAGCTGCAGCGGTGCAGCAAAGCGGAGTCGTATCTCGCTGTGCCATAGGCTTCTCGGAATACGCGTCGTACATCAGCTGGGTGAGGGCGCGATTTCCCGGCAGCCAGCGGCTGGCGGACCGCGTCACCTGGAGCCGCTTTGGGCCCTTTGGCTGGGACGCTGTCGTCGCGGCGGCGGCTGCCACGCCGAGCGGGCTGTGCTGCCCGACCGGAAAGCAGATCCAGGTGAGAAGGGCTGGGGGCACGTTGTGAGCCTAGCCCTGCTTGACGCTGGTGGCCCAGACACACAACTGATGCCACAGATGCGTAGCATGTACTTTCATGTCATGCAGAAGGTCGATGCACGGCAGCTAGCATGATGGCGCACCCAGATAGAGATCTGCGTTCCTGCACCGCAGCAAGCGGCGGCGCAGGGCCTGGAGTATTGCGGCTGGGACGTTGGCCATGTGCCGCAGTGCAACTACACAGACGCGGCGTACGAGGAAGCGTACGGCGTAGAGCTGCCGCTCTAGCGGCGGCTCGTCCAGCGGCGGCAACGGCGGTGGTTGTTCCATTCGCAGTAGCTACGCAAGATAGATTTCAACTTGCTGGTTCAGCGTGTTGCTAGCTATGCCGCAGGGCAATTCAATTGGTTGCAGGAAACGGTCCTCAAGGTGGCATGAAGCTGGCGCACCTTCATCCTCACTGTTCAGCACAACGCTTTTGATTTTGTAAGAGGCGATTGCTCGCGATGTCTGATAACTTAAAATTATGACGTGGCTTGCTTTGGCGCATGCTGAACGTGTGTGCAATCAGCTACAAGTTTCCGCTGATATGCTGCAGCTCAGCATCGTGCACAGGCTCACAAGTGGGAACGCTTGCTGGACGTCTAGTATGGGTAACAGGAGTTTGCACTGTTGATGCATGCCATGATGCACAGCAGGAGCTGCATGTCAAAACTCTCAGTGGTAATTACTGGCCCGGCAAATCCTGCCTATCTATGTGGAGTTATCTGAGTTGGTAAACCACCCGCGGTGCGATTTCAACTTTGCAGGCTGCTCTCTCTGCCTCACTCTAAACGGCACCCGCCCCCACATGCCATCTCCCTGTGCCAGCGCAAGCGGCCACACCGGAATGCGAAATGCGCACGCAGACGCTGGAGGCGACATCACAAGGACTGCGGCATCGTGCTGAGTTGTGCTCCGCCCTGTGAGGCCCATCTCCTCAACTGCGCAGCCTGCCCAGCAGGCAGCGCCGCTGCCCGTGCCGCGGCGGCCTTCGCATAAGGATGCCCCCTCCAAGGCGGGAGCCACAGCGGCAGCGCCCCCACGCCACAGGGCGCTGCCTCCCATGCTAGCCGTCCAGCGGCCGCCGCCAGCGGCGGTTTTCTGAAATGGCAACGCCGTGGCTCCCCGGCACGTCACATCACCCCCGCGCCGCGCACACAGCTGCTCACAGCAGCAGGTAGGCGGCGATGTCGGACAGTGACACGATGCCCTCCACGCGCCGCGTCTCCGGCTCGATGACGATCAGCCGGCGCACGCCTGCGGGGTACCAGGGTTTTGCGGGCCTCACACCCTGTATATCCAGTGCGCGGTCGGTGCGCGGGCGGCACGGCATGCAAGCAGACGCGTTTGCCTGCTCTGGCTGCTCGTTGAGAAACTCAAAAACTCGACCCACTGCGCGAGGCGCTCGACGATGGCGCGCACCGGGCGCGCACGCTGGTCGTGTGTGGATGTGCAGAGGCACTTTTGATGATATGATAGGTAACATGAAAGCAGGAAATCAGAAGGCCCACCAGGCTGCGCAAGGCGCTCGACGATGGCGCGCAGCGGGTCCCGCACGCTGGTGGTGTGGAAGCGCGGTTTGTGGCCCACGACGGCGCCGTCGCCGTCGGGCCTCGCCGAGGCGTCCGCGCCGTTGCGCCCCTGCGGCGGCAGGGTCGGACAATCGTCGGGTGGGGGACGGCTGGCACGACAGAAAGGGTCCTGCGCTGTGTGGTCGGGGCTGGGCAGACTGGTGCAGAGGCACTGCTTGCGGAGCGGCCGTCGCCGCTGCGCGACGCGCCACCCACACCACTGATGCGCCGGTGCAGCAGCAGGGCATTGGGCAATGGCGCGGCGTCATGGGGCAGCCGCGAAGGTTGCGCCGGTGCATCCTACAATCTGTCGGCGAAGGGAAACGTACCGCGCCCAACCGCAGCGCCTGCCCGACCGTGACGTCCTCCCACTGCAGCCGGTTGTACGCGTTTGCCGGCGCCAGCGCGGTGATGTCCGACCTCGCGTAGATGTCAACCAGGCCGCCCTGGTCGTCTAGCACCGGCAGCGCCGAGACCCCAGCCTGCAAGCACGAACATGTGAGGGTTACATGAACTGCGGGACGTCAGCCGGGTCGCTTGTCGGCAGGCTTGCCGCCAGCTGACACCACCTCGACAGCATTCTGGCGGCGACAGAAGGCAGCCGTCGAGCATTGCATTGGTATTCTAGGCTGCGCTGCACCACCTATTCTTGAGTAAGCAGCTTCTCAAGCAAAAAGGATCCGGCGAACCTGGAGCAGCAGCCCGAGCGCGCTGGTGAGCGGAGTCGACTCCGTGACGGTCGCCAGGCGCCGAACTATGCGCCGATCCCGCCGATCCTCTGCCGCATTTGACACCTGCAGCACAACCCTGGAATTAAGCTGCAGTAGTTGGTTCGTTCTTACATAGTGCGCATCAGACTGCCTGGGCTGCAAATGGCAAAGCACATGATGTGGGAAGAAATCCCCAGCCGCCGGGCGGAGCAGTCGGCTGTATGCCCTTGATGCATGGTTTAATGCCTTGAAAGGGAGGAGGGGTTTGGAGCAGTGAGCCCGAAGGTGGGCACAGGATCATTGCCGGACGGCAGCGCAGCGACAGCGCAGCATCTGCAGACGCGGCTTGCACGCCCATGTTTGGGAAGACTGCCCCTGATGCTTCCGAAACCCTACCTCGCCATTCTCCAGCGGCCGGGAATCACTCCCCTGCCGCTCTGCCTGCTGCTGTTGCTGCTGCTGCAGCAGGTAGGGCGACTCGCTCGACCAGGTGCCCAGCTGCGTGGGGGCAGCGGCAGCAGGGAGGCGTCAGAGGCATGTGGGTTGTGAGCTGTCTGCTGCTCAGTCGGCCTCCTTCGAGTGGGCGAGCCCGCTGCTCGAAGTCGGCTGTGCAGGAGGTCAGAGGGGAGAGAGCGGTGACAGCATACACCAAATGTCAGAGAAGCAGCGCAGCATGCTTGCCCAGCGCCAGGGGCACCCCTCACCATCCGCCACACTCGCCGGCATGCGACTGGGCAGGTGCCTCAGCGGCGACACAGCTAGTCGCAGTCTGAGCAACGCACATGCTTTCATTATGAGCACCATGTTCCTCACCGGCAGGCGGCCGAGCGGCTGGCCCAGCAGCGGCAGCGAGGCGAGCGACGCGCGGAAGTGGCGCAGCAGGCACGCTAGCACCCCGCCCATGGTGGCCACCGTCAGCAGGGTGCACACCTCCGCGCCGCCTGGGCGGGCATCGGGAAGCGTCAGCAGGCCAGCTGGTAGCGTTACAGGAGGTGCGAGAGCTGTGCAGCATGTTGCCAATTGTCGCGACCGTCAGCAGCGTGCACACCTCCGCGCCGCCTGCGCAGATACTGAGAAGCGTCAGCAGGCCATCTAGTGGCGTTAAAAGAATGTGAGAGCGCTGTGCAACGCGCCGCCAGTTTGTCGCCCCTGTCAGCAGGGTGCACACCTCCGCGCAGCCTGCACGGCATAACCCAGCTCGCTCAATCAATCCAGGGTGTCGGCGCCGTGTCACGCAGGTCGGGCCAGAGTGCGGTCCCCAAGGCCGCCGCCGTCTGCAGCCTGCACAGTTCCGCGCCGCCTGCAGTGGCCTTCCCAGCTTCAGGCAGTGTTGAGAATTCAGAGCTCTGCGCCGCACGCTGTCCATGGTGCCACCGTTAGCAGCGTGCATACGTCTGCACCACGAAAAAGGAAGAACTCTCATCTTGCGAGGCGCCAGCATGCCACCTGGTGGGCCTAGGTCACCAGATCGGCACGCTCGTGGTTTGCAGCAGCCTGAGCTACATTCTGTCATTTAAGCTGCTGGCAGGGTCTTGTGCACTATGCCCACCCTGCGGCGTCCAGGTGCCAGTCTTCCACCCCATGGCTGGGCTCCTTATTTGCAGCCTCAGCCAACGGGCCGCTCCTGGAGCCTGGGCGCCACAGGGGGATGACGCGAGGGGCGGCCATAGCTCCTCCATCATGCAGCACTAGAAGCACTGCTGCACAAGTTTGTTCAGGGTAATCAACATCAATGACAGCAGCTGCCCTTCGTATCCAGCGCCTCGCCACAGACTACAGGCGCCATGGAGTAGCGCTGAGAATGGCAGCCGCAGCCCCAAGGGATTCGAACCTCAAAGCGAGGCCGCTGTACCAGAAATGACATGGACCCACCCAGAGGGTCGCCGCTGACGACGGGCGCCATGGAGCACCGTTCCGAGAACAGCCGCTGCACCAGCACCCCCAGGGGGTCCGCCGGCCGGACATAGACCAGCGGCTTGGGCGACCGCCCGTCCGCCGCGGCGCCTGCAGCCAGGAAATTCATCGAGTTGGAGAACAGAACATGTGCGCCTCAACACCCCCCTGCGGATTTGCCTACCGCACATAGCACACCACCTTGGGCTCGGGCCCGTCCGCCGTGTGTTCTTGATGTCTATCGAAAATGGTTGTGACTGGGTGTGTGAAGGCGCAGTGGGGGGAATTTTGCGCCTCAACACCAGGGAGACACGAGCATGACAGTCCATGCAAACGATGTGCAGCTGCAACAAGTTCAGGGTGCTGCCGGCTCGGTGAGTTTGCCCGAGCCTTCGACGGCAGCCGCCCTGCCATCGCCCTCTCCTGCCGCCGCGGCCGCTGGTGAGCGGCAAACGCTCCGTGTGGCACTGAAGCTGCTGCGGCAGGGTTGGGACTCATGGCAGTTTCATGCGACTCACGGCTGAAGGTACCTTCGCGCAGCCCCTTGAGCGTGTGGCGGTCCATTTCCGCCTCGCTCAGCGGGTTGCCGCTGCTGGACACGCTTGTGCGCAGCGACTGCAGCACCTGCACATGTCACGGCACACAAACCTGTCAGGAAGATGACGCAGGAGCATCGACATAGAATTTCACGAGTTCCGCCTAGCTCAGCGGGTTGCTGCCGCTGGACACGCTCGTGAGCAGCGACTGCAGCACCTGCAGTTGGCAATGGACAAGCCTTCAACATAATTCCAAAAGTCTCGGGCGTCAATGTCGCCAGCGCGCCGCTCCTTGCGGCCAGGTCACAGCAGAATGATGCATGATTTTCATGTGGACTGCCAGCAAAGGGTGGGGAGGCAGGTAACGCAGAGCGCTGCTGGAACTTGTTTGGAGCCGGCGGCATGGTTCAAGGGCGGACAGCCGCTAAGAGGCGAGAGTAGGGTTCAAGACACCGCACCTGAATGAAGTCTGAGGCTGAGATCATGCCGGGCACCGTTGCCGTCTCTGAGTCCCACAGCGCCGCTGACGCGATGCCCTGCGTGGATGTTTGTCACTGATGAGTTTCAGAGCTGGGGGTCAGTGGTTGAGCCGATGGCTTAAGGAGTCGAGGTGGCAACAGCGAGGGTCCCAAGGCCCGAGCATGCTGCGAATCACAGGGATGGTGACCGGATGCAGCTGCTGTGTGTGGCGTCTGGACTCCGCGTGCTGACTTGCGCAGCGGAAGGCGCTGGCCTCGCCGGCCGGCAGCGCATGGACGGCCCCCGCCGGACGGGCAACGCGCCGTCGGGGAGCACCCCGTGCGATGTGGTGGCGCAATTTCATCCATTGCTATCCTTCTGAAGGGTTCGCACATCAGTAGGCGTCAGGCCCACCTGCTCGTGCAGCGCGTGGAACGCCTGCCGGATGGGCAGCGCGCTGTCGAGCAGCACCACCTTGCCGGACTCGGGTATCAGCTCGTAGGCGGTGTGCGTCAACAGGAAGTCCTTCACCTTCCGCCGCGTGTACTCGGGGTCGTCCGCCTGTGACAGGGGGAATGGAAAGGGTTTGGGCAACATAACAGAGTTCGGGCAACCAATACCTGAAGACTCATAGGCGGTGTGCATTGACAGAAAGTCCTTCGACCTGCCGCGTGGTTGCTCTGCCTGTGTCAAGGGTCATAAGAGGGGTTTGAGAAAGGGTCAGGGCTCGCAGGCGATGTGGAATGATGTACAGTCGTTGACCTTCTTGCCGTGAGCGCTCCAGGCTGTTCGCCTATACGCTGTGAAGATTTTCAAGATCTAGATTTTGGAGCCAGGCAGAGCATGGGCCGGAGGGTGAAGCATGAGCCGGCCGCAGGTGCGGTGATGCCGGCGCGCGTGGGGCTGATGCAGGAGGGTGAAGCCGGACAGTGAAGCATGAGCCGGCCACGACAGTGCCCCGCACGGCCGTAGCCGTGCCTGACATGACTGGACGCATGCCGCAGTCCAGATCACACTCCCGCGAGGCACATGCAGGTCGAGCGCGGCTTGCATGTCCACTGAGGACGAAGTGCAGCTGCTAGTCTGCTAATGGCTTGCTGCACAGGGCAGCCCTGATGCGCAGGGCCAGGCCGGCTTCAATTTCCGGGCTCCCCTCCGCCTATGGCACCTCCCCCACGGTAGTGCCAGGAGAAGCTCTGTGTTTGCAAAAGCCGCTTGCTGATCTCAAACGATGGCCATGTCCACCGCAACTAGTGCGCCCGGCTGCTGGTGGCCCACCGCCGGCGGCGACTCTGTCATGAGAGTGTGAAGGGGTCTGTCACAGAAAACAGTGCTTGGCCACTCTGCCAGTAGCAAGCGCCCCACCTGCACCACGATTGGCGCGCCCGGCGGCTGGTGGCCCTCGGCCACCGGCGACTCCGCCATCGGCGTGTCCGCGTCCCACGCCGCGCCGCCGGAACTGGCCGGGGGCGGCGGGGGGCCGCTGCCGCTGCTGGCCATGGCGCCGCTGCCCTGCGGCGACAGCGGCGCCTGCTGCGCATGCGCCGCCGCGGCCGGCTGCGGTGGGTGCTGCGGGTGTGCCGTCGCCGCCGCCGCCCTGGGGTCACAGCGGTCCAAAGTCAGGCTGCAGGGGCAGTGGCGGTGCACAATATGAACCAGCTGCCGGGTGGCTAGGGGGCATTCCGCCATACCGTGGGGTCCTGGCTCCAGCTGTACTCTTCCAGGAAAGCTCTCCCACACAGCCGCCGCAGGGAGGCTGCTGCCCATAAGACCGCTGCACAACCAGCCAGTCGTGCACGTAGTGGCCACGAGTATCACTTTCTGGCGAAATCATCTAATGGACTTTCACCATGGAAATTCAGCAGGGTGTTCCGGAGGGCCGCACCCGGAGGCGGGGGGCTGCTGCCCATCAGGCCGCCGCACGAACAGCCAGTTGTTCACGTTCCCCAGCGGGTCGGGCATGTATGGCTGGCTCTCGTCGTGCCGCCAGTCGCCGTCCACAATGAACTTGTACTGGTGGTACCTGCACGATGCCAGGCTTGCACAGATGATGCACCAGCCGCTGCAAGACCATACTTCCAAGACCTGCCAGATGTGCGCTTGTGCATGCAGCGTGAAGTGGGAAAAATCAGCACATCTAATGCAGGCCTGCAGTATGTGCAGGGTGACTCTTCTGCAGGGGCAGAATTTCGCACCCAGGCGGCAGGTGCACAACCACGGCAAAGGTATCCGCGGAGCCCTCCACGGGCGCCATCGGCATCGTCTCCACCCATCGCGTGAAAGAACCGCACAGGTGCACCTGCGCGCAGGCACAGTGTGCAGTGGTCAGGCAGCTGGGCGCCGCATCGGTGGACCCGAGGCAGCACTGCTTGAGCCGTGGCCGACTCCGCAGCCAGAGGCCCCCTGACTGGCGCTCCTGTGGACGCCCATGCTGCCGGCTCGGCTGGCGTGGTGCCAGTCCGCATTGCCGGCAGAAGGGAGCTGGGGTGCGCTGGTTGCGCATGCAAGCCCTGCGATGCGTGTGCAGCCTGAACGGACCGCCGCCGGCCACCATTTGACTGCAGAACGAACCGCTGCAGGGCTGGGCTGCCATCACCAGTCCCGTGAAGAGGGAATCGCGTGGATCAGGGAGAGGCCGCAGTGTGCGTAGGATGTTTGACAGCACGCATGTCAATAGGCTGTCAATAGGCAACACACTTCACAATGCGAGCAACAGCCGACCGCAGGTTCGGAAGCAGGTGCAAGCCATCAGCAGCTACACATGAGCGCTGCAACGCTGATGTTGCAGGCGTCACATGCCGAGGAGGTGCAAGCCAGAGCTGTGCACGAGACCACCGTGCAAGCTGCAATTCGCAGCTGGCCCACGTTGGCCGCAGTCTTGCCTTGCAGCATAGCCCTGCTGCATGCCAGCAAATCAGCACCCTGCGGCTTTCACAGCGGTGAGCGTGTTTCGGGACCTAACATCCGGGGTGCAGTGATCGAGACTTCACCTGCTGGCCGCCGAAGCGCCACACAAAGCGGGTCGGCACAAAGTAGGCGCACATGGCTCAGGTTCCCACAGCCGATGCCCGCCGGCAGCCTACATGCGTCGACGTGCCGCCCTCGCGCCAGGAGCCAAGTGTTTGGGCAATGCTGACTAGGCCTTTCAACAGGGAGGCTCTGAACCGACTCTGGCCGCGTGCCCTCGTTGACTTCCACAACAACCTCGTTCTACGACCCTGCTGTTGTTCCTAGATCAAGGCACAGAATTTGTAGAGGCATCTGCATGTCACTGCATGAGGCATGCTGATGCAAAACCCTCCTCCGTGACCGCCGGTGCCCCGCCGCACTCTTCACGGGATCCCATGATGCAGAACTCTTATGTACAAGTAACCTTGCATCTGCAGAGTTGATGTCGGAGGATCTCACAGTCAGCAAGGACGCTCCAGGAGCGAGGCCTGTACGCAAATCTGGATGTACAGCTTTTTAGTGGGGCAAGGGTCGTGCCACAGATCCGCAGACGCGTGACGACGACCACTGCTGCATAGCGATCCCGATAGACAGCATCAGCACGCAATGATGGAACCAGGATTTTTCACAATCGTTCTGGTCGCAGTTGTTCCGGTGAGCAATTCACCTTCACATGCCGAATCGTGCTGAGCCAGGCCTCTCGCATGGTCGGGGACGTCAGGAGTACATTCGCTAGGTAGCCTGCTACGGCGTAAAGAAAGAGAGCTTGCGTGCACCTTAGGTGTCAATATGGTACAGAAAAGAAGCTGCAGGGGCTGAGTGATCACGCTCAGTTGTTTGTGGTCACATCTGCGACCAGGCGCTGGTCTATGGATGCAATATCAGGGCACGCTGGCGCTTGCGCCACCTGCCGGGCCCACACCCGTCATGGTTGATTGGAAACTTGTTGCAGGTAAGTTATCGTGCTCAGTTGATGTGACCGAGTCCTGGCCACAGCACCCTTTCCCCAGTACATAATGCGCCTGCAAGCCTTGGTACCCACACAGACTCCGCATTCCGCGGCAGCCAGAGATCGGATGTCAAACAGCTGTCCGTCAGCACCCAGGGCCAGACTGAGAACCCAGTCGAGCTCGGTGGATGTGCGCTTGCAGCTGAAAGCCGGCCTCCATGTGGCGTTGCCGCGGTGGGCTCGAGTGCATGGACCAGTCTTTAAGGTGTTCTTTGGGCGCCTCCCCTTCATCGTCATCAGCAGCCCAGACCTGGTCAAGGAGGTGCAGCAGAGTGCATCTCCTTGGAACGCAGCTCGGAGTACATGCTTTTCGCACCTTACGTAGTATGTAGTACTGGTGGACGTGTGCACGGGCGTGTGCGTCGCCTACTAAAACAACACCATATGTGGTGCTGCACCACTGCAGGTCTGTGTCACAAAGTTCAAGACGTTCACCGACAGACAGCACGTCCTGAGCAATGTCGACGGCAGCGACGCCGAGGTCAATTGCGCCATGCTCGTGGGCATGCTGGCCGCAAGGTGTGCATGCAATGCACCTTGGGGACCTGGTGACAGGTCTCCAGGATGAGTCGCCCTCGCTGCCACCGCTGTGCCATGCGCATGGCATACATGATTATTTTTATTTTTTTACTAATTTCCATGAGGCACAGGTGCCATGCAAGACACCTGTGCCTCAGCAGCGGCAGTAGCGCCAGGCTGCTGCACTGCATGCTTGTTGCCCAGGCCCTGCAACACAAATGCTGACAAGCCCAATGCTGTGCAGGGGCAAGTTCTGGGCAGGACTGCGCGCCAGCTGTGAGCCTATGTTTCATTCGACACAGCTAGCTCGATATGGTACGCTGGTGGCAGCCTGCCCTGTCGGCTGTGGTGCACCCTGAGCCTTTCATTGACCTGCACAAACAAGAGGACCTGCTCGTGCTGTTCCGACGCTGCAGTATGTGCATCAGGGGTCTGTTGGTGCGGCAGCAGTGTGGCCCACAGAAAGCTCGTGCCTCTCTGTGTAGGGCTGTTATGGCATCCAAGGCCCAAACGCTGAGCCGCAATTGCTTCTTCTGTGTCTGATTGACCAGTGATCCTTATGTGCAGCCCCGCTCATGAACTCTGCTGCCGCAAAGCTGGCAAGGCGGCTGGCGGCGGCGGCGCCACCGCCAGCAACCAGGCTCGCCACAGAGGCGGGCAGCAGGGCGGATGGGACCGGGGCGGCAGCTGCGGGAGATGCGCCACAGGCGATCAGCCTGGAAGCCGCGCTGGGTTCGATGACGCTGGAGATCATTGGCGCCAGTGTGTTTGGGTGTGACAACCCTACTCACGGACTCAGTGGCTCACTGAAACAAAGATCTACTGATTGAGTGACGTGATGTCGCACTTGCTTCTGATTGCCTTGCAGGCTTGATCGCGCATGCACCGCACCTGCCGCAGCAGCGCACCGAGCACTACTGGCGCATTGCATCTTCCACACCCCGCAGACGAACGGAAGCGCCGACTGAAGCGAACGTACTATATTGGGGAGCGCACCACCAACATAAGCCTCCGAGGCGGCTGCTGACGAATTGTTCAAAATTCAACACCCGCAGAGTGGATTTCAACACTGAGATGGACGGGTCTCGCATTGTGCGGGAGGCTCGCTACATCAACGACCCAACAAAGCAGCCCCTGTTCAGCATCAACCGCATCGGCACCATTCTGTTGCCGCAACTTGGGTGAGGGCGCCACGCCCGTATCTTGAGGTTCCCACGCTGGCAGGGGAGTGCATCATTTGCGAGACCTCGCACCCGGGTGCTACCTGTCTGGCCATGTGTCACCGCCAGGTTGCATCGCGCCGTCGCAGGATGCATGCTGTGGGCACCCGCTTCCTCATGACGCATCATATTCCCTGTCTCTGTGTGCTGATTCGCCTAACGCCAAGCCCTGTTGCCCGCCTGCACCCGCTCACAGGCGCCTGTGGTACCTGCTGGCATCCTGGGCGTGCGTGCAGTGTCTGCGCGGCAGCTGCCGGGCGCGCGGCTTCCTGCTGGGCACCAGCCAGGTGGGCTAAGCAGGTCCTAGGGGTCCTCGCCTACCCATGTCTTGCAGGCACCAATATGCCGCCGCATCTGACGCTGGGCCCCGCCTGTATGCTGCATGTCGGATGCAATACCTAAGTCACAGGACATAGACAGTAAGCTTCAAACAGAGACCAGGCAGTCGGATTCGGCAGCATGCATGGCTGCCTCGTTCTATACCGGCATTGCACAGAGGACAGGGTGCTTAGTCCCGTAGGTGAGAAAATTTTGCGCATCCACACTTGCGGTGACATGGTGTGTTGATGCATACTCGTTGATCCAGGGACTGGTCAAAGGAACAGTCGCACAGTCGAGACGACTCAGTGCTGCACAAGCCGCATCGATTCGTGTTTGATGCAAGTCGTTGGCGGCTAAATTTTCACAGCGGTGTTGCATCTTGCAGGCGCTGCTGCAGAACGCACGGCGGCAGCTCGCTGCCGACGCAGGGACCGCCATGAGCACCGGAAGTTCTTGTGCCGAAAGTGGTTCTGGAGCCGGCGCAGCCGGCACCGCAGGGGGCACTGCCGCGGCGCACGTCGCCGCCACCCGCCCGCCGCTCGCGGGCGCAGCCTCGCGCCTGGATCCCTGCCTGCAGGTCTACCATCAGGTGCTGTCCACATCCCTTTGCTGCGCCTGCTCGCAGCCGAACCAAATTCTCCAGAGCTGCATGCCCTTTCAGCTCGGACAGGTCAGGGCTGGCGCCTTCAGTTCGTGCTGTCTGTCAGAGGATTCAAATTCAAGGGGTGATTGCCTCTGTTCCCGATGCGTCAGTCACCCCTGTAATATCCTTGCCACCCAGCATGCCGACAGCCAAGGCGGATGTCCTCAGCAGTCGCCGCATGCGACAGCTTTGCCGCCGAACGATTCGCCGGGTTCTGCGCCGCAGCTCAAAGCGGACGCCCTCAGGGGCTGCAGCACTGCCCCGCGTCGCATATCTGATCATTAGCAAACCTTTAGTCGTTGCTACAGCAACCAACGACCTCGATATGCACTGCAGGCCAAGGCGGACGCTTTCAGGCACTATGGCGGCGCGGTGCCACGGGAAGACAGCCTGCTGCACCACCTGCTGCGGGCGCGCAACCGGGACACGGGGCAGCCCTTTACAGAGGTGGAGATCATGGCGCAGAGCGGCACCTTCCTGGTGGCGGGTGAGCTGGCCCAACCCCCGCCAGGCTGCATGAGGATATGAGTATGGCCCATGCACGCCGTCGCTGCAGCTGTCGGGTTTTGGCACTGCAGTTCAAGCTCAAAGGAAGTTCAGTATGTACGTCATCATACTGATCTGAGGGTCTAGATGCACTCTCATCTGGAGTGCCGCCCAGTGCATATGCCTGCTCGATGCTCCGGGTGTGCCGATGTCGGTCGCCGCTGCTCAACGATCAGCTGCATGATGACATGCTGTCTCGGCTCCACGGCAGACTCTTGCATGCAGGGTTCGAGACTATATCCACGACCCTCACCTTCGCCATCATCGCTCTGGCGCAGCACCCCGAGGTGGAGGCGCGTCTCCTGGCTGAAGTGGATGCCTTCCCCAGCAAGTGTGGCGCCGGCATCGCCTTTGATGACATCAAGCAGTTCCCCTACACGCGCGCCGTCATCGATGAGACCATGCGGTGAGCGTCAGACCTCAGCATCCCACGCAGCTGTCAGCACCTGCTGCCTCTTCAATCAGGTCCTCGATCCGCACTGCAATGCAATGCAGTGTTCACCGCCCTGCAGTGCCATGTTTCGGCAGTCCAAGAGCCGCTGTCAGTGCCGACAACAGATGTGCCACACACACGAGCGTTGTCAAGGCTTGTAGCACCCTGTCTGCCGAGCTTCAGTAGGGTTAACCCATTGTGACCGGCTGCTTGTCGTGATCATGCAGCATGTGGCCACCTGTCACGCCGGGCCTCGGGCTGCAGCGGGAAGCGACGGCGGACGCCAGCATCGGCGGCTACAGGGTGGCCAAGGGCGACAGGATCTGGATCGACGTGGAGGGTATCCACCACGACCCCCGCTTCTGGCCCGAGCCCGAGGTGGGAGGCTGACGCAGCGCAACACGGCCAATCTCTGGAGCCCCACACCCTCTTGCCAGACGACATAACAGCATGGTGGCTCAGACGCGCATGTGTGTGCACGTCCAACCTACGCGAGCGGAAATGTCCGGTGCCACCCATCAGAGCGTCATTATTAGATGTCAGTCCTGTGATCGCAATGACCCGCCAGTCGGCAGCAGCGGCCCTGTCGCCGAGCACACGCCCCGTCGAGAGGCCATCACGACGTGGACTGGCGGCGTACAACCTTTCATCAGCTCTGCCGCCGCCTCTGCTGCTGACCAGGCAGCCCAGCGCTCCTGACGAGCCGGCAGCGCCAGTCGGTGTCCTCTCGTTTATTTCACCTCATTTACACAGGCATTCCGGCCGGAGCGTTTCCTGGACGGAAGTACCGAGGCGGCGGGGCGGCACCCCTGCGCCTACCTCCCCTTTGGTAAACGACTGGCACCCTAGTCTCATGGCTGGCATTGCATGTCTTCTGGCATTTGTCGACAGGAGGTGCTTCCGGCTCCCAATCAGGCGTGGTCGAGACCATGTCTGGAGCCCCCACGGGCAGCCAGCCTGGGAAGGAATATGCAAGCGCAGACGTGACCAGTAATCGCCTTGACGCTGTCCACTGCAACTGGACGTATTCCTTGCATCACCGCCGCATTCTGCAGGCTGTGGCTGACGGTCCATCCCGTGCTGTGTCATCACCCTAAAACGGTACCCTGGATGGTGGCGGCCGGCCAATGGCGTGTCCAACGACATGTCGCTGATGTGCTGCAGGCATTGGGCCGCGGCGCTGCATAGGTTGGCGCTTTGCCCTGGAGGAGGCAGTCCTATGTCTGGCTCAGCTGTACCGGCTCGTTAGATTTCGGCTGGACCCCCGGAAGCACCCGGCGGGAAGGCCGCTGGAGGTCAGCTCCAGCGGCGCCACGATCAGCGTCAAGGGGGGCGCCTGGGTGCTGCCGCTGCCACGCTGATGGCGCCCGCAACAAACGTCAGGGGCAGTGCCGGGGTGACCTGTGTCGCTGCTGCGCTGAGCTGGTGACGCTCAAAATCAGCAGCGCCAGGGACGCCTGGATGGTGCCGGTGGTGCGCTGATGCCGTCGGCGGCTGAACATGCGTGCCTGCTGCACCTCGAGCGGACTAGAGCTTGCAGCAGCGACTCCTTGTACACTCTGTAGCGCTTATCGCAATGGAAAAGGAGACACATGCGAAGCATGTACGCAAGTGTTCAGGTCTCTGGTGGCTTGAAGGTCTGTGAACTCCTGGATCTTCACAGACCTGCAAGGGTATACTTCTTCTGGCGCCGCGGCATGCATATAATGGTGCCGTATCGGCAGTGAGCAGGGTAGTTCGTATCAGCTGGCGGTGCAGCCGGCATCGTGACGCCGCCTTCAGTCCAACACCATGTCTGCCAATAAAGAAACAACCTCACCTGCGTACCTGTCCCTTCGGAGTCCTGCTGGACAGCACATACCGTGACCGTGTGCATCTTCCGAGAAACATTCAGGGTCTAGTGGTGACGTTGCGGTGAGTCACCCCCTGTCCACTTTCCCCACCAGGTGCAGGACGGTTGCGAGCTCAAGTTCGCAAGCACTGAACACACATCTGAAGCAAGGAGGGACCTGCACCTCGGTGCAGCTTTGCTGCAAACTGCTGTCGGCCCTCCTAACCAAGTTTGGGCAGGGTCGGGACAGCAAGATGGTGTCGTCATACCTCGTCGCTGCCGGGCTGCTCGTGCTCGGGGTGAGGCGCGACGACCTGTGGTGTCAGTCACACATACACAAAGCCCGGCCTGCCTGCAAGGGCTGCATTCCCCCACAGTGGTTTTTTGATCCCGCCGAGCGCCTGTGTCGCATGCCTGCGCCGAGGATGGCGTACACGAACGATGAGACGGTCACGAACGCACTGCTGCAACTCCCAGGTGTTTCTGTACGGCCTCAACCTACGGGCGC
The DNA here is from genome assembly GCA_033439295.1 of Deuterostichococcus epilithicus. Classification (NCBI taxonomy): domain Eukaryota; kingdom Viridiplantae; phylum Chlorophyta; class Trebouxiophyceae; order Prasiolales; family Stichococcaceae; genus Deuterostichococcus; species Deuterostichococcus epilithicus. Next base: position 1,018,706 of record JAVTLE010000017.1, read on the forward strand.
GGTGGCGGTTGCGGCACATCCCTGGCCCGCGGCCGACATGGCTCATGGGCAACCTGCCACAGGTGTCTGTTGCATCCATTGAATTCGTGCATGATGTTCGTGCAGTGTGAGTGAGTGTCACAAGTGTCTCATGCAATGCAGCCACGTTTAGTGCAGGCGCCTTGTGCTGCACTCGCAGATGAAGCCGGGCATGCATGTTGCGCTGCCGGAGCTGGCCCAGGTCTACGGCCCAATCTACAGGCTGTTCTTCGGCCGCCATCCGATCGTAGTCATCGGCGATCCCGATCTTGTGAAAGAGGTGAGCATCTCCCCATCTGCACTGTGATGCCCCCGCCTGAGCGTGTTTATGGTCTAGGCCGCAATGCAGACGCACTGTGGCAGTGCACGCGCATCCTGCAGGTTCATCAGAATGAGCTTCGCACATTGAGCAATGCATCCTCCTGCCTGTGGCTGCTTCTCCCAGCATGCAGTGCTCGGCAGGTCCCCAACTTGACCATCCCCCGGCTGCAGGTCTGTGTGGGCAAGTTTATGGTCTTCCATGACAGACAGTACAATCTCGTGAGTTTTTCGCGTTAAAACACGATCTGCCTCGCAGAGACTGCTTTGTGAGGACAGCCTTTGCATTTGGCCGCCTGGCGGGCTGTGTTGATAAAGTTACACCGTTTCCTCGTTACCACCGACAGATCAACATGGGTGGCAGTGACACCGAGGCAAACTGCACTATGCTGCACGGCATGCTGTCTGCCAGGTGCGTGACCAAATGGTCGATGGAACCGACAACCCGTTCTGCAAACCAGCGCACGCATGACGCGCATGGCATGGCATGGCATGGCATGGCATGGCATGGCATGGCATGGCATGGCATGGCATGGCATGGGCGGAGGCGGGTGCCAGCGCTGTGGGCTGCTGCGGCGGCGACATCTCAGGCTAGAATGCTGGCAGCTCTGCTGAAGTACCGAAGCTGGTGCCGCCAGCAGTCACCTGGCCTCGATAGGCCACGCTTGATGGGCCACACTCCTCCTGGACATGTGCAGTGTTCAAGCTGAACCACTTGTCATTTGCTTCTCCACGTTCGGCAGGGGAAAGTACTGGGCAGGACTGCGCGCCAGCGTGGAACGTGTGTTCCACTCGGGGCAGCTGGCGGCATACGCGCCGCTCATGAACAATGCCGCGGAGAAGCTGAAGGCGCGGCTGGCTGCCAAGGCCGCCGCGCCGGCGGTTCAGGACTCGGCGGCGGCGGCATCAGCGACAGATGGCGCCGCGGCGGGGGCTGCGGCAGCAGGCGATGGTGCAGGTGCAGCGGCGGGCGGTGGGGCGGCTGCGGCGGCACCAAATTCGATCAACCTGGGCGCCACGCTCGGAACCATGACACTGGAGGTCATCGGCACATCCGCTTTTGGGTGCGCGGCAGTTTGCACGCTGCACTGTGAGCGCGTGTAGGTGTGGCTGTGGGGTGGGGTGTGGGTGTGAGTGTGCCTTCAGAGGAGGGGGCCGCCGGGGCCCCGGGGGCCCCCGCAGTCACATTGCCGTGCAGGTTAGTGTGCTGCTGCCATGGCCCTTGGTCGTGAAGCATGGACCTGGTGGCCAGCAGTGCTCGTGCACCCTGCGCACGGTGCATGCGCTGTCATCGCTGCTGCCTGGCGTCGCAGCACGACCGCAGAGGCAGCCGCAGGGCAGACTGCACAGCACTTGCCGACGCCTGGTGCGCTGGCGCACCTGCTGCCGGGTGGCCTTTGGCGCCTGGCATGCGCATTCAAGTGGTCTAGGGCGGCCTGTGACATGCACAGGGGCGACTTGCGCGCATTTTGCAGCGCAGGTGGCGCGCTTCATCAAGCGCCTGCCGACTCTTTACTCTAATCTTGCTCATCCCTTCTCTATTCTTGCTGCAGGGTGGAGTTTGATACCGACCGCGACGATTCACGCGTGGTGCAGGAGGCGCGTTTCATCATGGACCCGCCCAAGCGACCCAACAGCCTAAACCGCCTGGGCGGCATCCTGGTGCCGCAGCTCGGGTGCGGCAGGGCTTCAGGCGTCCAGGTTGCTGACTCGATGCAGGAAGGCTTGCAAGCACGTGCGCTGCATGGGAGCTGGGGGCCAGTCCTGGCGTCCGGCGATATCCACACGCACCCGGGCCTTGCGCCGCCATTCGCGGGCCGGGAAAGTGGGGCGCGACCCTGAAACCTGACCCTGACGCCGTGACCCCACGCCCTCGATCCCCGGGCCAGCCATTGAAGTGCTCACGCCCCTGAACCCTGAACCCTGCAGGCGGCTGTGGTTCCTGCTGTCCTCCTGGATGGGTTCGGAGGCGGTGCGCGGCAGCTTCAAGGCGCGGGGCTTCCTGCTGGGCACCAGCCAGGTGCGGCCTGCCGCTGCTCGATCGGCCTCCCAGGTTGCTCTGTCTTGAACGCACCCGAATCTTGCAGAAAGCGCTGGCGGCCTCCAAGGGCCCGCTGCTCGCCCGCTGCTCAGTGTGCCCCCTCCTCTGCGAAGCGCACAAGTGGTGGCACATCAGAGCGGCCGCATGCTCGAGCCGCCTTCAAGCCGGCCCGAGCGCACAGTGCCGCAACAGCCTCCTATGCTGCTGCCCTCGTTTGGGGCGCTGTGGTGCTGCCAGTCGTGCTGTCGCAGCCAGGAGTGGCTGGGCATGGAAGTGCTGCGGGAGCTCCTGACATGTTGGCTGGCTGTGTCTCCATGTGCGTCGCCAAAATGCGAGTGCCGGCCCGGTGCAGGTCGAGCTGGGAGGCATGGCTGCCTCACATGGTGTGCCTCACACACTGTCATGCACGTGCTTGCAGGTCCTGCTGCAGAACGCGCGGCGGCAGGGAAGCACGAAAGCGGGCGCCCACGCAGACGGCGCGGCGGACGGTGCGGCGCCCTCGGTCGCGGCGGAGGCGGCACCCAGCCTGCCGCCGAGGGGCGGCCTGTTCGGACAAGACCCCGACCTCCTCGTGTACCACCAGGCAGGTCTACTGCACCCTGTGTACTGCTGTGTATTGCTTCTTCCTCTGCACCCTATGTGGCTGACTTGGGATCTGGCATGCCTCTATCACCTCCTCGTCACCCCAACCTGCTTGTGGCCCTCTAGCACCCGATGCAAGGCTTCGGCCTGCGAGCAGTGCTGTGTCCTGTGTCACAAGGCGTCCCGGTTCCTGCCACTCGAGCAGAAAGCCGCTCATCTCCAGACGCGGCAGGATTCGGCACTGCCGGCTTAAGGCGTGTACATGCGTCCTGAAGCTCCAGGCTTCCCAGACCCCTGCGGCATGTCAGTCTGCAGTCATCAGCCTGCAGCGCCTCAGACTGCGGCCCCCCCTCAGGCCGCAAAACCTCGTACTGCTGCCTAAAACTTCCTCGCAGCATCTCGGGCTGCCGTTCGGCACACCGCAACGCGCCTTCGAGTGCAGCGCATTCCAAGACCGCAGCATCTCTCACCGCCTTGGACCCCCCGTGCCGAACAGCCAAAACATCATTTGTGCCGAGCAGGCCAAGGCGGACGCGCGCAAGGAGTACGGCGGCGCAGTGCCGCGGGACGGCAGCCTGCTGCACCACCTGCTGCGCGCGCACAACAAGGAGACCGGCAAACCCTTCACTGAGCTGCAGATCATGGCGCAGGGCAACACCTTCCTGCTGGCAGGTCAGGGTTTTGAGGCGACCTGCTCTGGACAGCTGTTTCGCTTCGACTTGACCAGGCAGACCCGCAGACCCGCAGTGAATTGGAAGCTAGGCTCCCAACAGACTAGAAATCGACGAGCTGTGCTGCTCTGGCAGCATTGCTCTGCGACCAGCTCACGCCAAGCTGACGGCGCCTTGCCTGCCTGTATGGTGTCGATTTTTGGCAGGCGCTCACTTGTCCCCGCTCCTCCTGTACATTTGCTGTTTGCTCCTTGCACTTTGGGACCAACCTCATCAATGGCGGCGCGGCATTCTCCATTCTTATATCCCCAAGTCGTTGCGCTGAGCTGTGCCGTCACGCCTGCTTCCCTTAGGATACGAGACCACCTCGACGGCGCTGATGTTCGCCATCGTCGCGCTGTCGCAAAACCCGGGCGTGGAAGCCAAGCTGCTGGCGGAGGTGGACGCCTTTGCCTGGAAGCAGGAAGGCATGGCGTTCGACGACATCAAGGCCTTCCCGTACACCCGCGCCGTCATTGATGAGGCCATGCGGTGAGGTCGAAAAATATGGTAGATAGTTATGGTAAACAGTTATGCAAAATGCGCCTTTGCTAGCAAACCTAGCTGCAGGCTTGCTTGTTCAGCTGACGGGGGGAAGCGCTCTGAGCCTCCGGGTGACGTATGAACCGGCTGCTGGCTGTTGGTGCAGCTGGCGCCGGCCCGCCAGACTGTCTGATGCGCATTGCGCTCCTAAGGGGCGCCTTGTTTGGATATGCAACATGATGTTGGGCAAAGGCCGGCAGCGGCGACAGCCAGCTGTGGCTTTACTCACCTGGGCGCAGCCGTCCGCAGCCGCTCTGCCTCACTTCGAGCTGTAGAGCATGCGCAATACACATGTACATGCAAGCTGGAAACCCAGCAGCGACGAGGTGAGGGACCGAGAAATGCCTTTCGCTCCCGCCGTCACTTGCAAGTAATGTAACCCTTAAACCCTGCCCCCACGCAGCATGTGGCCACCGGTGACGCCGATGGTGGGGCTGCAGCGCGAGGCGAGTGCCGAGACCAGCATTGGCGGCTACAGGGTGGCCAGGGGGGAGAAGCTGTGGATCGACGTGATGCGGCTGCATCACGACCCACGCCACTGGACGCAGCCGGAGGTGGGTCTCCCATGGTCTGAACGTTGACATCATGACTGTCCTTGCGTGCAGTCTTTGCGCGTGCAGTGCCTCTTGAGTGTCTGGGCCGAGGCTGTGGTCGCCTCATGGCGCAAGTGGCTGCAACAGTAGGGTGGCGGCCTGACCGCCCCAGGCTTGGGCGCCATGCATGATGCGGCACTGCGCCGCGCTTGCGCTGCACAGAAGAACCGTGCCCAGCCTCGGGACACCCTGCAGATCAGGGTTCACAGGCGGCGTGCAGCCGCTGGCCTCCTGGCGCTGCCTGCTGAACTGCATCAGCGTGAATCCACAGCCTCGAACTGGCATCGCAGCCCCAACAGCACTATTGGAACCCTGCGCAGGCGTGCCAGCCGCAGCGCAGCCAAGAGGGTAGAGCTCCGTGACTTTTTCCATAGTTCGACACTTCACAACATATTGTGCCTTTTCTGTCGCTCTGCGAACTGATCTCTCAACACCCTGCAGACATTCCGGCCAGAGCGCTTTTTGGAGGGCAGCCCCGAGGCGGCGGCACGGCACCCCTACGCCTACCTCCCCTTTGGTGGGCATCCTGGTGGCTCAATGATCCGCTGCCGTGGTCGCTTGCCGCTCCATATCCGTGTCACTGCTGCACATGTCGAGGGCAGCTGGACGGCAGGCGCCACATCTTGCATCTACCCTCCAGGCGCGCTGGCATCAGCCAGCGCAAGACAGTGTCATCCGATTCTGCATCGCACGCGTGCCCTTGACTCACTGATGAGAAAGCTTAGCTCTGTAATACTGAGGGTCTCATCACGTCGTTTACTGAACACCTCCCTTCCTGCGTGCCTCCCTTTTTAACTGCCTTCCTCTCTGCTGCCATTCAGGCGCTGGCCCGCGGAAGTGCGTGGGCTACCGCTTTGCGCTGGAGGAGGCGGTCATCACGCTGGCTCAGGTGATGGTGAACTCGTTCCATGCAGTTGACCCAATTCACTCGGTTACTGCAGATATGATCAACCCCGCTTGAGTGCATTCGACCCGCTTGCTTCGTTGGGGACACTCCTCGTCGTTGCGAGGACACTGGTCGTAAATTTTCGGTGTGACATTTTCGCAGCTGTACCGGCAGTTCACCTTCCGGCTGGACTCACAGAAGCACCCGGCGGGGAAACCGCTTGAGCTCAGCTCTGGCATCACGCTGTCTGTGAAGGGCGGCTGCTGGGTGGAGGCGCTGCCGCGGTGACGGTGCCAGGCCCCCAGCAGGCTTTGTAGAGTAGAATTAGGGTGTTGCAGACGCTGCGTGCTTGAGGTTGTGGTCCTGTACTTTTCAAGGCGGTCGGGTTGGTCAGGTGTCGCCCGAATACTCAGCTGGGAGATACGAAACCCTCAAGCACCAAGACGCCATGCGTGGGGACGTGTTGTAATGCGTGCTAGTATACTTGTGATGATTCATGCGGCAGTTCTGTGTCGGCAATAGCTCTCCGGTCAGCAGGATGCGTTTGGCTATTCATACCCACCGGCAAGCTAAGTCCCTGCTCCACCCAGCCTCCAGCAGCAACGCGCAGTGGCGCCGCACAAATTGTGCACTGTGGGCGCTGCAAGCTTTGGCGTCGCTCAGCCTGCGCATGTTCTACGCCACGTATGGCGCTGTAAGTAGGATCCGTAAGAGCCATCACACCCCCGGCACAAGCAGCTGCAGTGTCCGGCGCCCGGCTGTGCAAACAATTCTTCGGCTGACATCCCAGCCAGGAACAGGACAGGGCTGCAGTCCATGCTTGATCAGCTGGAGGCGCTCGAGCAGGCGGTCTACGAGTAATGCACTGCAGGCATTTGTCTAAAAGAAGCGCGCGCGTTGGCCTGGCAGCGAGGCGTCGGCCTGGAGGCCATAATCGGGCTGGTTTGCGTGGCGGCAGGAAGAAAGGCTACTCAGGCAGCCTAGCGCTGGGAATGCCCACCAGCAGCGAGGCAGCAGCAAGGGCTGCACCGGACGGAGACTGGCTTAGTGTCCCGCCTGAATGCTAAGATGCCGCTGCAGCTGGAGCTGCTAGTTGGCGCAGCGCAGCAGTCGCAGGACCCGCTTTGTGGCAGCTGCAGCCCCAGGCCCCACAAAAAAAGGCAAGCAGCCTGAGTTTCGGCGGTGCAAAGCGGCTGAGATGATTGCTGGCTTCAGTGCTGCTGCGGGTGTCATGAGCGCAGCAACGCCTGCGCTGCTGCCAATCAGCGGCGATTCGAGCCAGCCATTACTAGGGGTGTACGTCCAGCGGGCAAGGGTGCATGCAACGATCGCAAAGCCACACCCAAGCCTGAAGCAGACCCTGTCGCTTGCTGAACTCTCGACATCGCGGGGAGTGGAAACCCATGTTTGGAGAATCTAGGCGGATGAGAGCGCGCACGGTAGCAGCACCAAATGCCGAAGGTGATGCAGTATATTATTGTGTGCTCTGTGCTCTGCACTGTCAGCTTTATGGTCGACAACCCATGTGCCTCACGTGTTGGGACTTGACCAGTCGATTTTGCTGCGACGCCAGCATTTCTGAACGCATTGCTCTTGGGATTCAGCCTCGGATCGCATCAAGCCCTCTTGTATTCACACTCCCGGAGACCTTGTCGCGTGTGAACAGCCTACCAATGCTGGGTGAACAAGCCGCGCAGATTGCTATACACCTGCACACTCGCTTCTGCGGCTTCAGGGTCGGCATTTCACGGCTGCGGCGCGCCTGTGCCTCGCCGCCTGGTTGAGCTGCAGTGTGGCTATCGCGTGGACAGCTGCAGCCTCAAAAACCACGCCAAGAAACAACAGCACCATGGGCAACCAGCCTCGCCTAAATCCGTCCGCCGCGGCTTTTGTGCCGACGTTCGGCACCGGCAGCGACCTGGTAAGAGGGCAATACCGTTGTTGTATGAGCTTGAAGACATTGCTGACTGCAGGTGGCCTTTCAAGCCAGCCTTGCGCGGTGTGTCGGCACTGAATCTCGACTGACGTTTATGCAGGCGAGCTGGGCACAGGGCCTGACAGACAAGAAAAAGCCTGCCAGCGCCTCCCCAAGCCGGCCGCCATCTGGTGAGGCTGCAGGCGGCCGGCCTGCCGCTGCCACCGCCACGGCTGCACCAACAGCCACAGCCGGCCGTAAGGGAGCCAGCTCTGTGGATGCAAAGCTGCAGCCAGCACAGCACGCCAGCGCTGGCCAGGCCTTCCCGGCGCTGTCCTCCAGCCATGCTCGCGACAGCGGCAACCCGACAACATCGGCCATGCAATCAGCCGGCGGGGTCGGCCACGGCAGCAGTGGAGCCTGGGGCAGGCAAGACCGCAGCTTGCTGGGTGGCGAAACAGCCGTGCCGCGCATGCCAGCGCCGCGTCCTGCCGCCTCCGCTACCGCGCTGCCGCCGGCGCCGCAGCCGGCTCTGCCGGTCATCAATACGCAGGCCCCCAGGCTCAGTGTGTCGCAACAGCCAGGGCCACGCAGCGCCGGCGTTGAGACGGGGAACGGTCACAGCGCCGGCAGCCGCAGCGGTCGCCGCGGCACCGGTGGCGGCAGCGGCGCGGTCGTGCCCCGAGCGACTCCAGCTCGCGTCGCTGCCGTGAAGACCCAGCCGGTGGCGGTGCATGCGACGGTGCGATTACTGCACGCATCTGCGGGGAACTCAGTCCTCGTTCGAGCATGCCAGCACTGCGGTCGACGCTTGGCATAGGTGTTGATAGCTGGGCTAGAGTCTGGACTGATGTGGCATACAGCATATCATCTGCGTGCCGCCCTCCATCCGCAGCGCCTGGCAACGCACGCGTTGGCGCCTGGGGGCGGCGGCGGCGAGTCCTGGAGCGTCAGCCACACGCGACGCGCCATTGGCAGCGACTCTGGCGAGCTGGAGTTTGAGGATGTTTTCGGCAGCGGCGGCGATGGCAGCCTGCAGGCAGCGGCGTCCCTTGAGGTGGGAACCCAAGAGCATCATCCAGCCCTCTGTTTTGCGGCCTGGCTACCTTGATACGCCAGGACTGTGAGCTGCGATGGCGGCGGCAGTAGAGGCGCAAGAAGACGCGACATCTGCCCTCTCGAGCCCCAATCGATGGACGGAGTCCCACCGCAGAACCACAAAGCCTCCCGGTGGTGGCCGCGGCGGCGGCGGAGGACATGGCGCTGCCCTGTCAAGCCCTAATCAACAGAAGCCTTAAAACTAATGGAAGACTGCCACCGCAGAGCCCCATGGCGGCGGCAGCTGCTGCGGAGGTGGAGCAAGACATGGCGCGTGCGCAGTCGCTGGAGAACACGCTCGCCGACGGCGGCATGCTCGCCACCAGGTGACATCCCCACCGCAGCCCCAGAAGCTCTGGACACCCAAGGAAGCAGCAGGCTGGACGCAGTCGCTGCAGAGGCCGCTTGCGCCGATGGCGGCACGTCCACCAGCCGATCAGGCCCGGAGGATTCATGCTCCGACTGGACCGGCGCGCCATGGCAGCAGGCCTACGTAGGATATTTTCTGTGTGCCATGATGCAGCTGTCGATTTCGGGTGCTGACGCCGACAGAGGACCGCCGGGTGTCGCACCGACTGTGAAGGCGCAGCCCTGTGCCCACACCCAGCGCACCGCACTGCTGTCTTCGGAGGGTTTTGCACGGCAGCTACAAACCGCTCCCAGTGACATCCTCGTGTGGGTGTCAAACAAGCAGCAGAGATCCTTCTCTGTGCCGCTGCAGCTATGTGGACGCCACSGCCCCGGCGTCCCCCCCAGAGACGCCCGCCGCGGTGGCCGCGGCGGCGGGGGCGGGCTCACCGGCGACGCCGCGCACGCCGACCGCGCAGGTGGCGCTGCGGGCGGCGGACACGCCGATGTCGCCGTCAAAAGTGTCGCCGGCGGACTTCCAGGTCCTCAAAGTCGTCGGCCAGGGAGCCTTTGGCAAGGTACAGTAGTCTTCATGTTTTCTCCGTTGAAATCACTTATACAATCGCTCTCCTTCCAGGGTCATGCAGATGTCACCGTCGAAGGTCTCGCCGGCTGACTTCCACATCCGTCAAGGCCGTTGGCCAGGGCGCCTTTGGCAAGGTATAGCTCCTTTCATTTTCTATCTACGCTCTCCTTCCAGGGTCATGCCGATCTCACTGTCCAAAGTGTCGCCAAAGAACTTGCACGTCCTCAAGGTCGGTCTCCAGCGGGCCAAACAGCTCTGCATTTGGCGCGTCACACAGCCGCGCGCCTTGCAGATGACACCAGCAGCAGCGCAGGGCCCCGGCTCGAGCTGCTGAGGGTCGCCCACGAGGCGGCGCCCTGCAAGCGGGGCAGCATTTAATGCACCCCTTGATGCTGTGTTCGCTGCTGAAAGGCACGGCCCCCTGAAGCCTCCACCTGCGGAGAGCTCGCAGTGCCGCAAGGGGAGCTAGTCGCCACACCAGCCCCGACGGTCCACCCGGCACCCTGGATCGCGGCGCCAGCGGCAACCACTGGCATCTTGCAAACCCTTTCCTCTGTTGCAGTGCAGGTGGTGTCCCATGTGCGCAGACCGGCGTCGTCGACGAGCTGCCATGAATATTGCAGTGCCGCCTGCAAAACCCTACTCATCTTGAGCATCATCTTGAGCGCAGGTGTTCCAGCTGCGCAGGCCGGCATCTTCAAAACGCCGCCATTCGATGTGCAGTGCCGCCTGCTGAGCCCTACTCTTTATGATGCGCAGGTGTTTCAGGTGCGCAAGCGGGACACTGGCCGCATCTACGCCATGAAGGTCATGCGCAAGGTGCGCGCAAGCTCTGCTTTGTGATGTTGCTGCTCCTGGCACATGCGCGCCCTGCTCCCTGCCCGCTGCAGAGTCGGGTCCGGCAGGGTGGGTGAAGAACAGAAAGGTCACATTAGATTAGATTTGGTTTGATTTGGGTCTGGCGCATGCCCGCTTTCTGCACCCCTGCTTCAGGCAGTTGCTCCCGCCCGCAATGGGCGTCAGGCTGCCGGTTCTGATTTCGCCTCCAGCATCGGCCATCACAATCCTGCTGCATGACGGCATCCTGGCATGCGAGCACACGGAGCACGTGTGCACGGAGCGCGAGGCGCTGACATCAGCAAACAGCAAAATCGAAACGAAGTACTGGGCGATGGGTTTGAGCTGAGCACAGGACCGCATCCTGTGTGCGCGCAACCACACCAAGCGAGCGCGAGCAGAGGGGGGATGCGCTAACATCGGTCTGTAGGGTTTGAAATGTCATGGTTCTAAACCCTGCCGCAGGACCGCATCCTGGCGCGCGACCACACCGAGTACGTGCGCGCGGAGCGGGATGTGCTGACTTCTGTCCGCCACCCCTACATCGTGATGCTGCACTGGTCCTTCCAGGTGTGCGTCTCGTCATGCTGCACTGGTCCGCTCAGGCGTGCGTCTGGACCCCTGCACCCAGGTCTGGCGCCCGTGCGCTAGGGCATCCAAACGCAGACACAAGCTGCAGTCGGCAGCTCCGCAACCCAACCCCGGCCAGTGGCCGGAGCTGGGTGGGATCTGAGCTTGGCCGGGCCTGCTCGGTGGGCCAGGCGTCACGCACCCGCTCTGGGCTGATAGCAGCCAGCCGCCTGGAGCTGCCCCCCCACTCCCGCGGGACCTGTGCCGGCTCCATACAGCACGGCTGGAATCGAAGCCTCGGGCCCCAGGGTGCTTCATCATCCTGAGTCCTGCCTTGTTGTCTGACACCGTGCTTTGGCTAGTCGCCAGATTTTTGCTCGTCAGAAAGTCTTTTTCCACCTTGTCTGCGCAGACGGCCGCCAAGCTGTACCTGGTGCTGGACTCCGTCAACGGCCTCAATTGCGAACCCTAAACCTCAATTAAAAACCCTAACCCCTGGTTTCTGTCTGCGCAGACGGCCGCCAAGCTGTACCTGGTGCTGGACTTTGTCAACGGCGGCCACCTGTTCTTCAACCTCTACCGGTGCGTACCAAGCTTGGAGGCAGGAATCTCCGCCGTTGCTTCTGCACCTGCCTGCCTGTGCGGTCCGGCCACCTGCGCTGGCCAGCTTCACGATGCATGGTGCGGTGGTTTCAGGTCTAGGGTTTAGGATTTTCCAGGACGTGTGGCACCAGTGCCTGAGGCGCGGCAGAATCCGCAGGCTTCTGTGCTGACACCTGCTGTCATCATCTTCCCCCCCAGGGCGGGCATCTTCGACGAGGACCAGGCGCGTCTGTACGCGGCGGAGATCGTGGCTGCCATCGGGCACCTGCACTCCCTGGACATCGTGCACCGCGACCTCAAGCCGGTGAGACATCTTGAAATTTCCTTCAGGGACTGTATCCTGATGTTCCGATGGTTTCAGGTTCTGAAGTGTGGCACAGACTGCGGCCGGCGGCGCCTTTGGCCTCCTGCACTCGCTCGACATTGTGCACCGCGCCCTCATTCTCCTGCCGCCTGGTAGAGACTGTAGCAGCTGTTGGCCACCTGCACTGGCTGGACTTCATGCACTGCACCTGTAGTCAGCGCGCCCCCTCAGCATGCCACGGTGCCGCCAGCACTGTGGCCGCCAGCTGTCGCTGGTGATATCTTCTAAGAACTGGTCCGTCCCGTCCTCCGCTGGGGCTGGTTTAACCACCAGCGGCAGCCCTTGGCAAGGTGCTCTGAAGAGGAGGGTGCCAGGGCCGGCAGCCAATCGCGGCGGCGCTGCACTGAGGTCCGCTGGCCGCTCGGAGGCCCCATTCAGCGCGCCGCCGAGCCGCCCTGCCGCTGCGAGCACCCTGTTGCTGTCGCTGTTCGTCATCAGCATGGAGCCTCCGATTGGCCGCCGAGCACGTGCCCACTATGGCAGGCTTCCATGCAGGGTGTTTGTCTTGAGGCAAATTTGCGCCTGCAGTGCTGCTCCATCGCAGGAGAGCATGCTTGCTGAACGGCGCGGGCCACATCTGCATCCCGGACCCTGGGCCGGCTGAGACTCTGACTCGCACAACATGTTGCACAATACGAAATAGACTGAGTACTGCTGCCGCCCTGCCGGAGGATGTGCATGCGCATCGTGTTCTGATGAAAGCGTTCATCTATTGATATGGGTAATATATGATGTTCGCAGGAGAACGTGCTGCTGGACAGCGAGGGCCACATCCGCATCACGGACTTCGGGCTGGCCAAGGCGGGCATGCGCGACGGCGAGCGCTCCAACTCGCTGATCGGCACCATGGAGTACATGGCGCCGGAGATCATCAACGCCTCCGGCCACAACAAGGCGTGCATTCGAGACCAGTTGACCGAATACTGGTCGTCATTCTGTCTCTGATACGACTGTGGGGCAGAGACAGGAGGATTGTACATATGTGCACTTGAACCTCCTTTTCTGCTCCGCGGTCGGTCGACTGTTGGGGCGGAGACAGAATGACTACAACTATTCAATTTAGCCTCTTGCTCTACTCCGCAGTCGATCGACTGGTGGAGCGTGGGCTTCCTGCCGTACGAGGGCGGAGACACAATGATCGGATTCCTCTTCTGAACCGCCCCTTCTGCCTCCGCAGTCGGTTGACTGGTGGAGTGTGGGCATCCTGCTGTACGAGATGCTGTGCGGGGTGACGCCCTTCCGGCAGAAGGACAAGGCGCGGCTGCGCCGCATGATTACCTGCGACAAGCTCAAGTTCACCAAGAACGCTGATGGTGAGTCCTGCGGGCCTTGGAGGCTTCGAGGTCCTCCAACAACAGCCAGCTTGCTTTTCGGGACATCCTCCGAAATGCTTTGCATGGAACCACGCACAGCTACTGAGCCGCGTGACCACCTGTGGCAAGGCTCAAATCCACTCGGGCCGATGGTGCGGCACACGGAGACAATGGCCTTGCTTCCTGGCCCTACTTGTCCAAATCCTTCAAGGCCTTTGCGCCACATGCCAAACTTGCGACAAGCACCAAGTTTACAAAATCGCAGCGCGATGAACTTATCCCTGGTCTGGCGGTCTGCCACTCTTTCAGCAGCGGGACTTCAATCCCTGGCGCCCTGCCCGGCGCCTTGATATGTTATTCTATCATCTCTCTAAGCAATGTGCTTGAAAGCCACACGGTTTTACAGTCATGGGACTCAGTCTGTAGGCTGCCGGCAGGGCAACGCCAGGCTGTTGCTGCGCGCACTGCTAAAGAGGACCCGGCGCGGCACCCGACGAATCGACCCCAATTCGGATCGTCGTGAGGGTTTAAGGTTCGGACTCTTCTCATTTTTCCACCTGCAGGCTACCTGCTGGCCGTCGCCAAGTTGCTGGCGCAGGCGGTGCTGGAGGAGAATCCTTTCCAGCGCTTGACAAAGCGGGTTGCTCCATTTAGAAGATTCCACCATGTTTGAAAGAAAAGAAACCATCATGGTTTGACCTGGACGGGAGTGGTTTCCTTGTAGCAGGCTACCTGTCAGCAAACGCCAAGTCGCTGGTGCGGGCGCTGCTGGAAAACAAGGACCCTGCGCGGCGCGTCTGGCACGGCACGGTTGCTGTACCGAAGTGCAATTCTCGACATTCGGCATCCGAGTTAATCCTATGTATTGACCGTTTCTTCCCTGTTGCAGGCTACCTGTCTGCAAACGCCAAGCCGCTGGGGCGGGCGCTGCTGGAGAAGGCCCCTGTGCGGCGCACCTGGCACGGAGGTTTTGCTGTACTTTGTACTTCGACATCCATTCTGCTGCGACGTCTTGACCGTTTCTTCCCTGTGACAGGCTACCTGTCCGCAAACGCTAAGTCGCTGGTGCGGGCGCTGCTGGAGAAGGACCCCACGCGGCGCCTGGGCGGCGGGCTGGCCGGCACCGCAGCCATCAAGGCGCACCCCTTCTTCCGCTCCATCGCCTGGGCGCAGCTGGAGTCGCGCCAGGTGAGACTTGCACATCCTCCCTCCCTGACATCACGTTCCCACTTCATTGCACTGAAATCGGCATGGAAACAGGGTGCCGCAGGGATGGCAGTCGTGCTCTGAAAGCAAGCCCTGAATCCTCCGGCGCACACCATTTACGCACAGCATCTGCGCCTGGAGTCTTGCAGGCATAATGGGCTGGAAACACGATGCACAGATGTTGCTGCGATTGTCAGCTGGCGGGACTCCAGTTGCGCTCAGGCAGTCGAGCGGAGAAGCTGTGCACCGATGATATCAAGGCGCACAGCTTCTTCACCACCATCGCCTGGGCACAGCTGGACTCATGCCCGGGGTCTCCGGCATCACCGCGATCCTGAAACTGCAAAATGCAGAAGCACAATGCAGCCGAAGCCTTAGCAGCCGCGCAGCTGGCCGTCCGCCTGCTCCCACCGGCTGGACACAGTCCAGCCTGGCATCCAGCCAGAGATTCGCGGTCTGGTCGCACAGCAAGCTCGCACATATATGTCCTCCAAAACCTGAGGCTGAGCGATTGTCCCGGGTGCCGTCGCCGCCCTGCCCGGGTGCCACCGGCAGCCGTACTCGCAAACAGCTTGCAATGCTGTTGCGTAACGACCAGTTTGCACATTTCCTGCAGGGTCTTGCTTGACTTTTGTTGCCGCAGGCGCTGTCGCCGCACTGCTCAAGCACCACGGACCCGACGGCGTTCACAGATCGGGCTTGCCAACTCAGCCAAGGCCTTGCTGAGTGTTTTAAGCGGTGCTGCCGCCGCAGGTGCCATCGCCATTCTGCCCGCGCACCACCGGCGTGGAGGACGTCAACAACTTCGACAAGCTGTGGACGGGTGCGTGTTTGCTGCGGCAACACCATGTCTGGGGTGAAATGTGCCAGCGCCAGTGTGCTGTTTGCGTGCTGACTTGCTAAGAAAGCCTCGCTCTGGTGCCCTGCCCTGTTGGCGACACCACCATGTGGTGCTGAGCGCCCCTGCTGGGCTGAAGAGTGCACCCAAGCAGGCTGCACTTGCCCCGCGGGCAGCTCGGCGAATTTTTCAAGACTCGTTGATTACGCTTTGTGTAGTCTTGACGCCGCTGCAGCTTGCCCGCATGGGGCAACACCCTGGCGTGCCTGTCAGCTGCACTGCGGCAGTCTTCTCTTTCTTCTTGTTCACATGATGCAGACGGCAGGTGGCACTTCGACTGATGGGTCGCTGAGAAAAAACTATTTTTACCCTTTGGTAAGCCACTTGTGTTTCCATAGACCGCACGCCGGAGGACTCCCCGGTGGGCACTCCAGTCGGCACGCCGGTCATCGGCAACAGCTTCCGAGGCTTCACCTATGTGGCGCCGTCCTTCTTGGCCTCGCCCACCGGCTCGCCGGCCAAGCCCGGACTACCGTGAGGCCGCCGGTGGCTCGTGGGCTGGCCGCCGTCAGTGCTCACAACCGGGGTCAGCGAATCAAGCTACAGTGGCTGCGTAGTGCGAAGTAAGGCCCGCTCAGCACCTCGGCTGCCGGGCTGACCCTGTACGTCATTTCAGGGGTTGTGCCGTCAAAGTAGGATTTGATTTCTCAGACATACAGAAGCCCCATTGGACAGATGGTTTTGAGGATGTAGAAGTAGGCGCGCGGCGGCTGCGGTTCAGCTTGTCCTGGCTAGGCAGTCAGGAACAATAATCAGAGCGATCACAGTAGCGGAGCGTGCTAGACAATCAGACAGTTGATTCAGGAAGATGCTCAGTTTGAACCAATGGCTGTGCCGCCCCGCCTTATTAAAATGCAAACAACCAGGTTCCAGATCTTGTCGAATTCATTTACCAGACTCACTTTCAGCAGCACGGAGCTTTGTTCCCTTCAGAAGCGTTCCACTATCTACCTATGACAGTCTCGTCCACTCAGCGCTCGCCATCAACCACAGCACCCTGACCGCAAGGTGTCCTGCTGATCAAACCTTGACTGCGTTGACAAATGAACAGAGTGAGACGAAGAGACCGTTGCAGCCTTCAGTTGGTCAGCTGTTCGCCGAGTGTTACTGCTGCAACGTGCGCCTTCATCCGACTTAAACCCCAACCAGCCCGAGTGAGCAGCGAGTGAGGCTGGAAGGACGTAAGACATTTCTCCCTCCAAGACAAGGGGCATACGAGAACGCACATGCCCTTCTCCCCTCGTTGCGAAGGCTCCGCCAACCGCCTCGCCCAATCGAACAGCACGCCTCAGTCGTCTGCGCATACGCTCACGGCATTTGCCGGCCCGCTGAACGCTAGTCGACGCTAGCACCAGGCGGAAAGGGCTGCTGATGGTTGCTTCTCCGGCGGAAAGAATGGCGGTCGCTAGCTTCACCACTTTTGCAGTTCTGCTGGTTGCTGCGACCGCAGCGTCGGCGACGAGCACGCAGTGGCCTATTGACACAGCCAGCCTCAGCGCAGGTGCGGATGCAAATTCTGAAAACGGCGATCCTGCGTTTTGATGCTGCTGATTGTACAATCGGTTCGGGACCCGCGCACTTCGTCCAACTATACAGAGCCGCAACCAGACTTCGAATGCCGAACACTCAGGCTTCAAGGTGCCATTCAGCAGCATATATGACGCAGAACAGGTTGATCTGGCCATCCTGCAAGTCGCCAGATGCTCTGGCGTGCATTAAGCTAATCTTCTCCAGGATCGGAGCATGCTATGCTCTGTTTGACTCGCCTGAGGTCTCCGTCTCGTTGAATTTCCTGCAGTGGTTGGCGATCTGACAAAGACAGCGCAGGCAGGCAGCGATGTCGGGCGGCAGCTGCAACAAGCGGCTGTCAATTCTGCTGACGTCTTCGCCTCGCTGGGTGCGCAATGAGCAATGTTTGCACAAGAAGGCGCATAGGCAGTCCTCAAGCCTGCAACGCTGGCATGCCTCAGCCGCGTTGAACGATCGCTGCCCTCACTGACGGTGCGGCTGTCCAAAGTTGTGGTTTTTTCCGCATTTCTCCCAATGCATGCAAGCTTATGCCTGACTCTTTCCTGCGCGCAGGGCCCATGCTACAGGGCCTGGCAGGCACCTCGGCAGCCTCCAATGCAGCGTCCAACACTGGCACCTCCGCAGCGGCGGCAGTCTCCAGCGCAGTCACCAGCCTCGGCCAGACGCTGGGCGCCAAAGTGACGTCTGTCGCCGATGTGCGCTTCCAATGCGGTTGCAACATAGATCGGGCATGGTTGGCGTTTGTCAGCTGATGCCGGCCTCGGAAGCGGCCTATTCCACTGTAGCCTTCGAGTGTCTGCAGACCTGCCAAGCGTGCACCACAGCAACCACGCCTCAGCGACGTGCAAGCAGAGCCATTGCTGCAGTACCTCGATGTCTGTTTTGCCCAGCGATCAGGTACCGAGAGCGCTAGTTATTCGCAACTTTGAAAGCGACAGCAGGCTTTAGCATTCATGCTTTGCCGCAGGTCCAAGTGCAGCTGGAGCAGTTGCTCCTGCAATTCTGCTCTGCCGAGGAGTTCACGGCCCCTGAAGTGGTGCGCCGCCAAGATCCAAGACCCTAGCTATGCAGTCAAGACCTGTGGCAGTGGAGTGAAATTTGTCTTGCGGGCGCTGGCGGCAGTTTGTATATCTTCAGACTGGGCGCCAAAACATTGCCGACTGATCTTGCAAAGGTGCCGGCCAAATGGACGGGCAGCGGCGCGACCATCGCGCTGGTGCCGCACACCTGCCTCATCTACCCCGAGAACAACACGCTTGCATGCTCCCCTGCACGGCTGGTGCTGTACAAGACCGCCGGTGGGTTTTCCTTCATATGGCTTCAAAAACCATGTGGAGCTGAGTTGCGAGGGTTGTGGTAGCTGCTTCAGGGCATGCGGCTCCAGTTGAGCCATGCAACCCGCTGTGTAGCTTTCCGCTGCGGCTGGCGCCACTGCAAGCACGTTCCGGCCAAGTCGTCACACCCCATGCAGCAGATATTTTCCACGATCGATGATACTAAAGGCTCCTGCACTTTCAGCAGCTTCGACCGACAGGATGTGGGGTACGCAAAGCTGCTAAG
Organism: Deuterostichococcus epilithicus; assembly: GCA_033439295.1. NCBI lineage: Eukaryota > Viridiplantae > Chlorophyta > Trebouxiophyceae > Prasiolales > Stichococcaceae > Deuterostichococcus > Deuterostichococcus epilithicus. The sequence continues at coordinate 1,037,225 of JAVTLE010000017.1, forward strand.
GCTCTGTCGAGACGAGAAGCTCAGTGCAGGTCGTCATTGCAACGTTTACCTACAGGCAGCTACAACAAGGCATACACGAGCGCTGCCGAGTGGACCGGCAAGGAGTGCAAGATTCAGGAGCAGCTGGGCAGCGGTAGCGTGCAGCTCATCGGCGGCGCCAACTACACGGTGCGCATCTGCTTTGAAGACTTTCCGGACACCCTTGTGGATGAAACAAGTAGAAGCAGCGGCGTGCAGCTCACCAGCGACGCCAAGTTGATAACACGGTGCGCCTCCGCCTTGTCGACACCGCTTTATTTGCACACAGCTTGCCAGCTTCTCGCAAGCCAATGCAGGGAGTGGTGAAGCACCATAGCTTCGGTACGAGTCGTAAACCTCGCATTCGACTTTTGACTGTCCACGGCTTCTGCCATGCATTCGTGATGAAAATTACAGCGGGATCGCGGTGCCACTGATTTGTTGCACTGTTGCTGCCGTAACAACCGCGCCTAAGATTCTGCTTGCAGGTGACCATCCCGCAGCCAGTGCAGCTGAAGAGCCTGTGGACGCCCATCTACGCCAATGACGTCGCCGCGGCGCCGGCACCTGACGCCGGCTCCTCCGCCTCAGCAGCCGCCTCAGTGCGCTCACGCCTCCGGCCTCTGCTGTCACATGCATCCGTCTGCTCTGCCTGCCCATGCACCGTGACCAAACTCAAAGTGATTGATGCATAGCCAATGGCACTGCATAGTACGCACACGTGGCTGCAGGCCCTTGTGTCACCACCCACCGTCAGCAGGTGATCGGCGCAGCAGGCGCCAGCAACTGCGCTATCCCTGTAACTGGATCTCGTGCACCAGCCGAATTTGCTTATTATCTGGCCTAGGTGTCCGATTCAAGCGGCAGCTCAAAGCCGACCAAGAAGCCAACTAAGAAGACATCGAAGCCGACGAAGGCATCCAAGAAGCCGTCGAAACCTACCAAGCTGACCAAGCGGCCAAGCAAGATGCCGACCAAGGCGTCGATGAGCGGCGGCAGCGTGTCCACCAATGCGGGCGGCAGCTCTGCCAACGCAGGCAGGTAGATGAGGTTTATCATCAGGGTGAGAAGGTCACTTGAAGATTGTCTAGAAGGTGAGAAGTGGACAGCACATGGGCAGCGCTGCTTGGGCTGCACTTGAACTGCTGTTGGAGGTATGGGGGTGGCAGAAGCAGATGTCGTGTGATGGAACAGACAGAATCTGCATGTAGTACGGGCTGCGGCAAGGTCCAGTTGAAGTGTGTCGTCAATCATATCCGACAAAAGCAACGGATGACTTCAGGCGCTGTGCGGGACGGGCCACTCTCTGAACAAGAGCAATGCCGGCGTGTAATAAACTCCTGAATGCAACTTACGACACTGGCGCTGCAAAGGCTGACGTGACAAGACCCTTCATCGGGCACCCAAGACTACTGGGTGCGATTGTGCAAAATTGAGTCAGTGGCAGACGAACTGCGGCACGCCGCTGGTGTGTGGAGCCGCGGGGTCTGGCTGCAAGAGGTGCTGGATCCGCAAGGGCACCTGCCGCCCTGGCTGCACCCACTGCCCCGCGGGAGGCTCGCCCTGCCACCGGGGCATGGACCTGCATTTGAAAGCTTTGTGTTGGCCTCATCTGCAGTTGTCCACAGCAGCCGCCACGTTCACGGCTTGGACTGTGTGGGCTGAAACGGTGCTGATGCTGTTCAATGACATCATTTAACACCTGTGAGGCCGGCGAGGATAGCGGGTTTCACGAGCACTAGTGGTACGCAGCGGCAGTGGCATGCTGGAGAATTCGGCGCGATAGCACATGGAGCGTTGAGGCTAGGGCTCTCGGGCTGGCAGCGCAGCTCATTGGGTGGCATGCAGCCGCCATCCTGCAATGTGCACATGTCTCATCCGCTTAATGAGAGCTCGACATGCAGTCACAAGAGGTTGCCAATATCTTGCAACTGAAAATACAACAGCAAACATGCCATCTCGAACTGCCACGCTGCATGTGCTCTACATCTCAAGCTACAACGCAAGGCGGCGCTGCTGAACCGCAAATCCTGAAGTGCTAGCGGATGCCGCAAACACCTCCATCCATCCGTGCGGCATTCGCCTGCCACCGCCTCTTGGAGCCTTGATGCGACAGGCTCTCAAAGGACGTCATGTCGTGAGGATGATTACTAAATCAAAGGGCTGCTCTAATGTTGCACATGCCGTTCCCCTTCTGCTGAGGTGTCCCGCTGCCTGTCGATAAACACTTCTTCCCAGCACCAGTCCGATATGTTGTCTACACCTGGGCGCTGAAGGCGACCAGCATCTGATCGGGACCGCCCAAAAAAGTGCCTTATGCTGCCAGCAGAGACGAGGCGAGGCAACGATCTCGAAACCTGCTGCTTGGCATTTCGGCTGCCTTGCCATGTCGTGACAGTAATCCAAGGCACTGCTGAGGAGCACCCCTGACACGATCTGCGGTGCCCAGCACCCTGCCGCCAGCCATCTGGCATCCGAGCTGCCACCTGGCGAATGACTCGCCTCTTGCCGTGCTGGCGGCGACATGAGGAACCCCAGAAAATCTTGAAGATTTGGTTCCAATCGGCTGCCCTCCGGACTTGTCTACCCGTGAGCGCGGCGCCAGGCCTTGGCCTGTGCCAGCCGCTTCTTCTTTGCGGCCTGCAGTTGCACCGATTGAGGGATTAGGGTCTGGCGAACGCAGAGGCTTAACTCAGCCGTTCTCGCCCGCATTGAACACTGTGCAGATTAACCAGCTGGCCAGGCACAAGTTTGAAAAGGTGAGCGGCCGCAGCCGCTGATGTAGTGCTGATGCTGCAGGGGGATCCGGTCACCATTGACCGGATTCGCCGCACAGCACAGCCGCTGCAGCAGCAGGCAGTGCGCGCCACGATTGCTGCTGCATTGACGCATGCCTGCTGACCCGCACACGCCTGTGGTCGATGTGCCCGCCGGCGCGGGCCGCGGCAGCCTGGTCCACAGCGCGGTGCGCGATTCCAACCGGGGCTTGCACGCATGCCGCGATGTCGTGCAGCACCGCAGCTTGAGACCTCACATGTCCAATGCCAGTCAGAATGGCCGATCCGCCTGGCACGCCTGCTCTTCGGCTTCCGCCTTAGCATCCTCGTCGCGGCCGATGCGGGCGGCGCAGCTAAATGAAGATTGGTTGCCGATGCCATATCAAACCAATTGTTGATCACCTGGCGAGCTCGCTCTTCGGCTTCTGCTTTCGCATCCTCGTCGCGGCCGAGACGCGCGGCACGGCGCTCCTCTGCCTCCACCCCCGCCCAGCCGACTTCCATGCTTCGGTCGTCCGCCGGCTCGTCCCGAAACCTGTGTCGAGTGCAGTCGAGACATTAACAACAAGTTTGAACAGTTTTGGCATTTCTCTGCCTCCGCGCCCGCTCAGCCCCACCTCCATGCCACAATCGCCAGCAGGCTCGTGACGAAATCTGGTTTCAGATGACATTGGAAAGTAATACTGGGCTAGTAATATCACAACTCAATCTCACCTAGAGGGGTCGTAGCCAGTGATCGAGCGCAGCTCCACCTGCCAGTCCTCCTCCCCTCCGCCGGCGTCGCCGCCTTCCAGAAAGTCTTCAAGCAGCCCCTCGTCGTCTTCCTCCACTTCCTCTGCTTCCCGCCGCATCGCTGCCACCGCACCGCGTCCGCCGCCGCGGCCGCCTGCCTGCTGTGCTGTCCTGAAGGCCGCGATGCCCTGCTGCTGCTGCTGCTGCTGCTGCTGCCGCTGGCCTGCCTGCTGCGCAGTTCGAAACGCCGGCGCCCCTTGCTGCTGCCGCTGCGGCGCCTGCTGCGCCGCCTGCTGCGCTGTTCTGAAGCCCAGCTGCTGCTGCTGCCGCTGCCCTGGGGAGCCGGAACCGCCGCCACCGCCGCTGCCGCCACAACCACCAGAGGGTGCGTCCCTGGCGGCCTTTGCCGCCAGCCGCGCCGCCGCGCCAGAGAAGCGCGGGCCCTCGGCGGCCGGTGCTGGGCTGCTGCTGCCGGTGCGTGTGGTCGGTCTTGCTGCCGGAGATGCGCACCTGGCGGTGCCGCCTGCCGGGAGGTTCGAGCGCACGGCTGCGGCAAGCGCATCATTCGCCTTCTGCCGCCCTGTGACGCCTGCGGACAAATCAAACAGTACACTGGTGTCCGGGAGGCCAGCACACCCATGAAGCTCACGGGTTTGGGGGTGCAGAGACTCCGGAAGCATGCACCACACCACGGCAGATGCAGCTTGAAGGGGCAAGGAGCGCAGCTTTGGTTTCGTCCTGAGCCTCTCGCAGCCCGCAGTCACTGAGACTAGACCGAACCTCATCAGCGCGGCTTCGCCACTTGCGCCCCGACCAGGCATGCTCAAGACCAGCGAATCCACTTGCAGGTTGGACCCACAAGATGTTCATATGACAACCAGACCAGTACCTGCGGCGGCCAGCGCCACGGCGCTGCCGCGCATGGCGACGGCCTTTCTGCCGCCACCGCCGCCGGCGCCTCGCCGGAGGGCTGACTTGGCGGCCGCCGGCTTCAGCATCCCGCCCCGCAGCTGGCTGCGCGCCCTGCGCCAGGCGACCAGAGTCGGGGTGATCAGTTGCTACAAGCTGTTGTGCCAGTATTGCCAGGTCCTCGATGAGCTATCTTACCAAACCTATGCACAGGGGGCCATGATTACTGCAAACAACTGCCTGACGCCGTCTGCAGCTGTGGCGGATCAGCAGAAATCTGGTTTCCCGCCCGAAGTGTCTGGGACGCCGCCGCCCACGTCTCCTGTGCATGGGAGGCTGCACCTTGCAGCCCAGCTAACTACAGCAGCAGCAAGCGACAGCTAGCACCAGGCCTCACACAGCTTGACAGCCAGCTCGAAGCTTTTGGCTTGTGAGCATTCGGCAACTGCTTTTCTTTGCCTCAGCTGGCGTGGCCGTCCCAACAGCGGCATGCGCCACATGCAAAGCCTGCGCCCGCCGGCGTCCCGGCCTTCCTTCTCAGCTCAGAGTCGCACGAGCAACCAGGATCGAGAAGGTAGGGTATGTTGGCCGCACGCCTTCCAAACCCTGGAGCCCGAACTGCATGCCCAGTACCTCGTCACCTGGCTGCACATATCACCGATGTGACAGTGTGACATTGAGCGATGTCCGAGCCCTCCATGCCACTCTCACCTCTGTGCCGCCCCCTGTTGCGTCCGCGACGGCCCTGCCGGCCGCCTGCCGCCGAGTGGTGACGCCGCTGACTGCTGCCGCGCCGCCACCGTGCTGCCCAGGCTTCCGGCTGAGGATGCGCCGCCGCTGCCGGGCAGGCTACGCATCTCCTGGCGGCGCGCCACCGCCGCTGCCAGCCCCGCTGTCGACCGCGCCGCCGGCTGCGAGGTGGCGGCCCCCGCCTGCTGCAGCCGGGGAGCAGCAAAGAGGTGAAGTTGCAGCTGCCAGCGGGGATGAAGTTTCAGAGGCGTGTCGGGCACCCGGCGCCGTGTCTGCTGCAGCACCACTACTTGCCTAAGAACAAGCAGAAAACCTGCATCTAGAGATGCAGGCGAGCCAGCAGCAGCCAATGGGCGGTTGGCGCGACCTTGCAAACGTCACATGCAGCCAAACGGCAGCCGAACATGGCCTCGGCAGTCAGTTCACACATTGCATCTCGACATCGGGTAGCCATCAACTCGCAGACAAGCACTAGAAACGCCGTCGATGAGACGCTTGCCTGTTCTCCACCGCGCGGCGGCGTCTGCAACGTGCTGCCGCTGCCGCCCCCGCTGCTCGCTCCACCAAGCGATTCGAACTCTGCCATCTGCGCCGCGATTCGCCGCTTGCGCATTTGGTCATCGTCTGTGCACCATGAGCCACAAAGGTTGCACGAATGTCGCCTTCGCTTGTGCAACCTGCGCATCGTCACTTGCAGGATCCGTTCTAACAGCACCAGCGTGTACGGGACCTGCCAGGGTGCCAGCCAGCCTGTCCTCAACCTGCAAATTTGGCAAGATTGGGCACAGCAGCAATTGTCCGCACCCGCAGCAGCAGGCGCGGGGCTCGCCCGGCCTCCAGCGCTGCCGCAGCCGGCGCCGCCGGGCGGCTGCCTGAAAGCATGCTGCGCCCGGCTTCCGCCTCTGCTGCCCGCGGCAGGTTGCTGCGCGGCCGGCGGCGGCTCCGGCGGCCCAGGCTTCCACCCTGGAGCGGCGGACGCCAGGCGGGACGAAGTGGCACCGCCAAAGAACGACTGCCGCCTGCAGATGCATGCCGCAGCAGCGAGAGACGTTCCTCACACGCCTCGGAGCCCTCCACGCAGCTTGGTGCCACACGATAGTGCATGAGTTGCTTGGTGCAGGAGCGTCGATTGGCGTGCACACTTGCCACGCTGCACAATTATATCAGGGACACAAGGCGGTGGCCTTGCGGCAGTCAAGCTGCAGCCGGCCGGATCAGAGTATCCCGAGAACAGCCGACTCACTGCGCCAGGCGCTGCCGAATCGCATCGAGATGCTGGCCGTCGAGCGCCATCCCACCGAGCGCCACCAATGCTCAGCCAAGCGTACGAGGCAGGGGCGCGACAGTGCTTTAGGCGCCAACTGCAGGTGATGCTGAGTTGCAGCCGACGCTGGCGGAGCTGTCAGGCCGGCTGCCAATGCGGATCAGTGTGTGCTGACCGGCGTCCGCTGCTTGCTTGACTGCCCGGCTGCGGAGTTTCGTGCCGGGGTGCAGGCTGCAAGCCCTGCCAAACGGCAAGCTGGTCAAGGCAATCGAGAGATTTCTGCCAAGTGGACCTCACAGCAAATATTCAAGGTTGTGAACAAGCGGACAGGGCGCGCCGCGCCGCGGGATGGCGTCCCAGAAGTGCACTACCCCACGCGTCGACGAGAATGCTGTGCTCAGCACCACCGATGTGCGTCAAAGCGCTTCTTTTGAGGCGTTTACTTTGCGTGTCAATCGCTATGACAACGTCGAACTGACGGTGCCAGCAATGACAGTAAGGATCCCAGTCCGCGTCAAAACACACCAGCGACGAGTAAGCGCCTATCAATGGCAGCAGTGTCTGAGTTGCGAAACAGAAGGTGTAAGCTGAAAGTGGCAACCAATGTGCGAGGCAGCGCATCTCGTGATGTGCGCCTTGTGCACTGCCTTTTGGAGGTTTGCCGGCACAAAACAACAGGAAATAAGGGCACGGACTTCTTTTCCCTTGCTGAAATAGCCCAACGGCACTACGAGGCTAGCAACATCTTGTCTGAACGCCCTCCTTCATGCTTGAAATCAGAGCGAAGAGTGCGCTTGCTGAAACGTGTTGCCGAACGTCCGTGTGTTCTGACCCTGAATTCGCAACAGGCGCTCGACCTCCTTAGCATCAGCCTTCTCGTGTCGCGTGCCGCGGCAGCCCTGATCGCTGTGGCATCACCTTGCGGCGGCCTGCTTTGCGGCAACACCCGGGCCCGCCGCCTGGGCCGCCGCTGCGACGCCCTGCTGCCCCGCATCGTCGGCGGGCGCTGGCGCCGGCTGTGGGCACCCCGGCTGCACGAAGTCGGCCAGCCATGGGTACGCTGCGGCGATCAGCTTCCGATCCGACTCGAAGGGAAAGCCAAACTGCGCCAGCAGCGCCGGCCCGCTGTAGCACACCGCGCCCGGCCGCGGCGCCGCCGGAAACTCCACCAGGCTGCCGTACATTGCAAGCGCGTCCGCCAGGTAACGGCGGACGTCCTTCATGCGCACGTGCCGCCGCAAAAACTGCAGACACGGATCTGCCTTGAGAAGCTTTTCATCACAGCTACTGAGGTTGCGATCCACCAGATAGCGGCACAATCCCCATGCGCACATGGCTGGTGATTCGCAGGAACTGCTCACGAAGTATCATGCAACACCTTTCTTTTCCGTGGGCTGCATTGGGACACATGTTGGCAAGCTGCAATGCAGCAGGCAGGTGGAGTCTGGAGCAGGTCGCCATGCAGCAGTCAAGTACAGTTTTAGCAGCTGGCGCTGGAACCAATTGTAGACCACGATCAAGTAGTGACAAAGGCTCACAATAGCAGCCCTGATCCCTCTCAAACTCAACGTAAGTATGCTCCCTCTGACTCCTGAGCGCCAGCCGGCAGGCCCACAACACCAGGAAATATCCACAGCTCGTGAAACAGGAGACGACCAGCGGCGCGGCATCATGGCCTCTTCTGTCATGCACCCCATTCACCCCAAACACTCCCGAGGGCAAAGCAAGGAAAGGGTCGCCACCTCCTGGCCGTTGGCGGCGATGTCCCACGGCGCCAGATGGCCACGGCCCGTCAGACGCTCCGCAGGCGACAGCCCTGGCTCCGGCGCTGGTGCAGCCGCCTGCGTGCGGAGGTAGATGACAGTGGACAGCAGCTCAGGAGAAACTTCACTACTGCACTGCAGGTGCTGTCGGGTCAGAGGGTGCATTGCGCCTGGCGGATGTCGAGATTCAGGAAGGCAGCTTGTGCAACCCAGCTGTGGTGCAGTGTACAGGCATTGCAGTGGTGCACACAAGCCGGTGCGCCATGTGTGGCTAGACGCTTCTCACCGCCGCCGTTAGCGACCCACGGACTGGGAACGCAAGCTCCCTGCCCGAGGTCTGCTGCTGCCGGGCTTGGGCGGCCAGCGTCAGCGCTGCTTTTCGGTAGAGAATGCAGGTTGCAGACCCTACCTGATGCAGCGGGGCCCCGGACGGCTGGCCCTCAGCGCCCGGCGGCGCGGGCGGCTCTGGCGGCGGCGGCGGCGGCATGGTGCGGTACTTCTGGTAGGGCCTGTCGTAGGCGTCGTCCTCGGGCTGGATGCTGGGGTTCGACGGCAGCCCCGCCACCCTGAACTCTGCCTCCATGTGCTTCACCTACAGAGCAGCGCGGTGGCGGCTGAGACCTCATGCTGAGACTGCATCACCGGGTTCGTGTCGGCATTCCTGTTGGGCCCCTGAGCAGCGCTCTGCCTGCCTGTGCTTTCAGCAGCAGAGTGGCAAGACGGCGGTACCGGGGCGAGGAGCCCAGCAGATACATCTGAGCTCCAGTCGTTTCAGTCGCTCCGTTGCAGCGCGGAGGAACGAATACTACCCAGCAGACACACCTGCATGTCTGCTGGGCACCGCCCCAGTAGTTTTGTGTATGGGAGCTGCTCCCATACAGCAGGCTGCTCGACAGGTCGGCTCCCGGCAACAGCCAAGCCCTAATCAGCCGGCAGGTCCGCGGGCCCACCTGCCGCGCGATGTCGACGCACATGCGCGGGTAGGTCAGGCTGTCCGCCGCCCCAGCAGGCGGCACCTCCACATAGTGCACCCCCGGGGTCAGCGCCCGCGCAAAGAACTCGAACCGCGTCGGTGTCGCCGCCAGCACGACAGACCCGCACGCCAGCTTCTGCTTGAAGTTGGTGGCCCAGGCGCCGGACTCAAGGTACATGAGGTACCTGCGTGCTCAGGCGTGTTTGAAACTCACAGTTCAAGGGTTTAGATGCTGGCCTTGACAGCTACTAGCTTAGAGTTTGGCGGCACGCGATTCACCAGGTACACATGGTACCTGTGTGAAGGGTCAAGTTTCAGACTGGGAAGTCAGGGCACCACCGAGCCGCACGTCAATTCCTGCCTGCAGCTGGTGGCCCAGACTTACTTTTAACGAGCTGCTCTCCATGCACAAGAGCTATTTGTGTGCGCAGCATGCGTGGTTTAGAATGCAAGTTTTAGAGTGTTCTGAGGGCCCGACGATGCTCACGAACATTCCTCCAACCAGCTGAGAGGCTCGATGAGATCGCCACAAAGCAGGGAGTGAACATCCTCTGCTTCGCGGAAGCGATTAGGCATTGCCTCACAGCTGGTCTGCCGCAGAACAGGTCCCGAAGGTCACATCGACCTTTGACAGACGAAGTGGAGTTCAGAGCACCAGTCTTACATCATGCGCTGCTGCCGGTGTGGCTTCCAGCTTGGGCGCAGCACACAGCAAAGCATTCAAGAGACGTTCATCACAAGAGCGCGACCACAGCAGTCCTGCGTTCGACTGTCGGACACTTGTGCATTGCACATTGAGAACGCGTCCGCCACTTCATGCAGTGAGGCCCCCACCGCCAGGAGCAGGCGTCGTGGAGCCGGATGTCGGGGCTCCACAGGTTGAACAGCTCCTGGTCGCGGTGGCGGAGCGCGCGGAACATCTCCGGGCATGCCGCAAACTGCCGCCGCAGCAGGTCCCGCTGCTCGGGGGAGGCGCGCCCCCGCCACATGGCCTGTATGTCATGTAAGGGCGCACAGTCAGTCGAGAGCTGGACAGCCACGCTATGACTGGTGGGTTGAAGCGGCGCCCACACCTTGTGTTACATGACCTGCTGGGGATCAGCACATAGAGATAGAGGGCGTGTGGGAGCGGCCCGGCTGGCGGGCGTGCGTGTCACCAAAGACCAAGTTCGTGATCGGCCCTGATGCCGGCTGGGCGCTGCAGCATCTTGCGCGGCTGCACAGGAAACGGGTCGGCCTGCTGAAAGCGGCTCGGTTTGCCCGCTCGGTCAGTACTCCGGGCCACTGGGCAGCAAGGCGTTGCCAGCACCTTGCAAGAAGTCGCCGACCATCGGCAGGCGTGCAGCCAAGCACTGTTGCCGAAGCAACTTTGCGCAACGCTCAGCAACTGCAACAATGTGCATTCAGCCTGCACTTGGTCTGCTCACCATCGGCAGCCGCTCATCCAGCGGCGTGGCGGCTGAGACCTCGTCTGCAAGGTACGTTAGCTGCGCATCCCAGCCCACCACGAAGCCGCCCGCCCCATCTGCAATGTAGCCGCAGTCAACAGGGTTACTGTCGGTACGGAGTATGGCGTGCACGAGGACCTGCTGCGATTGGCTGTGGACGCTGCAAGGATGCCGCCTTGAAGCCGGACTGATGACCTTACTACGAACTCGCTGGCTCATCTGCGCCACCTGCGCGCCTTAGTCCACCACAGTCCTGCACGTTCTGTGAGGGGGAAGCTGTACGACCATCGGCAGCTGCATTTCCCAGCCCACCATCAGTGACCCAGCCTCTGTGGGCCAGGAGGACGAAGATTCCTCCCAGGTTTCTGGTTTGCAATCGGCCTCTGGGCCCGGGTAGGCGCCGTGATCGAACGGTGCCCACTGGCATAGGCCGCCCACACCGGCGTGTGCTTTTGGTCTTTTGCAACCCACCCGGCCGCGCAGCCAGAGAGGGTCAGGGTGGATGCTGACGAACTGAAACAAAGAGACAGCGCACCAACGAGGCGGCCATGCTCGTGGCCCCAATACGAGAAATCCGGAAATGGCACGTCCGTGAACCCCTTGCCAGCGGTGTACCCGAAAATCGGTGGCGCCGGATCCTTCCCGCTGCCGGGCGCCCCGCCGGCGGCCACTGGGACGAGCGGCGAGTCGTGCGTGTGGATGACCGCCTCCAGGTCCGGGATCTGTGGCATCGTATGAAGAACACATCTTCTGATGATCAGGGGATGTGTGTGCAAGGCCTGTGTGCAGTTCAAGTTCGTCTCACAGAAAGTCTGCTCGTCTCCTGCAATTGGCGTCATTGCCACCGTCTCTGGAACCCGCCAAGAGATTGGGACACTCGACAGCACAGAGATGATGCCGGCGCCATGTGTGACTCCCAGCAGTTACTGCAAACCAACAGTGTGTGTGATGTGCATGCTCCTCCTGCGATTGCCCAGTAGATACAGAGCCCACAATGCGATGATATGAAGTCTCTGAAAGTTGTCCAGTGGAATATGCGGAAGGGGTGCGTTTGCACCTCGCCAGGGAAGGCGCGCAACGTATCCAACAGCGCCAGCACGGCGTGCGGGACGCGCCCCTTAGCGCTCACCCACCCTGCAGCATATAAATGCATGTTCAGCTGCGGCAGCGGCCAGGGCAGGGTGTGGCGACCATTAGGCGCCTGCGAGCCCTCAGCCAGCCCCTCTGCCGACAAGCATGCTGCAGCCAGCTGCAGCCGGCCATGAAGAAGTTTTGCTGGCACGCCTGCTGTCAGGCTCATTCTGGATCCAGTTGCACAGCGCCAGGGAAGCTGCCAAGCAACAGCGCACCACCGCCGAGCTCCGCTGGGTACCAGCCCCCCGGCGGCCACTTTGTCAAGGAGTGGTCCACCCACAGCGTGCCGTTGACGACGCTGATGTACAGCTTCTGGCTTTGGCAGGGAAAATCCTTTGCCGCGCGCTCCACCATTGCCTGCAGGATGCCAGGAACCATGCCAAGCTGAACAAGGGCTTGTGGAATAGCACCGTGGATCTTGTGGCCCAATATTGACGCGGCCTGGTGACCCCCGCTGAGGCACCGCCTGCCAGGTGGCGCCCTGCTGTGCAGCAGAGGGGAGGACAGATGCGATAATTGGCGCGCTCAGGGGCCGTCCACCAGCGGGCGATGTGGAGCTGCACCTCCGTTCGGCTTCAATGCGGCTGGCCGATGGGCTTGGTCCGGCGGTGCACCACCGCAGGGAGCAGCTGTCTCGTTTGCGTCTCTGCTGCTCACCATTGTGATGCCGGAGGCGTTCCATCGCGCAAAGTCGCGCTGGATCCACGGCGCGTAGTGCGACCTCAGCAGGCGGCCATGCCGTGTACGCACCTCCGCATGCGGCGCGTCCTCATAGATTGCCACTCGTGGCAGTTGGTCGCGGCTGCGGCAGTCAAGGGGAGACGGATTTAAGCCAAACGGCTAGCTTGCACCTTTCGAACCGGCTTGGTCAGAGTTGGCGGACCACGCAGTAGACCGTGTGGTGCACTGTCACCGCTGCCTGAGACAGCATCTGCAGTCGTGGCACGGCCCCACCGCTGCGCCGTATATCTTGCCGTAAGCATAATTTTTATGCGAAAGGGTCCACTGCATTCGTCTCTTGCTGGCTGACAAAGCCTATCACACAACCAGCCATGACTGCTGCCGCCGCCAACGCATGCAGTTCTAGCCTAAACGGATGCTGTGCACAGCAGATGCTATGACAATCAGCAATCGCATGGTTATTTTCAGCCTCAAGAAGCAGCTCTGCAGGCTTGAAATGGACCGGGCTGTGAGACCGGCACCAGCGGCGCGGCAGGATCTGCAACCTGCCTACCTGAAGGGCGGATGCAACACCAGCTGCACGGTCAGGGTCAACACCACCGCGACCAGGAGCGCCCTCCGCAGCTTACGATACTTGAACATCCCCTCATCGGCACGGCTGCGTAGCTTGCGGGCCGAGGAAGTTACGCGGGCAGCTGAGTGGTTCTGTGTGAAACGCGATCGAACACCAGATATCGGCCTTGGAACCAGATCAGAACATGTAGGAATTTGCAGCGTTTCATCAGTCGGTTCGACGGCAGTGGTGCTCGGTGTAAATGACTGCTGCCAGGTACAGATTGGTCAACCCCAACGCAGCGCGATTTGCGTTGAGGCAGCGTGCCAGCAAAGATACCTGTCCGCAGGCTTGACTGTGCTAGCGAATGGACGTTTGAGCTTCGAGGCGGATTGCTCCTTCGATGCACAGCGTTTTTGCGACCAAGGGGCAGAACGCAAAAGCGAGACCTAGCGACACAGGGCGGCTGCAACCGCGAAGAATTTAGTCGGCGGCTTGTTGAAGTCTGGTGCATCAGTGCTTTGAGGAGGAAGGACACGGCCGTTGGAGTAGTGGCATCCTGCTGCGACGTGCGTTGTCAACAGCTGCCTCGCCTCACGGCGGCTGTGATTGATGGACGCAGGCGTAGGCGGCGGCGGGCAACACAGCTTACATCAGAACTCGAAAGACGCTTGCTAGTAGCAGTAGTGGCGACTTTGCAGGGCTCGCTGGTCTGTTCAGTTACCGTTGAAAATGTCTCAATTCTATTCTCTTGCCGCGCCACATATTTGACCACTTTTGGGCTACCCAAGCGGCATAATGCAAGTGCTGCTTTGCTGGTGGCCTGCGTGGCACCTTGGATGCCGTGACAAGGGTTGCGGCATTTTGGTGGCACGTTTCACTACAAGTGGCACGTGTGGAGGCAACAAAGGCTGGACAACTTGCTTGCTCGGGCCACCTGGCATAAGCGCTGGGCACACCTCATCACCTGAGAAACAGCGTTGTGTTGGTGAGCGGCAACGACAGCAGGTTGCAAGGCGCACACACCAGTCAATCTGCCTGCGTTCCGTTCGTGAACGGCTCAATCAGTCAGCGGCCATTGCTGCTCGCAATCAGGATAAAGGCGGTTCACCATCATCTAGACCGCCTACCCGCAGGAGTGAAGGCCGAGACAGCATGAAGAACGATCAGGCAGGGACACCCTCGCTTCTGGCAGGCCTGCTGCTGGCCGCTGGTCTCCTCATCTCGGCCGGCGAGGCTCCCGCCGATTTGCGAGGTGCTCCGGCCAGCGCCAATCATGAAAAAAAACTATGCAGCCACCTGGCTTTTCAACAGCCTGCTCTCGCTCGTGACACGCACCACCACGCTGTGCTGCGGACTTTGCACCGTCATTTTGTGCACTGATATGTCTGCATGTCAGGATGAAATGTGCCTTCAATTGTCCGACAGCTGTCATGTCGGACCTCTGCATCAGGCAGATCGAACACTCGCGCGCCTCAAAGAGTGACGGGAACTATCCGTGCACACTACTTATCACAGGGCGCAGCCTGCTGGACGCCGCAAGCTCTGCTGATGTGTCCTTCAAACAATTGGCTTTCATGCAGATTTGACAGAGCTGTTGCATATAGTGCTCGACAGAAAAGGACGACACATCCTCGTTGCTTGTCTGGATTCTTCGGCTCTTTAAGACATGAATGCAGCAAATGGGTCAGCGAAGGTTCTGGTGCACACAGAACGTATATTGTCCCCATCCAGGCCGCCGCCTACTGGCTGCTGCCAGCTCCGCTTCCTCGGCATCTGACGGCGGATCCTCGTCCGCTTCCTCCGCTGCGGCTGCAGGTGCTTTATATTGATAATGATATATTAGAACTACTGCCATCGGCAAGATTCGTTTTGTCTTGACAGGCTCCAGCACTGCTGCTGTCCCGTGTCCAAGGCCAACGAACAGCCCTTCTCCAAAGCCTGAAATTTCGTGCCGATCATAGTGCACAAAGATGTTGGTGTAGGGTGCGCCGCCGCCGCTGCTGCAGCGGCTGCATCCCCAAGCGCTGCCTCCTCCGCGGCGGCTGCATCCGCTTGCGATGATGCTGCGGCCGTGTCTGCATCCTCTGCGTCAGGCGGTGCGTTGCCAAACCTGAAAGCTGCAGACTGCCCCATCTGATGCCAACCTTGGACTTCCAAATTGCCGTGAGACGCAAACATGATAATTGCGGCGCTCCGCTCGAGCTGCCATCCGAGGTAGCTCGTGTGACGATGTCGGAGGTGCCATGTACCTGCCTTTGCTGCCAGTGTTTGCAGATCTGTCATACACAACTCATGCATACACTTCATAAGAAAATGCAATGTCCATCAGTTTGAGATGTTCCGACCGAGAGATGACCCGCTGCTGACATCGGCTCACTCTGCAAAGCAGTGCGTGGATTTGTTTTCACGTGAAGACTCGCCAGGCATATCATCTGCGGATATCATTCCGAGGCAGCCTTGATGTTCAGGTCATCTTAACTGTCGAGGCTTAGGGGAGACATGCGGGGCGGAAGGCTTTTTGCTGCTGATAAGCCCAGTTTCATGGCAACAGGTAGCGGGCGCCGCCTGCAGCAGGCGGCCGCCTCCGGTGCCTCCACTGGCGGCGCAGCAGCCGCCGCCGGCGCTGCCGCTGGCGCCGGGGCCGCACCTGTTGCGACCTGTCCCCCTCCCGACACCGCCACTATGCTCGTTGCACAGGCGCAATCTGCCGCTGCCGCTGCGGCCGCTGCAGCTGCCACAGGTGATGCATCGAACAAGCGACAAGACGTGAATATACGATGTGAATGCATGCATGTGAAAACCCTAGCAACCGGAAATTAATTCTGCTGGAGTTGCCACAGAGCGACCCGAGACGAGCGGCCGGCCTCAAACAGGACATGTTCTGCTAGTTTTTGCCTACAAGTCTGGCTGCAAGCCCTTTGGAGTGCTGACATACAATAATGCGATCTGGCATTGTGAACTTCAGTTTACTGCATTTTTGATGGCGTTCCTCATTGCGAACCCCAACGTTTGCAGGCAACTGCGGCGCAGCTTCATCTTCCGCCGCATCGGCTGCCTCCGCTGCCTCCTCTGCTGCCGCTGCTGCGCCAGGTGGCATATCAAACACGCCCTTGAGCCCTCGAGGCACATGGTGTGTAACTCAGTATGATGGGTACGACTGTCTCTCAACGACTGTCTCTGTCTGTCGCCGGTCGCACATGCACACAGTCGGTGCTGCATGATACGAAGGAGGTTACGAATTCAGTTCTGTCATGCCATGGGCAGGCTCTGCAGCAGCCGCAGCCGCAGTGACAGCCGTTGCCTCTGCAGCCACAGCCGTTGCCAACTGTGGTGCCCAGGTCCGCTGCTGGACCCTGCCCTTCAGCATACAAAAAATAGAGTAATTCGGTGCACTTGCTTTACCTCCAATCAGGTCTTGGGCATCTTGACGCATGGCGACCTGTCCTAGCGTGCCACATACAGGAGCCGATCACCAGGGCATCTTTTGTTCACATGACACCATCTGGCTGCCTCTTGCCGCATGCAGGCCGCTTCCGCGGCCGCCTCGGCCATCGCCGCTGCCAACACTCGCTGCATCGCCACAGCTGCCCCAGTAGCTTTTTACCCTGGCGCTGCTGCTACCGCGAGTGCGGGTGCTGGCGCTCAGGCCGCTGCAGCTGCAGGTGATGAATTATTTGATTGCTGTGTTTGCAGCTGCTTCAGACTTCTTGACGTGCCGGACCTGTGCTTCAACACTTTATCGAGCGTTATCAAGCACCTGGCTTCGCTTCCTCAACAGGATGAAGACAAACAATGGAAAGGTCTGGTTGCTGCAAGAGAGAAGAAGGTCTCAAGCAAGACTTTTGTGGATACCGCCGCAATGAACACGACGGGACCTAATGGTGACCACTGTTCAGCCGATTGTTGTTTGAGGTAATTCATGCAGCACGTTTACAAGGCTGCAAGCGAACATGAAGATGAAACAACTTTGAGCAGAAACAACTTCGTTGCGCTTGCATTATGCGGTGAGCTGTGTAGAGGTTGCCATCCACTAGGTGCATGACCTGCCTTAGGCGCGATTGCAATTCATGAATCAGTTTTCCGCTGCGGTGTCAGAGTGTTCCAAGGTATCGTTGTCAGATTAACAACATTCAAATTATGGAGCATGCTTCAAATCTGGCACATCTAGCACTTTCTCCACACCGCCCATGAATCACCCCCTGAGCGGCAGACTTTGTTGCAGCCACCATGCAGCCGCAATACTGCCGTAACTCGACCATCTGAGGTTCAGCAGAAATTCTCCCGTCATTGTCAACCTCTCCACTCTCAGCCAATCCCACCATCGCCATCCAGCCTCCAGTGTCTCTCACCGGTGCATTCACGAATCCAAGAAATCCTTGCCGCCGCACCAATGAGGAAGTATTCGCTCGCCGCTGCCACCGCCGTCGGCTTTTCCTCACATGGCGTGTGCAGGCGCAATCACGACTCCAGGAACACCTTGCCGCCGCGACCGGGACGCTGCGATTCCTTGATGGCCTCGCGTGCTTTCTCCAGCGGGAGACTGGCACCTGCCGATTGGTTGCCGAGCCATCTGAGATGTGTCCTTTTCATGCATCTTTGACGAAGCAGGACCACTGGCGTCACGCATTTTCCACAGCAAAAGTCTAGCGCATGCGCCAGCCTCCAGCCTTCAATAAGTAAGGTTGCTGAACAAATGAGCGCATTTCGAGAAAACAAAGCAGCCGATCCCAACCCCTTCAGCAGGACGCAGGCGTAGCTGGGTCAGTGAGTACCCTGATGAGGAGAATGCTATCGCGGATAATCTATTTTCCGACATTGTCTTTCAGAGCATCGCCAGCTGCCCATGCTCAACTTGCACAGCGGCTTCTGCTGGCTGCAGCAGCCGAGTCAAGCAGATATCCAACGCCGCTGCCAGACTTGCGCAGCTTGGTGTCATGGTCCGCCTTCTAGCATCACGCCGAAACTCAGTAGCTAAAGCATGACTCCTAGATACGACCCACCTGACAAGAGCAGAATGACCTTGCAGCCAAAGGCGTCCGCTGACGAATGGCCTGATAGCGGCGCTAGACAACTATATCGAGGTGTCGTATGAACTTCTGGCACTGGCACCGTGACCATGTCCGCCAGCAGATGCCCATTGCTGGACCACGTCAGATAGCAGCGGTAAGTGAGCTCTCTCGAAGGTCTTACCTGACAGCGGCACCATGACCTTGTCCGCCAGCAACTGCTGCACGCGGTCCAGCTTCCGCTGCTTTCCCTCGGCGCCATCAGCATCCAGCCAGTTCGGCAGCATGAAGCCCTGCGGGGACGGAGACACCACAATCCCGGAGACGACTGGGGCGAACGACCCTTGATTGCAGGCCGCGGGCCATGGGTCTGCCACCTTTCGCCACCCTCAGCGGCCAGCCAGCCCTTCAGCATGAAGCCCTGCGGGGTACGATGGCACCAAAGCCTAATGTGAGAAACGTAAATGCCAAGTTGCAGATCATACTGCCCTCTGGACACACGGCAGGATTCCATGAGCTGCTGGTATCGCATAGTCGGGACAGCGTGACGAAGCACCCTGAATACACCACATCAGGCTCCTGAACTGAGCAGCCTTCGTCCCGGGAACTTGACCTGAAGTTGATCAGCAAACGTTGTCGCACCTCCAGGCGTTTGCCCTGCATCAGGTCCATGATCTTGATGTGGGCCACGTCCCCCGTCAGGGCGCCGTACGCATAGGTGGCGCCGCCCTTCCGCACCGAGTGCATTACCTGCGGCGTCAGATTCGCCGAGGTATGGTCTGCAGGCGCCTGGCTGATATGGACTGGCGCACTCGTCGTCGCAGGATTGCAGGCGGTCCGGGGGCGACTCGCGCTGCATGGTCGGGCAAGATGTGCCAGCGCAACTACCCAGGCGACCCTTGACCATTCGATTTCCATGTGGTAAGGAGTAGCTCGGCGCATTTAGTTCTTTGCAGGGCCACCGGCGAGCACCTCAAGTGAGACGCAGAGCACGCTTAATGCATATGTATTTATAGTCACCATGCCGGTGGAGTCCTTCGCTACAGGGTCGATGCCGGCAAATGCGCCCTCGCCGTTCGTGATCGCCTCCACACGCTTGGCAACGTCTTCGGACGAGGAGTCGATCACCGCATCGGCCCTGCGGTGCAGTGCAATGCGCTTCAAAGGCTTAGTACACTGAACGTTTGCATCTCTTGCCCCCTTCCCACTGCCTTCGCGGGCGCACAGAAAACCGTCCGTCATGCGCCGGCAGGTATGTCTGGCCTGAGCGAAGCTTCCATGATGACAACGACAGTGGCGAGGCAAAAGGAACTAACGTGCTCGCACCCAATTTCCAGCAGTTCCTGCACTTGCTCAGGCCGCCGCACAATGTTGATCGTCTTAATGCCGGTGTGCTTGGCATACTGGATCAGCTGCAGCGCGGGACACAGAACCGTCATCCCACCTTAGAACAAAGGGCAGCTGTCCGTGTGCAACTCGGACAGGTGTGTGCGTGGACATCCAGAACAGCTCTCCATGTTGCTGGCAAGCCTTGATGACTTGCGGCAGAGATGACTTGCGGCAGAGAAACCCGGGAGGCAAGCCCGCAGTGCCGAGCTGCATGCATTGTCAGCGAGGCAGAGACCGTGCCCTTGCTGGCGGCCACACATGCAAAACATCGGAGGTTGAACTTGGTTCAAATTCAGAGTTACAACATCGGTTTCAATCAAACAACTGCACCATGCGTCCCAGCACGCTGCCGGCAGCCGCCTGCAGCAGGTACTGTCCCTGCACCACAGACGCAATTGCCAGATTGAGGGCTCTGAGTGACCACGCTGCATCGTGCTGCACCTCTGTCGTGTACAACACAGCACGGCATGATCGTCGAGTAATGCCTCTTAAGGCAGCGCAGTGACCATGACCATGGCAGTCTGTGCATCCCTTGCTATGCTGCACTACGACATCCAATGCAAATGACGTGGTACAGCAGGTGAAGCGACCTTGCAACAATTACAATGGGCGGGCACGTTCTGTCTGCCAGCACGTACCTCCGGCACTGCGGCCGTCTCCACCAGACCGACCGCGGTGAGCGGGTTGGCAAACGACTGCGCCGCCGTTCTGTCGTCCATCTGGGCCGCAACCGGCAGCTGCACGTGGCAACAGAGCGAGAATTAGACCGGGTGATGAGACGTTGTCCGGAGGGGTTTGTGCCAGAAAATGGCAGCCTTCCTGCTGTTCATGTCGGCAAAAAACGGAAACTGCGGTGCAATGGCAGGGTTCACGAAGCATCAATTGGATACATTGTTTCTTGTCATTTATGTGATCGATGTTGGCTGCCAACGGCAGCTGCGCAGGGCAATGGCCTGATGAGCTGACTCAGAACCCCAGCCGCTGGAAAGCTTGTGTGAGGGAAGGACAGTGTCGTCACACATACTTGCCACCGACAGCTGCAGAGCAGGTAATGCTCATCAACCCAAGTGAATCGTGTGCACCATTCAATGGAGGTGAGAAGGAATCACGGTCCGCCAGCTTTACATAAGATTAAAATCGAATTTTTCTTCATAACAAATAGTCTCGTTTGCAGCACCCACCAGCTTGGAGGCCTCGTTCACCACGTACTCTTGCCACGTGCCAGACGACCAGGGGTGCCCAATGACGCGGTCGCCCTGCTGCAGGTCGGTAGTGGTATTGGGTCCGATGGTGTCCACCACGCCCACGCCTGCGGAGGTGCGTAATCAAACAGGTTTGTTGATAACCGATCAAGAGAGTGATGAGAAGTTTAATGATGATCGCCTTGAGGACCTCCTCGGTGCTGGGGCCGAGGATGTCTACCATGGCCACACCTGCAAGACCGGGCCGCACGGCATTGTTGCTGAGGATTCGGGAAGCACGTTGCTGCCTCCAACCACCTTCCCAGAGCGGGTCGAGATTGGCCATGTGTATCAGCTGCCCAAATTTGCATGCGCGTCCTGCAAGGTTTATCCCGCCTGCTGCGGCGCACATGCGGCAGCATGGCTGCCCGCAAACCCTAAGCATGAAGATGCCCAAATTTGGCGGTTGTGCTGCATGAATGCTCTTTGCTGCGTCTCTCACCTTCGCCGCCGAGGACGGAGGGAAAGTCTCGAGCGCCATAGAGGCCGCGAGCGACGGAAAGGTCGCTCGTTTGGACCGGCCGGTGCGTGAGACGCACCAGGACCTCTCCCTCGCCTGCCGGGGTAGCGAGTCGCAACATCAGTCACATGGACGACTCGACAAGCCTTGGTTACGCGGCTGCGAACAGACAGCAGCCAATGACTGGGCCGAAGGGCTGCTGGCAAGGGTGTGATGCAGGGTTGCCATCGCAGATCAGGGCATGCGTGTGAATTGCTGAGCTTAAGCGCAGGGTGCTGATGAGTGCGACCAACCGGCACCGGCTTGCGGACTCGATCTCAGCAAGCATGCCAGAACCCCCCTTGTTTCAACTTTGGTGTCGACAAAGCCAGGTTTTTGACACAGTCGCGATGCAATGCCTGTGGCACACAGCGCATTCCTGCTAGGTCTCTTGCGGGAGGCCTGCTGCTAGTGCTGACGCATACAGACGGACCGGCACTTGCAGCAGCACCGACGCTGCCGCTGCTCATCTGCACAGGTTCGCAGCTCTGCCGTCTTCCGCCAGTGACCAGAGACGGTGCAGAACTCACTCAGGATGTCATCTTGACAGACAGCAGAATGCGGTGCAAGCCCGCTGCACTTGCGCCTACAAGCACAGCTGAACGCCAGACTGCCCTTTTGACAGCAAGCTAGAACACAGGCTCTAACCGATAGAGACAAGCTTTGTTGATCCGAGGCTAAGACGAAGTGCACCTGGCGTTGGCACCTCCACGTCTCTGTGCACCTCGACGTTTGCAAAGCCGTCCGCAATTTTATCCTCGTCGAAACTGGTTAGGCGAACGGCCGTCTGCGTGCTGGGCGCCATGGAGAAGCAGGCCTGGTTCAGTGTCTTGCTGCTGACTGAAGCTGATAAGCGCAAGCGTGCAACTTGATCTACTGCGGCGGAGTGGCGGCAAAGGGCGCTGCTGCTTGAGACTGAGACTCTGAGCGAAGCGTGGATACAGTTGATCGCTGGATTAGCAAAAGACAGTCTGCAGCTGCGGACGGTTTTGTGCAGAAGAAACAAACCCAAATTGCGATGTTGGATGATGATCATCGATCAATGACGGTGTTAACGTGCGTCAAGGTGCGCATTAGCCTCCTGTACTTCTGTGGTCTGCTGGTGCGGGTAAGACGATGCAAAAACAATTGTAACATCAGATGCGGGTGAGCAGACGAGCCACTCATCAACAATCATCCCATATCGCCTTAGTCAAGCTGCCCCATA
The DNA here is from genome assembly GCA_033439295.1 of Deuterostichococcus epilithicus. NCBI lineage: Eukaryota > Viridiplantae > Chlorophyta > Trebouxiophyceae > Prasiolales > Stichococcaceae > Deuterostichococcus > Deuterostichococcus epilithicus. Next base: position 1,059,572 of record JAVTLE010000017.1, read on the forward strand.
GCTGGACGAGGTTTTGCGCGGGAATTGTGATTCCCGCGCGCGTGTGTCAGGTTTGCACTTTCAAAGCACCAGCTCGCACCAGCTCGCACGCGATGTGCACGAGCGTGGATGAAATACGCTGACTGCAATTGTTCATCTTTACAAGACTCAAATTTTGAACTCTCGCAGTCGCCGCTCAACAGTTCGCTCCAGGTGCATCATCATCTCCCACACAAAACCTCCCTGCGTCTCGCCAATGAAATTTTTTCAGGCATGGAGTATGTTGTGCGGGTCCTGATAGTCATCCTGATCCGACAGGAAACTTCAAATAGGAAAGCATATTGGATCTGCAAGGCCTCAAAGGCAAATACAAGGGCTGTGGCCGTGGTGGGACGCGCGTGTCACACCTTCTCTCTCTGATATCCTGCAGCTCGGGGCTTGGCAAGCCTGGACAGGAGAAGTGAGCTCTCCAGTCGCGGCACGATGCGCGCGACAGCACGACAGGCCAATTGACTGTTCAGCGTGTACGGCAGGCCCATACACTACTGTTTAGCTCCACATTGCATCTGCCCGAATGACGAAGCGGTCATACGCCTCCTGCGCCTGCTCTGGTGTAGCATGGTACGACATGCTGTGGTGCGGCGAGTGCTTTGCCCCGTATTCCGCCCGCCACTGCCCCACCAAACAGTCGAAAAATACGCCAAGGCCCCCGTCCGCGCTGCCATACCCACACTGCCCAGCAGGAGACTGAAACTGGATGAGCAGGTCCTCAAAGTGTATTGAGCAGTGATCCTGCTGGACATGCATATTTCACAAGCCTTCCGTGCACACCGCGTACCCTAGCTGCCCAGTAGCACTCGCTGCTAAATCCGGCAGCATGCATTATCTGGCAATCTGGACGAAGGTGATTCTGCGACGCAACTGAGAGTATGATACCTGCAACAGCCCTGCTGCAGCAGGCTGGACGGTGCGGTAGACGCACCCATACATGCATGCTTGATGCTGCACTTGAGTAGCAGCGCGGCGACCCGCGCCTGTGGCGGCTGAGCTTTGCTGCCACCGCCTCCTCGCTGGGCGGCCTGCGCCCGTCACACCGCCGCGCTGAGCAGCACGCCTCCCGCTGTTCTAGGCACCTTGCCTGCGATACAGACACCGACGTCCCAAAGGTTGAGGGACTTTCCCATCGCACTGCTCACGTCGCATTCCCGGTGCAGCTGACCTCACTGCGGACCAGCCTCTTCCTGCGTGCAGGTCAATGACAACATGCTGTCGAGGAGAGCAGCTGATGAAGGGATTCAATTGCACAACATAATGCGCGCACCAGTCTTGACGTAGCGACCAGCCACCTGCTGCAGCAGCGGCCACATCTGCCAGCCGGGCATGCACAGCACCTTTCTTCTCCGAATCATGGCTGGTCGCCGGGCTGCGTGCCGTGGTAACGCACCTCCATCCTGCGTCGCGGCATTGCGCACATGATGCAGCATCATGGCGTTCGCTGCGGTTGCTGCCGCAGACCTGTAGGAAAGGCTGCCCAAATTGCAAGATCCACTCTTCGCAGCTGCAATGACGAGCACAGTGCCGCCAGTTTGCTCATGTCTCGCAGCCGCACGCACACGCAACGCCACACATTGTGGACGCTGCTTTTCAGTGCGGCAAAAGCTGATGGGATGCTCATTCATACTCAACACGCGCACATATGACCGCCTGGACGCGCTGCCGTCTTGCATGGTATCGGTGTTGAATCAGCCCTCTGCCCGCCGGGCCATGCGCCCACTTTGGCGCAGAGAGGTTATGCAATTGGCCTGAACCTTGGACAGAGATCGAACGCCCCTGACTTTCCCTCCGCAGTCCTCCCTCAACTTGCATGCGCACCTCAGGACTGCATACAATCTCCCCTGCGTACACCAGATAGCCCGCTTGTGAAACCCTCAATCTGCGTGCGCACCTCAGGATTGCATACGATCTCCCCTGCCTACACCAGATAGCCTGCCTGTGACACCTGCTAATATGGCCAACGACAAGCAGATCGCTGTGAGGGTCGAGAATCTCGACCCACAGCAGATTGCGTCAGACTTCGCCAACATACAGGTCTGGGCTCCGCCATGTGCAGCTGCCATAGCCGCTTGTGTTTCACGGCAAATATGGCTCTGCAAGCTGACACATGATGCACTCGCCGACGCAGCTGGTCGAAAACGAGGTCGAGGAGCCAGCCAAGGGCCAGGCGCTCGTGAAGTTGAACCTCAGGTACCGCTCGTCGATACGATTTTCTATAGAAATATTGTTTTTATATGTATGAATATATATTTGATAATAATAATAATAATACTAATAATAATAATACAATAAAAAATAATACTAATAATAATAATACAATAAAAAACAACCTAAACATTGAGAAAAGCCTCGTGCTAAAATCAAATATATAGAGGCCCGTTACTAGTTTGGGGTTGCGCGCTGCGCCCGCCCCCCCCCACCCCCGGGCGCGCATGATCAGGTGTTGATACTATAGCGCCTGACTGAATACCTTCGATGACCTGTGTTGACGACTGACACGTGTGGCTTGCGCTGCGTCTACGCGGTGCAGGCCTCTGCACACATTTGACACCATGATCTACTCCGGACGGGTGCCAGGCGTGCCAGTTCCTTACATTGCCGGGACCGAAGGTGCGTTTAACACCAAGTGCGTCCAACCGACCCTGAACCCCTCGAGMAGCACASTTCCTCTACTCGGGTCAGCCTCGTTGAAGCTTTTTTCCGGCGGCCAGCACATCTTGCACGCACATCGAACAGCTCAATGACCTCCTGAAGACCGCGCCACCATCAATCAGGGGAGACAGCTGCAAGCGAAGCTGACACGGCATTCGCAATTGAAGCCAGCAGCGGCCAGCGATAGTGGTCACTGGTGGACTGTGAAGCAGCCTCCGTTATTTATGGCAGGTAATAATCGTCACGCTGCAGTCCGCTAGCGGCCTAGCGCTGACAGCGGCGCTGCATCCGATGCAGGCGTGGGGACCATCGTGAAGAGCACGACCGGCAAGTTCAAGGAGGGGCAGCGTGTCGTCACCTCCAGGTGGCCGAACGGCACCTGGACGTCCTACACGACCATCGAGGAGTCCAGCCTGGTGAGACCAAACAAAAAAAATCTTTCAGACATAGTGTATACACACATTGTGAAATTTAACTGATGAGGGACGAGCGCGGTCCATTGCTTCCAACAAAGCCGCAGCAGACTGGCTGCCGCGCACCTGATGACGCTCATGTATTTACTCAGCGCCCACTAAGTATGCGCTGCAGGCCAACCGCCGCAAAGCAGTTGGGTTAGGCTTCTGGGCGTTTGTGTAGTCATCTCTGCTGGTGAAAGGCAGCCGCGAGTAAGCACTGAGTTGACCAGGCCAACTGAGCACTCTGACCTTTTTGTTCGCTGCGCAGCTGGCGGTGCCGGAAGGCGTGTCAGACGAGGCGGCGGCCCAGTTCACGATCAATCCCATCACCCTGGTCGACCTGGTGGACACCGCCAGCGTGCCCGAGGTGTGGTGCCAGCATGTGTCCTGTCTACTTAGCGGGGTTGACAGGGGCTCCCGCCGGCAGCCTCCACGCGCGCGCGAGCTCCGCACTGCGTAGTCCAGCTGACCACCAGTGCAAGGCACTGAAAGCGCACAGCAGTCGTTGCCTGTGACTGCAATACCGGTGCAAAAGCGGGTGAAATGTGGTGAAGTGTTGCCGAGAGCGTTGGTTTTCGGGCAGTGTCCTGCCGACAACAGGATCACTACTGAAGCTCGGCCCTTTGCGTGCCAAGGGCAAGTACCTGCTGCAGGCAGCGGCAGGCAGCGCGCTCGGCCTTCAGGCATGCTTTCTCCTCTGCAGATCCGTTCTCACTCCAACGTATCGTAGAGTGCTAGCTCACCGACTCGTCGAAAGATCCTGGGAACAGTTGGGGGGCTGTAGAGGCGGCAGTGCGCAAACGTTTCTTCTAAACATCTGAAGACGCTGGCAGCAGCACCTTGAGTTTCCGGACTCATGGGAGGGCGAACAGCAGCGGCGGCAGCAGCGATTGCTGGCAGCCTTGCCTCTGCTTGCTCTCAGACTGCACGCACTACCTGCCAGGTGATATCTGTGAATGACCACAACAGAAACGTGTGCTTGCCGCTAATGGGTAGACTTTTGGCACTATGCCGCTACTTCGAGGTTGCCACAGCGCGACACCACGCTTACAAGTGTTGTCTTCTAGTGACTGACAGGTCCGCTGCCTTCTTTGTGGTACCGCGCAGCTGGTGCAGTACGCAAAGCACATCGGGCTGAAGACCATCAATATCGTGCGGCGGCCAGAACAGGTGGCCGAGCTCAAATCACGTGGGTGAGCTCCCAAGCGACAGCATACTCCATATTAGCAGCAGCGCTCCCCTTTAAATGTTACCGTCTGTTTAGAAGCAGATGATGCCGACTGCCTTAGCAAGGCTGCCTCACAACCACCATGATGCTGGCGCCGCGCAGCCGTCAAGCGAGATGCATCGCAGGGCATTCAAATTGAGGCTGCAACGCTGCCGTAGGGCAACGGAGGTCATCGTGTCCACCGAGGAGGATGTCGTGGAGCGGGTGAAAGAGATCACCAATGGCGAAGGCGCCTGGGCTGGCCTGGACCCGATGGCGGGCACATTCACCAGCACGGTGCGGCACCCATTAATCAATACTATGTACTCTGGGGATTGCAAGCACCACGGCAGCGATGCACGCGCGGCCTGATGGCCGTGCTCTTTGCCATTGAACAAGAGCTGCCCATACATCTCCGAAAGATTTCTGTGCCACCACTGAGTGCATTGCAGGTCTGCTGTAGTGCGTTCACATGTTTTGCAACAGTGAGAGTCTTGACACGTCATGTTCAGAATGAGCAGAGGCAGGCGCAAGTGCACCACATTGATGGGTTTGGGTGGCAGACTTTGTTCAGCACGCAGCAGCAGGCACTGCGGACGCAGGAATGCATTTAACTACCGGGAAGTTGGAAACCGATCTAGGGATTCAATCTGATGGGATCTCGTGCAGATGCTGAAGAGCATCCGCGCTGGCGGGACCGTGTATGTCTACGGCGTGCTCACCAGCGACGACGCCACAGTCAAGGTGCGGCTGTAATGTTCTCACCTCAAACCAGTGTTGAGAAACGACCTTCATTTTCAGCTGATGTGCTGTCCGCGGCCACGTGTGTACCACTGGCACACCAACATCAGCCTACCGAAACCTGGGTGCACCACCATTAGTATGGCTGCAAGGCGCACGGCTCGCAGCGCAGCAAGCGCTCGCCTGCAAGTGAGGAGAGCTGGAGAGTTGCTGCTAGCGATGGCTTTCATCCACTCAGCCACGTTGGGGACGGCGTCCCAGGTGATGGACATGATGCCGGCGCACAAGGGGCTGCGCGGGTTCGTGAAGGGGGTCTGGCTGAACGGCGACAGCCCAGGAAAGGCGCGTGAGCGCCTGGAATTCACCCTCAAGCTGCTCGCTGACGGCATCATCACGCCGCTGAAAGGCGGGTAGCTTATCAATGGCATTCGAGGCAATGCAGGACGAGGGCAGTATTCAAGCAGAGAGTGTCCCTCCCTTCGAAACAAGGCCGCTGCGCTGGTGGTAAAGCGAAGCAAGGACATCATCTTGTTTCTGTGCACGCGTCCGCATATAAGCATTGCCATGCCTCCAGCACGCCTCGCAATCACATGCTCACATAATGTTCCGCAATGTAGAGCGTCAATTGCTTACGTCTTCTTCCTGCAACACCATGCAGCTGTCGAAACGTTCAAGCTGGAGGACTTCCGGGCGGCTATCCAGGCGCAGCAGAAGGGCGCACGCGGCGGCAGGATCTTCTTGTCGTCCGACTGATAACGTGCACCAACTTGATGGCTTTCATTTGACAAACATATTCCAAAAGGCAGATCTGGCGATCGAGCTGAGTTGCTGCCGCAACTCAGCGACGTGGCGCCGCCCTGAACAATGGCTCTTGTACTATTATTAATGAAAGGGCTGAGCAGATGCGGCTTTCAGCATCATTGGCATTGCAGGTTTCGACACACTTTATTACTGTGTAAATATTGCCACACAAATGTAGTCAGATTACCATGTGACAGCGTTGCTCCGCATCAGAATAAGCTTCATGACCAAGCGCCGACCATCCCTCACACAGCGCCAAGCATCCAATGCATGTTCGAAGGCACTCCACTGCTGAAAAACTGTACCAGTCCCAGCACAACCGAGTTGCACTTTCAATATTCAGCAGTTCTGGGGATTTTGTGCTGCATTTTCATCATGCCGCACAACCTGAACTCATGTGTACTGTGCCGCCGTCCACCCGAGTGCGCGCTTCCCAATCACATCGGCGGCGAGGCGTCAACGCGTCAGGCCCGATGCCAGTGCCAGTACGTACACTGCTATTTGCTGAGAGTCCCGTCACCACTGGCGCCGACTGGGGGCCACTACTACGTGGGGCGGGCGCCCGGTAGTGCAATCAAAGGTTTGTGTGCTGCCCGCCCGCGTGACTAACATTATGTTCATCACGACCCCAGTTCTGAAATAGTATGCCTTCTCAGCATGCTGCTCAGCTGGAGCGGTCAACATCACTGCGGTAAAGTAGCCAGTAAGGATCAGCATTGAGACTGGTGCTGATTGGGTTATTGGCGCCTTTTTGACCTGCGCAGAGCCCGATGTCCTTGCGGTAGAATCCACTGCAACGGGCATGGCATGGCGTCAGCTGCAGACACCGTCACCACGACGGGTAAGTCTAAATAGCCGGTTCCGATTATGCAGCTGTCCTGCTGCGCTTGTAAACAGCCGCCACCCGCTACACAGCGTACGTGTGCCCGGCTGCCGCATGTTAGTACGTGCCGCCGCACATGAAACCCTGCATGCGTGTGCATCAACACACCGATAGCTGGTGCAAAGGCTTCCTCATGAGTAACACAGTCCGACCGCCTGAACGCACTGGCATGATGCATGGTACTGGAAAACCCCCGTTGCTCGCTGATGGTCCCTGCGCCCACTTTGGCGCAGAACGGTTATGCAATTGGCCAGAATGTTGCACAACAGATCAAATCCACTGCGCTCATCTGCTGTCCCCTCTCATCAGCCATCTACCATTTCAGTAAGATTAAAATCGCACACGATTTCTCTATAGCACGCTTGCGAAATCTTCAATTTGCGTGCGCACCTCAGGATTGCATACGATCTCCCCTGCGCACACCAGATAGCCTGCCTGTGACACCTGCTAATATGGCCAACGAAAAGCAGATCGCTGTGCGGGTCGAGAATCTCGACCCACAGCAGATTGCGTCAGACTTCGCCAACTTACAGGTCTGGGCTCCGCCATGTGCAGCTGCCATAGCCGCTTGTGTTTCACGGCAAATATGGCTCTGCAAGCTGACACATGATGCACTCGCCGACGCAGCTGGTCGAAACCGAGGTCGAGGAGCCAGCCAAGGGCCAGGCGCTCGTGAAGTTGAACCTCAGGTAACTAGCGCTCTGGTGACGATACTATTAATTTATAGATATTATATATAAATAAAAAATATAAATTCAAAACAACAAATATAAATCAAAATAACCAAAAAGCCTCGTGCTAAAATCATATAGATAGAGGCCCGTAACTAGTGCGCGCTGCGTCGCGCCCCCCGCGCGCGGAGCGMATGATCAGGTGTTGATACTATGACGCCTGACTGAATATCTTCGATGATCTGTGTTGACGACTGACACGTGTGGCTTGCGCTGCGTCTACATGGTGCAGGCCTCTGCACCCATTCGACGTTATGAACTTCTCCGGGCGAGTGCCCGGCGTGCCAGTTCCTTACATTGCGGGGACCGAAGGTGCGGTTCGATACCAGCAGATACGTCCGACAGAGCCTGAGTACCTCGAGCAACACAGCTCGATCCTCGGCTTAGCCTCGTGCTGCTTGTGGCGCGGCTGCTCATCGTGAGCGGCGCCGCTGCCTTTGATGCAGGCGTGGGAACCATCGTGAAGAGCACGACCGGCAAGTTCAAGGAGGGGCAGCGTGTCGTGGCGAGCTGGTGGCCTAACGGCACCTGGACGTCTTATACGACCATCGACGAATCCAGCCTGGTGAGGCATCTCGTGCCCAAAATATCTCCAAATTCATGACAGTTTCGACCTCTATGATCCGAGGTTTTGAAAGGCAGGTAGCAGAGAAAAGCAAAATTTCTAAATGCCGATTGATCCAACAAAAACTGCAGCAACCTGGATGAGGTGTGCCCAATAATGGCGCTCAGCACCCGCTATGCACTGCCAGCATGCCGCCGCAACATCATCGTGTTGGCCTTCTGGGTACTTGTAATGTAGCCTGCCGTCTCTCTCGTCTCGTCTCTCTCGTCTCTGCTGCCAGATGGCAGGCTCTCGCAAGTAAGGACTGACTTGACCAGGCCTACCAGTATGCTGACTGATCACATGCTGCGCAGCTGGCGGTGCCGGAGGGCGTGTCAGACGAGGCGGCGGCCCAGTTCACAATCAACCCCATCACCCTGGTCGGCCTGGTGGAGACCGCCAGCGTGCCCGAGGTGTGGCATGTCTCGATCTAGTGAGTGGCAGCCAGCCCATGTCACACAGCATCGCCGTGCAATTGTCAGCGGTGCCTGCTGCTTCTCGTCGGTAGCAGCAGTGGCTGCGGTTGTAAGAGGCTGATGTGGCCGCCTCCAGACGCCCATTCTGCATGATGTGCAGCTGCGGTGCAGGACACTGAAGTGAAAGTGCACTGAAAGTGCACTCCCATGCGGACGCGGGCCGGGTACATTGACTCAACTAATGCCAGCATTGATTTGGGCCGTAACTTGCCAATGAAAAAATTACTGACGCTTGGCCGTTTGCGCGCTGTAGGGCAAGTACCTGCTGCAAGCGGCGGCGGGCAGTGCGCTCGGTCTCCAGGCGCGCATCCTCCTCTGCACGTGTCCCGTTCTTGTTACAGTGCATCGTACAGTACCAACGCACAGTACTACTAGCTCCACACCAAGAGTCCTGAGGATTGCTGCTGGTGGGCTGTAGATGCAAGTGCGCATGGTTTTGTCGTTGCTGTTCAAAGACTGCTCAGCAGCAGTGGTGATCAGTGACAGACGCACTAGAGGCCTAACAGCAGTTGCAGCAACATCATCTAGCCCGCAGCCTGCCTGGCAGGCGTGTCTGCTCTACTTGCTCTGCTGAGGCACACGCCATGATCTGCCAGGCGATATCTGTGAATGACCGCAGCCCAACATGTCTGCCAGCCTCCGGCATGACTCCTTGTACTCCTCTAACTCGAGACTAACACAACCGACTTCACGCACACACGTCTTATCCCCAGCTGGATAGCTGACGAGCCCGCAATCTTTGTCTATGTGTCGCAGCTGGTGCAGTATGCAAAGCACATCGGGCTGAAGACCATCAATGTCGTGCGGCGGCCGGAGCAGGTGGCCGAGCTCAAGGCGCGGGGGTGAGATCCCAAGCCACAGCGCAATCTATTTAGCAGCGGCACTCCCCCTTGCACGAGACTGCCCATTGAAGATCACCGACACAGGCAGCCTTGGCAAGGCTGCCTTACTACCAACCCGCTGGCGCCACATGTCGGAGATGCGAAATGCACAATGACATGGCATCAGCATTGGTTTGCAATGCTGTGCAACCGCAGGGCGACAGAGGTCATCGTGTCCACCGAGGAGGATGTGGTGCAGCGGGTGAGGGAGATCACCAGTGGCGAAGGTGCCTGGGCCGCCTTGGATCCGATTGCGGGCACCTTCACCAGCACGGTGCGCAGCCATTGTTGGATTGGATATGCTGTTGGGAAGTCGAGAATTGAGACAGCGATGCATGGCCGTGTTCATATGACGAGCTGCCCTCAGACTCCCTATGTCGCTGTGTGCATTGCTGTTGCTATGCGTTCACAAGGTGCAGCAAAAGTGAGGGTCATAGCACGTAGTGGTGTCCTGCATCGAAAGAGTTGAGGCACGTACATGTTCTCCGAGCAAGACGGAAGAGATATACATACTCAGTTTCCTGTTGCCTCGTGCAGATGCTGAAGAGCATCCGCGCTGGCGGCACTGTGTATGTCTACGGCGTGCTCACCAGCGACGACGCCACAGTGAAGGTGCATCTGTTATGTTTTCACCTGCGAATTGGTGTCATCGGGCAAGCAGAGTCGAGATCTTAGCTTATGCGTCTGCGGCCGCGCGTGGCCTGCTGGCAACGCTCAGCCGTACTCAGCTTGCCGTAAAACTGGGTGTGACACCATGTCTGGAAGGTGCACGTTGTGCTAAAGTCCAGCAGTGTCTGATAAGATGTTCGCCCATTCTATTACGACGTTGACGGCATTCCAGGTGATGGACATGATGCCGGCGCACAAGGGGCTGCGCGGCTTTGTGGAGTTGACCTGGGTGAACGGCGACGGCCCAGAAAAGGCGCGCGAGCGCCTGGAGTTCACCCTCAAGCTGCTGGCTGACGGTGTCATCACGCCACTGAAAGGTGGGTAATTCATTGATGGCATTTGAGGCAGTGCAGGACGAAGGCTCCAGCGGAGAGTATCCGTCCCTGCAAAACAAGGCTGCTGTGGTGGCGGCAAAGGGCATCATATGGCATGCGCATACACTCTTGCGCATAGTATGGCTGCTCCTGCACCCTGTCAATCGCCTCATCCGTCAAGGACACGTCGGTTCGAAAGGTAGCTTTCCAATGCTAAAAGTCTAATTCCGCATTTTCTTATCATGCAGCTGTTGAGACGTACAAGCTGAAGGACTTCCGGGCGGCTATCCAGGCGCAGCAGAAGGGCCCGCGTGGCGGCAGGATCTTCCTGTCGGCCGATTGACAACATACGCCAACTGGACGGCGTTTGATAGCGGAGTTTTCGAGATCATTCTGGCGAAGAGATCTGCTGCCGCAACTCAGTGACAGGGCGCCGCCTCATTACATAAGCAATGGCGTCAATGGTATTTGGGTGCTTGCAAGGAGGATGCGTCAGTATCATTGGCATTGCAATGCTGCACAGTCCTCTACTTGTAAATTTGCTGCACAGTCCTCTACTTGTAAATTTGCCACCGACTTGCAGTCGGCTTCATAGTAATTGAGAGCAGTAATTTACGATCGGAAAAAGCTTTCATTTTGTCATATGGTCGTACGTTCTATATGAGAAGAGCCGAGACCACACACAGCCGAGCAGCTCTGTTCTATTCTGAAGGCAATCCAGTCCTAACATGGATTGTCAACCAAATTGAATTCGCTCTGTCCAGGCCGCGCCCGTACACAAAGTGCCTCCCTCCATCCATCAGCCCACAGCGCAGGCCTGACGCTGGCGCTAGGTGTGCGTGGCCAGCTGCTCGTGCGACGCAGGAGCAGCTGACACACGCGACTTCCCAAGCCGAACCCCATCTAGGCCAAGAAGACCTTGGCACCCCGCCCGGCCTTCTGGCTGGCGACGATGGCATCGTGCACGTTCTCCAGCTCGAAGACGCGACCTGCGTCACAAAGGAGTTTCAGGGTTTCAAGCAGCGCCTTGCGCATGCAGCTCTAGAGCCGCATAAGAGGCATTCGGCAGCAGCACGAGAGCGGGCATGCACTGCAGGTCGGTGCAGCGGCCCAGCGGCCCAGCGGCCCAGCGGGCAGCTGCAGCTGTTTGCGCAGCTGCCGGCAGCCCGCCCCTGACGTCTAGCCCTGCAATGCCCTCCACAAACAGTGCTACTCGGTGCCCTGCTTGAACTCTTGCAGAAGAACAGATATATGGACCCACCCGACAGCGGCGTCATGACGCCGTCCGCCAGCAGCTGCATCGCATTTCGCAGCCGCTCCTGCTTCTTGTCTTCGCCGTCAGCGCCCAGCCAGTTGCCCAGGATGAAGCCGCCCAGCCAGCGCTGCGTGATGAGCAGGTCCATGACCTGTGCCACAGCAGAGGGTGTGAGGGTTTGCGGCTGCAGATGAGGCAGTGAAGCCGCCCAGCCAGCGCTGCGCGATGCGCAGGTCCATGACACACGCCACACAGAGAGTCTGCAAGTTTGCAGTCTGAGTCGGGTTGCTTGGTTTCATTGGCAAAGTTGGCTGCGTCGTCTGTGCACCTTCGGGCGGCACTATGGGACGGCACTACGGCAGGGCGACGAGCAAGTGCAGCAGAGGCGCCGCCAACTGGTTGCTTGGCACAGCGAATAAGTTGGCCGGCCTTCCCCTGAGAGGCTTGCTCACGTCCTACACCCGGGCGGCAGGTACCTTCCTAAAGAGGCAGGTGAACGGAATTCATGGTTCATGTTGCACAGAGGTCGCAGTGGACGCACGCTGATGTTGATGCTGGTGCCGGACAGCGCGCCGTAGATGCGCACCTCGCCGCCGTGCCGCACGCTATTCAGCAGCTGCGGGCAGCACATGGGACGGATCAGCGCCGTGCAGCATCGAATCAATAGGTGCCTGATGGGTCAACAGCCTGTGGGTGGGATCACGAGGCATGGCTGCATGAGAGCGACAGTGGCCTCAGGCCTCATATGCGGTTCAGCGGTGCTGTGTGCACGGTGCGGCAGGCAGAAAGGCGCAGGACCAAAGGATGGCTGGCACTATGCAGCATCGGTCAGGTCCCAGCTGTCTATGCTGGAAGGCAGTGTCGAGCGTCACGACGGAGGGGCAAGGCCCGCCAGCTGGGGATGTGCCCACCGTGCTGGTGAAGCTGCCGGCCACGGGGTCGAGGCCCGCCCAGGCGCCCTCCCCGCCAGTGATGTCCCGCACCCGCTGAACCACGTCCTCCTCCGACGAGTTGATGACCTCGTCCGCCCTGTAGTGCAGAAACATATCGCTCACTCGGTTAACCCTGAGCAGGTATTGCGCCCGCTGCGCAACGACCTTCTCCCACGAATCGATGACCTCGATCGCGTTTTTTCCAGTGCAGAAGCAGCATCGAAGTAAACGCCCACGCCGCCAGTGATGTCCTGCGCACGCTGCACCACATTCTCTGCCGGAGAGGCATGAATGACCTCGCCACCCTGCTGCAGGTAACGACAGTTCAAAAATGCGTGTGTGGCAAAGTCCATCCCGGGTTCACACATCAAAGCTGGCAGGATTGCTGGCGAACATAGGCCGCACCTTGTGCCAATCGGTAACCTTTACAGAGTAGCTGGGGAGTAGGCCAACAAATGCGCACCCGAGGTCCTTCAGTTCCTGGATCTGCTCGGCTCTTCGCACGATCGAGATGGTCTTGACGCCAACGTGCTTAGCGAACTGGATGAGCATGCGACCCAGCACGCTACCTGCGGCGCCCTGGATGAGGTACTTGCCCTGCGGCGAGATTGTTGCAAGCTGGTGAGCCAGGCATGCGCGTCGGGCATCTCAAGACCAGGTGCCTGAATTTGCAAGCTGCATTCATCCTTGGCTCCAGAGCCTTGAGGTGCACAGCGGCAAACAGCATAATGGCGCAGGGGCGGGCGTTTGAGTTTTGGCACTTGGCTGCACCCCGACACCCAACGAGGCCAGCCATGCCTCTATGTCTTGCTTGCAAATAGAGATTCGCAGCTTTCCCACTACCGCTAACCCGAGAGCCCACAGCCAATAAAGTGGGGTTTCACGATCTGGGTGCGCCATGCAATCAGGCGCACCTCAGGGACTGCGGACACCTCCACCATTCCGATGACGGTCAGCGGGTTCACCTGCGACCAGCAGCAAGTGTCAGAGCGCCTGAGACCGCTTGGTGGTGCAGCCCGCTGGCGGACGTGGGTGTGCTGCGAGCCTGAGTTGCACGCAAGCAGTTCGACAGTGTGGCTGACCAGTGTGCAGGCGGCCAAAGGGAGATCAAGACACTCACATAAAACTGCGCGGCGGTCTTGTCGTCGACCTTGTCGTGCACTGCCAGCTGCACGTCAGCGATCATTTGTCAGTCGCCATGTGAAGAGCTCGCGCTGGGGTCACACAACGCAAAAGGCCAGCGGACTCTGCACAGCGCCAAGGTTCTCAACCACCATTCTCTACAGCCGGCGCCCGCAGGCTGCTGCGCCGTAGCAGTGATGGCGCCTGCTGCAGCTGAGCAGCAAGCTGAGCATGCACACGGGTGCAGGGCTCAAAGCCTGCTGACAGATGCGAGCCACACACGCCGGGAATGCACAGGTAACACCGGCTTACCAGTCTGGACTCGGGCACCACCACAAATTGGGCCCAAGTGCCGATCGCCCAGCCACCCCCCACGACACGGTCGCCGGGCTGGAACTTGCTGGCGCCCGGGCCGTTCTCCTCCACGACGCCGACGCCTGATGGGCAGCAGCAGAAGCAGCAGAATGCCATCAACGCGAGCAGCTTCAAAAGCTCCGCCTCGTCAAACCGTTCACCAACTCCCTCCCACCGATCAACCGTGCCCATGTCAGCCAGCAGCGAGGCCGAGTCATCGCCGGCATCAGACAATAGCCCGTGCATCGTGCCGAGTCATCGCTGGCATCAGACAATAGCCCGCGCATCGTGTCGAAACCTGCAGCCACTGGGCAATCTCGACTCGGCAGCGCAAGGGTAGTAGCCGCGGCGCACCTTCGCTGCCGACGGTGAAGGGCACCTTATCAGCGAGCCCCGGGTAGAGTCCTGCTGAGCTGATTAGATCAGTAGGGTTCAGAGGCCTGCACAGAGCAGAAACTGTGAGAATCGTGAGCGTTTACTCACGGACTGACGCAGTGGCCCGGAGGCGGTGCAGGGACTGCCAGCCCGGGGTGCTTGCAACAACGTGCTTCAGCAGGAAGCATCAGGAGAGGGGTGCTTGCCTGAGCTTCATGCGGACCAGCACCTCGCCTTCTCCGGGCTTAGGCACGTCCAGCGTCTCCACCTGCGCCAGGACACAGCGGCGATGGCAAAGGTGTAAACGTCATGTGGCCATGCATCACAGGCGCCAATCAGGCCGCCTGGACGAGGGTGGCGAAGCAGAGCGGTCCGGACAGCATCAGGCGACGGTAAAAGCCTGTGCAGGGAGCTCGACTTTGTGGTAATGGCGGCTGCACCCCACCTGGAGGTTGGCGTAGTTGTCCTTGATTTTGGCTTCATCGAGGCTGGCGACGCGCACTGCGAGGTTGCCCGGCATGGTGAGAGCAAGTCTAAGGTTTGCCGAGTGGCTCAGGTGCTGTTTCGAGATGGCGTAGAGGACTCGCAAGGCTGACGGAGTAACTGATGGAGGCGTGCAATGATTTGCAACGGCTAGGCTAAAGTCACTGAACCTGGGGTAATGGAATATCTGATCGTCAAGTGATTATGCCTCGGTTTGTGGGGGTGTCATGAGCCTGATTGCAAATATGCCTACATTACGCCAGTGCAATTTCTTGTCTGACAATGTCGGACGCTGCGCAGCAGCTGGTGCTGAGAAGGGGTGCATTGTTCGGAGAGGTAGTCCAAGTGCATCACACGAGTACTATCCCACCTTTTTCCTGCCGTGTGTGGAACCACCCTTGGATGTGATATAATTCTCATCATCCTGCACTACTTTTGTCGTGGCCAGTGGCCAGGTGACAAAATATTTGTCACAGGTTTGTCACGCACGTGCCATTAACACACATTGTGCCGACCCCACAACTCCGTGCGAGCTGCAAACTGGCTTCTACTACAAGTCAGAAG
The DNA here is from genome assembly GCA_033439295.1 of Deuterostichococcus epilithicus. NCBI lineage: Eukaryota > Viridiplantae > Chlorophyta > Trebouxiophyceae > Prasiolales > Stichococcaceae > Deuterostichococcus > Deuterostichococcus epilithicus. The sequence goes on from JAVTLE010000017.1 coordinate 1,075,104, forward strand.
TTCGGTGATCTGAGCCCCTACGCGCTGTGCATCACTTTGCAGCACTCTGTTGTCCCCTGATCCAGCACTGCCAGGACGTCCTGCAGAGTTGGCAGATCAGTTCACGTACATGGCGCCCCAGAAGCAGCACGCCGTCGTCGTGACGAGCACGGATGCCGACAAAGCCAAAACTTACGACAATCTCGAGCTGCAGGAGCGGGACGTGCCTGAGCTGCAGGATGGCCAGGTGCGCATGATCTAATCTCGCTGATGACGAGCGATGGGGGATGCTGGCACTGCGTCATGTTCACGCTTTGACAAAGATCTTGGCCAAGTGGGCGACGGATGGCCTGTTTCGTGCGCAGGTGTTGGTGCGCATCACGCTGCGGCCGGTCAACCCCACAGAGGGACTCCAGATCACCGGCGGCTACGGGCACAAAGCCCCGTTCGTGCCAGGTGAGCGCCAACCATCCGCTGACATCACATCCGCAGCATGGCGGCCATGTGTACCACGCCGCGCACTTGTGGATGCTGCCGCAGGATGAGTCCCATCTCAATGGTTATCACTTCTGCTTCTGAAAGCAGGCCTACAGCAACACAAACAGCAGCATTATCACATGCTGCTCAGCTTCGTGCCTGGATCTCTTCTAAGTTCTGTTGCTGCCGCAGGCTCGGAGGGCGTCGGCATCGTTGAGGAGCTGGGCCCGGGCACCAGCGGCCGCCTGGCCAAGGGACAGCGTGTCTGTTCGGCCGACTGGGGCTTGGCATCCTGGCAAGAATATGCAGCCATCGACGAGAAGTTCCTGGTGCGGTCCTCACCATAGAAACCCTTTGTCGAAACCCAGGCCCATGAGCATCAACTTTTAGTCAGATTTTCTTCTTTCTTTTCGCTCTTCAGCCTACGTCATCGTGGCTTTGTAGGTGGGCGTTCCGGACGACATTAATGACGAGATAGCCGCCCAAACTTTTATCACCACACTTACTGTGATCGGCCTCGTCGAGACGGCTGCTGTGCCCAAGGTGTGCAGGGTTCCAGGGTTTTGCATCGTGCTTCGCCCGCGGCGCTGCTCGTCAGGAGTGATCACCCGGCCCTGCAGCGCCTTTGCTGTCTGGCATTCACTGCATCGATCATGCAGTTCAATCCGTGTACGTGAGTGAGATGTCACCTACAATGCGCGACCATGTGGCATCCGCTTGGGGCATTTTGGCTTGCAGGGCGAGTGGCTCTTCCAGACGGCAGCTGCGTCAGGGCTCGGTCGCCAGGTGGGCTGCTGACCAGCAGAATAAACCAGTGCTAATGCCTTGACTGTGTTGCGCGCGATCCCGGCACGCTGATTCAAGTCCCAAACAGCACGATCCCGACTAGCAAGGCCGTTGTGCACGATGACGAACCTTGGCACCGTCCGTCGGCTCTCGGCGAGCCTCACGATTCCACTGCTCGACGACCTGCAGGTCATCCAGTATGCCAGGAGCCAGGGCATCAGGACGATCAACGTCGTGCGGCGCGGCAGCCAGAAGGCGGAGCTGGAGGCGCTCGGCGCGGACGCCGTCATCGACTCCAGCACAGAGGACTTTGTGGCGCGGGCAAAGGAAATCACAAGTGGCGCTGGCGCCTACTCCGCCATCGACCCCGTGTCCGGCGACACCACTGGCAAGGTGCGGTTTTTGTATATACTTCAGTCGCTGCGGCGCTCGAAGCCCCGGCATGCGGATGCAGCAACGCACAGGTCACTGCTGGTGCATGCCGGTCACAGGGTCGCAGCATGGCTGTGCTGCAGTTGCAGTGCCAGACCCCCGGCGCCACGGAGGGAGCTCGTTGCTCAATACGCTGAGCCCGCCATTCACATGAAGCGCACTCTGCAGCTGTATCAGGTGCAGGAGGCGGTTCTGGGAGGGCGTCTCTGTGGCCGTCTACGGCGACCTGCCGGGGCCAGTGTCCAAGTCCGCCAGCTGCACCGACTGGTTTCTGAATGCACCTCGATGTCGTGGCTGCAGGTTCTCGAGGCGGTGCGGCAGGGCGGCGTTGTCACCCTGTATGGCGCGATGTCGGGGCCCGCGCTCGGGGTCCAGGTGTCCCAGTTGTTTGGCAAGACGCTCAGCAGTTTCATCATCTACTCCTGGTGCGCGACCTTCCTCCCCCGCTTTTGTACATCACCTTTGCAGGCAGATAATCTGTCGTGTCCACCACAGAGGCTCAAGACCGGTTGTTGGCATGCACGTCTTCTTGCAGTCCCGTCCAGCGGCAGCGCCGTGCCGTCCTGGTCAGAGAGAAGTCGGTGTTGAACCGTCAGGGGTTGCTGTGCACCTTCAGGCTGCCATCGCATGGGCCGGAGAGAGCGCGCGCTCTGTTTGACGACGCCTTCAAGCTCTTCCAGGACGGCGTCCTGTCCGCACACCCAGGTGCCATCTGAGTTTTGCTCTGGGAACGCTGCACGTGCGTGAGTCAGGCTCTTCTTCTGTGGGTGGGTGGCAGCTGGCCCAGCGCAGACCCGGTCAAGCTTTGACTGAAGTGTCTGTTGTTACTTAGCACAGCGTTTGCCCGACCGGCGTAGCATCCCATCAAAGCTGCCTTGCTCGCGCTGGGAGCAGCAGCCCCGCCCTTCCTCACCAAAGCTCGGCTGCTAACCGTCAAGTCAATGCAGGCAAACCCTGAGTCTCAACCCTTGAACACACAGGCAAGCGGTACCCGCTGGCAGAGTACAAGAAGGCTTTCGAGGCGAGTGTGGCGCCCGGCCGCGGCGCCGAATCGCCCAAGGTGTTCCTGGAGTCCTGACGGAGTGGGAAGTTGCGAGAAGTGTGGGCTGGAGGTTGAATGGGTTTCAAGCACAGCAGGATGCGACGGCGACGGCGGCGGCAATGGCGGATGTTTGTGCCAGAAAGGATCAAGGCACAGGTTTTGCGGAAAAGTTTCTCAATCCAATGCGCACGAAAGTTTTGGCGCTGAAGCTGTCGCCACCTGCTGCGCGCAGTATCGGCCGCATGCCGCTGCCGTCACCAAAGCGTAGACCTGATTGCCGCGCGAATAATGCATGCGTTGCAGCGATTTGGGCATGTTTGCTGACGAATTGAAGGGGCCCAAGAAGTTGAAGGACGATCCTCACCAGGAGCCATCGTCCACGTGCACCCCTGCATAACGCACTGTATTATCTAGGTGGACTTGCCAGCCTACTATCCGCTGCATGGATGCAGACGGCACGTGTTGTCAGACATTGCGCACTGCGCTGAAGCCGCTGGTCCGACACTGAATCGTGCGGAAGTTCACAACGTCCATTGCATCAATATTCCCTGCGTGTCCAACGCAGGTCCAGTAGACGTGTCCAGTACAGTTCAGGCCACCAGTCCACCCGACTGCTCTTGATCTTCATTACGCCATTATTTTTATTACGAAAAGGATCATTTCCTGCGGCCGCAGTCCAGTTCGGTGGTCCTCCTGCTTTGCACTTACAGTTCCCACTCCCCACTTTCCTGTGATACAGCCTGATCGCTGAAGTGCGATACCTCTTGCGCGTTTGCATCCAAGGACAAGCACTCTGATCAAACTTCCACGTGCAGCACGCACACATGGCGCCGCACAAGCAGCACGCCGTGTTCGTCACGACCTTCGACAACGACAAGCCAGAGGACAACTTGCAATTCCTCGAGACCGATGTTCCACAGCCCAAGGACGGCCAGGTGCGCACTGGATGCCTGCCCAGTCTGTGGGTGGCGCCTGTCCTGCAAACACGAAGTGAAATCATCAGGTCTTTGCTGTGAGCACAGCAGAGAAGCTTCAACTGCACCTTGCTGCTCGAACTCTTGAAAGAGGCCAGAGCATTCCTCAGTGGCGCATGATGACAGAATTGCTGCGCTCGCAGGTGCTGGTGCGCATCACGCTGCGCGTGATCAACCCTACTGACAGCTACCACGCTCGGGGTGACTACGGCGGAGAAGTTCCCTTCGTCACTGGTAAGTCTAGTTCTGCGTCTGCGGCCCTGAGCATACAGCGCCGTCTGTGCCGGATGCAACGGCCGCTTCTGGTTTCATCATTGCGGATCTATTTCGAAAATTTCGGCAACAGGACCCCAGATTCGGGATCATGAGATGACTTGCTCAGATCGCAGCGACAGCAACACATGTTCATGCGCTATCGCAGGCTCCGAGGGCGTCGGCGTTGTCGAGGAGCTAGGTCCGGGCACCAGCGGCCGCCTGGTCAAGGGGCAGCGTGTCGTCTCCGCAAATTGGGGACTCACTTCGTTCCAGGAGTACGCTGCCGTCGACGAGAAGTTCCTGGTGAGTTTGCGCTTTTTTTCCCTTCCCATCCAGCAGAGCAATCCAGTAGGCGCTTCCTGCTTCCTGCATGTGCTTTGAACGTCCAGCAGTGTCACGACAAGTGGACAGGGAGTGAGGCGGCGTGCATGTCTGACCATTGAGAGCCCATGTCACGACAGGACTTGACCAATCCCATACACCACCCCAGATTTTCTAATTCCATGGTCCCGCCTGTGTGTGCTCAGGTAGCAGTGCCGGATGACGTCAACGACGAAGTTGCGGCCCAGATTTTCATAACAACCCTGACCGTCATCGGCCTCGTGGAGACAGCCGCAGTGCCCAAGGCGAGTGCTCAGCTTTCACACAAGCATCTCCTCGATGCTGCTGCATGCTGGCAGCAGCCCCGCCAGCGGCGCCAGCTGCCCTCTGCACGACCCGCACTTCTGTTCAGCAGGTGCAATCAAGGCGCGGCGCCCGTGCAGGCTAGGACTGGCTGATCACCTGCTGCCTCGGCTTGGCTGCAGGGCGAGTGGCTGTTGCAGACCGCAGCGGCGTCAGGCCTGGGTCGACAGGTGAGACCAAATTGCGGTGGACATGTAGGCCATGCAATCGCCGAGACTGTCAATTGTTCGCCTCAGTCTTCCTGTCAAGTGGCCAACCCCCGCTGGTGCTAGCTTGATGCCACTGGAAACCAGTCTGATGCCACTGGGTACTCGCTTGCTTGGAAGACTTGCAGCCTGAAGCCACCCAATGCACGCGCCTGACCCCTTAGAGCATTCCCGCAGCTGGCTGCAGCCGCAGCTGCGCCCCTCAAAACCTACGACCCTATGCCTTTGCTGTCCCGCCCTCGCAGCTCATCCAGTACGCCAAGAGCCAGGGCATCAAGACCATCAACGTCGTGCGCCGCGCCTCCCAGTTTGAGGAGCTGCAGGCGCTCGGTGCCGACGAAGTCATCGACTCCTCCAGCGAGGACCTTGTGGCACGGGTGAAGGAGATCACCGGCGGAAAGGGCGCCTACTCGGGGCTCGACGCCGTCGCAGGCGACTCCGCCAGCAAGGTCCGCTCCCTGTCAGATAATATGATCTGATATCATACGAAAACCGTTCTGTAAATCTGAACTATTGGCGGGGCTGTGCCCTGCAAATGCTTTGCAGCGTTCCATGACCAGGGCTTGCTGCCCCTTGTGTGCCGAGCACCGCAGCGATCCTGCCATCGCTCCCTCTGCTCTGTGTGCATTGGGCTCCGCATCGACCATGCTGTGCAGCCATGGCTCCCTCCGTATGCCTGGGCCTGAGCTGAGCACCAGGGCTGGGCATCAGAGTGACTGAGCTTGTTGTGTTGGTTCAACTAGTGCCTGCGCCTGGAGTGCTTCTCCTCAGGAAGTGCTTCCATGGAAATGCAGGTCATGGCATCGCTGCGGGACGGCGGCACGGCAGTCTGGTGCGTCCGCCCTGCGCAATCGTTGCTACCTGGTGTAGGCCGCTTAGCTGCAGCCCTGCACAGGGCTTGTCTGTCGTGCACATTTCCTGCTCCTCTGTGGATCGGTCTGCAGCAGTGGTCAGACGCGTCTCTAATGCCGCCCTGCTCAGCCGCATCCATCCTGCTGGCAGGTACGGCTGGGTGTCGGACCCCACGATGCACATCAGGGTGCAGGACGCGTTCAACAAGACGCTCACCAACTTCATCATCTACAGCTGGTGGGTTCACTACAGGGCTGGCCTGCCTCAAGGGGCGCCCCAACATCCCGATGCCAACTTGCGTCGCGCTGTTACCGTCTGCAGCCTGTGTGTGCAGACGCTGCTGCACCATGCATCCGCCACAAGCATTCCAGATGTCTGCTGTGGCTGCCGAGCCACCCTCCAAACACATCAGGAGGTCTCGAGGCAATCAACGAGCCTGCGCTGAGGCAGTCTTCCTGTGGCTTGAACTGCAGGCTGCCGTCCCACGGGCCAGAGGGCGCACGGGCGCTGTTTGAGGACGGCTTCAAGCTCTTCCGGGACGGCGTCTTGTCTGCTAACCCAGGTGCGTCTTATTTGCTGCAGATGTTGAGTGGAGAACCGGCAGAACATGTCTGCAAAGGCTGTGCGCCGCAGCCTGTGCTGTAGTGCTGATGCATGCACAAAGCGCCATTACGTGTCTGGACAAGCAACCGTAAGCTGTGGGAGCTTCGAGGAATGATGCCTGCCCCTGGCGCGCAGGCAAGCGGTTCCCGCTGGCAGAGTTCAGAAAGGGCATGGAGGAGAGCAAGGCGCCCGGTCGCAGCGCCACTTCCCCGAAAGTGTTTCTGGAGTCCCACTGAACACGGCTATGTAGAGATCCGAGATGCCAGATGCAGAAGCCGAATTATCGTAGGAGTTAAGGACCATGTTTTTCGACGGCTGAGGAAGGATCGAGATTGCTGAGCGGTCACGCATAAATCCTTGCTGTCCACATCGTATCCATCGGGCATGGGTCCCGTCTGGGGTCATCGACTGCTCGCCGCCCGGCAGGGCGGCGGTGCGATGACTGATACATAAGTTTGAGGCAGTGTGGTCGCGAGCCGTGAAGATTAAACACTGATGAAGTCTGATACATTGCAAAATCTGCAGCATGACACGAGCATATACCTATCGTATGAGGGAATCATTGCAATCGAGCACCATCACTGAGTTGGTGCCATCATTCGATTGCAAGTTGCTGTCGCGGATCCGAAAGCAAAACCAATTCGTCCTTCACATGATGCCTCACTTTCTTGCGACCTCCTTGAATTCACTACGCCTTCCACCCCTTGTGTGCCCCTTCAAGTACTGGCAGGTAAGGATGTGATCGGTCACCCGCCGGAGCCTGCGAGTGCCAGTACAGGATAGAGCATCACCGGACTATGGCTTTACTGTCGTTCCAATTGTTGATATACAAGCAGTGAGCTCGTTCATCATGTCGCTTTTCTGAGGAGTACCACTGCCAGAGATGCGTAGGCGCTGACCTGTTGGCATCGTCGCCGAGCGGTCGCATGAAGCTACTTCCCAGATGTGCCCGTGTGAGCACTGCCTCCACCGCCGATGCTCGCATTCATGCTGCTGCACAGGCTTGCGACGGCAGACTGCGCAGAGGCGGCAGAAGCCTGAGCCTCAGTGGCTGCAGCCGACCCTGCGGACAAAAGCAACACAAAACGATTGCACGTGGCCGGCAAGTTCGACTTGAGAATTGGCGAAAAGAGCACAATAATGTCCTCCACCTTGCCAAGTTGAAATTGCATTTCGGATTGCGATGGCCAAGACGTGCTTCACATACAGGTCTTCTTATGCCGACTGATGTGCTAGAAGCACTGTGACGAAGGACTGACCTGGCGCTGCGCTTGATGCCATCTGCGCCTGTGTTGATGCACTGGCCGCCGCCGCAGCGGCGCCGCTGCAGTTGCCAGAGCTGGCCATCTGGGCAGCCTCCGCTGCGGCGGCGGCTGCAGCGGCCGCTGCGCTCATTGCAGCAGGAGAGCTCCTGCCTTGGCCGCCGCCAGATGTTGGCAGCGAGGCTGATGACGAAGCAGCCGCGCTAGAGGCCGAGCCACCGCTTGATCCGCTGGTTGACACACTGCCCAGAAGGCCGCTGCTGCCCTGACGTAAACGGCGTGATGCCATGCCAACAATGAGCGCTACCTGCGGCGGAAGCAGCGACGCCGCCGCGGTGGCACCGGGGCTGTGTGACTGCTCCGTATCAGCGGTCGCGCCGGCGATAGCCGGAGGGTGTGTGCCAAGGTGGGCTGCTCCCCTCAGCTGTAGATCAACTGCACATCACACCAGCTGCTGCTTGTGATGGTAGACTTGCTGGACCAATGGACCGAACGACCATTCTGCCCCGACCTGCCCCTGCTATCCACAGTCACTCGTGTCAACGCAAAGAACGGATCCCCGAAACTTGTGCCCAAATCGGCAAAGACCTTGTCATGTTGCTCACCTTCTTGCAGCGCCGCAGCAAATTCTACTGACACCAGTACTACGCCAGCAAGGAAGACGAACAATGTCAGAGCCGTTGCTGTCCAACCCTTGAAGCGTAACCGCCTGCCCGCGTGCATGTTGCCGTGGTTGGATGTGTGCCAGCAGCAGATGCCGGCTACGTAGTCGAAACAGTTTTGGCGTCGGCAATCGATGACCGAGCGAGAGGCTGTTGCTGAAGGCAGGCAGGAGCGGGTCGCCGCTTAGCTTGCGCGAGACGGTTATCGCTCCTTCGGTTCATCGCTCCACTCCTTGATTATGCCGCATGCCGTCACTTTCCGAACTCGACAACTGTCGCGCAACCATTATGTTGAATTCGCCCTGCTTGGACGGTACGACAAAGCTGGCATGGGACCGCCAAGAAATTGCATGGCGGTAAACAACCTGACACAACTTGGAAGTTAAGCACGGAAGATTACCCATGCTCCAGCCTCGCTCAGGTCTGTGATGATCGCAGCTGTGATCGCCTCTCAAAACCGAGACCGCACGTCCGGCAAATGCCGGCAACGATGGCACGCAGCGTCGGCAGCTGTATGTGCATGCCGGTGTGCGTTGCAATAATTGTGCCACGTTCATCTGACGCTGCCGTGCTCGTATGCTAATCAGCCGGCATCGTCGAAGGCGTTGCTGTCCACCTTAAAATGACAGCGCGACGCACAAGCCAGCTGCAAGACGATGCAATATGCAAGCGCAGAGCGTGGAAAGCAAGGAGTTGATGCATCAACTGCTGTCAATGGCACGGCCACCAACACTGCACATTATTGACTGCATCTGCCATCTCCGGCGTTGGGCCGCTGTGCACATTCAATGCATGCCGCGCACGCACACTGCCAACTGTCGGAGGTTTACCGTCCTTGGTCCTTGGGTTTTGCCGCAGGACAGCATTACGAGTCTGCCAGGTTGTCAAGCCCTCGCTCGACTTCAATGACACTGGAACCGATCTCTTTGCACCGGTGCCTGCTCCCCTCTACATGGTCAGCCCTCCAGGAACACCTGCAACAAACAACATCAGGGCGCCTAATGTTATCGGAGTGGGCTTCTGTGGGTTGTCATGCTCGTCGGCACATGCTTTGATGAGGACGCAGCCGCTGCTGTAAATGCTGCTCTGAGGAGCCGTGCATGTGCAGAAAGCCCGAGGGTTGGCTCACTCTGGAAGTAGAGACTACCAACCGACTGCAAACAACACATGTTGCCGAACAGCAAGAAAGAAACCGCGCCTTGTGGCCGCCGCCGACCTTATTGTACTCGTTGATTGCATCGTGCACCTGGGGGCAGTGACGATCAACAACATCAGGCCACAACCGTCAAACTAGACCAGAGGCGGCCTGTCGGACGATGTATTGAGACAGCGGAGCTAAAAGTGCACATGAATTTCTACAGGCGTTTTACTTGATCGCATGTCTTGTGATTTACATCTGGAGGCAACGAACCTTCTCCAGCGGGAACGACTTGTGCGGCGGCGGTGGCTTCACAACGCCCTTCAGCAGCAGGTCCATTGTCTGCGCGCCACAAAATACGCAGCACGCAGTCGTGGGTTGTCCCATCATCGCCAATACAGGCGCACTCAGTCGGCCAGCGCGGTTCCAGACTAAGTATACAGAAAAGAAGCTGCAACGCCACCGCCACGGACATAATTGCTGATGCAAGGGTGCATGCGGTAAGCTGCAGTTGCGCATTCGTAGCCGCCGCATGGCAGTTACAGCAGACTGCCTCAACAGCCAGTCAGCATACAGAGAGGCAGTAGGGCCTGATACCTTCTGCAGGCGCTCCATCTTCTTCTCGTGACCATCCTTGGGCAGCCTGCAGGACCACAGTCGAGTTCTCGAGTCTGGGTGGTCGGCGCCACCCCAAACTATCGTGCTTGAATGGTGCCAGATGAACCAGTCACGGCCAAGATGGCGCCTGACATCGAAAGGTAGTCGTCACAGCTAGGGGTATTTAATGTGTCTACAGCCACTGAGGGATCATATCACACGCAAGCTTCGCCAAATGTAGATGACGAAGGAGCCGAACAGTCTCGGGACTGCAGTTGCATCGCTGACATCACAGTTTTGCCCTTGAGGTGCTCAGGCTCAGGTCAGATGGCGCCGCAGCCGCACCAGTTGTAGATGACGAAGGAGCCAAGGGTGCGGGAGTGCAGGATGAGGTCGATGATGCCCACGGTGGCGGTCGTGCCGGCCAGCGCGCCGTACAGGCGCGTCCACCCCTCCTTGCGGGTGCTGGCCACCACCTAATTGCAGCACAATTTTATCCCAGATATACCAAAAACCGTCACTCGTGCACATCTGCGGTCGTCCTGCCAGCGCGCTCTACTGTACGGGCGCGTCCAGCCGGCCCTCTGTGCAATGCTGGCCATCACCTGTAGTCATTGCGTCATAACTTCATCGTAAATTGGCTATCTCAACAGACCATCAAGGTGGCGGTCGAGCCCGCCACTGCGTTGTAGAGGCCGGATCTCCTTGCAGGTACTCACCAGCGCCTGTTGCAGTTTCACAACCTGCACGCGAAACTGCCGTCCAGGTGCCCGGTCCATCAATTTTTGGGAGCGTCATAGTGTATTTTCTCTGAGTCAAGTGACAGCTCGACAAAGACTAGAGGACCTAGACAGAAGGCAAAGCCTCCAGCGACTGATGTTTTCAGAGTGCATCAGGCGTTTCGCTGACCGGCGCCGTGCTGCAGTGTGCCGCCGGCTCGCCTGTTGGCTGCGCTGCCAGCTCCAGCATGTCTTTTTGTCATTGCTGTGTTTGCGAGCTGCCTCGTGGCTGCAAGCAGTCGCACCTTGGCCGTTGCGTCACCACCTACCGGGTCCAGCGCTGCCCAGGCGCCTGCGGCCGATGCAGCCGCAGCGTTGCCTACACATAGCTGCTGTGCACAGGGTTTGCACATTGCTGCTGTGAAAATCGTTGCTGATGAAGCTGCTCGCTCAGCAGCCGCTCGACAGCACTGCCGCCTGCGTGCGCCAGAAGCTTTGTCCTGCGCACGGCGCTGACACGCGCATGCACACCCGAACAAATCTCTGCTCCCCCGCCCTTTGCTGTGCTGAAAGGTGCACCTTTGCCGCCAGTCACATCGTGGACCTCCTTTGGCAGGTCCACCTGGGCAGAGTTGATGATGACATCGGCTCTGTGCAGACAGAACGCAATTGTCAGCAGGGTTGCATTCGACTTTTCTGACCGTCTTCTCTCTGGGGAAGAAACCCCCTTTTTGGTGTGTTAGACCACAGCGACCTGCACAGAGCGCAGCAAGTAGAACTGTGTCTTATCGTCGACTGCCCTGATGGCGCTGATCATTGTGTTCCCAGGTCAGATGACATGCCAGTCATGACCGCATTGGGCATCTGGGATTGCGCACAAGTGCTGCCTATCAAGCTGCCTATCAATCACGTCCTCGCTGCTGCGCAGTTGCTGGTGAGCAGATGCAACGCTGCGCGGTGCCCGGCTGTCAGACGGCCAGTGAGCAAACATATCTGTTTCAAGGAGCTCAACCAAAAATGACTCAATCACACGCACCCCAGCTTTTCCAGTTCTGGCTTGTGCTTGTCGTTGCGGATCACATTGATCGTCTTGATGCCCTCGTGCTTGGCGTACTGGATGAGCTGCCGAACCAGAACTCAAGGCCTTCTGGTTTCAGCGCAGTAGTGTGCAAGACAGGCATGCTCGGTTGTTGAACACCGGCAGTGAATACTCAAGTCTTCAAGACAGTACAGGTGCATTGCACTCACAGCAGCCCACGAAGGCTGTGAGAAAGGTAGTGCACTGTGAGAATTGCGGAAGGGCAGCAGAGAGGGTTGCGGAAATTCCGCGGGGACCACCCATCTCACCATGTGGCCGAGGGTGGAGGAGGCCGCATTGGACAGCAGCCACTCGCCCTGCGGAAGGTGCGGAAGGGTTTCTGACAGTGTACATACAGCACTCCCAGCGTCTGCCCTTTCTAAGCCTCATCATGGCAGCGAGTGCCTTAGAGGGTGGATCCCGCAGATGCACAGACAACCAGGATCCAGGCTGTCATGCAGCAACAGCGGTGGTTTCCACCTTGGGTACGTCAGACTCCTGCGAGCAGCAGCAACATCCAGGGGCAGCACGTCAGCGATAGGGTTTGACCAACTGGACTTCTCCTTCCTGTATGTGCACATGCAGGATTCTTGCCGGGCAGACAACGCTTTGCAGGGACGCCCTACAGATGAATGCCGGACCTGGATCATGCCGTAGACCGTGACGGGGTTGATCTGCAGCCAAAAAGCTCGGGGCTCGCAACTGTGTGGAGCACTGCATGCCGCTGTGCGGCTCTGGTGCGATGACAAGTATACATGGCGGGGTGCGAGCGCTTTGTGAAATGAAGGAAGCACACATGTATGCGGGTCAGCTGTTAAAAGTGCAACTGCACTCGAATTCATATTTTGAAAATAAGTATAAACCCAACAGTAAGCCGTCAACGAAAGGCGCACATAGAACTGCGCCGCGGTCTGATCGTCCATCTGGTCAGGCACTGCCACCTGCAGAGACACGCACCAGTGGTCAGTGGTTGAACAACCAGCGCCGGCAGTGCGTGCATCGTGACCCAAACGTCCCAACTGTGGTGCACCCCCCGCTGGCATGCGGACTTGTCGTCAGTAAGCAAACGTGCTGCTCATTGACGAGGCTTCGCCCCTCGTGAAGCCTAAGGGCCATGCGCAGCAGCAGGACACACGGCCACCAGCCCTGGCAAGCTCCCGGCTGCATGGCAGCGATATGGCAGAAGCAAGCTGAAACGGCAGGCGAGGATGGATGCACAGCAAAGGTAGAGCAGCGCTTCGGGTACGATGCGCACCAGGTCCGTCTCGGGCATCGCGATGTACTGCTGCCTGCAGGTTTGGCGCAGACGCGCAGGCGTGATCGTGTGGGCATGATCTTGCAAAGGCTCTCGAAATTGCGTCCGAGCTGTGTTGCAACTTAAGTGCGCGACGACATCCAGGATGGCTTTGGCGGCAGACTTGTGCGTCATGCATGTAGAGAGAACGGTCTCGTGACTGCTGGCCGCAATTGGAGCACAAATGGAGCAAGGGACTTGCCAGGTGCCGTCCTCCCTGCACAGGCACACCCGAAACATCTTGTTACTATACTCGAGACCTTCGCGACACCCTGATCTGTCCAGCGGTTTCATCAAGCCAAGCAGTCAACATGTGTCACTGCTGTCACTTGTGGGGAACCTATGTCTGCGTAAATCAGATGGCCCGGCTGTCAGCAACAGGCAGGCAGCGCTCCAGAAGCTGAGCCACTGCAAGCGTCAGGAGTGAAGGTTGCGACGGTCTTTGTGCATGGAAGGTTTCTGGCGAAGTGCAGGGCACACCAGCCGCCGGCGGTGACGCGCTGGCCCTCCTCGAATCAAACCAATCGTGCTAGCACTTGTCCGCACGCCCAATGCCTACCTCAGACAATATCCCGTTGCTACCATGCAGTGCAGCCAGTGCACCCTCCCGTGCACAGGCTCGCCACATACAGGCGTTCACAGAGTCGCTTCCAGGGTCGCTCACCGGGTACGAAAGGGAAGTTAGGCGAGTACGAGGGCATGCCGTAGTAGCCACGTGACTGCATGAACTCACCAGTTCTTATACAATGCTGATCAGACGGTTTCACGAGACAATCACAATTTACTCGCTGCAACAGGACTTTACATGCAGCGGACAGCAGTTTGGAGGAGTCGCAATACCTACCAACATGAAATCCGTAGGGTTCAGTGGCCGCAGCGCCATCCGCACCAGCACCTGCACGAGGTTGAGATCCCTTCTTACACTGGGGCTGCGGAGGGAGGGTCTCCCTGGTCAAAGGGTCTGGAAATTGGACCGGCTGGCTGTATGGTTGACAGTTTCCGATGTTGCGTGGTCAGTGCTGACACACTGATGGCTGGTGGGGATGAGCTGGAAAGAGCTGAGCTGCATGCGGCAGCCCGCTGCAGCGCAGCGACATTCCGAGCTGGCGCACTGAAAATGCAGCTGCTCTTCTTGCACATCGAACGAGGCATCAAGCATAAAGTTTCGTGCTCGATGTTGTCCAGCGTGCCTGATGTTGTCCAGCGTGCCTGAGACAATCACGGCGCACATCTTGCTTGTGGGCTCATCGCTGACAAGTGCATTGTCAGATGCCCCTCGGCCCGCAGAACAACGAAACCCGAGATAGATGAGAGCATGACTTGGGTTGTCATCACCTCTCCATTCTTGAGGGAAGGGATGTCCCGCTTTCCAACCTCCAGGTTGGCCCAGCCGGCGTTGACCTTCGACTCATCGAAGGACGTGACCAGCACTGCCTTCTGCTTGCCACCCATCTCGGCCGCCTCAGCTTGTGATTCGGGTTGCTGTTGCTGCTCGGACGAGAGGCGTGCGCCGGACAAACGCCTGCGCAGCTCTTTGATGACTCGAATGGTGGCTGACTCGGCAAGTTACGTTTGCGTCACTTGTGCGGAAGTACAGCTCTTTCAGCCGCCTTTAAATCCGCCTGTTTGCGCAACAAGGCTGCTCAGCGATGCCCACCCACTGCTCCATTTCACTTGTCTGTAGCTGAGTCTCGCAGCCGTGCAGGGTTTAGCATGCTGCAAGCAAGGTAATGAGGCACGTGAAGCGAAGCAGTTCAGTGTGCTGCAGTAAGGCTCAAGGCACTACCCCAAAGAAAGTTGAAGAGACGTGACTCCCGAACTCAGGCAGCATGACGGGCGACGACACCCCCAAGAAGCAGACCGTGTGCCTGGTCGTGGGTGAGAATGATCAACATGACCATGTCTCGGATGTAGCTCGCTTCAAGTCTGCAAGCTCCAGCCGCACATCATGCATGCAGCCAATTCAACAACTCGAGGCCTTTGCCCATCAACAGCGGGCACCGGATGCAGACTGTTGAACAGTGCAGACTTTGGACAGTGGGCACCGCAGACTTTGAGCAGTGCAGACTTTGAACAAAGGGCACCGGATGCAGACTTTGACAAGACGAAGATCAAGCACAACTATGAAAACATCGAGGTGGTGGAGGCTCTGGTGCCGGTCCCCGGGAACGGCCAGGCATGTCTCCATCCAGCGAGACTGCATGCAGCGCCACACCTCAATGTCGTGGGAAATCTGTGGCTGTCGCGCGCGTTCCCGCAACATAGCGGCATGGCAGCAGCCTTCGAGCATGACGTTGCTGTGACATCACCACTACACAGTGTGAGCACGGTGATCAGGCTTAATCTGCACGACATGGTGTCAGCATTGTTGCCGAGAACTAAGGCATCAGCTCATCATGCTCACATCTTCATATCACACTAGGCCTTGCATTGTGTGCTGCGCAGTACCTGGTGCGCATGCTGCTGCGCCCTCTAAACCCAACCGACTTGATTTCCGCGGAGGGAGGTGCGCTACTGAGCTGCGTCGTATCAATGACGGCACCGCTCGCACCTGTTGTCCATGGCACCGACGCCTTGCTGCAACGTTGCTGCAGGCTATGGCGAAGAGCTGCACAAGCTCCCTTTCGTGAACGGCAGCGAAGGCAGGATGCTCCTCGTCTCCTGCTGCAAACAAATTTTCCTGATGCCAAAACACGACAGGGACAGCATCTGGCAGTATCGATATCAGTATATACATCCCCGCTGGTGCAGCCTGGTGCGCACCTGAAATGCACTTCGAGCCCGCGTGCGGCTCGGCAGCAGTACTTGCTGCACACCTTGCAGGGGTCGGCGTCATCGAGGCCACCGGGCCGGGGGACGGCTATAAGTTCAAAAAGGGCCAGCGCGTTGTGGCTGGAGACTGGTGAGCGGGAAGCTTGTTCAGCTCTTCATGGTTGGTTTCAGCTTCCTTGTTGCTCATGCCCGATCGACAGCAGGTGCATCGTCTGTGAAGGTCGTCGGGCCAGCCACGCTGACCTGCAGCATCCACAGTTGTGGGGGCAAAACTAATGCACTGGCTACAACCTGTGGCTTCCGTTCTCTGACCTGCAACAAAGCTACTCCATGTTTCGGATCTGACCGAAAGTTTTGGCGCAGGATCGATGGCACCTGGCAGGAGTACCTGGCAGTCGACGAGGATGTGCTGGTGATATATTATTCACTGCCAGACCCCAAATAGATTGAAAATTATTTGTCTCCTCAGGCAGACCTGATGCATGTCGCCGCCACTCATGTGAAGGTGTTTGCTTGTCGATCTGACGTGCGTCACACGCCGCGTCGCAACAGACGCACTTGAGGCTTGCATGGCGCAACATGTATGTGCAACACTACTGCGGCAATCGGCTGATAACATATACAACACCATTAGTTGCCGTGTATCGGGATTTTGACACCATTGGCCCCGTTGGATACACAGCTGGCGGTGCCTGACGAGCTGGACGATTATGCAGCAGCGCAGTTCCTGGTGCGTCCACAGGGATGCACCTTTGTGGGTCAGCTAATACAGCGCAAAATTTCTTGTGCAAGAACCATACAATGCTTGTGCCCTTTTGTAAGACAAGAGTAGCTGAATTGGCTGAAGACGCCCTGTCTGGTGTTCTGGTGTTCATCCTGAGTCTCCCTCTCCATGCTTTGCTGACCGCTGACCAACCACCCACCGGCTCGCAGGTCAACCCATGCACGGTGTGCAGCACAATGGTTTGATGATTCTCAGATAACCTGACAACAGCCAGAAAGGGGCTCGAGGCGGGTGCCACAGTTGCAAGGAGTCTCGGGTTTACAGTTGTTTGTACATGCAGACGGACAGTGCTGTTCCATTGTTGCAGTGCAACCACCTGGTAATCCTGCACAGGTGGTGGGTCTCCTGGAGACGGCGGCGGTACCCAAGGCGCGCCTTTCCCGCATTGCGCGCTGACTTGGATGCGTCTCACGGGGAGGCCAAAAAACTCTTGTATGCCGCTGTGTGGCTCCTCGGTAGGTTCCACAGCCGGCAGTGCATTCCTGCAAGCGATCTGGTGGAATGTGTCGGCAGCAGCCAAATCAGCTGCATCAGACAGGCTCTGGACTTGCAGCAGCTGCCGGCGCGAAAGAGAACTGGTGACCCATCACCGCAGGGCGAGTGGCTGCTGCAGACTGCGGCCTCCAGCACCGTGGGCCGCCAGGTACCTCCGTTTGATTAAGCTTAGCAATTAGCAGATGCCAGAGCTTGGCTCATTTGCACTACTTTTTTCATACAGATCGACCCGCCATTTGCCAACCGCCAACATCGATGCCTTGTGACCATGTATGGCTGCATCCGTATCGCCACTTCAGCCGCCAGCCGCCTCCGCCTTATTGCACGCCAGTTGCAACTTCGCATGTGCGGGACGACATCGTCTAAAGAACTAACAGGAGCATGCGGCCACATACAACACGCAGCCGCCAAGAAGATCAGAGCATCACCGTCAAAGTCGAGACTTCTGACATATTATTGCATATTGAATTATGTTGTGCTGTTTTGTCTGCGCAGCTGATTGCGTACGCCAAGCACGAGGGCGTCAAGACCATCAACGTGGTGCGGCGCCACAAGTACGTGGACGAGCTCAAGGCCCTCGGCGCGGACGAGGTCATCGACAGCTCGGAGGAAGACTTCCAGCAGCGCACCAAGGAGATTACGGGTGGGCCGCTGTCCCGTCTTGAGTCTTTGAGGGTCCGACATCCGACGTCTGGGATTGATTTTGAGGATGCAAGGGGCCTGCTGCATCCATTGCAGCAGCTTTGTGTCTGATCGAGGCACAGTGTAGTAGCACTGGTGCATGGAGCGCAAAAGTCACATGTGATGCACTCGCTGAACATAGTGGAAATGCCAGTCAAGCGACTTGTTTGGAATCCAGAATTAGTGACAGCGGCTAGCCGAACTGACAACTTTTTCACTGCGCTGCCGCAGGCGGCCGCGGCGCATATTCTGCTCTGGACGCAGTTGGCGGTCTGACCACCCGCACGGTGGGTACTCTGCCGCATCTTTGTCCCAAATCATTTGTCACGCATTCCCATTGAGGTTCATCACAGCACACTGGAATGCTCGCACATGACGGTCCTGCACAGCGCAGTCGCAGCGGACCGGCTGCTCAAGATGAGATCCAACTTTGTTCACGCCACTACTCCCGAACGTTTTCTCAAGCCACGCAGCTCTACTTGCCGGCGTATGGCCAGCTGCTGCGGCTGAGGCACTGCAGGTGGAGGTTTTACGGGCTGCGGCTGTAGGTGATCAGGTTTATGCGTGCAAGCCTGGCATCTTCTTTGTAGCCCGAATCACAGCACCTGACATAAAGTCTTTTGACTTGCCGCAGGTCATCAAGCCGGTGCGCAAGTTCGGCGACACCTACATCTATGGCGTGCTGTCGTCAGACAAGGCAGTCGTGGGCACTGTCGACATGTGGCTGTACAGGTGACGAAATGATGATGCGCCGTGTGACGGTATCACCCTTCCTGTCGAGGGCCACGGGCGATGAAGTGGGAAATGAAGCTGCGACGAGGTTGTGTCGAACCATGAATTTCCGGCTGACAAGCGTGAATATATGATGTGCGTTCTGCAGCCGCACACTGGGACCCTTCATCCTGTACCGCTGGTAAGCCCCCCAACGCAACTGCCTTGCTGGGTACCTCGATACATGCACGCAGCCGCTTTTCGATGAAGAATGTCTCTTCTAAACTGCGTGTTGCTGTTTAGAAAGGAGGATGCCAGCAGAGCGAGTGGCAGGGGTTTCAACGCGCTGCACCAGGGTTTACCGATGGGTGCAGGCTGCCGGAGGGCGGTAAGGCGGCAATGCGTGAGCGCATGCAGCGCACCATGGACCTCCTCGTGAGTCGCGGCCTGTTGCACATCCTGCCCTGCCTCAGATGCAGGAGAATCACCCTTCTCCACGCCTGTGTGAGCTGCTTCTGTGTGCCAAAGTATTAATTCGATGATCAATACCATCCATAATGCCAAATGCGTGATGCGTCAAGGCCAGCGGCAATGATTTCCGACGCAGGTCAAGGGCGTCATCAAGCCAGCAAAGCCATGTGCGCACTTCCGTAGCACCCTTCGGGTCTTGGAGCAGGGTGTCCAGCGCCTTCACATCTGGTTCTGCGCTTGAAAACATGGAGCGCCTATGAAGCTTTTCCCTGGGACTTCACTTTGTCAGTATGTATACTGTGCTGAGATACTGCTGCACTTTGGCGAGTCTGGTGAACTGACACGTGCATTTTGCTGCAGGGAAGGAGTTCCCCCTGAAGGACGTGCACGAGGCCATCGCCGAGCAAAAGAAGCCAGGGCACGGCGGCCACAAGGTCTTCCTGAAATGAGCCAATGATGCGGATGTGACCATGAACATTGCTGCGGCAGCGGCAAGCAGCCGGTGTCGTCGCTGGGAGTTTATCTTGCCAGCAGCAATGTGCTAGAACGGTACGCATGTTTGGAGCCTTCGAGAACGCCTCCTTCGAGCCTTCAAGAAACCCATGGACCTACGCTGTCGAATCGATGCTGCAGCGGCATCTGTTCCATGCACATGTCCAGCTGGCGCACCATTTGGTGACCGTGCGAGCACGCTCTTTGGCCTGTTTGGGGTGGCTGCTGATAGTAACAATGTCGCATCCTGTGCAGCATCTTGTCTCTCATTCTACCTGTCCCCCAATGGCTTGTTCCTGGCAAAACATTTTGCCGCCGACCTTTGTGCGTGTCTCGGTGCGTCGGTGGTAGGAACTAATTCGTGCGCACAGAAGCATTGCATCTTGCCAAGCGTTGCAGTGCTTAACGTCAGCAGAAAGTGTGCGGCCAAGATGAGCCCGCCAAAATCAGGATTGCCAGCTGCTTTGCGGCGCGCTGCTTGGTGGTTGTGCCAGGGGACTACTCAATTCACGGGCTGCTGAAGCGCATAGCATACTGCGAGACACATGCAGCTTGAAACCATCATGGCGAGCATTGGAGGTACCGAAGCCCGCAGGTTTGCTGCTCGGCGGCTGCGCCAATGCTGTGGGTGGCAATAGCAGCAGCGACACCGGGTTTCGAGCCAGGCAGAGGCCGGCGACACTCAGTGGAGGCGCCAGCTGCTGTAGCGTCGCTGGATGCGCACTGTCTGCCAGATCAGTAGACATGTTACCGCAGCCGCCGCAGCCATTCCACATTTGCACCAGTGCCTGCAACCCTATCATGTCGATCGACATCAGCACGCCGCCATGTCATTGCTGATGAGAGGTGCAACCTGCTGGCCAAAAGGAAGTATTGAGCGGCACGGCACCAGCAAACACCACTCTGAAATGCGACATCAGAACCAGAAAGCAAAAGCGCCGGTTGTAAATACACTCTGTGGCCCTAGTCGCTGCTGCGGTGGCGCCACCGGTGTCCATGTGTGCGCAGTGGCTTGCGCCCTGTCATGGTAGAAAACATCGCAGACGGGCAGCAAGGGCAGGAATAGGTATGAAATCTTTAAGCCAACCTACCGTTTACAGCCCTGTAGGATATGTCTATGTCAGCGAGACCAGCCAAGCCGTCCCGAACGTTCCTGAGTCCGGCATCAGCAGCAACGCGTGAATCACAGCCACTAGATGCGCCACCTTATCGAGTGGGAATGATAATGGAGAAACAATGGATGTGACCCTACCACGTGTACTACTGGAGTTTATTCTAGGGACCAAATACGCATGCAGAATGGCGCCGGCGGGTTTTTCATTGTGTCCGCTGGCGGCTGCGCACAGCGCCGACCCATTGTGACTTATGGTCGAGACTAGGAACTATTGGGCATGCTGGCGGCTTATCGAAGTGTTGCCTTTTGCGACTTTGACATCAGCCTGTTGCTGCTTCACACACTGAGAACACGCCACATGGCCACGTGTGTCACAAAAGAGACGAGTTGATCCTGAGATCAAATCCGCCGGCGACGGCTGCAGCTTTTCGACATCAGTTGTCAATCTGGCGGTTTGCAAGGGCGATCCAGCCCCATTGTCAGCTTGAGAAACAGCAGAGTACTGTTCCTGCTCATTTGCATGCATCAGTAACAAGAGGCAAAGCGGAGAGAATTCTGCCATACCGCTAGATAGGATCACACCATGTCTTCAAGGTCCATCCAGTGATTTGAGGATAATTCCTGATGACCTTGGCATTGGTCGCTGCAAGCGTGGGACCCGCGCGGTGGTGGCGGTAGTAGCTGCAGTGCCCGCAAGAGCGTGAGCAAAAGCTGCAACGGCCGCTGCTTGCATTGGTGGCGGGCTGCAATAACAGCTGTGGCCACAGCGGCGGTCTTCGTGCAAAGGATGACAGGAAGAACAGTTTGCCCGGCATTTCAAGCCGCACTGTGTCTCACGGCTTGACACAGCGTAAAAGTCTCAACACAGCCTTTAGTCCTGAGGCCATTCTTGCAGTTGTTGGGTCATCACACAAAACATAAGATGCACTGTGTGCGCGAATTTTGCCCGCCGCCTCCGCAGCAGCTGCGGTCGTTGCAGTCGTAAGACACACTTGCCTCACAAGGCAGTGCAATGGGCAATAGCAACATGTAACTCTCGTGAATCTCGGCTCGAAAACGGACGGAGGAAAGGACAAGCTTCCTCTCATGCTGAGCATGCAAGGCAACATGGCGGTCTACAAGCCTTGTACCTGATGGCGGCATTATCGAGTAATTCCAGATGGTTGCAAACACCCCCAAACGTGCAAGTGTGGTTGTGATCGAGTTTCTCAGACAAGTGTCGCTGAGCCAGCAGACAGACTCGCTCGGTCTCGCTGAGCCAAGTGTCGCCTCTCGGAGGAAGAAACGTATACAGAGGAAGGCACATATGGTCATATGACCTCAAACTCACCTCTCGATGACTTCTCCTGCCAGTGCGGAGCTCCACAATTATCCCTCATTAAGCCATGGCAATCACCACCCACATCCTGCCTGGCTGCCTGCTGGTGGCCATTGCTCTGGCGAGCTTGCATGCCACGACCGGCCCTTGGCCAAGGCGGCGGTGCGTTGGCGCCTGCCATCTTTCATCTGCCGCGTCTGCCACGCTGCAATGCATGCCTTGTTGGGTGTCGCCACCACAGGGTCCACATCTCTTGCGTTGCTCGTGATGCAGATGCTGTGCTCGTTGCGTATCAGCGTCGAAGCCCAGTGAGCACGCATGCTCATATCAGCAGGTCAAGCTGCTCATATTGTCCCGAGTCAGGTTGTGCTTGAACTGTCGTGTAAGGCTATCCTGTGAGATGCTGCAATGTGACATTTTCATTGTTTGCACGAGCAGCTTGGTATCATCAAGAGTACCAAGCAGCACGGGTGCTCCGGGGTGCAAGCATGGCATTCTGACGGCTTGACGCAGCCAGCGAGAATGATTGCTAACATGGTTGTCTTTATTCGTCCAGCCCCTGCAGTAAGTGCGCCCACCAATGGATCTCCCTGCACCTTCCAGCACGGCTACGATCGGCCGTACACCGGCAGCGACATCACAACGGGATTTCTGGGCACTCCAACGCCGCAAGCCTGCTGCGCCCTGTGCATTGCTACCACTGAGCCGCTCTGCCGTTCGTGGGTCTTCAACAGCGACGGGGACAACTGCTACTTGAAAAGCGCAGTCCCACCCGTCAGCCTCCGTGGATCGTCATTCACCACTGGCACTGTGCCACCGTCCTCGCACCCTGAGGGAAGTGTCAAGTGCGCACGATGACGCGCATCAAGGACGAGCGGACATCGCCAGCTTCTATTGGCTTCCGTCGGATGGCGCTGGGCCGGGCGCCATGCTTGGCGTCAAAGCTGGCGAAAGCAAACCTTCTTCAGATCAGCACTGTTGCAATGAACAGGCTGTGCAAAGTGGTAGCACCGGTGAAGCCGATATCAATATCAGGAGCTGCGCAACAGCATGCATTGGCTGTGGTATGTACATTCAGCTTTCGTTGGACGAGGGTGCTTTTTTAAACTGTCTACAATCGAGTTGAAGGCGCTTTCGGCACATGGCTACATGTGCTTCCGGATAAGCCTTGCACCCAATCCAACATCCTGTAAACCCCGAGACAACAGCTGGTCCACATATGTACTGCCCCGGCAGGCGGCAATCACATCAATGCTCGGAGACATTCTACCTGCTGTCGTGCCGCCAGCCGGTATGGTGTAGATGACCGTTCTGCTGCATTTAATGGCTTGCTAACACCCCGCTCTTATGCAATGGACGATTCATGAACCCAGCCCCCCTATTCCACGGCATGCGCCAATAACGCGGTCCGTCTCCAGTACGTAGCCAAAATGAAGACGCCGAGAGCGCATCGATGGTTGAAATTCAGCTGTGCTGCAAAAGAATAGGAGCCGAGTCGCCTGCGGGGTTTTACTTCAATTTTATGGTGCAGCTGCTGTATGTAGTCTCGAATCGGACTGTAGTTGCAGCTCCTGGTTGCAAATCTGCCTGCATGGGTGGCTATCAGAACGCAATAGCGACCATAAACCATGTTCCTCTAAAATCAACAGGTCGAACGTCATTACAATCACAAGCTTACCAGCATTTTATGCCTTGACTGACTGTCTTGCTGTGTGAACACCGACCACCCTGTCCATCATGGCTCGTCACAGCAGCTGCCACGCTGACGCAATCTGCACTCTCATCCATCTCTCGAGCTGGGCCAGCGTCTGTGGCTGC
The DNA here is from genome assembly GCA_033439295.1 of Deuterostichococcus epilithicus. Taxonomy (NCBI): domain Eukaryota; kingdom Viridiplantae; phylum Chlorophyta; class Trebouxiophyceae; order Prasiolales; family Stichococcaceae; genus Deuterostichococcus; species Deuterostichococcus epilithicus. The sequence goes on from JAVTLE010000017.1 coordinate 1,098,800, forward strand.
AGCAGCCTCTTGGCTTGTTATCCCCTTCATCCCTCGATTTGGATCAGCTTCGGCTTGTACTCCTGTCCAGAGACATCGCGCTTCAAGAGACTTCTGCTTCAAGTATATTTCAGGACCGGGCCTCATATCGAAGGCCAAGCCTTCGATAATACGGCTGATGTAAATCGGGCGCCAGCGGCTTCCACAAGTACCTCTGCGGCTGCAAAGGGCGATTCCTCCTACATTTTGCGATCACTCGCCTTCGTTCTGGGGATGGATCAGCTTCAGGACTCCTCTCACACTTGCGTTGGCGCGAGATCAACTGGCTGAGGCAGCATTTCCAATAGCACCAAGCTCTTACCTTCTTCTTGGGGATGGTCAGCTTCAGGACGCCGTTCTCGTACTTGGCCTGAATGCTGCCCAGGTCAGCGTCGGCGGGCAGGCGCACGCGGCGGGGGCGGTACCTGCAAGATCATGCATGGCGAAAGCCCATGGGTTCAATAGGATCTCACCAACTTGAGGCTGAGCAACAGTGGCAATGCAGGCGGCAATGAGACAGCTGTCTGTCTGAGACAGCTGCGGGTGCGGGTGCAGCGGCACCTGTACCCATCGAGGGCAGGCACGCGTGTGACAGGCACAGGACTGTTGGGGAGACCCCAGCAGCAGGCGCAGCTGGATGTAGCGGCAGGGCATACTGAAACGGACCACTGCAGCTGCGGGTCCATGGTTCATATGGTGTCGATGTGCAGACAGGGAGACGCACCCTGTGACGCGCTCACCCCGAAGGAATTTGCTCTGTTCAGAAAAATGGCAAGGCATTTCAATCTACAGCCAATGACAGGCATTGTGCATCAGGGCAAATTTGGTTGCGGAGTCCATGCAAGAGCAACACCAGCTGCTGTGTGTCTCGAACTTCCTCGGGAGGTCATCTCCCAGCCAGGATTCCGGATGCGCTGCAGAAAGGAGGTGCCGGGAGGGAATGGTGGACGGGCACCCCCTCGGGCTCCACCTGCGATCGGTGTATCATCAAGTCAACGCGGTGAGAAGGTAAACACGGATCCAGGCTCATCAGTGTTCGATCCGATTCACCGGCTGACCGCTCGGAGGCAGACCAGTTGATTGGAAACCCGGCAGCGCAGCCACTCGCACCTCCGGCTTGTTGACGCGGATGGTCAGCGTGTCACCGTCCACCTGCAGGCGTGTTCCGTCTCAGCTTTGCGGGTTCTGCTCCAGTACTCACGAGCTGACGAGCCACTTTTTCCCCTGGTACTCGTCCGGCTGCTTCACAGAAGCAGTTGAGGGTCGGGGTGAAAACTCGCACCAGCAAAGTGAGTGTCATACATAAAATGTGTATGAAACTGATGGCTTCGTACCTCAAGCTTGATGGCATCCTTGGTCTCGCCTGTGCATAGCGCATGTTCGTGTCATGTTTTAGGTGCGAGAGACTACTGGTAGCGAGAGAGTCAGCTGCTGCAAACTGGCTTGAACCCCGAAGCAGCAAAGCACCTGAAAACCCAGCGCAGCTTGGTATGCGCATGTGCAGGTTGTCATCCCATGGAGCGGTAGCAGTCGGAGGGTATATTGGCATTCACATGGCAAAACATCAACATGATGATATATACTTCCACAAATTTGACCTATGCATGAGAACAACAGGTACCCTACCGGGAATGTCAGCGAACAGCTCATACTTGTCAGTCTGCTCTGTGAGATCTATGCGGATCCGGCGGCGCCCATCCCAAGTCCCGCCGCCAGCGCCGCCGCCGCCGCCACCCCAACCGCCGGCGGCCGCAGGGCTGCAGCAGCGGCGTACAATTGTATGAATTTGTTCCGAGGTAGGTCGTGCCGATGTAAGATTGGATGGGGACCGTTCAGTACATTGGGGCTATGCGCCCAAGCAGGAAGCAGAAGAAAGCGCGGGTGCCCTTGGAGGCTGTCAACGAGCCTGCATCGCCATGTCTCACACATGACTATATGCACATGCTAAGGACACGCCGTAACTCGGCGCGGCGTGCGCTCAAGGCTGCGCTGTGCGTGCATTGATGCGGCAGACATCGCATGTCTATCCTGCCTCAACGGCAACTCTCCGCTAGGATGCATACATCACCAAGGCTGGGAATTGCCAATGAGTATATGCACCCTAAGAACGGGTCGAAGAACGGGTCGCCCGCCAAAAACGGGTCACTGAACAGGCTCATTGCCATGGTGCCGTCTGTGTCGGCACGCCTGCATCATGAAACGAACAGGCGTTGCCGGCACTGAATAATATATTTATTGGATGTGAACACTTCCTGGCACATGCCAGGCCGGCAGGCTCCCTTGCATAAATGTGGTAGCCAGCCAGTGTCGTCATGACTCGGCGAGGTGTTGTCGGCGGGCTGTGTGGCGGCCTTTTGAGAAGCAGACTGCGATGTCACATGATGTGTCTCTCGGTCCAGAAAGCCGCACTAGTCGGGGCTAGAAAGGAGTGAAGAATCTCGATTGGTTTGGGGTCGATGTGCAAGGCCGAAGCACGTGCTCCGACAGAGGCTTCTCACCTGCCAGGCTTGTCGTGTGTGCCTTCGCTGTGAGGACTGGAGTGCTAGTGGCGTGTCCACGATGCATCAACTGCCCTCTGCCGCAAAGCTGTGATGTCGACAGTGCATCCTTCTTGGAAAGCTATGGAGGATCTCCGAGACTGGGTTTGCTCAAGCTGACATGGGGTGGGACTCGGCTTGGTCGCATTCGTGCATTCGAGTCACTGCACAAATGTCTGTAACGACGAGCCTGACTAGAACGGATCTCGAGAACATCTTTAGCTGAGGGCAATTGTCCCTGACGAAGCACACCGGCTTGCGGATGCTGTGAACTCCCCGTCACCCAAAGGACCGGCCTCGGAAGGCTTCGAGCGCCTGCAGCCGAGGCTGCCAAGCCGAACAGCAGTTGCAATGGCGCCGCCTGACGTTCAGACGGCGGTGCAGGTCACCCGGCTGCGGGTCATGAAGGTGGACGAATATGTGGATGAGTGGGCCGACCTGGAGATCGTGCAGAAGCCGATGCCGAAGCCCCAAGGCAAACAGGTAGCCTTTTGCAGCTGCTTGCAATACGTAGCAATAATGTGAGGTGCTGCATTATTGGGTTGATGCAGTGTTGCTTGAGCAACAACACTGCTGTATGTAAACTGCAGACGGCACTGCCTTTGTTGATGGAAGACAGCTGATGGAAGACGGCTGACCATAAGGGCCAACATTTTCTCTTCTTGTCTGGATGTGGCCGGCTTGGTGCGGCTGATGCTGCGGCCGGATCCCCAGCAGTGAAACAGCACCGCCCAGGCTCCGAGCCTGAGCAGATTCTAATGGGTGGGGAAAAAACCGTGCGCTGAGGTTGTGCTCAAAACCCTTGGTCTGACCCTCTGTTTTCCGCACAAAACCCTGGCAGGTGCTGGTGCGGCTGAAGCTGCGGCCGGTTCACCCTCCGGACCTGCTGGCAGTGGCGGGCCGGCATGTCATCCGGCCGCCCCCCTTTGTGCCCGGCTCTGAGGTGCGCTGCTGGCTCCTGCCGGGGTGCTTTGCACAGGATGTGTCACCAAGGTGTCGATCGGGGGCGCCCCAAGGGCGCACGGCTGGTCGACAGAGTTGAGGACAGAAACGTGGTTGCGGTCGCCTCGCGCTGCCCGCTGCGTGATGCATGGCACAATGCCGAGCTCGGAGCTGACAGCGCTACTCCACCCCGCACTGCAAGCAGCTGTGCCCAGCATTGCGGAGAGAACTTGCCTCGAGGCGGCTTCCCAGGGCGTGCGCATTACTGTTGCACGGCAGCTTCCACGATGCACCTCGTGCTGCGGCATGTGGATCGACTTCAGCCGCGCCCTGGATCTCTCACCACGAGGCATTCTGCACAGGGCGTCAGCATGGTGAAACCGCGTGAAACCGCACACTGCTGCAGCAGGTCCCCACACGGGGACATGCGGGACACGTCCTGCATTCCACAGCTCGAGAGGCACCAATGTAAAGTGCACTTGTCCATCCGACCACAGGGTGTCGGCATGGTGGAGGCACTGAGACATGACATTGCGTCTTGCCCGCAAATTCATGCTCATCGTTAGCCCTGACTTGTGTCCGGCTCCGTCAATCACAGGGGGTGGGCGTGGTGGAGGCACTGGGACCTCAGGCCTCCAAGTTCAAGGCAGGCCAGCGGGTGGTCGCTGGCGGCTGGTCGGACGGCACCTGGTGCGGCACTGAAAATTGTGTCCTGCGCCCGGCGGCACGTGCACAGACGGAGGCAGGCAGCCGTGGTGCATGCAATCACCATATCGGAAAACACTTGCCTGCTTACAGCCGCCGCCCTCGGGGGCGCTCGGGACTTGGTTCTGCACATCGATCGCTGAGGCAGGCACCAGAAGCGAAAAGCGTCACTGCGGTCCGGAGTAGATTGGCAAGCTTAGTAGCAGCATGCATTTGCAGGGCCAGGTCACATCTTTCCGCGCTGCACCTGCAGGCAGCTGCTGTGCATGGAACAACGAAACTGCAGTTCACGATCGCTGCGCTGCTGACCTGCAGGCAGCAGTACATCGTCGAGGATGAGGACAAGCTGGTAAGCTCAAGCATGCCCAAACCCTTTCGGCCTCCTCGCATCTGAGCTGTCACCGAGTTGCCGAGGTTGCATTTGGTTGGTCAGACACTGTGCATGTCTGCGAGCATGCGGCACGGGATCCATCACCAAAGAGACGTATGTTCGTTATATGGATATTAGTGTTGCAAAAAGCTTTTTGTGTGCTATGCCGCGTAGTTTGCAGTGCCCGACTCACTGGACGACATCATCGCGGCCCAGTTCCTGGTGCGCGCGTTTGCTTCCGTCCTCCATTGCACAACAAAAATCTTGCAGTGTCCGCAATCTGGCATTGCTGTGCATGTGCAGTGCATCAAGATTGGGGCCGAATCCGGGTCCCGCAATGCCTGTGCAGATCAACCCTACAACGGCAACAGGCCTTATTGAGCAGTCTGGCCTGGATGAGGTGAGCACGCATCGCCGCTGATGCAACATGGATCTTGTGGATCTTGACAGCCACTACGCACATCACCACCATCAAACTCCCTGCTGACGACGTCCCCTGCTGGTTGCTGCACGCTCTGCCATTAGATTGACGACGCGGCTGCATGCTGCTAGCTGACACACACTCGATAGCTGTAACAAAAATTTATGTTTCAGTGTCCGTGGCGCTGTCACAACTGGTGGTGCGCTGCACCGCGCAGGGCGACTGGCTGGTGCAGTCCGCTGCCGGCTCCACTGTCGGCCGCATGGTGAGACGGCAAGTTCTAGATATTCCGCTGTTGCTGTTGCATCGTTGTCTTGTCCTTGTTTCTATGCTTGATCTGATCACCAAGTGCCGGCCGGCCGGTGCGTGCGCATCTGCAAGAGTAAAAGCTACTTAGATCACGCTGCGCCCGCCACGGCCTTGCTGCGGCTGTGTAGAACTCAGAATAAGCACTGAATCACTTGGGCCTGGGCGTTGTTTCCCCAGCCACAAACCAGCTTGACTGACTACAAGTACCGTGATCTGGCACGAGTGAACCCTGACATGCACAAAGAACACATCTTCGAGTCCCAGATGGCAGCAAAAGTGCCACTGATGAAAGTTGTCACTGACGTCTCTTTTGTATCTGTGTTTTGCACCCGGTTTGACGGGCTGCCAACAGGCCGCATGTGATCACTCGCTCCAAATTGACAGAGTTGTGCGCTCCTATTCATGTGCACTCCTATGTCAGATCTCCAGGATCCCGCCAACTTCCGCCGCAGGTGATCCAGTACGCTAAGCACAAGTATATCAAGACCGCCAATCTCGTGCGGGATGAGAGTCAAGTCACGGATCTCAAAGACAACCTGGGGTGCGCAAGCGATGAACTACTCCCGTTGAACAGTCCGCCGTCCGGTTGGAGTGCTGCGACGGTTACTGCATAGCGGTGACCCACTGGTGGCATGCATTATGCACAAGACTTTGCAAGGAATGCATACTTTAGACGCAGCGATCTGCCTCAGCACGAGGTTGCAGCGTTATAATGTCTGCATGTGCACCCACACGCCGCTGCTTAGAAGCGTTTAGCAGCAACTTATGGGTTGCAAACGAATGCAGTGCTGTGTTGGGTGCTCCGAAGGGTTCGCCTGCAATCGAAGCGACCTGCCTCGCAACTGGAACCACTCGCTGCAAACAGTGTGTTGCTCAATAAGGCTGCCAGCGTCTGGCACACCAACCTGGTGCCTTGTGCCTGCTGACTTACTGCGTATCCGAATTGTCAAGTTGAATAGAGCATTCCAGCACTTGATCTGCTCCATGTTTGAACTCGTTCCAGGCAACCCATCAGAGCTACCCGAGGATGTCCGCAAAATTATTCAAGTAAAATAATTACTTGACATGAAGATATCGTGAAACACCGTGCCTTGCTACTGCTCTTCAGGGCGGACGAGGTCATCTTCTTCCCAGGTTACCCCTTGGACTACGACATCGGGAAAGTGGACGTGCCGGAGGTGTCTAAGCAGGTCAAGAAGTTCACGCCCGGCGGCGAAGGCGCCAAGGCGGGCTTCGATGCCGTCGGCGGCCTCATGACCTTTGCGGTGTGTCTCTGCCCTGGGGTTCCATTCGTAGGTGTTGTCATTGATTGCTCGTGAGTACTGTCTCATCAAGGGTCTTATGAATGCTTGGTGCATCCTTTTGCCTGTTGTTCCTGGTGGCGCCTGGGCCGGCTTTGACGCTGTCGAGCCGCCCTCTGTTGTGCTTGCAATTGAACCCGCTCCACAATTGAATTTATTAGTGTCCATGGGGGCAGACGTTGTCGAAAATTGCTTTGCCGCTGACACGGGCGTCGTCGTGGCCAGATACTGGATTATCCAGGATAATCCCATGTTACAAACGACGACAGGACTGCCGCTGCTTGCTTGTGAGAAGCCTGCACCAAACCCTGTACTGCCAGGAGGGCTGTCCCTGCCATGACCAGCTTTTCCTGATGATGTTGCCCACCACCTGGCGGGTCTGCAGAGGGCGATACCTCTCAAGAATGAGTCCGCCGCCTTCTCAAAAGCTCGATAAGATCAGTACTGACTTGCGGCTGATGTTATATCTGCTGTGCGGCTCCAGGTGGAGGCATCGCTCAAGAAGTGGGGCACCGCGTTCGTGTATGGCCAGCTGGCGGCGGACATCGCCACTGTGGGCACTGTCGACATGTGGCTGTACAGGCGCGCAAATTCTGTCACTTCGGATCTCGAAACCAGACTGAAAAAGTTCTGAGACTCTTGACCTCCCGAGCATCAGAGTGTTGCGCCTGCCGGCGTCATGGAAATATGAAGCAACACTGCGCCGCTGTTTCTCGGTGTTGACAGTACGCGCAGCTGATGTTAGCGCCTCAAGTCGCGGTGCTTCCATCAGCCGCATGACCAGTCAACCTTGAAGACTGTCCGTCTGCTGTGCAGCTTTCCAAATACTTTTTGAACTTCCCTGCTCGGACCAAAGCAGTTTTCTTTGTCCCGCAGCAAGACGCTCAAGACATTCAACCTGCAGAAGTACCTCCAGGCCGGCCGGTCTGACCAAGTGCGCGGCCGCCTGGAGCATGTCCTCAAGCTGCTGGCGGACGGCGTCATCACCGCGCCCTCAGATGGTGCGCCTTGCCATTCCACAGGAAGTCGTAGTTGAGAGGAAGTCCTGGCCGTGCTTGCAGTGGCTGTTCTCCTTCCACGCAGCATGTGCATTTGTGCAGCTCACCAAGCTGCTGGCCGATTGCATCATCACCGTCCCCGTGGGTGATGGATGCCCCCCGGGCTGGATGTTTCAGGTCAGGCCATAAACTCTGTGTGAGCCAGAGTCATGCACGACTGCTGTTCTAGACAGGCTGCGCATAGAGGGGAATCCCTGCGCATCAGGGTGCGTGCAGACGTCGGCCAGGCCAGTAGATGGTTGCTGCTGCGGCTAGGAAGGCATGGTGCAGCCAGCAAGACATGCCTGGACATTCACATCTTGCCAGATACAGCTCGAGCTTCCTGCTTCCGAGAATAGCAAGGCAACTTTGTAGACTGTGGTCTAGGTTCATGGCAGCAGCAAGAGTGGTCATCAAATTCGACCAGAGCGCTGCCGGCAGAGCTGCTCACAACACGAAAACTTTGCAAGCGATTGGGATCGGTGTTTATCTTGTCGTAAATCACTGCAGGGCCGGTCTACAAGCTGGACCAGGTCCGGGAGGCGGTGGCAGCGGCACAGAAGGCGCACGGTGGCACCAAGGTCTTCCTGGCGGGCTGACGGCGGCGGCGGTAATGGCAGCATGTAGTGCTGCCCTCGCTAATTCAGAGTGCGACGAGTCAGAGGGAAAGCGTTTGTGCGGCGGTGGACACAGCAGCCGGCTGCGCTTCCGGCCCATGATGATGGCGGCGGTGTGGGGAGCCAGACAGTTGATATCGAGCAGTGGCGTTGAGTGGGGCTGCTGCACTTGCACGAATTTGAGCTTTTTCGCGGTATCGAGGTCGATGGGTGCGGCTTGTTGCAGCGGTGCATGTGCATGTAGTGCAATATGGCGCATGGTGGGTGTAGCGAGCAAAGTCGATAACGTTTTGGTATTGCAGGATTGGTTGACAGGCTCAAACAGGCTCGATACGTTCTGGAGCGAACCGAAGAGTCTCGCTCGTCTGGCATGCTCATCTGGCCATTAACCCTGCAGTCCAGCCAGGTTGGCCATCACCATGTGCCTGCCCCGGCAGCTGCGGCGGACGCCAGCGAGACATTTCGTCTGCATTGCCTGCATCCAAGCATCAGTCTGATGCAAGGGCTCTGGGAGGGCATTCTGCACCTCGCTTGCACCCTGCACGTGCGCTGACTCCTTCTGCACGTGTCTGGGCTTCAACAGACTTTGCTCTACCGTTGATTGTTCTGATTTGCTCAGCCCTCCTGATGCTACCCTCGAATGGTCTGTTTGCTTTCGTGCAGATTGGTCTTGCAGCGTTCCTGCTGGTCGTCTGCTCGCAGTTCGAGAGTGAAATTCGAGGGATTTAGAGGTCGCCTTCGTGCTCGTCTTGATCGCAATATCAGCTCCATGTCGAGTGACGTGCAGACCGTCGTGCAAGTCACAAGCTTCAATGCGGACAGCGTCAGCAACAATTGGGCCAACATCCAGGTCACGACTGCGCCGAAGCCAATAGCAAAACAAGGGGAGGCACTCGTGAAGATCACTACACGTCCTCTGAACCCCTCTGATCTCATCAGGGCGGCGGGGCGCTACGGACCTTGGGTCGACACCTTCGTCAATGGTGGCGAGGGTGCGGAGTATAACAGCGCCCCGTGCGCCAAACATGTGCAGACAAGCCCATGGTGCTCGCACAGCTACGATACGCAGGGCATCCTTTCAATGGCTTTATGTGTCGCCGTGAACCCCTCGTGGCTCTGCACATGGGCAGTGAAAGCAGCAGCCCATTGGCAGGTGGTGGCCGCGCTAACTTGCTATTGTTTTGCGTGTGCCTGTGCCAGCCCTGCCGCGCCAGCGGAGGCAACAGGCTGCGCTCCGTCCTGGAGGGACGGTACCTCGCGTCAGGTGCATTGGAATGCTGGGCACCCACCTCTGTACTTGTGCGCTGCAGCGCTGGGTGTAGTGGAGACAGCATCGGGCGCGTTCCAGCCAGGCCAACGGGTGGTGTCTACCAAGTGGGGTTCGGGCACCTGGCAGCAATACATTGCCGTGCCCGAAGATAATTTGGTGAGAGAAAAGCAGCATCGACAACACATATTGCCAATACGCTGCGGCAGGACGCCTCCCCTGATTTAGACATGCCAGCGCTCCCATACGCAGCTGAAGCTCGCAGTCAAGGAAGGAAGCAGGCTCGAGTGAGAATGCAGTCTCCGAAGAGAGACTAGCGACCAGCAAGCGACCGATGGCATATCGGTTCCTGTGTGCGCAAGACATCTCGTTCAGCATCTGGCTGCGCACATGCCATGCACTTTGCGATCATGCGCGCTACACTGCTGCTGCAGGTGGCGGTGCCAGACTCGCTGGACGACAAAGTCGCGTCTCAAGCTTGGGTGCGAACCATGTTGCATCTCCGTTTCCTGGTGCTGCTTCATTTGTCTGCGGTTTGGTGCAGCACCACAGTTCGATTAGAGGAATGTTATTGCCGGCAAGAAACCACAAGGTGCACATCTCTATCCCCGACTATCTGCTCTGACCCCTGAGCAACCGCTGTGCCTGCGCCAGACCAACCCCGTCACCATCATCGGGCTCATCGACACCATCACCGTGCCAAAGGGCGAGTGGCTGCTGCACTCCGCCGCCGGCAGCGTGAGTCCCCTTCTCCCGACTGCCTGCTCAACCGTCGCCTTGCCTCCTTGTCAGGTTGGCAAGCTGTCTTCACAGCTGCGAATCAGCGTGCATCGCATCCTCCCTGCTCACACCTAGACTGTCCAGGTCTGAGCAGGGAGGTTGCGAGTAGGTGTCGCAAGGCGGCATGCTGCTCCTGTCCAGGCTGGACAGGAGCATATTGCCCCGCCCTGCTACCCACCCCGGCGCCGCTCTGGCGTCCAACTTCGCCAAATAGAGGCATCGGCTCGAGCGGGCCTCCTCCGCAGCCAGCTGGCATGGGCCATGACACGCATCTGACTCTTGCCGGTATATCTGGTATGGGGCCATGACTGTGTATTTCGCCGTTTGCGCAGGTTCTGGGGCGCATGCTTGTCCAGTACGCCGCGCGCCTCGGCATCAAGACCATCAGCATCGTGCGCCGGCCAGAGCAAGTGCAGCAGCTCCGAGACCTGGGGTGCGTGTTGGCAGGCAGGTTCGATCCGACAATCTGCAAGCATCGGCCGTGCTGCAGCCGCAACAGCGGCAGTTTCAGCAAGGACCGAGCTCCGCATCGTTCGTGCCGGGTCTCAAGTTGGACTCAGCGTCCACCGCTCCATGCAGACTGCCCGGGAACTACAGGCGTCAGCCGGTGCAGAAAACTGCCCCCCGCGGTGTGGGTGCATGCTGCCGGTTCCTCACGGCGCTTGGATGCCCTGAACGCTGGCCCCACAGGAACGAGGAGGTGACAGTGGTGGCTTATTATGTCCACAAACACTACAAAGGTCGTGTTCCCCTGCAGGGGGGATGAGGTGATCGACTCGAGCAGTGAGGACGTAGTGGCGCGGGTGAAGGAGGTCACCGGCGGCGAGGGCGCCTGGGGCGCTCTGGACGCCGTCAATGGCGCCTTCACCGGGACGGTGCGCTCCAGGGCCAGGCAACACGCAGTCAAACGGAGGTCGAGCCACGGTCCGCTGATGCTCGGTGGTGTCGCGAGTCAGGATTCGATCAGGTTTCGCGCTCGGGCAGGCTGGTTGTGGCCTCCGTTATGGAACGCCCATGCCCAGCGCTGCCTCGCAGCACCACACTGATGGTATGTCAGTGTGCTTGAAAAGTGTCCGCACGATCCCACCGGAACTGGCATGATCCATGGCGATTGCTTCTTCAGACGAGCGTGGGCGCCTTTCACACAGTCAGGCGATGCGGGCCGCGCGCCCAGGGGGCACTGTGAGCGTTTGAGCTGGTCCCTGCAAAGCCCTTCATCAGGCAGAACCCCTGTTGCGGCTCGACATCCAGACCGAAATGCAATGTCGTGACAGAAGCTTAGGCTGGTCTTTCGTGTTGGCCAATTTATGCATTATTTAAGTAAAAACGATTCAACCGGTGTGGCCTGGCGGCGCCATGCGCATGTACGGTGTGGTGCCCTCAGGCATGCAAGCTGTGACACAACCACCATGCAGACCCAATGATGATGGTTTTCTCTGTTCCTCTCTGTTGACTCCAGGTGATGCGGGCGCTGCGGCCCGGCGGCACCGTGCGAGTGTATGGCGTGCTGTCCGGGGACACAACAACCATCCAGACCATTGACATGCGGGCGGGAGACAAGGCGCTGCGCGGCTTCATCATGCCGCAGTGGATCGCCCGGCAGGCGCGCAAAATTTCGCGAGCAGGCATTGCCTCAATCTCGAGAAATCTAAATGACGAGCCACGAAACAAGGTGCTGAGGGGGTAAAATAAGTTTGCCGCAGTCCATTGCGGCGCAGGCGCATGGTCATGGCATCTGCTGCTTGTCCCAACCGATGCACCCTGCCGCAGTGGATCGCCTGGCACACAGCACAGGCTCGCTACTACTGCCTATGCCAGCTGAATCGTCATGCCGCAGTGGGAACGTGCAACAGGTGCACGGCCGCATGTGCAGACACATGCACAGAAGCCAATGAGTGATTCTCAGCACAGTCGTTCAGCACTGTGGCTGCCGTCAGATGAGCTTCAATGGTGCACAATTGGCACACGACAGCCTGCGATGGTTGCCAGCTGCAAGCCAACAAGCATTGAATGATCACGAGGCAGCTCACATGGCTGCACGCAGGGTCCTGGCGCGGGCGTCAAGCGTCTGAAGGAAGCGCTGGAGCTGTTGGCCGCTGGCGTCTTTACGCCACTTTCGGGTGAGTCAACGAGTCTGCTGGAAAATTGCTGGATGTCTTGGCGCTCTTCTGTCCCGCGCGCTTGTGGACTTGCCACATGCATAGAGCCGTTGTGGCTTGGGACAAGTCGTGCATATTATGCTGCAGAGGTCTTAGCGAGGGCAATGCTGCAGGCGATGGTGACGTCTTGCACGCGCTGACCGCAGGAGAGACGTTTCCGCTGGAGAGGGTGCACGATGCAATCGCTGCGGCGCAAGCGCCCGGCCGCGGCGGCAAAGTGTTTCTGGTGGACGATTGATGGCCAAGCAAACTCCAAACATGATAAGACTGAGTGAACGGCAGAGAAATACTGTGTGTGTGTGTGTGTGACGACATCGTTGCACCAATTGGCGAACCTGGTTCTGCGGAGCGCACCGCCGCCAGGCATGAAGGTGGCCCAGTCCACAGTCGCTGCAAACAAAGGAAAGAGGTCCTGAAACCTTTTGCACCTTTTCTGCGCTAGCAGATTACTGCTTGTCTGGGGCTTGCCACCTATAACAAATATGGCGGGACTCCGTCATGCTCCAGAGCCTGACCCCAGGCCTTCTCGCATGGTCGTCTGACATGCACGGCGATTATAACACAATGCGCTACAACTCCCAGAGGCTATGATAAGGTAGCAAACTGCAGCCGGATCTGGAACGTTTACAAGCTGCGATTCTTCCGGCTGCCGGTCCTAAAATGCCGCGAACCATGCTGGCCTCCACTCTTCTGCTCCTGTGCAGCAGCCTGGCAAGCATCACGGAGCCAGCCAATCCGTCAAGCCTCAAACTTCTGGCAGGTGACACGCAAGCAGCAGCTGCAAAGTCCACCCAAATCACGGTCTCAATCTGTCGTGTGCTACATCGATTTCCACCCTGCTGCCTCGGTCACATCGATGTCCCCTGATCAATGCACCCGCCTGCCCCCACACTTTGCCTCATAATGCACCTTTCTCATGTCGTTGGGCGAATGCTGCCGAATCTTATGCACCATCTCCTCAGTTGGCCGCATGAATGCCTGATCGCAAAGGATGCTCATGTGTAACTATCAGAATGCTTACTTAATAATGAAATGCAGCGTCCGGCGCCCGACACCTTCAACAAAAAGCACCGGCGCCAACCGCCACGCCTGGGAAGGCCAGTGGTTTGACGCTGGCACCGACAGCGGGCGCCGCCACCCTAGTTTGCGCGCCGGACGACTTGTTGTGCTTTGAGATACAGGCTACACGGTGGGCAGTGCTGCTTGCTTCCGTGCCTGCTCACAGAACGTCCATCTAGCAGGCGACATTGCCGCACAACCGTGCATCGCGGCAGGTCTGTCTGCCGACTTGTCCTGTTGCAGTGGATAAACATGATGGCATCAGTCCTATCTGGGCTGTGCTCGAGTAGCAGGGGCTTGGTGCTTGACAATGGCCACCAAATGCCTGCAGAGCCGCTGAGGAGCGCAACTGTACTGCTGCGTCCGAAGCGGCTGCAGCGTTGACGCGTGCCATCAACTCTGGCGTTTTCATGCCTACGAATGGCGGCGGTGCGCAGATGCGACCCGACTGCATGCCTTGCATCCTTGGATGATCATCAGGTGGCCCTTCTGGCAGTCTGGCAGCGATGAGCTGTCAGCAGGGACCTGCGTACCCACGAGCCAATTGCGTCATGAAGTTGCCCATCGTTGAAAGGGCTCCGCCAGAATGCGGCAATGCGAATTGTCACAAACGCAATTTGTCACATCAGCTCGCTCGAGACAATCAGCAGCTTCCCCACTCTCTAGTACTGTTGAAAGTGTATGACACAATCAGCAGCTGGGTGCACGACTCAATCCTCACTGGGGAGTTTTCAGTGTGCATGACTTTCACCAATGCGGTGCTCACAGCCGTCGCCGCCGCGGTGGCGCAAACTGCGGCGGCCGCTGAACGCTGCCTCCGGGCCGGCGCACCCGCACCCATCGACGAGTTGCTGCCTGGCACTGCTGCCCCGCTGCCAAGTAAGACTCGATACATTCAGGCACGTCTGCAGCAGTGCAAGCAATAAGCCGCCCTCCCGGTGGCGCTCGAAACACTGCTCCATGCTCGCTCATGGTGGCATGAACAGCATGCCAAAATGTGCGGCAACTGTCGGTTTGTAATGGCAGGCGGTGCATGTGCGGCTGGGCGTGGCCTTGCCGATTCCTGCTGCTGGCTGCAGCTGTGCTTCCCACCGTGTCGGAAGGGTACTAGGCTGAACAGGCTGAGGGGTACATGTTGGTCGCAGACTCTGCTGTGGCTGAAGCGGCGCTGGCTGCTGGCACGGCGGCAGCCGCCGCCAATGTTGCGGCGGCCCAGGTGGGCTGAGCAATCGTGACATGAGAATAACATTGCTTTGGTTATGCAAGGTCTGCAGTTGGTGCACATCGAGTCTCGCATCCTTGAAAGATGCTTGTCGCGCGGGTGATGTCAGCTGACACAGCACATCAGCATTGCCGGGGTTTTGTCCACACTGGAAACCGTCAAGCGCTAGCTGGCCTGCGTTGCGACCCCATTGAGTGGTGTGAGCTCCGCATCACAAATTTCTGGAACTGCCACGCGCCTGCCAGCATTGAGTGTACTGCATCACTTGTCTGGTCTCCTTTTCCAATCAGACAGATTGCTGTGGGTGTTGGTGTTCTCCAGGCCAGAGCGCATTCAGCTGCGCACAACTGCACTGGCGCCGCAACAGAGGCCGCCACTGCACAGCGCGGCTTTCATGACGCCAATGCAACAGCTCCAGGCGGGTCGTCGCACAAAGAGAGCATTCTCAATCGTAAGAGTACACTCATATAGAGACCGTGCGGACTGTGATCTGGCGAAGTAAACACCACCCTCGCTTATGCAGTCAGACATGATGAGCGCCAGATGCAGACTTGATATGTTTGTGCATGCAGGGTCACCTGCAGCGCAAGCGGCATTCGCATCGTCCAGGCAAGCCGCAACAGCGGCAATGACCTGCACACCACTGGCAGTCCATGTGGGAGGTGGCTGAAGTAGTACCTGCAATCAGCTGGTTCCAGCCGCCAGAAACAGAGACGGCGGCCACTGGCGTATTGTATTGAGCGTCAAGCATCAGGGGCTGATAAAGGCTGACTGGCCTGCAACATTCTGCTAGCCGCAGTGCTGGCAAGCACTCACAATGCTGTGGTAATTGGGGCGAGCTGCAGCCGGGGCGGCCAAAACTTTTCCGGTCATGCGCATTGGAACACATTAACGGTCAGGGCAGCAGCGTCAGGATGGGATTTGCGAAGAATCACAGAGCGCAGGCTGTGCGCTGGGTTGGAAATTGGAAGATTTAGATCTAGACTTCATCAGCACCATAACGTACGGTAAAGCACCAGCCTGTTCTGAGAGGGGATATTTGTCTGGCTGCTTGCAAACCCCACAAAGGGGTTCCCGGTCTTGGATCGGCAATGCCTCCTGAGATTCTCTGAGATGACTGAGGCGTGGCAGCAGGAGCACACAGGTGCCTCCACCATTTGGAGCACCATGATGTAATGGCCATGCAAAATTGTAGGTTAGGTTACCTTCTGGCATCGCGAGAGGTAGCCGTTGGGACAAAGCGGCAGCCGGGAGAGACGCAGCCACAATATTCCAGCGCTGCCTCCATTTCTGAACCTCTTACGAAAAGCACGCAAATTGTCACCGGAGCCCGACGCAGCCCCTGCCCCCAAAGCAGCTTGCACCTCGTCTCGACGACGGCGGAAAACATGGCGGCACACACCTTCGTGCTGCTCGCGCTTGCGCTGGCGCTCGTTACGATACCAAACACAGCTTCGGCGCGACTGTTGAAGGGTAACTTCCTTCGGGTGTTCATGTTCTCGCGTCTTCATGTTCTCGGCGGGCTTCAGGGGTTGCTGGTTGCTGAAGTCGATGGGGTACCCCGAGAGGGCTCGCTCGTTGCGTTGGCGTCCGGCATGCCCCGCTGGTAGTGCCCTGCTGCAGTATGGATGCAAGTTTGAAAGACGTCAGCTGCATAAACTGTCCTCCTGCTGGCGAGTGTCTGCCCGGGCTATCGTCACGTAATGTCTGGCCGTCGAATTCGTCTGTCCACGCACAAACTCAGAACCACCAGATGCATTGTTGCAACATTTTCATGTGTGTGCGCGTTCTGAGGGGAGCAGCATGGCAAGCGCCGCAGCGCACATGATGTTCTATCTGTAAAGCCAGCTGAGAAATATCACTACCACTTTTTTTGCCCCTTCTCGCAAATGAGCCGCTGCTGGTCACGACCCTTGGACTGTGCGCTTGGGGTTGTACGTTTTGCGACAAATCAGTGTGATGGTATGCAGAGCGCAACATGCTGCAATTTACGCAGTTGTTTGGTGTCCCCGCTGCCGCTGCGGCGGTTGCCTCGGGCATCAGCCAAAGCGCGGCTGCCGCGGCTGCAGCCTCCTCAGGCACGCATCATAGAACTTCCATGTCAGATATACATACTAGACCTACACACCCAAGATCGGAATGTGCTTGAATTGCAAGAGTTGTGGAATTCTTGCCAGCCTGCCTGTCAGCACGCACATTCTTTCCTGGTGCTTGTGTGGTCCGTACCTGAGCACACAATTGGACACCCATCTCACAAAATGCCCTTCCATGCACTGCTGCAGGGGACGACTCTGCTGCGGCTGCCGCGGCCGCAAGTGCTACCAACATCTATGCCTCGGGCGCCAGCCTCTATTCGAACGCCGCTGCCGCTGCAGCAGCTGCAGGCGACTTTGGTGAGCCTTTTTTCTATGACTGCGATATTTCTGCTGCGCGGCCGGCAGCAGCAAATCCACTTGACGATAGTCAAACAGCTGTCCAGTCAGATGCAAGTGGACCAGCACTTTCTGAGGCTGGCATGCGCACATATAGCACTGACGATACATGCTGAAAAAGACAAATGTTTGCAGACACTGCTGGCTCAGCAGCGGCAGCGGCAGCGGTCGCCTCAGACCACGCATCATCTGCCGCTGCCGCCGCCGCAGCAGCGGGCGACAACTCGGCTGCAGCAGCGGCTGTGGCAGCCAGCGGCTCGGCCGCCGCTGCCGCCGCTGCCGCTAGCGGATCAGGCTTTGGGAACAGCGATGCTGCCTCCGGTGCTGCTGCAGGTGGGAGATATGCAACCACATCAATCCAGCACAGACAGGCTTGAAGTTGCATGCCAAACCTCCGAGCTTGCAGCTGTCAGTAGATGCAGAAGAGGTATGTATCCGCCGTTTTTCCAACGGGTGGTCTTTGACCATCGATGCCTGCAGGGCGCAAGCTGCTCCAGTTCACACAGCACTTTGGCGTCCCTGCCGCCGCCGCAGCTGCTGCCTCGGGGGACGGCCAGGCCGCCGCCGCAGCTGCCGCAGTGGACTCAGGCAATCACGCACTGTTGCGCTTGTAGTGTATCGTGCACCCTTGCCATTCAATCTTGCTTGCAGCACCCGTGCATTGGCCACATATGCATCACATCTGGCGACATCAATCGCTATTATTAGGATGACATTCATCAAGAAGGATGAATGCATGTGGAACGAACCTGCGGTTGTTGTGCACTGGGTGGGTGACCCATCTACAGTATCCTGGTGCAGGCGACGAGTCTGCAGCTGCTGCTGCGGCCGTGGCTGCAACCAACTTCTACGCCAGGAGCGCCCACTTCTACTCGCAGGCCGCTGCTGCAGCAGCAGCCGCTGGCGACTCTGGTGCGCCGCCTGTCCCTGCAGATTCGTTTGTCAAAAGCGCAACGTAGTTGTGCTTCACTCAAGACACAGCTGGAATCCAACACCTTCCAGCCGTGGTGGGAGGCCAGTAACGCATGCGTTCAGACCGAGGCAAAGGCAGAGCCAGCTAATGCAGAGGTGTCATGTAGCTCATCATGGTGTGGTGTTGTCGCCTCAGATATTTCCTCCTCTGCTGCGGCGGCTGCTGCCGCTGCCTCGGACCACGCGTCGTCCAGCGCCGCCGCTGCTGCCGCAGCAGGCGACAACTCTGCTGCTGCAGCAGCTGCTGCAGCGAGCGGCTCGGCTGCTGCTGCTGCGGCAGCTGCCGGCGGCGGATCGGGATTCAACTCCAGCGGCAACAGTCGAAGCGCCTCTGGCGCTGCAGCAGGTAAACTGAATTAATTTGCAAACATAAGTGCGATAACATTTTCCTGCTTCCGAGGGATCGATGGGATTCAGTTGTGCGGTTGCTTAGGCTTCAGGATGGAGAAAATCGCACCGTCGGAATTATTGCACATGTGCAACACGGACATGCTTTCCATGTGCAACTGACAGTAGACTCTATTTCAAATGTAGGCCGCTGAACAGTATGTACACGCGCCACCCAGATGGTGAAGCACGGACCACGCTGTCAAGCCATTATTGCAAGGGGTGGTGAATCCACATCTTTGGGCCGGCGCAAGACATTCGACATGGTCAGCAAAACAGCCAAAGGGATAGTCCATCTGCAAACTGAAACAACAATGAGCGTACTAGTAATCGTCGTACTAGCAGCGTTCTATGGTAGGATTGATGAACACAACGGCTCAATTGCTTAGTCTGCACGCAAACAAGTCTGGAACTGTGCATGGTAGGGTCAGGTGCTGTTCACTTGCCACATTGACGATTCGATTGCGACGGACCTCCTCATGCGACAACCCCAATCCCGAATTCATTTGTCAAACTACCTGCCGCACGCGGCTCCGTCCCCAACCTTGCACCAGCAGTCCATTTGAAGTCTTGTTTGAATAGTGGCCGCGCAATGCTGCTGACTCTCCAGCATGAAAGCGGGGGGGGGGGGCTAATCGCCGTCTCCCCCAGCGGGCCATCAGACTCTTGTAGCAAAATGGTTTCGATGGTGCCTTTAACAGAAATTCACAGGGCTGCAACGATAGCGAATTGAGCAGGGCTTGAGCTACGGGAGGCCGTAGCACAAGCAGCGCCATCCGGCAAGCTGCTGAGGCTGACCAAATCCCCTAACGCCGGCGCGCCGGCGCGTACGTGTTTTCCAATTAACCAACAGGATCGCCAGGCACGCAAGGAGGAAATGCTGGATGTCCTTCTGCACAAACTGCTTCGCAAACCGCTGTTGGCCTTTCGATGGCCTGTCAGCCACGCACAATACATCCAAGCCTTGTTTTCCCACCTGGCCATCTGGCGATCAGGGCCTTCATCACAGCTGGAAGCTCCGAGACGACGTACCAGAAAGTGTTACCTGCACGTGTAGCTCCCACAAGAGTTCATTGGGATCACGATTGTCAAGGCGGACCTTTATCAAGGTTGCCGTCTCGTTGTAGAGCACAACTCACCCCGCTCGACCGCCATCCAACAGCACTCTCAGCCCGCCGCAGCATCTTCCGCCGAAGCTGCCCCTGCCTCCTCGCCCGCCCGGACCCGTCTGTCGGAGTGGAATCATGGCGGCTGCACGCGTCTCAGCTGTCTTGTTTGCGCTGCTGGCGCTCGCGTTCTGCCTGGCGGCACCGACGGTGGACGCACGGAATGGTACGCTGGCGACTCAGCTATCTACGGTTGCGCATGCTTCTGTTGGCTGAATGTTGCTGCAAGGCTGCAACGGCCGTGCTCTGCCAAGTGGCTTTGCGAAGTGTGCCTGGTGGACCCTTCCAGACAGCCCGGGTCCACTTTGACCCGGAGAGCAGGTACAGTCACACCTAGAGCATCAGCGCCTTGCAAACTGTTATTGCATGGTTGTAGCCTTGGTCACGAAGCCATTCTGCCGGTGGTCGAAGGGTCACACTACCTTACGAGAGCCTGCAGCGCTTGCCGCCACCTGCGATCGGCACCACGCTGATGCCACATGTTCTGGGCTTGCAGGCCGTGCCCTGACGCAGGCCGCTGCAGCTTCCGCCGCTGCCGCCGGGAATGGCGCTGCCGCTGCTGCGGCCGCCGCCGCCGCCTCAGGTAACCCCTGTGCGCGATGGGCCTTCTGCCCGCTTTCCTTCTATTCAACTGCAGACGGACCGTTGGGGGTATGACTGTCTGTGGGCTGTTGGTGCGTGACCGACTCAGCATGGACACGGGATCGTCCTGCGCCTCAAACGATTTTGCGTAAATGGTGTCTGCCTCGATCTTGATGATGGAAACTCGATCATCCTGCCCCTCCTACTGCCACTGCATTCCTTATGCGTGAATGCAGGCAATTCTGCGGCAGCAGCTGCGGCGGCGGCCAGCGCCGCCGGGTTCTTCCAGAGCGCAGCAGCAGCTGCGGCTGCGGCCGGCGATTGCGGTAAGTTGGGATACAACCTCTGATGCGTCCCACACCGTCTGCGATCGAAAAGCCTGCCTGGCATGTGTGGTCGGTGTGTCGTGCTATTCGTGTTGCAAAGTGCTTAGGGTTTCTAATTTCTCTTCCCGACAAGGATGCAATTCAGCATATGTTGGAGCAGGTGGCGCTGCGGCTGCAGCCGCCTCTGCCGCCTCCGCTGCTGGTACCGCCTCCGCCGCCGCCGCCGCTGCTGGAGATGCGGCCGCCGCCGCAGCGGCTGCAGCCGCCGGCAGTTCTGCCGCGGTGGCCGCCGCCGCCGCCTCGAGCGGACCATGCGGGGGCGGCTCATCTTCCTCTTCGGCCTCTGCCGCTGCCACCGGCGGCAGCGTGTCCACTGCCGCTTCCACAGGCACGCTTCAGGGCGTATACACACTGCATGCATTGTGTCGTCTGGTTCAGGTACCCGTCGGTTTCGTATCGAAACCTGATCACAAGGAGTATTATGCCCTTGCTGATCATCAATCGCATTGTGCAGGTCGCCGCTGACGTTTACATCGTGCATGGACTCGGCGAGCGCAAATGCCTTGGAAGCTCAGCTGAATATTATGCGTTCGGACGGGAGGCCGAATGAGATGGTCAACTGCCTGGCAGTGATGGACGTAGACAGTGCAACCGCTGGTGGTATAGAGCTTGACAGCGTTGGTATGTGACATGTGGCTTGGGACCATTTTCCGAAGAGCATCGTCACTGAGATATTTGCATCTCAAGTTGGCGATGTTTGCCTGAAGCTTGGAGAAACCGTCGGCTTCCCGCCCTGAAACAAGCTGCGATAATATTCATGGTTTTTGTCGTGCTGCAACGACATGGTAGAGGGGACAGAAAGTCCATCGACAGCAAATCCCGCAGCCACACCTCTTTCTGCTATCAGATATGACAAAATACAACGACATGCCCGGGTGTTGTCTCCTCCGCCGCCGCTCCTTTTCCCTTCCCAAAGGGGGCCTATGTCAGCGATCGAGCCTTCAGCGATCGAGAGAGCACATCGAGCCATCAAACATTGCTCGATCTTGACATTGGTCCTTCAGCAGAGGAAAGGATATTCACAGCAGTGCACAGGGGGTCAAGGGAGGGTGACTAGTTGAGGACAGCGACACCACACACGACGCTCAAATTATGCTATACTAGCGGCAGAAATAAATAACATAAATGTTGTTACAGCATTCTCATAGCAGAGATTTCAGTGAAATCCATAATGTTTTGTTCTAAATAGGGAAATGACGAGGTAAAGCTCATCAGAGAGGCTGCACGGGTCCTGCCGCCTCTGCCGCGGGTGCTGGGGCGAAAGGTTTGCCCGTCAGCCCGAAAATGGCATCAATCGCCTGCGCAGCAATGGAAAGCTCCTCCGCCGGCATAAGGTCTTCAAATTCCGGGCTAGGGGGCAAGTTGATGAGGATGGTGAGCGCGCCGTCGCCCGCCGGGGCTTCTGCCTGTTGCAGGCGTCTGCAATGTGCGCCGGCGACAGCAGATTGCGTGTGCCTGCCATTTTCCACCTCCCGGGTGTGTGCAGGAATGTCCCATGACGCGCCACCGCGTAGGTAGTGGCCTGCGTGTCACCAGCGGCGCAGTCAGTGCGCTCAACGCATGCATACGCGCGATCAGCAGAAGGGATGAGGAATGTCTCTCGTCCTCGTCTGTAGCACCGATGCTGAGTGACAACGAAAATCCTTGCAGAAAGCCGATGCCACGCTGCCAATACTGAACCAATCCTGCGGGGCCGCGCCCTTCGGCAATGGCGCCTTCCATCATCCCACCTGCAGCTGCTAGCTAGTTGCCGTCGATTCGACGTCGATACTAGGGGACTTGCTATTCATTACCCTCCTGTTCCTGAACAACAAGGTCGATGTTGCTTTGTCGCTTGCGGCGTCACGTGTTCGTCTCACAGTTGATCACGCACCTGACGAGGCGGACGTTGGCTGAACAGTGGCGGTGAGGCACAGGCAGGTCATCACCGCCAAAATCACCACCGCTCTGGTCATTTTGCTGGCGGAAAACGGGATGGAAACAGCCGCGAGTTGAGGAAGGCAGGCTGGGAAATGGCTCTAGGGTTACAGACGCTGTCAAGGCACCGAATTTCCCCACGCGGGATTTCCGAGGGAAAGTGTACATGGGTTGACGGGGGGAAGTACGCATGGTGGAGTAGGTGCATGGATGTCCTTCATCAGGAAGGAGAGTTGAAGGATACTCATTGTAAGGAGCTCGGGAGAGGGAGAAATGGCGCCGCCACCACAGAACGAAAGAATGATTGTTGGTGATGCAACCGGCGCATACGGACAGGAGGACTGGAAACAACGACACTGATTGACACTTCCAATGGACCTGATGATGCCTCTCCGTGCGGACGGGGGACACCTACTGAAGCAACGTCGATACACCAAATAAAGCTGAGTCGCATATGACACAAGTGATCATGCGGCATCAGCAGCACAATTAGTCTTCAAGCATGCATGCATAAGACATACTCTACAGATCTGTGGCCTCTGCTGTTAGATACGGGTGCTCGTTCTAGCTGCCGCCGCTTGTCTGAGCTGATTGTGGTTGGAATGTATGCGTTTTGAACGTACTCAAACGTTCAACTACCAATCAGCTTCCAGCGGCGCAGCAGTGTCGTGCCACTGGGAGGTTCTTGTTCTCGAGCAGGTGGGGAGATATAGGTCGCCATCACTCGTGAGTGACGGTACTAAGATTCTTCGTGGGCCTCGTAGGAGAAGTAGTCAGTGCGCATGGAGGTGCACGGATGACCACACTGCATGATATTGGCCGGGTGGCTGATTGCGTCGGATGTAGTGCGCACTCCTTGGAATGCTGGAGGCAATCGTTCAAGCGCGCAACAGGCGGCGGCCGGCTGTGGGTGTGTCACCGCCCCCGTCTGCATGGTAAACCCGTCCACATCAGCGTGATGGGCGTTCTGCAATGGGCAGACTGAACTTGCGAAAAGGCCCCAGATGGCAAGCTGTCTGCAGTCCCAGGTTTTGAGGTCAACAAAGCCTTGCGCATGCTACTACAATATGCGTTGAGGCTCACGAGCAATCAACAGCGCCATGGAAACGGCTGACATTTACAGAAAGGCGCAGACCAATAATCCCCCAGCGTGTTTGCGCAGAGCATTGACAAGCCGCATCCCTGCATGCTGCATCCCCACATGGCCACAGACTTCTTCTGCCAGCCTGTGGTCGCCAGTCGCTCGTCAGTAGCCCTCGTACGACAGCGTCACAGCGTGCAACGGTAGCCACCGACGCAGCAGCGCCGCCGACACCTCGTGCGGCGCTGGCCCAAACGCCGAGCTGTAGCCATAGATATGCACCGACGCGGCCTCGGCTTTGTGCTCAATCCGGCCGCCGCCCAAAACGTTCACCTGCGCATTATCGTGTTTGCCTGCTCAGTCGAGCTGACAAGACAGCAATCGAATGGGGCCCACTAGGTGAGCCAGCAGCCAAGCTGACTGGATAGTAGATTCGCATGGCACAAGGTTTCAGGGGTACAGCTCGTCTTGTCGGGCTGGTTGCCAAACGCTCGCGCCGATGTGTTGACCGCCGGCAGCTTTGCAGTCCTGCAGATTCCGGCACGAAAGGGCGTAGCTGCCGCTGCCGGACAGCTGACATGTCCGCCGCCGTCAGACCCCGCGGATGCAGTGGGCGCGCCCGCTCGCCGCATAGCATCGGCAGCGGCGGGCACCATCGTATAGGAGCACTGTGAATAAGGTGCCCAAGACGACCATTGCATGCAAGTTCCCCCAGACTATGACCCAAAGAAGGACCCTGCCTCGCACCTGGAACCCCTGCGGCGCCAGCTTCCTCGACACCGCTCCAAGAATGTCGTTGTGGTAGCCGGCGGCGCGGTGGCCGCGCACTATGACCTGCGCAGCCCGCAGAACCGCACTATCTACCAGAAGTAGAGGCTCGGACGGGCGTGGGGGCCGCCTTCACGGGCTGTCACACTCCACCGCAGCAATTCTGCTGTAGGACAGAACCCCAGAGTCTACACGCTGTCCACTTGCAATAACACGAGAATCAGCTGAAGCATCAACAAGGGTGGTGTCCGGAAGCGATGTCACCTTCGTGTTGCCTTCGGGGTCGGTGACGCGCAGCAGCACATACTTGAAGACACCTTCGTCGATCTGCACGTCTGCGACGCGGTCGAGGCGGCTGCCGAGCGCTGATGAGTTCCCGCCGCCGCCGCCGCCGCCGTCGCTGTTGTCGGCCAGCCACTGGTGAATGATGCGGCCGGAGAGCGAGTAGGTGCCAGGGACTGCGAACTGCTGCGCCGCCAGTGCCTCCGGGCTGCCTGCGGCGAGAATCGGCGGGGACAGGGTCTGGCCAGCTTGTGGAGGATGAGGCATGTTGTTTCGGTGCCCTTTCGCTCACGAATATCCAGCAACCCGTCACACGGAGGCAAACTGCTTCAATGTACGCCAGTCATCGCCACTACGAGCCTGTCGTGAGCGCAGCAGTGCGCATCCTCAAGCTCCGCATTATTGAAACACGACAGGTTCACATCGCAGATCACGGACGTCTTTGACATGCCTTCGGTTTCCTCGCTTGAAGCTGCCAGCTGCACACCTGCCATCACCGCCGCAAGCCACCTGCCGCTGAACCAGCGCGCGTCCTCAAGCTCTGCGTCATCACAGTGCACCTCCGGCAGCTGCAGCCCAAGTGCGCCTTCAGCCTCCTCAGCCGTCAGGCCCACGTCCTGTGCAGCCGCCTTGCCTTCCGCCTGCAAATCGTGCATGCCTCAGGGTGAGACTTCCGTGCAGGAAGCAGCCGGCTGCTGCTCGAGCGCGGCTTCGGCGGCCTGCCCGAGCACCCGCCTCTTCCGCCGCCGCCGCCTTGCTTCCCGTCTACGGGGCAGCACACTCGTGATGCCACCAGGAGCTCACGAAGGAGAAGCTTGCGCTGTGGATGTCTGACCCGGTAGCTGCGGCCCGGCAGTTGCTTGCGCGTCCCCCGCTGTCACGTTCATTCATCAGTGTTATCGTTTCCCACATCCAGCGCCGCCGCCGCGCCCTGCACAAATATGCGTCGTGCACGACGCACGTTCATGATTACAGCAAGCCCGTGCGCACAGCAACTCGGGTCTAACTGCTGTGCCCCAGACGCCGTTTCCAGCTCCCCCACTGCTGCTGGGGCTGATCCCACGCGTCGGCGCCTTTCGTGGTGGGATGCCGACCTACCGGCCGGCCTACACGTCACGCAGTGCCGGCGTTTGGGGGCCTGGTCCTGCAACAAGAGCGAGAAGCAGCTGCGGCTGGACAGCGAGCCAAGATTTTCTGTTCAGCGCCGCAAGCTTGTCTACAGAGCACCTCCTGTAGAACACGGGGGTGGCGTCCCAGAGAAGTTTTGATGGTTGTATTATTGTTATTATCATCATCATCCTGTTGAGAACGAACCGCACCCCGAGCGCGTCCAGGCCGGCCGGCCGCTGCCGCGCCGGCGGTGCCGCGGACGCGGTGAAGCCTAGCATGAGGCTCTGCGGGAAGGGCCATGGCTGCGAGGAGTGGTAGCGCACGCTCGCCAGGTCGACCGCCACGCCTGCATGGTTGCAACGAGTCGAGGTCGGTTTCAATTGCACTGCAGCAACAATCGCTACTGAAGGTGCCTCGCACTGACCAGCTCGACTGCGATGCTGTGCACAAATCGCTATTGAAGGTGCCTCGCACTGACCAGCTCGACTGCGATGCTGTGCACAACTCGCTACTGAAGGTACCTCACACTGACCAGCTCGACTGCGATGCTGTGCACAAAGTGCAAGGCACGATGCAGACCTTCCCTGCCGCAGCAGCAGCGCTTCTGCGATGACAGGTGCAGGCGGGAATTACAGCCAACGGGCGGTAATGGTCGGCTGTTGCCGATCGCCGTCACGCGGGACGCTGCGCCAGCGGAGGCAGCTGCCAGCAGCTGCCAGCAGCTGCCAGGAAACGCAGCTGTTGATGCCGCCGGCGGCACCAGCAGCTGCAGTGGGCCATGTCCAAATCCTGCAAACCCTGGAGTGGACGAGAAGCGCCGCACCTGCTTCCTCCCGCGTTTCCCGCACCACCGCCTGCTCCAGGGTCTCCCCGATCTCGCAAAACCCTGCAGGCAGACGGAAAACTTGAGTGCGACAGGAAAGAAACAGCTCTGCATGTGCAGTGCAGGCCTTGATGCGTATGATTGCTGCTCCAATCGGCGCCCACACAGCGCCGCGCATGTCGCTGCTGTCCGGCGCAAAAAGCATTGACAGCTTCCTGCTGAAGAGGGAGCTTGCAACTGCAAGGAACCCACCTTCCAGCAGCAAGCAGCGGCTTGGCAACCACATAAATAAAAAAATTGTTACCGTGCCATATAGAGCGCCTGCCGCGCCGGTGATGAGTGGCTGCAGTGCCGCGGTGGAGTTTCCTTTCAGAAGGAAGGAAGACCAATCACGCATCCCACCTGCCAGCAGCGACCTGGCACCCTGCCCCAGCAGCAGGTGGCCGCCAGGCCACCATCAACGACAGTGTGGCTCAGGAGCCCTGTTTTGCAGCGGAAGAGCAGCCGCACCTACCGAGAGCAAACACCCAGCGCCTCTTCCGGCCAGGCAATGAACTCTACCGCCATGCAGCCATGCACTCTGGGATCGGAAAAGGATCGGAAAAGGAAGGGCCCGGCCCCCCACCTGCCAGCAGCGAGTAGCGGCCCGGCACCCAGCGTGCCTGCCGCCCCAGCAACAGGTGGCCGCCGTGCTGCACCGCCATGATGACCGCGGGGTCGATGCGCGGATAGAGGCTGGGTTTCACCGCGCCTGCCGGTGGCGCGATGAGCTTCCTGCGGCGCAGCAAGCCAGCCGGGTGTACACCTCAACCTTCAAGCAGTCATGCGTCGACGCGAGGGTGCACTGCTGAATCTCACTGCACCCTTTGGCGGTGCCACAAACCTCCCACGGTCCTGCGGTGTGACCCGAATGCTGGCCATCGTGCTGAAAACCCAATATCTTGCAATTGCATATCCCAGGGTGAGTTTCCATTACGACATCGTCGTCTGTACTGTGCCGTCCAGCCTGTCAGATGCTCCTTCACTTCGTTGTGTGCAACATGAACTGCACACACTTGAAATTTCCGCCCTCGGCCGCCGTCACAGATTCTCTGCTGGTGCATCAACACGCTGCTGCACCGGTAGGACACAAGCTGTGCAATTTGCGAACCCTGCCTCGGACACCGTCACGGCCGCGCCACTGGTGCACGTGAATGCACTGTTGCGGTTCGTCAGCCTCAGAATGGGGCAAAGCTGGCTCCGCAGCACCTGGAGAAGCCTCCCTCCGACATGGTCATGGGCGCGCCGCTTGTGCCGGCAAAGGCGCTGTTGCGGTGCCATCCCAGCATGCCGTTGGCCAGCGCCATGATGGCCGCGTCGCCTGCGACGCAGACAACACAGCAGTCAGGCCACTTGGCAGTTGAGCACGGGGTGGCAGGCCGCCGCGGCCCCTCAGCGGTAAACGGTTAGCCAGGTGCGGCGGTGCACTGAATGCTGGTTCTGGCACACGTTTTATAAACCGCCAGCTCGCACACCTGCAACGATATGACTGCGCCTGCATGTGTGACTGCTGTCGATGCCCGCCCTGGCTGCGCGACGTGTGGGCCATTGACCAGCGCCTCAACATTCCCAGAGGAGCATTCAACGGCGCCTCAACGTTCCCAGAGAAATGGGCCATGCATGCTGGATCGTCGGCTTCAGGAATTGTACGGCCGCAGCACCTGGCGACATGTGGGGACCCTGCCGCCTGACGTCCACGAACTCGAAGCCCTGCTCCGCCACCCAGGCGGCCAGCCGCTCGCCGCACTGTTCCTGCTGCCCCGAGCTGCCATCGTGGCCAGGCACAGCACTGCGCGGTGCTGCACTGAAGCTTTCGTCTGCTTCGAGACCTGCGCCAGCAGACGCCGCCGCGCGTGCCGCCAGCGCGGCCCGGGTGTCTGGCGCCAGCGGCGGCTCAGGACCCAGGTCCGCCGCAAAGACAGGCGCGCCAGAGTCTGGTTCCAGCCCCAGGAACAGCGCGCCCTCGTGGCTGACCGCTGTCCTTTCAGCGCCGCCGCTGCCGTTGCCGCCTGATCCAGCGCCGCTGCCGTTGACGTCTGCCGTGCTGCCGCTGCCGCTGGTGTCGATGCTGACGCCGCCGCCAGCCACCGCGATGCCGCTGCGCTCGCCGGCAAGGTAGCCAAAGCGCACCGCATAGCGCGCTGGCGACAGGTATGCCGGCCGCCATTTCAGCTCCGCCGCTTGCCAGGTGGCCTGTGCCGGCAAGAGGCTGCAGCCTAAGCCACAGTTGCGCTGGGAATATGCCAATACAACATGACTGAAATGAAGCAGGAGACAGCCACGAACACTGCCACCGAACAGCTGGCCTGATAGTGACAGAGGTCGGGTTGATGCGTGTATAGCGATGTCACCAAGGTGTCAAACATGATGTCTGAGGTCACAGCTGTGCTAGCTACCATGTCGCACAACCCAGGCACACAAAAATTGCGCTCAGACAAGGCTAACGTCTTCGATCGCTGGCTGGCCTGCCGCGGTTTGGTATGCTTGTGGCAGCTGCATCCCGGCACCACATGCGCATCAACAGCACTCCCAGAAGAGGGCGTCTCAGGGGCTGGAGGCCACCTGCGAGTCCGGTGTTGCCGCCGAGCCGCTGTCGGCCGCGTCTCCAGGCGCTGGAGGCTCCGCGGGCGCCACGAGCGCCTCCCGGCCCCGAAACACCACCAGCCGCGCGTCAGGCCGGTTGAACAGCGCCTTCAGTTCCTCGGGCTTAGACCTGCAGTTGCAACACAGGGTCAATGGCGGATTTGAGGGAGGTTGTGGTGTGCGCCCGCCAGCTGCGGAACGGCACCAGCCGCGTGCCCAGTCGGTCGAACAGCGCCCGCAGATCCCCAGGCCTGGCCCTGCCAGCACAGCATCCGGTACAGGCTCGTACATCGATTGCAAACGAGATGTGATGAGCATTGGGCGTCCAGCAACACAACCGGAGGCCGCGCGTTTGGCCTATCGCACATTGCCCGCAGCTCCTCGGATTTCCGGAAAAAGCATGCAAAAACCAAGAACCTGTCCAAGGCTGCCACACAGAACTGGCGGGCATGATCATGGAACACTAGCAGCCGCGCATCTGCTTTGCCTGGTTTCAGATGCTGCATCCATCTGAGCGGCTGGGCAGCGCGCAGCAGAGGCCTGCGCTCTTGTGCCAAGGCAAGGTGTTTCAGCAACGGACACGCAACGTTGACGCAAGAAATGACCGTCCATCTACAGGAGGCATGGCCGCATGCGCAGGACCCGCCGTGTGGCTCCCCTTCATCCAGGGCACAAGTTCACAATGGCGTCAGGGCACAAGTATGACTGACAAGCCAGTCTGACCTGAGGTGTGCCGCCTTATCCAGTGGCAGATCCGCGTAGTGCGGCAGCTCCCTCAGCCCTGTAGCGCTTTCCGCCGCTTTGGCGCTTTCCGCCGCTGCAGGTGCCGCCGCCGCTGTGGCAAAGGCTCCCAGGGCCGGGGCGCCGCTCCGCCAGGAGCATCGCCTCGCGAAGAACAGGAGTGACGGCTTCGCAGGTGCTGCTGCCGCCTGCTGCTGCCATCGCGGAGCAGCGAAAGCGGGAGAGGCGGGAGCGCTGCAAGCCCGCATCGCACCCGCTGGGAGCGCCGCTGCGTGGTGCGTGCGGCTGCCGCACGCTGGGGTTTGGGCGCCCCCTTGCATGGCGCCGTCAACACCGATCCACCGTGGTAGAGTTGCACCTGCTGGTGCGCCACAAAGGCCTGGGCTGCTGCTAGAATGGCTTCTGCGCAATCGGGTGTTTTTTTGCAGCCAACGATCACCTCGAGCGCAGAGGATGCTGCTCAGCGACCTGTGGATACGTGCAGACAGCATGGCGTTCTGCGAGGGCTGACCATAGAGCGCTGTGTGCTGCACCTACAGAGTCAAGCTGTCGGATACCGTCCAAGCAGGCTAGCAATAAACATGTCTTATCCTCTGCAATACCAAGCAATGCGAAGCAAACATGCAAGTTGCACTAGGCCAGCGATCACGGAGCGATGGCCACGTGAGCTCCACACTGTGAAGGGCAGAAGGGCATGCACTCTTCCTTTCACCGCCGAAAGGTTGAACTGAAAGGCGAGGCGGGCAAGCGGAAAGTACAGATCTGGTCAACTCAACTCAACCCTGGTCACTATCTTCACCATCTGAACGGACATCTGTTCCATAGCGAAGACGATACAAGTTGGGTTGGCCTTACTGAGTGCGTAAAAGCAGCAGGGTTCAGCGCTCATAACATAGGCGGCAGAGCCCAACGTCATGTCGCATCAGAGTCAACCAATTTGCCTGTCTCACGTCCCAATTTCAGGCTACTCCTCCTTCAGCGCTCGCCGTGCCATCTCGACGACACCCTCTTTGGTGGCATTGCCGCCGATGAACCCCGAAGCGTGCGCAAAGACACACCCTGCGTGTGCAGTCGACACCCCGCATGTCGAATCAGCAGGCTGTGTGTAGGGTACCCTTGCCCACAGATGGCACATGCAGCAGCAGCACGCACCCCAAACTGCCACATCCCCCAAACTGTCAGCATCTCACGAGTCACCATGCCAGAACACCAGCAAACTCTCTACCAGGGATGCCGGAGGCCTTCGACAGCTCCTCGTCGCGCAGGCCGCGCCACGCGGCCGGCAGCGAGCGCCGGTTCTCGAAACTCCCCGGCTGCACCGACACCGCCTGGATGCGCCACTTCTTCTCCCTCGTGTCCTGTGTGTGCAGCAGCGGGTGTTGGCAGCGTTCAAAGCTGGCACGCCTAGAAGCAGCAGCCGAAAAAGTGCTGCCACTATGGCTGGCGCCCTCAAGGCATGGTGCGTCACCAACGTTTCCGACAGCCGGGGCGTTGGAGAGATAAGAACGTTGATAGATGATGGAGGGATGAGAGGGGACATGGGCACAGCAGCCACACCCCAGGCAGGCAGGTTTGCAACGCTTTCCTCAGTGCTCTTCTCAAACCCGATCGAAATGTTCCGAGGAATTTTTCTTTGAGCAACTGGATATAAGGACGTTGGTGCGCACCTCGTACAGGCAGAACTTTATTTTCCCTTCGATTCCCTGCTCCTTTTCCAGCTCGTAGAGGTGCTCCTTCCACGGCACGCCGCCCGCTGCCAGTTCGATGATCTGCGCATGGCAGAGTCTGCAAGATCAGTCCATGGTGGGACACTCGTCCATGACCACCCAGTCGACTGCTGTGTCATGGACTTAGAACGATTTTCGGACGGTTCGATCAGCCCAAAGCTCATCCAGCACCCCAAGACTGATCCTCGACAGCACCGCATCTGGCCGCATGGCCATCCGCACGCCGCCGCCGCGCCCGACTTTTCCTCTTTCGTCCAGACTGCCCGTGCGAGATGCGGCAGACGTGCGAGTTTCAGCATCACCGGCATCCAAAGCCAGCAGCCTTGGCAGGGGCACGGGCACCACACCTCGCCGCTGGCATCGACGTCGGAGCGACCGGACAGAGCGTCCTTCACCAGGCTGCGCGCCGGCAGCCAGCACTGCGCGGAGGCACCGACACACATCAGCAGCAGAGGACTGGGACCCGGGCTGCAACAGCTGCAGAGGCGCCGGGCGCCGGTCATGTGCGGCTGTTGGCTGGGCGTCGGCGCGGCACGCCCGGCGAGACCGCCCGCAACCCTCTCAAGGCAGTCGGGACCTCGGGGAGGCCGAGCGGTGCCCTTCCCGCGTGCGCGCAACAGGCAGGCCAGTGTGGACGGAAGTTCTGGCTGTGCGTGGCAAACGGGCAAGCAAGGCTGGAGCAGTTGTCAAGGCGCACGTTGCTGATGTAGTCAACGGCCTCCAGGAATTCCGATCCTGTGAGCGCCATTGCCTTTGCGAACTGCACGTCGGTCGCCGCGTCACTGGCGTCCTGTGCACGGAATTCAATTATTATGATGATAATGATAGATTATAAATAATTGAATGAACAACAATGCCGGGTGCCCGGTGTCTGGTGACTTGTTTGATGGCGAGCGTCTGGTCCTTCCGGTGGGATGCACACCCTGGGTAGGCCGCGCCAATGTGCACAGGTATGGTCCGTCAGTGCTGGCGACTCCAAGTGCACAAGTCAATTGCGCCGTGGCAGACGGCCCCGGTCGCAGACCAATCGTCTGTGGGCAAAGATGGTGCGACGTGTGCTGCAATTTCCTTGATGATACTTCCTGTAGCCTAGATCCAAACTGGATATCAGACAAACACGTCCATAGCCGAGCTGGATGCACAACACAATGAAAGTTGTCGTGAATCCCTGAGCCGCACCTGGTTCCAGCGCGGGTTGAGGCCGCCGACGCGCGCCGACAGGTGCGTGCTGCTCAGGTAGCGCGGCGGCGCCCCGGCGGTGTCCCACTGGCTGACACCTGCAGGGCAAGGCGAGGTGTCAAATTGAATTCGCCCATACATGCCAACACGTGGTTGCCGCCCAGGCGGCGCAATGGCGCGCCAGCGATTCCCCGACTGGTGGTCCTACTAGCTGTCGAGACGCCCGCAGGTGGCACAGGCGCCGAGGGCTCAGGCTATGTCTAGACAGCATCCACAACGGCAGGCTGCTCATTTGCGCGGCGGCGCTCCGGCGATATGCCACTTGCTCGTCAGTGGACCGTGCACCCTGCCTGGCTCCTCAGCGCCTTTATGTTTTGGATACCCCGATGTTGGATTCAGCGCTGGGTGGCTTCGGAATCCTACATCACCCCTTCGTTGCAGATGCCGTTGACGGCTTCTTGAAACTGTTTGAAGCCGATCAGATCGCCGTCGGGGTGATTGCCGCTAGGGGTTTGGGGGTAGCTCTGTATCTGAGCAACCAGGCCCTTTCTTTTGGTACTTGCAAGATGGCTGACACCCCACCGTTGTCGATGCCGTCGATGGCCTCCATGAAATGTTTGTAGACAGCCAGGTACACGGTCTGGGTGTCAGCAGCGTCCTCCGGCTGGCCCAGCTGCGCCGCGATGATCGAGCGACCAAAGTGCTTGTAGACCAGGCCCGCGGAGGACAGCTTGGTGCTGAAGCCTGCAGGAGGGGTTGCGAGGACGTGTTGCGACGTCGACAGGTGTCATCTCATCGCAGTGCGGCGCAGAACTCTGGTGCTGAGCGGCAGCGGTGATCAGCGTGCAGCGGCAGCAATTGGTGCTCACTTCTTCATGTGTTCTAAGGAAGCTCCGTGCAGTCGTTGATGTTCACTTCTTTCAGTTTTTCAAGAGCAGCTCCATGCCATGCAACATTCAGCAAACAAATAGCAAGGGTCTGGGCGGTCTGCCACAGGCGGCGGCGGCTCACCATGGCCGAAGACCTCCTCGAAGCCGCGCTGGTGATGATCGAACCGCTTCGCATCTGCGCAGATACGAGGGCAGATCACGCACAGGGCAGTGCAGGGCGTACAGGGTGATACTGATGACAGTGTTCCGCGCGCCAGGGCGAGCTCCTCGTGCACGACGAAGGACGGACTGCAGCTGGTTCACCTGAGTCGTAGGTCCCGCCCACGTCGATGACCACATCGAGGTCCTGCAGGACCTTTGGGTCGCGGCTGCGCACAATGTCTGCATCCTTGAACTCAGGCGTCTGCTTCAGCAGGAAGCACCCCAGTGCCTCGTCGCAGTGGAAGGTGCCGCTGTGGGTGCCGATGCGCACCATGGCGCGCTTGCTAGACCGCCCGTCAGCGCTGGACATGAACACGGGGCGTGCCCTTGTTGCCGTGCTGCTGAGTCTCACGGATGCCCGGGGCGAGTGCACAAGCAACGTTGCGCCTCTCGAGAACGCTGCGCGCGCTGCCAGCATCAACGATGATGCTTACAAGGTGAGGCGAGGAGTGCGGACCAGAATTGCAGAATACTGTCGACTGACACCCTGCTGGCCTGCTGAAGTGCTCAGCGCTGCATACGCCTCGTCGTACGGCACGGCGGAACCGTAGCAGCCGTACATGGCCAGCAACTGGGGCACCACTTCAGCAGGCAACTTCGGAGCTTTCATCTGAGGATGCAGTAGGAGGGGCGGGACAGGGGTTCTGAGCTTCATGCAGCGTTTTGCTCTTACAGACATGCGCGAGCCTGAAGGGGTGCAGTGTCACATCACAAAAAAGCGGCACAGAAGCTGCGGCAGAACTCAAGGTCATTGCATCGAACGAAGACAGCCTGCTCGTTGTAGACCGAACCTGAAGCACTCAGCAGGCAGTCACCACAGACGCAGCTCAGCCACCAGCAGGCGTACGCTGGGCTGCCAACTGTGCGGGGAAGTATCAGCCAACAGGCCCGAGCGGAGTCCTGGGAAAGCCTGACAGCTGCAGAGTCCAGAACGCCATTTGACACCATGCATGAACGGCGAGCGTTTATCAGCCAGCCGGTGGCTCGCGCCTGGCTGCGGTGGACGGAACTTAAGGACAGCCGGCCCTGTGGGGCCGCCACATCATGAACCTTCTGAACCTTCGGATGAACCTCCAGCCAGGCATGGCGCTGCTCACGCCACGACCGGCGGAGCTGCTTCAGGTGGCGCCGCCTGCGCAGGTTTTGGCGACGCCTGGTGTGCGCCGCCGCCGCCACTGCTGGCCTCGTGCAGGGCGCCTGCGCCATTGCTGGCCGGTCCCATGGCGCCCTCGCTGCCGCGCCCGCCGCGGCCGGACCCCCTGCCGCCGCGCCCGCTGCCAGTGGCAAGAATGATTGGATCTCAGCAAGCGCGTTGAGGCCACGATAGCACCCATGGACGCCATGCAAGCATACACTATACTCCCAGATACATACAAGCTCGTGGCTCGTGTATCCGACACCGAACAGGTGAGCCTGTCTGCTGCAGCCACCACATGGCATCCCAGATACAAGAGCCGCGAGGACCGCCTGCTGCTCGCAAACATCGCCAGATGCTTGGCCTTTGGACAGCAGCTCAGCTGCTGCCGTAGCAGCTCGACATCACCGACGCACAGGCCTGCCAAAACGCGGGCGTACGCAGTGCCGGCGCACCACTGATGGGGCTACATTTAAACACACCTGCGGCGCTCGCCGCGGGGCTTGCGATCGCCGCCCGGCCGCCCATTGGCAGTCTCGGCGCTAGCTGCCGCCGCGCCGGACACCACCGCCGCGGCGCCTGCCGCCGCCTCCACGCCCGCTGGGTTGCTCGAGAAAACGGTGCCCTTCAGCCCCTCTGGCGTGGCTGCGGGAAAGTGCACGGGTAGTAAGGGGTGCTGGCTGCATGTTGGGTACGGCTGAAGAACATCTGTCGTTGCCATCACACAGGAGCAGGTGTCGACCATATGTCCAGGATGCTCGGGCTTTGTTCAGATATATCTGCTACGAGCAGCTGAAGTCGGACAGCATTGGACTGGGATATGTAGGCAGGCACAGCATGAGGACACCAGACACCCATCCTTGCGAACAGTTAGTGAAGGCACCAGGATCTGGCGCGCGGTGCTGCCTTATGATGACATGAGCATAGCTGGCAGCACAATCCCTCGAGACACTGTAAATTCTGTTCTTCCCGGGGACGCCGCCCACCTGGCCGGCCCTCGCCGCGACCGCGCCCGCGGCCCTCGCCGCGGCCACCCTCGCCGCTGGCGCCGGCGCCGCCGCGCCCGCCGCGCCCGCGGCCCCCGGCCACGGCTGCTGCGGGCGCGGAACTGCGCCGTCGCCTCGGCCGCCGCCGCGGCCGCCGCCGTCAGCCTTCCCGCCCTCGCCAGGCGCGTTCAGCGGGCCACCGCTAGCGGTTGCCGCCGCGACGGGCTCGCCGCTGGCCGGCGGCTTGTCGCCGCCGCCGCCGCTGGGTCCGTTCGGCGGAGGAGGCTGGTACAGCGGCCGCTCGCCACGCGGGCGCGAGGTGCTGCGGCCAGTGCCGCTGGCGGCGCCCTCGCCGCCGGGCGGCCCGTTTGCGGTGCTGGGCGCGTTGAAGGCGCCTGTGAGAGCAGTGAAGATTGTCGTGCTGCGGAAACAGGGATGAAAAGCACTCCAGCTGGCAGGTCGACTTGGCACGCCATGCCATTAGCTGATGTTGAGAGAAAGTTGGCTCGATGTCAGAAGCCTGCCGCCAACTCAGGGCAGGAAGCGTGCCATGTTGCTGTCCATCTGCGAAGCACCACCACCATTGTTTGACGCCGCGCCGCCACGAGCAATGCTCACCAGGCGGCGCGTCGGGGGAGCCCGTGCGGTCGCCCGCGCCGCGGCTGCGGCGGCCGCCGCGCTCGCGCCGCTCCTTGCGGGCCCCTGGCTCCCGCCGTGCGTCGTCGCCCTGCAGCACAACACCCGCCACTGCATGAGAATGAGCTGCGTCGTGGAGTCCGCCACCCCACGTGAGGGTGGAGACAAAGCTTTGTTGCCTGTGACGACCTTCCTGCGATGCGGTACTTCTTTCGTTTGTATTAGAAGCCGCAGACAGAGACGGCTGTTATCCAAACGACATGCCTGCTGATTGGCGGCGCCGGGCTCGCCGCGCTGGCCGGGCGGCGGCAGCGGCAGCGTGCGCCCTGGGGCMCCSGCCTGCTGCTGGCCCTGGCSCTGWCCCGCCGCWGGCWGMGGCTGCSTGTGGGCCTGCTGCTGCAGCTGCTGCTGCGCCTGCTGCGCCTGCTGCGGCACGCCGCCCGGAGGGCCCGCCGACGAAGGGCGGTCCTGCGGGCCCTGGCTGTCGCCCCGACCACCGCGGCCCCTGTAGGTTGAGTAAGTAGCAGGTAGCAGGCTGTCAGAAAGTGCGAGTGGGCCAGCACTGCTGACTAGCGCCAGACTAGTT
Source organism: Deuterostichococcus epilithicus (assembly GCA_033439295.1). Lineage (NCBI taxonomy): Eukaryota > Viridiplantae > Chlorophyta > Trebouxiophyceae > Prasiolales > Stichococcaceae > Deuterostichococcus > Deuterostichococcus epilithicus. The sequence continues at coordinate 1,136,153 of JAVTLE010000017.1, forward strand.
GGAAAGCCAGGTGCAGCCCTTCGCGGCTCGAGTCGAGCACATCAAGGCACCGCGACAGATGCGATCTTTCCCGCATCTGGTGCAGCGCTCTGATGTGGCCGACGCGAGCGCATACTGCTGGGGCGATGGGAGGAAAAGCATTCTGGCGATGCCGACGCCTTCATTTGTAATGCCATGTGTGAAGAGTGCACGAAGAACAGCCCGCCCACTGCAGCACTCACCTCGGACCCCGGTCGCGTCCCTCCCTGCCGCCGCGGCCGCCGCGCCCCCGGCCACCACGGCCGCCAAAGTCGCCGGACGACCGGCCGCCGGTGTCGAGCGGCGCCCGCTGGCCGCCCTGCTGCTGCTGGCCGCCCTGCTGCTGCTGCAGCTGGCCGGGCGGATTGCTGGGGCCGCCGTCCGGCCCGTTGCTGTGCGCCCGCGGCTCCCTGCCAGCGGCCTGCGGCAAGGGACGGTGCATGTCAGTCAGTAAGGCACGACTGTCAAGCAGAGGTCGAGCGAACGATGTAGTCCCGTTGTAACATCCAATTCTGCACGACTTCCCAGCAGACGACTTCAGAGTGGAACTTTATCGAGTCGGCTTACAGCTGCAGCAGCTTGCAATCTCAGAATCGCCTTCCATAGATGACATAGCTGTTGGTGCATGCGAATTGTTGAGCACATGGCACCTGAGGCATGCTGATAGAGGACAAATGTTGAGACCTCACCTCATTGCGGCGCATCTCAGCGGCCTTCTCGGCGGCCTTACGCCGCATGAACTGCCCCTGCTCCTCTGGCGTCATGGCCCGCCCGCCCGCCGTCGAGCCCGGCGGCGCGCCGCCCGGCGGTGGCTGCCGGGCCTGCTGGTGCTGGTGCTGGTGTTGCGGCGGCGGCGGCGGCAGGCGCTGGCCGCCGGGCGGCATGCCGGGGCCCGGCTGCTGCAGGTGCAGCTGCGCGACGGATGCCTCCACCGGCTGCGGCGGGATGAGAAAACGGGTGCGACGACAAATCAGTATAAGGTAGGCTGAAGGGTAAGGCCTTGAGTTGTGAAAGGGCGGAGCAGCTGTGCTCCCGAGTCACCAGAAAGACGAATGTGATGAATGTGGGCACAAAGGGGGCTTGCACTGTATCCCGCGCGTGATGACGCTGCCACCAGGGCTGCATCCAAGGTCAGGGCTGCGGGCTGCGGCAGAGAATTGATTGCACCTGCTGCATGATCACTGCAGAGCCAGGTTCCATGAAGATGCAGCACCTTCAGAAGCGAGTTCTGGCCGAAAGTCATCAGCGGCTGCTGCTGCTGTGGCGCGCTGAGCGGCAGCGACCCCAGCGGGCCGCTGCCAAAGCTCGCCGGTGCACCGAGCGACGCCTGGGGCATGCCGGCGCTTGCGCCGGGCAGGTGCGGCGGATGTGGCTGCTGCTGCAGCGGCGGCGGCTGCTGGTTGGAGAAGCCGTGCGGTGGCATCTGCATCTGCGCAGGACACCACACAGTCAACAGACCCCTGTGCGATATGGTGCCAAAGTTGGCTGTGATGCGAGGTTGGAATCAGCCAGAAGGCACGCCCACAGCTATTAAATATCTGCAGATGCCTGCAGCGCAACGATTTTATCACACCTGCATCTGCTGCGAGAACTGGGCCTGCAGCGGCGCCTGGCCGTGCTGCACATGCTGCTGCGTCACCAACTGCGGAGGTTGCGGCAACTGCTGCTGCCTTAGCTGCGACTGGGTGGGCTGCTGCTGGTGGTGGTGGTGGTGGTGCGCTTGCGGTGCGCCCGGTGCACCAAATTGACCGATTGGTAGCGGCTGCTGCGGCAGCGGCAGGCTGCCGCCGAGGCTCAGCTGCGGCGGCGGTGCTCCGGCAGAAGTCGCGATCTGCGAGGCCATCTGCGCAGCAGTCGAGTGCGGTCGTCAGCGCCTGCATAACTGTTGAGATTGGCAAGGCAACGAGACCTCAAATCGCCGACGACATCAGCAGCAGGTGACGGCGGGTAAGCAGCAACAGGTGAACTACACCAGATGACGAACGACCCAAAGGACCAGATCTGAACCAAGGCAGTTGGCCACAGACTGCATTGCCACGGCAAACTAGACGTGCTGCGCCCACCTGTGCGGCATACTGCTGCTGAATGAGCTGCTGCTGCTGCAGCGAGGGCTGCTGCGGCGGGGGGTGCTCATGCTGGGGCGCTGGACCGGGGGCCTGCTGCGCCGGGCCGGTCCACTGCTGGGGCTGCTGCTGCCGGTGGTCCTGTGACGGCGGTGCCTGGCCACGGTGCTGCTGCTGCTGCTGCTGCGACAGCTGCGGCTGTTGCTGCTGCGGCGGCTGCTCATGCGCCGGCCCCTCCAGCGACGCCGGCAGCGGCGGCGACGGCGCTACGGCCGGCAGCAGCTGCTGCAGTGGCGGCGGCGCTTGCTGCGGCTGTCCAGGCCCCAGCTGCTGCGGCTGCTGCAGCTGCTGCGGCGCCTGCCGCTGTTGCTGCTGCATGTGCAGCGCGCCCGGCTGGCCATGGGACTGCGCCTGCTGCTCCGGACGCTGCAGCCGCGGCTGGTCTGCCTGCTGCTGCGGCGGCGGCGTCGCCGGCCTGCTGGGCTGCTGCCGCACAGCATGACCTGTGGCGCCCTCCGCAGCCGGGCCGCCCTCGCGCTTGAGGATCTTGGGCGGCAGCGGCTTGCCGCCGGAGTTGACGCCCTCTGCGGTCGCCTCGCCAGCCGCCGCAGCAGCCGCTGCAGCCGCCGCTGCGGCCTTGCGAGCACGTCGCTCCCGCTCGCGCTCGCCGCCGCGCGGACGCGACGGCTTTCCGCTGGGCCCACCCGGGCCGTGGCCGCCTGGCGCGCCCTGCTGGTGCACATGCTGTTGCGCTGCGGGGTGGCCGCCGCCGGGAGGTGCCCCGGGGTGACCGCCGCCGCCGGCGGGCTGCTGCGCCGGTCGCTGGCCCACGTCCTGCGGGTGCGGCGAGGGCGCCGTGTCCGTCGGCGAGCTGCCGCTGCTGCCGGTGTGCGGCTCCGAGCGGCGCGACGCCTCTGACAGGCGCCGGTCGGCCTACATCGCAAGGTGACGCGAGGTGATGATGCATTAAGAAAGCTTTGGTAGCATCTGGAACCAATGAACCTCTGAAAGGCGCGGCCCGGGCGGCCTCCGAGTCGGTCAATGAGACGAGAAGAGATGGAAGAAACACGAATCGAAGTGGCACACCTCGGACGGCCGCGAGTCCAGCGGCTCATCGTCAATGACAGAGCCCAGGTCGCTGGCGGCTGCATAGGATGCTGTGCCCACAGTCGCCTGCAGTTGCAAACACAGGCTAGATCTTGGTCCTCGTGCAGACCATTCAGCTGCAACCGGCGACTGATCATCAGGTCCCGCGTGCACGATCAAAGTTGATATCGTCCCCACCGAAATCGGCATGCGGGGAGAGCATCCCTGCAGGGCCCATGCGACCAGACCAGTCAGGTTGCCCAGGCAATATTGCAGGAGCATCGTGACCGACTGCACGATCCGCAACTGTGCACCTTGGTGGTGCGGATTGTGGAGCCGCTGGCCGAGCTGCGCGGCGAGCCGCCGTCGTCCAGCCGGGAGCGCGGCACGCCTGCCAGCCAGAGGCGGATCTCGTGTAAGCCAGCCAGAAGGTGAGAGATTGGATACCCACCACAACGGCGAAGGACAAGGCGCATGTGCACATGCGACAGCCACCCTTGGGGGCTGTCACCTGTCACTGCCCCACGGATGCAGACTGTACCAGAAGCCCCGGCCTGAAACCCCTTTCACACCCTTCCACATGGACACGCCGCATGCAGCAGAAGCGCTGCGCCAAGCAGCTGCAGGGCAAAGACGAGTTCTGCCGTCATAGCTGCACTGGCAAAAAAACATGTAAGGCCCCCTGCATCCGGTCGATGCTACCGTCAGCAGCAGAGTGGTGCTCCGGGCACCTGGGCGCATGTGGTCGCGCGGCAGCGAGGACTGACGGCCACCGCCGCCGCCGACGCCATTGGCGCGCGTCGTCCAGTCGCGATCGTCCTGCGAGTAGCGCCCGCGGGAGAAGTCCTGGCGCCTCGGGCCTGCGCCGTCGACAACCGGGGCTGAGTGGCTGAAGCGTAGGTGTATGCGACGGTGGGCGGTTCCTTCCGGTACGTGGGTGGCTGCTGCAGGACTGGTAGAACAGCAGCAGTGTGGGAGGTGCAGGAAGGGTGTACCAACAGGTTTGTTGTATCAGGCCAAATCAGGCGCGCTGCCAACCCGTGCAGGTTTTCTGATCCTGCTGACCTGCTACCGACACTCTCTGAAAGTGACAAAGCCTGTGCAGACCCGTCTGCTGCTGCTGCTGCTCCTGCTGCTGATGCACAGTCATCTATAGTCAGGCCCCTCACCGCCGTTGGTGTGCGCGTGCTCGTTGCCATGCGCATTGTACAGGTGCCGGTCCGCCGGCGGCGGCCCGCGGGTGAAGTCGTTCGCGTCCCGCGGCGGCGGCGGCGGCGGCGGCTGCTGCTGGCCGCGGCCGTTGGCGTACTCGCCATAGGGTGGGCTGGGCGGCGCGCCGCGCGGGGACCAGGCCGGCCGGTGCCGTAGGCCGCGGCCGGCGGGGCGCCGGGACCATCGTACGGGTGCGGGGCCCGTTCGTGCTGCTCGCCGCGGCGGTCGCCGTCCCTGCCGGACGGGCCGTACCTGGCGCACCAGAACGCGTGCTGTCAAGCACATGGCAGGACTCCGATGGCGAGGCACCAGCACTTGCAGCGACGCTGGGCAGATGCCAGCTTGTAAGTTGCAATGTTCGACCCTGGAGCGGCGGCACAGCAGGCGCTGCCTGCCGTAGTCCAGGGTGGTCTCTCAGGATGTCCGAGGTGAGCGGCAGTGCAGCCAACGCCCTCCCCGCGCCGTGATGAGTGCCCACCTGTCATCGAAGCGGCCATGGTCGCCCGGGGGCCCACGCTCGTACGACCCGGGGCCCTCCTTGCGCGGCCCCCAGCGGTCGCCACCCCAGCGCTCGGGCTGCTGCTGCTGCTGCGCCGGCAGTGACCCGCCAGGCCCCGAGCCTGGGCGCGGCCCGCCGGGCGGTGGCGGCGGCGGCGGCGCAGAAGGCGCGCCACGACCGTAGCCGCCATCGTAGTCGCGCGGGGCGGGGGCGGCGGCGGCTGCTGGCCGCTGCCAACCAGCGGCGAAGGCCCGCGGTCCGGGTGGCCTGCAATGCCGAAGCATGGTGTAGTGAGGCGCATCCACGAAAACGCAGAAGTTGTGCTCTGTATATGTCCAGGAGTGCTCAGTCGCCCGGCAGGTCCTGTCAAACCTGATCTGAAGCCATCCAGGTGCCCGTCTGTCTGTCCATCTTTGCTCAGAAAAAAAAGTATTTCAGACAGCCTGCAGCACAGCCATCACGGCAGGACGCAGCAGCAGCAGGATCCCTCACCGCCAACCTCGCCACAAGAGAGCTTGCGCAATCTCAGGTGCTCAGGTGCTCACCAGGAGCAGGCGGCAGGCCGCGCTCGTCGGCGTCCCAGCCCGGGCGGTCGTGCAGCGGCTGCGGCGGCGCGCCGCCGTGCGGCGGCAGCTCGGGGGTTTTGGAGCCGCCAGGCCCGCCGGCCAGGGAGGGGAACTCGTCGCCCTTCAGTTGGCCGGCGCGCCGCGGCGGGGAGGGGCGGCAGCGCCCAGGCTCCGGGGCCGGCGCCGCCGGCGGGGGTGGCAGCCCAGGGGGCGGCGGCAATCGCGGAGGGCCCGTTGGCGTGCGGCGGCTGCGGCTCGTGCTGCGCCGCGTTCGGGTCGCCCCAGCCACCCATGGTCCTGCGCAGTTTTGCATTCAGGCGTTGGGATGCAGGTGGCAAGGAGCCATGTGTGGGCGCCCTGCCCGCCCCACTAAAGACGGTGCTGGAGCCTTTAGTCCTGTTGCGAATGAGACATACAACGTCGCCGCCTGGCACATCATTGATGCTGTGCATGCCGAGCACTCGATGGACGTGAGTGCATCTGCCGTCTAACTAGCCCCCCGAAGTCCGGCAGGTTGGCATGCCAAGTGTGCAGCACAGAGCTTTGCAGCACTCACTTGGGAACGATCGTGACATTGGGGTCGAATCCATTGTTCTCACGCCTGCAAAGCAGCCACCGCAGGCTGAAGCTTCAAAAACCTGGCAGAACTTACAACAATCAGGAATCCAGCCAACAGACACATCCATGCTCATGCAAACCTTGGCACAGCATCAGCGCGCACCTCTGGCTTGGCAGGTTGACGGGCTTGGGTGCAGTCACTTTCCCCAGAGATACCATGCGCCGTCCTGGCCTGTGCACAGAACGGAGCAGGACTGCTGACTTCCAGGTATTTGCATGTTTACTTGATCACAGGACAAACGAATGCAAAGGCAAGGGGCGGGATGGTCATCAGCCGCGTCCAGCTCACCGTGCGCCTATCGCCTGGTGAGACATCCTGGCGGGTCCTACTTGCGGTCTTCTACGTCCCTTCTAGAAGCCTGTGTGCAACATCGCAGCGCATGTCAGCGGCACAGCACGGGCTCTGCCAGCAAAGTAAGTCGGGCAACCCACCACCCGCCAGCTCATCTGCGTGCCTCCAATGCATGCCTCCGTGCTCCCTGCAAGCTCGGCCTGCAGTTCCTCAACCATGGCAGCACGTGCAGAACGTCTCAAAACGAGTGCGTCTGGTCTGCAGCAAGCAATAACGCAAGGCCATGAACGGTATGATACTCGCATGTCAGGCAGTACCAGGGCATGCAACATGGCCGTTGCAATGATGAAGCGCGCGACAGACGATGTGAGGTGTGCAGGATGGTCGAGGTGCAAGGTGCTTGAATCTGATTGGCAGCGTGAAGCTCATCCATCAGCTCAGGAACATGCAATGGCTGTCTCAGACAAAACTGCATGTTTCAGATTGTAGGGCGTGCCTCGCGCCTGCGCATCAGCCGCAAGGGCTCCATTTGCTGAGCGAGACCACTCAGATACCGAACGAAGCTGCGTCAGCTAGAGCACAAGGCCGCCTTGCATAAGGGACTGGCCCTGCAGGCTCATGCGTGTCCCCGCAAGCAAGTCCCTGCGCTCCATGCGGGACCGGCTGCAGGCCAGGGTTCACTGTTGTATCTTGGACAGCAAAGAGACGCCAGATTGCGGGTGCCCTACCTGACAGCCGGGCTGCACCGAGGCCGCGTCTGGCGCTGGCTCACGGAAGCTGCTCCTGGGCGGGCGGCTGGAGTATTTAGCAAGCGCGCGCGTTCGCTGTGGGCTGCTGAAAGAGCGGGGCCGCGCTGGCGTCGCTTGCGACTCTCGGTGAGAGCTCAGGCTAAGCCCTCCTGAGTCCTGTAAGGTTACGTGACCGGGCTTCTGCGCGCAAACGCTTTCCGGGCACTCGCGCTGAAGATGACTTAGCAATTCAACCTACTGAAATCATCCGCAACCCAGCGCCTGGCGCCAGGCGCATTTGCCACTTAGCCAGGGGTGTTCACGCTATTCCTCACAAGGCAGACTGTGCACAAGGCTGTCGGAACTATCGTGTCACGGACGTCAACCTGGTTTCACTTCATTCTATTCTCATTTCTCAAAGCTTCTCTTGGCAAACTGGTCATGTCGTGACCGGTTCTTGGAGCGACCCTGGCACAGCAGCCGCGGCACGCCCGCGACGCGCCGCTGGCATGGTGGCGCCGGACGTGGAGGCCGCCGTGCGGGACGTGCTGGGCGCCGGCGGCGACCCGACCGTGCTGGAGTACATCACCAGCTGCCTGGAGGACTTTGACATGGGCGATGGCGGCGAGGAGGCCTTTGAGTCCTTCGGTCCCATGATGGTGCGAATGATCTTGTGGCGCTCTCTGCCGTTGCGCCGGCACCCTTTCCGGCACTGAAGGTCCAGCTTCGTGGCCGTCGATGCGCGCACGCATGCCGCTGGAGGGGCAGCTCCTGAAATGAAGCAGGCAGCTTGCGGCAGCGGGCGTTGGAGCGGCCGGTGCGGTGCAGCATGGCCGTTGCATGACACATGTGAGGCCGCCAGCCGCTCCGATGGCGGGGAAAGCAAAGTGGAATGCACACGTATGCGACTCGTGCATGTACGCGCAGGTGGACGGGGGGTGCGTGGCGGACGATGCGGCGGCGCGGTCCGCCTGCCAGCTTCTGGCGCAGCGGCTGGGCGGCGGCGGGCCATCAAAGGAGGCCTTTCGGGCGCTTGAAGGTGACTCCTGGATCACTGCCAACCCTCGCTGATCCTTGGTTCGCCTGTGTGAAGCTGGCGTGAAGGCTACGCGGCGGCGGCGCGATGATAGAGGCCTTCAGGGCGCTCAACAGGTCAGTCCCGGGCTGAGATAGACCCCTCTTGCCACAATCGGTCTCAGTCCACCTGCCAGCAGCCGGCGCAGCGGCTGGGCGTCCAAGGTGACCCCCAAGACGCTCGCAGGCGTTTGCACCTTTGGGAAGCCGGTCATACCACGTCGTGGCTATGCCACAAAGCTGCAGTAAAGCGCGCTGCTAGTTGGTCTTGCCTCGGCAGTTTATAGCATAGCTGAGCGTGCACGGCCCGGTCACAGGGCATGTGCTGGTCATGTCGTGTCTAGGATCCTGCTGGGGCAACGACATGTCCAGGGTGGGACTTTGCTGCACAATTGCAGAGGCCGCCCTGCACCGAGTCTGCAGCCGCGGGCGTCGCTGCATCGGCGCTGCCGAGTCCTTCCAGTGGCCCGCTGGCATGCACCAGCCTCGTCCGAACATGCCGAAACGGATCGCACTGCCCATGCGAGGCCCTGCCCAGAACAGCGCCCGACACAGCGGAAGGTGCCCTGAGCCGCAAACCCTGAACCCCAAAAGGGTGCCGGTCGCAGGCGGACCCATGACGGTGTGCGGGACGGCTTGGTGTGCACCTTGGCAGTCGTAGCGATTCTTATCAGCCGTGGAGTGACCGTCTTGACGGAACGAGAGGCACCGACTTGCTGACCTGAAACACCAGATTGCTCATGTCGAATTCCAGGCAGCGGAGCCGGCCATTCAGCCTGACAATGCGCTGGAGGGGTGCTACCACCGCTTGCAGTCCTGCCCATAACACTTGCAACGGTTCAAAAACGTTCCTGCTCATGGCAATTACTGACACCTTGGGGAGATTCCCCATTTCCCAGGCGGTGGGATCAATTAACCTCAAAGGCGGGCCGATAATGGTGCGCGGCGCTGCGGCGCGGGCGGCGCATCCCGGCGACATTTTGACGGGGCGCCACCTCATTTTGACGCATTTCCTGATTTAATCTGCGCACGCCATACTGCCAGAACCACAGCTGACACGCAGTGCTATGTGCAACCGCAGGCGGGCCAATGACGGTGCGTGGCACGGCGGAGAGGGCCGTCCACCCCGACGATGTGCTCAAGGGGCGCCACCTCATTCAGACGCCCTTCAGCGAGTTCGGCTCCGACGCCGCGGACCCGTCGGTCGCCACGGAGCGCGACTTCGCAAAGATCCGGGCCAGGGAGGAAAAAGAGGAGCGTGCGCAGCGGGCGGCCTTTGCCAAGTTCCAGGCAAGCTTGCAGGCCTTAGCAAAGCTCGTGGTGTCGACCTGCCGAGTCGACGCAGCCTATCGAACACAGGGGGCCACCTTGGTGTGTTTCCGCAAGCCACTGGGGAAACTATGTTCAGGCCATGGGTGCTGATGTGCGGGGCGCCTCCGCCATAGGCTGGCGCTGCCGCTAGATGGGCAACCACATAAGGGCCATCCGACATTTGGGACAAGGTTGAGACCCGGCTTGTCGCTCGTGCCATCCTTCCAGATGCATGCGGGCGCCGCCCGACAAGCACCTTTGGGCTTGATGTGCCAACCTCAATTTCATTCCTGATTTCTGGCAGGATCAGGCAGCATCGCCTGTCGCGGGCACGGAGCCGGTGATTGCGCGGAGACGTAGGCGCCGGCGGCGTGTGCAACCTGCATCTTGCAGCTTCAGTCTCGTCTGACAACGCTGCTATGCCATTTTGCAGGGCCAGGCGGCGCCGGCGGTGGCAGACATCGATGCTGTGATTGCGCGCTGTCGGCGCTGGCGACGTGAGCGACCTGTACCTCGTTCTCTCGGAGATCAGATCACACAACAGTACTCCGTTCTCAGAATTCCTCCTGCTCAGCAGCCTCCGCTCCCTGGACTCCTGCAGGATCAGGCCGCGTCGGCAGTCGCGGGCGCGGAGCCCGTGATCGTGCGCAATGTCGGCGCCGGCGGCGTGCGCGACCTGCACCTGGAAGACTTCTCCGTCTCCAACGGCGGCCCCAACCTCATCGAGGACGCCTCGGTCATGCTCGCCTTCGGGCGGCGCTACGGCCTGGTGCGTCCTGCGTACCCGTCCCTTGCGTGGGCTGCTGCCAGGCTTCTCAAGGCGTCTTGGTCGCGCCTGTTGTTGGGTGTTGGGTGTTGGTCGTCGCTATGGCCTGGTGCGCTGTGCAGCGGTAGCGGCATCGCACTGCCATTGTTGTGATGCCACGTCGCTGCTCGTTCAGTGCCCGGCTTGTGCCGGCCGAGCCTTTGTCGTGCATGGGCTTCCAACTGCCCATATAGTTTGAACGCCCACCCCACTCCATCTTGCAGCCACATTTGGGTCCAGTGAAACGCCATGCGCTCGCAGGTCGGCCGCAATGGTTCCGGAAAGACGACGTTTCTGCGTGCTCTGGCGGCCCACCAGATCAAAGGCATCCCGTTCAACACACAGGCGCGAATGCCGTGCTCGAAACAGTCATTCCTGCGCATTGCGGCGCCGTTAATCGCCTGTGCCACAAAGACCATGGTGCTGCAGCGCGTACCTGTCGCCTCGGCTCGTTGCATCCAGAGCTTGCGCTGCCTGACTTGGAAGCAACCTCTGACAACACGCATGATTATGCACACCACGGGAACATCACCTCCTGTAGCCTCAGCGCCGCAGGTGTTGCACGTGGAGCAGGAGGTCGTGGGAGACGATCGTTCCGTGCTGCAGGCTGTGCTCGACTGCGACAGCGAGCGCTCGGCACTGCTCAAGGTGCGCAGCCTGGCAACAGTGGTTGAAGTACCAGGGTCACATGAAGCTGAACATGCACCCTGATCAAGGGGTCAATCTGCCAGCAGTCCATTGACCTGTGTCACGCTGGCTTGCGAGCACAAAGGAGGCCGGGAAAGTACTGGACTGGCACGGGCTGCAGGGCAGGGTGTGGAGCATGCGCTGGCATGCTTTGAACTGCAATGACAGTCCCTTGTGGCTCAGGGTGCGGGGTGCGTCTGGTGCTAGGGGGTCCAGAGTGAGGGACGCCGGGGCATGCTGCTTGCCGAAACGCATCTGCTTCCCGGTCGCAGGAGGAAGCAGCACTCATGACGGCGGCGGACAGCGGCGACGGCGCAGCGGACGCTGACGGCCCGTCAGCAAACGGCGCCGCAGGCGGCGCGGCAGCGGCGGGGAAGCGGCGGGCGGCGGGCGGCGCTGCGCCACAGGCAAACCAGCCGGCGGCCAATGGCGCGGCGACAGCGTCGGCGCCCGCACATGGCATGGCGCAGCCGAGCGCCGTGCCGGACCCGGCAGCGAGGCTCACAGAGGTACCCGGTCGCCATCATTTGCTGCGCTTTGCCTGCCTCCACTTTGGCGGGTGCCTGCGAAGATGAACGCCAGGGCAGTCACAACTGTCTTGGCATGCTGTGGAGCATGCTTGCCATCTGCCGTGGCTGCGGCAGCCATTGCTAATGTCGTTCAGGCAGTGCCGAGCGTGGTGAACTGCACTGCTCATGTGCCATGAGGAGGTGGATGCTGAGAAGCAAATGCACATGCATTTAGGGTTTTCAACAGATCTCGCCTGTCAAGTTCGCATTCGCAGCTCGCCGGGGGTGTTCAGGCGGGCCTTAGGCGGGTGGGTAAAGGGATTTGACGCTGTGCGAGGGAGCACAATGCACAGCAAGATGTCATCTCTATTACTACCCTCCAATGAGCTCCGAGTCCATCGGTGGGTCGTGTGCCCCCAGGTCTACAAGCGTCTGGAGGAGATAGACGCATACGGCGCGGAGGCACGTGCCAGCACCATCCTGGCGGGCCTTTCGTTTGACGCCGCGGCGCAGGCGCGGCCCACCAAAACCTTCTCCGGCGGCTGGCGCATGCGCGTGGCACTGGCCAGGTGGGTGAACGAGCGGTCCCCTGCAGCGTGTCTCGTTGCCCAGCACCGATCGCAATGGGACGCACATTGGGCTCCCGCTCTGGCGTCTGGCAGGGACTGTTGGCGGGTCGCTGTGTTGCGGTGCCCGATCCGGTCACGTGCACCGATGCAGCAATGCGCAACACCGCCGGGAACCTCGTACGTCATCTGTGCAGCGTGCCGTCCATCGAGTTGGATTGTTATTGTCAGTAGTAGAGAACTCCGGTCTGCAGTTGGACTGAGCTAAGAAAGGCACGCGGCGATGAACGTCGCCCCATGGAGAGCACCCGTTTCCTGTCGCCGCCGCAGGGCGCTGTTCATAGAGCCGGACCTGCTGCTGCTTGATGAGCCGACGAACCACCTGGACCTGCACGCCGTGCTGTGGCTGGAGGACTACCTGGTGGGTCTCGACGCCATTCCTGAAGTCCAACTGCCGCCATCATCTGTATGGCCCTGCTTTTGTGGCTCCTCCGGCGCGGCAACCTCATCATCTACAGCATGCATCAGCATGTGGGTTGCAAACTCCACTGGGGTGCTGGCCCCGCAGCAGTCCATGCCCGAGCCTGCGGTGCCTGCCTCGAAGGCAAGCGTATGAGACGAAGCTTGGACACCGAAGCCTTTGCCATCCATGCCCGCAGGTGACGTGGCCAAAGACGCTGCTGGTGGTGAGCCACGCGCGCGAGTTCCTCAACGCGGTGACCACAGACACCATACACCTGCACTCCCGCAAGCTCGCGGCGTACAAAGGTGGGCGACAGCAGGAAGAAAATACGAGCCTGCCTGCCTTCCGTGCGCCTCCACTGCTGCGTGATCGCACTGCTGCAGCCCTGCTTTGCACTGCGCTGCGCAGCTGCAGAGGCTAGCAGCATGACCCTTCGTCTGCGTGCGTCGCCGTGCTGCTATTCTGTACTGAGCACCTGCAGCACATGCACGCAGCCATGCATGCCGCAGGCAACTGCGCCGCGCTTGAGAGGACGGCGGCTGAGCGGCTGCGCGACGCTGATACGCCAGCGCATCCGGTGTCAGCCACGAAACCCACAGCAGACTTCTCGGCCCTCCAGCCTGAACCGTGCTGGAACCGTGTACTGCTTCCTGGACTGCTTCACTTGCTCATCGCAGGCAACTACGCCACGTTCGAGAAGACGGCGGCGGAGCGGCTGCGCAACGCACGCAGCCGCATTGAGGCTCAGGAGGCGCACCGCAAGCACGTCCAGGTCGGTAGCCTTTAGGGTCCTTGTCAGGGTCTAAAGGGCCTTCTGGTCTCGCTATTTTCGGGTCCCAGTCACTATACTCGTGTCAGCGGCCCTGGTCATGTAGCCGCTGCGGCTGGCACGGCGGCGGTGCTCACGATGACAATGCAGTGCAGCATGCTGTGCAGCCGTGACGTCCAAGTGAGCACGTCGAGCCTGTGGAAACCCTTCAAATAAAACGGTTTTGTCCCTGTAGCGCAGTGTGTTGGCTCTTGTCTTGGTCATCTCTGAGGCTGCATCGTGCCATAGGGATGACCCTAAAACCATAACCCCTGTGTGGCACAGGCGTTCATCGACAAGTTCCGGTTCAACGCCAAGCGCGCGTCCATGGTGCAGTCCCGTATCAAGGCACTCGACCGGTTGGAGGACCTCGGGTGTGCATATTCTCCATTTCCAAATGATAAAATGATTGAAGGTAGTGTGTGGTACATTCTCTGGCGTGGAGGCTGGTGCCTGCGCGGTCGCTGATCAGAAGAAGGGCGTTGCACTTGGCAGGGATGCAGGGGGCTGTGAAAAGCACCTGGCAGCATGCGTATGTTGGCGGGCAAGGTGAAGGGAGCATTGCCCCGCCAACACGCGCCTGCATGCAATACATGCCGACATGATGCCATAACAAGCAAGGTACCTCCCGCTTCCTGCAGGTTCATCGAGGAGGATCCCCAGTACCAGTTCCGCTTCCCGGAGCCGGACCCAGTGGCGCCGCCCATCCTCGGCTTCAACAATGTCAGCTTCGGCTACCCGGGCGGGCCGCAGCTGTTCCGGGACCTCAACTTCGGCATCGACATGGACTCGCGCTTCGCCATGGTCGGCCCCAATGGTGCGTTGCTGCTGTTCTGCTGCTGCTTCGGAGGGTGCTGCCGCAAGAGTGCATGGCTGCCTCATGCCCTGCCACACTTCGACCCTCAGCATCTGGCCAGGCCAATGTGTTTTCAGGACACCTCGCACTCTGCCGCCTCAACACGACGTGCATGCCGCACCCGACGGCCGCACTGATGAAACGATGACCGGCAGGCACTGCATGCTTGCTGGCTTCAGGGTTTGCCCTGCTGCACCACCGCAACACGCCTCGCCCTGTGTTTGCAGGCATCGGCAAATCCACGCTGTTGAACCTGATTGGAGGGACATTGGAGCCGACGTCCGGCCACATCACCCGCAATGCCAAGGCAAAATGCTCGTTCCCTCGGCCAAAAAATCTGCTGCAGGAGTTGTGTTGCAACACTGCGAGCAGGGCAGCGCCACGTGCTGAGGGCAGGCAGACTGAGAGCAGGCTGCAGAACAATGTAGTCATACTTGACGGTGGTCGGCCATGTCCACCACCGGCATTCGTGGTTTGCCCAACCCAGGCGGCTCGCGACGCCCAGCCAGCGCCAAGAGTAGTCGTGCTTGACGGTGGTCGGTCATGTCCACCACCGGCAGTCGTGGTATGCCCAACCCAGGCGGCTCATGACATCCAGCCAGCGCCAAGTAGATGGCTGAGCCTGCCGTTGACGGCGCTGCAGGCAGCTTCCACCAACATGCAGCAAGATCAACTCCGAAATTATTCGGATCAACTCGAACCTCTGCATGTGCACGTGCGGCTGGCTACGTTGGGCCGGCACCACGTGGATGGGCCGGACCTGGCGCTGACGCCGCTGCTGGCAACTTCTACCAGCATGCAGCGTGACGTACTCGAAAACCCAATACAAACTTGCACACATGCAGGTGCGGCTGGCGACCTTCAGCCAGCACCACGTGGATGGGCTGGACCTGGCGCTCACGCCCCTGCAGGCGCTCATGCGCGCCTTCCCCGGCATCAAGGACGAGCCCATTCGGTGCGCCGCCTGCTCTTGTACAGTTGATTTGTCATGCCCATGCATGCAAGTTTTCAGGCAACCAAGTCTGTGCATGCACAGCCTTGCGCACTGCACTGCACTGCAGTCTTAAGCGCTGATCGGCACTGTGTGGGTGCCGGCCGCGCATGGCAGCCGCGCAATGTCAGTGAGCCCTCTGAGACCGCAGTGCGGTTCGGAGCATCCACAGGAAGACTGGCTCGATTGCCGCGGTGATTGAATGTGGCACGCCTCCCCGCCGCCGCTGGCTGTCCCTGTTTCACACCCTTCCGCTAGCGCTGCGGTTACACAACCATCCTGCCACTCGGTAGCTGAGCACACTGAGGAAGGGTGCGGCTCCCAAGGCTTCTCATTTTCCGCTGCCCGCTGTCTGCGACCGACATCAATCCGGCCGCAACGCTGCTGTGCAGGGCGCACCTGGGCTCGTTTGGCATCGGCGGCGAGCTGTGCATGCAGCCAATGTTCACGCTGTCCGGCGGCCAGGTGCGGTTGTGCTCGTGTTTCACCCTTTCTGCCTCTTGTTGTTTTGATTTCCTACTCGGCCATACCACCTTTCAACAGTGTGGTTAGTCTGCTGCCCCCAAGTAGCGCGCCAAGCGCTTGCGCATGCCGTGGCAGCCGACCAGCTTCCACTTCCGATGCTGGGCGACGTCCTCGACGGCGGGGCTGGTCCCGCTGCTGCGTCGGTGTGCAATCCTAGAGCGAAGCGATGCTGCTGCTCGTGGGGCGTGTCCTTGAAGTCGCTTCGGCAGGCCGGCGGCTCGCATTGGGCACCGGAGTTCTGTTTCAACGTCCAGCTGCGAGTTCCACTGTATGTCTTGTCGTGATTAACGCGTCGCGATGAAACGACGGATGCGTGCCCTGCGCTCACAGAAATCGCGGGTCGCGCTGGCGCACGTGACATGGAGGAAGCCGCACATCCTGCTGCTCGACGAGCCGTCGAACCACCTGGACATCGACGCCGTGGAGGCCCTCATCCAGGTGCCACTTGCTACATGTACTTCCGAAGCCTTCCTGGGTCCCTACCCTCCACCGCCCAGTGGCATCTGGAGGCGCTGTCCCTCCCGCGCCACTGGATGCAGTGGCTGCGGCGGCAGCTGCATTGAGCAGCCAGCACCAAAGTTCCTGGTCGAGCACCCCCTTGTGGGAGCTCAGCTCACGCCTGCGTCACGCAGAGGCTGGCGCTGTTTGAGAGTGGCGTCCGCTGGCATGGCACGATCAGTGCCTGCTCGACCCTCCTCATTTAGTGGCCGCTGACGCAATTGTTTGACACCGTTGCGCAGGGGTTGGCGCTGCACACGGGCGGCGTGCAAAAGGTGCCGCACAGCCAGGGCATTTCATCGAGCCATCCTGCACTTCGGAAGTCTGAGACTTCTTCTCGTTGCGCAGGGGCTGGCGCTGTTCAAGGGCGGAGTCCTGATGGTTTCGCACGACCAGCACCTCATCGAGTCCACCGTGGACGAACTGTGGGCGGTGGAAGACAACACAGGTACATCGTCGCGAACCCTGCGCCCGGCTGCTGCATTCCGTGCGACCGGCTTCTACCTCTTGAGCGGCATTCCGGCTCAGCTGCCTGACCCCTGCACCGCGACAGGCTGGGCCGCTGTGCGGGTGACGGCGCTGCATGGTTTTGCGCCTTTTTCCGCGGCTGCCGCTTCTAGGCTGCAGACGGTGCCGCGGCACATGCGGCTGCAAGCGGACCTGAAGCTTGCCAGAGGGTGCCTGCTACAGGATGCTGCTCGGATCCCTTGCGCTGCACAGCACTTCGGCAGCACGTCCGCAGGCTGCCGTGACTGCCCTCCTTGTGCGCTGCAGCAACGCCCTTCCATGGCACCTTTGAGGACTACAAGGGCCGGCTGCGAGCAAAGGCGGCAAAGGAGAAGGGGCCGGCGCGGATGTGATTACAAAAGTCACGAAGTCGGATGGAGGATCATTGAACCCGGCAGAGCCGCAACAAGCTCGCCGTTGCCGAGGCCTGGCTGCGGGCGCATGGCAGAGGTGCCCTTGATATGCAAGTGGCTTGTGGCCCCCTCGGTGTGCTCCACTGCTGCAGTCGTCGCCTGCTGTGCGTTTAGGCTTGCGGTATGGTGGCTTGAGAGGCGAGCTTGCTGCAGAGAAGCCTTGTTCATGAGTGACTGGAGATCTGAAAGCCCTGCAGGGTATGACGCTGCTGTTCAATCTGGACCGCAATCCTGGTGACCGTGTCGCGAGCCACAACACACTTCGAGGATTCGGATACCGGAACCGGATCGCAAGCCACAACACTTCCGAGTCCCGTTGTTTCTGCACCCTCTTGCTGCATTCAGGTGAACTGCACGGGATTCCTGGTTTCAGATGAGCTGCGGCGCATCCCCGACCTTCAGCCCGCCGTCTTCCGGGGTGCCGCCTTCCTCCAAGGCCAACAGTAGCTGGAGCACGCGTATGCCTGCGCAGGCAGTGCAGGAGTCCTTCCCATTGCGCACCAACCTCCAGGACCCGGCGATGCGCGACGACTATTGAATGGGGCAGCGGTAACAGCTTGGCAACGGCGGTACGGCGGCCTGCGGCACACCCGCCTTGTGCCGTGTGGCTTTCCCATGGCTAATGCATTGGAACAACAGCAATTGATCAGCAGCTGCACTCATTACAGGCTGGAGAGGGCTGCGCTGCGCACCCGGCGCGCGCTGCAGGAACCATGCAGCGCTGCATTTGCGCCCGGATCATTTCACGCAGGTGCTATCATCCTGCTGACATCGCAGCATTTGTACTTCGGCGGTGCAGGAGCTCGGCAGAAATCCGGGGGATGTCTCCCCAGAGAAGTGGGGCGGCGCAGCGCGCCTTTCAAAGGGAGCATGTCGCCTCCAGGGAGCAGTGGTCGCACAGCGGCAGCTGGCGCATGATGAGCGCGCTGGCATACATAGCAGGCCTGTGCTGCTAATAAGCTGCATTTCGCCAAGTTGAGCAGTGCTGCAGGTCCTGAAATCCAATGATTGGCAGTCGACGATCAGCGTTCTGAGATGGTTGTCATAAGCAGATGAAGTCAACCATAATCCCACAGGTAGGGGCAAACGTGCAGTCATACCTCCTTCCCAGGGAACACACACTTGGGTATTATTCAGCGGTACGATCATGGTTTTATTTTTTAAAAAAAAACCCCCCTCGTACGGGGCAGAGGCATTCCTGTGTGCAGCACGCATGCAATTGACCAGAAAGCCGTGCTTAGAATACCGATATGCGTATGCGACGCCCGTCTGAGCCCCGCACCCAATGTTAGCCGGCAGCTCGCATGCAGACGACCGACCTCAGACCACCCTTCTCGACAGCGCCACGGCACGCGTGAGCATGGCAGCCCGCACAGCAGGCCTGCTGGACCTGCCGGATGATGTGCTGGCGCTGATCACGCGCCAGCTGCCGCTGCGTGACAAGTGTTCCCTTGAGGCAACACACAGTTCCCTCCGCACCGCGCTGCGCAGCCCTGGTTGCTGGGGCGCCATCACCCTGAGATTCATGCAGGGGTTCTGCACCAACGAATCGCAGATGGAACAATGCCAGGCGAATGAACGGCTGCTCATGGAACGCACCATGGTGCAAGTGCAGCTCTGCAAGTGGCTCCTGCAGCGTGCACCAGGTGTGCACCGCAACCTCTCCTGCCGTGGACTGCACCTGGAACATGCTGCTCAGCGCCAAGCCTTGTGGGTCGTCAATATGGAGCAGCTCGCAGGTCAAGAAGTGAACGATTGCGCTCATTACCATGCGTGCCGCCATGCACCCCTCAACCTGCTGACGCCGTTGCCCCAGATCCTCCCAGCGCTTTGCTGAGGCCTGGCCGCAAAGCCTGCCACAGTACGTTACACCACCTGCTGCGGCTGCGAGTGGATCTAGAGAGGGCTTTCCTTTCGTAAAGCGGTGGGCCGAAGGTCTGGGAGCCGCCGCAGCTGTGTCATGCATTCCTGAACACGGCGCTGCCGCTGCTGGCAGCGGCATGGCCGATTGGCAGCGCCATACACATGGGCCTAGACGTTCGCTGCCTCGACGCCGCGCCCTGGGGAGGCGGCCAATTCAGCAGCCGCGCGAATGTCGCGAGCATCGCCCCGCACCTGCGCAACCTTTCCATCAACATGTCAGGCGGGTTCAGCCTTCAGAACCTGCAGGTGGGTTGCCGATGGGCAGACAGCATCGAATTGCCGCAATTGGGGCCTGCTGCTCACGGGATCGGGCGCATCTACGAGCTTCAGGTGCATCCTGGGCAGCGGCGGCGGCGCTTGGATGCAGCTGACAACAGTCACCTCCACAGTAGGCAGTGCAGCTCCAGCAGCCCACTCCGAGTCTGCGTGCTGCCGTGCAGGTGCTCTGCGGCCTGCACCGTCTCGAACACCTGGCTCTTCGTGACTCCAATAAATACCGCATTGTGGATCCGCCACCTACCGGCTTCGAGCGGCTGCCTGCAGAAGTGTCCAGGCTCACGGCGCTGTTGGACTTGACGCTGGCAAATAACTACCATCTGGCTGAACTGCCCGAGGAGCTCTTCGTGCTGACCCGGTGCGTGCTTTGCCAGGCGCTGTGCTGAGCGTGTTGTCCTGATGTGCATCAGTGCATAGCCGGACATGTGCACCGCCTCCTGTATGGCGCCGGCTTTCGAACAAACGTGCTGGCCCCGTCATCACTGCTGTTGTCTTGCCGCGAATGCAGGCTGCGAAAACTTCGCATTCAGGGCTCTGCCATCAAGGAGCTGCAAATGGCAATGTGCCGCCTGACCGACCTGACGAGCCTGAGTTTGGAAGACAATCGGGTGAGACATCCCACACCCCTAGGTTGCCCTGTGTGTTCTTTTCCAGCATAGCAGGCTTCCGCCGCATCGAAACCCGCCCATCCATCAGCGCTTGGTGAATGCTCATACGGGTGGGCCAGCGGGAGCTGCCCAACAAGCCGTGCGTGGCTGCAGTGCATAATACAAACAGCTGGTGCCAATTTGGGCAGTAATGTCGAATGTTTCACACAGGCGGAGCTACAAATCGGATGCGGCGCTCTGTCGTCAGTTAAACATGTTGTGCTCATCCGCTCGCCGCTGGAGCATAGCAGCTGCATCTCGGCTGGTCTTCTGCAGCGGGCCGTTGTGGCGCGTCCAGGCCGCTGGCCGTTTGGCACTGTCCCGCAGCTCACGGCGCTGAGCTTCTATCAGCGGCATCGGCCGCTGGAGGCCCCTGTCCCAAAGGAAATCACAGCCCTCACAGGCCTGGAGGTACGTGGGCAGCGCTGGCCATGTTGCCAATGACCATTTGCCCGACCTGCTGCGGCTGCAGGTAGGGTGAATCATGTGGCATGCGGCAGTGCACGTCAAGCAGGCCGTTCCTTTCTGCCAAGACTGCGCATGGGGCAAAGCGCCGAGCGTGCCCCTGACTCGGCTGCGTGTGCACTCGCGGAGCAGCAGCACGAGAGCCGTGGAGGTTCTGTGAGCGCAGGCGCTGATACTGACGTCGTGCTGGGATTCCAAACATGAGGCAACACTTCGGACGCAGCTGCCAGACTACCTCAGCCGGCTCACTCGCCTTTCCTACCTGCGTACCTCTGGGCACAAGTTTGCGCAGGCGCGATGCCGCGATGCCCCTCCAAGTGATGCCCCAACCCCACACTCAAGAGCAAGTGCACATGAACGCGCCCTGCTGGGGCTCAGCAGCGAGGTGCCACAAGGGTCAGGAGTCCGAGGGTTTGAGCCCGCTGTCATGCACTGCAGGACATACTGCAGGATAGACTCCCTGACCGACGATGAATAACTTACTGGATATGTGTCCAGGCTGATGGCTTATTGGACTTTATGGAGATTGCAAACGGGGCCTTGGCTCCTGTGCTGCAGGTGCCTCCAGTCATCGCGCAGCTGCCCAAACTGCATTTTCTATACATGTTCAATGTAGACATTGGCGGCAGCTGGTGCGATTCCTGGCCTCCTCCCTGCCAGTTCTTGACTGCATGCATGACGCCCAGCTGTCAGCAGGTGGTCGCCGCAGAAATCCTTGCGGTATCACACCGCGTCTTGCTAAGCTTTACTTCTTCACCTGCTTCAAGTAGGTCGGGTTTCGAGCCTGCCAGCCTCTCCCTGCTGCAAGGCATGACGCAGCTGCGGCGTGTGTCCATCAATCACCCCGACTGCAGTGCGGCAAGACGACCGGAAGCGTGGGTGCGCGGCATCGCTGCACTCAGAGCAGCCAGGCCAGAATGCCTCATCACACATGTCTGGAAATGATGGTCAAAGTGACGCGTAGCCGAGGGTCTGTTGCGGACGTTCGCACGACACCCCGCCACCAGGCCCTCGTGCTGTCATCTGCAATTGCAAGGAAGGAAGGAGGTAGACCATGGTCAGCGCTCCGCGGTTGAACGGCATCGGTGTTCCCTACGAGTAGCCCCAATAGGCTTTCGTGCCTCCTTCTCTACACCTCCAGATGGCTCCTTCCGCCTCAAGAGACAGCAGTAACTTTGATTTTTGGGTTATTCATGTCCTTCGTCTTTTGGCCACGCAACGCACACCTTTTCTTCAGTGGTGCTTTGCTGGCTCGCCTTGGTGGTCTGGAGACAGAGAGTCTTGTACCTTTCCAGCCTCACTGATGATGGTGTCGTTCAACGCTTGAGCATAGTCCCACTACATCGGCTTCGTATGTATGTTGAAGCACTGCCAAACATACAACAGCCACCAAAATTGATAGCTGGTATTTGGTTGACTACAATGTACAAGCTTGGATGGAACGAGGCGGGAGAACGTCGCGTGGAACAGCTGATGCCAGGTGGCGCCTCAGTGCGCACCGTGAGGCCATCGCCCAGAGCGGAGCGCCACAGCCTGCAGCTGGCGGCAACGCGTTGTGTAAATAGCGTCATGGAAACAGGTGACGAGCCGCCCAGGTCATTGTGTTATCCAGGCGGCGCCCCTGTACAAAGGCGCGGCCGGCCCGAGATCACTGCCATTGCACCGCCCGCTTCTGCCACTCCCCTGCGCTATTTCTCTGCCGCCGCACAATCCGCCAGAATTGCTATTGCCCATCTCCTTTGCCAGGACTGAAATACCTCGCTTGAGCGACGAGCGAAGCGTCATGGCGGCTGCGCGTACCTCGGTTACGGGCTTCGCACTGCTCGCGCTCTTTATGGCGTCGAGTTGCGTGGAGGCTTCGGCACGCAATGGTGCGCAGTGATAAGACCTTGGTGGGTGTACAACTAGCATCATGTGTATACTATACTAGTATTGACACAACTACATGCCAGCGTGCACAAGATTTGGGTGTCTGGCTCGCCGGCTGGGCGTGCCGAAACATTCGGAACGCCCGAGATGTTGAGATAGGTTGTACTCGAGAGCACAGTGCGTGCGGCTCATGACATGCCACTACCACGTTCATCGCTGTGAGGTTGGCGTGCACATAGTTGTTTCTTGTTGCAGCCGCCCTCGCGGTTTGTTGTGCCTGGATGCCACGCTCGAGTTTGTCGGAAGGCGGCTTCACTAGATCGATTCTCTCTAAAGATACCTTCGTCCTCCTTTCGCAGGTCGCATGCTGACCCAGGTCGCCTCGGCCGCGTCGGCGGCCGCGGCAGGTAATGATGCCGCTGCTGCCGCCGCCGCGTCAGCGGCCTCAGGTGGGATTTAATCCCGTTTGCCTGCAGCAGCGTGCTTCGCTCGAAAGCTTGCAAGTGTATACTGTTGGACTGAACATTCGTGATACCGTTCGACAGCGGCTGCACATTCTGCTGGCTGCCCCGACGATATCGTTGCTGCATGCTTGGTTGACACAGGCGACGGCACGGCGGCAGCAACGGCAGCAGCATCTGCTGCAGGGTTCTACCAGACGGCTGCAGCCGCTGCAGCGGCAGCTGGCCAGTGTGGTGCACTGCCTACAACTGGCGATGCACTGATTTGCAAGCAAGCTGTCAGCATGCAATCAGATGCCTTGTTTCGTGCTTGTGTGCATGCGTGCATGTTGCAGAACCCCGCCCGCCGACTGCTGCACCGAGGGTCCGTTCGATGAGGCGCCCCTCATCTCTCCTGCACAGGTGTCGCCTCGTCTGCTGCCGTGGCGGCTGCGTCTTCTGCGGGCACTGCCGCTGCTGCAGCCGCTGCCGCTGCCGGTAATGCGGCAGCCGCTGCTGCCGCCGCTGCGGCAGGCAACTCCGCTGCCGCAGCTGCTGCCGCCGCCTCCAGCGGCCCGTGCTCCACTCTTGGGTCAGGTGCCGCTGCCGCTGCCGCTGCCGGTGCAGGCAACGGCGGGAACCCCGCCAGTGGTGTAGCGGCTGCTGCCGCCGCTGCCACTGCCACCAGGAACACTGCCGCGGCTGCGAGTGCCGCTGCTGCTGGTAAGTTGCAGATGATTTCGGTCGGTTTGGTAACCTTTTGAGGTTTCTCATGCTTCCATCAAGCCCAACGGCAGCCCTTGGACCATGCCTGGCACATGTTCGACCGACTCGGGCGTGTGCTTGCGAGTCCGCCCTTGCACGTGACAAACGACAGGGCTGTCAGCAGACAGGCTGCGAATGCAATGTCATGGACTGCGACAGGTCGCAAGCTGCTGCAAGCGAGCGCCGCCGCCGCTGCTGCCGCAGCTGCCGGCAACAATGCCGCCGCAGCTGCAGCCGCCGCTGCCACCTCAGGCACGCAGTTGCTTTGTCAGCGTGATCCTGTGCAAGTGCTCTTCAAGCAGAGTTCCACGGATCCGTGCATGGTACTCGCCATGGTTCCAAGCACCGATCAGCAGAAATAAACAAGCGCTGATGACAAATGGCCACATGTCCACAGGCAGCAGCGCGGCCGCAGCGGCGGCTGCAGCATCTGCTGCAGGGTTCTACCAGACGGCTGCAGCCGCTGCAGCGGCAGCTGGCCAGTGTGGTGCACTGCCTACAACTGGCGATGCACTGATTTGCAAGCAAGCTGTCAGCATGCAATCAGATGCCTTGTTTCGTGCTTGTGTGCATGCGTGCATGTTGCAGAACCCCGCCCGCCGACTGCTGCACCGAGGGTCCGTCCGATGAGGCGCCCCTCATCTCTCCTGCACAGGTGTCGCCTCGTCTGCTGCCGTGGCGGCTGCGTCTTCTGCGGGCACTGCCGCTGCTGCAGCCGCTGCCGCTGCCGGTGATGCGGCAGCCGCTGCTGCCGCCGCTGCGGCAGGCAACTCCGCTGCCGCAGCTGCTGCCGCCGCCTCCAGCGGCCCGTGCTCCACTCTTGGGTCAGGTGCCGCTGCCGCTGCCGCTGCCGCTGCCGGTGCAGGCAACGGCGGGAACCCCGCCAGTGGTGCAGCGGCTGCTGCTGCCGCCGCCGCCACCAGGAACACCGCCGCGGCCGCGAGTGCCGCTGCTGCTGGAGAGTCGCAGACGTTTCCTGGTCATTTGGTCATCGCAACATGTTTTGAGCGTCTTCATGCCTCCAGCAAGCCCCGCGGCAGCCCTAGGGCCAGGCCTGGTGTTTGTTGAATGCTTCAGCACTCGCTTGCTCGCAAACAATGTGGCAGCCGAGCATAGCAGTCACGCATCGCAGAGAACGGATCCACCCGCAGCTGATGTCGCCATATTATCGTTTACAGGCCGACGGTAGATGAGGTGCCATCGCCAGACTCGTGCGGATCGTGCGCCCATTTGGATGGAGAAGAGACGATCATCAGCGTCATGGCAGTGGGCCACAGGTGCAGTTGGCAATGAAGGCCACGGCGCTTTAGGGAGTATGAGGAGGCCCGTCGCGCCTGGTAGAATTAGGCAGCAATATGTTGACAGCAGTGAACAAACCCCAATGGAACCCCTGGGTACCTGCCACCGTGCACGCGGTTGATTGCGTTCGTCTGTACTGTGCGTTGCCGCCAGCATCGAGCCAGGATGTTGTTGCATTGGCATGGGTAGAGCGATATCAGAATTGATGATGTGGCGCTGTCCCATTCCAGCTTGCAGCTAGCAACGTGCATCCTGGAATCAGAAACCTCGACCCAACATCCAGTGCAACGCCAACTCTGCCTGCTACACACAGAGCGCCGGCAGCGGCTGCACGAGCGAGAAGGTCGGTGCCAAGATGTGCCTATAATAATATCTCATGCCGTTGCAGGAGAAGCAATGAAGCGGTATGCACTTCTAGTGAAACCAAGACGAGCTTGACTTGTTGTGGCATCGAGCGTCTTTTCGATCCAATGATGGTCGGACCAGCACCGTTCGCTTTCACCCGCTGACGGCTCCTTGCTCCCGGAGAGTCCCCCCACTCACAGGTGCTGCTGCCGCCGTTCTTCCAGCCCTCTCTTCCACACTATTGCGCGACCACCAGAGGCCTCGAGGACCGTTGTCACCGCGCCTCGCCGTCACACGATCATGCCGGCCGGTCCGGGAGTGGCAAGCTCGTCCCACAGCGGCGGAATGTCCTGCAGCAACGAAACAACAGCCCTCACTACAACAAATTGACAGGCACTGATCGCTTTAGGCATCCGCGCCTGCTTGCAACCTCCTCTCGAGTTACAGCTGCAAGCTGCTGGCCCCCCAGCCCTCCTGCATACCCTCTTGAAATACTCGAACCCTCATCCCTAAAGGAATACCCATTGGCATTGCCATGCCAATGCAGCTAAGCGCATTGTGGTGCTGCTTCAGCGGCACGGAACGCCGAGGGATCTGCTGTCTACCGGTCACGGGCCTGCCCCACGTGATCTTGCTTGACGGCGGGGGCGCGCCCGCAGAGCGGAGCTACTGCGCACTGAACAGGAGCTGTATGGCTGCCTGTCTGGCGCATCAGGCACCACCGCGCGGGGGCCTGCGTCCTGTGACCTACTCCATCGACACCGAAGGAAGCCAGAACGGCGAAACCTCATCACCTGCGGCAGGACCAGCGACCGGTCACCGCCGCCGGCGTGCACGGCCACCATGCGGATGACGCCGCCGCTCGAGCCGTCCCGCGCCATCGCCAGCGCGACCGCCTCCTTCACGAGCTGCTCCGCCTCATCACGGCTCATGCCCTCCCTGCAGCACAGGGGCTCTGCAGTGTGAGCTGTGACGTAAGGTGAAACTGCTGCGGCACCGACTTGAGTTGGTGAATATGGTGCCAACGGAGGAGGCGTCCTGCGGCCATCACCAGTGTGACCGGCTCATCACCGGCTGTTCCGCCTCGTCGCTGCTCATGCCCTCCCTGCAGCAAGGGTCACAGCGAGTGTTGCAGTGTTAGCTCTGACGCCAACCTTTCATCGGGGCTGAAGACGTGATTGGCAGCGCTCTTGCGCCATTGTGCGCTGTTGCTTCTTGCTTCCCTCACTAGCTGCCCCGCTGCGGCCTGCTCATGCCCTTGCTGTGCAGTTGGGGAATGAGTTGCCCTGGAGGCACAAGCCCAGGGGTTTGTTGTGGAAATCCAAACACACACTGAATGCATTATCCTTACCGGTAGGCGGAGTCGATGAAACCCCAGATGTAGGTGGACCCCGAGCCGTCGGTCGTCCACGCCTCGCGCACGAGCGTGCCGCCGATGGGGCAGCCCCACACCTGCGCAGCTGCAACCATCATGTGCGACGAGAGAGCCGATGCTGGGAAGTGCTTGCCGGAAAAGCCAGCACGTGGAAATGGAGAAGGCCGGCCGCCCTCGACCCTGCTCATTGCATCAGCGTGCGGCCGGCGGGGCAGGGCCCTGCCTGCGCAGCAGCGTCGTCAAGAGACTAGCTTTGTCTGCAGCCCCACATCTGCGGGCAGCCGCACTGACGGGGCACTCAAAAAGATGTTGCTGGGCCCGCACGGTGCAGTCGCCGGTCACAAACCCGATCAATGGATGTTGAAGGAAGTGTTTTCAAGCCTAGTTGACGCATGTGCCAGCACAAGTCCTTGAGCAACCCTGCAATAGGTGTGAGCGTGCGGCGGCAGGGCCTGCCGGAGCACCCAGCTGCGCAGCTTTTGAGAATGGCCGCAGCCGCAGCCTGACGGCCTGTAACAGCTCATGCCGTCCGTTCAACCTGGGTGCTCGCGTCGCCCTCAAAAGCAGGGCATGCGTCCTATGCTTTGAGGGCGACGCTGGACCGCTGAATCGAGAGCACAGTGCATCAGGCATGCCTGGACCAGGACTGCGCCCCTGAACCCACCCCTGAACCCACCCACCAAAAATGATGGTGGATCGCCACGACCCTTCCCGGCATCTCCCCCTGGAGAACGGAAGAGAACGGAAGATCGGAGGACCCCGGAGGAACAGAGCCAAGACAGAGGTCGTAATTTTCGAGGCGCGCCTGGCCGCCGTCCTGTTCGTCCCAGCCCGCCACGATCATGGCTCCGATAAGCTGCTTGTTGTTGTAGTTCATCTGCGCGCCACAGGGCATCAGTTCAGATTCACATGTCGCGTGCATGAATACGAATCTGTGTTGTAGACACAAGCTGCTGGTGGCCGCCGTTGAAACAGGAGTCGGAGGCCAGGACAAATGCCGCAATATGTCCGAGTGCACTGTGCCACACTGGCATGCGTGCTGTGATCCGCAGCCTGCCCGCAGGCGGCGGCGGGTTGCGAACGTGCCAATAGATTGCGCCTGCCATGGCAGCCACTGCGAGCGCTCAACAGCGATGGGCATGTTTGGCTTTGCGGTTGTGCATTGGCTGGGGCCGAGAAAAGACACCGACGCTTGCATGCACAGGTGTCGTTGTGTCCAGGGTCTCAAAATCCAGAATCTCCAAAACCTACCTGCATGACCAGGTTGGCGATGGACGGCACGCTTGGGGGGCCGTCCAGCTCCAGTGCGTGCTGCTCCGTGAACCAGCGCACTGCGGGACACAAACACCACCCGGCTACAGCCGCAGCGCCTGGTTGGTTCAGCCCCTTGTTGGATGCCAAAGAGGCAACGCAGCTGCGCGCGCATGGCCTGGGGTGCTGCTTCGCAATGTCGTGCAGGTAAAACCCCGGAAGAAACCTGCACCAGGGTTGCAGCGCGGCAGCAGCATCGAGCACTGCCGAGGGGCATCCCAACATCAGCCTGCCGCAGCCGGCCTGGCGGCACATCGCAACGTGACGGATGGCCTGCCCGCGACGGCTCTGGAGGGCCAGATGCACCAGGCCGAAACCGAAAGGTTGCCACATGTATTCAAAGGCTTCAGAGGGGCAGATATTGCACCATAATCGGCGACCAGCTGTGTGTCGGCGGCAGAGCCGGAACGCAGCAGCCACACCGCATCCGTCAGGGGCGTCAGCTTGTCGGACGCCCTGTTGCTGATGTACGTGCCTGCGCAATTGCAGCAGACAGCATGTCGTTGCCGTACAGAGGATGCAGGTGTGGGCGAGCGGAAGTGCGGGACTGTGTGCGCATGGCTGTCAGCTGGCTGGGCAGCACAGACTCAAAGCACCGCCTGATTGACACCGCCCAAGCTGCATCGCAGTTCTGTGGGGACGCTGAAAGACAAATCCATACCCACGCCGCGGAGCCAAGCGCAGCCTACTGCACATGCTCGCAGGGCCAGCGGAGGGTCATCTCACCTGTGCTGACTCGGCTGTCTGCGCCAAGAACCACTCCGCCGTCATACTGCACCGCAACGATGGTTGTCCCTGTGTGCGGAGCCTCGCCTGCAGCGGGCCCTTTGGCCATCGTGTTGTCGGACCTGCCTCAGCTGCTGCGATGCGATGCGTGAACTACACGAACGGCTCAGTCAAGATTTTCCACCCAGATAAAACGCTCAACAGCTGTAGGTTTGTGTGATCGACACAGCAAACTTCTCGAAGCCAATCCGAAAGTGCAGTCAGCTACCTCGAGGTCGCAACAGCTCAACGACGGCACTGGTGTGTCTTGCTGATGTCTCAAAGGAATGAGCGGTGCCTTTGGTTCATCTGCGGGTGTGCCCGTTGCCTCGCCTAGCCATCTCGGCACTCCGCTGGTGGCCCTGTAGTAAGACTGAGCGCCCGCTGCTCGTTGCGTTTCTGTTTCTCTTAGAATAATCGACATTCAGCATGAACAGGCTCAAGGTCGGTGCAATGTTTCGCAAGATGGGCCGCCGCAACAAGTCGGCTGCCGATGCGGTCAGCGACGCGGCGTCCGCTGCAGCAAATGCCGAGGGACAGCGCTCGGATGAGACCAGTTTCACGGAGAGCTATACGGCTGCAGACTTCGCGCGGGATCAGGCGGAGCTGGCGCAGCGAGACGCCCTGGCAGCCGCGCAAGCCGGCATGGCGGTGGCTTCGCCGATGCCGCCGGGTGCTGCTGGCGAGGATGAGCAGCTCGGATGGTGCAGCGTGCAGGGGGCATTTGCAGGCCTCAGCGGCGGTGCGCTGGGCTACGCCTTCGGCTTCGGTGGGTCATTGCTCACGATGTACAGCCCGGTGAATGCAGCGTCCGTCAACTCGCGTCATAGGGCAGCATATTTTGCAGCGCTGTTCAAACTGGCGCTGCTGGAGACAGCCACTTAGCATGTTTTGTTGCTTGCCCTGCGCAGCCGGATGACCCTGTTGTACCTGTTTGCAGTGCCGAAATTGGTGACGCATAAGGGTCCCGGGCGGTTCAAAGCTGCCGGCGCCGGTGGCATGTCGGCAGCCAAGGTGAGTGAGCCGCCGCCTTGGATTCCTGCTGTACTGCGTGCCCCACATCATGACGCAGCTGCATACATCCACGGGGTTCTCGATGGAAATCGGCATCCATTCGATGTCTCTGGTCCCTTGGCATGCAGTCGTTTGCAATCATGGGCGGCATCTATGCTGCGGTCAACTGCTGGTCCGTGCGGATACGTCAACGACATGATGGTGAATCGCAGTGGCGCAGCGCTGTCTGAGGTGGAGGCAGTGCTAAGTGCTGCCTGAATTATGCAACCCGAGTCTTTTCGCACTTGCACCAACAGCAGTGCGCTGCCCGCCTGTGCGTGCCGCTGTCATACTCCTAGCATCTGGCCTCCGACTGAATGACAATGGCTGCTGTGCCGTGCAGCGTACAACGCCGCAGTAGCTGGCGGCGTCACCGGCCTTGCCATCGCCTGGGGGGGTGAGACAGTCTGCACCACGCTGCACCATGCAAGCAACAAACCTTGCGAGGATCGAACTTGATCAGGGCGCAAACAGCATACTGTAGCAAATGCTTCTAGCCGATGTCT
This sequence comes from Deuterostichococcus epilithicus, assembly GCA_033439295.1. NCBI lineage: Eukaryota > Viridiplantae > Chlorophyta > Trebouxiophyceae > Prasiolales > Stichococcaceae > Deuterostichococcus > Deuterostichococcus epilithicus. Next base: position 1,166,287 of record JAVTLE010000017.1, read on the forward strand.
GCAGGACTTTTTGCATGAATACCTTCAACGAGCGATCACATCTGCCGCATGAACTGCGCAGGCAGTCCCTCAGCGATGCTGCAGAGCGCGGTCGGCTTTGCGGCATTTTCCTTCGTCATGGACAAGTTTCAGCCGGAACAGGAGGCGCAGGCCGCCTGCGGTCGCCCGGCAAAGGTGAATGCACCGCATGGAGAGAATACATGGCCGCCTGCTGCTCTGCCGCAATGATACCCACGCCGGCGTGGAGTCTTCCTGCCTGTGCGCAGCCCTGTGCATGCACTGCAACGCCATGTGTCCCCTGGGATGGCATGCAGCACTCTCGTCTGCCCTGCCTGTGGATGCTTTCCATTGGCTTTGATGCATCTCTCTCTCGTCCTGCCAAGAAGCGCTTGGCGTTTGCCTTCCCAGCTCCTGCGAGCCAATAGCGGATGGCCGGATCAGGTCTCGTATCCATGACCTCATGCAGGCGCAGCAGCGTGGCATCAGCGGCTGGCAGAGGCGCAGGGGCACCAGCAGCGCGGAGGCGTCGTTGGCGCAGCTGGAAGCGCGACGGACGCTGCTGGACGCCTGCAGCGCTGCGGACAGCTTCTTGCTTCCGCTGCAGGCTGCTATTACGCCAGCGGCGGCGATGCTGCGGCCGCTCGCGTCAGCACTCGCCCCGTGCAGCAGCATGGCGGCACCCGGGGCCTGCGGCCGCCGGCTGCTTGCCCGTCAGAAGCGGCAGTGAAGCATTGCAGAGGCGGGCCGCTGGCGGCTCTGCACACGAGGCTGCGCTGCACGCGAGGCGGCGGTGCAGACCCGCGGGTTCATTGTACAACATCTGGGGGCGTTGTGAGTGGTTTGTACGGGCACCCTCTGGCTGGTCTATGACTGAAGCCGTCAATGGATATGGACTGATCAGCATCGCAAAAATATATCTGCGAGGGTTGGATAGGTGTTTACTTTGCCCCTGGATGAGTAATCTGGTACAATTGCTCCTCAGTGGTAGCTGCCTTTTTGGTTGGGTCAGAAAAGGCCTCGACCCTTCTGTGCAAGGTTGATCCGCTTCTCGCACCGCATTGCTACAGCGCTTGGCCTCGTCATCCAGCCGGACGCGGGGCCAAGCGGCTGCCAAACGGCGAGCTGGGAACCCGACGCCCGAGCTTGCCATCCGCACAGACTGCGAAAGTAACCCGCGCAGGCCCGCCAGCACGCTTGTCAGAGCAGACCTAACACGCTGGGTACGCAGTCCTCCTTGCCGTGCTGTTGCGACAAGGATGTGTCTGCCGCTGACCCCACGCGGGTTTCTGTCACGAAGTTCACTAGCTGACGTTTGTGCCCTGTACATGACGCCAGGGGAGACCAACGCAAACCCGCTGTGTGATGCAGGAGTCTAGGTGGTCTGCAGAATAGTGACAGGCCGCACAGGGTGCTTGAGCCGGTACTACTGCGGCCCACCTACAAGGATGGCAGGAGCGGTACCGGGTGCCGCCTCTGCGCCGCTGCTGGCGCGCTGCTTCTCGGAGGGCGAGGTGGATGCGGAGGTCTCATGCGCCCTGCGGAGGCTGTGGCCCGATGTCCTGGTCGTGAGGTGAACAGCAGGTGTTCTGTGCGGTGTCACTTCAAGCTTCAAGATTGCGTTGTACCTGGCGCCGGTTGCTGCCGCCTTTGCCTATACGAAGGCATGAGACGCCGCTTATCTGCACCCTGTTTAAATAGCATGCCTGTCGCAAGCCCGGCTGCTGGCGTCCTTGCGCTGGAAATGTGGAAACGCTTTCGGTCGCTTCCCCCGCGGCTCCGGGCACCACCATTGCTCGTCTGCTTCACCCCGCCTCGCCATTCATTTCTCGTCGTTCCTGACACCACACACCTAGCAGGCAGCTTGGCGCTCCTCCAGCGCGTTTGACCAGCCTGGCCCAAGCATGCACCCGCCTTCTAAGCCACCTGTGCATCGTGCGCAGCATTGCCGCGGCGGTGTCGCCAGACGACGTTTTGGGTACCAGCAGCGTGCTGAACGAAGGGGCGATGCGCACGGGTATCGTGCCCATGCGCAACACGGCGGCGGGCAGCACCATGCTCGCGGATGAGGCGGCTTTCTTCCACCAGACTGACAAGCAAGAGCCCTTTAAGCTTCGACTCACAGCTCTTCAAACAGCCCCTGCTGCATTTGCATCTTCATGCCGCGTCATGCTGCTGCGCGAGCCAGCCAAAATTGTTGTCAATTCCCGATTGCGCCACTGTGCCATCCAGTGTGTCCCGAGCACTTGCAAGTCGGCCACTCCCCAATCACATAAAAGAGACCCCTTGGTTGCATGACAGCTCGCCACAAACCATTGGGGCTTTGAACTCTGGCCCTGACCCTGTGAGTAAGCTCGCATAAATACACATCCTGCATCGCAGGCCGCAACGGCTGGAGGACCTGCAGTGCCTCAACCTGCGCTACCGCGCGACGTCATTCCTGTGCGTACCCGTGCCGCGCGTTGGTTCCAACGGGCCCGCGGCGACTGCGGCGGACGGCTTTCCTGCTGCGTCGCACTCGGCGGCTGCCCCGCCGGCGGCGGGCTGCCTCACGCTCGGCTTTGCCGACGACGTCGGCGCCTCTGTGCTGAAGTGAGGCACTGGCCTCTGAGTACGGCAGGTTCTGCGGTTCTGTAGGCCAACATTTGCAGGAATGCATCGCTACCCGTTTTCGGCAGGACGGCACCAGGAACTGGCCAGACTTCAGCATGCTATTTGCAACACGGCCCCAGTCGACTGCGTCTCGTCACAGAAGAGCCGCAATGAGCCGCTGTCGATCTCGGGCCTGCCTGCCATGCAGTCCGCTAGTGGCGACCAGTGCGCTGGCCGCTGCGCTGGTGACTCTGCTGCCGGACGCGGCGAGGGTTGCATACCGGCGACACTTGGCGGCACAGCTGGCAGAGGGCAGTGGCTGTTCACAAAGCTGTGGCGCCGTCAGCGACTGGCGCCCCAAAAAACCCGGCCAAGGCAAGCCCTCGCATGCTCACACGGCATTCCTTCGTTCCAGAAGCATGTGGCTGGCAGTATCGTGAGGTGCCTGCTTCTTTGACGCCGCTAGTCATTCAACTCTAACTTAGCGGCTCCTGGACTGTGCACATGGAACCCAACTGGCAGGCCTGCACAGACTCGAGGTTGCGGCACTGAGTGGCCAGCTTTGGACGTGCAGCAGGCGGCATGCGGCGGGAGCCGTCGTCGGAGGCGGCCGTCTCGGACTGGGGCGGCGCCGGCGGCAGCGACAGCGACAGCGCGACAGCAGCAGAGTGCGCCGAGATGCTCGCCAGGGGCGACGCCTGGCTGTACGAGTCCTCCTGGGGCAGCTTCAGCAGCGGCCGGAGCGTGCCGCACCCGGCGTCACCGCCGGCCCCGCCAGACCCCTCGGCGGGGCATGGCGCTTCGCACGGCCGGTGTGGCGCGATGTGCAGCAGCGGCTGTCTGGGGGCCGCGGGCAGCCCGCTGCATGCGGCGGCGGAAGCGGAGCCCTCCGCTGCACGGTCGGTACCTGCTGCAGCGGCGCGCAGCAGCTGCGATAGCTCGCTGGGCATTGGCGTGAGCAGCCTGGAGCAGTACAGCAGCAGCAGCAGCGAACTGCACGCCTGCATCGCCGGCACTGATACCCTGGGCAGCGGCAGTCGCGGCGGCCATCGCCAGGACTTGCACTGCTTGGCCAACAACACTGAAAGCCTGCTGGAGGCGGAACTGGCTCGCCAGCTCGGCAGCGGCGAGTACAGGAATGCTCCTGCCAATGGTGGCGGCGGCGGGAGCCCGGCAGCAGACTCAGCGGCGGCCTTTGGTTTGGCGACGGCTGCGGACGGCGCAAGGGCGGATCGTGACTTACTGGGCGGTATCGGCTCGCCTGGCGGCACGGGGCCGGTACCGAGTCTGGTGTCAGCGGACTCTCTTCGCAGCGCTGGCAGCGGCGCATTTGCATTCGTGATCGATGCCGCTGCTGCCTGCCTCGGCGAGTGGCCGCTGGCACTCAGCCTGGCCGCCTCGCCAGCAAAGCGGGTTGCCACTGCGGGCGGCGTCAGTGCGAGACGTAATGCTGCAGCCGATGCTGGCGGCATCTCAGATCAGGAGCTGGACGTGGCAATCACAGCAGCAGCAGCGAACACAGCGTGTGCGGCGGAGGCGGAGGAGCTGGATGCAGCTGCGGCGGCGGCAGAGCCGGCAGGGAGCAGGGCCCTGGCAGGCAGCTGGCAGCAGCGCGCGGGGCTGCGATTCGACGATCCCGGCACAGAGCAGCGCTTCACGCAGTGGCAGGGCGTTCAGTCCCACAAGGTAGGGCGATTCCATCGCTGGTCGTTGTGCATCTGGCACTGTCAGCTGACTGGGTGTATTGGACTGCTTATTTTCCACACTGTACACTCCACACCTTGCACTCCGTCAGTAGCTTATGCTTTACAAGCTGTCAGGCTCTGGAATGCTCTCTTTCTCCCTCATGCGCAGACGCTGGGGCTGCTGTTTGGCGTGCAGGTCGCGTCGTTGGGCGCGCCACTGACTCGGCCGCAAAAAGCCAGTGCTCCTGACCCTGGTCCTCGTTCTCCATGCCACTCATCTTTTGAAAAATGATTTCTGTGCCGTGCAGACGGACATCATGGCGCTGGGGCTGCTGCTGGTCATGTGGGGCGCGCTGGGCGCGCCGCCGATGCGGCTGTTCTGGGTGGCGACGCCGCCCTGGTCCTTCCGCGCGCTCGGCGGCCTCTGGCTGGCCGCCTTCTGCGCCGCGCGCTTCGCCACAGGCTGGTGCGTCGCAGCAAGGATTTTGCGTCAGGCTCCGTCACTTGACTGGCAGCTGGCGTGTGTGGCGACCGACTGCCGCTGCCGTGCGTCGAGCGCTGCGCTCCTCGCCGCCTGACGCAGGAACCCGCGGCACAGGGAGGCGGTGTTGCGGACGGTGCTCCTCGGATGCCGGGCCGCTGGCGCCACACCTTTCGCGTCGTCCTGTATACTCCTGGGCCTCGCGTGTTCACTGCAGTCAGTCCGGAACCCTAGATTGATTTTTGCACTTTCCTTCGTTTGCAGGTACCTGCGGCACAGGGAGGCGGTGCTGCAGACGGTGCTGTTCGTGTCACTGGCCTTCGGTTGCTGCAACAAGCACGTCGCGGACGAGGTGCGCCCCGGCCCGCCTGCAGGGTTCGATCACCCTTCTTCTGGTGCCCGCCTCTGAAACACGCCCAGGACCGGCGGCGCCTTGCAGGGCTGCCAAGACGTCACGAAGACGAGGTGTTACATCCATGCAGATGCTGTGATGTCCCTGAACGCGAAGTGCCCCACGTAGCAAGAGGCTCTGCTGCGTACACGCTGACAAGCCGCCCCCGCCCCGGCGCCAGCAATGCGCCGCCGCCGCCGCACCTGGAGTAGCCGGAATCGAATCAAGCATCGAACCTAAACAACCAAAACCAAAAAAAGGTTTAACGGCTCTGCCGCCTGCAGGTGGCCGCCGGCAAGGTGCTCTTGGCAGCCACCCGCGCGCAGCAGCTGTCGGCGTGCATTTGGGTCACCCGCGCCTGGCTGGCGGAGGCCATGGCCGTCTTCCCCCTGCTGCTCATGGTGCGCTTTCAATCCTGAACCCTTGCGGTTGTGGAGCTGCACTCCGCACCCCGCTGCCGCTTGCAGCGTCTCAACCGGCGGCACTGGCTCGGTGCGGGTTGCAGCGCCTCAGCAGCCCCTCATTCGCCGAAGCAGCTCCCGCTTGTCGGCTTCCCGGCCCTTGCTGCAGCAAGCTGCGTCACCCCTTCCTTTTCGCACAGTGATGCGGATGTGTGCGCGCGCTGACGCCCCTTGCACTCCCCCCTGTGTCTGTGCCTAGGTGCGCGTGCGGCGGCAGGCGCCGGTGCAGGCCGCCATGTTCGCCATGGTGGCGTCGATGGTGCCCACCACCTGCGCTACCTGCTTTGGCGCTGGCACCCCCGCCTCCAAGGTCAGCGACCGCCCTTAAACCCTATCCCTCATGTGGCTCTTGAGCATTGGCGCTGGCACCCCCCGCCTCCATGGTCAAGGACCGTTCCCCCCGCCTGTGGCTCTTGAACAGCACCATGCACCGGACTCCAGCACCTCCGCCTGGTTGCACTTGCTTTCAAACGGCCTCTCGCCACAGTTGTGGGCGACTCTGCGGGCGCTGTCTGTGAATGCGGGTCAGCAATCGCATGAAGACCGTTTGACAGGCACATACATAGGCAATGGTGCTACAGCGTTCAGTGGCGCCGCTCGCCGCCCGATGCGGCAGGAGCTTGCCGGCTTGCAGGGGTCGAGCTGCGCCGCCCTCGCTTTTTGCAAGGTCGAGCATGTGAAGGCCGGCTGCCATGCAGTAGTTGAACTGTGTGGCACCTCCCCCTCTCGTATCGAGCCCCTCTGATGGCCTGGCAACTCTGGCGGCGCCACAGGTGTGCAGCGCCACTGGAGTCATCGTGCTGGCCGCCTTTGGCACCGCCGCGCCGCTGACGTTCATGTGGCGCACCGAGCGGCTGTCGCGCGCCACCTTCTGCGGGAGCACCCGCGGCAGGGGGAATGCAGCGGACAGCGGTAAAGTGCCCAAAGGCGGCGCGGTGCTTGCGGCGGGCGGCTGATGGGCGCGGCGGCGCACCAGCAGCGGCATCAGCACCCTGCAACGGTGATTACGGCGGCGGCGGCGGCGGCGGCAGCCTCTCGGGTGCTGACGCGCCACTTCCTGGCAGGTGTGAGGATCGTCAGTGCTGGGCGTAGCTCGGGCTTGATGGGCACCTCACCTCGGGCTGGGCAAACCTGGGCGAACAAGGGTGCTGGACCATAGGGTTGTGGAGTTCATCACTCATGCTTGGGCTGATCGTACGACTCCTGAGCTTGTGGTCCGGCTGCAGCAGACGGGTTTCTTTTGGTTTCTCTTCCAGCGCGCCCCATGGCTGTACAGTGCGCCTGTTCCAACAGATCCTTGGCTCATTCTGGCAGCGGGTTTCTTGATTTTTCCTTTGTTGCCGGCTTGCCAGCCGACAGTCGATTGAGTTATTGGCTGGAGAATGCGTGGCTCTGGCAGTGTTTGCTTCGTTTGGACAGTGGCCTGCTGGTGTTCGCCACTCGCCAGTGCCGCGTGCATGTCCTCATGCTCGGGCTGCTCGTTCCTGCCAAGGTGGTTTAGATGTATCATGTTTCGAGTTCGTTGGCGTAGTTGGATCTTGTAATCTGAAGCCGGCCGGGCCAGCACGCACCTCCGTGTGGTGCTGACATTGTACAACAATCTTACACACCCATGGGTCCACGCCGCCGTCCTCGGCATCACTTTCGTGCACCCCTCACCCCGACCCTGCCCTTGTGTTCAGTTTTCTTCGTTGACTGTATGTTCATGAATTGTGGTTCATCTTCTTCTCCCCTGTTGGGGGGCCAGCGGGTGCAGACTTGCAATTTGCTTACGACGGCCAGGGATATTTCGAGAGTCCCTCCCTCCTACTCCGACACTCCGACATGATCGTCATCTTATTGTTGGCAGTTGACCCCATTCCGTCATGCACAGACACACGTCTCAGTTCTAGTGACTTTGTAACGAGATGGATTCCCTGCAATCCACCTTGGAGTAAGTGCGTGGCGTTGCTGCAGTCGTCGTTAGAGAGGTCGTTCATCATGCATCACTGGCACTTCCGAAATATCGCCTCTATGCCTTGAACACGACCACGCGCTGCCAAGCGCCCTGTGTCGCCTTGAAAAGTTCTCTCAAGGGGTCGCACCTTGCACCTGCCACGCGGCCATGAGTTCCGCTTGTTACTCTCGGGCTGCTGCGAGCTTGTATTAGTTCAGCGCAGCAAGCGCAGCGGTTGCATTTGCGAGGCAACGTTGGGATCACCGTAGTCTCACCCTATTGATGCATTGCTATTGCTTGGACGTGATCGTTGCTGCAACAGTCTTGTGCAGCCACGGTCAGCAGCAAGTCAGCGCGGCCAGGTAGCAGCGCCGCTAATGGATGTGCGGCACATGACCGCCGTCAGCCTGCTGAGCCGTGGCACTGTTGGCGGGAGCTCGACGCCGCTGGCAGTCCCCGAATCTGCCGGCAGCATTGCGCCGCTCGACGATGTGCGGCTGGTTGCGAACGCGCAAGCGCTGCTGGTGTCCTGGGCGCCGCTGGCAGACTGCGCATTGATCGCCTGCGGCGTGCGCTTCCCACTGCATAAGATCCTGCTGGCGCAGCACTGCGCCGTGCTCCGGTGAGTGACGAGCACTGAGAATATTGGCGCTGTTCCTTGTTGATACTGTCAATGATGTTACGGCCTGCAGAATAAGGTACTCCTGCCGGCGCAGCACTGCACGGTAGTGCTTGGGTGCACAAGTGAGGAGTCATCAGAAGAAATGGCGCTATTGCTCGATAATGATTCTGATGCCGCTGGAGACACACCACCGGTAGTGCCGGTGCACGCTGCAGGGTCCTTTGGGAGGCCAAAACCAGCTCCAATAAGAAGCAGCGGCCAGGTCAGACCAGTTTGCTCACACGAATTTGTCACGTTTCGATGAGTGGGTTTGCCAGCTCCGCTATTCTGTATGTGTTCAGGAATGTCATCGAGGACGTGCCAACTGAGGATCTATACTCGGTGGACGACCTGCCGGCGCACGTCGCCGCCTTTGTGTTGTGGGCATACGCCAAACCCCCGCTGCCGCCGCCTGCCACACTGCTGCCACCGCTGCTGACATTTGCGGCCAAGTGGGATGCTCCGCAGCTACGCGCCTGCTGCGCCGAAGCCGCAGCTGGGTTGCAGGTTTGATCGTAATGCGTCGTCTGTTTTGCTTTGTCCAGGCTCACCGCTGTACATGCTGGCAGACATGTTGAAGAGATGATCATCCCAGCCACCAAGTTTCTGACGCCAAGCATTCGTCAGCGTGCAAATCACGCAGGGAGAAGGTGCTCAATCATGCCCATGCACAGGAGCTCATTTATGTTTGTTGCCACCATGTGCCCGGCAAGGTTGTCAATGCACCGGATGTCGATCCATCAGGTGACAGAGGACAACCATGATGCGCTGCTGGCGCTGGCGCGAGAGCACGACCTCCAGGTGCTGTCCAGGCGCTGCCGTGCGCACCGGCGGCGGGCGTCCAGGCAGCTGAAGAAGGCCACCAAGCAGGTTCTCCTCATCGCAATCGAGGCTCCAGCGTTGCCTTCGTTTGGATGCAAGGGCGCAGTTCTCAATCTCGGCTCCCCTCCGACATGCTCCGGGATATGAGTCTGGAAACCGACTGCGTTATGATGCTGCATCCAGGAACTGACTCGCATCCGTACGAGCTAGCTGTGACTGGATCGACAAGGCGCTTCACGGCCGCCGCTTAGATTGTTCACTGGCAGCAACCAGCGCCGCCATTACATTGCTACGCACAGCAAAGCTCTCAGAGCCTGTCTTGACTGAGGAGCAGGCGGCAAACGCAGCGGCTGCCGGACCGCAGCCGCCGCCGCTGCTGCAGCAGCTACCCGGCGCTGGCGCAACCTGGCGCCAGTCCCTTTTCGACTGCTGGACAACACCGGACCGCCAGAGCTTCAGTAAGACCACCTGCCGAATCAGGGTTTAGCTGAAGCTGCTGCTACCCGTTCCTCCTCATTGCTGATACGGTCATCAGGCTTTCCTCCTCAGAAACACTACATCATCGACAGCCTTCAGTGTAGGGGTGCACCCAGGCACAAATGTCACAAACTGCGAGCCTTGCTTGCATGTGCCGGAGACCCGTGCCCGTCAGCCAGGCCGGCCGCCGCCGAACAGGCGGCTGATCGACGTTGTGCACCATATAAAAAATCTCCCTGCTTGCGCCGGGCAGGCCTGCAGGTGTGGCGCGCGGCGCCGTGCACCTTCTTCTGGCACTCACGGGCGCTCTTCTCCGACCCGCTCGCCACCCACCTCCTGGCCACGGCGCTGTGCACGCTACCGCTGTGCTCCGGCAGTGAGTGGCACCCTCCAACAGTGCTGCATGGCCGGCTTTTTGAGAACTTAGTCGTGCGGCAAAGCTAAAAAGCCTTCCACATACTGGGTAGTGAAAGCGCCGCAACTGTAGGTGCCGGCTGCGACCTGTTGCAGCTGAGCATGTTGCAGCGGCTCACATTAACAGCACACAGCCATACACAGCTTGGGCACCCTGCCGTTGCCGGAAGCTGCCCCGTTGTACCCCGAGCCGCATGCAGACACCTTTTGCTGATACCAGTCTCTTGTTTCACCACGGCAGCAGGCAAGCACGTATCAGGCCACCGTCAGCATGCTAGTGCAGACCATTTAAACATCAAGGCTTGCAGGACATAACTGCAACGAAGAGACGGTCGTGTTTTTGCCTCTGTTGCTGCAGTGATGGTGGCGGTGGCGCGGCAGCACATGCGCGTCAAGTACGGCCTGCGGGGTGCGAACGGCAGGATGCCGCCCGCCGGCGGGGTGCCAGACCTGGAGGAGGACTGCGCCGCCCCGCTGCTGTGCATGCCCTGCGCGCTGGTGCAGCAGGCCGCTGAGCTGGAGGTGCGAGGCAATGGACAAACATCGCATCTCAAATGCTAGCATTTGTTCATCAAGACGTGCATACTGGTGCTGCAGCATGATGCCGCCAAGTTTGAGGTAAGTCCGATACTGAATTGCTCAAGCGTTACAAGTTCTGTTTCAGCAAGTTGTTGATTCGTTGCCCTCGACCCTTAGAAAGGTCGTGGGAATGGCGACAGCCAGCTGCAACTCCGGCATATGGCAGTCTTTCTGGCTTGCTGTCAACGAGTGTACACACTGTAACATGTGCCATGATGAAAGGGAACAGCTGGTAATGGGGACAAAAGGCCACAGAGAGATCCGCATGCACCACGGTGCACCATGGTGTGCACGGCGTGCTTCACGGTGCGCTGCATGTTGCATGCAGCACCAGCAAGGCCTGGAGGCGGAGGCAGCGGCAGCTCAGCTGGGGGCCGCTCCTGACGTGCCGCCGCCAGCACAGGCCATGCAAGCCGCATGATGAGCTGGCGCTTCTATGCTCAATTGAGTCTCGGATCTTGTCACCTACATTGATGTCAGCACAGCCGGGCATATGCTGCCGCTGCCGTTCAACACAGCCCAGATCGATGATCATATTGATGACATTGAAATCTCGGCAAAATCACCTGTTGCTTTTGCTAGGCGCTGAATACCACGCATGGTATCTGTAACATCTCCATATTTGATGCCAAGGCCTACTGCTGATCCTTGTCGTCGCAAATCAAGTTCCCGTGTTTCCGTGTTCCGTGCATTCGTGTTGCCGCAACGATGGCGCTGACATCTGCCGCCACGCATGCACGAGCCCCGACAGTAGGCCGCCACATTGTTGCAGCTGTAGACCTACTGTTGCGCTGAGTGTACAGCACTACGCCTTGCTGGCTTGTCACGTCCGCCCCTGCTGATGACATGATGCACTTTGCCGCAGGTCGCATTGCTGCTGCGGCTGATACTGTAATGCTCGCTGTTACTATGGTGGGGCGTTCTGCTGCTGCATGCCCTGCTGCTGATATGGACGACTGAGACTGCGGGCGTCGTGACAGGGGCGCTCTGGCTAGTGACAGTCTTCCCGCTGCCGCTGCCGGTCACCAGATGCGGCTAATGCGCCCAGCTGCCAAGCTACGTCTAAGAACGCGGCGGCTGCTGGTATGTCTGGTGCTGGTAGGCCGCGCTGTATGATAGTGACTACCCTAAGTGGTACGGAGCCTGCTCGCTATACTGCTGATATTTGGCCGGCTGCTATCCGCTGCCGCAATTAAGAGCACACTGTGGTGGGATCGTGCATGGTGCTGACAGGAGTACACCGGGGCCGCAGTTCGGCAGTTGTGACTGCTGAGTCTGCCGCTGCCCGTCGCTGCTCCTGAGGTGGGTCTGCGCCACAGGTTGCTGTGCCGGTAAGTTTGCGCGCCGGCTGGGTGCCAGTAGGCTGGGGCTTCGTCGAAGACATTTCCGCGGCAAGGTTGTCGACTAGCTCGCTGAGCCCCTTGTCATTTCGAGGATGCCTCTCCAGACCTAACAGGACTTTGTCAAGTGCATGAGGGTCTCACCATGAGGGTTGTACCAGATCGGCGCGTCGTAACAGCCAGCAACGCGGTTGTTTTAGGCGTGCGCCTCAAGTAGATTTAATGATAAGCTGAGTAGGGGATTGTTCCGAAGCTGCTTGCAGCGCGATCTTATGATCTCGAGTGCAGAATATCCCGCTCTGGGTCAAAGCGCTGACGTCAGCGGGAATGAAGCCAAGGGAACCAATCCGAGACTCGGCCATACCTTTGTGTGCAGCCTGAAAGGCGATCATGCTGCTTCATATATGCGCAGCTCAACGTTCTGGAAAGAACATACTCGGCCAAGCAGCATGGCAAACGAGGCCTCGCAGGGCCAAGGGGAGCCCGAGTCCCGGGCAATTTGCCTTATCTGCCAGGACCCCGAAGCGCTAGTGGACCCTGTGAGCAATCGGTTTGGCTCCGCAAAGCGTTTGCATATCATGTGATGCATCTCTGGCATAGATCTGAGGCATTGTCGATATCGTGTTGCCGACTATCATGCGCCCTTGATGCTGCTCGTGTCACCCGAGGCCAGCTACCTACTGGCGCCCAGGTGATTCTGGAGGATGCGTCCATGGGCGTCCAGGTATTCTGCTTCGCCTGCATCACACGCTGGCTGGAGGTCAGCAGCTCCGGGTTCACCAAGCCGCCGCACTTTTACCAGGCGCCGCTCGCTGCGGAGTCGTGCAGGTACCAATCTCACCGATGGTGCTGTCCGAACGATGCGAATTCTGTCAGGCGAAGCAATGATGGCGAGCCAGATCATGATAACAATCCTCATCCAAGAGCGGCACGCCCAGAGGACTGCCAGAAGCTCGCCAACCAGTCTGGTAGCTGGGCGCCAGGCCTTGGGCACTTGGCATTGTGTCAGCCTTTCTGCGCGGCGAAACGGCGCTCCTAACGAGCCGTCAATTTGCGCCGCTACAAACCAGGCTGCAGGTATGCGCCGTCCCCGGAGCGACGTACTCGCCAGAGTATGAGGAGAAGGTCGGCGCCTACGAGCGGCGATGGGACGAGGTGTCGCGTGCCGAGGCCGGGGCGGCGGCTGCGGAGACGGCGGCGGCGGCGCGGCTGAGCCTGCGGCACGCTGACTGGCACCAGTCGCTGTGGCAGTGCTGGCGCAGCCCGCTGCTCAGTGAGAGTCCCGATTCCAATGCAACCCCCGACTGCTCTGGCGCAGAGGCCTGCTGCGCTTGGTGGTGCATGCCGCACGGTTGCGAGTTGCGAGAAACATTGGTAGGCATCTGCGGAAGCAAAAAAAGGTTTGATTATCGGCGGGTATCTATCCGAGGTTGATGCGCCAGCTGTGGTGTGGCTGGCATCGGCCCTGGAGGGATACATCTCGAGCTACACAGCGACGCCAGCATCCCTGCCTGATTCTTGATGCAGAGAGCGCTTCGGACCCTCACCTGGAAATCGCCCATGTTGTTTGAAACGAGGATCTGTCTTCGGATGCCCCTGCAGCGCTGGGCGTGTGGCTAGCGCCGCCGATCGCGCATGGCTGCACCGCGGTGTCGGTCAAGCAGCGCGGCGCCTGCGGCTGTCTGGGGGAGACGCTGGGCTGCCTGGCTTGGACCGCCTGCTGCTGCTGCTACCAGGGTACGCCTGGACAATCCTCAAGCAACTTCACCCTGGGCGTTGATGTACTTGGAAACTCTGGGAGGCCAACGTCACCATGCCATGGAGGACCGCACGGCGACAGCAGCTGCCGTTGCCCATGCTGCTGTGCTGGCCCAGCCAACACCGCGCATGCTACTGCGCAGCCTGCCGGCCACGCGGCTGCAGCGCGGGACCTTGGCCTGCCTGCGGCTTTGACAGGTGCTGCTGAGGTCGTCAACATTTGGACCGCCAGGCGAAGGCTTGACTTGAGAAAGGAACACGGGCACTGGAAACTGGGCAGCATGCCGTGACGTCCTGCTTCCCTGCTTCTCGCAGTGTCGCTGATGGAGACGACTCGTGCGCATGCTGCTGCACACAAGCTTTCGGCATACAATGTCCTGTCGGAGATGCGCGTACTGCTGCGCACCGATTGCGGCGTTTGTCGGTGTGCCCAGGATGCATCGAACGAGATATCCTGGTTACCATACAAATTGCTTCCTGCTTGCCGCAGTGCCGCTGTCGGAGACGCGAATGCTGCTGCGCACCAACTTCGGCATTGGCGTGCCAGTCAGCGGCCGCGTGCGGCGCGAGATGCGGGAGCAGGATGGCCGCGACGTCTGCTGCTGCTGCCTGTGCACGCTGGCGCAGGAGGCCGCTGAGTTGCGGGTGTGGTGCCCTGTCTTCCCGAATCCAAGCTGAGAGGCACTCTCATGCTGAGGGATTGAAGCTTTGGCTGCTAATGCCTGTGGACGCTGGCGCAGCGCGCCGCCGAGCTGCGGGCAGCGCAGCACCACTCAAACCCTTCCGCCCAATGCTGACATCGCAGGCAGACTGTGGCAGAGCCGCCGTTGGGTGGCCAGAATGAAGGCAGTCGCTCAGCCTGAGCCGGGTCGCAGCTGTTGGACGACGAATGCTGCCAGCAGGTCCTGCCCGCAGCAGTTGGTCTGCCTGCTGCATCACACAGACGCCACTCGGACCGGCGCCACGCCATCCAAGCTTTTCAGCGTCCACCCTGCATCTGGCCAGACCTGCAGTGCTCCGGTCACTGCCGCGATTCGAGCGCCTGTGCCTGCTGCTGCAGTACCAGAAGCGGCTGGCGGCGGCTGTGGAGCAGCAGGCCGCCCATTCGCCAGGCAGCTGGCCGACCGGCGAGCCGCCGCCGCAGCAGGACATGGGGAATCCGCCATGAGCTAGTCGCCAGGCAGAGGAGGCAGAACGGGCAGTGAAGGGCTGGAGACAACTCTTGAAGATGTTGAGCCCATGATGGGGCGGCCTGCGACCATCATGGTTGTCGCGATGCGACGCACGTATGTGGAGGGGCAGCCACAGGAACACACAAGGTTAAGAGGCGAACAGACATCGGCAGACCGCGGCGAACATGCTGTCCACACATTTTGACGGAAATCATTAGGGCAGTCCAGGGTTGTGTTTAGTGGCGCATGATCATGAAGGTTGTTCATGATTAGGCAGACTAGCTTAGGGTTCGGGTGTGATTTCAGTTTTGTACACAAATGCAAGACACTTTCTTGGGATCTGTAATTGCAGCAACAACCTGTGAACAGGAGCTGCAACACGTCGGTCCATGAGGCAGCGCAGCCGCCCAAGCTGCCGCCACGTGCGAGCTTACCCTATGTTGCGGACTGGCCCTTCCAAAAATACGACTAGATATGATAGACTTGTGCCGAACGTGCACGACAGCGGACCATACACCGACAAGGGGGGCATGCATGTAGGGATGGTGCCATGTTGCAGCACAATCACTACTGGATCGATGGCCGAGCAGGTTTTACGAACTTCATTGACAGTGAGTGAAGCGCATGACAGCGTCAGCCTGCTGTCGCACCACCCTGACTTCTCTGACACCAGGCATTTAAGGCGCTGCAGCCGATGCAAGCCTCGCCGGGTCCATTGCAACAACTTGCACACCCCTCTGCAAGCAAACGTGGGGCGTCCTATTCCTGTACTCATCCCCAGGTAGCACGCGCGCCTGCCCGCCTCCCCTGCTCCTGCCTCCAAAGGCTTCCGCCAGGACCAGCCCGTGCATATGCAGAGGGCAATGAGCTGCTGTTCGAACACCTTCTCGTTCCCTTGCCCCATAGTCACTCCTGCGCGAAGGCGCCGCGCAGCTCCGGCAGCAGGGCCTGCAGCCGCGCGGCGGCGGTGGCCTCGTCGCCAGTGGGCGGCCCCGCAACGCCATGCCGCGCCAGCACCACATCCAGCATCGGGCTGCCGTACACCTTGGCCTGATTCCTGTTGTCATCGCGAGCCAGGAGGTGGTGGCATGCACAAAATTTTGGGTGGCCAACAGAGTCGGGTGAAAGCATAAGGCTGCGGCACCTGGACTGCGTCTAGCATGGGGCTCCTGCACATCTTGGCCTGGTTTACCAGGTCCCAGGGTTCTTAGGTTCCAGGGCTTGGAAACCATCAGGAAGGGCTGAACAATTGATCTTGAAATGTTTGCTAGCAGAGCGTCATGTGCCGCTGCATCAGCGCCGTATCGAGGCGGCAGCAAGCGGTTCAAGGCCGATCGAGGACGACTAGAAAGAATGCAAGAAAGTACGACACACTCGAGCTGGCTTGGGACCATCAGGAGGAGATCCGGTCTGCCAGCACTGCCTTGCAACATGAGAGGATTGGAATGGCACATGGTGGGATGTGAACAGTAAGGATGTTTCACCTGAAGCTCGTGGTCGCCTTAAATACAGTGACCAGGAGGAAGAGGGGGTTGCCTGCCACCGTATTGACAAGGAAGAAAGAGAAAGAGCGAAGCCGAGACGGGCAAGACAGACAGGCTTACCTGAAGCTCCAGCTGGCGTTGGAGGACCGGGGTTTGTCCATCGTCAGGATCATACCAATCTGAAGGGAAGATATGAAAAGGAAGATATGAAAGCGCAGGAGACACAAAGGAAGTGGAGTTGATGTGGTACCTGAAGCTCCAGTTGGCATTGGACGACCAGGATGAAGCCGGGTTGTCCGTCACCGCCGCCAGCAGCGCCTCGCGGTGGCCCTCCCGCACGTACGCCCCGTTGCTGAAGCTCTGCGGGCACGCGGCAGAATCACGGTGTGTGCCAAAGGCCTTCTGCTTGCGACCGGGGGCGTCCGGCTGTCTGCCGAAAGCCCAGCGCACAATGGCAGGCGGCGGCCCACTGCAATGCGTCCGGAGACCTGTCGCGAGACGGCATGCGGTGGACCGCGGCCGTGCAGAACAGTTGGCCAGCCACCTCGAGGACAGAGCGGCTTTTCGTCCGATTGAGGTTTTCTTGACGATGTTCAGTGCATTGTTGAAAGCTGCACAGGCAGGCAGCTGCAGTCGGCGTCGGGCAGGGACAGACAGCTGCAGCTGTCAGTGCTGAGGTGATACTTGAGCACGTATGGGCCTCTGTTCCAATTGGCATGTCAGAGGCCTACCGGCAGGTAGCAGCAGTCGGCGTCGGGCAGCGACAGGCAGCCGCGCCGGTCGGTGCCGAGGTGCACCAAAGCGTCGCCGTGCGGCCGCTGCCACCCCGACAGCGTGCCCCACAGGAAGCCCGACCTGTACCTGGAAGCGTAGACAGGACAAGTGTACATCAGTTTTCAGATGCAAGATGGACCAAGATGTGCAGCAGCGTGTCCGAGTGTGGTCGCTGCCGGCTGCGACAGCGTGCCTCACACGAGACCCGACTGATACCTGCGGTGCACGTGGTGGAGAGTGTCAGGTTTATCCAACAGCTTCGTGCCGACGGACGGCGCCAAAGTGGGCCTGCCGCCATCCTTGTAGGGCTGCCGCACAGGAAGTCCGAGCGGTCCCTACATTGACAGGTGGGACATCATGTATGCATCGTGCACGAATCGTGTTTTGAACTCGGGCATTGGCGCGTATCTGTATGGCCGCTGCCACCCCGACAACGTGCCCTACAACAAAAGCTGGAGCAGTGCCTGCGTTGCAGAGGTGCTGGGGGTCGTGACGCCTGAAAATACATGGCGACGGCATGCGAGCCGTGGGCGTGTCAAGGGAGCTATTGCGCTTGCTAGCCAAGGCTCAGCATGGCGAGTTCCACCCCATGTATCTTTCTGGGACGAAATGCAACGGCTCAAGGGCATTGTTGGGGCGAACTAGGCGGTGGTGGCCGCACCCGCAGCGCTACCTGTTCCAGCTGTGCTAAAACCAGGGCAGAAGAGCCGCACATGCAGCTGATGCTCGCCCACAGCACAGTTCGGCCGTGATTTGAGGACCGCCGCCCACCACACCAGTAGGCGTCAACTTCCGGCTGCTTCTTCGGACTGTCTGCCTCCGCCGCTACAGCCGCCCGTGGGAGACAAGACCAGCAAGCGGGAGTATTGACAACGCCGGCGGAATGAACCATCTGTAGGTATACCTGCGGGCACTTTCCGCCGCTTGGAGCCACACGCGCCAGTGGGGAACGGGACCGCGCATGCGGAAAAACAGGACAGCGTGTTTGCAGATTCAAATTCGATTAGTAGATTCAAAAACCGCACCGGTAGGCGTCCTTGCCAGCGGGCTTGTCGGGCTCCTTCGACGCGGCCATCCACATGCGCGAGTGGAACGACTCGTACTGGGTCGGCACCACCCAGTTGCGCGTCTCCGCCAGCAGCCGCGCCAGGTCGTGCATCGCCGCATGGCCGGGGCCCTGCATGGGACACAGCAGTCTGAGTGGATGTGTGAGACCAGCTGTGAATGTACGATGTAGGGTGACGTGCGAGCAGGCCAGATCGTGCATTGCCGAGTGGCTGGGGCCCTGTTCTGTGGTTTGCGCATGCAGGCGGATTGGTGCATGAACGCTGCAAATGCCGAAAACAGAGATCTCTTCTCGTCAACCGCAGAAGGCTTTGTGCTGCGTCTTGTTCCTGGGCAGTGCAGCCACCCGCAATGAGTGGCCTTGCCGGCTCCTTGAGTGTCTCGCAAAGACTGCAGACTGCAAATTGCTGAAGACACTTGGCAGGGGCACTCTGGCAGTGCGCCGCTGGGCCAAAGGCTGTAGCTGCTGCACCTTTGCAGCAGCGCGGCCAGCTTGCAAAGCGCAGGCAATAACTGCGCCACCGCCGCCACTGCTGACAGTCAGTTATCCTTAGGAGCCGACTGGATCAAGAAGGGACATCTTAGGCAAAGAGGGTTTGGAATGACACAGGCGTGACGCTATCGCACCTGGGTCTGCAACAGCGCGGCCAGCTTGTGCAGGCATGCACGCACATCATCGCTGTCCGCCTTTCAGTCGTGCTCTGGGGACGACCTCCAGTGCAACCGAAGGGAGATGAACGGAACGGATGCGCACTTGTGACTGCAGCAGCGCCGCCAGCTGGCGCAGGCAGGCCCGGGCCTCGTCGACGGTGCTCGGTTCCCGCTGCATGAGCTCCTCCAGGGCCTCCAGCGCCTCGTCAGCCGCCGCCTCCTGCACAAGGGTTTGGGGATTAGAGTTTTCAAGATGAGTCCCTCCAGGGCCTCCAGCGCCTTGCCAGCCGCCGCCTCCTTCAGGTGCCGGCGCGACTCAACCATTGGAGCCGATCTCCGCCGCGGGCAGCCGACAGCCCGCGGGGCGCCGGCGCATGGAGCGCCAAGAAGAGCCCAGGATTGGTCATGTGAACGACTGGCGATGGGCATGGCGACTCAGTCATGGAGCTGCTTCCGCTGCGGGCGGCCGTCAGCCCGCATGGCGCCGGCGCATGGGGCGGCAGGACCGGTCATGCGGACGAACGACGATGGGCTTGGCCTCATCTGTGCGAGAACTTCAGTTGTCTTTGTCTTTATCTTCCTGTGAAAGGCTTGGTGTTGGAACGGAAACCCTAAAACCTGCAACGGTGTCGGGGCGCACCTCCTCAGCGCGGCCCTCCTCCGCTTCTGCGCCCGGCTCCGCGATGGACTGCTCCCTCTCTTCGTCCCTCTTGTCGTCTACACCGCCTGACGACTCCTCCTGTTCCGATCCGGAAACACAAGTGACTCCTGCAGGTCGATGCGTGAGACTGCGCGCTGGCGGCATAGTCTTGCCGCTACCCGCTGACGACCCCTCCTGCTGGATCAGAAGGGCGCAGACAGGAAACACGGAGCAGCAAGCCACAGGGCAACCGACGGAAGACCTGCATGCCGCCTCAGTAGCGTCCGCCGCACATTACACTCGTGTACCCTGAGGAGCAGCAGTCTCAAAAACATTCGGTATATCGGCAGGTCACACTGTGCCTGCACCCACCTCCTCGTCGTCGTCGCCGCCGGCGTCCTCTGGTTCCTCCTCGACTTCCGCCTTCCGCGGCCGCCCGCGCGGCCGCTTCGCGCCAGAGCCGCCTGCAGGACAGCGGTTGAGCCATGGGTATGATACGGTACGCTGCCAGGTCCTCGTTGGCGGACAACAGGCAGGCCACTGCACGTGCAGGGCAAGCGCTTGCGCTAACCTGAGACAGAGGGTTGCAAGACCAGGTGCAGAGAGGTCACCAAAAATCCAGCACTGAAAGAATTCGAACCACTGATGCAACTGCACTGCAGTGCCGGCGTCACTGTGCCCAGTGCTTCCCCAATGACTCAGCTCGCTCACAGCTGGCACTGACGAATGGTCATTACAGCGCACCCCAGTTGACACTTTGCGCGGAGACGAAACTGGTTGTCAAGGTGCTTGCCCGCAACAATGCCATTCAAACCTCACTGGTTATGTCTCCCAGCATGGATGCTGGCCTCTCCTTCGAACGCCTTTGATCCCACATTGGAGGATGTAAAGTGGAACAAGGATCTGTCTGATTGACAATGGGGGAGTTGGCGCGACAACCAGGCTGAGCGTGCTGGAGGTTGCGGTGTCGCGGCAGCCAAGAAGACATCATGCATGTGCTGTCGTTTGGACGAGACGGAATCCCCGAGAAGAAATAGGGACTCCACAGAAGAAGGACTCACTCGACACGGCGGAGCCGGC
Organism: Deuterostichococcus epilithicus; assembly: GCA_033439295.1. NCBI lineage: Eukaryota > Viridiplantae > Chlorophyta > Trebouxiophyceae > Prasiolales > Stichococcaceae > Deuterostichococcus > Deuterostichococcus epilithicus. The sequence continues at coordinate 1,186,747 of JAVTLE010000017.1, forward strand.
GCGACGGCCCAGCTGGGCGCGTTCGAGGTGGCGGTCCGACGGCGGCGCCGGCCGCCGCAGCCCGCGGCTGGCCGTCGGCCCAGTCAGCATGTTGGGGTGCCGCACCTGTGCGTCCGGCGCCAGCTGCTGCCGCACCAGCGCCGCAATGCTACGGGAAAGAGCACGAAGAAACAATTGCAACGAGTTGGTTGGCGCCATTCACCAGATGGCGGCAGTGTCTGGGTGCGTGCGGGCATCCAGCCGCTGCTGTGCCAGCTGCGGTGGCAGAGCGGAATGAACAAACGTCGAGCGGTCATCGGATTGAGAGGCATGGAGCAGAGCCTACTGAGCGAAAAGTCACGTCGGATCTGCCATGTGTGGCAACGAGCCCAACAGAAACCCACAGCCTGATATGATAGGCTCTGGCATTCGCCCTCAATTTCATGACTGCAGTATGCCCGCCGCCGCGGTCGATATGATCAGGTCTCGTGCAATGGTACACAAGGCACGATGTAATATCCGCACCTACTGGCCTGCGAGTCGTGGTCGGTCCACAGGCAGTGCAGCACCACCAAATCGCCCATTCAACAGGAGCAGTGTTGGCGGTGATATCCTCTGAAATTTCAATTTCGGGGATGCGAGGAAACCGATGTTGCTGATGAAGCGACCGCGAGCCTAGTCGCACCGGTTGGCCTGCGAGTCGGAGCCTGTCCACAGGTACTGCAGCACCTCTGTGTCGCCCAACAGCCGCAGCGGGCCGTCCTTCTGCGCCGCAACAGGCGCAGCTTGGCAGTTTTGGAGGGCACTGATGTCTGTGCGGCCAGGCAGCAAACACACGCAACGGCATGCTGGCCCGCGGTCGCGTAGGGCGGTCCGCCTGCGTCCGGCAGCACCGGGTCCGGTGACCTACGGCAGTCAGCCGTCGGCCCGGGCGGCTGCCCGTGCAGCTTGTCAATCACGTCAATGCGCAAGCGGATCTGGGACAGAGATGTTGAGGCTGCCCACAGCTGCTGAACCTGCCTGGGTCCGCCAGACGGGAACGGGAACAGCAACCAGGCCACGGGAACAGGGTGTCATCCCGACAGGCATGCACGTGGGCTGTGCACCCACCCGCGCCTCCCGCGGCTGCCGCCGCAGGAACAGCTTGGCCTTGTCCAGCGCGGTGACAAGCGCCGCCAGCCGTGCCGCCCGCTGCTCGTCGGCCTCGGACTGCGCGTCCTCTGGAGCAAAGCCGTCGGCTGCAATGGGAAGCCGCGGATTTGTTGTTCAACGTTGAAAATGGGAAATTAATGGCCGCCAGCCACGCCGCCCGCTGCTCGTCGGCCTCAGACTGCGTGTCCTCTGAAGCAAAGCCGTCGGCTGCAATAAAAAGCCGCAGATTCATTTTTCAACTTTGACATTGGGAGAAAAATGGCCGCCAGCCGCGCCGCCCACTGCTCGTCGGCCTCGGACTGCGCCCCCTCTGAAGCAAAGCCGTTGGCTGCAACAGGGAAGCCCACTATCTGCTTGCAAGCCGTCAAGCCAGAGCATCAGCGAGGACGGCAGCAGTATATAGAATATCTGATGTATAATGATTACACATGTAGCCGCCAGCCGCGCCGCCCGCTGCTCGTCAGCCTCGGTCTGGAGCAAAGCCGTCGGCTGCAACAGGCAAGCCCACAATTTGCTTACGAGCCCTCAAACCAGAGCGTCAATCCATGATTCCGGAAAAGTGAAGGGGATGACTGTTGCAAGGCGCACCCCCTCCAGCAGCTGTGGCAGAGCTGCATGCGTGTCTTCGACAACCCACGGCACGAGCGCCCCGCCCAGCGCACCCATCCAACCAAGGAAGGACTCGAACGGGAAACCAGCAAAGGGGCAGAAAGGCGAGGGAGGGCGCACCCTCCAGCAGGGTCGGCAGAGCGGCGTGCTCGTCTTCCACGAAGCGCAGCACGAGCGCCGCCCAGCGCACCACCCAGGTCGGGAGCGGCGCCCTCCCGTCAGGCCGTGCGCACAGCACCGACCTGCGGGTGATGTGAGGCACGGCCAACCTCAGCCGCAACTGGAACGAATGACACAAAGCGCGCCCGGGAAGTTGGTGAAGATGCAGCGTGCGGTTGGGCGGCTGGCGGCGATGCAGCGCACTGGCAACCAGGCACGCTCTGCTGACGCAATGCCGCCTGCTGCGGCTGCCGGACATCGCGATTTAGTCCAGGCCACAAGGTTGCTCACTTGCGCAGGCCGGCGGCGGAGAGCGCATCAAAGTCGCCCTGCGTGACGCCCTCCTTGACGGCCCGCAGCAGCAGCGCGTTGCGGTCCAGGAAGCTGTGCTGCGCCGCCAGCACCTGCGCCACAACATCGAGACGTCTCTTCGGATGTGCAGTCGATATCAGACACTATGGATGCAGCAACAGCGCGCTGCGGTCCAGGAAGCTGTGCTGCGCCGCCAGTACCAGCGCCAGGGCATAAACATTGCAGGTCGGATTTGCAAAGTTGCTTTCCATTGCAGGCACTGTGCAGGCAGCGGCAGCGGATTACGATGCAGGGTGCGGCACCCGCCAGCGCCTGCAGGACATGGCAGCAGGACTGCAGCAGCCTGTGCTGAGCCCCGAAAGGAACGCAGCGCCGCTAAACGCCTGAAGTGAGACCGGTGTTCGACTCGACCAGGACGAAGGAAGACGGAGACGGGATGCACGGCCGCCATGGCAGGGCGGTGGGTTACAATGGCCACCGCCGGCACGGGCGCACAGCAAGTGCTACGGGGTCTACCAAGTCATATTTAGGCTTAGGGTCCCCTGAGGCAAGCCCTGCGGTGGGCCGCGGCCGGCTGCTGTGACGATGCAGCCATGCGGTTCTGCTGGGGGCTCAAGGCCAGGCGGGAGAATTTCTTTCCAACCTTGCTACGCTAGGCCCTTAATTCCAATAAAAGCCTTTGCCTTTGCTTACAAAGGGTCGGGCGCACCTGCTGCTGCGGCAGGCCGTTGGCGTTGTGCGAGGTATGATACAGGAAGGATCCGCGGCAGTCGGCGGCGCCGCAGAGGCACACCGCCGCACGCTGCTCCTTTTCCGACTCCGTCTCCGCGCCGTAATCAAGCGTGAGCTCCTCGCCCTGTAGTTGCAGATTTTGTTGTTAGGGATATTACAAATCATTTCTTGTAGTGCCGAGCACCATGTGCGAGTTCTGACGGCGCCTCCACCGCACCTCAGCACAGGCTGTTCTTGCTTCGGCCCCTCCCCGCTCTCCACGGCATCGTCTGGAACCAGAACTTAATGTCCTGATGAAGCGGCCACGCATCCGTGCCACGCAGTGTCAAATACCTTTCCTCCTTCACAGCTGCTGCAGCTGCTTGATTGAGCAGAATCTTGACAGCAAGCGTCCACTTGCGCCGCAGTTCCGCAATGGCCCATGCGGTACAGATGGTAAGCTTTACAAGACGTTCATCAGGATCGAGTGGGGGATCCCCTCAAACATCAAGGCAGTCAGGTACGGCAGGCGCACCTCTGCAATCGCGCGCGTGGTGTAGATGGCGAGCGTCAGCTGGCCGCCGGCCACCATGGTGATGGTGCGGCAGCTGGGTTGGCAGGAGTGCGCCATGCGCGCCGAGAAGCAGCCCTTCGCCGACGCCTGCACGCAGGGAAGGAGCTTCTTGGCATGCAGATCTTAGGTTTCAGGGTTCAGGATTAAGGGTGCGGGCGATGGGTCTTTAGGGTTTAGGGGCACGCCGAGAAGCACCATTCTGCAACAGCCACCTTGCGCAGGAGGGCAGCATGGCATCCTTTCGAAGGGTTCAGCGTTTACGGAGGATGGTACAGCAGCGTGGGCAAGGCGTAGAGGTCGGTGCCCCAGCGCGGCCCCGGACCAGCAGAGGCTGTACACACAGCGCTGCATGCGATTCCAGTTGCACGCCTCACATGACTGGCTCTGTACTGCATGGCCTCATGTCAAGGACAGACTGCCAATGCAATTGATGCAATGGCTGCTGTGGTTGCATGCAACGGCACGGCGCCGCCACGGCAGCTCACAACAGGACAGACACTGCAAACGCTGCAGGCGCACTTGGCCTCAGTCACGAGCGTCCAGCGGGAGAAGCATCAGCGGTGGGGGACACAATTTGAGCACGTATAAATCGTGCAGATGCCTTAGCACTCTTCGGCAGCAGGAGAGACACGCACGTCCACGTGGATGATGTCGTAGCCGGCAGCGTCCTGCTTCGGCCGCGCCAGCGTGCTGTGGTACCACTCCGGCAGCCCCGGCCGCATGCGGGAGCGCTTGCCGACGGCGCCGCCGCGGCCTGGCGCCCCTTGCTGCAGGCAGGGGACGGAACACTTCATCATCATGGCACTGGCGGCAAGGAGATACCACCCGGGCAGGCGCGGCCGCACGCGTTCCCCAGGGCACAAGCCTGTGTGCTTTGTTCTGGGTCTTCAAACCATTCGGGTAGTGAGACAAAGTCACCGAGCTCACCTGGCGCTCGGCCCAGGCCCAGGGGCAGTACATCTCGCCGAGGTACTCGCCCACGAAGTCGCCCGGGCCGAGGCCCCCCTCCTTGCGCAGCAACACGCCCTGCCCCTGCGCGCGCCGCGGCAGATGCAGGCTTCAACACAGCATCTGAGCATCAGAGCTGTAATGTGGAGAAACCCGGCTGAAACACCTTCCAAGTCGCCGTTCTCAGCGCCGAGTCTGCAACCCACGCCATCCGCCTGAGAACGCAAACCAACATGTGGAAGCTGACAAGGAGGCGGGACATGGATGCAGCTCAATGACGTATTTCAAAGACTCGTCGAAGTCAGCGGCGCCGATGCCGTCCCCTTTACGCAGCACCACGCCCTGCCCCCGCGCCGCGCGGGACTCTCTTGCGTTCGAGCCTCGCGGCCAGTTTAGATCTTTGGAAGCGCGGGCGCTGCCGCATGCTCACAGTCGAGATGGTGAGGGCCAGCATGTGGGTGCTGGACCATGCGCCACATATACGCCAGGCCACACGCCCTGACAGGCAACTGCTCGGCTCACAACTGCTGTTAGATAGATGGGCTGCTTGGCTGCGAAAACGGTTCAGGTCGATCGCCATCTTTGCCGTCCCTCAAAGCACGCTGGACGTGTTCTGGCGATGCGTCGGAAGGGTGCCACGGCAGCAGGCAGCACACCTTGGGCCAGATGCGGAAGTGATCCCGGTCCTCTATCGGGCCGCTCGGCAGCGGCAGCCCGGAGCGCCGCCCGGCCGCCTTGTAGTGCCGCTCAGTGGCCTCTACCACCCTCGCCAGCGTCTGTGGGATGTGGACTGGACAGCATTAGTCCTCGAGCACATGGAGCACACTGCTCCGAACTTGCCGGCACCCACAGCATGGGCTCACTACTGTCAAGCGCTCGCTGGCAAGCGGTCCTGCTGCGGGCGGGCACCATCGCTGGCACTGCAGGATCACAGTGCTGCAACCGAAACTGCCCAGTCGTTGACGAGTGTTTGATGCACCAAGGCAGGCCCGGCGTGTGGCCAGACGGTAATGGCTGCTGCTGTTTTGAAAACCTCATATTTGATACTGAAAACTCGTGCCTTGCAGGCGGAGGCGGTGGCGGTGTCGCCGCTGTGGTCCGCTGCGTTGCGCAGCGACTGCAGCGCCGTCATGATGTCCCTGCGCCACATGCGCCGCAGAACCTCAGGGCCTTTCGCAGAGCCGGGAAAGCAGCGCGTGCTGGGGCCGGGCGTGTTGCCGCCTCAGTTCTTAAGTTGCCCAGGTTTCTGGGTCCCCCAGCCGCATTGCGCCAAAATGCAGCTCGAAATCACGCCACCGGAGCAGCAGCGCTGTGCGGCGGCACAGGGACTAGGTGGACCAGCCAAGGGGAGCGCGCTGCAGCGCGGCAGCCCTGCTCGCTGGAATTGCAGCGCGGCCAGCAGCCGCCGGTCGATGGAGGCTCCGTCCGCAACAGCACTCAGGCGCCCGACTCAAGCACCAGCATACAGCGACAGCAACGTCGCCCGGCGGCTGACTCAGACGCGACAGCCCTGCTCGCCGGCGGCGCTGCACCGCGGCAGCAGCTGCTGGTCGCTGGAGATGCCGGATGCGGAATGCGCTACAGTGCTCAGCAACAGCAGCAGGGCGGAGTGGCAGCCAGCTCACTCAGGGGCTGGCTCAGATTGTTGTGAAAACCCTAAACCCTGGACCCTGAAAACGTACCAGCCCTGCTCGCCGGCGGCGTTGCAGCGCGGCAGCAGCTGCCGGTCGATGAAGCTGTCCCGTGCCGCCAGCGCCGCCGCCTCGTCGCCGCCGTCTGCCGCAAACGCCTTGCACCGTCCGAGCGCCTCAAAGATGTTGCTGCATTAAATGATATCAATAAGTCTCATTAGCAATTTCGTCACACAGTCGGCGCTCAGGTGGTGCCATAGGCGAATCAATGCATCCGCCGCAGAATGCCTGCACCAGTCCAGCGCCACTATGTTGCTGCTGTGCGCGCCGTTGCGAGGTACAGGTGAAGAGTCTCCGACAGACGAACAGTGCCGCCAGGTGCACAACTTGCTGCCTGCTGGGAGCTTCTTCAGCTCTTCAGCATTGCTGGGCGCTGCCCGAAGGTGCGGTTGCGGCTGCGCTGCTGTGTGCATGATAGTTCTGGTTCCCTGCGCTTCCAGTGCGGCACCTGCGGGTGTAGCGGTCCACGCCCCAGACGCTGGCGATCTCCCACTGGCCCTCCTTTAGCGGCGGCGGCATCCCCCGCACGATGAGCAGCTGCGACGGCAGCAAGAGCATAAGAGCAGAAAATGCAACATATTTATAGACTTGAAGGATTGAGGTGGGATCGGGCGAAGGACGGACCTTCCTACGAGCGGCGGCAGTAGTCCCTGCGATTCCGGACTTTGCACAGCTTGGGACAGCGCCAAGTCACCGAGAGCAAGGGTGGGGCAGTGTCTTAGCGAGGTGTGGACATGGCCCGCCAGCAACTGGACGCTGCCGCAGCCCACACACTCCTCCGCCCACTCAGGCAACATTGCAACATTGCCCCTCAGAGATGCGAACGCAAGACTGTCGCGTAGGTTGTCAGCCACCATGCTTTGCCGCCGCTGTTGGCAGCGTCTGGCCCCTGAACCGTTCGTTTGTATATATACAAAGATACCAATGAGATCGGTCCGCACATTGTGGGCCACCATGAACTCGACGGAGGAGCCGACGCCGACTCCGCCGGCGGCGCCGGCGGTGCCACTGGCGCCCGCCGTCTCCGCCGCCAGGTTGGACTGCAGCCGGTCGAGCAGCGCGCGCTTGTCCACCTCCTCGCCGCCCTCAGGACTCACCTTTAATGATGAATATAGAATATTGATTTGAAAATGAACATGAATGTTACTCAAAACCAGGTGGTGTGACTGCCGCATACGAAGCCACGTCCAGCAGCGCGCGCTTCTCCGCCCCCTCGTCGACATCAGTGGAAACCTGCAGCTGATCATCGTGAGTGAACCAGAAAGAGCAACAGCAGCGACGGGTCTCTGCCTGCTCGCCATGAGGCGTCACCTGGCGCAGTAGACCGAGTCCCGACCCTTTTCCATGCATGCTGTGGCTTCAGCACCGTCCTCAGGAAACCGTAGGCCTCAACCATTTTCGGCCAGACAACCCGTGGAGCAACCCGAGCATTGTGGCCATGCCTGCCGGACACACACAGACACATTCTGCAAGAGTCGGAGGATCACGCTGGTGTGCAAACACACACCCTGTAGGAGTTTATGGTCTGGTAGGGAAGCTCCGCCCACGGCTCGCGACGCCACAGGCCCGGCATCTGCGGCTCGTCGTTGCCGCTGATGTGCGGCAGCATCGCCCTGCGGGACAGGTCATGCACGTTTAGGGCGCCTACGTCTTGGGATGTGATGTGACGTATAAACCCTCGAGACAAGTCCACGCAACAGCATCTCTGGACCAGCAATGCATCCTGAGGTCGGGGTCGAAGCTGGCCGCGGCCGCCTTAATGAGTCTGACGTGGAACCAGTTGTGCAGACCCAGGTTTGCAAGACAGCAGGCAAGGCAGGCGCACCTGAGGTCGGGGTCTGAGTTGGSGGCGGCCGCGGCGGCCGCCGCCCCCTGCGCGCGAGACACCTTGGGCGCCGGCGCAGGGCCCACAGCGCCGCCCTCGTCGTCGATGCTCCCCTCGCGGTTCTGCCCCGCCGCCGCGTGCAGCAGCGCCGCCAGCCTGGCGACAGGGGGGACAGATGAAAGAGCTCGGACAGATGAAAGGTCTTCGGAGGCAAGAAAACCCTGCACACGCCGCCGTCACACCTTGCTGGTAAAAGCACGAGAACATACGTCGAGACGGAAATCACATACAGTCTGTTGATCCAGCGGCCCACGTTGGAATGACCAACAAGTTCATTGGAAGTACAGATGCTGTGACAAGACAGCTAACTAGACCGCCTTCCAGTGGGTCGATGGCATGTTACAGCGTGGGCCAGTGGTTCAGCATCTTCACGCATCCACACGTTCGTCTTCACATCGCATGTAAGGCGCAAGCAGGAGCACAAAGATTGCAAATGAGCGATGTCCGAGTGTTCTACCAGCGGCGCATGCGCCACCACGTTTGTGCCCGGGTTCGTACCGATTCGAGGGAAGCCTTTTGTCAATGAGCAACGTCATTATGCCTTTCAGAACAGGAACTCACCTCGAGTCCAGTCCAGTGCAGTCCCGAAGTGTTCTCGCGCTGCCGGTTTTGCGGCATGCATTTAGACCAGGGGGTTTCATGGTTCGGACACTGCCGGACGAACAGCCCAGAAGCGCACGCCGGTGTGCGGTCGTCCGGGTCCTCCCACAGCACAGCGTCTGCACTGCCGCGCTTGCATTTGGGTTGAGATGGTATCACGTTCATATTGTAGTGAATTATAATCTTGGTTGGGTCAGGACGCTGACCCCAGGTTGGAGTCGTCCGAGTCTTCACGCAGCAGCGCGCTGACGCTGCCGCGCTTGCGTGCGGGGCCAGGCGCCGAGGGCCCCGGCGCGGCGGGGGCGCCCAGCTTCCGCTTCCTGCTTCCATTGTTGTCCAGGTCCACCGAGTCCTCCCGCAGCCGCGGCGGCCGCCTGCGAGTTGGGAACGAAAGCGTCACTTGTTCGGCAGCGTTCTGGCGGTGGGTCCGCTTCCTGCTGCCAGGTCCACCGAGAGTCCGGCGCGGACTGACAGCTGGCTTCCGGCTTATGCTTGCTTCCTTCGTTGCCATAGCGTGGCGCCTGCCTGGATCGGGTGCTGTGGATGTTTGTCAGGCTAAAAATGATGTCACAATGCGCACCCTGGGTGGCCGGCGACGGTGACGTCGTGCGACGTCGCCACGCGCACCTCCCGTTCGTGGCTCACCGTCGTCAGCGTGTAAGTCAGCCCCGTGCGCGCCGCCAGCAGCTTCAGCCGCGCCTCCACCCCGCGCAGGGCCTGCCGCGCAGGCACAACCAGGTTGCTGTGTCAGAATAGCGCATGCTGTGTGTACCTGGCGAGAAAGGTGTTGTCAGCGCCTGGGTCGGCTCCTTACACTGCCATTTTTAATCAACTTTGATTGTTTCTGTTTCTGTTTTTGAACCTGCAGCTCCAGTGCCTCCACACCGCGCAGCTTCTGGAGTACACACTGCCGCATAGTCAGGAAGTACGCTTAGGGAGCCCCGAGCAGACCCTGGCTGCTGCGCTGCTTTGTGTGCGGCCGTCACCAGCTTCAGCCGCGCCTCCACTCCTGGCAGCGCCTGCAGCCAACCCCTCGCGATGTGGGACCACACCCTGGGGGCGGCAATGCCCCTCAGATGTCCTGGCCGACTGCGGCCATCCGTGCCGTCAGGCCCAGCCTGGCTCCGAGGTTTTGCCTGTAGCATGTTGACAGCAACACACGGCTGTGCGGAGGGCTATGCCGCAGGCCCCAGCAGTCCCGGACGCAATGCTCAGGTGTGATGTCTGGAGTCGGACCAGGGGGAAGAGGCCGGGCCCCACCTCCGTGGCAAACGCGCGCCGCTGCGACAGGTTGGCAATGAAGCTGCGGTCGCGCGGCTGGGCGCCACCGTCGCCGCCACCGCCGCCGCCGCGGCCGCCGCCGCGGCCGCTGCCGCGCTCCCGGGCCTCCCGCTCGATGAGCTGGTGCCGCAGGCCGCCCTCCGCCGCGGCGGCGTAGCCGCCGGATGCGACGGCGGCGGCACGGGCCGACGGCGGCCGGGTGGGCACGGCGCGCGGCGGCTCCGACTTGACGCGCACCTCCGCCCTGTCGCGGTTTTAGGGTTTAAAATTGTACAGCACACTGAGGCGTGGCATCCTGCTGGCGCACATCGCATGTGTCGCGTCTTATGTCTGTCTTGCGTATTGCAGGGCAGCACATTGAAGCATGGCATCCCGCTGCTGCTGGTGTTGTTTTCATCCCGCGCATCGCATCAGCAGCGAGCACCAGCGAGCCGATCAGACCCTGGCACACTCTCTCCAGTGAGTGGTGCCGGGACGCCAATCCCTGCAGTGCCTGGTGCCCAATCGCGGTACAAGTCGTGCACAGGTCATCTTCTGGCCGTTGTTGCGCCCTCCGTCTGCCGCTCGAGCTGCCCCCAATCGCTGACCCACAGCCGACAATGTTCCTGCGCCAAGACTGTCAGCAGCCGTGCTGCAGGACAGTCGTGCTGCAGAACGACTGCGGGCTGCAAGTCAGCGGTCGCTTTTGGTTTTGCTAGCCCTTTTGCGGCGCATCCTGCCTCGCCTGCGACTGCCTGGACGCATGACAGTTAGGGCCGTGACCCACGAAGAACGCTCACCGCTTGGCGTCGACGAGGCCGGGCGCGGCGCCTACCGCCGACTCCTTCCTGTCGGGAAGCTGGAAGGTGGTGCCTGGCGGCGGCGGCCCGCCGTCCACGAACGACGCCAGCCACTTTTTGACGTCCGCCTGGTTGTTGCAGTTCAGCGGGTGGCTCGCATCGAATGGCGGTTGCTGCGCGAGCAGAAACAGCTTGTTATGCCTGGACAGGGCACAGACGACGCCCCCCAGATTTTGATGTCTGCCTGATTGTCGCAGTTCAGCACCTGCCTCACGGCAAACAGCGGCTGCTGCAACATAGAGCATAAGATCACACGACAGGCAGAAGCTTCAAATGGGCGGGTGGCCGAAGTCAGACGTCGATTCCAGCGAGGGAGCAGCATGCCGCCGCCGGGATCCTCTGCTAGCTGGCCCGGCCCTAATGTGGTGATTGTCCTCAAACATGTTCAGGGTTCAGGGCATCAGGGGACGCACCGCACGGTACTGATAGTGCGCATCGCGGCGCTCAGACTCCACACCCACTGCTGCCAGCACCTACGGCAGCGAGACGGGGAGTCTGCACGACCGTCCGGCGCAGTCGACCTGGCTGCCGCGGCACAGGACAGGCGGCCTCGCACACATAGCTCCCAGGACATCCCGGCGAACTTCAGTGTTGGTGCAGCGGCCGCGCAGCGGCTACGTTCTCGATCAAGCTGGACCGATCCTCCGCTGTGAGGCAACGCCTGCATCCCACCTGGCTGCCTTCCGGGTGGACGGCATCCCCCGCTGCTGACAAGGCAGGCGCGGGGCAGCGCCGCTTTGGCCTGCTGTAGGTGAGTTTCGATGACAAAGCGTTGCACCAAAATGCTGCGTATGATGTGCACCCACACCTGTTCGCCCTCGGGGGTGATGAGGTACCAGTTGCTGACGCGGCGGCCGTCCGGCAGCGACGCCTTGCCCTGCTGGAACGCTGCGAAGGGGCCGCCGAGCGCCTCCGTCATGGCCAGCCGGGAGTTGGCCGCCGCAGTCTGGCTGGTCACCGCCGCCGCCACGCGTGCAGACTGGATGTTGTTTGCCGGTGAGGGTGCCGGCGAGGGGCCGCGCGCTGTGACGCTGTCGGGCGTGGCGAGGCTGCCGCTTCCGCCGCCGCTGCCGAGGCCGCCGCCCGGCGGGTGCAGCGGCTCGGACCCCTCCACGCTGCCGCTGGCGGCGGCCCCCAGCTGCAAGGTTTGCGTCCGATAGACGGGATGGGGGCTGTATGTCCAGGTGTGCTGGGGGGTGTCTGCCGGTACTGCGGCCGCTGTCAGACAGCCGCTGGCGCTGAGGGATAGCCCTGCCGCGTGTGAAGCTGCGTGAGTCCTCCCACAACCCTGCGGGCAAGATGGGCGACTGTGGATCAGGGCCGCTCAGGGACTGCATGATGATTGCCGAGCCGGCTGTGCAAGCGCGCCATTCTGCTGTATGACAGCTCGTATGGCAAACTGCCGCGTCGTCCCCGAGATTGCGATACAACTTGCATCGCGGTGCAATGCTTTGAGGCAGGGCTAGCATCGTGGTGTCGGGTCGAAACCGAGTGGCGTGATCGCTGAAGGATCGGTTCAGCAGGGGCCTCGGTCTTGCGAGCCAGCCTGCTACTATGGATCTGAAGCGTCCGTGGCTGGTATTTGCTGCGCATGCACACAAGATCGCTGCCGCCGTCCGCATTGCGGCAGGTTCCGCCCCCAGACTCGAGGTTGCGACAAGGCAGCGTCAGCACCCACAAAGCTGCAAGTATGACAGCGCCGGCCGATCGCGGTGGCTGAGCAATGCAATTGCATGTACTGTATTTCTTCCGAAGGCGGCTCGTGGGTCAGGCGCGTTGCAGCACGCGAAAACGGCCTGCTCGCCGAAAGCGCAGGAAGTGCACAGCCGCTGCACAACGGCTTGCGGCCCGCGACCGTCCGATGCAGCAGCACCGTGCTGCAGTTTAGGCATTATAGAAAGCCTTCGGCGCGTCCGAATGGTCCCAGATTCCGTGCATGCGTCAATGCTGGGACAGCGTATCCCAGCCAGTCTACAAACGGCACGTTGAGCACCGCGCACAGCGCTGCAGCCCTTCCAGTGCTGCGGACTAAAATTACCACTGCATCCGTTGCAGCACCCCTGCTGCAACGCCTGCTGTCCGGCGGGAGCGACCGCAGCATCGCGTAGGGGCACCATAACGGCGTACCTCACGGACGCCGCCGGGGAGGCGCAGTGATGTGCAGAGCCGCGGTTCGGCAAAGCTTGGGGCGACCTCAGACCCTGCACCGCGTTTGCCGTTGCAAGCTAGCCGAATACGGCACTTTGCACAGCGGCGAGGGAACGGCATGCCGATAGGCTAGCGTCCCGTGCGAGCTTCCCACATGCGGTGCAGGGCGGGCGTGGCAATACCCTATCCAAGGTGGCTTTCCGTTATTGCCTTCAATGGCGAAAGGCGAAACCTCCGAAAGACCCTGCAGGACTTTCTTTGCACGTTGGTGTCGTTGTAACGCAGTCGTATCCAGAAACAAAACCGTCGTGATCATTGCAACTACCACACAAACCTGGCGCAGCTGCGTGACGCTGATAATCATTTCGTCGTTTATGTGGTATACTTGCTCGCCGCTTCCAAGGCAAAGTAGTTAGACTTGCTGGAGTTGAATCCTCAACGATGACGGCCTCCAGGATTGGGTTCGTTGGGCTCGGCGCCATGGGCACAGGTGCAAATCGTGATGTCGTTCAAGAATGACGTCACAGCCATCGCATCTGCGCACACATCACATGCATGTGCCGCGACGTGAAGACCCCGTCGCTGAAGGTTCGCGTATTCTCACGCGTGCCGAACCTGCATCTTGGCTGTTGCCACAGGCCTTGCGCTCAATCTCCAGCATGACCTAGCTGGCAGCGACGGCGCCACCGCCACTGCGCAGCCGCTGCTGGTGTTCAACCGCACGCGCTTCAAGGTCGAGCCGCTCGTCGCCGCTGGCGCGCAGGCGTAAGTTGGTTGCATGTTCTGCATATTACCCTATCCACCTGCACCGCTGGCGACGGTTTTGCCCGTGCCCTTGCCGTGTCTGTCGCGCATGCTCCATTGCCCCTGCGCAAAAGTGGCGCACGTATAAAGCCTGCGTAGCTGCTGCACGGACGCAGGGCGGCGTCCATCGGCGAGCTGGCGTCGCAATGCTGCGTCATCTTCAGCATGCTCAGCGACGACGCGGCGCTCCGCAGCATGTTTGACGCCGTCGTTGCCGCCAAGCCTGCGGCAGGCCTGGTCTTTGCGGACATGAGCACAGTGCTGCCGTCGACGGCAGAGGCGCTTGCAAAGCGGGCGGCCGACGCAGGTGGGTAGGCAATCCCACCCGCCAGCTGTTTGCATCTGCCAGATTGCACTCTGCAAAGCCCAGTGATATCGCCTGCAGGGCGACAGCCATCTGACGTTCTGGCGGCGAGACTCAACCTTGGCTCTGGCATCCTGGCGAAGCTGCCTTGCGGAAAGGGGGCTCGAGTCTGGCGAACGGTCTGTACACTCGGCTCCAGAGCTGCCGACACAAATTGAACAGCAGGTTGGGGCGCTGCGACGCCAGACACCTTGCCCCCTGGCCTCGCCGGCTGCCTATGTGGTGGAGTTGCAGGCGCAGAGTCGATGCGGCATTGATCCTGCTTGACACTGCAGGCGTCGCCTACTTGGCGTGCCCGGTGTTCGGGCGTCCAGACGCCGTTGCGGCCCGCAAAGCGGTGATGGTGTTGTCGGGGCCGGCCGCGGCCAAAGCCAAAGTGAGGCCGTTGCTGGAGCCGCTTGGTCGCGCTGTCCTGGGTGAGTGTAGTTTTTTGAACCAAAGTTACTTCATATATATCGAGTGCTGAAAGTGATGGCGACAGGACTGGTCCAGCCTACCAGCGCGTATGTGGTTTGAAGCCTGCCAGCAGCGGCGAGGTTCAACGCAGTGGGGTTGTACCTGGTCTGCTCTGTGGTATCATGTCCCCCACTCGATGGCCGGTGGCTCATGTCGCTGCAGACGCTGGCGACACGGCTCAGCAGGGCAGCACAATGAAGCTCGTGGGCAACTTCTTCATTGCTTCAGGCGCGGCGCCCCGTTTTCCTCGGCTTCTGACTCCACATGCTGGCTGGCCGTCTGGTCGTGTCTTAAGCCGGCTTGCCCAGTTGCCGCTGGCTCTCGAGCATGTCGTCCCAAATGGAGGGCATCGACGAGCAGGTTATGTTTTACACTTCGGACAGCTGTGCCGGACAAGTTGACTCAGGGGTATCTAAAGTGTACACATTGAGTACCCCTAGTTGACCTCGTGCAGCCATTGAGCTGCTGGCGGAGGGCATGACGCTCGGTGATGCGGCGGGGCTGCCGCGGGAGGTCCTGCAGCAGTTTCTCAGCCTCATGCTGCCAGGTGCGATTGCTCGCCGCAGGCAGATCCCCTGACACTCCTGCTGCCGACCGCAGTCTGTGGCGGTGGGGCGATGTGCGCGCGCTTGCGGGTGGGGTGATGCAGCCGGTGTGATGCTCGTTCGCTGTCCGCACACCAGCCGCGAAGCCGCGCGGGCCTTTCTTTCCCCTGCGCAGCCAGGAGGTCACAGGCCCCTGACCTATGACCGGCCCCTTCCATTCCTGCCCATGCGGTCCCGATGCCGCCGCAATGCTAGGCTCAGCCCCACCTCCCAGGACTGCGGCGGCCTCATGGCGGTTGCGACCAGGTGCCGCATCTCACCATCGTGTGCAGGCCCCATCTTCGAGGGCTACGGCAGCCGCATGGCGGCGGACGAGTTCGACCGGCAGGGCGGCGCCGCCGGATTCGCTCTGGATATGGGCATAAAAGATGTTGGCCACATGCGCACGCTGGCCGACGAGCACAAGGTCTGGTTCGCCCGAACAAAAATGTTCGATTCTCAAGATGAGTCAAATCTGCACAGGGAACTGGGGGCCGTCAAGGGTGTCAACATGCTGGCTGACAGGCACCCGAACGCGAAGCACCATAAATGGCGTCCAATGCAGGGAACAAATCTTCGGTTCCGAGATGCATGTGCGTGCGCCAGCTATATGGGCCTGGCTGCGCTGCCCCTCGTCCTCCATGTAAGAAGCCCCTTGTCGTAGTGCTCTACCTCCTGTTTTGCAGGTGCACACGCCAGTGGTCGACATCGTGCTGGGGCACCTGAAGGATGCACAGGCGGCGGGGCGTGGCCAGCAGGACTGGACGGCGCTGGCGACGGCGGTGCGAGAGCAGAGCGGCCGCCTGCCGACGGGGCGGCAATGAGCAGATGCTGGAGAATACAGTGGTACACAGCTGTCTTTGTTTTTTTTTTGAATGGGGGATTCGGCCCGTGGCGCGGCCACCAGTATCCCCAGCGGGATGGCGCTGTCGTTCTCGGCGCTGGCGTCGGCGGTGCTGGAAGCCCGCGGCCGCCCAGCGACGAGGCAGCCAAAAGTCCAGCGAGTGAATATCGGGCAGCTGGGGACCAGATGTGCAAGCCGCTGCTGTGGTGGGTCGCCAGGCGCCCAAACGTTTGGATTGCGGTGATGGGAGCACAATTGCTGCAGCAGGCGGGGCAGCGGGCGGGGCGGCGGCTGGTCGCGCCAACATCGCCTGGCAGGCGGCTGTCGCATAGTGTGCTCGACGTAGCATCATGCAGCCAGCCGTGGGATCAGATTGGGCTGGGCAAATTGGACTTGGACTAGGGCGCTGCACATTGCGACACCACGAGCGAGCTTGCCGCTAGAGATATAGGGCAGCAGGCGGCGCTGACGGCACAGCTCGGTATTTCTTTGGCTGGAAGCTGCTTGCTCTCGTGTAACCGCGATCGATGCCAACCTTGTCAAGCCAGCAGGCACATCTTGCGGGACATGTGTGTGACCCTTTTGCAGCGAATGAGGCGATTGGCCGTTTCCTTTCATGGTAGTTGAGCGATATGCCCCGATCGGCCACGTCACTGACATAAAATTTCATGCCAATGTTGCTGATGAGGCTTCCACATCGCAGTTACAATGTACGAAGTTCCTTGATTGACCAATGCTGATCGAGGTTTCCAACAGGTTCTTGCGTGCACACTGATCATCGAGTGTGCACACTGATTATTGAGTTTGCAGGCATATCGTCGATCTCGTCAGCCAGCTCATCGGCACCGGATCCACGACAGCCTGACGTCCACAGTCAAAAGAGGATTGCAAATTTCATCTTAGATTAACCCGTGCCCTCAGCAACAGACATATACGCGAGTGCTCGCTGCCAAGCGTCGGCGAGGCGACCATGCTGCGGCCTTGCGCGAGCTGCCGGAGGCCGTTCACCGGTGACAGAAGCTCCGACACCAGTGTTGTATCCGCAACTAGCCAGCTGCAGCGACCTGGGCGTGCCAGCTGCGGCGGCACTGGGCATTCCCACCGGCGTGGCGAGCGGCAGCCGTGCAGCCCCTTGTGCGCAGCGAAGGTTGTGCAGCACCACCCACTCGATCCCTCTTTGGACGAGGTGCTACGGCCGCAGCATGCGGATCAGGCAGTGGGCCGCAGTGTGACCGGTCCACCGCCGCATGGCGGGGCGGCGCCAATCCGGGCGGCAGCCTCATCTGCCGCGGAGCCGCAGACTCTCGGCGCTGTGGGCGCGGCGGCATCCAGGCGCGCAGTGCTGGCTGCAGCCSCAGMGGCGCWGCTGSCGCCGCCTTCGCTCGGCGGCGGCACCGTTGCTGCGGCGGCGGCGGCTCCGGGGGTTGTCCTGACGGCGCCGGCAGGGCTGCGGCCGCCGAATCTGGGAGACCTGCAGCGGCAGGTGGATCGCTGCTGGGCTGCAGTCGGGCGCTGCTGCTCGGACCTGGACAAGTACCAGGTGCATTAAGAAAATGATGATTCCCAGGGGAAAAATCCCGCTTGTCCATCAGCACCAGGTACATGATCCAACAGCTTCCATCGACATGCAAGTCGAACAACGCTGTGGCCCAGCTTCACATGCAGCGTCCAGTGCGGTGGCAGGCCTTGTAGCCTGAACGCCGAAGATGTCTTGGTGCCAAAGAACAAATGTCGGCAGGGACTCCCAATGCCTGCAGCACAGTGTGCGACAGCAGCGCTCTCACGCCGTTCGGGCGCCAAACCCTGCAGCAGCGCCCTGCTCCGAGAGACACGGTTTCAACACTACAGCACCTAGTTGACTTGGACAGCACAATTTCAGTTTCTGGGCGCTATCTCATGTTTTTGGACAGTTTCAAGCGCTGGTGGTGGCATGTGCACCCAGAAGCAACCAAACTTGCACCTTCCATGGCATAGGTGGCGCTGCAGGCCTCAAATGTGCACATGTCCAAGGCGCTTGCGGCGCCACACATAGCAGCTGAGCTTCCAATGCTGCAGCTGGCTCGTGTTCCATTCGAGCTCATGTCCAGGCCCTGATGTTCCTTTTGCATGCAAACTCAGGCCCTGATGGCGCTGCGGGACGCAGATGTGGACGTCTTCCTGGCGCTGGCCGCGCAGCACACCGCGGAAGTACTTCCGCTGCTGTACACGCCCACGGTGGCGAAAGCGTGCACCCAGTGGTCGCGCCTGGGGCGCCGCTCGCCGTGCCTGTACATCTCTCTCCAGGACGCGGTGAGACCTTGTCTGGGGTTTCTACCTGGTTGCCGGCGGTATTGCTGCAGCGGCAATGGTGCCCACCCCGCCGGCGCCGCCTACCGCTCCGCTCACCTTGCCTCCACATTTCCCTGCAGGACGCTGTGAGGCCACTGCCAGAGTCCGTGCTGCAATGATAGATAATAAGCTGGGCTGCGCAATAGGGGTGCTGCCCATCGCCTCCGTCCTGCCTGCAGAGGCGCTCCGCGCAGGCTTGCCTCTGACGCTTGTCGTGGAAGGTTGCGATGCGACAAGACCTCCCTCTGCCCCGCCACATCGCATGCTCAGAGGGCAAACTATTGCACACAGGGCCACGTCGACGAGGTTGTGGCGCGGTGGCCGGCAGACGATGTGAAAATTGCGGTGCTGACCGACGGCGAGCGCATCCTGGGGCTTGGCGACATCGGCGTCAACGGGGCCGGGATCCCTGTGGGTGAGACAATGGAATCGATTTAACAATCATGCATGCAGTTCAAGAGCTGAAAAATGAGGCCCTGAAGGCAGTTGTCCTGCCTTGCTCGTGCAAGCACCATTTTCGCCTGTTTGGCGCAGGGAAGGCGACAGTGTACATGGCAGCCGCTGGCATCAAGCCCAGCCAGATTCTACCGGTCACGCTGGTGCGGTCTTGTAATAAGCTTGACCAAACATACAGCTACTGGGGGCAGGCTGGAGCACTAAGATACAAATAAGCCCAGCCAGGGCGTGCTGGTCACACTGGTGCGCCTCCTCAGGTTGCTGCGCTGGGAACGTGGTCTGGAAGGGAGTGCATGAGGCCAGCCATGCGGTCTTGTTTCGACGGTGCTACGGCAGCCATGACACCTGCACCTGCTGGCGCGTGGAATTTGGCAGCTTCGCCTCCTGCCTCCTTGGAGTTTGAAGCTCGACCATGGGGGGACAGACTTGAGCATTGCGCCTTTGCAATGGCCGTTCAGTCTCATTTTCATGGGTCAGTGGCAAATACGAGAATCTCCTGTGAGTGGCCCGGACAAGCAAGCTGCACTTGCTTCTATGATGGTTCATGACGAAATCATGCGCAGAAGTGTCCACATGTGCGCGCTCTGCAACAGCAATGCACGCCAGCACCCATGCGCTGACGAACCGGCGACTGCTGCGGTTCTTGCCGTAGGACGTGGGCTGTCAGACCGATGCTGTGCGAGAGGACCCATTCTACTCGGGCTTGCCGCGCCGGCGGGCGAGGGGCAAAGAGTACGACGCGCTCGTTGCGGAGTCAATCGCGGCGCTGCGGCGGCGCTACGGCGAGGCGCTGCTGGTGCATTTTGAAGACTTTGCCAGCCGCAACTCCTACAGATTGCTGGCGCGCTACCGCTCAGAGGCGAGTGTTTGAACCGTTCTGATGACTTCTGTCGTCTAACTTGCTGAAAGGGAATCGAGTCTGCGCTGCCGGTGCATCTTAAGGAAGCCGGAAGGTACAACAATCCTACTAATGCTGCCGAACTGCCAGTGGGAGCTGGGCTGTAGCGGGACACCTCACTCATTGGTCGGTCATCAAGGAAAACGGTGCAGTGCAACGCCCTGACGCCGGTGGGTTGATGGATGAAATGTCCACCAGGAGCTTCCACAACTATATGCTCACGCTGTGATAGCTGCTGTCGGCTGTCACATCCTGGAATGCTGACCCCTGAGCCGCGATGCGCAGGTGCCTGTCTTCGCGCGTCTCAGACGATGACACCAAGTCGACCGCCGGCCGCAGCTGTTGAACCCCACGTTGTTCTCACCCCATCATGAAATCTCAAGTCGCCGGATCCCTGCCTGTGCAGCGGGTGCCTGTGTTCAACGACGACATCGAGTCGACCGCCGCGGCGGTGGTAGCTGCGGCGTACGGCGCCACCAAGCTTCAGGGGGTGCCGCCCCTGATGGATCAGCATTTCGTGTTTGTGGGCGCGGGGCAGGCCGTCATCGGCTCGGCGCGGCTGCTCGCGCGGGCGCTGGCGGACGAGGGTGGGCTCATTACTCCTCTGGAGCATCTGCGCCGGCATGGGACGTCCTGCCTTGAAGTTCAGGACGATGTATCCAGCTGTTGACGCCTTCACCAGAACATGCGGCACACCCTGCCAATTGAATTACCCCGGAGCGGCTGCTGCCTGGTACCTCTGGAGAATCGTATTCTCGAGGCGGCTGTGTATTGGGCAGTGAAAACCCCTTGACGGCTGAAGACTATTGCTGCGCCTCAGCAGCTGACTTGTCGTTTGCTGCATGCACAGGCGTCAGCGCTGAGGAGGCCAAGTCACGCATGTGGCTCTTCGACTCGAGGGCGCGTCCCTCGCTGCCATGCGCTGCATTGCTGCATGATGGGGACAAGTGGCATCGTGGCAATTGCGGAAGGCGATGTCGTGAATCCAGCATCTGACATGCATGGCATCTGACCTGCATGCTTGGGCGGAACCCAAATTGGCAGCACGAGTTCAATGATGAAGCATGGCGTGAAGTGCGTGCACGCATCAGCAGCTGGCTCGAGACAGACATACTTGACGAATTGGCAGTCCTGGCAGTCAATCAACTCCTTGACTGACCCCTTGAGATGCTGAAGCGGGGGCCAACTGCGGGGCTGCCAACTGTCATCTGCAGCCTTATAAGCGCACATCATGACACTTGTGTCTTCACAGGCTCGATATCTTGCCTGCTCAATTTACAAGGCGTCTTACTTCGCTTTGCATGCACAGGGTCTGGTGTACGAGGGAAGGCCTGAAGGCGGCCTGACGCCCCAGAAGCTGGAGTTTGCTCGGTCAACAGAGGAGGGCGAGAACCACAGGGGCGCCAAAGACTTTGGGATCGCTGACATCCGGCCGACGGCGCTGATCGGCGCGGCGGCACGGCGCGGCACCTTCAGCGAGCCGGTGCTCAAGGCCCTGGTACAGGTGAGAGGGTGACAGCAGGGTGACCCTGGTATCATCGGAAGAGGTCGATCTTGTCGAGGGTCAGCACTTCCTGCTGCAGACGGATGGCCCCGCGCACTGGCATGGCTGGCGCCTGGTCGATGCGGCGGAGTTGGGCTTGAAACACTGTCAACTCTGGATTCCAATGTTGCTAGATATGTTCGAATTTTCTCGACTGAAGGCTGTCGAGCAGCGAGCGGGGACAGGCGCGCGCCCCCTGGTGCTAGCGCTGTCCAACCCGGTGGAGTCTGCAGAGTGCACTGCGAAAGAGGCGTACGACTACACGGGCGGCGCCGCGGTGTTTGCGAGCGGCACCGCGTTCCCGCCGGCGGGCGGCCGTGTGCCGGCACAGGCCAACAACTCGCTGGTGTTTCCTGGTGCGTGACTCGCGACGGAGTAGTTGCGCGTAGTAGTCAAGCTCGGTCTAGGCTCAAGGCAAGGGCGTGGCTTCAATGCCCTTGGCTAGAGGGGCTATCAGGTCTGGAGTGCCGCAGTGCAAGCCAACAATCCCCCTGGTGTTGGTGGGTGCGGAGCTTTCGTTGCAACCACAGCTGTCCCGGATTCGGGGCCTAAACTTGCTGGCAAGCTGGGCCGTTGCCTCTCAGCTATTAGACTGGGCAACAGGCTCTGGACTGCGCTCCGGCACGGGTTAACACCACCTGGGTTCTCCGTCTGGCATGTGTGGGCTGCGAACTGACTGCAGCAGTATCAGGCTCATGGTTTCGGTTAGCTGGCTAGACCAGCACTGGCTTCTGTATGCGCGCATCACCTCCCATGTGCGCCTCCAAGGTTCAGGCAAGAGCATGGCGCCGTGCCCAGCGGCCATTCTATATTCTAAATGCAGTTGCAATGTCGTGTAGGCATCGGGTCGGGCTGCATCGCAGGGGCGTGATGCAGATGATAGCTTCCGGCTTGTTCTGACCAGAATTCGACCGTGTCATCTCAGATGTTCGACCTGTTCTGTGCAGGCATCCGCCTGGGCTGCATCGCGATGGACGCGGCACATGTGAAGGAACGGCATGATGGCCGCGGCTGTGTGTGAGCCCATCCAATATCCCGACCGTCTTGCTTACTGCGAGCAGGTATTGGCCTGGGCTGCATTGCGGCGGGCGCGACGCAGGTCACAGACGGCATGATGGCTGCCGCCGCCCGCGCAGTTGCGGCCTGCCTGCTGCCGGCAGAACTCAAACGCGACTCGGCGCTGCCAGACGTTGAGCGCATCAGGTGAGGCCATGAGCTTGGAGCAGTGTCGTTCGTATATGAGTAGTCTGAATGGGACCCTCAAGCTGCACTATCTCACATTCTTGTGCAGTGGCAGCGGCCCTTGCGCACGCCGCGCTGGACGGAGGTCGGGCATTGCCTCCCCTGCTTTCCCTGCAGTTTCGAGCTCTCTGCCTCCGTGCACCCCAACAGGGAGGTGGCGGTGGCGGTGGCGGCGGCCGTCGCACGCGCTGCGCAAGATGAGGGCGTGGCTTCGCCAGCCGCGCTGACATGCCTGCCTCGTAGCGACGGCGGCGGCAGCGGCGGCGGCGCTTGGGAGCGCTGCGTGCAGAGCCTGCAGTACGACCCCGAGGCGGCCTGGCGGGCCGCGCAGGGGTGATAGGTCGCCTCTGCAAGGCTAATAGTATAGCTTGAGAGCAGCCGCATTGCGGCGGATGCAGTGCAGTGGGCCTGGGAAAATGACACATAGCATCGCATAGCGATTGCAGCATTGCTGGGATGCTCGGCCTGCTTGCGGCGGCAGATGCACTGCTGCCATGCGGAGGGCCAAAATTATGCATAGTTATTATCTGTTGGCATTGAAATCTGCTTCCGAACTATTGACAAACCAGACACGTCGGACACAACAGACATGTCGACATCCTGTCATGACGGTTGCAATGTTGAATTCCGTAAACCAGGTCTCTGACTTGTTGTCTTGTATACAGATGTACATACTCAACAACCGAGGAAGCAAGTGACTTCCAGAACTGCCGCCAGCCTGAGGCCATTGCCAGTGCGTGCGACTGAACCATCTGGCTCGTTTGCTTGCCGGCCGGCTGCTGCTCGAGAGGTGTTGGGCGGGTTTCGTGGCGGCGACACAGCATGGACGATGTGCAACACGGCATCGCTGCAAAGGTGCCAGCCTCGAATGCTCGCCGGCCTGACCAAAATGCAGCAGCTGCCTCGATCTTATTCGATATGACGCCCGGCCGGAAGATAATTGGCGACATCAGCATTCACCGTCAGGTACATCTCAAATGCGGCATTGTCATACGTTTTTACACTTTTGCATGCTAAGCCTCTTGCTGCTTTTAGACGCTGCAGCCCGAGAGCAGCCATCGGCTGGTGGTCGCTCGTGGATTCAATCTCGGCTGGCTTGGACAGCACCACCGCTGCGAAGATGGCGGCTCTGAAATCACCCAGCCAGCGCCTGCTGAGGCAGAAAGGCCAGCGCTCTGCTGATGAGATTGTGAAAAGGGAAACTGCTACTATCTCACTGTGTCGTCGCAGACCAAGGAGCTGGATCACGGGCTCCCAGAGGTTCCTCCGAGTCATACTTTTGTGCAAGAGAACTCAGTCGGGGTGAGACTGAAAGTGTACATTGGCGGGAACTGTGCCGTCACAGATCAAGGAGCTGGAACGGGACGCCCAGAAGGGGCTGACAGACATGCGGGCGGGGCACGACCAGCGGCACGCGACGCACTTCGCATCTGCGAAGGTGGTTTGCTGTGCTGCGCTGTGCTGGCTTGCTTTCGCGGCCTTTCCCCGACCGACTATCTTGCCTGCTGGCGGCGGTGTGTTGCAGCAGCATCTGCGCGCTGCAGTCGGAGGGGCGCCTGTCCAGATCTTGTGTCGTGCCTTGACGCACCCTGGCGACTATGATCAAGCTCTGCCTGAGCTAGTACTGCTGCCGACCGGGGCGTACCATGTGCTGCCCGCGCAGCAGGAGTATGCCAAGGAGACACAGCAGTCACTGGAGGGAGCCGCGTTGGCTCAGGCTCGGGCCGAGGTGATGTCGACGCGGGTCTTGTGGCTTGGCTGCTGGTCCTTCAGAAGACTGCTCGACCGCCTCTCATGCTGCCATGTATGCTGGAGCATGCCCAAGTAGGCTGCCAGACAATCAGCCCTGGCAGAAGCACTGCCAGCGCGGTGCGGCAAGGCGGACTGGTAGTTGTTGGAGCAGCGTGCGTGCTGCAAAGTCCGACTCGTGCATCATGCAACATTGCAGCCCAGGAACAGAAAGTGGTTATGTGCTCAAGCTGTCGGTCTGTCGCACAGTTGCTGACATAACGGTGTGCAGAGCGTCCTGGAGGAGGATACCACGGCACTGGCGGAGGCACGCGGGGTACAGGTGCAGATTCTGGACGCACAGGCGGCCAAGGCGCTGCACGAGTGAGCGCGTTCCTGTCAGCCCCATGCTCAGCACCAGCAGTGCGATGCGCAGCTATACACAGGTCTCATTCTGTCACGTGCCTGCATAACTGCATGTCTGCATGGCATCAGCCCTCGGCAGCAAAGCATGCAGCAGCTGTGCAAGCGCTGCCCACGGTTTGGCCACGAGACAAGGACCGGATGCATGGCGATTTACAGAGTCGTGGCTGTGTTTCTCAATTCGCTGTGCAGGTGCGAGGCCATCAGAGCGGCGGCTGCCAAACACATCGCGCAGCTTAGGGCGGCAGCCTCGCGGGCCTGAGGCGGAGAGTTTGACGCCAACTTTTATCGCTTCAAGCAATCGATGAGTTATACATGCCGGTTTTCCTACCCAGATGCTGCATCCGCGATACTGATGCGGGGCGGCGGGCGCCAGACGGCGGACTCGCCGCCGCAGCCTTGACTGTGCTCGGCTCCACGGAAATGCCTCTGGAAATGAAACACCGTCCGAGAGGATGCAGTCTTCGTGTAGTGAAGCAAGGAGTGAACGTGCATGTTGCTAGGGGCTGTGACATGCATGCCGTCGCAGTCGTCACCAGGCACCATGCGCTCCATCGGGAGCAGGTTGATAGCTCAGCCCACGTGCAACGTCTCCTCTGCAAAATCCCACTTCCATTTCGCACTGTGTCGTTGCAAACGCATCGCAGTGACCTCGAAGCGACGCTGCTGAGCTCAGAGGCAGCACTCACCAGCGTTGACAGGGCGACCAGAGTTGCACTGAATTTGGTCCTTCGTTGTACGAGGTTGCTCGTTGCTTGCGGTCCGATCAGGGTACCGGCTTGCAAATCTGCTCAGAAACTTTCTGAGCTGCCCTCAACCGCCTGCGGCAGGGATAGCGCTATAGCCGATCTACGGACCACACCTGGAGGCAACGTCTTGGTCGCTTGCCTGACCGCAAATCAAAACTTTTTCAGCGAGTTCGTAGAACCATGTGGAGACAGTGCTGGTAGAGACTCATCCTGAGCTTTCACTTGCTGCCGCGGCAGCGCTGCTTGCAGCAGCCACCAGCCCGCAGTGAATCCGTGTGCCGGCTTGAGGTGCCATCCTCACTGCCGCGACGACAAGTCTCTGCCCGTGCCACTGAACTGCTGCATCGAGCAGGCCTTGCCGCAGCGCCCGCGCATGCAGCAGCATGCCTGGGCGGCAGCCTGAGCCCGCTGCCATCAGCGAGCACAGCCGCCGGGAGCAGCTGCCGGCATGCCGGGTGATAGCCCTTTCGCCGCAGCTGCGGCAACCCCCCCTGCCGGCGGACGTTCTGTGAACTTCGCTGATGCACCAGGTGAGGACGCTAGCTGGAAGGTACCGACTGTCCAGTCCCTGCTGCTTGCTTGATCGGCAGGCAGGCAAGCTCGTGGTATGTCTGATGCTGCATGG
Source organism: Deuterostichococcus epilithicus (assembly GCA_033439295.1). Lineage (NCBI taxonomy): Eukaryota > Viridiplantae > Chlorophyta > Trebouxiophyceae > Prasiolales > Stichococcaceae > Deuterostichococcus > Deuterostichococcus epilithicus. The sequence continues at coordinate 1,212,679 of JAVTLE010000017.1, forward strand.
TGCCTCTGCCACAATGGCATTGCAGCGACCGTGCCCATCGAATCGGGCTCGCCGACAGCTGCTCCGCGGGCGGCTGACTCGCGACGACATCTTGAGACTTCCAGCTGCACAATGTTGTCCACCTTGCCAGGATCTCGACAGCAGCGAGACCGCCACTCCCTTCGTCAATTGAATGGGGATGAAACCTGCATGAGACGGGCTGACTGATACATATACCATCCGCAACCGGCGGCGGCGGCAGGGCACCTGTGCTGCAGTGCCTGTCCTCAAACTTTGGGTTCTTTCACCGCCAATGCTCCTGTTGATCCCTTATTATCCCCGCAGCCGCCGGCAGGGCGCCAGTGCTGCAGCGCCTGTCCTCCAGCTTTGGCGGCCTCAGCTTCACGCTGGGCTCGGGGCGGCGCGGCGGCGGCGATGGCGGCGGTGCCAACGCGGACTTCCACCGCAGCAGCAACACCAGCACCCGAGCGGAGTCGTCGGGTGAGGGGGAAGCGATCGACTGCATTCCGGGCACTAAAGCTGCCAATTGCCATGCGCATGACACAAACTTTGTTTCAAGGGCTAAGCCAATGGCAGTATGGCAGCGTTTGGCAGTGACGCAAGTCGTCCGGCTGTTTCCCCACCCATAGATGGCGCATGCAGGGCTCCTCACCGTGTGGGTATAGCATGTATGGGAGCGTAGCGCTTGATAAAGTGCCGACTGCTGGCTCTGCTTATTGGTGCTGCTGCACACAGTCCTGGCAGAACTGCCTGAAGTGGCTTGAATTTAGGCAGACAGGCCTGCGCAGCAGCTGGCGGTTGTGATTTAGGAAGCGGCTGTTGACGGCGCAGGGTTGTGCAACTTCCGGCTTCTCTCGCCGGTGCACTCTGGTGCAGGCTGTGTATGTGCTTCTGTTGTTCACCGCCGCGAAGGTGTTTTTCGGAAAAAATAATCCTGCGGCCCTGCAGGATGGAGCGGCATCTTTGGCGGCGGCGGCCTGTTCGGCACCGCCACCGGACCCCGCACTGTGGTGGCCCGCGCGGACAGCTTCACGGGGCCGCCGCGGCGGGCGGTGCCGTTCAACCTGGAGAACGACGACGCGGAGAGCGTCGAGAGCGTGCGCTTTTTGAGAGTTGTCTCATCTGAAGTGTCTTACAAAAAACTGTCGACACGGATCGCCTGTCTGACATGGCTGGAAGCTTGTCCTGCCTGCTCCACTCCGCCGGAGGCGGCTTGCCAGCCAGCCTCCGCATGCGTGGCGCCCTAGGCTGTCTGCACCTAGGAGCGGCGCCTGCGGTGGACAGCCCGCTGGACGGGCTTAAGTGCGAGGGCCATTGCCCGCAAAATATCTAGGAATAATAATGAAAATCACATCATCCGCAGTAGAGCACGAGTCCTGCGACAAACATGGATTTGTGCACCAGTGCAAGCCTGCATCTGTGGCAGGCGACATGGGGCGAGGGTGCTTGCAGCTGCCTGCCCAGCGGCGCAGCGTCTGCAGATGGGGCCCAGACGCATCCGCTAGTGTCACTCACTTCAGGCCGCTCTATGCCACCGCCTGCGGCGCGGAGCAGGTCGCCTTTGGGTGTCCGCATGGCGGGGCGGCGCAAGCCAGCACAGCATGCGCACACACACACCCGCACTCACTCGAGTTGGGGGCTTGCCCTCTGCTGCAGGAGCAATGCGGGTCGAGGCCGCCTTGAGTGTTGCCTCTCTAGGGTGTGGGGCCGGGGGTGCGGCGGCGCGCCAGTGCAGACACTCTGATGCGGCCCGGTGCTGCAGACACACTGACGCGGCCCGGCACGACGGCTCGATGCACGCCTGTGCCCCCACCTGTTTCCCCACCCGTTTCCCCGCTTTGAAACGCGCTTCCCATCTGTTCCATCACAGGCGATGTGGGGGAAGGGCACCTTCGGCTGCCTGTACGGCTGGTGGCGCAGCGGGCCGCGCGCCGTGCATGGCGCGGTGCGGCGCGGGCCCGACGCGCAGCACACCAACAGCGGCTTCGTGTTCCCCATCCACGCGGTGAGCTTCCGATTGAAGTCTCATGGTTCTGACATGCCGCTGTGAAACGTTATCGGCCGCAGGGCCCCCGACGCGCAGCACACCAACAGCGGCTTCGTGTTCCCCATCCCCGCGGTGGGCTTCCAACAGCAAGTTGCTGATCCTGAAGCTCCGCTGGGAAGCAGTATCAGCGGCGCGGCCCCGAGGCGCAGCACACCAGCAGCGGCTTCCAGTTTCCCGTCCACGCGGCGGGCTTCTGGTTGACAACCGATGGTTCTGATGGGCTCTTGTGAAACACCACCGGCGATGGCGCCCTGATGCACAGCACATCAACGGCAACTCCGTGTCACCCGTCCGCGCGGTGAGACTCGACTGCTGCCGCGGCGGCGCCTGCAGCCTGCTGGGCTCTCGCTGCGGCAGCGGGGCTGCGACCGGGCCGCGGCAGCGGGGGGTCTACGCCCCCCTGCAGGGCCAGTGCGCTGCGGTCAGACGCCGGCAGACCGCGAGACGATGATCCAGTGGTTTCCGCCGCAGGTGCACCTGGGCGACAGCGTCACCTTCCTGCCGACGCCGCTGCGCAACTGGTGGGGCCGCCCCCGGCTGCAGGCCGCCTGGCTGGTGTCCAGCGTCTACCTCATGGTCGTCGCGGTGCGTGCTTTCGGAAATTTTGGTTTACAGACCCCCGTGGCTGTCGACCTCTCCTGGACACTGCTCTCGGCATGCGTGGATGGTGCCGCGCGGCTCTGTCCCCAGAGTCTGCCCAGTCGGCCCGGTGCGCCGGCCGCCTTTTGCGGCTTGAATGCCGCTCCCAGCCTGTGGATATTTCCGGCTCGTCCACATCCAGCACCTGCCTCATTGTCACCTCGGCTGCCGTGTTGCTGACCCCCTGTGACGCAAGAAGTGAGGCCTGTGACAGCCCAGCTACAGCCGGGTTTGACGCAGATGCGCTCGAGCTACTTGTGCAAAATCGTTCGCGGCATGGCCATGTCAATGGCCGCAGTGCCTCTGCCATACCCTCATGCGTGTGTGGCTGAGCCGTACCCAAAGCATGTCATGGTGTTGTGCTGCCCCTGCAACAGGCGGTGAAGCTGGGAATCGACTACATCCTGTCGACCAGCCTGGTGGTTTCCACGACAGCCGACGACCACAAACACTGTCACACCCATCCAACACTGCCGCCCCTGCCGCAGGCGGGGAAGCTGGGCATCTACTACTTCCTGTCGACCAGCCTGATCATCTTCCCCACCGCCATCGGCGCGGGGGCGCTGGGCGCCTTTGGTGCGGTGAACTACCTGCGCAAGCGCAACCACATCGACAGCTTCGACACCGCCGCGGTGGGAATTTTTCCTTTCCTTCTCTACCATCGTGTTGTCTGTCAAAGTTTGAGAGAGACCGAGGGTTGAAAAGTGACTTGGCATTGGCGCCAGTGCCATGGGCTTGCAGTGCTAGACCACATCAGCAGGTGTGGCACTGCCGCGGTGCGGCGCCCTGCTTCTGCCCCTTCAGCCTTCCCAACATGTGCATGGGCGCAGCATGATCGCTCTTGAGCGCATGGGCGTCTGCAAGCGGCGGTGGCTGCGGACGACTGGAGAGCCGCTATTCACACACCTGTGCCTCCTGCTTCCCCAGGCTGTGGCCATTTCGAAGGTGCGATCGCTGCTGGGGGTGCTGGGGCACATCCACCTTTCTGCTTCCCTCTGTGACTCTCGCCTCTTGCGCCCGCAGGCGGTGGAGTTCACCAAACTGCAGTCGCTGCTGGCGGCGCTGCTCACGCTGCTGGCGATGCTGGCCTACATTGCGCTGCAGCTGGCCTGGTCGCTGCGGCAGGCGGACTGCAATGGTGCGGTTTCAGGGTTGAGGGTTTCCCGCCAACACATCCTGTGTATTTCCTCCGATTTGTGAGGCCCGTCGACGGCGGGTCTTAAGGGTCGTTCCTGCAGTGTGTGCATAGCGGGCTCAATTCAGCTGCCAGCCCTACCTGCATGCTCCAGCCCCGGTGCCATCGCAAGGCACAACGGCGGAGATTGCTCGACAGCGCAGTCTCTCCGCCACATTCTGCTGGCACTGGACAGGGACTGGGACTCTGCATATGCAAAGGGGTCGCAAAGCAGAAGTCTCCGGATACATCGGGACGGCGCCACCAGGCCCCTTGATGACCCTTCGTCATGCATCTGCAGGCAAGAGCCTCTCAGAGTGCAATGCGCGGGACATGTGCGAGAACTGGTCGCCCTGCTTTGCGACGCCGCCCGAGTGGCTGACCGCACAGATTGACGTCGTCCTGTGCGCTTCCCTCCTCTTTCCCGACCCACCTCGGTCCCTCGGTTCCCGCCCTGCCTGTGCTTGCTATGTAACCGTCGGCAGGCAGCTCGCCTGGCCGACAGTAAGACGGCCAGCATTCTGTGCATGTTGACCTACCACCGCCGTGTTATTGTGGGCAATTGACAACGCACATATCCCGGTGCATGACTGCGGTGACCCGTTTGCCTTCTCTCAAGTTTGCGATGCCTGGCGAGCTTGCGCAGGCCTGGCGCTGCGGAACTGAGACGCCGCACTGCCGCGGGCGGCCTCAGCATTGCCCTGCGTGGCGGGAGCGCCTGGGCTCATCATCTGTATCAGCTGTGCCGTGTTTACTCGAAGGCTCAGGCTTTCAGGTTGTCTACCGTGCAGGGGCGTCGTCACGCTGACAGCGGGCGTGCCCTACATGATCTTGTCGATGCTGGTGTTCCGCCGGGCGCGCGCGGCTTCCTACTACCTGGTGAGGAGAACTCGCGCAGAAGACTTCTGGATTCCCGTCATCTTTGTGCCCTGCATGGTCAAGTGCCCCCCTTCTGCTGGGCGACAAACGAGACCTCTTTCGGACTTTTGATCGGTCCTGGCTTCTCCTGATTTTGTATGAAAACTCTTTGCGCACTGTCAATGCCGGTGTGCAGCTGCGCTTTGCGCGGGCCTCTTACTACCTGATAAGTGCGTGATTGAAGCAAATGGAAGCCAGCAATCCAATACACAAGGGCTGCTTGGCGCCGGCGCCGCCTGCCTGGTGGTGCCTGTCGCTGCTTGATGAGCGCAGCTGCATTGGCATGTAGATGCCGGCGGCCTGCAGCTGCAGCGGCCCTGTGACATGTGCACGAATCGGTGCCGCCTCGGCAGCCCCGCGCGCTTAACGGCTGCGGATGGTTGAACCTGCTGAGCCCTGCAGACCCGCTGCTTTCTTCATGCCGCGCTGCAGCCGCCTGCCGCTGCGCATGCAGCGGGCGCCTCGCCATGGCGTATTACCCCTTGGCGTCCTTTCAGGATTTATACGCGGTGGCGCCACGCTGCTGCGGGAGCAACTGAGCCGTGTGGATGTCGCTGCTGCGCAGGTCGACAACATGCTGTGACCCGCCCCGGGCGCTGGCGGCTGCGGGCCTTGCAGGTCCACGATCGCCCTCTGCACAACCTGGCTTTCCGCCAGAGCCCGCTAGCTCTGTGATGGGGTGGGGGGCCGCCGTGCTTGCCGAAACGTGTGCAGCACGGCGGCAGCGGCCCGCCTGTCCCGGGGCCTTTGGCTGGTCCATGTGCTGCTGCAGCGCGGGCGGCAGGCAGAGCGCGGCGCAAGCCCGCATGTCGGTGCAGACTGTGGGGCACAACGACGCGGAGGTGCACCGCGGCAGCTGCGACAAGCCAAGTGGGACCGCAGGCCGCGATGCGGCCGTGCGTGCCAGCATGTTTTCTTGACGACGAGGCGGCAGGCACTGACTCAGCAGTTCACCTGAGGCCGCACAGGAGAGCTGCAGCCGATCAGGAGAAAATTTGAACCTGCGCAATCGATAAGCCAAGGTTTCCAGGATGTTTTTTCCTGGCGCAAGGTTGAAGTAGCATCTGGGAATGGAGGTTTCGGAGTTGGCGGGCAGTTGCACTCAACAGCCGCTGGTTTGGTGCACCTACCTGCGAGGATGTGCATGCACGGTGGCACACTCTCTTGGATCCTCACCTTCAAGTGCGTGACAAATAATTTGGTATTATTTCTTTGTTTGCTACAAAAGCCAAAATTTTGTCTGCAGCAAATTTTACTGTGAACTGAAAGTGGGCTCCGAAACGGGCTAAGAACCAGCACAAACGCCAAGCGGCTGAAGTTTTACACACCGCATCGAATAGCAGGCATCCTGTCTGTGCATGGGCGCCATTCACCTGCACTTCATGCAAATTTAGGACGCCTGTCCCCCATATCCAGGATCTCTGCTCACTATTGGCCTGCACATTCGCTGACACCAACCCGCAAGGGGCACGACAGCGTGCATGCTGCACACTGGGACATCCTGCACGGTGCGTCGCAGTCGCCAGGGCAACGAGCGCAGGCGCAAGCAGCGGCTCGTTGCCACAGTGGCGGCTGTTTTAGCCACCACAGGCGGTCCCGCCCCAAGCTAGGGCGCCGGCCCATCCGCACGCGGTGGGGAGCTGCACGCCAGCCCTGCTGCCATGCTGAGCCTCCGCCGCGACATTCAGGGCGCAGGGCACCCGACCAGGTGCACACATGCGGCCCTTGCGCTTGCTGCCGCAGCCGCCGCCGCCGAGACCCTTGCCTCTCGAACCGCGCCGCCCGGCCGCCGCCGCCGGCGTCATTGGCTGCGGCAGCCACTGCTCTGCTCACTCTGCCGCCGCCGCTTCCACGGGGAAGTTGAATTTGAAGGGCTGCGCCGCTGCCGCCGCTGCTGCTTCACCGCCGCCGTCGCCGCCGGAGCCATTCGAGACGCCGGTCGGAACGCCGGCGCCAAGGGCGCGGCTGCCCACGCGCCGCTCCCCCGACATCATGAACAGCGGCACCTGCTGCCCGCGCGCCTCGATGTCGAGCCGCCGCTGATGCGCCGCCTGCTGCTCCATCTGCGAGGAAGAGGAAGCAGAACATCGGAACTCAGTCGCTGTTGCGCCGTAAGTCAACAACGGGATGCCACCTTGATGTCAAGCCCCATCGGTACGCCGCCTGCTGCTCCATCCGCGCGGACATACCACGGACTAGCACCTCAAGATCGAGATCTCATCCCGCAAGTGACGCAATCGACGATCGTCCCAGGGGCCGCAATGTGCAGCCGCAGCCAAAATGCCGCCTGCTGTTCTGTCTGCAGAGAGGCAGATACTGGACATATTGATGTTTGGCGCAAGGTGTTTCCGCGACAGGCATGGTGAAATGAGCCGTCTGGCCTCGATGTAGAGCCCCGGTTGGTGCTCCGCCTTGCTGCTCATTTGCAAAGGTGACAGACGCTGCGTCAGCCCTCTACAGCGTCAGCGCCCTCTGCTGGGTGGCATCCGCACAGCGCACACGAACACGAACTATGAACATGTCACGACAAGGGGGGAGGCAGCAAATTTGAGCTCTGAAGAGCCTCTGGTTGGAGGATGCCAGGTGCCGGATCGTGCGATGCGACAGCGAAGTGATGCAGCGCGATGCAGTGACGCGCCCTGAGGCTGGCCTGCAGCTCGGCGTGCTTCCGAGCGATGCCCGCCTCGTGTTCCTCCTTCTCCCGCTGCCGCTGCGCCAGCCCCGCCGCCCGCTCCTGCGCCGGAGACACGCTTCATCACTTGCGGACAGCGACCTGTCTGTACAGTGTACAGGGTTGACCGTGAGTTGAGACTGCCCCGTGTGTTGCTCCACTGCCAATACTGCCCGCCGAGTTGCAAAACTGCCACAAAGCATGCTGACAGACCTCAGTATCAGATTCGACTGCAAGGAGAACCACCTGCGCCGCATCAGCCAGGAGCTGCTCTTCCTCCCGCTCCTTCTCTGCTTCCGACTTCCGCGCCGCGCGCTGCCGCTCGTTCTTGGCGCGCTGCCGCCGCCGGGTGCGGTCACCCTTGCTCTCGAGGAAGCCCTGCATGCATCGAGCCTCGAGCAGGCTTCAGGGTTGATGTGGGATCGGTGCTGTACGAGTTGTTCCGGGCACCTCACGGCAGTCGCCGCAGGGCTCCGGCCCTGCCGAGGTCTTGCGACCAGCTGCTGTCATGTTGGCAAGGCAAACTCATTGAGCTTCGCAAGCTTTGCAGTTTTGGCGAGTACATATTGGCCTTGATGCAAAGCAGGAAATAAAAGGCAGATGAGCCGAGCCACCCGCTGCATCCAAGCACGATCCCAGAGTCACACGACTCGTAGCAGGACAGTACCACTCGGGGCGGCTGACTCCATGCCTACTCCCCAGTGGATCAACCATACTACGTTCACGGCAATGCATTCTTGGTGGAGGAAAGATGGTAGGAAAAGTGGGAATACAAACACTCACGTCGTCGCTGGCGGACGCCTGTGACAGGGACGTTGCCGCTGACGCAGAGGCCGCATCGTCATCGCCCGCGACCGAGCTGCCCGCGGCGGCAGACGCCGCGCCGCTGGCSGGCTCGGCCGCCACCGCTACCGCCCCACCAATGCCGCCGCCCCCATCGCCGGCCGGCTGTGCTGCGTCGGCCCCGCCGCCSACCGCCTGCCSCGGCGTCGCCGGCTGCAGGCCCGGCTCGGGAGGCGGCTCGGCCACGAACGCTGCCGAGTCGCCGGCCAGGCCCGCGGGCTGCGCCGCCGCGGCAGGAGCCGCCGCTGTGCTGGCGGCTGTCGCAGACTGCTGCGCAGCGGCCGCAGGTGCGGCGCTGGCGCTGCGGCCAGCAGCAGTGCCGCTTCGGGTCTCGCTGCTGCCGCCTCCATCCTCGTGCAGCAGCTGCAAGTCAGCGCGCTGAAAATGAGCGAAACCCTGCCGCACCAGGTCGTGCCAAGACCGCCTGGGATTGTTGCATTGCCTTGCGGCACACTGTGGTGCAACAGACCAGCCACGACATACTTTCCCTGAGCTGTGGGGCTCACCCTTGGCTGTCGAATCCACGTGGCAAATGCACCACGATCGATAGAAAAGGTAGGAAATATCACACCGAAAAGCGGTTGGGGTTGACGCCCGCCATCGCGCCCACGAGCGCCGGCCTGGCAGGTCTGGACGTTTTTGCCGCTTTTGAGGTCGGCTGCTGCGACGCCTGCTGCTGAATCAGCCAGCCATCCGTACTTGCGGCCGCTGTTTGCGCGCTCGCCTCTCGCTGTGCGGCCACCGGCTGCGCCGCTGCTGATGCCCCGGCATGACTGCCGTTGACGACCGGCTGCAGCCGGCAAGCTGGCTGGCGCGGCGCTGCTGCAGACTCGGCCGCAGCGGCCGATGGTGTGGCTGTAGTTTCCTGTGCAGGCTCTGTGCTTCCCCCTGCAGGCTGCGGCACCGACGCTGGCAGCCGGCCCGGCGGCCCCTCTTCCGCCACTGCAGACTCCTCTGAATGCTGCGCCCGCTTGGCGGGCTGAGCACTGCTACTGGCGGTGGGCTGCGCTGCTGCGTCCTTCCAGCTCGGCCGCTGCATCGCCGGCACCGCGCCGCCCGATTGCAGCCCCGGCTGTGGGGCGCCTGCCAGTGGCGCGGAGGCCGGTTGCCTGCCGCGCGTGGCAGCAGCACCCGCCGGCAGCCGAGTGGATGCACCTGTGATGTCCTGCCCACCGTTCATGCATGCTGCTGGCTCCGCTGGCCGACGCAGTGGCTCGCCGGACCGCCGCGCAGGTGGCTCCATGTTCGCGGGCTGTGTTGTCGCAGGCGGTAAGGCACGCGACTGCTGCATCGCCTCAGCCAGCGGCTCTGCTGCCGCTGGCCCTGCACCTGTGCCGGAGGCCGGCGAGCCGGCGGGGTCGGCAGCTCCCGGTGGCAGCTGCGAGTGCAGTTGCGGGCGAGCCGGTCCGCCGCCCGGCTGCGGGGAATGCGCCGGCTTGCCGTCTGTGTGCAGCTGCTCTGCCGGTGGGCTGACCTGCCGGACATGGCCTGCAGATTGCGCAGGCAGCGGCGATTGGCGCTGCATGGGCGCCGCCGCCGCCGCCGCCGTCTCCTCGTCCGGCAGCACCATGGCCGATGAGCTGCGGTGCATCTGCAGCGACGCGTCTGAGCCGCGCACCATCCTGTGCAGCTGCGCCGCAGACGCACTGTGCGGCAGCTGCCCCGCATGAGCTGGCGCCGCCTGGTGCTGAAGCGTCTGCTCGTCGCGCCGCAACTGCTCATACTGCCGCCCCGCCGCCACCTGAGCGCCAGACGAGGGCACCGCCGCGGCATGCGGATGCGGCTGCCACGAGGGCGACGGCGGCGGCGGCGCGGCGCTGGCCGCCGCAGCTGCATTGGCCGCTGCAGCCGCGACTGCCGCCGCCGCGACCTCCGCCGGCGGCGGCACCTGCCATCCAGACAGCTGCCCGGGCTCCGGCGCCAGGCCGGCCGCCACGGCGCGCAGCGCCGCCATCTGCCGCTGGATGCCGTTCAGCTGGTCCGCCGCGGCTCGCGTCAGGCGCTGCCGTTGCAGGTGTAGGTCCCGCATGCGCGCCTGCACGTGGTTGTTTACCGTAGGCTCTGAGACTCCGCATCGTGAGCACGAGTTTTGCGGAGAGTAATTTGATGCCCAGTGATAAAACGATCAGCCTTGTTCAATGTGCCAAGTGTGGCGCCTTTCATCAGGGGTATACAGTGGCATACCATGCCTACTTGCGGAAGGACAACACGCTTGCACGCACGGTAGCTCTGCGCACACTCACGTGCATCTCTGCGCTGAAGTGTGCGCCGTCGGGGAACAGCTGTGGCGGTACTGGACGGTCCGCGGCCTGCACCAGCAGAGCAGCAAAACGGATGTTGAACGCGCCATCGGCCTGGCAATTGGAGAAGGCTGCCACCCCTATGATGGTGTGACATGCACGTCGGTGGCTGACTTCCAGTCAGGCGATGAAAGATATCGTCCAGTCAGCACCGCCCCAGCCATCACCTGGTACAGGATGGACAGCAGATCGACAGGCACCACCATGGCCATGCTTTCCATGCTGAGCAGCCTGGCCTGACGTCTGAAAGAGTGACGACGCCCGTTGCTCGGCCCTGGGGCCTGCTGGCGGTGTCACTCCGATGCCTGCTCCAAATAGACAGTCAGCAGGCGTATTGCCGGAAGTCAGATCGCGGCACGTAGGCCTGCGACCCCTCAGCGATTAAGCGAGCAAAGGATCGAGGAAGACTCTCCCCAAACACATGTGAGCCTGCCCACGAGGATTGCCACATGAGTTGCAGAATCTCGAGTTCCTCTGGAGCAAGCTTGCGGGCAGCGAAAGAGCATTCGCGACAAGGGAGCTGCTAACGACGCAGACCGTGCGACGTGACATCCAATCGGATTTAGGAGCAGCAAATGGTGACGAGGGAAGCGGGGCAATCAACGGGCCGGACTCTGGTCCTTGCGTGAGAAGTTGGTCCCTGCCCCTGGCGGAGGATTTGGCGGCCACGTCGGATCGTGTTGGGGGGCCGCTCCCCGCCCTGGCTCCAATCTGCCGAGCCCTGCAAGGATCACTGAGCATTCTCCATGCCGTTATCACGAGTGCGGCCGTTAGATGGTGCTTGGAGACTTTGCACTAGTAGCGCTGCACGCGCATAGTGTTGTTGAAGGACATACAAGTGGACGGACACGCCTCATCGCGCCTTTCAATCGCCTGGCTGTGGAAGTTCATCATGTGAGTTGCCCGTCCCGGTATCATTCAAACCGTGTCTGGCACTTGCACAGTATCTGTGGTTGCATCAGGGATGGTCTCGCACGTTACACATATGCGAACGTGCCTACATACACGCATCCTGCTGCACGCATGCGCGGGTTTGCATGGCTGCATGGCTGTGCAGCACCTCTATGGAACCTCTGCAGGCAGCACTGGAATGTGTAGCGGCAGCGGCAGCTGGATCACAATACAGCTGCGCGCCACAACAGTACTCGATATTGCGCTCCTCTTTGCTAGCTGCACACATATATGCATTGATGACGGTGACGGTTTTCAATGATGCAACGTCGCCACGCACTGCAATCTCATCAGGTATGCCTGGAAACCTCTTCAGAAACGTCCGTGCACTTCATCTGCGTTATGGCTTCAGAAGGATGACACGGGTGTGTGCGCGTTACGTGCATTAAGCGGCTGCCGCTACGGCCTGGCCGGCGACGGCTGCTGGATCTGTGTTCTCGGCTGTGCCTGGCGTCAGTCCTGCGACGTGCGATCAAGAAACTCAGACACGTCATGTCGACAGGAAAAACCTCAGAAGCACATGGCGACCGTGAGAAGTGAAGCTGGCCGAGGTCTGCTTGCCGGATATGCAACATCTAGCAAAAGCAGCCGCGGCACAGCAGCGTCATCATTATTGGACTACCAGCTTGGGACGGTCAGTCATGGATAAAGTGCCATGTAAGTGATCACACTCACGTGCACCATTCTCGATAGCTTTGCCGGCATTGCTGAGGCAGTTTGCAGCGGTCTGCGCCGCCGACGTGCAGTCGTTGATGGCAGCAAAGTCTGTTGTCGCAGCAGCGTAGTTGGTCGTGGCTTGCGCGTAGGCCACAGCGGCACCAGCCTGCACACACCACGTTGCTGCTGCAGCATGCTGATGATATGCTTGATCCACCTTGGCAACCCTGCGCTCTGCTTCAGAACCCCACATGGGCCTCAGTCGGGCGACTACGGTCGCAGGATATGCTTTGTAAGGCACCACAGGTGGTGGAGTAAGCAGTCATTGCCTCACCGTGTTGCCAACAGCCTCCGACTGCATGCCAATCATGGTGAACTTCGCAGCCAGGCTCGCAGAGTCTGCTGCAGTGGTGCGGGAGGCCAGGCGCTGCAGACGACGCCAGTCTGCAGCACACCAGTGAAACCATAGTGGCCCTGGCCACCTAGCACCAACGTGTCGACCTGTATTTCGGTTCTTGTGCGTCATCGTGCTGAGACCTAGCCCCGCAAACGGTCTCTGCACATGGTCTGCTGCCGCAATGCAGCAGTAAGACAGCTTTCCGTCCATCATGAAAAGACCGTGGACCAACAGCAGTGGGTTGACATGGCGCACTGTACAGGCGTCGGCGCCCCGATGATGCAGATGCGGTCGCGACGGCGGCTGCCGGCGGCCGCGGCGGCACGGCGCCAAAGCCGGCGGCGCCGCATGGCGTGCTCTGAATCGCAGCTAGAGCATTGTTGTACGTCATGTGGGCGCCAGGATCTGCAGTTAAGTTGTTGGTGCAGTCGTGTTGTTGGTGCCCTCAGACCGGGATAGTGGGAGAACGTATTGGCCACCGCCGTGAGGGGCGACTGCACAGCTCTGATGATGCAAGATGACCTAGCCTGAGCCTCTGCCATAAAGTGCGAATTTGTCCCATAACAAAAGACTGGGAAAGACGGCTGTCCTGACTCTAAGGCGGCTACAGGTAAACACGTTGTTCGGAAGGCTCGGCTGAGTTTGGTCAGGCACTCGGGACCTGATCACCTGCCGTCAATGCCAGCTGCTGCTGCGCCGCCATTATGGCGATCTGCGCAGCAAAGCAGATACCGTCCTGCGCGTGCTGCATCGCCTCGTTGCAGGCCGCCGTCACGCCGGCGATCGGGTCGCCGGCGCCCCCACCAGCACTTGCTGATGCCCCACCAGCACTTGCAACAGCACCTATGAAAGCGATTTGTTGCATGTAAAGGGAGGAAACAGGAGGTTTTCGGCGTCCCATTTGCGAGGCAGTCCACAGCTGTCGACGTGCCTGTCATTAATTCAGATTAAAATGCTTCATCTTCAGGGCTCTGAATGGTGCAAGGTTGCACGCAGCAGCCACCATCAGAGGAGCACGGAGTACGAAATTTCCAGGGGCGCCTCGTTTGTGGCACCCTCAGGCGACCACCTTGGTGCAGACGGCGACGATATGGCGGCAACGGCGGCGGCGGCAAAAGTGTGGAGAAAACGCCAGCTGCAGAGTCCAGCAGCTCGGATGACATGACGCCAGGCGTCATGCCAGGTGGTGTAGCCGCCTTGCCGCCGCCGCCACCGCAGGGGGTTCTGGCGATCTGCAGGTCCGCTGACCGCAGCGCCGCTTGCAATCTGGCGTCTGTAAGTCAGGACACAGTGCAGTGGGTTTGCGGCTCAAACGGTTTGCTGTGCAGCATCATTTCTGAGATGTCCCCACTTGTAGATGATGACAGAGACGAACAACCTCGCCCAGCCAGCATTACGACTGAACAGTCCCTGCCATATTCTCCGGTGTGGGCTAGTCTTGAGCCGCCGGAGCACAGCAATAAGGCAGGCTCCTCACAGTCACTCCCGGAGACATGACCTGAGCATGCCACGCAAGGCTGCACGCAATCTCGTCGTGGAACGAGTGGCCACGAACCTGTCGACGCCGCGCGGTTACTGCGGGCATAGTTCAGCATGGCGGACTGCGCGCACTCGCCGCCGTTAGCGGCTGCCACGGCGCCTGAAGCGGCGGCGATGGCGTCGTCGACAGACATCGAGTTGCTGGCGGGCGCGGCGCCAGGAGCAACGGCTGGAGCCTGCTGCAGGATGCGGCCTGCGCACACGCACAACCGCCATTTAAGCCAGCAAGCCGATAGCTGACACCAGCCAGCGGGCATTGGCAACCATGTTAATCAGATGGCCAGATTCGGATCTGCAGACGATATTGTCGTAGCACCAGTGACCAATGTCGACATTTGATGTGACTGACTATCCCGAGCTCCTGCAGTGGCGCTCCTTCCTGTGTGTGCTTCCGCATATTAGCCAGCTAGTCAGCCGGCCATGCAGCCGATACGGCTGCGCTGCAACCACAAGTCTTGGAGGTGACCAACGAATCGACGCAGGCCCAACAGGTCTGAAAAAGATGGGGCCTCACCATCCAGGCGGCGACCGCCTACAAAGTGCGGCAAGCCGGTGGCGTTCTCACTGGACACCGCAGATGGCTCCAGGATGAGTATAGGCCCCTGCTGGCAGCCCGCCGCGTCAGCGGCGGCGAATGCTGCTGTCACGGCTTGCATTGCTCTGGGGTCTGCGCAGGACCATCAAGGATAGAGTGTCTTCAGCGACAAAGTAAAACCATCAGGACTGACAGCTGCCGAGCTTGGCTAGGCTCGCTACGAGCTCGCAGGCAGTTCACCTGCTTGCACAGGTGAGGATTCGTCGTACACAAGGGACGGGTGACGCAACAGCGGTTAACTGGCTTGCACATGTGCCAGCGCAGAGATTGGCAGCATGCCGCAAAGGGACAGTGGACAAAAGCAGCACGCCTGAGCGGGCACTCTGGTTACGCTGCTGTGATTACACGCTGCTGGGATGCAGCTTTGGCCCTCTGGACAGCAGCTGGGTGGCTGAGGCTGCAATCGAGCTCCACTGAGTTATCACCTTGGCTCAAAATGGCGGCCGCGGCGGCCTGCCGCAGCGCCGCAGTTGCGGCGTCGCAGTTGCCCATCCTTGCTGCTGCAGCGACCTCATCGGCATCCACGAGCGTATCGTGCACCGCAGCAACGCGCATCTCGCCACTTGGCTCCAACCCTGGCGCCATCACCGGCAGCAGGATCTGGTCTGCTGTCGGTGCCACCGGCGGCAGCAGGACTTGGCCGGCAGTCAGCACACACATTATCTCTGCAGCGTGTCGCAGGAACAGAAGCAGTAGCACATTAGTCAAGACAGGAGGCCGTTGCAACACTGCTCTGAAGCGGCCGGCTGCTGGTTGAACATAACATTAGCCATGGCATGGCTGTTTTGGGACTGCGAGCTAAGCTAAACGATGCCGCATCTCGGTCCTGTGTGCACCCGCATGAGTCTCACCTGCCGGCGCTGCCACAGGGAACGTGCTTGCAAGCCGCCTGGTGCCACTGTTGATGAGCGTCGTGTTGGGGTCGACGGCAGGCATGGGAGGAGCTGACGCCACATAGTCCATATCGGTGCCATCGTTTTTGGCGTTGTCCTCGTCCTCGCCGAAGCAGCCGGTGGCGGACTCAAGGGCCTGGTACGCGCTGTTGACTGCCTGTCGCGCCTCTGGATCTGCATGAAATGGCAGGCGCCACAGATGAGCCGCTTTGGCTGCTGACGGTTTGTGCCCATCGTGCATGCACACAAATGCATATGGTGGCAGGCTGCTTGCAGCTGGCCAGCTGCCAAAAGGAAGTGCAGAAGTGTGCCTGAGTTGATCTGACCTGATGTCTGGGTCAAAGCCGTTTCTGCTCGCCCGATGGCTGCTTTGGCGTCGTTGCAGCGGCCCTTCAGGTGCAAGCATCGACTTACGGCAGATCAGCTTCGCGCTACTGAGGCTGTGAGCACCTCGTGATGCTATGCACATGCAAGCGTGATAATGCTTGGGCCACACACAGGGGCTGCTCTCTCATCAGCTGAGGCACGGTGGCGCAAGGCAATGCACTGCTGCCATGCGGATGCATACGGCGAGAATGTGGTGCTTCACAGCAGCCCTGCCTGAGCAACTGCAATTAAGAACACGTGCCTGCGCCCCTGCAATGACTGCCTCGCGCGCCTCTGAAGTTGCGAGTGCTGCAGCATCTCTGCCGCCGCCAAAGCCGCCGCCGGGCGGCATGGCCTGCAGCAGCTGCGTCCCTGCACACGGCAGGTAAGGGCCCGTAACAACACAATGCTTTTGAAGAGATGTATCATGTTGACAGTAGCGACAGAGATAATGTCAGAGTTTGAGCAGTCCATGCTGCAAGCGAGTCGGTCTTGTTGCTGGAAACCGCACAAACGGGCAACGACAGCTGGCGTACGTACCAGGAGCGCGCGCATGCGCCCCGTCCGCAACGAAGGCTAGCAGCAGGACAGCTGCGATACAAGAGAAGGCGTTCATGGTCCTTGTCAGCTCCGCCAGGATCTCAAGTGGCGGCCGTGCAGGTTCGCTCACGTCCTCACTCTCAGCTGCAAAGAAGCTGGCGGCAACACGCAGCACAGCCGCAGGAAACGAATACGACACCGGGCCTTAGGCGACATCACAGCGGCGCCATCTGCTTCCGTGTTGTGATGGAGAGGAGTCCTGGAGAGGGACGTGACTACCCATTCTGGGACGTTCTGCATCCAGCTGTAGAAAGGGTTTGGATCTCTTTTTAGGCCTGAAAGTGCCTGACAAACAACGCATGTCGTAGCTTACCCTTCCATTCTGGTGGGCACGCACTGAGCGAGCATTTTCCGGTCCTTTATTTACAAACGAAAGCGTCGTCCGCCAACTGGAGCTCCGTCCTTGAGGTCCGAACAAAGGCAACGATTTGTCAGCATCTTTCAGCGGCTTCAACGTCAGTTGGGCGAGGAAGCGACATGAAAGGCTCCAACCTAGCGCCAAAAGAGCTGCAGCAAGCCGCTGCCAGCCGCTGGTGGCCCCTGTCCTCCTCAGCGCCCTGGCCGCCGGCGCCGGCGCAGCGCCAGCAGGGCTTCAGCCTGCCGTTCAAGGTCCATTCTGCCTGTGGCAGTCCCATGGTAGATGCATTTTTGAGGCCACAATCCCACATTGTTCATGGTTCATTGTCCGCACCAGCGAGTGCATAGAGCCTGCGACAGTAGAGCCCGCCAGGTCGCCCTGTAACGGCAGAGTCTTCGTCATGTCTGCCGAGGTCCGCAATCTGGACAACGACAGGTCCCTGTTGCCAGCGGCTCTCCTGGCGTGGTACGTCCTCGATGCTCATATGCGCTCCTTGATGCTGCTGTGTGTGCCACCTCGGCATGCTTGACTGCCCGTCTTGTGGTCCACACACAATTTGAAGAATCACCAAGTTGGCACGGCCCCCATGCACCTGCTGCTTCGTGCATCTGCACTGCAGCCATTGCCTTGGATCGCCTTTGTGATCATCCACCATAATTCCTTAAAGTAGCAAGATGTTTCTGCTCCTCCCGCAGCCTGCCACCGTGGGACCCTACAAGCAACAACTGTCCGGCACCACCAAGACCGCTCTGCAGCAGGTGCTGTCGTCGCCGCAGTGCAGCACGCACTCCTGGCCATCTAGTTCTTGCATAGTAGCGATGCCCACAAGATTGCCTATATCGGAGCCTCTTGCCTCATTAACTGCGCATGAATGCGAGCGCATGATGCCAAAATCTGTGCAGCGCGGCGCCGTGCGGCCAAAGTCCAGACTGAGGCTGGTTGTCGCAAAAAGCGACCTCAGCAGCGTGGTAGGTTGTACGTACTTGACACAACCGTGCAGGCTGTCATGCCGACGGACGTGATGACGGGAGCCCTGTCCAGCCACATCCCCCTGCCGCTGCCTCCGCTGGCCGTCAAGGTATTACATGGGCCATGGGGGGGTGCCGATTTTGTTGCGTATCATCTCGGTAACACACCTCCAGAACCAGCCAGGGCACAGGAGCTGAGCTAATCCAGACAGCATCTTCCAATACAGGTCACTAGTGCAGATGCTGCAGTGGCTTGCTGTTAAGCGTCTGGGTCTCTACCGCTGCCATATGGCCGGCGTCTCCTTGACATTCCTGAGTGCGGCCTGTCAGTTCCAGATCTTACACAGTGGTACACTGCCTCTGAGCGAGTTGCCAATGGCTGCTGCGCTGCAGACGCTGGCCCAGCTGCCGCTGCCGCTGCCGGTCGCGCCCTGCTGCCTTCACCTGCTGCCATGCGGCTGCCACGTCATCGCCGCTGCTGAGGCCGCCAAAGCTGCGCAGGCAGCCGCCATCACCGCCCTGGCTGCTGCCGCCACATGATCACAAGGGTTTCAACTAAGTCAGATATGGACTGGTGCACAGTGCGCACTAGCTGCAGCTGCAAATGCCGCTGCCGCAGGCAATGCATGGCAGTTCACAATGACGCATCCATTGAAGTCACAATTCTAGATCTGTCCGATACAGAATTTGTACAACCGTTGCATCGTTTCGAAAGGAGCGACTGCCTTGAAGATGCGGCAGCTGTGCATCTGCTGCTATCTCACCGTTCGTGTCACACTCAGGCGTCGTCCAGTACGGCGGCAACTGCGCGCTTGGGCATTTGACAGGGGCTGTGCATATGGCGGCGGCAAGGCAGCGGATGCAGATCAGACACACAGATTTTTCACAGCCGGTCAACAAAGTGCAAACCGCCGACGGAACATCTGTCGACGGGGACCAAAGTATGCAGCAGTTTGTGCAACTGGCACTTGCGTTCATGCGCTGATCACCAACTGATGGTCATACAGGGCAGGCTTGTGCAGGAGAGGTATTGCTTTCTTTTCTCGCATGTTGCTCGGCCAAGGTAGCTGGCTGATTGCCGCTTTGTCTCATGCCATTCCATGGCAACCTCAGACGATAGTATGCGGCTGAAGGTGCATCACTCTATATAAGACAATATGGCACCGCAGATCCCAAAGAACATGCGCACCAGCTCCATGCACCTGAACAAGCAGGCTTACCCTGGCGCAGCGTTTAGCCCACTCTTTTGATCAGTATCGAGCTGCACATGTGAGGCGACGCATGCAAAGCAGGCATGCGTGCCGCCGCCGCTGACCGGCCGGTATCACCAGAATTCGCGGCAATTGGCGGCGGAGCAGAACCGCAAAATTTTCTAAATCAAGAGTGGTGTCCTGAGCAACTTCCGACTGGAACTAAAGTCGTTGCAATGGATCCGTAGTCAGGTGCTTTTTCGCGACTGTGCACACGCTTGACCGACCCCGCCTGAGAGCATTCCACCCGCTCGCACTTTGGTTCTCGTTTCCTTAGCTGCGGGGACAGTAGCAATGGATTCGTACGCAATTTCTACAGCACACCTGCCTGACGTACGAATCTCACCATTCTCAAGATCCTGTCAAATACGCCAAATTGTGCTGGACAGTTTTGTTCAAAAGCAGCAGCCGATCTTGCGCCTGCCCCCATACGCGATCCGCTGTGCTTGCAGCTACTCAAAGACAGCTTGCAAATACAGCTACTCAAAGACAGCTTGCAAAGCTTTTTTGCAAATGGACCGATGACACCACTGACCTACGGATCGCTGTGACAGTCGCTGAGCTTCCCATCGCCACTGCTTGCTGGCCACCACATCAATTTTGAGATTCTATCAGCGATTCGACACACTTTCAGGGCAGCGTGACGAGAAAACCATTTAGAGGCCCGACCCTCATGCGCCCGATTGCTGCCACTACTCAGCCTCCCAGCTGGGTGCTCCTGGCGGGCGCCCGTCCGCGGCCAACAGCTTCAGCAGCAATCAGAAGCTCTGTTCCCATCACATTGGCAAGAAGCTGGAACCGGCCCCGGGCAAGGAAAGCAATGGCAGCCGCGGCACAGGACATGCGCGCGGCGCCGTCGCTTGAAGCCGGCGACCCTGGCTACAAGGACCGGGTCAGGGATATGTGGGCCCGGCGCAGCGCCACCTACGACGCCGGAACCTTCCACCTGCCGCTGTGCGAGCAGCTGGTCCGCCTGGCGGATATCCACCCTGGGGCAGCCGTCCTTGACGTGGCCACAGGCACCGGGAACGCGGCATACCCCGCGGCAGCTGCGGCGGGGCCGGGCGGCAGCGTCATCGGCGTGGACATATCCGAGGCGATGGTGCAGAAGGTGCTGCTCGTCCTGACAGACCTCGGCAATGCACGAAGTCACCAGCGCAGGTGCTTTGCAGCACATTGGGCAGCACCATGTGCACGATGTGTCATGCAATGCAGTCGGATGGCATGTCTCGCGAAAATGCCGCCGCAGGCATCACGGACAAAAAATGAACGATTGCTTCCCACCAGAACGAATATTAGGGCTTCCTTGTTGAGGTTAACAAGGTTGTTCTCTGGCGGTAGGCGCGCGCCAAGCTGGATGCGGCAGCGGGCACAGCAAGCATCGACTTCAGGATACAGGACATAGAGACAGCAGACTTTGAAGACGACAAATTCGACTTTGTGCTGTGCTCCAACGGCATGGCATACCTGCAGGTAGGCCCATTTGCAGGATCTATGAGCAGCACCTCCAATTTCGTGGAGATGCATGAAGCGTAGGAAGTGTGTCAGTGGTTGCATTGTTTGTCTCTGTTGCTCATTTGGATGTCTGCTGGCTGCTGCAGCGCACGCGCATCTCACTGGGTGCCCAATTGAGCACATTCACCAGGCAAGCACAGTATGTTTTGCATGCAGCACCTGGCGGCAACAGCAGCAAAGCTCCGGCGGTGGCTCAAGCCGGGCGGCACCCTCGCCTTCAACAACCCGCTGGTGAGCCATGGCTGGACTGCAGCAGCTGGGGAGAGGAGAACTCTTGCTGCAGTGGCGAGCGCTCAAAACCACGTGGTAGCAGCCGGACTCGCTACTTTCAAACATGCAGCCATGCAGCTCCACAGCAAGCGGCAGGCGAGCCCAACCCATGGCTGATAAAAACTAACCCAGCTCTTCTGGGCGCAGAGCCCCATGATCCCGCTGACGGATGTCATACGACGCGTGGCGCTCAGGGACTTCGGCACCGACTTTCCCGACGGGGGCGAGGCGCTCGGCAGCGAGCAGCGCATTCGCGACATGCTGGCCGGCGCCGGCTTCAGCAAAGTCCAGGCACACTCGTATCCGCGCACTGCATTTCAATTGTCATCCGTTGCTTGTCCCACGACTCTGTGGCGGCTGGTCAGCCCATCGGCTTCCCAGGGCAACTCAGCACACGCCATTGGCTGTGCCCACAGGTCACACGCACGCATGAGGAGGTAGTGTATGTAGGCAAGACGCCAGAAGTGCTGGCGGACACCATCTTCGAGATGATGCGGAATTTCCCAAGGACCCCAATGGATACGTACCTCACCGCAGAGCAGGTGTGACCCCGGCGGTCCATGCTGCGAGCCGCACAGCCTTTCGTATTTCACGAGAGAACGTGTTGCAAGCTTCGACACCATTGCTTGGTGTGACACGCACGCCATGCCCAGAATGGCCGTTGCGAACACGCATGACAGCGCCAACACCCCATTCTACCCGCAGTGGCTCTCTCTTCCCTAGCATGCTACTCAACCGCCCGTGCTCAATGCCAGGCGTCTGCTTCCCTTTCGCAGGTCGAGCAGCTGCGCACCAGCTACAGGCCGCAGGCGGTGGAAATAGCCAGCGGCTGGCGCCGCGGCAGCGACATTGTTGTACCTTATCAAATGCAGTGGGCTGTCGCCACCGCTTGAGCCGATGAGGTTGGAAATGGCGGGGGCTACTGCGAAAAGTTTGCGGGCAGGAGTTTCTAGCAAGATGGACCTGCTTTTGCTGATGTTTATCACAGAGCCGGTGCCTCGCACGTGTCTGAATTGAGTTTCAGAGCAGGATGGCCACATGTACTCCTGTGGCTGTATTTGTGAGCTGTTGGGTGCGTTGTGCAGTCATGACTGTGAGTAGTGGACGACGGCGCTCACCGTCTACAACAGAAAGGTGCCTGCTGCGCTTCACAAGAAATTAAATGCTCTCATCCAGATCATCTGTAGCCGTAATATACAACCATTACAACAGCGGAATATCCCCCTGACTCACTCCCAACGCTTACTGCTGGAAGCAGCAGCACCGTGCCAGCTGCTCAGCCTTCATTTGAAGCTCGCTCTTGCCGCCATTGCGCCTGCCCACAACTCGGGCGGTAATCTATGATGTGACCATAGTTCTGAACACCATCTCGACCGCTGGCGTGCTGTTGTTTAGCGCTGCTGTGCTGTCGTTGGTTGCTGAGACGCTGTCTGCCGGCAGATAGACCTTATAGACCTCTAATTTAAAAGTTGCACAGCGGCTATACTTGGAATACGCTCTCTGAGCTTCTGCGTCACTGCTACTCGGACGGTCATCACCTTGGCCGCCGGTCCAAGCACTCGTATCTGCAAGCCAAATCGCACACATCAGCTTTTGGTTGGTTGGTCAAATGCACACACAAAGAAACCGGCTACCAGAACCAGCAGTCATCAGTCTACCAGCACCCACCTTGCAGATGGGGCCGTCAAGGCCGACGTGCTCCAGACCGCCGCCGCCGGTGCCAATGAGGTAGGGACGGATCTCATCCAGCACCTGGGTGTGCGCCAAGGAGTCAAGGTCTGTGCATCTGTTGAATGCGCCTTCGCCGCCCGCCTTGCCGCTGCTGCTGCGGCTGCAGCTGCTGCTGCTGCTGCTGCTGTCCGCATCCACAACAGCCGCGAGGACCAGGCACAGCCATGCATGCTCCGCATCATGCGCACCTGCTCGACATTGGCGTCAGTGAGCTCCATGCCTGCCTGCTCTTCCATGATCTGCTCTACCTCCAGGATCTCCTGTGGGCAACATAAGGCGACACAGCTTCAGTGCAGTTGCCGGCGCAAATTGTAAACACCTTGCCTGAGAGAGTCAGCCATACCGGATGGTGCAGACTCAAGCGCAAGATGCCTGCAAGGCCTTTGCAATTTCCAGCGGCTGTATTTGTGCAGGAACGGAGATGCAAGCTGAGCACTCTGTCATGTCGGGGGCTGACACCATGATGCAGTGACAGCAAACATGGCCGCGGCTTTCCAGAGGCAAGGGGACGCACGGGGATCTTCTCCATGAGGCGACGCTTGATGCCCATGGTCATGGTCGTCGTGCTGGAGGGGCAGCTGCCGCAGGCGCCCTGTAGGGACACGACCAGCTTCGGCAAAAGTGCACCCGTCGTCGGGGCCGGGCAATTCCTGGGGTCCACAGGGACTTCCAAAAATCCCCCGATTGACGACTACAGGCTATGACTGAGAGCCAGAGGATCCTGGGCAACACAGCAGCTGGGGACAGCCATAGGAAGGATATGTGTGTCAATGTCCAGCACGGATCAGGACAAGGCCGATACCTGGAGGCGCAGATAGACGACCGGGCCATCGATCTCCACAAACTCCACGTTGCCACCGTCCGACATGAGATACGGCCGCACCTACGGGGTTTGAAGGCACACTATTTTGAGCGAAGCGATTAACTGCATGCGGCGTGTAGCTCGCTGCTGGCTGACTCTTGTGACTGCCAGCAGCACTTTCGACATGCTGTGCTTGGGCGGCGGCTGCCAGATGTTTTGAAATGCCTTCCTCAGCGCCAACGATGCCACGTACCTCGTCCAGGACGGCTTCCACATTGTCCTCTGTCAGCTCCAACACGCCCTCGACCGCCGCTGCCGCTGCAGCCACCCCTGCAGAATCCGGCAGCACTTAAAGAGGCACGGCGATGTGCAGTCGCAGCAGCACAGGAACGTTGTTTGACTACATCGGGAAGCATGAGACTGATGCATATGGTGTGTTGCAATAGCGACTCACCTCTACTGCGAGTTCCTCTGCTGCTGCTGATGGATGCGCCCGCAAAAGCAGTCTGCCGCTGTAGCCGGTCACGCTGAGCTGACTCGAGGGCTGCATGGCTGGCGCCGTGGCTACGGCTGGCTGGCAGCGCGTTGGAGGACACCAGGCGCTGGAAGCTCGCTGACCGGGGTAGGGCGAGGCTGCGGACGCGCAGCGAGCTTGCTGGCGCATGCGATGTGCCTGGACCATTGCATCTCGGCCGACAGTCCACCGCTGTGGCTGTCATGGTCGCGAAATCACCGTTGCACCTGCAGAAGAACCTGTGTGGGGGTTGTCCGAAAACTGCACGCTTGACAGAGCAAATCCAGGTCCGTAAGGCGCGTGAGATGGGGACCGAACTGCTCAGAACCAGCAGAGCTTGAGGCTTGGTTGTGATGATTACGCGTTGCTGCAGCGAGGCGCACATGAACTAAGTGGCCTCACCCGATGAAGCAAGGGAACTTTCTACAAACTAGGATGAGATTCTTCATCTAGACCCTGCCCATTTGTCATGCTTGTCGAGACTGCTGTCCCTGTGGTCGCATGCGCGACTCTCGTGCTCGCAGTTTCGTTCTGGGGTGTGTCTGCAGCATTTGCAAGCAGATTGGAGGCAGATTGGAGGGTGTGTCGCACAGCGTTGAAATCTGCGATTCTCAGATCACATCACGTCCTGTCCTGTGTGGATCCTCTATCAGGAAACTTCACAGCTGACGGCAGCAGATAACGTGCAGCATGCCGTCCAATGCGATGCTGGCGGTGCCGGCCAAGCGCGCCGGCGGCTTCTTGGATCTGAAAGGGCCGATTGGACGCTACCTGCAATCCAGCTTTTCGGCCGGCGTAGCGGACCAGGCAGTCGCGGGCCTGCAGCAAGCGCAGCTCCTGCGAAACAAGGCCGCCGAGATGGCCGGAGGGGCGGAGGAGCTCAAGGACGCATTCATCGGGTGAGGCCCGAAGCTCGTCCGAAGCTGGGCTGTCTCTGATCCTCAACCTTGTACGGCAGGAGAGCGGCGGCCGGCAGAAGGAGTCCAAGCATACAAGCATTTGTGGTGGTGGCTGCAAACGCACGGCGAGTGTTGGCATCGAATAAGTTTGCCGGTGTCGGACGTATGGGTCGCACGACGGATATGCAGACGGAGTCCAGCTTGTCGTCCTCAGTCGAGGAGCTGCACATGATGTACTGCAATCAGGGTGTATGGCCGCCACGCATGGAGCAAGGGTGTAGTTGTGCACGGCGCGCCAGATCTTTGCGCATTTCAGCGCAATGCATGCCGCTCGGCAGCCTGAAGGCTCATCAGAACCAGACCTCACGTGATGTTGGTCTGTCGAATCCTTCACAACTGCTGCTGCGCCGTCAGAGGGGGCTTGTGCACTCCCATCTAGCATAGCCTTGCCGCTCTTGACGATGCTTGCTAGCCTTGGACTGGAATTTGTCAATGACTGGCGTTTTTGGCGCTGACGACACACCTGCTGCAAGGAGAGGTGATTTTGGGCCAGATGGAACTCACTGACGGTTGTAGTCGAGGAGATCGTCCTTAGAAAGAGACCTGCACATAGAACGATGCCGTCACCTTGTATGCAAGTCGCGGCCACACGACTCAATGAAGGTGCAACACGCGCCGCCGCGCCAAATCGTTGCGCATGTCAACGCTCAAGGCATGACCCTGGGCAGCCTGAATGTTCATCAGAACCAAGCCGCATGTGCTGGTGTTCTGTTGAACCCTCCTGCTGCTGCTGCGCCGTCAGATGACGCTTGTGCATGCTCGCAAGCATTGGCCTGGCCAGTGTTGATCACTTCCTTGGGAATGCTTCACGACTGACGGTTCTGGCGCTGGCGCCGCACATGCTGCAGGGAAGGTCAAACTGGGCCAGATGGAACTCAGGACTCGTGCGCCTGAGTTTGCATGTATGACGCATCACCAGCGCTTGCGCCCCACCCGCAGGTACTACCGCTTCCTGACGGCGCTGGAGAACGCGATCCCGGTGGGCAAGGAGCGCGGCGGTGCTGCCCTGCGCTTCCAGGTGCGTCATTCCAGCGTGTGGCTGCTGACGTCGGCTCTGCACAGCAGCAGGCCGATAAAAAGCTGATGCAGTCAGGCTGCTGATGCAGCGGGACTGCTGGCTACCTGGAGCTCGGCCTTGCAGCACGGCAACAGGAGCTTTGGAATCTGCGATGCTGCACTTTGCGGCGATTTGAAGCTTCCTTCGTGGCTGCAGTGGACAGACGCCTTCCAGCCGGACCGTGGCGATGGGCGCTCGGACGTGGCGTTCGAGAAGGCGTCGCTGCTGTTCAACCTGGGCGCCATCGCCAGCCAGGTTGGCCCGTGTCCATTGCAACAAGTCGTCTCCCTCTGGAACCTGCCCTACACGCCCAGACCAAGCAGCGCGGATCAGCGTTGTCAGAGCACCGCAGCAGTTGCAGCCAGCAGGGGACCGGGAGGACACTGTGCCGACACACCATATGTGTTTGAATATAGATTCTCCATGGCTAGCAAGGTCTGGGGGCGGTTGCGAGACGTTCGCACTGCGGGAGGCTGCGGCAATGCTCTCGGCAGGCATGGCCTTGATCTGCGTGTGTCTCAGTTGCCAGAGTCTTCAATTTCACAAATAGAAACTGGTTTTCAAGCCCATGTGCAGGTGGCCATGGGTGCAGATCTGTCCTCGGAGTCGGGCGTCAAGAATGCCGCGCGCAGCTACCAGGTGTGCTGTCGCGCAGTGCAGCCGCCCCGCAGCGGATCACCACTCGCATTGCACGCCACACACATCGCAGACGAAAGTGGCCAGCTGGTTTGCCGCCGTGAACCAGGATCTCCCCTGAACCATTGCTGTCACCCACCCCGTAGGAGGCGGCCGGCGTGTTTGGGTACCTGGCGGAGCGCCTGGTGCCGCGGCTGGAGACGCCACACCCTGTCGACCTAAGCCCCGACTGCTGCGGCATGCTGGCGACGCTGTGCCTGGCGCAGGCGAGTCGGCACGCGCCGCACAGGCCCCGCACCCTGCGTCTGGAGCCTGAGTCAAGTCATTTCCTTGAGAAACGCTTTGCATCTCTGGCTTCGAAGTTTTGCCTTGAAATCCTTGCCAGGCGCTGGGCAGTAGAGCCCTGCTGCCGTCGGGAGGAACTGCTGCCGTGCAGATGCAGTCGCAAACGAGCGGGATGCGCATGGGGTGGCGGCCTGCTCCTTGTGCATGCTGACGCGACATGCGCATGGAATCAGTTGCGCATTCATTATAGATCGGACCCCCTGGTTGCCCTCTGGATGCAGGCGCAGGAGTGCTTCTACACCAAGGCAGCGGCAAACCGCAAATCGCCGGCGCTGCTGGCACGCATCGCCCGCCAGGTGCCGGCATTCCCTGAAACCTTTTTGACGATCAGATGGAGGGCGAACACAGCAGAATGCTTGTGCTTGTGTTTGCTCCGGTGCTGAATGCAGTATTCTGGTCCCACTGCATCTTTCGCACACTGGTCAGAGGGCCCTGCGGCAGCTCCATGCAATGGCTCTGCGCTTTCCCGAGCGATTGCAGGTTTCGTGCTGAGCATGAAGCCTGCCCTCGTCCGAGATGGGTGCAGTCAGAGTTCTTCAGGTGTTAATGCCGCACACATGGCAAGCAGGGCGGAGTGCAATATGTTGGCATTGTCATGTACACGGGCGCAACAAGGAAATCAGGCAGTGCAGTAAGCAGAGGGAAGTACTTGCCTCCTTTCAGATTCGCAAAACTCTACGCAAGGGACGCAGATGTTGCCACGGCGGGCGCTGGACCGGACCGGGCTGCAGGCCGGCACGCTTCTTGCTGGTTGCCACATGGTCGCTGTGGGCCCATTGCAATAGACATTTGGCAAGCAAGCAGAAGCATGTGGCAAACAAGCAGACATCCTAAACCTGATTGATGCGCAGGTGGCGGAGATGTACCGCGGCATCACGGCAATGAACCTATCGGACACCCTGAAGCGGGAGCTGGGAAAGCCCATGGCGGCACACCTGGGCATCAAGGCGGGCCTGTTCACGGGGCTGACGTTGCGGCATCAGGCGGAGGTGTTTATAGAGGACGATGAGTGCGGCCAGCAGATCGCGTGCCTGCAGGCGCGTGTTTGTGTTTGGCCCCACCCTGTGTGAGTGCTGCCTGCATCTCGCTGATCCACCGTTCGCAAGAGGAATGGATAGTAAATTCCACTTTCCCCTTGCCAGGGAATGGGAGCATCAGCTCCTGCTGTCCTTGCCGTGCGCCGGAGGCGCAGCGGGTGCTTATGGTGGCGCGGCTTGTGACTTTAGGTCTCCAGGCTTGACGCCCTAAACCCCAAACGTCCCGCTGCATGCACCCTCCGCAGGAGGCGCAGCGGGTGCTGGAGGCGGCGCGGCGCGAGGGCACCGGCTGGGTCAAGGTCGACCGGGAGCTCATCGCCAAGGTGGACGAGGCGTTGGCCGGCATCGGCGGTGCGCTCACCAAGGCGGAGCGCGAGAACAGCAGCCTCTATTTCCAGGTGCCTTCCCGTGACCTCGAGCAGGCTTTGCTCTGCTTGGCTTTAGGAGGCTTGGGAGTGCATCTCGGAGGGGGAATGAACATGGGGACGAGATCCTGAACGGGATTGTGCCGACCCTCAAAAAGTCAGAAGGCAGGAACGACAGCCTCCACAGCATTGGCTGCCAGCACAGGCGACAAAACGCAATTGCAACTGGAAAAGGATTAGCCGCAGTGGTGCGAGCGTGTCAGAATTCATCCTTTCGGGTGATAAGCAATATATCATGGGGAATGGATGCAAATGTGGAGTAGGCCGCTGCCACACCACAGCTGCTGGTACCGTGTGCACTGCAACTTTCCTGGCACCATGCGCTGAATGTCTGTTCAACTCTGCGGTTGGGCGGTGCCATGCCATTGCAGTGCGCCGCAGCATTGCCCGCCGCCACCTCGGAGTTCACTGGCGGTCCAGTTTGCATCGTTTCAGGACATGTAATACACTCTGAGGCACATTGGAGCATCCGCAGAGCCCACTGCCAAGGCTCTCGGCTTTGTAGCAGAATATTCAGTCTGCCGCCCAGCAGTCTGCAGCGCTCATCCTGTCCTGAGGCAATCCCAGGCTGCGCCGCCGTGTGCGGCGCATGCTGCCGGCTTTGCATTTGGCGCCACCACCGGCCACCGCTCGTTGTGTCTGTGAATTCCACATTGGGCATGCGATTCCAGGAACAGCGAAGCATTCTGGAAAGTTGCACTTGTTGCGCTGCCAGATTGCAGTGCGTGACGCTGGCTTCGGTCCTGTGAGTGGCGCCGCCGGCGCCCGCCTCACTGATGGATCCTGTGCAGCCACTGGAACTGTCAATGGTGGCACTGATTCTCATCATGCGCCCTGCCTCTGTTTGCAGCGCGTGCCGCCGGCGTCGGACCTGGCGCCGCCGGCACCCGCCTCGCTGGTTGCGCCGGTGCCGCCGCCGGAAGACCTGGAGGCAGTGGACGACCGCTGGTTTGGCTTCCTGCAGAACGGTGAGGCGTTGCTGCTGCGATCTCTCATCCCTGCTTGACCATCCCGCAAGGCGGGGCAGGTTCTGGGTTCAATGGTGCCCGCTCGTTACTCTGCCCTGTCCGCCTGCACGCCCCTTGTGCGGGGCCGCTGCAAGCATCTCCGGTGCACCCGGTGGGGTCCAATCTGCAGGACGACATGTGGTGCGCAAAATCACGCTCCAGTCGCTGAAAGCCTGTGGTGGCAGGAAGCGGGTGCTTTCAAGGGCGGCCTAGGCCTTGAAGCCTGGGTGCCGTTCATAAAGCTGAGCTTCCTGCCACTTTCAGCCATGAAGGAAAAAAATAGAAGTGGGGAACTTTCCAATTATTCGGCTTCGCATGTTTTCTGGCCGCTCGCCTGAGCCACAGGACGATGACCGGCTACATGCAGTCAACCTGCTTGGGGCAGGGTGAGCAGTTCAACGCGCTTGGACGCAATTTCAATCGTCTCGTGTGCCCTGTGCACAGCCGGCGCCATCGCGCAGGACGACCGCAACCGCAACGCACGGTCAGCCTACATGGGGCAGGGCGACGCACGGCCGCAGGCGGCGCCGCAGCCCACCCCGGCGCAACAGCAGGCGGGCGGCGGCAGCGGCGTTGGCGGCTCCCTTGGCAGGTGTTTCCTCGACACCACACTGTTCAGAACCAGTCGCCCGAGTGCATTCTGTGGGCTGGGTGGCAGGACGTGCATGCTTGACAGCTGGGAAGAAGGGGGCGTGGACTGCCAGTCTGGTCCCTCTAGCCGGAGCCACAGCAGCGCTGCCGCTGCTTGAAGTGTCCAGGCGTACCACGGTCGTGCACAACAGCCCTGCGGGCAGGTCTGCTTCCTTGTGGAGAGGCAACAATTGTGGCAGTGCGTCACCAGCAAGACCGGGTGTCGGGCAGGCTGCATACGAGTGCATGACTCGGTCAGCTTGCCGTGGACGCAGTCGGGCTAAGTTCGGTCGTCAGTCCACGCTGAGGAGGCGTGCATGCAGCACACATTGTTCCTGCACGATCGTACCAGTTGCCTGCATAGCTGTCTGTGCACTCGCTGCTCCATCAATGCTCCCCGGCTGCCGCAAAATGTGTTGGCATCGGCAGCGCTTGCTGCTGTGTGCTCCTCCTTTTTCGGTGGCAGAGGTTTCAGCCCCGCGGGAGCGGAAGGGCGCAATGCAATCTCATGGAAAGGCGGTTTCTCAATGCAAAAAACCCAGCAGATGGCTTACACCAATCGAAGTCTTTGCGTTCTGTGCCGGTCGCCATTGGCGTCACACAATGCTCTCCCTGGGCTCGGCCAGACCATTGACTGCACTGCATCGACTTGCGTGCTGCGGCGGCAGTCGGTGCGCAGTTCAGGTCGAATGCGATTGCGAATCCTGGGATTTCTGGTATCAATCTGACCCTGTGCTCGGCCTACCTGCTGTTGGCACGGTGTTGTATTTGGGGCCATATCGTCCATCGCTGCGGGAAAACCCACCACACTCTACTCCTTGCCGCCGCCGCCAGGGTTGTGTCCGATGCAACGGCCTCCATGACCAGGGCTGTGGACGCTGCTCGGCCTCATTTCTTTGACACAAACATGCTGACGCAGCTTATCTCCATGTGCCACCAGGTTCGCATTTGGTGCCGCCAAGGGCGTCGCGGGCTGGGCCTTCAACCAGGCTGTGGACGCCATTGCGGACGGCGGCGGCCCCCGCGGCGGCGGCGGCGCTGCCGGCCGCGGCGGGGCAGATGCCAAGTCGCGCAACATTGCCGCGATGTACGACGCCCCGCAGACGGTGTCCATTGGCGACCTGTTCTCGTCGTCGGCTGCCGCGCCCGCATACAGCAGGTATCGCTTCAAATACATCCAAGCTCTCTGACGAGGACTTCAGGTGAAGGCATGGGCAGTTTGAGCATGAAAATCCGCAGCAGTGGTGTCCATTTGCGACCTGTCTTCGTTTTCGTCTGCTGCCACTGCGCACGGCAGGCCGGTCTTTGACTCCAACCGCTGTAGTCTCTGTCACAAGGGGTTTCGGAGTCCTCTAACGTCTATCTTTGACGATGTCAGAGGTCGCAGGCTCATATGTATGAGCGAACTCGATGCCACTACTCTGGAGCACATGCAGCTGCCTGACATGCTAAAGCCTTTCTGCACGTGTACAGCCGAAACGTCTGAGGTTTCCTGTTAGTGTGACCAGCAGGCATGAGGCCAACGACGAGCAGCAACTGGCCGCATAGAGCTGGTGTGACTCTTTCAACCAGGCTATCAACCGAATCGCAATGTCGAAGCAATGTGTCATCAAACTTGTAGGCGTGACAGCGGCGGCAAGGACCAGCGTGTGGACGCCGGGAAGTATGTGCAGCGGGTGCGGGACCTGATCAACCAGTCCATAGACCGCATCGCCTCGGCGGACCGGGAGCGGGAGTCCGTTCTGGAGCGCCTGCGCCTGCCCGAAGCCCTGGGGGTGCGCCGCTTGCTGGACCTTTGTTTCAGTCTTATACATCTTATTGTTGGTTAATATCCAAAACAAACCTAGGCATGACAATCGGCGGACAGGGGGGGTGGGAGCCCGTGCTGCAGCGGCTGTGCCGCCCGAGACGCTGGACTTTGGTGTAAGTGTCAAGAGATGTGTGTTAAGTTGTTACGCTGTTGCTCCGAGAGCAGGAGTCTGCTCTTATCAATTGGAGGCCCGCTTTGGGCAAGAGTGTGAGCTGCAGTGGCTGCGCCTGCCCAAGGCCGTGGGCGCGTGCCACCTGCTCTCTGCTGGACGTTGGACGATCCCTGTGAGCATTACTTGCCCTCTTGCTTCGTTGCCTGGAGCTTTGCCAAGCTTCAAGGAACTGTTCGCCGGCACAATATTACTTGCGGTGTGTTCGAAACCATTAGCTACCGTCAGCACGCCAGAACCAGGGTGCGCTGAGCTCGTACAACACATAGCGACACGTTGTGACCGTCTCGCATCCAATGGCAGATGCACTCTGTGCTGCACATGATGCATGAGGCTTCTGACTAGGTCTCAAGCTCAGGATGCTGCGGCATCTCATTGTTGTGGCCTCACGAATGACGGCCTGGTGCATGTTGGCCTTGTGCATCTTGGGACGCGCAATGTGCATCTGCCATTGGGTGGCAGAGGGTCACAAAGACAGCGCTGTGTGGTGTAGCTCAGCGCACCCTGGGTTTTGGGGTGCTGACCGCAGCAGCTCGCGACGTTCAGCACCTTGTCGGCGCAATGGTGGACAGCAGGTGCCGGACGAGCTGGGCCCAGAGATGGCAGTCCCGCGATTTTGCGCAGAAGCAGGTGGACCTGGATTGGAGTGTGACCAATCATATCAAAACTGCCTCGCATTCAACACACACCAGACTGATGATCGCTCATCCCGCAGGCAACTGGACGGCCGGGTGCCAGGGCGGCGTTGCCACACGATGTGCAAACCCCTGCGGACGCCCACCAACCCTGGTTGAAAGCTGAACCCTGCACTACTTGCCATGCCGCTGGTTGTGACGATTCTCTGTGCGACACAGGCACTGGACGAGTCGGGGGCTGCTGCGGCGCTGCCGCAGGACGTACAGAAGCAGGTGGATGCGCACCGGCGCGATGGCGGCGTGCAGCATCTGGTGCAGCTGCTGCGGGAGATTTCGGTGCGTTCCTCTGATGTGTGGTCTTCCAAACTATTTTCCTATGATCCATGAGCTCGGTGGTGTCACCGTCGATCGCGATCTCACTTAGCTGCCACTCGACAGGTTTGGTGATGGGGCGGTTGGAACAGCGCAATGGCGGTGTGCAGCGCCTGGTGCAGGTGCTGCAGGACACATCGTAAGTTTGTTGACGTGCAAGACCTGGTTGTAGGTTCCGCCGCGGCGTGAGCCTGTGGGAACCAGACGTGGGCGTGCCTAAGTTCAGGGTTTGACGCTAACGGCTTATAGTGCAGCCGTGAGGCATGTGAAGGTTCCAGTTGCTGTAGCAGTACCCGCTGCATTGGGAGCGCACTCGGCAACATTGTCGAATCCCTACCAGTCTGCAGCATTCACACATGCTTCTCCACCACTCTCGGATGACATGACGGTCAATGCCTCTGGCAACTGACACTGACGGCAGCAGGCTCTGTTAGCTCTGGCAGCTTGGTCTGCTTCACATGGTCACAGTCATTGGTGTCATTGGCCACGTGCGCATCCGACAGCGGAATGGATGGACGTTGGGACGCATGCCTGTATGCACCAGTGGTCTGTCCTGGTACGCAGGGGGCTCGAAGGCTCCAGCCCACAATTGCTGCAATGCAGTGCATTTGAGCGCATACATGGCCTCGTCGGTCCATGGTTGAACAGTCGGCAAGAGGTGCGGCGAGAGACCACACAAACCCTGGAGCCTGTAGCTTCGTAAGAGCAGAAGGCGGGTTATGTTGGAGCTGCAGACGGCTTTGCTGCTGTCCTAAGGGTCGCTGCCCTCTAAGTTTCCTTCGTCCATTGCAGTTTCTGAGGTTGTGGGAGGGCGTCGCGCGGGGCCTGGAGTGCTTGGATGTGTAGCTGGACACGACCAGTCAATCAGAAGAGCAAGCACTGATACTAAGTGCTCACTGTTAATGTCCTGAATCGCGGTTCATAGAATTCGACAGGGACATGTGTGGATCCTGGTGCGAGTTGTGGCGCCGCCAGGCGCCGAAGCCAAGGCGGACCAGGCCGGTGACATATCAGTGGTCCTCCGCCATTTTCTCACCTCTTCACAGGAGATGCGGGAGGGAGCCGTGCAGAACCTGGAGCGCGTCGTCGCGCAGCCGCACACGCTCGACCGCAGGCATGCTTGCAGCGTCTCATGTCCCTTTCCGGTGGATTCCACAGGAGGTGCGGGAGGGGGTCGTGCGGCAGCTGGAGCGTGTCGAGGCTCAGCTCGACGCAGAGGCACAGGAGGACGAGGCCGCGCGGCGGCACTACGGCGGCGGCGCCTGGCCGCTGCAGGACGCCAGCATTGTGACGGCCAACCTTCGGGACCGCATCGCCGGCTACAAGTGAGACATATGGGGTTTAGGCTGGGCTGGGCCGGAGTCGTCTGAGCCGTGGGACTCGAGTGCGGACGTATGAGGGTGCTGAGCTGCAGGCGCAGGGTCACCACTGTCAGAGCAAAGCATATGAATCTTTGAGGTGGATTCGTGCAGTGCGACTGCGTTACAGCGGTGAAACTGTGCGGGTATGGATGGCTAACCATACCCGCACAGGGCCATTCATGCCCGCAGGTTCAGCGGTGGTAATGCAGTCGTACAGTGACCGCAAGCTGCAGACGCTGGTGGCGACACTGCAAACCCGATGCTGCAATGCAAGATCATTCCTGACTCACGCTTTGCGTCTGTCCCTGGCTGTGCAGGCAGAACCTGCAGGAGGCGGACAGCAGCGACCGCAAGCTGCAGGCGCTGGTGGACGACAATGCAGAGCAGTTTGCGGCGCTGGGCCTGGGCACGCTGCCTGGGCGCTCTGGCGGGCAGAAGGTGCGAAAACATAAACAAACGAAACTCTAGAGGCCTCAGCTGTCTGGTGACGTGTGTGTGCTATGTCGGAGCAGTCAGCGGCTCACTCGGCTTCGGCATGCTATTGGAGCGCCGCCAGCCAGAAGGTGCGGCAAGGTGTGTACTGCTGTCACCAGATATGCTAGATGAGCAATGCGGCAGTTGGTTGGGGACCCCTCAAGTATGCACCATGTGCACACATCGCGGCATAATCAGCATTGCACACTCAACATCGATGAAGACGCCTGCATTGACTTTGCGGGGGGTGATTCTCCACTGTATCACTCTAGTGTGGGAGCAACTTGACTGCACCTCCGACCTCACAGCACCATCTGTGTGGCGGTCATCCGTGCTGATCGCCCAGTCAGCCAGGTGCTGGCACCTGTTGGACAGCAAAGCGATCTTGATTGCGGTTGCCATGCAGTTGGTGTTGTAGCAGGTCAGGAGGGTGTTGCTGCGTACAGGGTGCGTCAGTCCATCTCAGCTGCTGTGTCGCGGAGCATACCTGGGGCGAGGCAGGCACTGATAGAGTATTTATATCCTAATCACCCACCAGCTGGATTCGATGGGCGAGGACTTGGTGCATTGGTAGTGCTGCGCAGAGCTGCACGGGCAGCTGGGGCCGGCGGCGGTGGCAGATTACATAACGGCAGAGCGGCCTCAGTCTTGATGTCTCCGGGCCGATCCTAAGATAGGGTGCAGAGACGCAGGGCGGTGTGCGCTTGACCGCGGCAAGGTAGACACTGACCAGCATTCTGGAAGCCGCTCAGATCTGGGGGCCCTCAGTGTTGCAGAGACATGGAAGCGGCGGCGTGGTGGCTGCCGTGGCATGCGCGCGCTTTGAACCTGGGGAGTCGGCTCTGCTTTCAACACGATGAATGCAAAATAAACCACTGGGGCCGATCTTCAAAGGCACTTCGATTGTTCCGTAGAGTCGCGGCGGCGACGTCGTGGCTGCTACGGCAGGCGTGCGCTCAGACCTCGGCGAGGCGGACGCCCTTGCGGACGAGCGGCGGCGCCTGCACGACGCCTTCAAGCAGCTCTGGAACGAGGACCAGATCGTGCAGGTGGGGTCGTGTGTCGCCGCCGCCTGTGCGACTCTCTTTAGCTTGTGTCCAGAGGCACCCTGCAGTGCACCTGTTCCCAGGCCATTGGCCGGCCAATGGGCTTGGGTAGCTGTATTGCACGATGCCTCAAAGTAGCTTTGGAACGAGGCCCACGTCATGCAGGCGCGCAGGCTCTGGCCACCATCAGCAACATGTCATCTTTGCACTGTGAACGCGCTTCCCTGCAG
This sequence comes from Deuterostichococcus epilithicus, assembly GCA_033439295.1. Taxonomy (NCBI): domain Eukaryota; kingdom Viridiplantae; phylum Chlorophyta; class Trebouxiophyceae; order Prasiolales; family Stichococcaceae; genus Deuterostichococcus; species Deuterostichococcus epilithicus. Next base: position 1,248,870 of record JAVTLE010000017.1, read on the forward strand.
AGCAGCTCGAAGTTCGCATGCCCTCACATCGGCCGCTTGTCACAGTTGCCGGAGGTAGCACAACAGCTAAGAGTGCAGCCCCGATCACTGATCTGGCGTCGCATCTTTCCAACCTGTGCAGAGTGAGCGGCATTGGCAGCTTGCTCAATTGCAAATAGCCATTGCAAATAGCCATTCGATTGCCCTGCAACCTCACGGACAAAGGCTTGCTACTCTGGAGTCGACACGAACGACAAACGCATGTCCTCTTCCAGTGTGCTCCGCGGCAGCGCATGCAGTGGGAGCTGGACCAAAGCTGCCACAAGAACTTCCACACTTACATTCAGGCGACTCCCCGTTCCTTTCCTGAGCACTTCATCCCTTTGTGAACCTGCAGCGCGGCAGCGCGCGGGCGCAGTGGGAGCTGGACCAGGGCTTCCACAAGTTCGAGGACCTGGCAGCAGCCCTGGAGCGAAATGCCTCAGCGCAGTCCCAGGCAAGCCCGTCGCCGTTGCTCTTCCATTTGGGGTTGTAACAAGAATTGTCAGGGACAAGGGCACCCTGCCATGACAAGCCGCTGTCAGTGACGGCTTGCCACCCAGCTTCCGCGGCATGCTTGGTTCGGCTGCTGCTGGGCAAAATGCATTGCGAAATGCATTGCAACACCAGGCTGTGCAGCCATGGCCAGCACGCTGTTGCATCGACGGCTTCTTCAGGTGGCACTGCAGCGCAGTGCCGCTTGAACGGCTGGCGGACAGGTCCAGAGTGTATGTGAGGCCGACTCTGTGTCAATTATGAAATTCTTCATGGTGCAGGCGCTGCAGCGGCTGGAGGCAGACATGCGGCAGTTTGGCGACCTGCTAGCCAGCCGCCGCCAGAGCGCCCAGGTCCGTGCTCTGTTGCAGTACAGTGCTCGCACATTCTCTCGCAGACTTTTTGTGGTTTGTTTCGTGCAAACGTCCCTCCCGCACATCCCTGGTGCGAGCCGGCACGCAGGCAGCTGGGTTGCGTGCGGGGCTTGATGTTGAACCGGCGCCGGCCTGCTCAGCTGAGCTGAGCTGAGCTGGCTTTGTGCCAAGGTGGGCCTCCTTCGGAAGCCTGGGTGGCCTCCAGTGGGCCGCGACTCGAAAGGTCGCAAGGAGCTGGCTCTGCTGACCGATGCAGATGCGTGCAAGCAAACATGTAACCCGATGCAAGGGCTATGTGTTCTTGCATGGCAACAGGCAACGCTGTGGAGCTGGCCAGTCGGTTCAGCGACGTGGCGCAGTTGCTCTAGAACTTTGTGCCTATGCTGGCCATTGGAACTAGTGCCAATGCTTTCTCGTGTCGCTGCATGCAGGAGCAGGCGCAGGACGCCACAAAAACGGTGAAGCGATTCGGCAATGTGGAGCAGAGCCTGCGCGGCGGCATGCAGTTTTACACCGACCTCCAGGTAGCCTCCTTGCTGTTCATGGCACAGTACTTGCTTCAACGTTTCGACGCACCGTTGTGACTGGATGTTCCCATGAGTAGATCGAAACAGTGCATTCTTGAAAGCCTTGTGCAGAAGACACATGCCAGCACATGTTGGTTGGGTGTCGCATTTGCAACAGCCCTGCGGATTCATGCAAGCTTGGCAGGGTGCTTGTCGCTACGAGGTTGCCGTTGCGCTGGCCACCGTGCACCTGACTGTTTTGTGGCCAGCTATCCGGTCCAATGCATGATAACAGTCTGTGGCAGCGTTAGAGGCTTGTTTCACATCGCTAGATCAGCACTGGAAAGGGTGCTGATAGGGTTGTCCTCAAGTGGAGCCCCTACTGCAGGCGCAACCACATGTCATTTGGCAACGCTGCGGCAGCCTGCTACTCTTCTTTCTGCTCTTTCTGACTCTGTCGTCCGTTCTGCCTCCCACGGCAGAGGCTCCTTGAAGCCAGCAGGCAAACAACGGACTGCAGCAGTGCCCGCTCACAGCTGCTCGGCCTGTGCCTCCCTGGCACGCCTCTAACAACCTTGTCCCTGCGCTCACAGACATTTTACCACTTTCCCGGAGCATGTGGCCAACGAAATCCTTGAGCAGTACTACGAGTACGAGGGTGCAGAAAATCCCTTTTTCTCACACCGCAACTCGCACCTAATGGTGCGCTGCAGAACTATATCACCTCCCTGGAGCGGGAGACCAACGACTACCTGGAGCAGCGGTATGCAGAGGGCCGCGACGCGGTCGCGCTGCTGGAGCGCACCAACTCGCAGCAGCCCAACTGGGACACCGGCAGCAGCGGCGGCGGCGGCGGGAAGCAGGACGGCGGCGGCTGGCTCTTTGGCGGCGGCGGCGGCAAGAAGAAGTCTAACAGGTGTGCGTGCGATTCCTTTGCTGTAGCTCATATTGGAGCAGATTGCGCCGGTGAGGATACACTCTTCCTCCCGGCTGCGTCCCCGCTGTTGGGACCGAGCCAATGTCGCAGTTTGCAGTGTAGCGATGCCTTCACGAGTTACCTGTCTTTGAACCCGCTGACTGGACATCATACTGACTCTATGTGGTGCTACATTTTCAACACAGGTGGTTCGCAGAGCCGCAGCAACCGCTGCAGGGTGGCCACTCCCGCGTCCTACCGGCGCGACCGAGGCCGGCGCGCTTTGGCCAGTCGACACCTGTGCCACTGCGCCCGCGCTGCACTGCCGCGGCGGTTGTGGCTCGCCGTCAGGTGCTGGCGAGGACTGCCGGCTGCATTGGTCTTTGAGGCCGCTGCAGCAGATTCGTGCAGCCCACGCAGGCTGCAGACCATTTGAGACCAGCAAATGGCGGCAGCGATGATGCATGTCAACATTCGGTAGGGCTGGGCCTGCGGTGAGCTTGATTTGTTTTGAAAAAGTATGCATTCGCTTTCTGGAAATGGCGAGCACAATCAGGCAGAATCGCAGTTCGCAGCACCGCAGGAGCAGACGGTTGAAGACGTTATCTGTCGCTACAGGATTCAGTCAGATGTGGACGAACCCCAACACTTTTGGCCTGTGCCGTCCCTGAAGCGCCATCCCCGGAAATCTCCCTGCCTGAGTATCCCGGCTGTTTGTGCCTCTCGTAACGATGTTCTGCACTCGTCCAGGCAGCATGGATATCTTGCTGGTGCACCCTAGGACAGCTGTGGCGGTGTGCTGCCGGACCTCCTCCTTTAAACCTGCCCTTCCTCACCGTCGCATGTAGCTACTATAGTGTGTAACATAAAATATACTTGTCACGTGGGGCACAGTCGAAGGCACAAGTAGCATATGGAGAGCACTGGAGTATGGTGGACTAGCTGATGGAGGGTGAGGCGGCGAACGATGCACCTACGAATGACCCAACGGAACAACGCATAGCTTTCCCGACATGACTGAGAAGAAGAGCCGAATGTCTCAAATCGTTACAACCAAGCTTACGAGCAACAGGCCGCAAAACCAAATCATATACATGAGCTGCAGGGGTCGGGCGCTGCCATTCAGAAACCTTCTGCGGCGGGCAAACAATCGCATTTGGTAAACAGACATGCAATGGGTCATATCAAAAATTATTCACAGTAGAAGGACACACCAAAATTGACAGCAGGCTTAGCCGCCAGGCAGGCACATGCGCGTCATGTGCATGATCCGCCGCTGACTTGCCGCTTCAGTCTTCGTCCCAAAAATTCGGCCCTCGTTCGAGACCTCGCATGGGGCCGCAAAAGCCTGCAGCTGGCTCACTGGCAGAACACAAAGGAAACAAAACTCGGCCTGCTCGGTAAGCAGACGAAGCAATGCATTTGCAGCTGAATGCCAGACCTGCAGGTAGGCTGGACCCAGCTGTACATATGTCATTTTTTCGAGAGCTCAAGCCACCAGCGTCAGCAGGGCAGCAGCCAGGGCAGCGAGCGCTCCGACAGGCGCCATAGCGCTAGCCTGCGGGACACACAGGGCCGCACTGTTCATACGATCGTCAATACCAAGGCAAGCGCATGGTTGGTCGGCAACACATAGCTGCTGCAACGTCTAGCCGCTGCAAATTGCCGACGGAGAGGCTGGGCCCATCTGCCAACGGACGCCACCGCGCACATCCCCACGCCAGCGGTCTCACTCACCATGCGAGACGCCGCCTGAGGCGCGGGCGCCGGCGTGGGTGTGTTGGTGGCGGTGGGCACTGGGGTGGAGTCTTCGGCTGATGAGGTGGAGCCGTCGCCTGGGACTGGGATGACGCCTATGGTGCCCACGGGCTCAGGAGTGGGGGCAGCGATGGGGGGGAACTGAGTGGCGGGGGCTTCGGTGAAGGGGGCGAGCGTCATCAGCGGGGCGCCCGCATCGGAGGGAGACTCGGCAGGGCTGCGTGCGCATGAAGGGTTGGCCATTTCTCAGCACACAACCGCAATGATGTCATGACCTGATGCGCCCGCCTAGCAGCAGGGACAGCTCGGTCATCGTCCAACACAACCTGAGTTTGTTGGCTAATTCTGGATCTTGGGGGCATTGCGGTACAAGCGGCATGACACATACAGGTTCATCAGGTAGCGAACGAATATGCATAACACAGCGCCCAGGCAAGGGCACAGCCCAGCTGCCCAGCGCAGCATCAATCGATGGATGCAATGGCCTGCGCCGTGCCGCTGCCAGGGCTGTCGCTGCGCCAGCATACGTACTGGCATGGATTGCACACCTGGAGACAGATTCGTCATCGCTGGGCTCCTCCGTGTTGGAGGGTGCGGAGGCGGGGCTCACAGGCTCCTCCGCGATGCTTGGGGCGGAGGTGGGGCTGTTCGTGCTGTTGCTGCGGTGCCACGCACACAAGATGGCATGCCTAGGACATTTGGCAATGCTTCACTTGGGGCACCTGCACAGCAAAGCAACTGCACCTGCAAAGGCGGCAGCCGCAGCCCCATGCTGCTTGGGTCCCAAATAGTAGAAAGTGTCGCATCAGTGCAGACAGGGTTTGGCAGGCAGTCCCGGCCACGATGGAGATGTGCGCCTCGATCGGTGTGGACTTCGTCGAGAACGTTAAGCGATATTTCAGTTTTTGGTGGCCCTTTACCCATATGCATGCGCCACCTTCCCATACCCCTCACCTGATGGAGGATACATCATACGGCACGTCGCAGGCATTGAAGATCAGCCGGCTGCGTTGGGACACACGATGACTTCAGCAACCAGCAGCAAATTCAATGCGCAACATCTACGGAGTCACAAGCCAGCGCTGATCCACGGATGCCGCAGCATCAGGGCGGTGCGAGAGCCGCCGAATACTAGGGAGCATTGTGCGCAGCACTCACTAGACTGAGCCAAACGTGTTGCTGCTGGCGATGGTGTTGATACAGTCCGGGGTCACCTGCAGGCACAATAAAGCAATGCTTGGTTTGACAGCCATCCGAACAAAGGTGCCAGCCGCAAGTGTCAGCGCGGGCGGCGCTGCAACGCCACAAGCCGCACTGCCAACCCTTCCCTTGCACATGCAGTCCTCTACTTTTTAAGGTGCTGCACTGCTGCTCACCAAGTCGCGGCCTACGACCGCCTACGACCGCTAAGGACTGTGATGCCGTCAAGGTGCCCGGAAGTGCGAGCACCGTCAGGTGCGCAGGCAGAGATGTTGACAAGGGGTACTGCGCTGAGGTGCACATTGTGCACGTGGGTGCATATCACAACCGTGTGAACAGCGACGCACTTCCTGAAGGGCGGTTGCGCATTGCACAGGGCAGTCCAGGGAGACGCCTATGTCGGAGCCCGGGTCCGCCTTTGCCATGAGGGGGGAGCAGTAGTGCAGGAAGTCCAGCCCCGCGTCAAAGTTCTCCGACGTCGTCAGGCACTCAAAATCTGCAGACGGGGGCAAGAAGCGTTGCAGGAGACGGTTAGCACGACCGCTAAAAACAGGCGCGTTTGCATGGTGCAACCGAGCATGCCGATCCGCTGCCCATTTTCGGCAGGCACAGGCACGGCGCAGCGCAGTGCAGTGCTGTGTGTGGAGGGTATCAGCTCCGGGGTGCGACAGGGTCGCCAAAGATTGCTGGATGGTGCTGGTCTGTGAGCGCAACAGAGCGGCAAGAAAGACACAAGAGCATGAACAAACTTTGAGCTAGCCATAGGTCCGCCGAAGCAAGGGCCCTGCCTCACCAGAGGCGTCGATGACGCCTGCAGAGGACGGCGCCGTTGTCGCCACAGTGGACGAGTTGGAGGGCGTTGGTGCAGAGGAGGAACTCCCAGAAACAGTGTAGTCGACATGGCAAGCATCAAAGATGAAGCGGCTGCGGGCAAGAGCACACTGTTTGGGTGCCTCTACTTCCTCTGCAGGAAGAGACTTGAACGAGCCCACATGGACTCATACTGCATCGCACGTTCGTGGGACTGGTTCATGGGACTGATAGGACATCAAGCTCAAACATGCGGGCACCAGGCATTCGTGCGCGAATGCAGTATGCTGCATGTCGCAACATGACGGAATAACAAGCCTGCAGAAGCGTACTAGCTGGTGCCGAGAGTGTTGCTCGAAGCCACGGCATCCCGGCAGCTTCGAGAGAGCTGTGCGCAAGCAGATCCACTCTCAGTAGTGAAGCAGCTACTCGTGTGCATAGCTGTACGTTCTTTGACCTGGGACTTCATCATTGGTCAGTGCTGGAAGAAGTGCGCTTAGGCACAGGTCCAATGATGGCGCACCTCGTTGAAGGCGTCGCCACAGGCGCTGGGGCAGTCGAACCTGACGTCGGTGCCCGAGGCGGTGAAGGAGTTTGCCAGGTTGCTGCAGTCGCGTCCAATCTGCTGTGCGGCAGCCTGGTTGTCCGAATCGGCAAAGCAGGCCACCGCGCCGGCAAAGCCCGCCAGGCCTGCACAGCAGCTGGTGCTCAGCATCATGAGCAGCCAGCATTCGGAAAGGCTGGCGAACTCCCAGTGGCGCGCTGCATGCTGTGCCGCTTGCCGCATGTCTCACCCGGCAGCTGCTGCGGAGCATGGCATACCAGCAGTGCCTAACGCGTCTGTAGTTGTTCGTGCACGACATCAGGTGTTGCTCGTCCTACTCAGCACTAGAGAGCAAGCTGATGCATGCGCACCGGGCGGTGGCAGTACCCAAAGACCTTGCCAGCTTGGCTGCCATATTTGCTGACCCCCAATACATCCCTCGACACACACAGAGAGAGAGAGAGTGAACGACGAGGCGTTTACAGCTGGTGTGTATGTTCGAAGGCTCTCGATCACCACTCAACTAATACTTGTGAGCGTTTCGAACTCTGAGCAGACAACGTCCCATCTTATGACTGCAGTCCTGCGCGGCACACTTCAGTGCTGTGCAATGGGAAAGAGGCTGACCCGCAGGTTGTATTGAAACTGCAACCTGGACGACCCAACAGTGTCCCAGTTTTGCAGTGGCCGTCACGGATGTGCAGCACAAGTGCTGCTGTCGGTAGCATTGTGTCAAAATGATTCTTGCTGCAGCATATATGTTGGATTGCTGGTTTTGTTTGCAGCTGACTCAGCTCGAGGTCTCCGGAACGAGTACATGACAGGTACGACACATGTTGCTCGTACGCGATGTGTATGTGTTGCTGGCGCGCAATAGGGTCTACGCTGGTTGTGCAGTGTAGACAAGTGTAGAAATCTCAGCTATTGCGCGTCTGGCTGGAGAGAATCGACCTCCTGACTCAGGCAAGGCAATTGACCCAGCGCCTTCGCTCGAACGAAGTGCCTTCGTCACTCAGCCAGAGACGACTTCGGGTACTGACAGGATTCCAGCCTGCTGAGCGATGACTGGTAGGTGTCGTCGTCACGATATCAGATACGCAACCGCCGTCGACATCGACCCTACCAAGCTTGGTTGTAGGTACGTGCAGAGGCTGCCGCAGCCTTGATTTAATTTGTGCCCTTCCACACAGGCCTGGAAATAAGGTCAGCAAGCAGCTGCGCTCGCGACCGGCGAGCTTCCGGCAGCGTCACCACGGAGTGAATCCATTGAATGAAAACATGGTGGCTGCGCTATCGAGGAGGTGCATGGCACGCTCGCGGATTGGGTCACTCTGTCCGCATGTCAGTGGCAGACTGGAGGTCATGCAAGGAGGTGGGACTCACCGCTGCTGGACTGCGCAGCGGCCGCGCCGAGCAGCGTGACCACCAGCACCAGCACCAAAATCAGCACCAGCAGCGGTCGGGACGCCATGTTGTGTGTGTCAAGCGTGCGTGCAGACCGATTCAAGCGGCGATCATAGCAGATCTCACATGCAGCTGCGACGCTGCTGTTGACATGCTGCAGGGCAAAGTCGACGAGGCACGATTTGTTATCAATCCCCCATCATCGCACGTTCGCACCCCTCCGTCGCGCTCTCGTTCCCGGCTGAATGTTCCTCATGAGAATCCGGCAATGACTAATGCTGTTCAGCGCTGATGTTATTCCACCGGCCGACCTGTATCCTCTGACCAGCCAGGTAGTCATGCATGGGCAGGCGTGCAGGCCTTGCAGAGACCTTGCCTGCTGCTCTGAGCAAGGACTATTGAAGACTTCTGCCCCTTGTGTCGAGGATTCCGGCTGTTGTTTCCCCCCGTATGTATCAAGGGCGCTGACGAATCATGCAGCTCACGCCATGCCTGACAGGAGCGCAGGCTGTCCCAGAAGTTGAACGCGCACACCCATCGCTTGGAAAGTCCAGCACACCACCAACGTTGGCCTCGAGCAATCGTTGCAAGCGACGAGGAGGCAGCTAGCACCTGTGAGTGGCAGCACACAGCTTGCTTGTGCGTTGCATGGATGTAGCATTTTGGCATACATGCGTTAGTACTATCAGAATTGGCATCGCCGGTAACCATGTGGCGACTAGGTTCCACGGAATGCCGCCATGGACGCCTGCGGCAGTCGAACACAGCTGCTGCTTCGGCAGCGGAGCGGACTGCAGGACGGCACCACGAATGTATACCTTGCGTCGCCGGCGAAGCGCGTAGCAGTGCCGGGTCGGGCTTTGAGAACGGTCAATCTTAGACTGCAGACGGAATTTGGGCCTGTGACTACATGCCGCACAAGCCGAGCAAGACACCTTTTGAAGCACGATCATGCGATCAGCGAGGAATGAGTTGCCTTTTTTGCAAGCAGGTGGGCAGCACGGCACGGAATTGGATGCCAGCACAGTCGCGGCGGGGAGAGCTTGAAGTGGCGTCATAGCAGGCGGCGGATATCTGGCACAGGCGCAGTACTGCACGTCGGTCGTCACATGGAGCAGCAGCAGCACCTCAGGCGGCACTGGAAGTGCCAGCCTCGGCCGCCACGCTGGCGAAAGGCCCGTGGAACCGCCCGGCTGGAAGCCTGATTGCGTCAGCATCCTCACAAAGCGTGTCGGCGTCAGCAATGCAGATGCCGCCGTCTGGCTTGCCAAGGCAGCGATGCAGATGCCGTCGTCTGGCTTCCAAGGCAGGGGCGAGCTGGCAGCAAACAGGCAGCCGCCTGATGCTGCGTCGCAGCGAGCGAGCGGACCAGCGTGCAACAGCTGCTCGACGTCCTCAGCTCGGCATGCAGGCGGCCAGCATGGCCGCAGCACCTGCTGCGGGCGTGGTCACGCTGCCTGGCCTGCGACCCAGCACAGCCGCGTGACGCCGCTGCCTGCCACAGGAGGCGGGCTTGTCCACCGCCAAGGCTGCATCCCTGCTGCTGATGTGGCTATTGGTGCTGGGCAGGGAGGTGGCCGTCCTGCAGCTGCAATGGGATGCGCTGCAGAACAGGCTTGGGCTAGAGTGACTTCCAGCTAGCACGTGTGCTGTCTCAGCCGATGCTGTTGAAGCTGAAGGCCAGCAGCATCGAGCAGCATGCATCAGCATTACTGATGTGGCGCCGCCGCCTCGGCTGGATGCCAGAGGACGTCGCCAAGATGGTGTTCCGACAGCCGCTTATCCTGGCAAACGACACGGCATGGCAGACCAACTTTGACAGGCTGATGGCGGCGTGCAGCCTCCGTCGGCAGCAGGCCGCTGCCCTGTGCCGCCGTCAGCCGATCATGCTGGTTATCAACATGACGACACCCAAGGCGCTGCGCAAGCTGGAGTTTTGGCAGATAGTCAGTGGGCGGCCGGCGGCGGCCCTTGCGCAGTCTCCGACGTACATAACCCTCTCTCTGCCGCACCGCACCGCGCCGTGCACCGACTTCATGTGGGCATGCGGCAGGGCGCTCAGCTCGAGCTTTGCTTCAGCGTCTCATGCCTCGCTGAGCCCAGAAATGAGATGCCATGCAAATCAACATGTCACTGCCCGCCACCCCGATTGAATCAGCAGGGGCGCTGGCAGATCCACGGTGCCACTGCGCGGCGCATAGCCGGCGTTTTCTCTTTTGCACCTCGACGTTGGCTCTCTAGCTGTTATTCAGAGCTGCACTTTGTGTTTTCTCCCTCGATGTCGATATGGGACGCATCGAGAATGCCGTTGCGTCGATGTCGATGCACGATTTGATTATCTCGTCAAAGAGACACTTACGCTCTACTTTTCTTGCTAATCCACAACTTCGAGCTGAGCGTGAACGAGTTGAGCAGCAGCAGCAGCAGCAGCAGCAGCAGCAGCAGCAGCAGCACCATGCTGGATGAAGCCATCAAAGCCGAGCTGGCTGCAGTCAAACGGGCCATAATCAGCAACTTTGGCCGAATCTGGCCAGCGGGCTGACGAGCGCATGCCCGCTTTTGATAAGTTCTCGGTTGGACTAAGTGATACAGCACGAAAGAAGCTGCAGCTGCCGGCCCAGTTGTCTGACCTGGTGTTGGAAATGGCGGACAGCCACTTCTACCCTGTGCACAAGCTGCGGCTCAGCGAGCACAGCTCGGTTCTGAGGCAAGTATATGTTTTCTATCTTTTGCCTGCGAGTAACAGTGACCAGTCACCTGAAATCCGCCACCCTGGAAATCAAGCGTGAAAGCGCCATGCACCACTCTGCGCTGAAGCGGGAATATGCATGTGATGTCAGCGTGAGTGGACGCAGGCAGCCAGTAAATTTCCGTTGCATTAATGCTGGTCATTATGAATGCTGCAGGCATAGGCATATTTCGATTTGCCAGACATGGATGCAGTCAGGGTCGAGGAAGACAGTGGTGTGCGCCGTTTCTGGACTTCATGTATGCTGCGTGGGAAGTACATGGAGCTGCTTGGAGCGCCATTCAGAGACATCATTGGGCCTGTGCCGCCGGCTACTGATCATTGTAGTGAAGTACGACGTGCTGGAGCTGCTGGAGCGCTGCGAAGAAGAGCTTGCACGGCTGGTACTCACGCCTACCAACCTGGCGGAGGCGCATTCCCTGGCGCTGGAGTGCTGCGGTACCGGCCTGTTGGCATCATGCAAGAGATACGTCATGACGAATCTCGACGATGTCACAGGTAAATTTTCGGGCTCTGCAAGGGCCTCAACATCGCTGTGACTCTGTATCTGATGTGCTCTTTTCCTGCATGGCGTTTGATGCCTGATGGGCATGGTTGACGCCTGGTCCTGATTAATACTGATGCCAGAAGTTTCCTGCCTGCAGTCATTAAGGAATTGAAATGCTCATCAATTTGTCTTCGGCTGCTGTGATGGATCTGCTGCTGGGTCCAGCCGTTCACACCGCGAAGTATATCAACAAACTTCCAAACCTGCTACTGTGGGGATGAGAAGGGAAGAGTCTGACTACCGTGCAATAGTGACTATTGCAAATTGCCGCCTGGCGGGAGTTACCAAACTGTCAATAGGGTGGGTTGATGCGCCGTAGTTGCGTTGCTGTAGTGCTGACGATACTGATGCAGTATTCGAAAAGGAAATCCCAGACTTTAGGCGTGGCTGGCGGAGGTCAAGATGCACAGTGACTGCACAGTCCGCAAATGAGAACAGAAACCTATGCGTGGAGCGCGCCTCAGAAGCCCTGCTGACCACAAGGGCATGTGGAACGTCTGTCTAAAGCACAATGCCACGCGCTGCCTCAGCCTGCGCCTGCGCCGCTTCGACACGGTTGCCGCACGGCATGTAGCGCTGCATAGCACCGCTTCACTGCGCCGCCACAGCTTGCGCCCGTGCCGCCTCAACACGCTCCAGGGTGGCTACGAGGCGCGCGTGCGCCGCCGTGGCCCCAAAGCGCTCCTCTGTCTGCTTGATGATGCCGCGCAGCTGCATGCGCCCCGATGAAAGGTCCCTACACATTGGAGGCATGAGAATTTACGCTTAAAGGAGTCCAACAAACCACCAAAACGCCTTTGCACCTGCCGCACAGCTGCATGCACCCAAGTCACAGGTCTCTGCACGCACGCATAGAGTCGTGAACACAGCAGCGCTGCCATACCGGACAACAGGCATCAGCTCTGTAAATGACCCTGTTTGAAAGGCTGTTCGCTGTTCTCACAGCTCTCATCCTGACGGCCCGCACCCGCAGCCTGTCTCGCCTCACACCCAAGCACGGCTAGCAGGGGCCGCTGCAGCACAGGGGCGCGTTGGCGGCCCTGCGGTGAGATTGCTTGCGGCGCCTTGCTTGGCTAGCTGCGCCCACCAGGATGAGCGCAGGAGTTGTGGGGAGCGTCCGCAGTTATCAATGCATGCTTGCCGACCCACATCGTAACCATTCAGGCCTCCCGACAGCGCGCAAGTCCTGAACACACGTTGCAGGAGTGTGGCAGCACTGTCTGGGCGAGCACTCAGGGCATGCGCATCAGTGGGGTCGGAAAGCATTCCTATTGGACATGCGCCACGCCGTTCAGCAGCACTCGCCAGGCCTCCGACCAGGCTAGCAGTGCTGCAACAACAAATGTTGCGCAGCTGCCGCAGATGGTCCTTTGCTGCACAAGCCTTGATTCTACTGGAACTCATGTCCCCCTCTACGCACTCTAAGTTGAAAGTAGCCTCTGCGAGGCGGCGCCGCCGTCGCCGCCGCCAGCAATGCTCTTTACTTGCTGCAGATTGAGCAGTCCAGGGCGCAAGACTCACTGGGGGGAAACGTCGCCACCATCGGCGGCATCCAGGAACAGGCCGCACAGACGCAGGGTTGCATCGGCATAGGCGTTGAATGCAGCCGCTTCCTGCTTCCAGGGCGTCGCCGCCAGCCCGCGGCTCCACTTGATGAGCGCCTCCCGCGCGGCCCCTACTTCGCCATTGGCCCTGCAAATTGCAGGAACAGGCGCATGCCAGGGTTCACTGACTTGGACTTACGCATCCATACAGCATATCCTGGAAACCATCAGAAACACAAGATGGTTCCAGGCCATCCCTCTGTTTTCAAGGAGCTGCTTTGGAGTAGCTGCTGCTTCCGTCTTGAAGCTCCTGTAAGCACGAGATTCAGATAGCCGCAGCCGCCGAGGGCTGTCCAGTGTGGAGGTGTGGCGGTGCGTGTGCCCTGGAAGGTCGCCATGCAAAGGGGCGGGAGAAGTAGTCCGACTCCGGGGGATCAGCACCGCTGCACACATGGAAAGGCAGCCCACAGCCGCGTGTTCGCGCCAGCCGCAGCCAACACATGGCTTGGAGACAGACAGACAGAGCCTTACTGCACAACGTGCCTCGAACGTGCGGCGCGGAGCGGATCACGTACCTCTGTCGCTTCCTATCTACAAGCTCAGCAAAGACGTGTCGAAATCATGGCGTTGCAGGAGTGGAGTTTTCAAAGGGGCGCACATGCGGAACTTGGCGATCAGCCCCCACAGTGCGCTGTCCCCGGATGCGGTGTTGGCGGCGGCACTCAGCACCTAAGGTGAAATGGGTTTGTTTGTGATCAAGGTTGTCCGCATAGTAGTGCTGAGCTCGGACTACTGATGGCACACGGCTGTGCTAGGGCATGCAATTGCTTGGCAGATAAATTGTGCAGGCGGCATGTGGCACAGGGAGCCTTGAACGCCACACAAGCGCCAGACACAGCAAAGCTCGCTTGATATACGACAGACGCTTCGAAGACGCCGATTGAGGAAAGTGTAAAGCACCTGCGTCAGGCCGGCACGCAGCTGCGTGATGTCATGCTCTGTCAGCGGCGTCAGCACCGCTTCCGCCACTTCCTGCTGCTCGTCGTCTGCTTCCTGCAACGCCGCGTCGCTCGAGCTGCCTGCAGAGCGTGGTTGCGTTGATGACAGCCAAAAAGCGCAGAAGAACGAAGGGTGTGCATATGCCTGACGCTGTTGGTGTAGACGCGCATGGCAGAGCAGGGATGCAGCGTTATGAGTGAGGTTGTTGGCAGCTCCCAACGACGATTGTGTGCCAATGCGGCATCCTCATCTGTGATGAGCTCCTTGGTCGTGCACCAGCAGCTACTGTGCCAGCCATCATGCGCCTCACCGGGTCAATGACATGCCCTCAGTGGGTCACGCGGCAGTGCAGCGCATGGCATGTGTCGAGCAGAGCAGAAGGGCAGCTCCACACGATGTCTCTACACCACAGAGCATGAGGTATAGTGCTGTTGCTTCAGTTTGCAAGTGGGGTTCCAATTCGAAGCTTCACGCACTCGCGTTGGGCGCTGGGTCAGACGCCGTGGTGGCCTCGCTGCTTTCCGACGCCCGGCCGGCTGCCGTGGTGCCCGGCTGCTGCTCGCTGCCGCCGCCGGGTTTGCTGCCCGGGCTGGTGGCCGCTTTGGCGTCCGCGTTGCCAGCCGCCGCCTCAAATGACATTGCGCCAGGGAACCGCCCGATGAGCGACTCCAGCACCTCGACTTCCAGCTTCTGGCCCTGTGTCAGCTTGAGCACCTGGTAAGCAGAAATAATGGATTCAGATTGGATACACATTGCATTCACGATGCAGAAATCAAGCACAGGGGCGGAGCGCAACTCCAGCGCCTCGAATTGCAGCTTCTGGCATTATGCCAGCTTCAGCACCTGGGTAAAGGGACAAAGAAGTTATGATGTATCATCACAGCGGCACGGCTTCCAGCCCCTGGAGTCGGCTCCTGCATGTGGTGCACCAAAAGGCTGAAGAATGTCAAGATGATTGGTTTCAGCACCTGGTCAAAAACCATGCTTTGCATCTCTGGACGCCTGCTGCACAAATCTGGAGGACAGGACAGACTCTGCAGCACCAACGCTGTGGTCGGCATGGCATAGCATCATCACAGGAAGTGGCGCTGCAGGGTCAGTGCAATGGTTCCCTGCGGCCTGCTGTAGCTGTCAAGAAAAGGGGAATGTGTGTGCAGGTCCCGCACTTGAACCAGTTTAAAATGAGGTTGTGGAAGCGCATGGCAGACAAGTGCGGGAAGCCGTGGGTTGATCTGCGGGAAGCCGTGGTGTGACCTACGGCACAGCCTTGAGACAATGACGAGGGCTTCAAATTAAAGCGGACTATGTCTCGAAACTGTCAGCCTAATCGACACTGCCACCGGCTTTGCATCCGGACGACAGCATGGGTTGTTGTGCTTCGGATCCATGCTCGACTGCTAGCCTATATTTGCCTGCCCTGCTTGCGTGTGGTGAACGCCCATGTGTTTCCACTCTCAGGCGCCAAGAAAGGCTGCGGGCGCCATCTGCCCTTGGCCGCCACATTGGCGAGTCTCGTCCTGGCCATGCAGGCTGCCTGCTGCCTGGTCTGCAAAAGCTTGACAGCCAGCGCTTGCTACTGTCGGCCTGCATGCTTTCAGCTCCAGCCGTTTGCATGCTTTCGCGGCCCTTCCTTGCGCAAAGCCTCTGCATCTTCTGCACGCCAGCTCTAGTAACTCTCCTGAGGACCTCGAGATGGTTTGCGCTGTCGAACCTAAGAGGGGGGAATCAACAAACTCGCCTGCTGCGCGCCGCGCAGAGCCTGCAGAGGGTGGCCGGCTCGCGCCCCCGCCAGCGCGTAGTTGCTCCACACCTGCCAGGCCTCCCGCTTGTGCTTCACTGCCTGCGTTACAGCACAGCCAGCCTGTAAACCAAGGCGTGCACTCTTGAAAGCTTGGACTGCCAGCGTGAGCCTCCTCCACACCTGCCAAGCCTCAGCCTGGGCGCTTGACCGCCTGCATGGCAGGACAGCTAGAAATTTGAAGTCAGGGAGACGTTTGTGCAGAGCCGCACAATATTGGGGAGAATATATTGTGCAGCTGCCACAGCCTAGCTGCTCCGCATTTGCCAGGCTTCCCGCTTGTGCTTGACATCCTGCACGATGTCAACCACTAGAGTCAATGCCGCACTCGTGCAACACAGTGTGTATGTGCTTCACACCCGCCAGGCGTCCTTGACCACCACCTGTACCATTACAGCCAGGAAGTCTGGCTTGATGCAGCGCTCGTGAGCAGCAGTCGCGAGGCACTGCTTGGGCTGCCTGCGCGCAGTCGCTCTGCACCGTTCTGGGCCCTCCATCGAGTGTCCGTGACCGCCTACGCAGCAAGCCATCTGGCGCCATTCCGACTCAAGAGATGGCTCTGCAGAAGACCGCAGTCATGGTGGGGGCCTGTTGCGCTCTGCAGCCCGGTGTTTGTGGATTATGATGTCTTGACAGACTGTCGCGACCCGGTGCCCGGTGCCACCACTAGATGGACTGCCCGACTTGCCACCAGAGCCCGTGAGCGAGGTCCTCCGCATGCACGCATGCAATGCGATGCGTGAGAGCATCCGGCACTGCAGCGCTGCAAGATGCAGGAACAGTCCTCTGGCGCGGGTGGCGAGGACGTTGCCAGCGGGCAGCATCACCAGATGCTGCTGTCGGGCTCACCAGGACGGACAGCCTAGTAGCAGTCCACAGGGACGGCGTTCACCCCAGGGCACCACGTGAGTCATGCATGCCGGTTTGGGGGTGCCAGCCCTGAGCGGCGTTACCATGTGGACGGCTACGCACACGTCCATGCGGTGGTGCAGCCCCGTCCTAGACCGGAAAGGTATGTGAAAGCGGCAGCCACTGCCGCAAATCTTAGAGGCGCACACCTCGGCGGCCGCGGCGAAGGCGGGTGCCCAGCGGCGGGCCTGCAGGTGCACCGCCGCGATGTTGGCCCAGGCGTCGCCGTTGTCGGGCTCCTGTTGCACCGTGCGCGTGAATGCCTGCGGCATCAAGTGCGGAGGGGAGGCATCAGCATATTGACGCCAGAAGAACATGTTGATGCCATTGGAAGGGGCCGCAATGTAGACCTGGGCGCCACCTTGCCTGGCGCCTGCTGCACTGTGTGTGGGCACACCAGTGGGATGGGGGAAAATTGCGCCCCGGGAACCTCAGGCAATTGGAAGGATGACGACTGCAGACTGTGGGCAATGCAATCAGGATGCGAGTGCCTGGGATGGCAGGTGCAGCCATAACGCGGGAATGCGTCATATGCACAGGGCACATGGGGCGACTCATGCCCTTCAGACCGTCCACAGACGAGGCTGCTATGCCGCAGAACGAGCTGCTTGACGGAGTTCCGCAAGCGGCCTGTACGAGAGTATCTGCGTTCCGGGGAGCCGGTTGCTGGGACCTGCTATGTGAACTACCCTTGCAGCACATACAGAGAGCATGTGGGTCCAGCAAGTTTTGACATGGTTTTCTTGAGACTAGTGCATGGCACAAAACCGTGATTGATGACGACTCACCTGCACAGCGCGCGGAAAGTCGCCGGCCTTGAGGCACGTGAAACCAAGCGCAAACCAGCCATCCGGGTGCAGCGGGTTGAGCGCCAGCGCCGCCTCCCAGTGCGCTGAAGCGCCGGGGTAATCCTTCTTCCGCATGCAGCTGCAGCGCCACCAACGAAACTTCATGACACACACTCAATTCACGAGAACTGCCGGCGCAGCAGCTGTGAAGCCACTGCCTGGCCTTTCAGAGCTCTGACGTGGCGGCGCGACGCAACAGAAGACTGTCATTTCATAGATGCTTCACAAGAAGGAAGCAGCCAACGAGCTTCTGCAATGCAGCGGGAAGGTCACTGCTGCTTGCCTGCCCTGCTGCACCGGCAACATGCGTGCTTGAAAGATTCACCACTGCCACCAGCGGACGCCTGCTGATGGATGAGCACGGGCGGACTTGAGGCACTCTGACAGGCTCCCAAGTAGCAGCAGAGGCCGTCTGCTGTGCAGCTGTGCAAGCCTTGCGCTGCAAGTGCAGCTCCTCTGCACCAGCTGTACTGGGAAGAACAGCACCAGACACCCAGGCTGGCTGGCTGGTGAAAGCTTTAGTCTAGACATCATGCCAGAGGGGCGCCGAAACAAGTTCTGGAGATCAGAACAGCATGCATGAACCCCGATTTGGGGCAAGATCTCATACGAGGAACGGAAAGGAACCGGAAAGGACAGGAAGTAAGCAACCACCTGCGCGCGAGCGAGCGCTGGGCTCGGGCGGAGCGCCGCCCGGACCGCTCCCAGGCGGCCTCGTAGCAGGAGTCGTCCATCCGCAGGTCGCCCAGCGCACACCACAGCCGCGGCTCCTCGGGTGTCGCCTCCAGCCTTGCCCGGATGAGCGCCTCCGCCTGACCATGCAACAGGGCATACATTCATAGAGGGCAGACAAGGCTTTGCAGAGACGAGCTGCGCCACATCCGCAGCTCCTTGGGGGCGCTGCCTCCGACTGCGCCTGGAGCAGCCTCCGCCTGAGAACTTCCAGGAAACACGGACGTCAGGTGCAGCCAGTCGAGAGTGCAAACACAGTCGCGGCTCTGGCGCTGCCTCCGGCCGAGGCTGGATCAAAGTGTCCGCTATACCAGCGCAGAAGACAAGAATGTGACAGCACGTCTGTCATGGACACATGGCTAACTCGTGGCCGAAAGACTGCAGTGGCACGCAGCAGACCAGAGGCTTGCTGAGCCGCATATGAGCGACGCAGCGTGCCACGATGACGTCTGCAGCTGTGCACAGGCTGTGCACACTACAAAATATCTTGTGCTATGTCCAATTGGGACAGCGCAATTGAGACCTTCTACCTGAGGCGCAAGGCCGAGCATCTGGTAGCACAGGACAAGTGAGGTCCACAGCTGCGCGGGCGTGCAGGCGTCGTGCGACTTGTTTGCGGGCTGTGCAGGGGGCATAGAGCATCATCGCACCTGGGGTGCCTTGCCCAGCATCTGATAGCACAGGATGAGGCTGTCCCACAGCTCCAGCTCCTCGAACATCGGCAGCGCCGAGCCTGCGGTGCAGGGTTCTAGTCACATTCGAAACACGTGTTAAACGGACCGACGCCCGCCTCTGCGGTGTGTGCTCAACCGAGTCTGCGCCAACACTTCCGGGCTGGGAACTTTAGTTTCACTAAAGGACCGTGACAGCTCCTGCAGCACAGGGGAGCAAACGACCCAGAGCTCCAGGCCTTCAAACATCGGCATTATGCCGAGCCTGCAGGCGGGAACTTGATCGAGGCATCGCCCCCTGCCAACGGCAACAGCGATATCACAGCTTCGAGCAATACATGTACGGCGCCCCTCGGAGGAGCATCCACCCGGCACTCAAGCTGCATCCTCATTGGATTCAATGTACAGATATGTCCCTGCAAGACGAGCTGAATTTTCCTTGCGGCGCTGCATTGCGGCGTTCCGCAAGCTGACCACCACAGCCGAGTGCCATCACTGCCGAACTCTTTGCTGTGGGGCATGCCGGCCGTGCTGCACACAGATCCGAGTAGGCTGCAAGGCTGCGCTTCACAGGCGAGGTTATGCTCAGGACACGAGCCCCTACAATGCCTGTTAATGCCGAGCAAACGCAGATTTAGCAGTGCAGAAGGTGCGCATTCAAGCCGGAAACAGCTAGAGAGGCTGACGCAGCTGTGGTCTCTGGAACGGCGTGTCTGCTGACGTCCAGAGCAAAAGTCGGTACGAGACTCGAGATATCGGAAGAATGTCACTCCCCAGCCGAGGCCCAGGGCCACGAGTCCCTCGCCCAGCTGCGTCCTCAGTGTCACGCCCAGCGCATGCACGACTGCACTCGGAGCCAGAGGAGGAAACAGCCAGACTCCAGGACACACGCACCGACGCGGGCCGTGGCGAAGAGTCCATCCCCCATTTTGTTTCTGACGGTCACAGCTTCGCAGGTGCGCGACGGTGATTGAAGCCAGACTTGAACAAGAGTTTGACCCAGAAACACACTCACCGATGAGGCCCATGGCGATGAGGCCCTCGCCCAGCTCCTTCCTCAGGGTGACGCCCAGCGGGTGCGCAACCGCAAAGGCCAGGCGCAGCCTCGCCGCCGGCGGTGGCGCCTCGAAGCCCAGCGCGTCCGCCAGGCGCTGCAGCGTCAGCAGCGCACGCTCCCGCGTGCGGGGCCTCCCCCGCTCGTGGCGCGCCCTGAAATCATGATGATCAAGGAAGGTTTCAGTTTGACAGCAGATTGACGCACGGTTTTGTCAGGCGCCAGCTGCGGCGCAAGCTGACATGCAGGATGGGCCTTGCACAAGGAGGGCGACTCCAAAGGTCGCTGAGTGTCGCGAGCTGTGAGGACGGCAGCATGGCTCCCGCATGCACCGCCGCCCTGCATTTAGCATTGATAACAAAGACGAAATGGGTCACCTGAAACACTGTACATGAGAGGAGGAATGGAATGATGATGACAGCCTCGTGACGCGGCACTACTGCACAGTGGTTCTTCGGGACCCTGCTGGAGGACTTTTGGAAGCAACAGCAAAGCGCCGCCGCCGCCGCCAGATGCGGTCCAGCTGACAACCACAAAACACAGAGAGCAGTGGCGCCATGCGCTAGCCTCTGCCCAAGCGAGGCAGCGGCCGCCAACCAGTGGCAAACAGCTCACGCGCCAGCCTTGCCAAGGCCATGATGCCTCCCAAACATCTCCAGAGAACTGGCGCAGCGCCTAGCCAACATGGAAGCCTGCCACAGTGCCATAAAAGTGCAGATTTCGTGCACTGTTAGTTTTGTATCCCCAATTTGTGTCGTGCTGCAGGGCACGCACTTGAGCAGCAGCGCCGATGCGCGCAGCAGCGGCCGCGAGCGTGTCTGCTGCAGAACCGCCTCGGCAAATGGCGCCGCTTCCCAACCCGCCAGCTCATCCACAGCCCGGCCCTAGCAGCAGAAATATTTCAGGTCAGTAAGCTCGGAGGACAAAAGCATTTGCAAGTGTTCGGAACACAAATCATGTGTGCGACAGGCGCCGCCTTCCAGCGCGTCAACTCATCTGCGGTGCGGCACTGCAAGCAACAGGACTTGCGTCAAACTCTCAAAAGCCTGTGTGTTTGCTTCAAAATAAACAGCAGAAGCTGCCGAAACTGATCCCAAGAAAGACACAATTTCTGAGGAAGAGGGCGCTGCACTCCAGCGCGCCAGCTTGTGGAGAATTTAGGGGTGCTTTGGGTTTAAAATTCCAACTTGCAGCAGAACGCATCGCCACGAAGCCCGCTGGCCCACGATCTGTTGTCTTGTTCGTTTTCCCGGATCTGCCAACTTCCCGCCTGCGAGCTGGCACAGCTTGCACCCCTCCCGCTTTGCCTGCAAGCAAATTTTGCAGGCGAGCTGGAATAAGCAGATCGGCAGCCGTCAGACCAGGCAGCACCTTTTTGACCTGTGCCGATCGCGCCAGCAGCAGCGCCTGCGCCAGCGAGCCCAGCGCCGCCGGCCGCTCCTCCTCCCCGCTCCCGCCGCCGCCGTCGCTCGGCGCAGCCACGATGCGCGGCGCCACAAGGACGTCCACGTCCTCTGCCAGGCCCTGTAGCGATGGACTGAATAGGGTTCATATGGTCGCTTCGTGCTGCACGTCATCTCGGTCGTCTGCCGTCAGGGAGGGAGCTCGCAGACCTGGTGCTGCATGTGGACCCGCCAGGCAGATCAACCGCATATGGCTTCGGTGCAGTGATTACGGCACTCAGCATGCTGCGGTTGGGTCGGCCAGGCAGATGCCGCCAGTCGCTCACCAGCCCCGGGGGGGGGTCCTAATCACCTGTGACCTCTCGCTGCATGCGGCATGGGAAGGCACTTCCTACCCATAGTCAGAGAGAGGATGTACACGTTGACGTTCCTCGCAGATCGGTGCTAGTCTAACATGTATCATCAGTCGGCCCAGCAGGCAGTTACCTCCCATTCCGCATGCAGCGAGAGCTCACAGGTGAAGAGAAACCCCTTCCGGCGCTGGCGCACCGCCCAGCATAGCATCGGCCTGGCCGCCCGAACACGGAACCGTGACAAATTGCGAGGCACCGTGTCACACCAGACAGGCCAGGGAATGGGTGCAGGCAGCTGGCTTTCACACGCAGTGCTTTGTGTGGTGCATTGAACAACCTGCCGAGACGATCTGTCCGCAAAGCTGCCTGGCGCCTTGTCAGCGTCACACAGCAATGGGAATGGAGTCGCAGCAACCAAGACACATCATTCGAGTGAGCTTTCGTGGGACAGTCCCTATAAGTGTATGGCCATGCCTTTGCATCCATCTGCACACTCTTTTTGGGATCCATCCGCACACAACAAAGAGTCAGAACCTGAAAGTGGACAAGATGCAACATACCTTGACGGAGTCTGCTGCGCAGCTCTGTAGAGCCGCGACAGTACTCAAGCAAATCACAAACTAAGATATAACATCCTTTCGACAAAGCCAACCTTCAGGTCGGAGTCTGCCGCGCCGCCCTGCAGCGCCGCGTCCAGCGCCGCCGCCTCGTCACCGCTGCCGTAGTCTTCTCCCTCCGAGAGGGCGGCTGCGCCGGCGGCAGAGGAAGCAGAGGAAGCGGAGGAAGGCGCCGCCACCCGCACCAGCAGCTGCGCCTTTGCGTCCGCCTGGTGGACCGTGCGCATGCCCATGGCGCCTGCAACCGAGAAGCAATAAAATCACGTTGTAATGTTGCTGAATTGGCAGCCGGCGGGTGGCGCATGCCTGTGACGCCTGCAAAATGTCAGACCGGAAGTTGTTCACCCAAGAACCAAGAGTCGCAGTTCTCAGGCAGGAAGTAACCACATCATGCACCAGGCGCGCCCTGCACCAGGGGTCGAATCAGTGTGGTCTGCTGTGTTGGGGTTCATCGACCAGAATGGGACTGCCGCGGCTGCTGCGCACTGCTCCAAGCACACTTATTGCGCGCTCACCTGCCGTCTGCTCAGGAATGACCAGGTTTTCCCCACGACAGATCGAGAGCGTTGGCTACTGGATGCTGTGCGCCTGCACGAGGCTGCCATGTGCACGTGCGGCATCTCTGCGACGCTGCATGTGGACAGACGAGGTCCACCATGACCCGATCGAACAAGACAGCAAGCGCGCATAGCACAGCACAGCGCAGGCAACCAAGCCAGCAGGCGTGTCCTGGCGTGCAAAGGGCCGCTTGAAAGCCGTCCCGGGCGGATTTGGCTGCAGGCTGGCCCGTCCGGCAGCACGCAGCTGCTGCAGTCACATTGTAGGGCAACGCCAGGCCTTCATGGCCTCCAGGCTTGCGACTGCCCTGAGAGCCCGGACTGCGCCTGCCATGGCGTGGCCGCTACACTCTGAGCTTGCACTTTCGTGGCACGGTTGTAGGAAGGTACAGGAAGCAGCATCGTTTCGTTGCTCAGGTTGAGGCCCAGCCCAGCTTCCGCCGCCGCAGACGGCCCTCTGCCGCCACGACGGCATCTCAAATCTACTCCAGGGTGGCGGCGAGAGGTTCAGCAACGTGGATGTGTCCCGAGTTGTGGTGCATGGCGTTTAGAGACACGTATAGACGCAACATAATCACCTGTCAGCTCCATCTCCAGGCCCAGCGTGGCGTCTGCCGCCCGCAGGTGGCCCCTCTATCGCTCTACAGCGCCGCAGCTTTGCCCAAGGGTGTCCGCTTACGAAACTTGCCCTTGTGAGAAGCCATCTGCGACCGCAAGAGGGGTAAAGTGCCTGCCTGTCAGCTCCACTTGCAGGCCCAGCGCCGCCTCCGCGGCTTGCAGGTGGCCCTCTGCGGCCGCGACGGCGCCGTAGGTCTGCTCCACAGTAGCCGCCTCCAGCCGAGCCAGCACCGTCAGGCGCCTTGTCAGTGCTGCGTCGCCGCCGGCGAGCACGGCTGCGCAGTTGGCGCCGTCAGGTCCGCCCACGACCTGTGGGCAACGGGGCGTGAGGATGGTGATCAGCGCTGCAGCAGCATCCGAGGAAGTGGCTGTGAGAAAACATGAGCGCCTTGAAGGTTCCAGACGTGTGCACTCCCGGTACTCACTTACCTACGACTGCTTACAAAAGAGCGCTGTTCTGCGCCCGCAGAGCATGGCGCTTCTCAGCAGTGACAGAGCCCAAATTCCAGGCCTTCTGCAGGCCGTCTGAGAATTCGCGCAGCAAGACTGCGGTGCTGGCACCACTGTGCGGCCTGCGCGCTATGACTATGACCAGACTTAGACGCGCCGTGGCGCCGGCCATGCAAGACTCTATCTTGCAGCCCACTTGCCAAACCTGGACGCACCAATGCAGCCTGAGCAACCCTGGCGATCCCCTTGCACAGGCTGCATTGTGTACTCAGGGTTCGTATGCCTGCAGGGCCCCTGGCAGCGATGCTCGCTGTCACATCCGATGCATCAGTGCGGATCAGCGGCCACTGTCATGCATGTTGCATCCTGCAAACCCTCGACAGCAGCTGCAGCAGTGGAGTTTCCATAGCACATTTCGCCCCCTGGCAGAGCTGCCGGTCTGCACCCGGCGCGCCTCTTGCCATGCACGAGGTCTGGGGTCCAAAGTTGAAATGCCAAGTGACTGCAGGAAGACGCGGTGGAGAGGTTCCCCGACACCTGCTGCAGCAGCGTCAGCAGTGGCGCCCGCAGCGCCGCCGCCCGGCCCGCCAGCACCCGCTGCTGGCTCGACAGCGCGCGCACCGCCCACCACGCCCAGCTGGCCGGCAGCCCTGTAGCTGCAAGCGGCCCGGCGGCTGGCGCGGCCTCCTCTGCGCCCTGCTGATGGCCTACCGCCACTGGCCCCGGAATACCTGCGACGCAGGGAACTCGTCAGTGGGCGGTCAGAGTCAGACGATGCATCATGCGTGTGTTCGCGTGCCAGTCGTGTTCCACCTAGGATTGCCGCGCTGTGTGAGCCAGCACGAGGTTTGACTCGCTTGAGCAGCACCTGTCTGCTGGCAGCCGAATCACGGGGCAACCTTTGGTCCAACGATCAGCACCCTCGTTTCAGCGGATGCTGGCAGCCCGCAAAAGGTGAGCAGGCCAGAGGCGAGCAGCAGGTGTTGAAGCATCACATGCTGCTACAGCCTGTCGTCTGATATTGCCAATTGCCCAGCATTCGTTTGCCGGTCATGTTGCTAGACCGCAGCTGATCTGCTAATCTGAAGCCAGATGGTTGCAGGGGATCACCGGACAATCGCCCAGCGGCGGCAGCAGGGCGACCAGCGTCTGGCCAGTTAAATCGAGGATAGCGCCACTTAAACGCATGTGAGCTCTTACGGATCCAGGTGCATGCTGAAAGGAGCAGCATCTTTGGGGCAGTATTTTGCCGAAACAACCACTTGTTCCCCCGACCCAGCGGCAGCAGCTGGATGGTCAGGACCGGAAGCAGGTGCTGCAGCAGTGTCAGGTTTTGAAAATCGCATTTTCGGCAAACAATTGCAGCCTGTCTTGAACTGGGAACAAGAATCTGTCCGGCAGCAGGATGGCCAACGCCAGCAGCAGGCACAACAGCAGCACTAGCCACACGCTTTGGGAGGTCATGGAATATCACCCAGCGGCGGGAGCAGGATGGCCAGCGCCAGGAGCAGGTACTGCGGCAGCGCCAGCCGCCCGACCGCTTCCTCGCCGCTCGCCGCCAGCTGCGCCACCGCCCACCGGTCGCCCGGCGAGGCAGCGCTGCGGCCGATGCCGGCGCCGCGACCAGGGGTGCCTGCCGTCTCCGCACCCTCGGCACCAGCTTCTACCAGCTGCAGCAGCTCCAGCGGACTGTGCGGCAGCCCCGCTGGTGGCGGCCTGCAATAGGAGTGGAATGGCATGAGATCTGGTGGTACATGTGCTTGCTGCGGCAGCAGAACGTTGGGGACCAGCATGCTCCTCGTCTCGAGCTTGCCGCTGGTAAACCTAGGTCACCATTCGTGCCACACTCACCCTGATTACAGCCCCGGTCCCCTGATGATGCGGAGGTCGCAGAGGTAGTTCGTAAGATGGCAGTCAGTGCTGCACCCAAGATGGCCACTTGCAACTTATCCTTTTACACGTGCTCCAGCGGCTGTGCTGAAAGCGCACCCAGTCAGGTTGGCCTGCAGGAAGGCGTACAGCGCCGCGGCCGCCGTCAGGAGCAGCGCCAGCGGCACCGCCTTGGCAGAGTCACTGCTCTCGCAGGCGCACACCGCGGCAGAGCGAGACTGGACCGCCAGGAAGTAGCTGCTTAAATTCTCTCTGCCGGAGCCGCCGCCGTCACTCGATGCAAGGGCTGCATCTGATGCTGAATGACCCGGCGCCTGCGGCAAAACACCTTGCTGCACCGCCCGGCGCAGTGCCGATGCGTAGTCCCCGGCTGCCACGGCGGCAAGCAGCCCAGCCGTCACGTCTGGGGACGCATCTGCACACCCACGAAACGAGACAGGCCATTGGCCTTGGAGGCGAATCGGACAAGCAAACATTGTTGTATTTGCAATCCTCTTCACCACAAGCAAGCTTGCGCACACCCACATGAAGTGAGCGGTAGCTGCACTCGGTTGGCATGCTTGCAGTGCAGGCTATACATCCCTGCAACAGATCCGTTGCGACCACCAGACCTGATAGTGAAATGTATGATCTATCTCTATCAGAGGAACGCAGCTCCGTCAAAGACGTCAGCAGCAGTTGCACTTCAGCGCGAGCTGAAGCCATGTCGAGTATTACGCAAATAAGCTTGATGGCGCAGTGGCGTGCGGCTTGATGGCGAGCAGATCCAGCGTTCTTCCTACTAGATCACAACACGTCATCTGGCAACACCTGCAGCAATGACGCCGGCCGAAATGAACGCCGACAGTCACGTGCGCATGTCGGCATTCAGGGGTCGTTTTGTAATGGTTTCGACGCCACCTTGTCGTTGCCCCTTGCCCTTGTTTATCTGCTGTCGTGGGTGCGAGGTGCGCAGATTGCTGGTTGCGCGCGGTTGGTCGCCGTTTACGTTGCTCTCTGATGGCTGTGTAACACTCAGTGGATGGCTGGAAGATTTCACGTGCTGTAATTTCAACAGCATTTAGTCATCCAAAGGCAACGAGGCTGAAGCACTCTGGGGTGCGATTGGAAGGTCTGACGCGCTTCAAATCATCATGGGTGCTGGCGGCGTCATCCTGGCCGTGAACGGCGAGAAGGTGGCCGTGCCGGAGCGCGTCAACCTGAACACCAGCCTCGCGGACTTTATCCGCACCGAGACGCGCTACAAGGTGAGACACTTCAGCTACAAGATGGCCATATTGGTTCTGCTGCAATAGGTAGGAGTTGCATGATGGTAGCGCGCCACGAAGCGTACAGCTCCTTTGCGCTGTATCTGATATTCAGCATGCAAAACCGCCCCAAGGCGCGGCTGTCCCGAGCGTGCACGGCAAGCGCCTTCCCTCATAGCCTGGGCTCGGTATCTAGTCGTCGAGCAAGCGTCTTTGCTGCGTTTGCACGGTGTCGGAAGGCTCACGTGTCGTCCCGTGCAGCATGCACTGATTCGTCGCTTTGTCGATGCGCCAGGGCACCAAGATCGCGTGCGGTGAGGGCGGATGTGGCGCCTGTGCGGTGGAGGTGTCGACAGTGGACCCGATCACCGGTGCGCGTCACTTACTGCATGCTCCGCCATGTGGTTGGCGCATAGTTGTCTGCATAGTTGCTCGCGGGCCTCTCGTGCTCTGCACTGCTCGGATGGCTGCTTCCAGTCACATTTCAATATTGCATCAGTGCCATCCGCATGTTGTCAACGTTCTGCATGGCGAGGGGGAGCAGTTGACACTATGTCTGATCTTATGCGCTGCACCCCACTCCTGGCCTGAGTGACGCCATGGACTCCCGTCACTGCACCATAGCGATCGAGTGGAACTCCAGGGGGTAGTCGAAGGATTGCTGCGCACACGAAGCATCAGACGTGCCGGTATGGGACAGATGCTGCCCGTCTGGCTTGGCCCCCTCCCCCTTGGGCCGCGTTGGTAAGCCCTCCTGAGCCTGCACTCGCAGGCGAGGTGCAGACGCGCAGCATCAACTCGTGCCTGGCGCCCGTTGGCGGTCTCGACGGCGCCGCGGTTACAACCGTCGAGGGCATCGGCAACTCAGAGTCTGGCTTCCACCCCATACAAGGTGACTCGAGGGCAGGGGCCAGAAGGTGCAGCCGGCAAGGGCCTAGAACCACGGTTGCACTGGTGACGAGGCAAAGTCGCGAATTGCAAGGTTGCAACCACGACAAGGTGGCACACTTGTGGGCACATCTGCAGCATCAATGACGGTGGTGCTGCCAATCTTTGCCACCGCTGCCCTTCAATGGGCAGGGGCATCCACACGTGTGACACAGCATCGGCAAGTTGGAACGCATCCAACGAAAACACTATGCACCTGTGCAGTACCTCTATAAAACAGGTCATGTCGGCGGTGCTGACATTTCTTGCTGCCAATCGTTTCATCCTGTGTTCAGCTGATCAGTATCTTGGCATCGGCAACAGCCTTCAGGGCACTGCCTGTGCTTGGTTGTAGCAAGTCTGGCAGAGGAACGGCGAGTGGCCTCCTCATGACAATGCATATGCGCAGACCGTCAGTGCCTCGGACATATCACACAAGACACGATTTGGCACCTGCCCTGCAACGCAGAGCGGTTTGCGGGCTTCCATGCGAGCCAGTGCGGCTTCTGCACGCCCGGCTTCGTGGTGGCGGCGCATGGGGTGCTGCGGAAGGCGGAAGCTGCCGGGCGGCCTGCCACCGCCGACGATTTCCAGTCGGGCCTGGACGGGAATCTGTGCCGCTGCACGGGCTACCGCCCCATCATCGACGCCTGCAAGGTAAGTTCATTCCAATGTCCATTAGTGTGTGAACAACCGACTTCTCCCCTGGGTGTTGCTGAACGTCCGTACCAGGATGAAGAACTGATTTCTCCCGTGGGTATTGCTTAACGTTTGCACCAGGAAACAGGCGGACAAACGTTTGCCGCTGTGTGTGTTCACCACACCAGGACTGGCCTGCAAGCTCCTGCTTCCAGAAGCCGCAGCCTTCCTCGGCTGGCACTGGACAGTCTGGTGCTGGCGCGCTTGCATGCCGTGCCTTCAATGCCCATAAGTGTGGCACACTGTGCATTCATGACCCGCCCCAGGCTCTGCGCTCGAGATCAAACACCGACTCACGGGAATGCCTGCGAACCCAGCTGGGTCATCCTGACAGCCGTTTGCTGCGGTTGTCTGGGCGCACACTTGCTCAGATCCTCCAGGTTGGCGCAATCTGTTAGGCTCTGCCCCTTGCAGAAACATGCGGGCTCTCGCCGCGTGCAGCTGCGCCAAACTGAAGGACAGCATCAGATGCGCGCCTGCGTGCGTGCACCTCGGTGGCAGTCATGGTTCCGTGAACAGGGTTGCAGGCCTTTTCAGAGCCTGTGTGTAGGCGACCGCAGAGCCTGGCAGGCTGCATCGATCTGGAGGACCTCGGAATCTGTGCGCCCTGCGGCCCGCACTTGGCGGCAGGCATGATCCTGCAAGCAGGCGGTCTGTGTGCCTCTTCATTAACTCTGTTTGCGCCGCAAGCGCAGAGCCTGACGGGCTGTGCCGATCTGGAGGACCTGGGCATCTGCGCCCCTGGGTGCCAGCACTCGGCGGCGGCGCCCGCCGACACCGCCTTCCCTGCCTTCCTGCGCGAACGGCCCGCGGTGGGGTGTCTCTTGTTATTCGATTTCTCAAAGACTGTCCAGTGAACACGCAGCAGCAGCGGCGCTGGTGCAGTGGCCTTGGAAAGCATTGCAGCACTGCTCCGGCGCGGGTCGCAGCTTGCGTTTGAACGCTAGCAAGGTCCTTTCGTAGTTTGAGCCCACCCACAGTAGACTCAAGCAGTCGACTCAGATTCGTGATTGTGTGGCCGTCAAGTTGACGCCTGTTTGTTTGTTGGGGCTGTAACCAGGCTGACATCAGCCGGGACGGCGGCACGATGTGGCGGCGGCCGAAGTCGCTGGCCGAGCTGGCTGCCGCCGTGGAGGGCGTTGAGCCCGGGGACCTGCGAGTGCTGGCAGGTACACTGCTCTTAGGCAGCCACACTCTTAGACAGACCTTCATGGCCATGTCGTGCACGTGCACGTTTGCAGAGGCGGCACGCAGCAATCCTGCCTGCCACAGCCGCCACAGCCGTGACGCCTTCCACGGCAACGTGTTTCTCGTCCGATGCCGCGATGAGCGTGCTGTCCCAGCCGCCGCCTCACATGGCAGATTCCACTGCAGTGCGTACAGAACAGACCCACTGTTGCGTGTGCTGTTCTTGTGTCGACACCGGCGGTGGCATCTGCAAGGAGACCCGGCCAAGGAAGTCTGTTTTATTAAAACATAATACTCCAAATGAAGGCCAGATAGATATGAAGTACCTGATCGCGGTGTGCCGCCATCCTTCAGGCAACACCGGTGCCGGCATCTACAAGGAGACCTGGCCAAACGAGGCCGTCGTCGTGGATGTGCGCAGCATCTCGGAGCTCAACTATGTCCGTCGCAGCCAGGTGTGTCCATGTGCCACAGCAGTTCACCCCCAAGACAACTTCATGGAGGATTCTCTTGCGTGTTGTGGGCATGGTCCATGCAGTACATGCCTTGCGCGGGGGCTTGCTAGGACAAGCTGAATTGCCGGGTTCCGCAACATCGGGTATACTTAAGCAGTAGCGTCAGCAAGCAGCTGCAATGGGGCGCCGAGGATCAAACTGGTCCACCATCTGACGTGTTGCAAATCGTGCTATAGAGAGCGCTGGAGGTGGGCGCGGCAGTCACGCTGTCGGGCCTCATCGAAGAACTGCAGCGCGGCGATGTATCCGAGGGCGGCGCGTGGCGTCACATGGCGGCCCACCTGCTGCGCATCGCCGGTGCGATTGTCGTCGTGAATGCTGACTTTTGTTTCCAAATATTAAGAACTCATATGGTTTCTTTGCCCCTTGGATCTGCTCACACAACACGACACCCTACCGACACCCGACACCCTATGAGCCAGTCGCTCAGCAAGCATTGCAGTATGTGCCAGATCTTGCCTGCAGACGGCCGCATTGAGTGTGTCAGATACGCGGCAGTCTGCAACTTGCGCCAGGGCGCAGGGTCGGTCTTTTGTCTTGCGTGTGTTGTGCATGCACCGACAGGCATGTTTGTGCGGCGGCTAGCTTCAAGACTGTCTGGCTGGCCCCCGCCAGACGTAGTGGTGTCACCCTCGTCTGGAGAACATCCAGCGGCCTGTGTTGAAGTGGCGCACAAACTATGCTGCGAGTACCACTGCTTGTCTGACCCAGGCCTTAACAGTCCCGCTCTGTGATTCGCTTTTAGTGCATTGGCACTTGCAGGCAGGCACATGCGCAAATTGCACTGGCACTGGCATTTCGTCCTGTCAGATCGCTGCACATCATCTCACAGCTCACAACACATGACAGCATCGCCTCCCATGACAGCACTGCCTCCCATTGCAGGCAAGCATGTGCCCGATGCTGCCATCGATGGCGGCACCCTCGCCCTGGCGCAGCAGCGGCGCCTGACTTTCTGATAGCCCCAACTTTTCTGCTTCCGTACGATGACTCTGCTTGCGCAGGCACGCACGTGCGCAATGCCGCGACCATTGGCGGCAATCTGACGCTGGCGCGGAGCCGGGGACTGGAGTCAGACTTGGCAACCGTGCTCATGGGCGCTGGAGCAACTGTCAATTTTTCGGAGCTGGCGGCGTCAACGGACGGCCATGACACCAGGTGTGACGGTGAAACGGCAGCAGAGTTACCATGAGAGCCTCACAGCCGCGGTGGCTCGGCCGCCATGCTGATGGGCACTGAAGTGAGTTTGCAGTATGTGAAGCTGACGGCCTGAAGACTTAGGATAGCTCTGCATCAGACGAATGCAAACTTCAAGCTTCAAGCGAATGGCGCCACTGGCTGAGGGAATCGAGGGGTAACACCCTGCAGCTGCCGAGGCGGACCCTCGTGAGGGCATCAGACGCCCCTTGAGACACCTCGACAAACACCTTGGGACACTGCTCTCAATACCCTGCTGCCGCGGTCGTATACAGGACCGCATCCGTTGGGGAATTCGTGTGCCGCTGGAGGATTGTTCTGTGCCTCCAAGGGGATTCACTGCACCTGGTGACCTTCTGCGCGGATGGAGCACCAGCGCCAAACACTGTCATAGCGTCCTGTTGTCGTGATTGACGCAGGACTGCATCGGTGGAGGACTTCCTGAGCACCGAAGGCGAATCGCTGCTCCTGGTGACCGGCGTCAGCGTGCCTTCGTTCGAGGCTGACGCAGTCTTCCGATCGCACAAGGTGCTGGCGGTCTATCGCATCTGATGAGATTTGACGGCGCTCCACCCTCTGCGCTTTGCGGCACACTCGAAACAGGGCAGGACCAAAGGAGGAGCACGGGGTTGTCGCATGGTCTGGTTGCAGCCCATGCATCTCCACTCGTGGCTGCCCTGCTCATGGCTGCAGCTCAAACAAACAGCCACCGGCAAACTTGCTCCTTCCAGTGGTGCTGTTTGGGACCCGTAGGTGGCGCGGCGCCTCGTCAGCTCGCGCAGGTTTGCTGCTGTCTGAGAAACAACCTGGCCTCAAGGTGTGACACCGGGCTCGCAGGTGGCGCAACGCTTCTTCAACTCCCACGCCATCGTCAATGGTGCCGTGAGCTTCCGGCGGCGGCGCGACGGCGCCCTGGCTGACGTGCGGGTCGTCATCGGCCACTTTGACACGCCTGACGTTGGTAAGCTGCTTTGATATCCTACTCTAGGTCAATCTGAATCTGGGTGGGTGGCTGACGTGCGGGTGGTCGCCGGCCACTTCGAAAAACCAGTCGTTGATGCGCAACTTGGTAGCATGCTTCATGTTGCAGCAAGGTCTGTGGTGGCCGTCATCCCCCACCTCCGCACGCCCCACATTGGTGTGGCTCTGCTTACTTCATGTCTTTGCCTTGCCTGAGAAGGGTCCGCCCCAGACCAGTGCCAACGATGGCTGCATCGGCAGGAGGTGTATGCAGCCTTGTGAGAGATGCGTCCAGGAACGAGCTACAGCATGGGTGCACTGCGTGTGGCGCTGCCGCCAATCACAAAAGTCTGACAGAGGGGCAGCGCCTAGCTCCTGCGCATGGACTGGGCCGCTCGAATTCCTGTTGCACACTGCTAAAATTTCGGATATAACAGAGGGGCAGGCCTGCGCGAGATCCTGCTGACCTTTGGTGCCGTGCTCCGACTGTTGGCCGTCAAGGCGACACCCTTTCGTTGCGCCTCATCCTCAGGTCAGGGCACCTGGCACGTTGGGCGGCACGCCGCGGCAGAGGCGGCGCTGGCAGGCGCGCCGCTGACACCGCGCTCGCTCGTGGCGGCGCTGCGGGCGGCGCGGCAGGGTGTGGGCGCCGCCGGCGTGCACCCGCTGATGTGCCAGCTGGCGGAGGCCATCCTGCTGACATCCCTGGCAACACTGGTCGACAAGGTTCTTTCGGTTTTCCAAACCCTTTAAAAATATGTGTACAACCCTACAGGAATGGTCGGCGACCTGCTCTGTGTGTAAGCCACAAGTGGCCACTGCACTGCCAAAGGAGCACATACTGTGTTGCGAGTGTCAGCAGGCTGCAGAGCGTGGCAAGTAGCCGACTCACCGTGACCAGGCGGCGGCTACAGGCCACGAAGTTCATGCTCTGCAGCTGCGCGGCTGTGACATGTCGAGCCATTGGAGGCTGAGCCTCGCCTCCCTTGGCAGGCCACATGCATGCTGCAGGACCATCTACAACCGTCTGGGTTCGAGATTGGCTGATTTGAGACAGGAAGACACCTGGAGACACACCATTCACATATTCCCTAGCTGCTAGACTGCTGAGTCTGGCGTGCTGGATTGACATTACAAGGAGCTCGCACGACTGATGGGCGGCCGCTGTCATGAATCCTGTCACCTGATAGGATCTGATGTTCTCACTCACTTCGATGTGGGAGGGCCACATTTCGCAGCTGGCGCGACTGCTGGGCACAGAGGAGATGTGGCCGCTCTGATATATGTAGCTGTCAACTCAAGGCCCAGCCAGTGTTGAACACTTGAGATTCCATCGCAGGACGGCCAGAACGAGCAGCTGGCGAGGCTGTTGGGTGCGGCTGCGATGCAGCCGCCGGGCGCCGGCGCCGGGCGGCAGTCGTGGCCGGACTATGGAGGAGAGGCGCCGCCGGTGCACCTGCCTGTGGAGAAGGACGCTGTGCGGCTGCAGGTGGGGGTGTTGTTCGTCAGTCAAACCTCGGATTCTACAGTCTCGATTTCCCATCAGGCATCAGCCGCTGGTGAACCTGCCGGTAGAGAAGCATGCTGTGCGTCTGCAGGCGAGGCGCTTCTCAAGCGCCTCAAGTGGCAGTAGTGCAGTAAAGCCAACGTGCAACGTTAAGCATGGTGGCAGTACCCGCGCCAGGCACAGTGATTAGTCTTCAAAGTAGGTTGAGCAACATCGTGTTGTCCGGCTGCAAACTGATACCCATGGGCTTTCGGCATTTGTGGATGAGTGGGACAAATGACTCCTGTGATGAGGGAAAGCTCTCGGTGAAGATGCAGCCCAGTACTCATATGCCACTCCTATGCCATGGATTGGCTCAGCGAAATGCTGCTGCGCCCACAGCATCTGCAGTCTGGAGCAGCAGCCACCGCTGCCAGAATGCGCGAGGGCACAGGTCGACGGTCGTGGAAGCGCAGAAATGTTTACTGCAAGCACTTGCAGCTGCATCTCGGTTTTGTCACATGAGGCGTCCACTGTGGACCGGCGTGGCACCCTAGAGGACTTGTCCTGTGGTCCCTACTAGGGCTCTGTGAATTCAGTAGGATGTCGAAATAGTAGCAGTCATGGGAGCTAGATGGATCAGGTGCCAACCGGTGTAGCTTTCTTGTGGGAAAGCTGGGAAGGTGCTGTTGTAAGTCGAACATCGCCTGCTGCCCGAGCCGAGCGAAGTTGTGCAACTGTGTGGCATCAGGATATCCTCACCTGCTTATGACCCCTGCGGCTGCATGTTGCCCGCAGGCGAGCGGCGAGGCGTTGTACACATCGGACATCGGCGTCGGCAGCAATCAGCTGTTTGCCGCGACGGTGGCGACGACGCAGGCGGCCGCCCGCATCGAGTCCGTGGACACCTCAGCAGCGGCAAAGGTGTGGCCAAATTGACAGGAGATCCACTTTGCGCTAGCACTTGCTGAATCATGCACTGTCCTGCAGCCGGCGTGTACCCCCTCCTACCTGCGGTAAAACCCTGATGCGTTGCAGTATAGCACCCATGATCTGGCACGAGGCGTCTCGAACAGTCTGTGCACAGCTTGGACGATCGATTGTGACCTCTATCACATGTGCAGATGCCGGGCTACGTGGCGTTCATCGGCGCAAAGGACGTCCCGAAGCGCGGCCGGGACAAGGTGTTTGGCGATGCGCTGTTTGCCACAGACTGCGCTGATTACGCCGGCCAGCGCATCGGCCTGATCGTGGCAGCCTCCCAGGCATGGATCTGTTGCAGTCTCAATGAACCTGTTACTTGTTTCAGTTCTCAATCTGTTGCCTCTGCGGGTGATTTCCGCACTGCAGCGACTGCGCCACGTGTCTGGAATACAGGTGTCTGCTGGCGCCTGCGCAGGCGCTGGTCATGTCGAGTGCACGTCCATCCATGGTTTGGCAAGTACTGCATTGCACACAGGCCGGCTGAGTCTTGGTGTTGCGCTGATCCCGCAGCGCGAGGCAGAGGACGCTGCCGCAGCCGTGGTGGTGACGTACAGCCGCAAAGATGCGCAGGTGCAAAATCGAACCTTTGCGTCAAATGTCTGCCTGCAAATGTGTCAGCCAAGGTTCGCACTGCTGCAGAAGCTGTCTGCCATTCACACGCACCCAGACTCCCACAGCCCATATGCCTTTACAGGGCAACAACATGGCGGCGCCAATCCTGACTATCGCTGACGCCGCGGCAGCCGACTCCTTCTACGACATGCCAAGTGCGTACGATGTTTTCTTTCTTTGGCAGGGCGAATGTCTATGGTGTTCGGATTGATGCCTGCAGGCATCTCGCTTATCACTGGCAAGTCACGTCACACCGCAGCGCAGGTTCTGTCTAGTTTGCGATCTGCTGGCACTGGACATGCCTGCTGGCCAAATCGCTGTCCCAGCGGTGCGTACTGAGCACAAAACCCTCCACGAGATGGTCCGAAGCCTTGCAAGCCTGCAGAGGAGGCTCCCGAGCTCAGAGCAGCTGGGTGTCAGCTGGCGATGCTCAGCCTCAGCTGGGCAGGAAGACACCAAACACATGTTTGTTCCTTGGCCGTCAGGCCTGGCGGACGAGGACCCGCATGTGGCGCGCCGCCGCTGTGGAGTTGTGCTGCTCGACGTTTTTGAAATCTCACAACTCCTTATGAAATATTGGTCTGCCGGCAGGCATCCAGGAGGACCTAGCGGCTGCAGCGCGCACCGCTAGCGAAGTAGACGCTGTCCTGGCTAACTTAGGTCAACCTACCTACCTTGAGACTGCCATGACTACGTCAACCCGGCGGCAATGCGTGCACTCAGCCTGTAGGTCCTCCAGGACGCCTGCCAAATCTGGTTATCTGGGCCCTCTCATTCTCTGCTGGACAGGCCGGACAGAAGAGAACCCTGAGGCCGCAGCCTGCAATGCCGTCAACGTGAACTTTTTTGATATCTGCTGGCAGGCCTGCGGGACAGAAAGCCCAGGGTCGCAGCGTGCAACGCAGCCATGGGCTGTCGAGCCGGCAACTGCACAACCGAACAGACGCGGTGTCGACATTATGTTCCTCTGCCTCTGCGACAGGTCTGGCAGAGGAGGACCCGGAAGCCGCGGCGCGCAACGCGGACAAAGTGGATGCTGCTCTGGCCGCCGCACCGCGCACCATCACCGGCGCCAAATATACCATTGGCTCGCAGCAGCACTTCTACATGGAGCCACAGGCGCGGAGGCAGGGTCTAGTTCGCTGACATAGATGCAGCAGCGGATGCGCCTTTGACTTTGACTTCGTGCTCACCCGTGCATCGTGGCTGCCCACTGGCCCGGGAGTACACTTTCGAGGGGTGACTTGCAGAGACTCTTCAATGGATGTTAGGGGGTGCACCTGTCTCGTATGTCCAAATGTGCCCCGTCAGCCTCGCGGTCGGCGGTGGCGGTGCTGGAAGAGGGCGGCGCCATGTGCGACGGACGTTGCACTCTGCAACTTTTCTCACGTTTCTCAAGTTTCTCTAGCGACCGAATCCTGAATGGCTTTGCAGCAGCCGGCGATGCCAGACGAGGGCAGCACGGGTCTCAGTATCAGAGTCCCATCCAGGAATCCTGCAACAACTGTTCGAATGTTTGAAAAACAATCACTGCAGGCTGCAGTGGCGGTGCCGGACGAGGGCGGGAGCATCACGGTGCACTCCGCAACGCAGAGCGTCGATGCGGTGCAGCGGGTCGTGGCCTCCACCCTCGGCATCCCCTTCCACCAGGTGCTCCGCTCCATTGTCGGGGGTTTGGTGGGACATGCAATTTCAATCTTGCACGAGCTGTAGAGCAGAGTTTTCTTGAGCAGAGAGTGGTAGCCTCCACCCTCGGTGTACCTGGGTGTACCATCCACAGGCGGGCAGGGCCTCGGGAAGCTCAGACCAGCTTCGTAGGTTTACTGTGACTTCGCTCTGCTGTCAGAGGGTACCCATGCCATGCCAGCAATTCCCTTGGCGGTCTACATTGCCAGTGGATGACTTAGTAACGAACGATGTCCATATGTGCAAACCGTGCAAAGCAACCTTTGCACGCGAGAGCTGGGCGCCCCATCGGCTTTGGCAGGGCGGTGAGCAGTGTTTGGATTTCCCTGCTTATTGCCTTGTATCCGATTGGCTGTCCCTTTCCCATTTTACAAACACGCAGCTTGTGTTTCCTTCATTGGGGGAACAGCTTGGCGTTCGGTTGTCCCAATGCGCTGTCGGCGGTGCTCATCAGCAGACGTTTAGAGCCTGTCTGAGCCCCTGC
The DNA here is from genome assembly GCA_033439295.1 of Deuterostichococcus epilithicus. NCBI lineage: Eukaryota > Viridiplantae > Chlorophyta > Trebouxiophyceae > Prasiolales > Stichococcaceae > Deuterostichococcus > Deuterostichococcus epilithicus. The sequence goes on from JAVTLE010000017.1 coordinate 1,286,619, forward strand.
AGTCAGCGCTACTAGTCAATGCAGAGGCGTGCAGCTGGCCACAGCGCTCTTTCTTCCTGCTCCAACGCCCTCGTCTGCCTGCACTGATCTCTCATACTAGTATTGGCTCTTTTGTTCTCGCAACAAAAAAAATCAATCGTTGAAAGATCCGTCTTACTGGGCTCCCAGGTCAAGGTCGTGTGCCGCCGCCTGGGCGGCGCCTTCGGCGGCAAGAGCTCGCGTTGCCTGCCGCCCGCCGCCGCGGCGGCGGTGGCGGCGACCGCACTCAAGAGGCCCGTCCGCTACGTGCTCAACCGCAACGACGACATGCGCCAGAACGCGGGTGCGCATTCTGGGCTTTGTCGTCTCGTCCTCAGGTCAGTTGCATTGAATTCTCTCGGCTTTTGAGGGAACAACAGAAGCCGTACTGCCTCCCCCGCAGGCAGATGCCCCGTTGCATGTGGAGTCGTGAGCAAGCATTCATGCTGTGTGGTGGACCTTGTCTTTGCCAATTGGTCGAGGTTCCGCATTGGAGACCTCGTGCCCGTCTCGCACATGTCTGCAGGCACATGCTCCTCCTGTCATCGACCGCTGCGCAGACCTTCCTAGGGCCTGATTTGGCCTCAGCCTCGGAGTGGCGAGCCACTGCCTTTGTGTCGTGCAGGCCGCTGCACCACGGAGATCACCTACGATGTCGGCTTCGACGATGACGGCCGCATCAAGGCGCTGCGGATCGACGGCGCCATGCTGGCGGGTGCAGTGCAGGACCTCGCAGGCGACGACCTTGCACTTCTGAAATCAGGCGCAGACATGGTAAGTGCTTGGGCGTTTCTGTTATCTGCCAGTTTAATACAAGTTGAACCTCCACAAGAGATAAACTTGTGAGGTGCTATGTTGGCGGACGTGGTGGATGATATGGCCGGCAACGGAGTCTCGCTTTTTCGGATCTCGCACTAGCCTATGGCGCCATTCGGTGCACGGTCCAGCTTCATTAATGCAAGTTTCAGCTTTAGGAAGCTCGTTTGATGAGACAACCGCTCTCAATCTGGGCGAGCGCATTCCAGGATCCGGCAGACGATGTAGAGGTTCCGGGTCTAGCCTGAGGCGTGTGAGCTTGGTGTCTGTGAGTCACAGCTTTCTGAGCTTGCCAGGGCCTTCAAGTGGAAAATGTCTCGGGGCTCTGCTTATATGCAGCGGCCTAGTGATTGCCGCAATGCAATGGGGTCTGATCCACCGCCAAGCAGGCCGGCTGGGCTCTCTGCAGGATGTCGAGCTAACACCAGCGGTTCAAAGTCTGCCCTGTACGTTGCGGGCAGGCTTCGAACTGGCTGATTTCTGCTCCACTCCTGCTGGCAGATGCTGTGATGCGCTCCCAATACAATCTCGATCCAACTGCAAGCCGCTTGCAAGTTCAAGCAGCGAATTGAGGTCACCGACATACCTGGCGGAGCCTGGTCGCTGGCCTGGGACACTTCGTGCGTGTGAAACCCTGTCCGCGAGGCCTGCGCAGAAGCAGCCACCAATGAAACAGTCCGACCTGCCGCTGCTTCGCAGCGCGCCAGAGTGTGCGATAAAATATACGTCCATAAACTGGTGTTTTTCTGGATGTGCAGCTCGGAAGCTGCGACTGGCGTGCACAGACTTGTGACACTGAAAGGCCAACCATCCGGGTGACTAAAACATCTCTGGGCTAGAACCGAGAGCATGTCCATTCGTGTTGTCTGCCAGGCGCATGCGGCTCCAACGCAGTTGAGGGGATGGTGGAGCTGGCGCACTCGGGTTTTGCTGCTGCCCTGACTGCCATCCATCCCAACAAAATGAAGCTGGCGTGTGCACACCTGCGTGCGCTCAACCGCGCATTCGGCTTCACTGATACATGATCGTGCACTTATGCAGGCGCACGCGATTTCGGCTCTGAAATTCATGCTGAAGTAGCGCCCGCCGACACGCCGCCATGCACCTTCACAGTCGCAGTGTCAGCCGCCAATTTAGACCTCTCAAAACCCTGGCTGCAGGCGTATGCGATCCCGGCGCTGGAAGTCAAGCTGAAGCTGGCGCGGGCGGACCTGCCGCCGCACACCATCATGCGAGGCCCGGGATACCTGCAGGCCGTCATGGTCATCGAACAGGCACGTTTCTGTGTTCGTTGAAACGAGGAAATAATGCACTGAACGTTTGTACTGCTGAGGCCGCACACCATCATGCAAGGAGCTACCTACAGGCTGCCATGGTCCTCGAACTGGTCGATTTTGATTTTTGTTATCTACGTTAGGACATGTCGCATTCTGCGGACTGAGGCTTTGCTGATAATGCTGCCGAGGCAGCTGCTGAGGCGCCTCTCCAGGCAGCTTCGCAGCGCTGCACTCAGGCAGCTGCGCTATGGTGCTGAAAGATGGTGTTTCCGTAAAGGCCCGGTTTGAATGAGAGTCTTGAAACTTGCGCTGCGCCCCCCACTGGCACAGCTGCTGATACTCACTGGCATCTTTGCTGGAGGATGGTTTGGTGCAGGACATGTGGTAGTGGAGGGCAGCAAGCAATCTGTAGCAATCGCGAACCCCCTGTCGATGTTGCATATGTACATGGCCGCGTCGCATGGCCTTGCTGCAACTCACTCGCTGGCTGGCTTCGGAGGGAATCGAGATACCATTTTCCCCCTAAGCTGGCGCTGTGACTCGACAGGGCCTGAGCGCACATGTTGAAGTCCTGACCCCAGCTCCAAAATTGCCATTGCGAGCTCCATTGAGCAGACCTGGGTGGTGGATCTGCCCACTCCTCACGAAGGCAGAACTGCTGTGGCCCAGCCATGAAGCAGGGATGCAGGCATGCTGCCGGACACAGCTCTCGAGCGTCGCTGCTCGTAGTGACACGACCCACTTGCTGCAGATCCTAGAGCGTGTGGCGGGGGAGGTGGGACTGGGATCTTGGGCTCGTGAGCAACCACTGCTACTACTGCACCCTGTGCTCGTGAGTAAGCACCACAACCGTTATTCGCTGAACAGCTTCGCTAGCATTCCTGATGTTCACTCCGTGCACAGATTCTGGAGCATGTGGCGGCAGAGGCGGGTCTGGACCCTGCGCTCGTGAAGCAGCGCAATTTCATCTCCGCGCCCGAGCAGTGCCAGCCGGACCTTTTTGCGGACTCGGCGGCGCCGAGCAGTTGCAGCGGCGCCCCGGCGGCCGGCGGCGGACCCGAGTCGGACGAATCGGCAGGCGGCGGCGCCGCCTGCTTCCCGGTCTTCAGTGTCGCGGCGGACGGCACGCCGGAGGCGGTTCCTGCAGCGGCAGCAGGCGCGGCGCCGGCAGACGAGGCGGGCGCGGGGGACGCACGCGGCGCTGTGGCCCGGCGGCCGTGCTTCGCCGGGCCGGCAGCCGGACTGGCTGAGGGCGAGCAGGTCAGGCACAAAAGCAGAAGCATTAGGTTGCCTTGCCTGTCGCTGTCGTGCTGCACAGGCGGCGGTCGTGATGCCCGGCTCTGGAAGATCGCATCGCTAACCTCACGGCAATCGCCTCCAGAGTGAGGCCAGTTCACTCAGAAGAATCGCGCTGTCTTGAGTCGTGCCTGATCATTGCGGTGCGGATCGCATCGAGTCGATGCGTATTGTTGTGGCATTGTATCCTAAACCCTGACGGGGTGCTGGTGCCGGCCTTGCACAGGTGCTGCGCACGGCCCAGGGCAAGTGCTTCAAGGCGTCGCTGTTCACGCTGCCCCGCATCTGGTCGCAGATCCAGGTGTGCTCTGCAGACAACCTGTTGACATCAGAATTCATCTACGAGGCGAACAGGCAGCCCTAGCCTTGCGCCAAGGTCACATCGACCTGTGCCGCTGCAAGGCATTGCGCAGCTGCGAGCGCCGTTCTACGCGACCACTCCGCAAGGCTGGCTGGGGCGTCGGGCACTGCCGGCTGATTGCTTTAATGTGTTTGGCGTCATGTGGAACTTGTCCTGCTGCTGCAGGAGCAGTCGGACTTTGCAAGGCGGCAGCAAGCGGTGAAGGACTTTAATGCAAAGAACGCCTGGCGCAAGCGCGGCATCGCCATTACGCCCTGCAGGTATATTTGACTCAGTCATAAAAGCAGCAACAGCAACAGCAACAGCAGCAGTCCTTGCTGAAGAGATATGGGCAGGTTGCCCTCTTGCGGCCGCCGCAGAGCGTCCTCATGAGCGTACTCTTGCGCACATCTGCAAACATGTGACATCTCGCAGATGCATCAGCAACAGTGCGACGATCAGAACCGTCCTTTTGTGGCCTCGATAACATCAGCCGTTCTCGCCGTCTGTGCTGTGCGCCAGATGCACGCAGGTTCTGCTGCAGTTTGCCGGCCGTCGTGGGCAGCGTGCCATGAGTCGGCCAATCACCAAACTGCCGTGCACGGCAGCGTGCCAACAATTTGCCATTCACCTGCTGAGCATCTCACTCAGTGCTGTAGCCGGCCAATGCTTGAAGGTTCCACTGCCGGCCATGTCGAGCAGCGTACAATGAACTTCAGTTTTTCAGTGACTGCTAGGTCATCACTCATCACTGTCCATTTTCCTTATGCATGTAGGTTCGACTGCAACCCGCCGGCAATGTCGGGCAGCGTGCACGTGTACGCTGATGGCTCCGTGCTGGTCGCGTCCGGTGGTCTGGAGATGGGGCAGGGCCTCTACACCAAGGTCAAGCAGGTGAGAAGTCAGCACAGATCGATATTCATCAGGTTGTCCTGCATTACATATGACTCTGTGCTGGGCGTATCTGATGGGCTAGAGATGGGCATTGCCTCTGCACTGAGGTTCAACAACTGCACTTGATAAATAAACTTCGTTACGAAGGTCTGTTGCATTTCTTGTGTTTGACGCCACAAATTTTACCTACTGTCTCTGGATGAGAACGGCACCCTGTCACTGGCGGCAATTCGAAAGGCACGCCATTGTCAGCACCGCCTGCATCTCCACAGCCAGTCGCAGCTAACCGAGACAACCGCAATGGCCTAAGGGTTTACGCTCGTAGACTCCATCTAGCCTAGCACAGCGAGCCTACTTTACAGCCGGTGGCAGGTACAAGCACTCCAAGAGAAACACTGCTGCCGTGGCGCTATAAAGTCAAACAGTGTGCAGTTTGCCGCCACCGCCAACCATGGCCCGACCTACATGGGTCTCTTCACGGGTCTCGGGTCGTGAGCTGGTTCTGTCTCTTCCAGGTGGCGGCGCACGTTCTGGGCGGGGCGATTCCAGGCGGCGGGCCGCTGCCGCTGGCGCGCATTAAAGTGGGCGACACCGGCAGCGATGGCCACCCTGGATGCGGAGCCACCTGGTCGTCCACCGGCTCCGAGGGCGCCTGCCAGGTGAGCCGTCTTTGCTGAACACTTTGGCACAGATACACTAATGTCGTATATGACCATCTCGGCTGCGGCGCGGCGTGCAATCTTGCAGGTCAGTTTTTCCGGTCCATGTAGTGGGAACAAGCAGAAGAAAATCCTCAACAGCAGTGGCCGGCTGCGGCGCAACTTGGTCACCCACCGGCTCCACGGCAGTCTAGCGTCCCTGCAATCGTCGTTGCCGCTGTTGCAGCCACGGTTGTGCCTTGACCGCCCGGTGATGCGTCGCTGCTGCAGTTTCGACAATGCAAAAAGCCTGCTGGATTGCTTGCCAGCACTGGCAGGCCAGGAGAATTTCCCCTGGCTATGGCGCCGCCTGGTGCTACGTGATTCGCTGGAATAGCACAAAGTTCCCACAAACGGAAAGGCTATCCTCGATGCTGACCCCATTGGCGGTCGTTATGATGGTGCTTCGGCTGCTCTGCGGATCTCGTAGCTCTTCTGTGCATAGGTTGCCGAAGCACAATGACTTCGTGGTCCTGTAAAGCTTGTGCCGGGCCGGGGTCGCAGCTGATAATTTGGGCAAAGTGGCCTCATAGTCGTCTGCTTCAGGACTGGCTACCTCCTGCTTCGCGCAGTCCAGACGGCTGAGATGCTGCAACATATGTGACGGCTATGGTTCGATCTGCTGCGCATGGCGCGTCGGTATATCCAGTCCTGAAGCAGCGGTCACTTGCTGAAGCATTACCGATGGCAAACAATAGTGGGCCTATGCTGCTATGGCGCACTGCCAGACGCAGGCTCGAAAAGTGACAAGTCTTGGCCGCTCCCTAGCCAGCTGTGCTAATGGCAAATTTGATGGCCGTGATGGCCATGAAGCAGGCACAGTGCGGCGTGTCATGCGCGCCGCTTGATGGCTCTCCTGCGGCTGCAACAAAAGTGTGACGACACGTGTGCGCTTTCATCAAGTCTGAGCTCAATGTCCTCTTATGCAGGCGGTGCGGCTGGCATGCGAGAAGGTTGTGGGGAGCCTGGATCTGGTCTGTCAGACTGCGAGTATTGGTACCGTCTTCAGACATGAACTCGTACATCCTCCATGGCTCGCAGGCAGTGCGGCTGGCGTGCGAGAAGGTGGTCAAGAGCCTGGCGCCGGTCGTGAAGGACGCAGAGCCGGGCGCGAGCTGGAACGACATCATTGAGGCGGCGCAGGGCGACGGCGATGGCTTCACGCCCACCAAGGTAATCTAACTTCCTCCGATACCGAAACAGACACCGAATGTTCGGCCTTGCAGAAAGCTGTGCAACACATCTTGGAGCCGAGGCGGCGCAGGGCGATGGCGACGGCTTTGCGGTAACAGAGGTTTGCGCTGCGGCCGGCTCGTGGCCTGACAGATGGGCATGCCTTTGTTGGCGAAGGCCCCAACACCATGCTGACAGGTTGAGGCAGGCTCCGCAGAGAGCAGTTGGCTTGGCATCATAAAGAGGGATAAGAAGCTCCTGGCTGAACTTGTTGTCGTACACAATCGTCAAAGTCCCGCGGCATGGGACAACACATCCTGCTTCCGTCCCTGTACTCCGTCTTCGACTGCAGCACCAATTTCTACGGTCGAATACTATCGTAAACCCAACAGAAGCAGTTTATATCCTACCCTGAAAATGCTCTAGATCCGCAACCCGCGTTTTAATTTACCGAAGACTGCAACATCCTCAGCAGCATCATCACAGCTGTTCCTGTAAACCCACTTCATATCGAGCTCAATGAGCAGAGTCGTGCATATGTTCATGCTGACCCAGATTTGCCGTGCAGGTGTGCTCGAGCATGCCGGTGTGGTGGTCAGCTTGCCAGGCGTCAGCAACGCTGCCAGAATGCACCACAACACATGGGCTCGACTCAAGGCCTGTCTAGGGTTCTGGTGGCTGCGCTGTTCATTCATGGCTCCGCTGAGGGTTTTATCTGCCTCAGGTTTGCAGGAGCGCGCTAGCATGGTGGAACGGGGTGACGTTCGGCGGCAAGGATGCCGCCATAGAGAACCTGTCCCATGTGGCCTTTGGCGCACGATTCCTTGAACTTGTCCATTCACATATAGGTTTCATCATTGTGCAGGGGCGCCTGAGCACGCAGTCGTCGGCAAGCAGCTGTCCTGGGTGGCATTCTGGGAATCAAATGAGAGAAGTTCTGGGCTACAAGTCTGTTGTCAGAATTCGTTTCTTCTTATTGTCCGGCAGGTCTGCATGAGCGCGCTGGCGTGGTGGGACGGCTCCGCGGTCGGCGGCGATCAAGCTGGCAAGGAGCAGCTGTCCTACGTCGCCTTTGGCGCAGCCGTCTCCGAGGTCGAGGTCGACGTGCTGACGGGCGAGAAGCTGCTGCTGCGCACCGACATCCTGTTCGACTGCGGGCACAGCCTCAACCCGGGCATCGACATCGGGCAGGCGCGCCTCGCCTGGCGTAAATCTGACTTCAAACGTGCACCGTGTCTACAGCCGCTCGACGGTTAGGGTTGTTGCCTGTGCGTTGCTGAGTGGAGCAGGAGCAGGCGGCCTGCCGCGCTTGTGTTGCGTGACCCCTGGAAATGAAAACCCGAAGGCCCAAATGCAAAAAGGAAAGGTAGGGCATCTCTATTGCACATGCATGGTACTCTGAATAGCCAGCGAACTTTTGCTGTATGCTGTCGCCTGTGCTGGCTGTGCGAGCAGGAGTGCTTGACATGCACCCCGGCACCGCTGGCGCCGGAGACAGGTACCAGCCCATGAGCATGGTCCCGAACGCGCCCCGATGGGCCGGTCCACAAATGCTCTACCGCTTTCATGCATGACATTCATCTGCACGAACGTCCGAATCCACCGACTGTAATCTGCAGTGCAGATCGAAGGCACCCTTGCTCCTTCGTGCGGGCTGGGCATGCGAGGCACTGGAGCAGGGGCCCCTTGCCGCCCGACGGCTGCGTCCAAATAGAATCGATTTAAATCTCTTTTACACCTTGTTTCATCTGGTTTCCTTTTTCGCAGGTGGAGGGCGCCTTTGTGCAGGGCCTGGGCATCCAGACCCTGGAGCAGGTGGTGGTCGCGCCTGATGGCCGCCTGGTGACGGAGGGCACCTGGCTGTACAAGATCCCGACGCCCGCGGACGTGCCACGACAGCTGAACGTGACGTTCCTGGCGGTAGGTTTTACCGTACTTTTTTTGTCTGAGTATTACATCGTGACGGAGGGCACCTGGCCGTACAAGGTCTGGACGCCCGCGGACATGCCGCGGCAGCTGAACGTGACGTTCCTGACGGTGAGATCTGGAGAGTAGTCCTGCTTCCTTTGCAGACTCTCCTCATCTTAGTGTGGCATTGTGACGGAGCGCGCCTTCAGATTCAAGATGCCGAGGTCCGCAGACGCCGATGTCAGGGCACTTAGCCAGCGACGTGTGTTGTATGTCTCGAGCAGTCGAGCAGGGCGCCCCTCCCGCCCGCGCTTGTAGGAAACGGCTGCCAATGATGGGTGCAGATGGCGCGGCGCAGTCCGGGCCCACTGGGCTGCCGCTGCGCTCGCTGGCTGCTCTCCTCGGCTAGGGCTAAGCCTGCCTGACACATCGCGAACCGGTCCACCTGACACATCGCGAACCGGTCCACCTGCGAAGATTGCAGAAAGTAGAATGGGCCAAACCAAGTTCACCCTTAAGGCGATGCTGCGTGCGGAACCGCCGCATGCGCACCCGCACCCGACTGCGCCAGGCCGGGTACCGAATTTTGTTTGTTTCTACCTTTGCACGACTCGCCCAACCCCGCGCGGGGGGGAGGGGTTCCGCCGCGAGAGGGGGGGCATGGGAGCAGGGCTGCCAGCGAGCCGTGCCTCGTGCTATCCACCAGTGTGACGGGCACTAAACCCTATCTGATTTGCGCCGCGCAGAACTCGCCCAACCCGAAGGGCGTCATGAGCAGCAAGGCGTCCGGCGAGCCGTGCCTCATGCTGTCCACCGGCGTGCTGACGGCGCTGCAGAACGCGGCCGCGGCGGCGCGCGCAGAGTTCCCGGGCTGCACCGGCAGCGGCGGCGGCGGCGGCGGTGCAACACAGGTGCAACCGCAGCATCGCTGTTGCTGTCAACGTTACAATCCGGAAGTCGATTGACTGAGAGCATCCTTTTGCGCGGCCCCCACATACTGTCGGCAGCTGTGTGCCTGCTTGGCCACTCCACAGAGCTCGTGGATAGCTTCACGCCCTGTGCTCTGCCTGTTCGAGCCGGCTGCCACAATGCTAGGTCACCCGGCCTGCATCACGGCACCGGGACTGCGGGCGACGGCAGGCCCAGGTCCAGCGGTGCTTGAAGCATTGCTTGACCAATAGCACTGGCACACACCTGCTGGCTTCCACCGATCGTCCTGCCTGCCTTGACGCCCCAGGGTGCCTGGCGGGCTCTGACGGCGCCGGCGACGACTGTCAAGCTGCGCCAAGCAGCTGGCGACTTTTGCGTTGCCGATGTCCTGGAGGCGGCGCTGGATGGTGGCGGCGCCGGTAGCGGTCAGCAGGGCAGCGACAGCCCGGCGGCAGGGGCCTCCAGCGACGGCAGCTGGGAGGTACTGTGATAGTCGTCCGATACTGTGGTGGGACGGGATGGGAGCGCACACCGACGGTCGGCGGCGCTATGGCACTGACCTTCGTATGGGGTGTTGTCGTGTGGGGGCCGGGGAGCAAATCCCTGCAATTCAATGTGTTGTTTTGTATTACCATTGCTGTGTGACCAGTGTCCGAGAAGAATAGAGCAAGGGCTCCAGACGCTCGAGAATCACGACAGAGCTGTGAATGGAACTATGCTTGTTGCCAGGCTATTGTTGAGAGTGTGCAGCTGCAGCGGCCATCCTGTGCAGTGCAACAACAAACGTCTTGTGCAGCACCGCACTGCTCGCGCCACGGAGGCCTGGGGCGTGGAACTTGTACTCGCCAATTTTCGATGGCCGCCGCCCATCGAGCGTCCGTTGCCAACCGCCCATGCTGGGCGGTAAACGAGCGCCGGGTTTCTTTGCTACTCACGACATGACATCCCAGCAGGTTTGTACTAATAAAGCGTGGGGAAGTAGTGAGCAAATTACTTTGAAAGTTTGGTAGCAGCGAAGCCGAGCAACCGGACTGAAGACCACCGGGACATCATGATGGTAATGCCCAGAGCAATCGCGACCGCAGGGCGGCGGTCACGCGGTCACGCAATCTGTCTGCCTCGGCACTGTTGAGCGTTATGGGCGGGGGGTAGCACATCGAACAACAGCCCATAGAGAGCGCGGCTGCCCTGCGGCACGCCGCTGCGTCGTATCCAATTATTTGCTTTTCACGGCGTGCCTTTTTAGGCTCAGCGAAAGCATGAGCAACTCATAGTGTTCAGCAATGAAGCTGAGGTAGCGAGGGTGCGGCAGCAAGCGGAGGAACCCTGTTTACTGAGGGTCAAAGCTGGTCGCAGTGTGCGAAAGGCGCTGCATGCGGACTCATGACCATGAGCATTAGCCATGTTTGGCGTCACGCCAGGGCAGCGGTGCCTGGCGGGCGGCGGGATATCCATGACGGACAGCGAGCACCGCCGCTCCCGCGAGGCGAGCGGCGGGCCGGGCTTGACAGAGTCCGCGCAGCGAGGGTTTAGCCCTTCGATCTTGGCACGTTGCCAGTTCCGCTAATTACATTTATAGCAAATTTGGGGATGAGATCAATCGAATTTGCGAAAATTCATGTGCGTTCCATGCGTAGGAACCGCCAACTACGTTGGCACGCTCGCAAGAGTACGTTCGGATGGTCTAGTTGGTTATGACGTCAGTCTAACACACTGAAGGTCCGGGGATCGAAACCCTGTCCGAATACGCACTTTTTTCACATCAGTGAGCAGGTGCAAGGCAACTTGTCATGAGTCACCTGCTGCCGGGCATGTTGTGTGTTGTGAGTTTACGTACCGGGAAAGCATCACACGGTGCTGCAGCGACAATAATGCTGCGGCAAAGTCGACACAGTTGGAATGGATTGCTGTATATAACAGATCGACAAGTCGATCCAGAAATCTTGGCAGCCTGCCCTCGCTGGGCATCGGCTACTCGCTCTGGTTGAACAAAACCGAGCAGCCCCAGCTGATGACAACAAAGTCTCGGCAAATTCGAGCACCCCTTGCATACACACCTTACTTCTTCGTTGCCACATCCATCCTCGTCGTCAGCACCATGGCCTCGCTGAAGGACGGCGGCTGCTGTGGCGGCAGTCCTGCTTCTACTCGTGGTTACGGCGTCGGCGAGAGTGCTGAGGGAGACACGTAAGCGCATGGCGGTCCTCCCACCACAAACCATCAGATGCACGAGTCTTGGCAGGCAGAAGACACAGTAAGGTTGCAGCTTTACCATCCAGAGATCATGCACAAGCGACTCGAAGGCTGATCGGACGCCAATTAGCAATACGTAGATAAGCTGTCTCGCACTAAATTCCGTTGCGGCCTGCATCTCGTGCCGCTGTTGACGTCCTAGAAATCGTTTGTGCTAGCATTACTTGATACTGTCCAACATTGTGCTTCTGACATATCATCATGCACCTATAGAGTGGCAGGTTCTTTGCGGTTGTCGAATTCATGCCGGCTCAACAGATCTGCGTCCAACGCTCTGATCGATATATCTTTTACGAAATATTTTGACGGAATATTTTGACAGATCGTATACAGTGCATGGACCTCGAAGACCAGTCAGCTTGAAGAACTTCTTCCTTTCCAACATGAGTGCACAGTTTGACAAGGACCAGGAAAGCAGGCCGCCTCACAGTGTTGTTTCAAAAGGCGGGCGTGATTCGCTGGGCCTGCAACTGCGTATGATACGCAGCAGGGTTGCACCGCACGTCACTTTGCACTGACGTGCGGCCGTGCGCACGCGTGCGCACCGCGTGCGCACCGCGCACGGCAGGGAACGGCACTTTCGCACGGCTGCCTTTGTTAATCCCCCAGGGGAATGAAGAAACAGGCTGCGCTGGGCCATAACAGGCTGAACAATGCATACAACCTCACTGTACATATATTTTATGCGTTGAGATGATGTATGCAGCATGTTACACGGCCGCGATGTGCAGTTGCGTCACATTTGCAGCCGCAATAGCAGGCCGGCAGCTGTTGTCTAGCTGGATTACATCACTGTCTGACAGCGTCTGACAACGTGCGCACGGCAGTGCTCACAGCCGTGCGGCCGTGCGCACGCGTGCGGAACGCGTGCGCGTGCGCACGCGTGCGCCGTGCGGTGCAACCCTGATACGCAGTTGCAGGCCCAGCGAATCACGCCCGCCTTTTGAAACAAGTAAGCCGGCCCTGTCTCCAACCCCCTCCACTGCCTAAATGCAGTATCACGACAGCCGCCTGTCATGCACATGCTGCCGGGTTTGCATCACCGATGCCGCTCTCATCAATGACGTGCTGCGGCCGCGAAAAGTGCATAACGACATTTCCATCTGCACAGAGATGTATCTGGATGGACCTATGGCGGAACCTGGAATCCACTGTCACAGGCTGTGTTCGGTGAGCGAACTGCAGACCAGTGGGACACGAAGCCCAAATCGCGGATTAAGCCGTAGAACAAGTGCGTACGCGGCAAATTGCGGCTCAGTTAAGCCAGAATTTGAGAAATGATCGTCTGTTCGGATGGTCTAGCTGGTTATGACGTTCGCCTCACACGCGAAAGGTCGCGAGTTCGAACCTCGCTCCGAATACAAAATTTTTTGCAAAAATGCACATACTCATAGGCGCTGCGCAATGCCGGCGAAGAGCAGCTTGGCTCACGTTTGCTCACTCTGGTTTTGGCTCTCACTTGCACGCTCTCACTCGATTGCACTACACACTCTCGCACAACAACTGTGGCAACCATCGGCTATGGGTTTGCGTGTGTCAGTCCACTGCGTTTGGTAGCGATGGATCGACACAGGAGCTGCAAGTCGCTGGTCTCATTGAACAAATTGAACTGGGTCCCCTACAAGCTTCCCGAAGCCAGCCAGAAGCCTGGGCCACGTGCATGCCGGAGATTTGCGTTGAGATTTGTCCTCGAAAGCTCCGAAACATTATTGTAGAGAGCATAGACACTATCAATCGATCTCGCCCCTGAGCTGTCACTCGGTCATATCTAGCTGTGCATCCTCCACTTGGTCGAGCGCGACAGGTGTCACGGCCCCTTCAGAAGTGCAGTACGATCGCAGCACACTTTCGGCGTGCAGCTGCTGTCCTGGCCCACTCCGTCCTGGCACTTGAGTGAATTCATCTACCAGGCTGCTGAATCGATCATCATCGCAAGCGCACCCATTACTGCCTGCCGACCACACACCCCTCCCAGTTGTCAGCTCCTTGCAGCGCCAACTCCACTGCGCTGACGCTGGACAGCCTCTTCCATCGAAATTTGCAAGTGACTTCTCACCTCCATTGCCTTGCAAATTTGACTTGCGGCTTGCTCGCTTCCTGCCCCATGTCGCCACCACGACGGCTGCAGCCATCACAAGCCTGCAGCGAGTTTGAGACAGGACCACTGAACACCACTGGTCTCATGTCACGCAGCTGATTCAGCTGACTGCACGACATGATGGCGCACCGCAAGGTTCCTGCTGTGGTGGTGGTGGTGCTGCTTCTCGTTTGCGTCGCGCACTGCCAGCGCAAGACGCCTTCGGCTGGTGGCATGGACTCGCCTTCCGTACCTGAGTCGGGAGTCGATTCCTGCGACCGTGAGCATTTTGCACCGGCATTCTGCTGCTGTCTGCTGCGAAGTAGCCTGCAGCAATGCCCGCTCATGCATGCAATGTCTGCAAACCAATAGTCATCGGACGTCAGCAGCACGCATGCAACTATTTGCCTGGTTCTGTTCTGGCATGCACAACTGAGGCCTGCCATCAACTCCAGCTCTAACTTTTTTTGCGCCTCCTGCGAACCTGTCCTGCCTCTGCACGCAGTGGGCAATGGCGAGCCGTGCGCCGATGGGTCTCCTGGCGTTCGCTGTCGTGGCAACCCTTGCGACACTCGTGCGAGGCCCATCCCAATGCGTCGTGTGCGCCTTTTATCTGTCCGGTGAGGCTTCCTGCGGGTGTCGATGCTGCATGGACTTGAATGAAACCACATTCTGCTTGTCTGTGGCACAGCGAGCCAGTGATCAGATGGATGCACAGAGTGGCAGACGATTCGGACTATTTGATAACCACGGAATGGATCTGAGCTGCGACACAGCTCATCACATCCTCATACTGACTTGTCATTGCACAAAATCCTGGAGCGCAGGGCAAGGTCGTGTACCGGGGGCGCACCATCGGCGGACCTTGCACGGTGCGGGATGCCTCATCTCATATCGCACATGTTGCGAAGAAGGTCCTGGGCGTGCACGTCGGTTGAACTAACATGCACATTTCTGAATGTTGTAGCGCTGGCCCAGCCCCTCGCGCGCTCCCCAGCTGCATCTGTTCACGTATGTCCACTATCACTACCGTGACGTCGACATTGGAGTCAAAGATTCCGCTGCGAGCACGTGTCGTCCTATTGATGCAGGTGGCATTCTTCAGTCCGGACACTTGCAACCTGGTGAGCTGCCGCACCGGCAATAGCTCCGCCAGCGCTACGCCAGGCTTCAGAGCATGATGTGAGATGGTCGGCGTCCATCGGTGTACTACTACTGCAGCATAGCACTTATAGCAAAGTATGCCGTTATCCCTAGCTCCCAACTCTTGAATCATCGCGAGACATCTGTGGCGACTGCAAGTCCTTCTTTTGCTATTTTTGGATCTCACTCATCATCCGCTCTGGTGTTTCGCTTGAACTCAACGAGTAGCATCGTGCTGGCGCCGCACGCCATGCAGTCTCCGATTCTGGCATGCGGCAATCAAAGTGCTCGTGCAGTGTGTGATGTATGCCGCATACTGGGTGGAAGGCATTGTCCAGCATGTGTGAGCCCTCTTCGATGCGGCGCTCTCTCAGCACGCATGCATTTCGCACCGGCGCAGCAGCTCTCTGGGTGCCAAGCTCTCCAAGCAATCTTTGTCGTCCTTCACCTGCTGGCAATTGAATGTTCGCCAGCCCATCAAATCGCAGCATTGAGGCTAGTCGGTGCAAACCAACATCCTCTGGTTGCTCAGGGAGTTAGCATCATGTCACTCAACATGCGAGATCATCATGGCCAGCATGACCTTGACAAAGGGCGGTCAAGCCAGCAAGAATCGTTCAGGCTGCAGTTGGCGCAGCAGTCAGCCGCAAGGTCAGCCGGACCTGCTGGCCAGACGTCGGACCTGCGGCCAGCAGGACATCTTGCCGCACGGCGGCACTTGGCGACGCCTGCAGGAGGGCTTGGCGCAACATTCGCAGCAGCACACCATGTCGCATGGAGGGCAAACACCAGTGGGACAGAGGCAGGCGGCGTGAGCGCAGGAGGCGCTGACAAGAGCGCTATTTGTAGGCATGCGCGACGGTCACAGCCGTACAGCAATGGAAAGCGGCGCGCACGCAGCCGAGCTTCGGCAACGTTTTCCAAACCATCCCATGGCCAATCGGCTGTGCACTGCAGCATTAACCCTTCGAGCTGATAACCGGAGCCGCCGCCGCGCTTGCAGCCATATGGCATCAGGGCAGGCGCAGGCGGCGACATGGCCCGCCTCGGGATCGTGATGCACTACCAGGATCGAGGTGCGCAGCGGCAGGCACGGCAGGCTGTTCTGGAGCAGCTGTGCCCGGTAGTAGTGCCCAACCCACACTAGACCCAACCCACACAGCGCCAACACCGCGAGCCGCCGCTGCGCGCTGCTGGGATGGCTGCTACCTGTGGGCTTGGTGCGAGCGGAGGCCTCTGTTGTGCACTGGCACTGTCAACCAGCAGGCACTGCAGAGACAGCTTCGCGTCACGGTGGCCCGATGAAACTACCTGCTGACACTGGGTTGCAACGGCGACTGTGGCCGGATACTTGGCTCTATCTGGCGTGACGTCACAGGCATGCATGGCGGGAGAGCCGCCCCACACCAGCAATGAGGAGTCGAGGATGAGTTCACCTAGCTGACTTTTCAGGCTTCAACTTTCCAGGCTGTTGGAGAAAGATGTCACGTGCATCTTGAAGAATGTCGATCGTGATTCCGGAACAGTGTCTCTGGGATACGCTGATGCGGCGACAAATCACGGCCAGCCCCCACGCCCCTCCCCAGAGACTCTGCAGGCAGAGTCGATCTGCAATAGGCTCGGGCGCTTGGACACTCTTGTTCTTGCAGCATCTCGGACAGCGTAACAAAGCGCTGCACCCCGGTGGACTCGTGCACGGGCGTCCAAGAGCGGCATTAACATTGTACGGCAAGAGGGCCACTACTCTTCATAGGGGCCGAGGTGCGCCCTGCAATCGATGAAGCCCTCCATCAACTCGCCGCGTGAATCTGCCTAGGTTCATGTTGACCCGAGGCGGCCAGTCCGACATACAGGCGCAGATAGACAAATCATGTCGCGCTGCCGATCGAAGTCTCCATTCGGAAAGGCTCGGAAAGGCAAGGGCGATCCTTAAGTCCAGGGCAGATTGACCGCCCGCCTGCCGCAACGCCAGCTACACAGCGTCGCATTCACTTCCGCTGTGGTCACGAAGCAGCAACTCAATTTCGTCTCGCATGTTTGGTCATCTTCCGATGCCTGATTAGAGCTGACTTTTGAGCAGACGCTTGTCGCTGTTGTCGTTCGGTTGCCTGCAGAAAATTCAAGCTTAGTATCCGCGATTTGCCCTGTCGAACGATGGGACGCAAAGTAGGGGCTGGTACTTTGGATTGGTTGCACGCACTGCAGCCCAGATAGATGAGTAGGGAAACGATGCAGGCTCCGCCATATCTAGTTCCTGCTTCAGCTAGCTGAGAGGGCATTCCGCCTTCGGAATTTATTCTCACGCTCCAGATTGTGGAGGTCTGCATGCCAGCTGTGGAGTGACGGGGCACGTCTGTCAAGGCTGGCCAAAATCATTGCGTGTGCAAGCGTGTCTGCAGCCCTGTGATGAGCCCTCAACCGCGGTAAACCTCAGCTTGAGCCGGTCACAGTGCCTCTGCACCTGTCCCTTCTCTCGGGGGTAGTGCAGGTACCTCATCCAGGACACTGCAGGTACGAGCTCGCATATTTGTGAAGTCGAAACCTCCTAGGTAGAGCAATGCGACGTGTTTCTTTCCAGCTTGGTACCACCCGGCCACGTCTCGGTCCTCTGTCTCTCTCACTACTCTTTCTGTGAATTCGTGTGCTCAATCACGCACAGGCTGACATCGTTGCGCGGCCGGCGTCAACGAAAGATCCGCTGTGTCGCGTAATTTCCCACCTCCTTCCGACGCCTGCATGACACCGGCCAATATGGAATCTGACAAATTTGGGTCCTGCGTGCAGCATGAAGGAGTCCGACATCACTGACCCCGCAGCAGCTGATGCCCGCCTTCGCTGCGTGTTGGCATGCGGCCAAACGGCAGCTCCCGCTACCGAGCTCGGCACAGCGGCCTCGGTGTGCAGACGCAGCAGCGACGGCGCCGTAGAAGCCGTTGCCGTCGCTGCCGCCGCTGCAGCAGACAGCACACATGACGCCGGCTGCCGCCGCCCCTTGCGGCGGCGGTCGCTGCCCTCGGCCTCGCCGCCGGTGCACCCGGCACTGGCGCCGGCGCCCACGCCAGCTCTCATGAGGGCCGCTCGCAGCGGCCCGGTAGACCTAGTGTGTCAGCCGCCGGAGGTGGCTCTGCGCAGCCTAAGTTGCGACGGCGTGGCAATGTCTTCCCTGTCTACAAGCCCGCAGGTGCACTCCGCGGTGCTGCCGCCAGAAGCAGGGCGCAGCCCCAGTGGGAACTTCCTGCGGCTGGCGGCCCCGCTGCCGGCGAAGGCGCCCGCAGCCAGCGAGCTCGCCCCTGATCTGGGGGCGGCGCCCTGCGCAGGCTGCGCCGATGTGGATGCTAGCGCCGCCCCTGGCGCTGATGCCCCCGCCAACGCACACAGTTGGCACCGCAGCATTTCGGCGGCCTGCTGCTCGAATGACGCCGAGCTGTGCAGCGTTGCACAGCAGCTGGAGGCGGAATTCGCCCATGAGTGCGCCCTCCCCCCACACTGCTACAAGGCAGCATGTGCCTCCATCCCCAAGCAGCTTCGCAGTTCCTGCCGTCGGAAACATATATGACGAATCTGACAAACCTTTAGCCAGACTCAACTGACACAAGCTCAGCCAGACAAGATGCTCTGGCTGTTGTGGCGGTGAGGCCATGCCTGCCAGCTTGTCCTGGCAGCTCGTAGCATCATCAAGCAGTCCTTGTTCCCTTGAAGTACGACGAGGGCGGAGGCGCCGCAAGTCTGCCACATGCTCTCAATGGCCTCCTTTGCGCCCAACCCTGAGCCCCTCGGCTGCTGCTCGCCCTTGAGGCATAAGCTTGCCTGCAGGTTGGGCCGCCGCTTGCGCGCAGCCTGCGCCCGACTGGATGCGGCCAGCGTGGCGGCGCTGCTGAGCGCTGGCGTCGACGCGTGCGGCGCCGACATCGCCGGCCGCACTGCAATGCACGCGCTGGCCGCGGCCGCGGGGCCGGCGGCGGCGACGTCCGATGCGCTGCGCATCCTGCAGTTGCTGCTGCGCCATGATGCCAATGTGAGTAACGTAAAAGCATTGCCAATCATTCCCAGGGACCATCCTGAGTGCGTGCCATGATGTTGCTGCTGTGGAGGGTACTGCTGAAGCGAGGACGAGAAGAGGGCGGCGGGCGGGGTTGCACAGGGTATATCATACCCTGCTGCTGAATAAGATCACGGCAGCACCCAGGTCAGTGCATTGCCTGTCACACCTCCAACCTGCCACCGGACTGGCTGCACTTCCCTGATGAATGGCTACCTGCCATCCGGCAGTGAGCAGCTTCTCTGTCATGTGCCGCAGCTGTGGGCAATGGACACGAAAGGCGTGACGCCGCTGCATGTGGCGGCCGGCCGCCCCATGATCGAGGCGCTGGCCGCCGCCGCGCGCCTCGGCAATGCCGCCGGTGGCCGCCGCTGCTACACCGAGTCCCTAGACGGGACACGCAGCGCGAGCCAGGGCTGGAGCCGCTCGCCGCTCATGGGTGGCGGAGCCGCCGGTGTTGGCAGACACGGCCCGGCAGTCTGGGGCTTGCACGGTTCCGCAGCGGAGTTGCGGCCTTTTCACTACTACCGCAACAGGTGTGCTCGACGAACCAACCACCTGAGAGCGTTCCTCCAATATGTGAGGGTCTGTCTCTGCCAGCAAATTGCTGATGAGGGTGCAGCCAGCCAAACATCATGAAGGCTAGGCAGATTCGATATGAGGTGGTCGCAAACCTAAAGCATGAATGCCAGCGTTTCGGAGACTTTGCACTAAGACATTCATCAATCGGGGCGCAGACCAGAACCCATCCCGGAGGAGCCTAAAGACATTAGCCTTCCTGCCGGCGACGGCGGCAGCGTGTTCGAGGGCCTGCAGTCTGGAACCCTACCGGCGGCGCTGCAAGCATCGCAAGCTGCAGCTCCAGCGGCGCCTCCGCTCTCCGGCGACCCGGCAGCACCCTGAACGGCGGGCGGTGGCGCTTCCGGCGGCGATAGCCCGACTGGCTGGGGTCCCTGATTGATCTGCCCATGTTTACCAGAAAAACCAAAGCACTGGAGGAAATGAATTACGAGCAGTTGACGGCGGTGCTGGATCAGCCAACTTATTGAGATCAGTCGCAGACTGGCGCTGCTGCTGTGTACCATATATCAATCATAGGTAAGTTAGTAATACGGAGGGTGGCGAAAAACCGCCAACAACCTTGCTTTCCAGAAGCCCCGTCCGTGACATACTGAAAGACCTGCCGCACCGTGCTTGGCGCCGCCGCAAGGGGGTGTTTAGGCCGGCGCATCTCCTGCATGCACTGGGTTTTCCGATTACAGTAGACACCGTTTGGTCGCCCTTTTTTTGCGTTTGAAGCAGCAGCGCATAGGGTTCCGGGAGAAATTGTGTTTGTGGATGTGGGTGTTTTGTGTTTCGCTTGTGAGCTGCGGCGGCATGCCGCCGTGGTCGCCGAATGCGACCAGCAAGCCAGCAGGGGCGGCTTCTGCGCTCCATGGCCAAAAGTGACGCCTGCACGTTTGGTGGCCTCGTACCTGGTTCAAACAGTGAATTAATCGGGATAAGTGTTGTGGGTTCGGATAGTCGGGGGTTTTCTGCCAGCAATGCATGTTCATTTGCTCCGCTGTACTTTGTGCCATGGCCCTATCAGCATGAGGTTCACTTTTACGTCTGAGTTATTTCGGGTATTCGAAGTTGCCCTAGAACTACTTATGTTTCTATTACAAGTAACTGGTCCATTTTAAGCCTCGTACTACAGTCCGTCGCCGCCGCCGCCAACCTCAAACATGTTCCCGACGCTCAGCCTACTTAAACGTACAGAAACATCTCCACGTGTTGTTATAGAACCTGAGTATCACATCGACTCAAGCATCGACCGCACTTTGGAACAGACAGCATTATCAGCTTTTAACTTTCATGCGCCGCCGAATCAGCATGACCTGAGTCTCTATGGGTTATTCCTTCCCGATTCTCCTGCGACCTTGAGGATGTCATGCAAAATTACGTCCCCATGTCAAACGCTCGCCGGCCAAGCGCCGTCGCACAATGCCAAAGCCCAGATCATGAACCATAGTGACCAGCAGCATCACAGAGTGTGTATGCGACACGTCCGATACTGCATAGGTACCTATCTGCAACCACCGCCATATCAGCAGATGACCTAATTTTCGTCGAAAGCCTGTACTTGTTTCCTGTCCATGCCAAAATCCAACGCCTTGGGGATGGCCATCGTCTGACGGCTGAAAACCATCACGTTCCGGAAACGCGCCAGCTGAGCGGCCCTTGCCGCTGCCACAGCCGCTTCGCCATGCAATCCCGGCCTGCGTTTCAACCCACAGTCAAACATCCACTCCTGGCCGGCTGCCGCTGTCGTCCCTGCCTCACGCCCGCAGCGGCAGGGAGGGGAACGTGAAGCTGCCGCGGCTGCTGGTCCCGCTGCCGCTGCCGGCCGGCAGCTGCACGCCGCCGCCGGGCGACGCCGGCGGTGGGCCGTCGGCAGGCTGCCGGGCCGCCGCGCTGGCAGCCACCGGGGCGCCGACASCTGCCGAGGCCCCTCGGGCGGCCAGCGCCGCCGCCGTCGCCGCTGCCGAGCCTGCTGTCGGCCCCGCCGCCGGCGGCGGGTGTTCGCCCCACAGGGCCTCCTCCTCTATGCCGCCGAGCGTCGGCAGCCGCACCGCGGCCACCTGGTCCGAGATGTTTTTGGCGGCTGCGGGAAGGACAGGGCGGCTTCAGAGAGCTACGTGATGTCCGAGTTGACCGGTAGACGGCTCGATGCGAAAGTGCGGCGCCTCATTTGATGTTCAGCGTCCGCCCACTGCCGCACGCCGCACGCTGTGCTCTGGGTGCACTCAGTCCAGCCGAGCGACAGCTCGGTGTTGCGTTGCAAAGTCAGCAGCGTGCACTGCATACATGGCTGGCAAGCGCGGCTTGAAACACCCAGGACACCCAGTCCCTGGAGGACCATCGTGGGTAGGGGCGGCTCGCACATGTCAGCGATCAAGATGCCTGCAGCGTCGCAGGTGGCGCAGCTGTGGCAAGAGCACGCGGCATGAGAGGCTCGCTCCACCCCCAGCACCCGTGTGACAACCCCCCAAGCGACCAACCTGCGTATGCTGTGGCCACACGGATTTATACCCACACGTCACACTCTGGGAGGTGGACGGCGCGCACCCTCGGCGGCGGCCACGACGGCGGCGTCGCAGGTGGCGGCGACATCGGCCCGGACGCGCGCCGACTCCGACGCCAGCATGTCCTGCGTCGCGGCGATGCCCCCCCTGCAGCGCGCGACGCTCGTGTCCAACCGCGCGCGCCACACGTGCAGCTCCTGCGGCCGGGGAACGGAGGCGCAGGAATGTCAGGGTTTTGATCGGCTGATTCGTCAGTGAAAGCTCGGACGGAGGGCCCCATTCCCGTCGGGGCGACACCAGCGTTGCCGGGCCCCAGGGGCGGCGGCGTGGCTGTCGCAGCGTCATGCCTCCGAAAAATGACACCAGCACTGAGCCCACGGCCGCGCGCACAGCCACAAGATCTGTTCAGCTGCCCTGAGCTGGTCAGCCGAAGCTGGCGCGCGTGCGAATCTGCGCAGCGCCAGTGCAGGCCGATGCCGCGCAGCGCTGCCTGATGCGCAGCATGGTTGAACGGGTGCGCCCGGGAATCGGCAGGCAGACAGGCGAGCGACTGAAGCGCAGGGAGCAGCACCCCAGGTTCGAGCACGAGGCAAACTCAGAGCTGAAAACAAGTGTCAGCGCGCACCCGTATGAGAACATCCACCCGCTCCTCCATGATCTTGTTGTCCTCTGCCATTTCCTGCGGAAAAAAGGGTTTAGGGTTTGAGAAAGTTCAGACCCGTCTTGCGAACAAATCTGCCCGGCAAGCTGCCCTGGTGCATCGGTTGTAGAGGCTCTGTCGTGTCAGGGCGCCCGCAGAGCGTCGACCGCTGTGACGTCGCCAACGTATGCTTGACCTTAGTATTTGAGAGGCTTGGCGGCACGGCAGCGGCCGAGGGGGGCGTCCTCTTACAACCACCATTCTTGCACAGTCACTCACTGAGCAGCAGCAAGGTTTTCCGAACGTGCGCTGCCTTTCTTTAGGCGGCGCACCTGGAGGTCTTTCGAGTCCAGCACCCCAGCGTAGCCGCCAAACAGGCCGCTGGCGGGCGCCCGGCCGCCCGCCTCGCCTGCACGGGAGGGCGGCACTACGTCGGCAGCCACCAGCAAGACTGGGACATGGAGAATGGAAGACTCGAGCGGCACTCCAGTCTGGCTGCCACCAGACCTGACACACAATGCCCCCCCAGGAGATGGCATCTCGCCGAAACCTGGACGACGCGGCAGGAAAGCGAGGGATAGCCACTCATGTCCTGTGGACTGACGGTTCCCGGCTCACATCGCGGCGCTCACACCCCGTCATGCACCGGACCGAGGTGTGCAAGTGGCTGCATGCAGCAACGCAAGCGTCGTGGGCAGGCCCCTCACGGCCAGCAGCAGCAGCGGCAGCTACGGTGGTGGCAGCAGCAGCCGCGGAAGCGCCGCTGCCGCGCTGGAGGTGCCAAGGCATGCGGCGTCAGCAGGGTCCGGCGTCGCACCTTGAGGGTTTGACGACTGTTGAAAGACATTTCTCAGGAGCCTCCCTGGTGCGCTGAGCCGCTGGGGGCGCTGCTGCTGCTGCTGCCGTCGGCATTGGCGCGGCTGGGCGACGGCGGAAAGCACCGGCACACCGTGTCGCATCACAACAAGCCCGGGGCTAGGTTGTGAACAGGTCTAGGGCTGGACTTGCCTTGGTGCGCAGAGCCGCTGGTGGTGCTGCTGCCGTCAGAGTCCGCGCGTCCCGGCGCCGCCGCCGCCGCCGCCGCCGAGGGACTGCCCAAGCCCCCGGGCGGCCGGATCCCGGAGCGCCTTGCCGCTCTCCGCTCCTGCCGCGCCAGGTGCCGCTCCCGCTGCTCCCGCTGGTACGAGTCGTGCTCCTGCGGTGCCCGATCGGAGGTCCATGGGACGGAGTCCTGAAGACTGAGGACTGTCATCGTGGGGTTTTCAGGTTGTCGACTGGCGCCGCGGGCGCCGCTCTCGCTGCTTCCGCTGCTGTGACTCACGCTCCTGCGACTCGAATATAAACCTCCGTGATGTGAGAGGGAAATGCAACAGGAGTGCTATTTGACTGATTTTGACTGATCAGGAATCCTAGATACTCACCTCGCACAGCGCCATGCTGCTCCACCAACGCCCGCGCTGTGGTGCGCCTCGCCCGGTGACGTTTTGGCATTCGCATCACACCATGTCACATTTGAGTTTGGGGCGTTTTCCTGCTCACCTGGTACAGCGCCATGCGCTCCGCCAGCGCCCCATCCTGCACCCCGCGGTGGACCTCCCCTGGCGGCGGCGCCCGCTGCACATTGACAGCGCCGGGCTCCAGGCCAAGTTCCGCCGCCTGGCGCTGCCGGGCGACCTCCGCCGGCGGCGGCGCCCGCGTAGTGTTCAGCCCCGTCCCCGCGAGCATCTGTGACGCAACAAGGAGTCTAATTCAATACCCATCGGATGCAAGGCAGCCGCACTCTCGCCTCCCTCGCGCATGTGACCGGCCGGAGGGGTCTGCTGCAGCGGCGGCGGACGCCGCTGGCGGCGGCATGCGCTGCGGCGTCAGCAGCGTCCTGCCGTCGACTGCACTCGGCCAGGAGGCCACCGTGCGCCGTCGCCCCAGTTAAGTCAGCTCAAACAACAGCAGTGCAGGCGCTGTGGTGGAAGGGCAATCGGCAGCCGTTTGGGAGCATGGCAGCAGGAATGCACCTTCTGGACGGTGTCCGACGACACGCTGTGGCCCGACGCCACGTCCTGCATTGTGCCTGCTGCCCCCGCAGTCTCTCCTACACCGCCGTGCGCCACAGAACCTCCAGGGGGCAGGCCGCCGTCGGCTGGGTTTCCCGCCGCGTCACCCGAGGCGCCGGCGCGCGGCAAGGAGCTGCTGCGGGGTGGGGCGCCACCCGCGTCGCTGATCCCGCTGCCGCTGTCCAGGCGCTTGAGCAGCAAATCAGGCGGCTCGCCATCACTGCCTGCAACTCAAGGGTCGGAGCCGGTGAGACTCAGATCCACCTGTGTTTTGAGATGACTCCGGCAGGACGCCATGTGCAATGCCAGCTGCACGTCATGGCCGATGGCAGACCACAGCAGCGCACGCGCATCTTGCTCCAGTTCGCGCCTCTCTTCTCAAGACACCAGGCGTGCAGCGGTTGCCACAGCTATGCGGTGCTGGCACGCGCCTGGATTGGACGGCGCCCTGCCGAGTGACAGCAGCGGCGACAGACCGCCGCTGCTGCTGGGCATCACACCGTAGCTAGGCGCGTCGACGGCATCCGCCGTGCCGTGCGGCGTGTAGCTGCCGTTTGTAGCCTGCGCGAAGGTGTCACGCCGCTCAGTGGCAAGCGACAGCGGTCCTCATGCACATCCACGGCATGGCACATCTCCACCGTGCACGCACCATTTGTGGTTTGGTGCCCGGATCCCTATGCTAAGGGGGCCTGGCGGCCCCGGCGCGGTGGCCAACTCCCGGCGAACTCACGATTGTAAAATGGCTGTAGGTAGACAACCCTGCTGCTCGCAGAAAGGGCGACCACTGTGCGCGTCTCTGCCACGAGCTAGACAAATCAGCATGTGCAGTTGCACTCACAACAGTGTCAGCACTGGCGCCTGCGACAAATTGGATCGCTGGCTCATGAACTTCACTTGCGTCGCGGACTTCCACGGCCTCCGATTGGAGATGGCGCTCCCCAAGCCACGGGTAGACTGTCAGCTCAGCTGAGCTCTGAGCTTGCAAGCGCAAAACGAAGACTGCCCTCTGCGCTGACCTGGTCAAGTGGTCAGCACATTTCTGATCTCCAGTCAGCTGCCAGGAAAGTCATGCCAATCGCCTTGCAGGTGCGCGGCTCAGTCGCAAGTTTTGCTTCCAGGTGAACACGAGCCGTTGACGCTCGTTTGACCCGCCGTTGCATTGTGTCGCCCCGGTCTGCATCTCGCCGGTCCAATCTATACGTCAACACCGCCTTGCTGCATCCGCAGAACATCAAGCACAGCTGATAGGATCCGCCTGAAACGTGCACATTACCATCATCATCATTCGCTGCTTCTGCATTGGGGCATGTCGCAGACGCAGCTGGCAGCAAACATCGACACCATCGTGGACACTTTTGCTCGGCTGGTCGCCTCGGCGCGGGCGGGCGATACGCCGGAGACCGACCGTGCCGGCTTGGATACGCTTTCGCAGAAGCTGCTGCTGGCCTGCTCGTCGCTGCTGGACCTGACGGCCGAGCTGAAGCACGCCGCTGCGCTCGCCGGCAGCTTCCAGCTGCAGGGTGCGACGCCGTAAAGGAAATACTGCTACTAGCTTGCAGCTTTTGTGCGCCACCCGAATATGTGCCACAAGCCTGGTGTGGGCCCTGCAGTGTTGAAGCATGTGTGCACTGTGCAGAGGCGCTCGAGTGAGCGCGGGCCAGTGATGTTGCGGCGCAACCCCAGTGCATTGAGGCGGCAGGCAGCAGGTTGCGACGAGGGCGACTGCCGGCCTGGTGAGCAGCCATGCCTCAGGCGGGCGCGAAGCAGATGTCGTGCGAGCGGCTGCTGAAGTCTCTCGAGGACTGCCAGCGGAAGCATCCGCGACAGAAGGCGCGCACTTGCTCAGACTCCTTCAGGCCATGCCTAGAGACTCTGCCCCGGGTTGTTGATGCAGGTCTCCCCATGCTGGATACCTAAGCTTGTGAAGCGTCTGTTTCTCGTACAGGAGGTTTGCAGGCACCTGGAAACCGGCGCGGCATGGTGCCTCCTGGCATCGGTCTGTCCAGCAGAAGGTGTGGCTGAGTGGACCATACTGGAAACACATGGCAGTGTTGCGTTCACGTTACTCAGATGTCCTTCAGGTTGTGCTATGTAACAAGACGACGATGCAGGGTCCTGCTCAGAGCATGGCCTCAGCATGACCTGCAGCGCGCAGGGCGGGACCACATGGCGGTCGTGCCTGACGCCCTGAGTGGTGTCGTGCAGTCGAAGACATGGAAGCGTGCATTGGCAAGCGCCGCAGCTCCGGGTTGGCGCCGGCGGCTGTGCCGCAGCAGTGCCGCGCTGCCGCGGCGCGCCTCGAGGACTGCCTGGAGAGACAACAGCGGCTGCAGGAGGTCGTGTCTGGCAGGGGCAATGCTGAGTGATGGTGGCGGCTGCGGCGGCAGCAGCAGCAGCAGGCACAGTAGCTGCCGTGGCAGGTTGTGGTGCTGCAGTTGCAGTGCCGACCGATGCAGGCTCGATCAACAGATTCGGAAGGATATCTGCGGCGCTGGGTCTGCATAGGTAGCTGAAACCTGTCGTCGTGCAGCTGCTGCAGCCGGTGCGGGACACGTGGACCAAACAACAGGGGGTCGGCCAGGACGTCCTGCTGGAGAGCACTTTGGGCAGGAGATTGTCTGCGGCTGGCTGGATACCGTACACTTTCGTTGCGCCTCCTACCTTGAAGGCCAGTTGGACATCCTGTGAACTTGAAAGAGGCCATTGTGCGCATTGTGTGGTGAGCTTGCACTGCAACTCCAGAAGGCATTGCACGAGGTGCTGAAGGAATCTATTGTATTGAGATATTGTACAAGTTGCTTAGAGTGCCTTCAACGCATCCAGCATTCCCGGAGCATCATCTTACATTTACAAAAATAGACGGCAGGGCTATACGTACGAAATGCAAACAGCGTTTTACTGTTTCGCGTCAATTTTGCTGCGGCTCAAACGTCACGCCAGTACACCACGCGAGGTCATGTTCGGGAGTGTACCAATCTGCCTTGGCACTGCATGCACCTCGTCACATCCTCAGCCAAGCGGAGGGTGCAATCAGGCGCGCTCGCCCCTGATGCGACGGGCCAGCTGGATGTCCTGCAGGCCAGCAAGCCAGAAGCGTCAGCTTGCAGGTCAACGGCGCTGTGTCTGGAAGGAGCAATGCTGATGGGAGTCGCCACTGTCGGGCAGTGCACGTACAGCTCGAGGCAAGCATGGTCACGTTGACAGTGGCAGGGAAGGCACACGCTCGAGGCTGCCACACGTGCAAGAAGGGGATGGGTTGCATGTGCTGCATTTCATAACGGCAGTAACAGCCATACGGTGCCGCACTGCACCTTGGGCATGATGGTGACGCGCTTGGCGTGAATGGCGGCCAGGTTGGTGTCCTCAAACAGGCCGACCAGGTAGGCCTCGGCAGCCTCCTGCAGCGCCAGCACCGCGGACGACTGGAAGCGCAGGTCGGTCTTGAAGTCCTGCGCAATCTCGCGCACCAGCCGCTGGAAGGGCAGCTTGCGGATCAGCAGCTCCGTCGACTTCTGGTACTTGCGGATCTCGCGCAGCGCGACAGTTCCAGGCCTGTACCGGTGCGGCTTCTTCACGCCACCTGCAGTTGCCACGAGCGTTATGTGTGAAGCAGGCCTGTGACTTGACCCAGGGGTGGCATCAGAACAGCGGACGCAGAAGGTTCGATGAGCCTTCACGAGCACCCGCGGCAAAACAGCTAGCTGAGCACCCGCAGCGGTGCAGCCAGCTCTGCAGCTGTTGTAGCATGTTAGCAGAGCACAGCGCGCACAGCATACAAGTATGCCAATTCCATGTGATATCTCGCAACCTCCGACGCGACCGGCTTCGCAGCTTACCTGTGGCGGGCGCCGACTTGCGGGCAGCCTTTGTGGCCAACTGCAGGCAGCAAGGCAGTCAGAAGTCAGTGCCAGGGTTATGGCATCCAAGCCTGAGGCTTCAAAACAGCACAAGGTAGCCAAAACAAGCGTTTTAGCGTGAGGGTTCGTGTAAGCAGGCGAGGTCTGCAAGCTGCGTGGGTCTGCGTGATACAGCAGAGATGGCAGCTGCAACAGGCAGCATGTCACAAATTCGCTCCAGCACCTGCTTCCGGGGCGCCTTGCCACCGGTCGACTTGCGCGCCGTCTGCTTCGTGCGAGCCATCTTGAAGTGCTCGGCGAGTCGGCTTGCAGCAAGAACTGGTGTGTATGCCCTGTCTGCCGTGTATCTAGCACTGCAACATTTGACCTGCTCTCATGTCTACAATGGTGTAGACGAGCTGCACGGGAATCTCATGCTTATGCACGGGTTCCCGCTGAAACTTGAGCAGTGCGGAAGTGCAGAACTGCACTGTCGTATTGAGGTCGCTGTCTGTACGCCGTATTTGCCGCTGCCGAGTCGCACAGCTTGCTGCCAGTCGGCTGAGGGAGCCGCGCTCGACACCATGCCGCCCAAGGCCGAGTGAGTGTCCGGACTCGCGCACAGCTGTTCAAGCTTGCACTGCGCGCAGCATGGCGCTCTTGCGGTGCACACCACGGATGCTGTACTTCAGCCGATCGATGCTGACCGTGTGACTGCCTCCCGCCCCGCAGGAAGGCCCCCGCGAAGAAGAAACTTGGTGAACTCGATGCCCTTGACCCTCTGCTGTGTCAAGTCCCACTATAGCACAGTGCCGCTCCTCTTGTAGTGCAACCAGACCGCATTCCGGCGAGTAGCCAGGCTCGTGAAACGTCGCTCCTGACGTGCTGATTGGGTCTTGTGTGTGTGTGTGTGTTCAGGAGGAGCATCGAAGAAGAAGAAGAAGACAAAGGCAGAGGCGAGCCCCCACCTGCGTTCCCTGCCAAGCTCAATGTATCTTACTCTCTGCCGCTCGGGGCGGTCTGTGGGCATGCCGCACAGGCCTGCGCTGCAGTGGTTCTCCGTTGTTAGCATCGCGACAGCAGCGATCGGGTTTGGGATGTCCACGAGCCCGCAGCCGGAAGCAGCGCTGTGATGTGCAAGTTTTATTTCAGCTCCGCATTGCGAGCACAAGCGGACAGGCAGCCTGCCGTCTGGCCAAACTTTTTCAAATCAGCAGTATCACATTTTGAATTGTTGACGCCTGCCAGCGCGGCCTAGAAGGGCTGATTCGACCTGCTGTCCCTACTGATGGCTGTGGATGTGATTTGCTGAGTCTGACGCTTTGGATTGTGCTCTTTTGCAGACCTACAAGATCTACATCTACAAGGTCCTGAAGCAGGTCCACCCGGTGCGCATTGCTTCGGATTTGTGCTGTCCAGGCGCAACACAATCAATTGAAGAGCCCATGAAGATAAGCACGACCCCCGGTGGAGTTTCACTCGCCTCGCAGCCGCAGCCTGACTCGCGGGACATTGGTTTGTCATGCGCCCCGGCTCGCGTGGACTGTTTTACTCAAGCGGAGATGCTCTCAGTGTCAAGGACTGCTCCGATTGTCTGCAGGACACGGGAATCTCGTCGAAGGCCATGTCCATCATGAACTCCTTCATCAACGACATCTTCGAGAAGATGGGCTCTGAGACGGCATCCCTGGCGCGGTACAACAAGAAGCCCACTGTCACAAGCCGCGAGATCCAGGTGCGCAACCTCTGACGCTGGCTTTACCTGATCACGCGTGCTTCTCATGACGTGTGTCTGCGCGTCTGCACATGAGCTTCCAGGACAATTTATGACGCCAAGGCCTGTGCATTTCACATAGTGCTCCCTTGCGCTGGTTGCTGACTCCACCGGATTGTGACCACCGATTTGTGACATGCAACGCAGACGGCAGTGCGGCTCATCCTACCTGGCGAGCTGGCCAAGCACGCTGTGTCAGAAGGCACAAAGGCTGTCACCAAGTTCACATCGACATAAGGCACGGAAGGCCGGTGCTCGGGCTAGCTGCAGTTTGCCATGGCAGCGGCAGCACAAAGTGCTACAGACTCGCCGAATGTGCTTTGCCAGCGCTGGCTTGGCCCTACAGCAAACCGAACCAAATGCTTGCCAACTCATCGCAGCGCCTATCTCAGGGACAGTCTCAGGCGCCGTGTGCCAGCGAGTCGCTGCATCCGAGGGCTTTGTTGACTGCAGCGATGCTGTGCTCGCATGCAGTGCACACATTCAAATCTCCGGTCATGTTGTGGATTAGCACATGTGCCCCCTGTAGACTTTGTTGCTTCTGGTTTCGACGTCCTTCCCTGTGACCCTGTAAAGTGTTGCCCTGACCAAGGTCGTGATGTGTCACGTGGTTTCGCACTTACTCCGTCAAGGCGCGCAACACAGCTGCTGAGAGCCGACCACGGTGATGGCACAACTGCCCAACACATACAGCCGCCGCTGAGGGCTGCAACACCTCAGTGCTCCTTGCGTTGATGTGCCCAAGACTCCATGACGACCAGCTGCTGCCAGCCTCCTGTCAAATCAGGATCTTGTACTTGATGTTGCTGGGCACCCGGTTGATGACGACCCGGCCATCATATGATAGTGACGCAAAAACCCACGGGTCCACGCTGCTCCACTCCACGCCTGCGCACAGGTTTGCAGCCGACCAGCTCAGAGGGTGTGCATCGTATGTGATGCTGCCGCCGCCGGCGCTGCGCAGCAAACATCTCAATGCTAGTCGGCCTGGTACCACAAAATAAGTCAATTCAGAACGGCATGCAGCATAGAATCTCCTAAACAAGTCGCAGATGCTGAGCTCACAGCCAGCAACCAGGCACTTGATGCCCCCTGCACAGCAAAGTAACATCCCTACTTCGTCCTCTTGGTCACTACATCCGTAAGGCACCATACACGATCACCCCTGCGGTCGCCGACGGTGTGCCCCTTGGCGTCCGGATGTTTGCAAGAACTAATCGTCACTGATCAGATTACATTGCACGTTCCATCCCAGCCGGTGCAGAGGGTTTGGAGTGACGCACCGTACACGCTCTCCTCGTGGTCGCCGATGGTGTGCACCTTTCCGTCCGGCGGCGGCCGCCCCGGCGGCGGTGGCGGCACCGGCGCCCCCGCCGCCGCCGCCGCTCGCACGCTCGGCAGGTAGTGCAGCCCCACGGAAGTGTCCGCCGCCGAGGTGAGCACCAGCGCGTCATGCGCCGGGTTGTGGCGCACCCGCCAGGCCCACCGCGTGTGGCCGCCCAGTGCCAGCAGCGGCCCCTGCTCGGCGCGCCTGCGGCCCAGGAGTGGGTTAGGGTTGATCATGTATCAAGCGACCCCTCTTACTAAACCCTCAGCCATTGGGTACCCTCAGCCATTGGGTACCTTGCAAAATTCCATGCACGGTCATTGTGCCTGCGGCGGGCCATTGCTGGCCGCTCAAAATTCACGATCCAGCATACTGGCAACGGGCCAGCGGGCTGCGGCCGCCTGCGCCGCCCGCAAGTGACATCTGTGGCGACCTCAGGCTGCCCAGGTTCCGACATGTTCATGCTGTATGCTGTTCACACTTGACCTGCAGGCTCATGGACGGCGACTCGCTCGAGGTCCCAAGAGCGCAGGCTCTAGCCGTCACCGAACACAGTCACCATGCATGGCGACCTTTGCAGGGTTCCCTGTATACTACGAGTACTGATGTCTGCTTAGGTATACACAAGTATGGAGTACGGACTCTGTGACAAGGGACACGCCTGAGGTCCCACACGCGCAGCTTCTGGTCGTCGCCCACCGTGGACAGCACGTGCGGCGTCTGGGACGCCCAGTCGACGTCGCGCAGCGGCTGCGCCGAGGCAGCCCGCACGCCGCCGCACTGCTTCATCGCCCGCACATCCCACAGCTGCGACGCGAGTGAGCAAGCGAGGTGGACAAATATTACTGACTTTCCTTTTCAAACCTTTAATCCTCGTCAGCAGTGGAGCGGCTCCCGCGTGCGCGCGACAAGACGCACAGCTCAGCTGAGCAGGTGACGCAGCTCCCTTCCAGGCGTGCACCGCAGCAGCGCCTGAAGAGCGTTCAGTTGCTGAACTGTTCACTGTGCAGTTCGAGACTATAGTCTACATGCAGTTGGGTGCGGGGACGGGGCATGTCGAGGAAACCTGAAGGCTGCCGCCGCCGACGGTGGCCAGGCGGGTGCCATCGTTGGGGTCCCAGGCGCCGGCAAAGAAGGGTCCGCCTTCCTGTGCTTCCACCTTCCCCAGCTCCTGTGCTCGCGCCACAAATTGCAACGATCAGTGCCCACAAGGCACAGGAAGTCACCATCGACGGATGACAACACACAGCCGGAGCCTCGCTCGATTGTGCCACCCCTGCTTCCAGCTTTTCCAGCGCCTATGCTCTCGGCAGTGCTATAGTTGTGCATCTGCAAAGGGCATCGGAGCATCTCCAGACCGATGGCTGCACCTCGACATCCGACGAACTTTCGCCCACCTCTCTTCCACCTTCCCTCGGGATTTCTGCGCCCGCGGCGGCGCTGGACGCGCGGGTTCCCTTCAGACAAAGCCGAAACGTTGCGCACTGCGCAATGACTATACAGTAGAAAACTCCTCCTACCTCGGCCCGTCCCTCGCCCAGCGCCCAGCTGCGCAGGTGCGCGTCATCGAGCGTCGCCGCGGCGCCGCCCTCGCGCCATAGCGCCGCCCGGATCGTGCCTGCGTGGCCTCCGAGCTCGGCTCGCGCCTCCAGCTTGCCTGCGTCCGGGTCGGTGCGCCACAGGGTGGCTCCGTACGTCCCCCCTGCAACGCATCGGGGCAGCTAGGTGAGCACTGGGCACCTGTCGGCCGATGTGTCCCCTGCAGTGTCGTACCCCCTCCGCACGCCAGGTCAGCAGCAGCAAATGTCGACAAGACTCTGGGACGGCCGAGACAGTGTCTACCTCCTTGCTGCATTGTGCAGGACATGGTTGCCAACATGGCTAGCGTGTGCAAAGGGCAAGATCCGGCCGCGCCGCAGCATTTGGCGCATGGCGGGGAGGAAGCCCGAGAGGCGCCTCGCGGTTGTGCACGGAGATGGGACGGCAAGTGCCTTCTCACGGCGAAGCGTGACACGCAGCAGCGAGGCTCGGCCCTAGAAGATTATATAAAGGTTAAAATAACGATTGAATTTATTCAGACGAGGCCTAAAAGTCCAAAAAGCGGCAAGCCCACCGTCGTTGTGCACGGTGATGAGCAGGCGCGCGTCCTCGGGGCTGGGCGCTATGCCCCACACCTCCGGCTTGTGCCAGTAGCTGGCCACGCGCCGCAGCGTGTCTGTGTCCGCGTCGAATTCCAGCACCTCGACCTGTTCAGGATGTAGGAGAGATGATGAAGTGCGAGGGAGGATGCCAGAAGCTAACCATGCATCGTGACGTGACCGTGTCCGCGTCAAATTAAAGAAGCACCACCCACAGCAGCATTAGACAAGGTGGGGCACGGATATATGAGAGCGCGTGACTACTCCGTGCCTGCAGCGCCATCCGTGGTGCCGCGCGGCCACATCCATTCTGAGGAACGGAAGAGGTGCGACTCTGCAGGGTGCGCATGAGCCTGCCGCAGGAAGCATCCGGGCATGAGCCTGCCGCAGGAAGCAGCTGGGCTGCTGCGCGGAACGGCGAGCCGGGCAGGCGGCAGCCAAGCCAGCGCGCTGGGTGGTGCGGCCGCCGCCGCGCCGGGCGGTCAGCGGAAGCATCGGAAGCACACCTCATTGTCCTCACGCAGGGCGGTGGTGCCCGCGATCCAGCAGGGCCGCTCGCTGTCGGCGGCCAGCGCCGTCAGAGCGCGCGCCTGGTAGCGCATGCCGTGCGTGATGCCGCGCTCAGCGACCGCCATCCCGCTGCTGCTCCGCGCTTCTGCCGAGCCCCGCCGGTCGATGCCCTTCCGCGGTCCGCTGGACCAGACCAGGGTCTGGGGCAGCGGCTCGAAGCCTGGCCCTCGGTGTCGGCCTCAGAGGACGGTCATGCTGCTCAGAGGCGCACAGTGCCGCGACGCGGTAGGAGGCGCTGTTCTCTGTAGACGTCCTGTTGGCAGGTACAGCAGCCTGACAGGCAGGGTGATGCCGTTGAAGCGACACTGAGGGCACGGAAGCTGGAGGCTAACGCGCTGTGATCAGGCTGAGCTGGCTGTGATGTGAGGGGTCAGATCAAACGACGACTTTCAGCAGCAGATGATCTCCAGAGCCGTGGCAAGCCACAGAGACCGTCAATAGTTGTAGTTTCGGCAGACTTCTCGAGATTGCATGCACTGCAATCAACTTGTGAACTTTACAATTCAGCAATCACAGTGATATTCCCCCGTCATCGACATTTACACCTTCCCAGAAGAATCTAGAGCATTTCATCACCATGCTGTGTCGTGCTGTGGCCTCGAACACATCGGACAGACTGCAGCGAAGGTACAGACTTGGGAATCGCGACTGCTTGGGTGCATGTCCATACGTGGACATGAATGCAGCGTTTGCACCAGGCAGAGCGTCACCGCTGCCTGGGTCGGAGGACTTGCGCAGCAGCAGGAGCTTGACTTGACAGCCTCGCCAGTCTCGTTTCGTGCCGAAAGCGCCGGACGGCAGTGTCGCCATGTCCGGCTCAGCCAACCCATTTGCGGAGAGGATCAGGCAGCTGCGAGCTGCAGGCCAGGATGGTGCGGCCAACATCTTGGAGCGGAGTTTGGCGGCCCAGGCTGGCCATGGGGCTGCTCAGGGCGCAGGAGCCGGCGCAGCAGGCCCACATCGAGCAGCAGTAGACGCAGGAGGCGTCGACGGCGGTGCTGGTCCGTCGCTGGTGCGATGCATTTGATTCGAACTTGAAAAGGCAGAGTTGCGAGCTGTCAAGGACAGCCCTCTGCACCGTACATGTCATCACTGCAATGCCGCTGCAGTCTCCTCGCTGATCTCATCGTCTCGGTCCTGCTAGGCGGCCGGCAGCTTTGTCGCTGCCGATGCATTCTGGAAGGGTAGCTACTGCGCGCATACCGGCACCTGGACATTATCAGTATTGGAAGCCTGCTTGCCTACTTGCTGCTTACTCAAGCAAGAGTCGACACCAGATTTTGACATGCTTTGTCCTCGCTCTGGCAGGGCTGGGCGGCGAGCCTTGCCAATGCAGCGGCAGGAGCGGTGTCGGCGGGAATCAATGCACTCTCCCAGTCGGGCAGTGCCGCCCGGCTGGCGCAGCGGCATGCAGCGGACCAAGCCCGCCGGCTGCAAAAGCAGCAGAAGAAGGATGTGAGCGGACTTTGTGCATCAACATGAATTCGTTTCTTGTGTACAGTCCAGGCCTCACAGGCTAGCGTCTTGTGTGTTGCCAACATGTTGTCCATTTCCAAGCCTAGTCTGCCGACCTGTACGACAGCGCTGTGAGGTTCGCATGCAGGCATGCAGACGTGCAGGCATTCACCACGGCATCATGCGACTTGTTGATGTCAATCGTTTTGTCCATGAGCTGGTTCTTTGCCAACCTTGCGGCCGGACGGAGATCGACGATGCACTGCCCGACCTTGCAGGCAAAGAGGGCTCAGGCGGACGCGCGCTCGCAAGCTGCGCTGGCAGCGGCGCGCGCCGGCGGCAATGCCCGGGCGCAGGCTGCGGCTGCGGCGGCTGTGGCGGGCCGGGGTGCTGGCGCCGAGGAGGAGCCCGCCGAGCGGGACCGGCTACTGGACGACGCAGCGGCGCATGGCGAGGACGACGACGAGGACATCTACTCCACCTACAAGTGCGTATTTTTCCTGAAATTACCAAGGAAGGGCGCGGAACGGTCGAGCACAGGGTCCTTGAAACCGTGATGAATACCTGCTGCACGGCAGTACCATGGCCCACGGTGCAGTTGCCGGCGAACAGATTTGCCTCGCCAAGTGCGCCATCGAGAATGTGTTCCAGGGGTCACAGAAGATGGAGAAGGTGACGGAAAGGACGATGGCAAGGAATGTCTCGTAAAATATATGGGCTTCGTTTGTGGGAAATATGATTCATGTTGGGCTGGACCCAGCACACGTACAGTTTGATCACAGGTGTATCAAACCTTCAAATGGACAAACGCCTGCCTGATGTGTGGCCAGCGGCGGCGCAGCAGATGCGGTGCAGGCCTTTTACCGCACCCTCAGTGGCTTCACACTGAAGCTGGCCGTGTGTGTTTACACATGTCCAACTGATATTTCAACCCGATACCTTCATTGCCATGCCGCCCAATCATGGAGCTATTGGCCAACATGGCTCATATTCGTGCGACAGGCCAACTGCAGGACGACATGGCGCTCCCGGACCCGATCGCGGGGTTGCTCTGTCCGGAATGCTCAGTCGTGTTTTCCTTGTATCGTCCAATCTCATTTCATCTTGTGCGCAGGCCGGCCAAGCTGCAGGAGGGCAAGGTGCACCCGGACCCGATCGTCGAGACGCTCAGCCTGGCGTCGGTCGTGCCTCCCGACCCCGACTACCAGCACAGCCTGCAGGTGAGACCTCGTGGGGTCTAGATGTTTGAGGCTGTCAATGCGTGCGCCATGAAACGTGTGGTTGTGAGGGAGGTCGTCGGAGTGGTGCAGGCCGATGATATTGCCACTCATCGAATCTGCATGCAGGGGCGCCTGCATACGGCCGGCCGCTGAACAGCCATGCTCCTGCCTCTGATCAGCGGTCGGGAAATTCACAAGTTGCACTCTCTTGCAGTCACGCTGCACATTCTTGTTTGCAAGCCGCCGCTGCAGGGCTGCGTGCCGCGTGGGGCGCTGTCGTCACTGCAGCTGGACATCTGCCTGCTTGCTGTTTAACAAGTTACGATACCATTGCACAGGGCTGCGTGCGGCGCGGGGAGCTGTCGTCACTGCAGCTGGAGACCGTCGTGTACGCCAACATGCGCTTCAATGGGCCGCTGCTGCCCAACGGTGTGTTCTTGAGTTGTTTCCAAGTCCTGGCGGCTGCCTGTGCTGGGTGCGGCGCGTGATGCGCATGCGAAAACTCTGTTTTGAGGTCCTGTTGTCATGTCTAGGTCTTCTGACTCGTGCTGGAACAGCAGGATCTAAGTTTCACACTGCTGGTGTGTGTTGCAGGCACCCGGCCGGGCTTCTTCCTGGGTGAGCGTCATGCAGCGCCGTCTTGCCAGTGTCACTGTCCAATGTGCCGGTCATGTGCCTGCCTGAGGCCTGCCGGGGCATGCACACTGCAGTTACAGGACCTACATCCGCCAACACAGCTGGCCGATACATCTGCCTCTCCTTCGCCTGAGCAGTCACTGCTGAGCAGTCACGCTGCAGACGCAGAGGAAAGCAGCAACAATGCTTCGCCTCTGCATGCTCGCCCCTCTGCATGCTTGTGGTTCGATGCTTGCAAGCGTGGCTCCACATCATTCGCACAGGCGACGGCGCGGGCGTGGGCAAGGGCCGCCAGATTGCGGCGCTCATCCGTGACTTCTGGGAAAACGGCGGCCGCCGTGCCATCTGGGTGTCAGTATCCAACGACCTGCGCCTTGACGCAAAGCGCGACCTGGAAGACGTCAAGGCCACCCACATCGACATCTTCCCTAAGGTAAGCCATTCATAGGCTCCTTTCTGCCTTCGTGATCTCGCTCTTAAAAATTCAATGACGATGCACAGACGCCAAGCAAGAGAAAATTTGGTCTGCTGCAGTTTTAGTGGAAAACTTTGAAAATTTACTCTCGGACTCCCGACTCAGGACCCCTGCTGTAAACGGGTTTGCAGGGTGCCGAGCTCATGCATCCCGCCCCGCCAGCCAGCGCATGTGCTGCCGCATCCCACCCTGCCGACCAGCGCATGCGCTCAACCTGTGCATTCCGAACATCTCGGATCTATTTTTCGATCCTGGGCATCCTTTTGTTACTGCAGGACAATAAGAACTCGCTGCCAAAGGGGGTGCTGTCGGATCACGGGTTCCAGGACGGCGTCCTCTTCTGCACCTGTGAGTCCTTCTCCGAACGGTTGAGTATGTGCAGAACTCCCACGTGATCCCTGATCTGCTGCGCCGCGTCGCATCTGCGCCGTCCGGCAGCAGCCAGGCAGCCCTTTGCCGTGCAGCGGCAGCAGCGGCAGCAGCAGCAGCGGCAGCAAGGCCCATACCGTTAGTTGGTGGGTGCGAGAGGTCCCTTTGCGACCGTTGGTCTGTGCGGCCGCAGATTCGCTGCTCATCGCCGGCTCGAAGAAGCCGCCAAAAAAGTCGGCCAGGGCGACGTACGATGCCGAGGTGCGCCCTGTTCTATACTTTATCCATGGCTCATGTCCATCCCATATCAGGCAGTGTGACGCCAAGGTGCGTCATGCACGACCTTGCTTGATGTTTCTGCAAACGACATGTGAGCTGGCGATCCCGGCATGCAGCTGGCAGTCTGCGCAGTCTGCTGCTGTCTGTGTGGCCAGTGGCTGCGGCTCCAGACCGATCACGCCAGCCTGAAAGTGCCTGCCACCCAATGAGCCTCCAGAGGGCTCAAGCAAAATCCCCTCACCGTTATTGCATCAACATGCACAGGCAAGCGGCAACAAGAGCTGGGCAGCGCGACGTTGCGCAGACGCAATGAGGAGCATTGTTTAGTGTTGGTGATGTTGACAATGAAAATCATCATGCAGGCAGCGCCAGTGGAGCGGCGCGATGTGTTTCGACCGCAATCAAGCGAAGCCCGAATGGACATGACGTCATTATCCTTCTGACTTCCCACGAATGGTTTCAACCTCCACGTAGGCGGCCGAGGTGGCGCCGGGCGGCGCGATGCCGCGCGGCCGCAACCAGGTGGAGCCCGAACTGGACGTGTCGCCCGGGTCCCGGCTGCACCAGTTCATCGAGTGGCTGAGCGAGGACGGCGGCGACTGCATGATCGTGCTTGACGGTGCGTGCCGCCGGATGGACTGCCTGCACAGCTAGGGGCCGGCTTGCCGGTGGCATTTGCCAGTGCGCAGTGCACGCATGCAGCGGGGCTGCTCTGGCTGGGCATGCCAATTGCGACTGGCATCTACTCACCAGGCTGGAGTTCTGCGTGACACCTCTGCACCATCCCTCTTCCCACAGGCTTTCCAGGGAGGCCTGCATCGGACTCCCCGCTGCACGCCCCAGACTGGCACCACAAGGCCATGAGGCAGATCCTGTTCCTGCCCACCACGACTCAAATCATCAAATGATGTCCCCCTTGCCGCAGAGTGCCACAAGGCCAAGAACCTCATCGTGAAGGCCGGCGAGCCGACGGCGACGGGGCTGGCCGTCAAGACGCTGCAGGCGCGCCTGCCGCAGGCGCGCGTGCTGTACTCCTCCGCCACCGGCGCCTCCGAGCCCAACAACCTGGCCTACATGACGCGCCTCGGCACCTTCGGCTACGAGAACATGGTGCGATGGTCGTGCACAAGGTGTATGGGAGGAGAGTGTCGCAGATCTGGGATTCGAGCGGCAGGCCGGCCCCGCTGGGTGGGGCGGCTGGCAGTCGCTGGAGGCTGGCCCTCCGCTCAACTCCTGTTGTTGGGACGCTGGCAAGTGCAGCACCAGGTTGCTCTGGTAACACAGAATCTTCCGCACACTGCACACCCCTTAACACGATGTATGACACAAAGGATTTCCCCTGCAGGGGAAGATGGTGGAGCACCTCAACAAGGCGGGCCTCGGCTCACTGGAGCTGTTCAGCATGGTGCGCTATTAATGCCTCCGGGGTGTAATGTTGTGATAACTTTGTTCGCAAAGCAATGTGCCATGAGCAACAGCCTTGCCAGCTTGATGGATGCATAGGAAGGCTCCAGGCCGGAGCGCTCCCATGTCTGCGTGTGCCAACGAAGTGTTCAAGTCAGGTGTGGCTCACAGACTCATGCGAGGCGCTTTGCACGTCGCCGGCATGCTTCGCCCCACTGTACCCTGTGGGTTACCCTGTGGGTAAGAATTCACTCGGACCATCACCTGGCACCTGGA
Organism: Deuterostichococcus epilithicus; assembly: GCA_033439295.1. NCBI lineage: Eukaryota > Viridiplantae > Chlorophyta > Trebouxiophyceae > Prasiolales > Stichococcaceae > Deuterostichococcus > Deuterostichococcus epilithicus. The sequence goes on from JAVTLE010000017.1 coordinate 1,326,999, forward strand.
ACACGATCTCAGTTGCTTGTGTGCGCCCGGAGCAGGGTCTCAAGGCGACGGGCACGTACCTGAGCCGCGCGCTGAGCTACAATGGCGCCGAATTCAGCATCGCCAAGGTCCATATCGACCCGCAGTTCCAGGTGCGCCGCCCGTCCCGTGTGACGGCCGCGCCGTCCTCTGCACAAAGGCCCTCGCACCGTGTGTTTCGCATCCCGGTGCACGGACCCTGGCCGAGAGTCAACCGCTGCAGGGCACGCATGTCCACTTGCAGCACACAGACTCAGTGGACTTTCTTGGCTGGGGTACGTGCCACACCCAACCTCCATCTGTCAACATCGTCAAGGTTTCGTTCCTTTCGTACACATGTTCGTTCCCCCATCCAGGTGATGTACGACCGGGCCACAGAGGCATGGGCGCTGGTGTTCTCCGTCGTGGCGCAGCTGCAGTCGCGCGGCGCATGCACAAAGGCCTTCTCGCGCCTCATGTGGGCCGCCTTCTGCCGCTTCTTCCGCCAGATGCTCATCGCCTCCAAGGTGGGGTGTTCCCGCTCGACCCACCCCGCAGGAACCTTCACTGCCGAAAATCTATGTGTGACCGCCACACAAGGTTGTCTCCTGAGACCCGGCACTGAGGCCCTGGTGCTGGCTCAGCTACGGTCATGAAAATATCTCAGAAGCGCTGCAGAGGTGGACTAGCGCGTGTGTGCGCTGCACGGGAACAAGCATGACACCGTGGCGCCTCCGCTGCCATGGTCAGGTTGTAATCTATGAAATGCCGCACACGGTTGATGCCAGAAGTCGATGCCAAAAACCTGCAGGTGGATGAGTGTGCGCGGCTGGCGCTTGACGCAATCGACGACGGCATGTGCGTCGTCATCGGGCTGCAGGTGCGCCTACTGCCTCTCCCGGTCGCACTTCCCGCCGCATGAACCGCCAAATATGCCACTACGGCAACTGCCCCCTCCCCCCTTTCCCCCTTCCCCCTGCTCAACCTGCACCTGCTGGGCATGCTGACATATAAAACCTAAACCTGAACCGTCTGCGCAGTCTACGGGCGAGGCCAACACGGAGGCAGTGCGCGCCCAGGGCGGCGACGACATGGACGACTTCATCTCCGCGCCCAAGGTGCATCGTCACCCAGTAACTAATGAAAACGTCACCTAGTATCCAATGACACCAACTTGGTTTGCACCCCAAGGCGCGCATGTGCCATATTTGAGCTGCCTGACGGAAATTTGCACAACCGCGCCAAGGGGTGTGCCCGCAGCGTCCCTAAACCTCCTGCCTCCGCGCCCCAGGCATGCTCCCAGTCAGCCAAGAAGGAAAACCCACATTCCTGTATTCCCTTCCACGCTTCTGCACCAGAGGTGCTTCGAGATCCATTTATCGCAAGGGGTTGACGGCTTGCTGGCATTGCCTGGTGGCTCCGCGCGCCGCAGGCATGCCATGCCTGTTGGTGTACGCACGCCGGTTTCTGAGCGCTCTGGCACCCCCCACTGCCCCTGCATCTTTCACGGAATTTGCAGCGTGCACATGCCCAGTTCACGAATCATCCACCACGTTTGCCAGATACGCCCTGCTGGCATGCCACACAGGTGTGCCAATGGGCAGTTTCCGCAGAAGCACTCCCCGAAGGCATCCATGCCATCGTATCCTTTGCGTGTCCACCCCACATCCTGGGGGCAGCAGGGAAATGTTTTACTTTCGCTGCAATGCAGGTGGTGCTGATGCAATTTCTGCAGAAGCACTTTCCGGAGGCGTGTCCCAACATGGACACTGCCAAGCGCCGCAAGCTGCTGTTTGGGGTGCGTGGCTTTTCTGTCGCCCACACTTTCTCCTCTGCTGTCTGACTTCGTTGTCGAGGCAGTGTCAGTGTCACGGCAGCAAATGCAAATCTGCTGTCTACAGCGCGTCCTGCCGCCTGCGACCCCACATCTGGGTTTACATGGCTGACATTTCACTTTTACATGTTGCCTCCCCCGGACAGCTGCCCGCCACCTGGGGCGGCTGCCATTGTTGCGCGCGGGCAGCCTGCCAGCCAGCCTGCAATCTGCACCTTTGCTGTAGGCATGGTTTCATACCCACACTCTTGAAGCCTGCTGCACACCATGGGTGTCACGGTGACAAGCGCCCGCGCCCGCGCCTGTGCATCAGGTGTTCACGGCCGTCAAGAGGTGGCATGCGCAGCCGCCGGCGGAGGTCGCGGCCAAGGGCGTGCGGCTGCGGGCACAGCACCGCGCGGCCGCGGCTGCGGCTGCAGCGGAGCGSSCCSAGSCCCGCGCCGCCGATGCGGCTGAGGCCGCCGCCGCCGGTGTGCCCATCGGCTCCCCGGCCGCGCCGATGGCGCTCGACAACGAGTCGGACGAGGAGGACCTGGTCATCACCGGCGAGATGGACCTCGACCAAGTCTTGGCGGTGAGCCTGTGCCCCATTCGTTGCTTCCCGTGGTTTCCGTGCCTTGCTAGGATCGTCAGTGTCATAACGTGCCGGACGAGGAAGGTGTGGTTTTCACTGGCAACAAAGGGCCTGAACCAAGCACCAGCAGTGATTCCGAACTCTATGTGGGACTGCTCATGTGTTTTCTCTGTGTAGTTCATGATGTGCGCATGCTCAGCAGCAGGCGGCAATCTGCAGCAGTCGCATCCTAGATGTAACGACTGCCCCTATGTTGATGTCGCGAGTCACATGAGTCTTACCAATCACGTGAGTCCAACGAAGACATTGTGCTCTTCCTCGCCTTCCAGGCACAGCAGGAAGCAGCGGTGCGCAGCGGCAACTTCCTAGACTTGACTGCTGAGGGCCCCGTCTCCGACGAGGCGCTGGAGGCCATTCGGCAGGAAGTGGAGGAAGGAGCGGAGGAGGCCGCAACGCAGCGGCGCGCCGCCAAGCGCGGCGAGCTCGCGGAAAAGCGCGCTGCCGAGCTGGTGCGGAGGCTCAAAACACAGCTGCTTTGCTCGTGCTGGCGTTGCATTTCGTTGCTTTACATTGTCCTTTGCTTCGCAGTCTTGTCAGGTGAAGGCTTGGGCCAGTCCACCGCCGGCCATAGGCTGTTAACCCTTACCAAGGCAGCGGCGCTCGTCGGCGCGCTGTCAGCGCCTGCGCTGGATACCCGGCGGAGGCGCTTCCTGCTCATTCATCTTTTTGGAATCCGATGTCTTCGCCGCAAGCTGCCATGGCAGCTGGTGGTGCCGAGCGCAGGCCAGGCGGTTGAGTGCTCATGACTCCACTTGAGGCAGCTTCATCAATCCCTGCGTGCCTCGCAGGCGGCGCTGGCAGCGGATGTCGAGGACGCCCGCAAAGCGGTCAACGATGCGGAGGCCAAGGCAGGGCTGCCCAGAACGGCTTTCCCATCGCTCAACAGCGGGTGCGCAGACGTTCGAGCATCGCTCGACCCAGCTGAGCTGATCGGCTGGCAGCTTGCAGTCAGTGGCCTACCCCTAAGCCTGCACTCAGAGAGCGCTGCATGCATGAATATAAGCAGGGTAATTGCGCTCCGGCCGTAGGCGTCGCTGCCCGAGTTCGTGTGATTTGAAACCCTTCAGGTTGTAGTTTCAAACAAACGCTGCGGATCCGTTGTCAACCAACATGACTCATCGACCCCGCAGAGCGGGCAGCAGCCGCCCGACATCCACCATACTGGCGCTTGAGTCGGACGATGACGCCGAGGCGGGCGCAGTGACAAGCCCGGCGCACCGCCGCACCCTCCCGCGTGTGAAGCAGGTTGGCATGCATGCATGCTGTTCCGCCACGGTCTACCTGGCCTGGCAGCACGGCCGCTGCATGTTGGGCGGCATAGCTTCCCTGGCGAGCAGGCTTCAGTGCTCACAGGCAGAACGAGCTGTGACTCCGACCTGGTGTCTCAGAGTATCTTTTGCTGCCATCCTTAATGGGTGCTGCCATGGCTCTATGAACCTGCAATGTGAAGCCTTTCGAAAGCTGTCGCGCAGGAGAAGGCAGCGGCGGCACCGGCGGCGGCGCCCGCCGCCGAGCCGGAGGTCATCGACCTGCTGTCGGACAGCGACGACGAGGCCTCGCCGGCCGCAGCGCCGTCGCCGCGGCCAGGCTCCTCAAAAGCCGGTGTGTGACTGTCTAAGCCTTTCGACTGAGCCGTCGGCCATCCGACCCTTCGCAGAGGCGAGGACGGGGACCCGGGGAGCGCCTCACGGGATTCATATTGCACTGGCACAGCCACACCCTTGGCAGCATGTCGCTGGCCGCCGCTGCACGCAGATTGTTCTGCAGTTCTGCCTGCCAGCGCCCGCCCAAACCGGAGCGCATAGACACGTCCCAGCTGCAACCCTCCTTGGTGACACCCGCCCTCCTACCCTCATTGACAGGCCTGATGAGCGGAGGCGGCAATCGCAGCCGCAGCATGGTCGCCTCCCCTTGCTGCCATACGCCCCCCTCTGAACCAGCGCAGCCCCCCACGGACAGCAGGAGCGGCAAGCATGGCCAGTCCCTGGCGAGACTGGCCATTTCTTTTGCTTCTGCTTGTCCGTAGAGGTGGCGGCGGCGGCGGCGGCGGCGGCGCTCCAAACCTGTACAGCCTGTGTTCTTCATCTGCTACTCCTTAACCCCACATGTGCTCCGACGCCGCAGGCCCTTCGGGCGGCAGCAGCGGCAAGCGCGGCCGCAGCGCGGTCGTCGACTTGGAAGACTCAGACTGGGAGGCGGGCGGCGCGGCGGCCCCTGCAAAGCGCACCCGGTCGTCCCCCGAGGAGGCCACGCCCGACGCCCTGCGCCCGGCCACCCGGGTGCGTGCGCCTGTGCCTTGTCTTGAGTTGCAGGCCGGGAACTGCACCTTGAATCGCTTGCGCGTGCTCGGTCACCCTGGAAACCGCGCCTCTGCTTGCCCCTGGAACCCGCTTCAGACTGTGCAGCTGGTCCCTGGCTTCTCGTGGACAGATCGGCGTCGCATGCCTGGCCCCTCGAGCGTGCGCCCTGCATCACTGGCCAGTGTCCTCCCCAAAGATGCGCTTCTGCACTGTCATCGCTGCCTCAGCACCCCTCAGCCCTGCGCTTCGGGTCTCGACGACTGGCCCACGGAGCCCTGCAGACGCTGCAGCTGGTCTCGTGCGGTGCCTGCTTTGGGAGCGGCGGCAGCGAATCCCCAGCTGCTCCCACACTCGCAAGTCCTGGAGGCGGCAGGACACATCTGACACACAGCCGTCCAGATTCGACAGCATACTCTAATGCTCACTACCACCCTCTGACACTGCAGGGCCGCTCGGTGTTTGACGACAGCGAGGACGAGGCCGCGCCGGCCAAGCCTGGCCGAAGGCGCCTGGTGCGTGCCGGCGGGCAGGCGGCTGGGCCGGCGGGTCGGCAGCAGGAGGCCGGCGACCAACTCGAGGACTCGGGGTCTGAAGACTCGTGGCCAGCGGCCGCCCCATCCTCACGGGTGCGCCGCTTAGCGTCTGTATATCATCTTTCTTACCTCATCGCAGATGCTGGTTTGCCGTTTCTATTTCACGATCACTCTGGGTGAAGTTGCGTGTTAGCACGCTCTCTCCCTGCAGCTGCAGCGTTGCGCCCGGCCCAGCGGCAGCAGCAGCAGAAGGCTGTTGCTCAGCCTCCAGTGCAGCATGTGCGGTCTCTGTGCACGTCGAGTCTCGTCTCAAAGTCGCGGTGCCCCGCTGAGTCAGGATGCCGCTCCTTGTTCGTCCAGCTGCTTTACCACTTGCTGCTGAGCAGCGCCTTTGTGACCCTGCCGGTGGACGCGCTTCGAATGGTCTGCAGTGGCGCAGGCGGCACCCAAGTTGTGGTCGCCAACTGCAATGATGTATTGACCTATCCTGCTGAACCCATCCCATCAGCGTCATATAGAATGCATTGCTACAGGGCGCTGGCCCCAATGGCGGCGCGGGCGGTGCCAAGCTGCGGGTGCTGGCTGCCCAGCGGCGCCTCAGGGCGGCAGAGGCGGCGCTCGCCGCCAGCCGGCAAGACGGCGGCGGCGGCGCTGACGGCTCACCCGCCACCTCAGACGGAGACTCGCCTGCGCCATCGGTGAGGTTGCCTGCAGCAACGTCCGCCAGGAGTAAACCCCGCTTAAGCATGCCTGCCGCCGCTTTGTGTGGTTTTCTTCGTGGCATTGTACTCTATCAAGGCCTGCGCGCTGCGCGCAGTGGCGGCCAGCGCTTTGCCAGTGCTGCGCGGTTTACGTTGTGCAGCATGCCGCAGGGTTTGGCTGATCATGGCTGATGTTGCTGTTGTCCACAAGTTCAACGAGCAACTGCCAAAGTCGCCGGCTGATATGAAGAGCGCGGAAGGTCAGCTGTTGCCAGAGACACCAAAGGGCTCTCATGCATGGCTGCCCCGTTCGGGGAAAACACATGCTGCTGATCAGCCCCTGGCTGCCGTGATCAGCCCCTGGCTGCCGCGTTCCTGCCGCTGCAGAGTGGCGGCTCAGGCGGCCGCCGGCAGCGCGGCGGCGCCGCCGGCAAGACGCGGGCGGCGTACCGCTACGCAGTGAAGCCGGTGCCGCTGGACGGCGTGGCCGCAGACCTGCACATCGACACCCGGGAGGCGCCCAACTATGACGAGGGCAGCGACTCTGGAGACGACTATGCAGGTAGTCGCTTCCTTCTTTCGACTCTTTTCCTCCCTTTTGCTTGCTGAGACGATGTTTGCGACACCGCCATGGCGGCAGTGACTTCAGCGTCAAGCGGGGCGCAGGTTCGTGTTCGTGACCCCTCCATGTCTCCTCAGTCAAGCTCCCTGCGCTTCCTGCATATTCCTCTTGTCTGCAGTATCAAGAAAGCATGCAGTAACCAATGGAGGTCGCTGCACAGGTGGACGGATCTGCATACACCTCACCCGGACCTTGCTCTGTCCTTGTGCTGTGTGCGCTGACATCTGATTCAGCAGCACCGACATCGTCTTGATAGTCAGCTGTCCGCTGCTGCACAGAGGAGGCGGAGGACGATGAGGAGGGTGGCCACAGCGACGCCATGCAGCAGCCCGAGATCATGAAGGCGCGCCAGCTGTGCTACACCGGTTGCAGCATCCCATTGCTGACTCCTGAATGCTGGCACATTTGCACGACTTCATGTTCAATTCCAGCGGCACCCTAGGCACGTGGCCGGTGCCGTCAAGGGTATTTGCATTATCACAGCAGCTCTTGCCACCTGCGAGCTCTGACTGTTGTTGCACGAACGCATTCTGCATCCTCAGGTCAAGAAGCTGCTGCTGCGGCTGGTGGAGGCAATGGAGCTGCCGGCAAACCCGCTGGACCAGCTGACAGAGCTGCTGGGCGGCGAGAGCGCGGTGGCGGAGATGACTGGGCGCAAGGGCGGCTGCGAGCGCGGCGAGGACGGCCGCGTCTCGTACCGCATCCGCAGCCAGGCGGTGCGTGTGTGCAAGTCGCTCGATCCTTGTGTCAGGTGCTGTCTCAATACGGGGTGCACAGCAGGCGGACAGCAGGCGGTGACGGCCTGCCGCACCGACCGCGGTGACCTGCCTGTACCGGTGGCGGCCTGGCCGGCTTCAGATCCCAACAGCATTCTTCGAATGTCAACTAGGAGGACTGGCCTGCATCACTGGCCACAGCGTGCACTGATGTGAATGTTGTGTTTCGGTCCACTGCCCACGGCCAGGCACCATTCTCCCGCCCCCGCTGCAGCAACACCTCGCACCATGCCGATCGTCACCGGGGTGCACTGCCACGTCGAGAGGTGCACGAAGCTATTCCACCTTCAAATCGTGCGAGAGGATGGCCTCAAGGTGGTCCAGTCCTGTGGCAGCCCTCGACGATGCTGTCTTCAATCAGTGCAGCTCCGTGCCACCTTTGTGCGGAGCATCAGCACGCGCAAAACAAATCCTCGGTTTCAGTTGCTCAAATGCCGCCGCCTTCCTCTGTCCAGGTTGCGCGCAAGGACGTCAACCTGAGCGAGAAGCGGGCCTTCATGGATGGCCGCAAGCTGGTGGCCATCATCTCGGAGGCGGCCTCCACAGGCATATCGCTGCAGGCGGACAAGCGGTGCGTCATCTCGTAATCAGCACTTTCACGCTCCAGGGCTGCTGCGTTTCAAGATTGGGTTTCCTGCTGCCCAAATGACCAAGTGGTGCGCTGGCCTGCTGCTTACGGCCAGGCTTCTGTGCTCTGCATCTCGCTGCTGGTGGGGCTTGCGCAGGTGGAAGTCGTGGGAAAGTGCATGGATTGTGGAGCCTTCAGCGTTTTCAGTCGTGTACTTCCACAACTCATTGTCAGTGAAACCACTTGCGCCAGCTTTGGGTGACGCATTTAAAGGTCGTGACACAAGGGCCACTTCGCTGCTGAACACTCTCTCCTGTTCTTCTGTGTCGTATCTCGGCGGCCCACTGCTGAAGTGCCGTGTCCTGCCGTGCGCCGCAGGGTGGAAAACCAGCGGCGGCGGTGCCACCTGACACTGGAGCTGCCCTGGTCGGCCGACAAGGTGCTGCTTGCTGCTGCTGCTGCTGCTGCATGGCTCGTGAGGAACGCTCGTGCACAGCTCACATCCACAGATGCACCTGGGCGGTCCCTGGCTGCGTGCTGCCAGCAGGTTTTTTAAAGAACGCTTGTGCACAGCTCACATCCACAGATGCACCTGGGCAGCCCTCTTTCTGCGTGCTGCCAGGAGGGTTTTGAGGAGTCAGCCGTCGAGTCTATGCTCATGCACACGTAACAACATGTAGGTATCATCACTGAATCCAATGTGATCGCAGGCCATTCAGCAGTTCGGCCGCTCGCATCGCTCCAACCAGACATCAGCGCCCATCTACCGCATCTTGGTGCGGCGAAACAACACGCCATGTACTCCCACCCATGTTCACCAGCTTGAGATGTGACCCCTTTGGGGAGCCGCGACCAGATGGGGGCGCAGGCATGCACACTGGGCTGCAACACGCAGCAAGCAGTCTCAGGATCGCGCAGCTGAGGTTGCAGTGTTGCCAGCTGCGCGCCTGCTGTGCCCTGGTGGACAAGTCTGCATGGTTGCATGCACTCGTTCGTACGCAGTTGAGAGGACTGGTCCAAGGGCTCCCCTCACCCGTGTGTATGAGATTGTGCTGCAGGTGACCAACTGCGGTGGGGAGACGCGCTTCGCGGCATCTGCGGCCAAGCGGCTGCAGTCGCTGGGCGCGCTGCTCAAGGGCGACCGCCGCGCGCTGGGCGCTGGCGCCGACTTGAAGGTGTGTGCTTTGGGAGGACAGCAACGACGGCACACAGCAGCAAGCAAAACCAAAACGATGCATATGCAGACGGCTGCAAACAGCTGCCGCTGCCTCTGCCGCTGCCGCGTGAAGGTGACCGCCGCGCGCTTGAAGCCGGCTTGCAGAGTTGCGGGAAAAGTGTCAGGAACTCTGCGGCGCCTGGCGCTGCTGCTGCTGCCCACTCGTGGACTGAAACCTCCATGGGGTCGTTTGTGACGGCAAGTGTCCCGCCCGATATGCTGGCTGTCTGCCATGGACACCGCGCGGCTGTGGCCTCGATACAGACTCTGCAGCAATCATAGCAGCCCTGCCGCGCACAGCACTGTGTGTTCTGACGGGCTGGCAGTTGGGCATCGATACATCACTCAAGGGTGTTTTCTGACTCGTGGGTCTTTTTCTGGCGCCACAGGAGTTCGATCTGGACAACAAGTACGGCATGGACAGCCTCGTCAGGTAAGCTACGTGGTTTGACCGATCTGACTCCGCCTATACGTCACCAGGGACCCTCAATTGCACTGGCATTTGCGTCCTACGTGTAAGGGTGTATGCCTCAACAACACGAGCCGACTACTGAGGCACGTGGCCAGGGTTTCGCTCATCGCCGGGCTGGCTTTTCGCTGCAGGGTCTATGAGGACCTGTGCGGCGAGACGGACGGCGCCATGCCCGGCGTGGAGGTGTGTGGCAGAGCCTTTTCTCTCCCTTCAGCGACTTCCAGCGGATTTGTGCCGTGCTTGCGGCTGTCTCCGCCGTGCTCTTGCTGGGAGCCCGGGCTGCAGACTTCCTAACCGGTCTGGAGCAGCCGCCGCCGCCGCCGCTCGGCTGCTGCACGGCTCGCACGCCTGAACATCGGCATCCAGGCGATGACCCGGATTGAGCGGGCGCTCCTTTCCTGCTGTCGCTGTTGCAAAGATTCCGTCTCTTGTCGTACCCCGGCACTTGATTCGCTCTTCTTTGGTGATGTAGGTGCCTGAGCTGCCGGAGCACCTGAAACCGGCGCCAGGGGCGGAGCCGGAGACGGTGCCCAAGCGGCGGTGGCAGGCGCTGCGGCCAAACGAGCACTTTTTCGCGGCCATGCGGAAGGAGTGCGGCAAAGTGGGGCTGCTGGTGAAGGATGCCCGGTGCACATTTTTATGTTCTTTTCTTGTCGTCTCCTTTCCTCACGCAGTCCAAATCCCTGCCGCAGTCGGAAACAACCTCTGCCACCTGACCACGCAGCAGCTTTCGTCTGCAGCTGCAAGCTGAGGGTGGCCAGGTCCCGCGCTCTGGCTCTCAGGCGCCTGCGCAGCGAGGTTGAGCCTGCAACAGCAGAGCGCAAGCCCATTGGACTGCGGCCTGCTGACAGCTGGCGCAATGTAACCCTGCAGAAAATTCTGTGCAGTCTTCATCAGCACCTTGATGGTTACTACATGTATGTCGCAGGGGCGACTGGAAACCGCCGCAGAACCAGCACCGGAGCATCCCGCGCTTCCTCAACCGCATGCTGGGCCTGCCCATTGAGACTCAGGTGCGCAGTGAACAGTGCCCTCCAGCCGGCTCGGCCTGGGCGTTTCGCCTACTCGTAGGGATGCGTCACCCTGTCTGTGTTGTCGAATCGATCACGAGGAGCAAGAACCCTCGGCTGCTGGCTCAGATGACCTTCGTTCCGAGCTGCGGACGCCGCCGCCAGGCCTGCCAGCGCGCTGTGTCCGCATGCTCCCGTGCTCCCGCTGCTGGATCCCAGCCGTGCGGCAGTTCAGGGTGTCGCTGGTCGCCCGCAGGCGGCGCTGTTTGCCTACTTCTCGTCGACCATGGACGCCGTGATCGTGGCGGCAAAGGCGGCCGGCGCCTACGACTCCGGCATCGTTTCGCTGAAGGGCATGACGGAGGTGGCGCTGCTGCACCAGGACGTGGTGCACACAGACAGGGCCTCGGGTGGGTTTCTCACATTCAGAGTCACTTTCAAACTTGCATTCAGATACCTTGAACTGTTTGTCATCGTCTCTGAAGCCCAACTGGCACAAGCGGAGGTGGCTCTGCTGCAGCAGGATGTGGTGCACACGGACAGGGCAAAGAATGGCCAGCCGCCACTCTTAGGGGGTTTCCGATTCCATTTGATCCTTGACATGTTGTGTCCAGAGGCATTAACGGGCCACTGCCGCCAGACTCCTTCGACTGCAGTCGCAGGGGCTGCAGCTGCGCCGCCGGCGCCGCGCCTCCGCTTGCCCTGGCGCTCCTGCAACCAGCTCGAGCTTACAGCTGGACGACAGGGCGGCCGTCGCCGCACATGTGGGGGACGCCAGCACGCCTCTGACGACTGGCATGTTCTCTGGGAAAACCCGGCACCCTGAACCGTTCACCTATCACCCTGTGATGCACAGGCGCCAAGACGTACCGCCTGACGCTCAATGCGGACCGGGGGGTGTCGTGGGAAGCGGCGGTGGCGGCGCGCGAGGCGGCGGCGCAGGAGATGCGGGACGCCGGCCGGCCGCTGACGGGCCACGCGGGGTTCTGGATGGACACCCATGCCGGCCCCGGCCAGACAGGCGCGTTATCTTCTGCTCCGTCCCTGCTGTCGGCCTGGTGTCGGCCGGCCTCCTGCGGGCGTCCTGGGTGGCCGGCGGTGTTTCAGGCGGCCGGTGCCACCAAAACACTTCGGGCGGCCGGCGCCGTTCGTGCCCCATGTTCCGAGTGGCTGCGTGTTCCCTGGGCCCGCTGGCGAGTCCCTGCACACGGTCTGCAGCCCTGTAACACAGTAGCACCCCCCGCTGATCGCACATTATGAGCCCCGCAACTTTACCCGGTAGGCGTCACTCTGCAGCTGCCTCTTGATCAGTTCGTGCCGGGCAGCTCTGCATGCTGCCGGCGGCGGCGCGAGCTTGGTCAAAGGGCCGAAGCCTGACAATGGCGCAAACCCGACACAGGAAGATGAGCGCGAAACGCCTCGTCTTGAAATTGAAGCCTTCTGGTGCTTGTCTGTGCAGGGCACCCCTTCGTGCTGCTGGCAACGGACATGGCCAAGGCGGCGCAGAAGCAAAAGGTGGAGAAGTTCCGCATTCAGAGACCCGGCAAGGTCGACAACGAGCCCCACTTCCTGGTGCGAGTTTGATGCCTTTCAAGGCCCGAAATGTCATCATGCGACTGGATCAGTGCTGCCCGCCCCCTTGCCCCTAGCCTCCGGGCCGCTTTCGTGGCAGGTGATGCAGGCTCAGTCGTGGGATTGCCCCTGGCCCAGTGCCGGCTGAGCCTGCATGCTGTTAAATCACACATGCCACGCATGCCTGGATCCGTCACTGCGCTCCCTCTTACCCAGCAGTCCCTGCCAAGGACCACCGGTCTGCTGGCACTTTCATTGTGCCAGCAACTCCCTTGAGCTGGTCGGATGCTGCCGCCCATGCCGCCGTCATGAGCCAACCTCCGGCGGTAGCAGCCGCGGCTGCTGAGCTGCTCTTCTGCCACTCATTCGCTGCCGATCCCCATCAGCCAGGGCTCGCAGTCACGTGCCTCCCAGCACGAGCTGCAGGATCGCTACACGCGTAACGCCGACCACGTGGCCAAGCGGCATCCCCTGCTGTCCACAATGCTTACGACCCTCCTTTCGCTGTCGCTGCAGCACCAGCTGCGAGACCGCTACAAGCGTGCCACCGACGAGGTGGCGAAAAAGCACTGGGACTTTTGGTACGACTTCCTCAAGGACGGCTGCGTGCATGGCCACGTCTGCACCAGGTGCGCAGCTTCCTCGCCCTGCGCTCCTGCCACTCCCCCGCTGGACTGCCCGCCAGATTCCCAGCTCCTTGTACTGGCCCCTTGCCGAAACGCCTCTGGGCTCCCATCATTGGACCCCGGAGCGCCTCTTGAGCGGCTTGCAATGCCTGCTCTGCATGCTGGCGCCTGTGAATGCGCGCGGCATGTTGACTACGGCTTCAGCCCGCACTGCTGCTTTACTGTGCACCTGAGCGTGCCCTTCACCTGAGCACCAAGCCTGAGCAGCCAACGAAGAGCCGAGGCAACCTGTGCCCAAACCGCAGGCGGCGCAAGGGCCTGTCTTGCATAGACGGCGGCCGCATCCAGCAGGTCGATGTTATCTCGGGTCCGCTCCACTGCCCCGCACGGCGATCTTCTGCGACCCCATCGGCATTTTCGCATCGCAGCTCCTGCCATGCGGTCCACGTGCTGTCCATCCGCTCAAGCTGCAGCACCTGCGCGCTTCCAGGCTGCGGCTCGGAGTCACATCGCATGGGACTTGCTGACGTGATCCAAGATGTCCACTGTGCCCAGCACTGTGTCAGATGCTGCTCCTAGACTCGCCTGACCTGTCGTGCTGGGTGTACGTCTGAGACACGCTGCCTGCCCATCTGGTGATTCTGCAGGAGAATCGACCCCAGGTTGTTCCCAACCCAGTCTGTTGGTAGTTTTCGGTTTCAAAGCTACCTTGCCGCACAGGCGCGGTGCTGCCGGTCATGGCAACGCTGTTCCGGGTCGTGGCGAACAGCAGGGTCAAGGACAAGCACGCCCGTGTCATGCGCACCGTCGTCGACAAGGGCAACGGCCTCCGCCCCGACGGCGAGAAGGTGCGCTTCTAGCCTTCTTGACAGTTGACACACGAGGGGCGGCCCCCCGCCTCATGCCCTCCGCACCAGCAGCCGGCACCATTGCTGCCTCCTGCTCAAGCCAGTGGCATCCTTGCCCCCTGGACATCTCAACATCCAGATGCTCTTTGTGACAGATTCGTGTGGAGGTCCAGCCTGACCAGGCAGGACATGGTTTCACGTCTTTGTGAGACGTGTGCAGCTCGAGAGGCATGGACATGTACCCGGCTCAACCGGCCGCCTGTGTCACATCCCACCCGGCGCCGCCTTCAGCACGTTTGCTGAACTCTGTATGTGACCTTCACAGATCGTGGGCGTGGAGATCCAGCCAGACCAGGCGGAAACATTCATGGAGGCACTTAAGGACATAGCGGCAGCGGAAGCGGCCGGCCACGGCGGCAGCGAGGTCGGTGGCTATCAGTGAAAGAGCTGCTGATAGCCCCTCCTTCCCGCGATCCGGGGCGGGGCTTGTGCGGTTTTGGCGTACATCCGCGGGGCTGCTGACGCTGCGGACGCACCGCGAGGCAGCGCGAGGTGGCGACACACGAGTCGGCTCTGGCGCCATGCTGCTTTCATATAGGGCCCTGCCGGGCTGCCACGTGCGGCCTCAGGCGCAATCGCCGCCGCTGCCAGAGCAAATCTGTATTGTGTGTCGTCCTCGTCATTTGTCAGCAGCTTGATGTCTCCATTCTCAAGAAACGTGGGGACTGGAGACTTCTAGAGGTCGGGTTCAGGTCGAACATGTGCAAATCAGCGAATCTGCAGCAATTCAATTCTAGGCAGGTGTACATAGAGTGCGTCTAGAGGAGTTTTGTGTCCGTCTCTTCTCCTAGAAGTTTAATACGAAGGGGAATGCGCAACAGTTGTGAACCCTGCCCCTGGCGTAGCCCGCCGGCAGCCCGGTGAAGCGGACGTTCTCCCGGATGTGCCGCTGCTGCACTGAGGGAGAGCGTCCCTAAAGGGCAAACTCACAGAGTTTGTTTAAGCAAGGTTGACCAAGCAGCGTACGCTCAACAAGAAACGGCACCTAAGTCGAGAGCTGGCGGGGGTGACAAGAAAGACTTTGGATGCATTGAAGGCGGCGGCTGCAAAGGCATTAACAGTCAGTCGGCCTGAGGGTCTCCCCTGTAGGCAACAGGGATCACCAAACCCTCTGGCAGCGACGGCGGCGGCGGCTTTCTAGCAGGCCACGGACCCTCATCCAGCCAGCAACAGGCCGTCGATCACCAAACACACAGCTGGTGGTTGAACGAAATTGGCCAAAGAAGGTCAGCACATCTGAATTGAAGACAATTGTGATGGCAGGATTGCCTACACCATGTGCCAGTATCCATGTACACCAACGTCTTCTGCAGTTTCACGTTGTTCTGGCCAGGACAGCAAGATGCAGACGAGCCATGCCGATGCGAAGATACTGCTGCTTGAGCATGCAGTGCCAGCCGCAATATTCTGGGTTTCACATCTGCTTCAGGATGACCTGATCAAAAATGACGCTATTGACACTCCTTCCTAGGTACACAGAGTGTAGCCACCAGAGTATCGTTTGTGCACACGCACCCGCTGACTGCAAAAGAGACAGAAGTGCCGCCGCAAAAAGAAACGGTATGTCGGGGTGCCCTCCACATAGCACCTACGGTATGTGGTACTCAGCATGCTCCCCTAATGAATGCTTGTCTTGCCACACACCCCTACGAGTCCTGCGTCGGCGCCGGGCCGGCGTGCTTTTGGATGAGCTGCGTCAGCTTGTCGGGGGAAGCGCCCACCAGCTCCTCCACCTTCTTTCCTTTCTGCAGCGCAGCAGGATTGACAGCATGAACGTGTTGCTGTGGTGGCCATTCAGTGTGGCTACATCGTCGCTACAGTTGCAGCGTCAGGGTCCAGCAACAAATAACACTTGCTTGAACATGCTGCGATGCTGTGGGCGCTGTCAGCCAGCAAGCGGTACAAGGCTCGAACTTGGTATCGAGGCCGACAAGCGCTCACCACATAGAACTGGAAGGTGGGCATCGCGCTGACGCCCGCATCTGCCGCCACCTTCTCGTTGACGTCCACGTCAACCTGCAGCATGCAGTCGCGCGCATCGTGCTCAAATGCCTCAGTATCAGCAGCAACATGGCCTTGCGTTGCCTGGCCGTAGTAGCCGCCCGTGCGGCCACTGCTCTGCTCCATTTGCCAATGGCGGCCAGCGGCGCGCCAGGCAGCTCGTGCAAATCGAGTTGCAGTGATAATGATACTCAGAAACTGCCACTTACCTTGATGAAGAAGGCGTTGGTGTGCTGCGCCGCCAGCTTCTCAAAGATGGGGCTGATCATCTTGCAGGGGCCGCACCACGTTGCCGAGAAGTCGACGATGACCTGCGCACAGTTGCGCCACCCCCGTCATGGATGCGCCGCCGGCAGTGATGCCCAGACGGCCGCCACCGGCTTTAGCGAACTCAGATCAGAAACCCCACAGTGTTGTGGTGTGCAAGATCGGCCAGGCTGCTCGGCCTGCAGGGCGCCTGGATGTCAGATACTGGCACTAGGATGCTACCGAGGCATTGCGAGGCCTCGGCCTTCCCCAAATCGCTGCAAGCACGCCTGCTGTGACGTCATTTGCGATGACTTACCACATCGTGTTCGAGAGCCGTCTTCCACTCGGCCTCAGTTGATATCTCTGCCACCTGACCCTCCTTGGCCTCTGCAAGGCTTGGCATGGCTGCTGTGTTCTGCGCACCCACATAGCATACTCAGTCCAGGGCTCTGTCAACAGACGTCACAGGCACAGCTAGCAGTCCTGGCGCTGCGTCGCACCTGGTGTTGAGCAGAAGGCGGGGGACGCTGGTGTGAGTTCGCTTGCTCGATGGGAGGCTGGTAAGGCGCTGTTCTTCAACGGCTGGACCGGGCGGACTTATCTGTCGGTCAATTACGAGTGCACGTGCCGAAGCGGGAGCGCCTTCCAAAAAGGGGGAGAGAGATCATCAAATCAAGCCACGGGGGCGAAATTGACAAAGCTTGAAACTGTGCAGTAGCTGCAATTTGAGTGCAAAAACTGTGAGAAACTTGGAAGAGGGGAAGCAAGGCTTCGAAATGTCTTGACCGACATTCCGAGAGCGGGTGCCGCGGCCTTGTTTGTGGACCTGCAGTTTATCTTCGGGAGCAACATACCAGGTTGATCGCTTGAACGAGCTCAGGATCTAGCGGAGTCAAAGCTGCGATCAGACACAGCTGTACATGTGCATTAAGTAGTACGTCTAAAAGCTTCAACTCCGCTCTCGCTACGCAGCCGACACGAGGCACTGACCGTATCGGCGATTGCTGTGCAACTGAGCTAGCGGCGCTCGGCGGGCCTCCAGGACCGAGCCGCAGGGCTCACATGGGTGCGTCGCCATCCGGCAGGCCACCGGCCTCGCCCGTCTGGTGGCCGATCAAGGGGCTGGCCTTTGTCGCCGCCCGCCCTGCCGCGTTCCGGCGCTTCTGGCAGGTGGGCCTCCCCGCTAGTGCGGACGCTGCTGCGGATGCGCATCCGAGCATCGCGGTGCTGCAGCGAAGACGAGCCTTTCTTGTGCCAGCAGGCAGCCACGGACTGCATGCTGTGAAGCCTTGGCAGCACCGCTCAGACTTGGAGAAAGCTTTGGACAGACGAGTGACGACGAGCTCACTACAAGATGCACAGGCGGCGGCCCTGTACGCGGCAGTCTCGGCCGCGACCCTGGCGCTGGCGTTCTCGCTGCTTTTTGAGCCGCAGCACGAGCTGTTAGTCGGGTGCGCCGACGCGCACAGCCGTGGGCCTTTGCCATAAACTCCACGGCAACCCTTGTGCTGCCCACCTGCCTAACGATCGCTTGCCCGACCAGTAGCATGGCAACGTGCGACCTCGTTGCCGGTCTGACAGCACGGCCAGCCTTTCTGGAGTCTTGTGCCAGCATTTTGTGTTTTCCGGTCTGACACCTGCTGTGCGGCCCCTGCACAACACGCACAGAGCCGCGTCCTCTGGCAGCACCTGTGCACACGCGTCCCTCCCATACCCCCGCAGCCTGCTGGCCCACACCTGGCTGGCGTGGCAGGTAGTGCGCCCCAGCAAAGTGAAGCAGCGGCGCTGACCTTCTGTCGGTCCTCTCCCCCGCAGCCTCCTGGGCCACACCTGGCTGGCATGGCAGATAGCGTCAGGCGCGGTGCTGGCGGAGGCGTCCTGGCCGTTGTTCCTGCTGCTGCAGTTTCGCCAGGGCGACCTGACAAATGGGTGGGCACTTTCTCCACGCTCCTGAACCTGTCCGCACTGCGACGCTGTCCAGGTTCACCCCTTGGCGAAGGCGCCCTGGCGCTATTCCTGCTGCTCCCATTCTGCTGTGGCAACCTCGCTAACAGTCAGGCGCCCTGTCCCTGAATGCCTTGTTGCTATCCCCGAAAATCTGCTGTCAAACAACTATCTGGTGCACAGTGCCGGTGCACAGTGCTGGCGCAGACGTCCTGGCTGCTGCTGGAGCTGCTCAAAGCCGCCAGGGTGGTTGTGTCCCAAAACACGGACTGCTCGATACCTCCTGAACCTGTGGCAAGCGGCATCTTGCCGGCGGCAGGAAGCTGGCCGTGTTCAACCCTGGCTGAGACAGTGTGAACGTTCTGGAGGTCCTCAAGCCGACGCGCGCCATCGGAGCCGGAGGCGCACCTCCCGCAACCTGGCGATGCGTGTTCAGCCTCTGGCGCACCCACACATAATGACACGGTTCCTGGAGAGTCAGCCCAAAGTAAGCCTTGCACGCAGGCTGTTCGTCGACGTGCTGAAGGAGGTGGGCGTGGCGGAGCCCTCGCCCCTGTCGGTGCCGGAGCGGGATGAGCTGCAGGCGGCCGCCGCCGCCCGCCGACGCGCGCGCGCCGCCAAGCTCACGGGCGCGGCCGCACCCTGCACCGCGCCCCTGCAGCTGTTGGGGGTGCGGCGGTTTTGGTATCAAACACACGTCGATTCATGTGACCTCAACCCCGCACAGCTCTCGGACGGCGGCCGCTGTGCAGCGCCCCGCACAGCAGCCGCGCAGCTGCCGGGGGCGGGCTGACGCCTACCTGTCATGCGCCATGAGTTGGCTCCACCCTGCTCCCGCTGCCCTGCACCGCTCCGGCGCAGCCGCTGCGCTGGGGGTGCAGCCTGCCTGAGAGTCGGGACCCTCAGCATTGCAGCGGCTGGTCCGATCCAGCCTCCAGCGCAAAGTCGCGCCAAAAGGCAGCTGCCAGTGGAGCGGCGTGCAGCCAGCGGCGCCCTGTCGTTCCTCAGAGGCATCAGGTCCAGAGGCATGCACGACTGGGCCAGGGGTCGCAGCGAAACGTCCTTCCGTGCAAGATGCCCAGCTGTCTGCCACGCCGGGCTGCCAGACGAGCTGCACGGCGCCCATCGCAGCACTGGACCACTCGCTCGCTGAACCCCCTGGCCGCCTGTGCACAGGACCTGGTGAACGGCCGGCCTGGCGAGTCGCCGGTGCGGGCTTGGACGCGGCTCACCTTCAGCGCCCCGCTGTTGCTCTTCTGGCCGTGCGCGCCTCCCTCTCTCGTCCCATACCGGCTGGAACGCCCTGCGGCAGCGCATGCCGCCCAGCTCAGGGACACCTGTGCGTCGGCGGCGTCTGCTGCCGACGCCCTGGCCGGGGTGCTCGTCACGCGTGTACTTCGACGCTGCATCTCTAGCAGGGGCCGACTCTGCAGGGCGCAAAGGCCGCAGCAGACACGGCCGCAGCACGCATTAGGAAGACCCTTGGGAACCTGCTGCCACCAAATTGTTGCTCGTCCGCTCTGTGCTGCAGGTATGGCCCGGCCGCCTATGCGCTGCTCAACGGCTATGCCACGGGCGTGTCCCACCATGTCGTCTACTACAAGGTGCCTGCTGCCGTTGGACCATTCCCGTTGATGTCAATACCGTCCCCCATCAAGCCTGATTCCCTCAGTCAGCTTTCAGTCCATTCCAGACGGCCGCGGTCTCCACGGGAGGGTTGCATGACGGGGCATTCCCGACTTTGCGCATCGCCCTGCTGCGCCTGGGCCTGCCTGTTCCGCCTGGGCCCGAACGGGCGCCGCGCCTCCAGAGCGTCTGCAGGCGCTGCAGACCCGAGCCCGGCGGCCATTCCGTCGCGCTCAGGTCTGGCGGCGCCGCCACCGGCGGCCGATGATGCTCCGCCGCCAGCCCGGACCCGGCCGGCCCAGGGCACCTAAGGGCGCATCAACCTGTCATGAGTCTAGCTTCCAGCTTCCAACTTCCAGCCATCCCGCAGGCGAAGGGCATCAGCGACCGCGATGAGCAGGAGGCGGTGGCGGCGTCGCGCGCGCCGCAGTACCGGCGCTTTGGCACCGCCGCCATGCTGCTCAGCCTCGTGCCGGTGGGTGACGGCAGGCGTCTGGCTGAGTCTGCATGTCCTGAGACAGCTGGTTTCGTGAGACTCTTCGCCACTCAGGTCAGCTGCAGCGTCGACTTCTGCTCTGGATATCCACGGATGCGAGATGTCGAGCGAGCACATCTGGCCCAAACTGCTGACAGCCGCCTGAACGATGGCAGCACGCAGGGTGCGCCACGAACGGTTTGCGGGTGGTGGCTTGGGGTCTGAGCGTCATTCTCGCCGCGGCTCAGGTCTGTTGGCGGCCTCGTTTCGTTCCCAGCTCGTCCACATCTCGCTTTACGTGCGTTGCAACCTGACGCAGGTGGTGGGGTGGGGCCTGAGCGTCATTTCGGCGGCAGGCGCAGCTCTCTGGGCGGCAGAACTGGAGGGCGCCGGCGGCCGCGGCCCGCCCGCCAAACTGTACCTGGGTGCGCCGTCTTTGCACCGCGCACCCACAGTGCCTTCCATTGCTTGCACGATGACATTCAGCCAGCCTGGAGGGCTTTGGCGCCGCGGCCCGCCCGCCCAGCAGGGTCTGGGTGCGTGACCTATGTGCCGCATGATGCGCGTTCCACATGCGCAATGCGGCTCGGTACAGGAGCCATTCCCAGTGCCGGACTGCTGGCTTTGCACGTGGCGTGCCGAAGCGGCCGCTGGCTGCGCGACATGCAGCCTGGGCCTGCTGGGCGCTTTCACAAATGGGACAGGCTGCGCCCGCCTTGAACCTTGGCCTGAGCGACGCGAGGTAGCAAAGGATCAGGGGGGGGGCAAGGAAGCCGCCGKCAGCAGACGACCAGACGAGGGCCGCAGAGGACAGCCGACTCAAGGGTGCCAGCACAGGCAGCAAAGGACCAGAAGGGGAACGCAGAGGCCCTCAGGCCCCCGCCTCGCAGAGAGCAGCTCGTGCGGGCACGCTTGGCGCAGGCCCCCGGTTTGGCCCACATTACACAGCACAGGCGGCGGCGAACGCGCTATCAGTGGATGCACTCACTGGGACTCAATGTTCGTGCAGGGGGCACCAAGACTCATGACGGCGCTGAATACAGCTCGGTGGCGATGGCGGATCTGGAGGAGGGGCGCCTGTCGTAAGGGCAGGGTGCAGGTCAAGTCGGTGCCGCTGGCGTCCCAAAAACCCTAAACCTGTATACGCCTGCCGGGCGGCGCCTGCTTCTCGTTGCGGCAGCAGCCGGCGCCCCGGCTCGGTGCCGCAGTTGGGAGGAGTGGCCGCGGCGGCAGCGCTCGGGCAGACCATGTGTGCGCCGTGGCTACATGGCACGCTGCCATGAGGTTCCGCCACGCAGGCGGCTGCGCAAGCGGTGTCGCGTCAAGATGCGGCATCGACTCTGTGCAGCTCACCCAGCACACAGGCTCTACGGGACCTACAGATGCTTGGAGTGGTTGTAGAATTTGTCTTGGGAGCTCAGCAGGTCTGGCACAGAGCAGTGTTTGGTAAGAGGCAGAAATTCAGAAATTTCCAGCGCATGCAGGAGTTACCTGAAATCATATTTCACTCTGATCGAAGCAGTATACGCATGGTGTCAGAAATCTCGCAAGAAATCTCATTCGCTTCACATGAACGACATCACACACCAAGCTCAGCGAAGCATGAGCAACCAGTCAGCACTACAGCGGAACAAGCGAGGATGCAACAGCCAGAGGCGGAAGTGCTGGAGGAAAGTCAAGCCCGTAGGCTGAGGGTCCGACTTGGGCCGCTTGTGCGCAAGGGTTTGAACAATCTGACCATGAGCGATAACCCAGGCTTTGGCGTCAAGGGCAGCAGTGCTCGGCAGGCGGCAGGACATCCATGACAGCAAGCGCCGCCGTTGCCAGTGGTCCCAGTGGTGCCGGGCCAGCAACGCGGCACAGGTTGTCTGCGCGGCCAGGGTGTCTGGCCCGTTGATCAATTTATGGGTTGGAGGCGCCGAATCCACGAAGGGTGGGCGGCATAAAAACTAGGTATATGACTTCGACAATGGAGTTGGGGAGATATTGAGACTACGGAATTGTTGTGGAAGTGCGGGAAGTGACAAAACATGGTGCGGTGGAGACAGCAGCAGCGGTACCATCATCATTTGCTTACACTTCGAAGATAATAGACATGCAGACAGGTTCAAGCTGGTACCCACAACGTGCTTGACGGGAGATATCACCGGTAGAAAGGTAGGTGGGCCTACAGCAACGCCGCGCTGCAGGCCTGCCGCTGTCCTTGGGGCTCAATGCCAGTCTTTCTCTAGCAGGGCACGAGCAGGGCTCTCGTTGCCCGCTGCCGGGCTGAGCACTGGCGCTCAGCCCCTGAATATGTGAAGTGGGTGCAGATGGACACCCAAACAACCCGACGACTGTGCAGAAAGGAAAGCGCGCGGACGTCTCGAGACCCCCAGATGTCGCATACAATACGAAATACAGAGAGGTGCCAGAAGGGCGGCAGACTCGGCCCAAGCTCTGGCGCTTGCAGCACGCTGGCGGCTGGTAGCAGCTGCCAGCGGCGTTGCTGCACCGCGGCTGGGCCCGAGCTGCATATGAAATCATCGGACAACAGTAGCGCCAGCACAGGGCAAACCGGCGGGGCTGCATCCCCCCAAAGGGAAACATGACGAGCCACGCTGGTGCACTGGCGCAAGAATCGAAACAGAGCAGAACCGCGGGCGACGTGCCCGCGGCCGCAAGAATGGTGGTGCAGTGCTCGCAAAAGAGCAAAAGGGCTGTGCTGTCTCCTGCACCCCCCCGCAGCGTGCGGCGGGGGTGCTCACAGCTATTCAATCTATCCTTCCGGATGCGCAAAATCCCGTGCCGCAATCGCATGCCATTGCAGTGGCCACCGGGCGCAAAAACGGCAGCCCAGGGCGCTGTGCAGCTGCAGTCCAGGTCGCCGCCGCCGCCGCTGCTGTTGGCACGGCTGCCACCTCAGGCAGGCGGAGCGTCGGCGGCTGCTCGGGCACCACCGGTCATGTGGAGCGCTCACGGTTGTTGTAGGCGAAGCACGCCTCCAGCTGCTTGTGCGTCTCCTCGTTGGCCGCCAGCCCCGACTCCGACATGATCTCCACCAGCTGCATGCGGAAGCGCCCGAAGACATAAGACAGGGCGCCATACAACAACAGGGCTGGAACAGGGCGTCAGAGCGTTCGTGAGGTGGAGCCACGCAACACAAGTCATGGCCTATGACGGACAAGGCGATGAGAGAGGGGCTCCCGCTCTGTGATTCCGTCTGGACAGAAACGTGTCTCGGCAGCGCAGCAGGCGTCTCTTGCTTGTGCAGCGGCAGGACCACAGTCGCTAGTGTCAAACCCTGCAAATTTAGACCCTGCGGAGACAAATTGTGCACCTGGTGGACGGTGTCGGTGAGCTCCGGCTGCCTCGAGCACATCTCCAGCAGTTTGTTGAAGGCCGGCAGCGGCGGCGCCACATGCGTCTGCGGCACAGGGGCACACATATCAACACATGTTAATATAAGACAATCATCAGAGGGTAAGACACTAATCAGAGGGAGTTGATGTTTGCTGGTCCGTGCAGCGGCTCTGATGCACAGAGAGTGGCAGGCAGCAGCAGGAGGCCTCTGGACTGTACATCAGCTGGCTCGAGCTGAACTGAACGAACTAACAGTCGTGAACCCGCACACTGAAGCATGTTGTGGGCTCAGCATGCAGAGGAATCCGCACTCGGGTCTATTGACGAGAGAATACCACGCAACGCACGCCAACGCCAAGGCAAGAGCACCGTAGTGGGTGTCTGTGTGTCACGCTAGACCTGCCGGCCACTTTTAAACACAGGGGCGGTGCCTCAGTGTGGAAAAGGGTTGCGGCATGCATGCATGCAGACGCAGGCCGCATCCGCGATTACTGGCTTGCTTGGCAGAAGGCAATGAGGGCCTGCAGAGCTCCCTAGCAGCAACTTCAACCTCACACGCACAAATGTCACCTGCTTGTATGCGGCGTGCAGCATCGCAACCGTGCTCTGGAGCTGGGAGGGCTCCTCACGGCAGGCTGCCAGGATCTGCAGAGTAAGTGAGGAGAAACGTAGATAAGCAGGCGACTTGAGCCGCATGCAGGAGAGATCCGCCTTGCAACCCTCAGCAGAGTGGCAGGTCAGCGTGCTGCCAGAGCAGGCCCACCAGGCCATTGCCAGAAAGGCTGACCAGCCAACTAAAGAACGAGGCAGCTGCCGGTTCTTGATTCGAGGACCCAGCGTACCTGGCCCCACACGGTGTTAGCCACAGGCTGCGACGCCGCTGCCTTGACGGTGCTGGCCCGGGACCAATCGCCAGCGTGCGTAGAACTGCCGATCCAGCGCGCCTCCATCTGCTCCACTGGCTTGCGGGCACGCTGCGAGGAGCGGCTGATGCGGGAGCCGCCGTACAGGATGTGGCCGCCCACCTGTCAGTGCAAAGTTGCGCACTGGTCAAAACCCCAAGTGGTCGGGAGATGTGTGTGCGATTCGCTGAAGCTGAAAGTCGGATGATGCTAGTGGATTGGTCCCGAAATAGTCCAGGTGCAGTGACCAAAGACAGCGGCTGCTTGGTCTTCGTTCGGCCAACATACCGACGACCAAGGAAGATTTTGTTGCAATTCACAGCCCCTGCAGCCATCACGAGCAGCACCTGTGCGACGGCGACCTCGTCGTCCTCGGACTCGGACTCGCTGCCATGGCTGGCCGCCTCCGCTCCGCTGGCCGCAAAGGAAGGGGCGTGCCCAAAGGGCGCCTCCTCAAAGTCGGAGTAGCCGCCTCCGGCCGCCAGGTTGCAGAGAGGCGACGGCGAGGTGCTCAGGCTGCGTCCAGGGCTCGCGGGCTGCGGCATCGCGGCCGCGGAGACGCACCGCAGGCCGGCCAGGCTGCCACTTGGCGACTTGCCATCCGTCGACGCAGGCATCGAGGGGACAGCTGCCTGGGGCACCCGGCGAATGACGAAGCAGCCGCCTGCGAGACCGGAGCCAGCAGCAAAGCCGCGTGCGCCTCCCAGCGACGACGGCTGCTGCGGGGCATTGTACAGCGCGACGGCCTGTGGCTTGGGCAGTGAGCCCGTAGCCACTGCAGTGTTGAGCGTCGGCAGCGTTGAGCGGCTCACGAAGCCGCGCTGCGCGGCCAGCAGGCTGCCAAGTAGACTGAGTCGCCTGCGACCAGCGCGGCGGGCGAGGACGGCTGCGGACATGCGGGAAGGTCTGCAGCAGGAGACAGGGGCAAACTCAGTCAAAACTATCTTCGCTCATTAGCTTTGGCCCAGCCGCGGGCAGTGTCGATGTATGCAAGCGCATTTGGCCGTGACGGAAGGGCAGGCCAGCCGGGTCACACGCCAGGTGCGGCGTTGCAACCCCGGAAAGGTGACCAAGTTGTACCTCGAAGAGAGGGCTCGATGGGCGATCCGGCGGCCGGCGACCGGTGCAATGCTGCCTGGGATGAAGATGAGCGAGATGAGAGGCGGAGCACCGTCGCGGCAAGCTGTGTGCGCGTGTAAAGCAGTGTGGTAGGCTAATGAGTGCGTAAGGCCAAAAGGCTTTTTCGAGCCTTCACGTGAGCGGAATCTATTGACTGCGATTTTTCACAGCTTTCCCGAATCCGGAGTCTCCAAGACAGCGGCGACTGGCGCTCCTGAACAGGCCCTGCTCCTGCTCAATGCGAGCACCCAGCAGACGCAAACTCTTCGCAGTATTATGCTGATATTTTTTATTAAAGCTCGTTTTAACAGTGTCTTCCGTGCGTGCTTGGCTGCCACCGCTGCCCCGTCACACATATTGTTTTCCAGACACTTGCCCGGCGTGAGGAGCAGTGAGGTGAGGGTTTAAACATCGCCGCTCTCGCCTGGCTTCTGGAAACGCATTACAATCAAGGACACATGCCAGCCAGAGATGCCAGTGTAGCCTTGCAAACCTTGCTGGCCGGTGCCGGCGCACCCTCCTTGGTTTAACGCATGCTATGAATGGCACCACGTCATATGTCTGCAATGTAATGCACTGCAGCGCGACCTTAACCAGGAGCTGGTACCTGTTCTGAGGCCCTGCGGAGCACTTCCAGCGTCGGTGTGCGGGTGCGCGGCAGCAACGGCGGTGACCGGCTAATTCCTGACAGCAACGACAAAGGCCTCTTCCACAGCAGCTGCGGCAGGGCTTGCGGAGCCGCCCGCCGGCCTTGCCGCGCCTGGGAGCGGCGACCCGGCCTCGGCGCATTGCAGCCTGCTGTCACGTCCACACCTGCAAAGCGGTCTGGCACAGCAGCGACCGCCAGCTGCGGCACCTGCAGAAAGCAGCCGCCTGAGCGTGCGGCTGGCGCATTAGCCACGTGCGGCGGCGACGTCGCTCGCCGCTGGTCCGGCGAGCGGATCGAGCGGCGGCACGCTGCACTACCCAGGAGTCGCCCCGCTGGACAGAAAGTGCGTAACTGCAGCGGTCGGTCCAGAAGCTTCCGAACTATGTCCTGCGACACATGCGTGGGCAGGAAACGGTGACGCACAACGCTGCTAGCAGTGCTGCACACAATACGCCGCAGTCCCCCGCTTGCATGCTCCTCTAAACAATGGGAGCTGCAGCAACGCCAACGACAGGCTGCATGGGGCTGCTTTCTCGGCGGACGCAGCGGCGCCAACCGGGAGCAACACTGTCGTCTTGACGAACGGTAGCGAAACCGTCACTGCTGGCGTGGCGATGTGGCATTGCTGGGCGCGGCGCTCAGCCGCGTTGGCGGCATGCTCGGCGTGGCTGGCGGCGCCGGCTGGTCCTCTGCATCCTCTCGAAGCCTCCTTCCTCATGACTGAAACTCGTCGTACTTCTGCTTCTGACACTGCTGCTTCCGATCTGCGGCGCAGGCGCGGCAAGGTGGAGGCGCTGGGCGCGGCGCTGAGCCGCGTTGGCGGCATACTCGGCATGGGCGGCGGCGCAAGCCGGGACCGCCTGCTGCAGGCGCCGCTGCCGGAGGGCGAGCGCTACTTCGGCCTGGAGAATTTCGGCAACACCTGCTACGCAAACTCCGTGCTGCAGGTGGGGCTGCCTCAGTGGTTCATGGCTTAGGATTTAGCACTTGCTAACCCTGTGCTGCAGGTTGGCAGCCCCGCTGTGGCTTCCTTGGGTCAGCTGTGCTGCAGGCTTTCTGGCCAGCCCCGCGCTCTGCAAGGCGGCAACTGAGGCGAGACACCAAGAAGCCCATGCCACTGCACCGTTGACCCTGCCTGAAGCCCTCATCACAACGCACTCACCACGGCACCGTCGCTTGGGTTTCAGCCCCGCACACATGCCGTAGTGCCCGCCTGCCTTGGAAG
This sequence comes from Deuterostichococcus epilithicus, assembly GCA_033439295.1. Lineage (NCBI taxonomy): Eukaryota > Viridiplantae > Chlorophyta > Trebouxiophyceae > Prasiolales > Stichococcaceae > Deuterostichococcus > Deuterostichococcus epilithicus. The sequence continues at coordinate 1,354,300 of JAVTLE010000017.1, forward strand.
CCAGCTCTGGCTCGAATGCAAGCCCTGCGGAGGTTCTCAGCAGGTTTCAGCAGCTGTGACGCGCCTTTCGAAAGCCTGGATCCGCTGAGCGCATGCTCGGGCGCACGCACGTGCAGGGGCTGTACTCCTGCAGGCCTTTCAGGCAGCGGCTGCTGGAGTATGCGGCGGCCGGCGGCGGCGGCAGGGCGCCGGAGGACAACATACTGACCTGCCTCGCAGAGCTCTTCCTGCAGGTCAGTGTTTAGGGCTCAGAGTGTCACAGACCCCAGAACAGCATTTGAGTCATTGTCGAGCTTCACCTGTCGTGTTGCGCAGTGCTCCTCTGCAGCTGTTGTGCTGCCCTGGCCTGGCCAGCCGCCGGCTCACGCTCGCCCAGGCTCGGTGGCCGCCGCTCTGCGTGGTGTGCTGTATGCCAGGCTGGTCTGGCGTGTTGCACAGAGCTTTTATGCACTCTCCAACGGCATGCCTCCAATTGTAGCTGCATATTCGTAGTCCAGAGATCGCAGCCAGCAGAGATAGGAGTGGGCATGATGTTTGCAGCTGCCCCCACCGGGGCGCTGTCTCGTGCGCCGCAGGTCAGCAGCTTGCAGAAATGGACGGGGTTGTCGAGTGAGCCATGACGAAGAGGGTTTCCTGACGGGACTGCGATACCTTCCTGCAGATCAGCAGCCAGCGGAAGCGGACTGGGGTGGTGTCGCCAAAACGCTTCATCCAGCGCCTCAAACGCGACCGGGAGCAATTCCGCTCCTACGATGAGCACCAGGTGACTGGTTCGCACCCCCTGGAAACCCAGCGTCAGGCAGCAGAGAGGGTTGCTGTGGAGTTTGAGGCTTTTGGAGCTCCATGAGGTCGGCCTCCCCTGCCTGACCCTCCCTTGGTGTTTGGGGCCTGCTGGTTTGGGCACCCTGCCCAAGGCTGCACCGGCCACCAGTCCCTGGCGGACGTTCTAGCATGATGCGTTTCAAATAATGGCACCTGGACGGCACCTGGATGGCTCTCAAACGGCCAACGGTCCCGTATTGTCATAGGCTATGTACAACGCACTCTTCGCTCTTGCAGCCTGACTGCGCGCGCCGCATTCGGTACACAATGATGTGTGGCACAGATGCAGGCAGGGTGGACCTAGCCGATAGCCACCTTGCGAACTCCTGATGGTCAAACCTTGTTTATTCGTGCAGGATGCGCACGAGCTGCTGCTGGACCTCATCAACAGCGTCAGCGACCTGCTGGAGGCGGAGGAGAAGGCGCGTGGCGGAAGCGGCGGCGCCAGGCTGCAGAAGGGCGTCACCGTTGCCAGGCCCGCCGCTTCCGCCGGCGACGCACCACTGCCGCCGATCCGCACCTGGGTGCACGACCTGTTCCAGGCGAGGATCTGGGCAGTGCACAGTGACAAGGGTCTGTTCCCGTGACATCTGGCTATGCCCATGTGCCAAGATGCCAGGCGGCACCGATGCCCACTGTACTGGGCTGCCAGCCCAACTGTGCATGGAGGTGCGGAATGCATTCCTTGTCACATCTGCTGCCCACAGACCGACTCATTGCACTCTGCTGGAACCACCGGCTTGTGAGGTTTGTGATTGCTGATTTGCAATGCAAAGCCTCTGAAAAGATCCCATCACCTCAAACCCTCATTGCTGCAGCAGGGGCGGGGGTCACCTGAGACACTGCGCTGGGCTGCCAGACACCTCTGCGTGACCATGCACTCGTGGCAGAAGACTCCAAGCAGCAGCAATCTACTGCTCGGAATTCCTTTTGGTAGCAGGGGGCGGGAGGTGCACAAGTGATGCAGTGCCCGGGCTGCGAGCCGACGACAGGCAACCACAGACCCTGAAACACCACTAAACCCCAGCACTGAAAGCGTGCACGCCTGCCGCGGCAGGGACGGGAGGTGCATGAGACGCAGTGCCTGGGCTGCGAGACGGTGACGCGGAACGAGGTGGTCTTCTACCACCTCAGCCTGGCCATCGCGCAGCACAGCTCCCTCACCCAGTGCCTGCGCCAGTTCAGGTGGGTGCGCTGCATTGCACGGCGTCCGCCCCCGGCAGCTGGCAGTGGCTGCTGCTGCGGGGTGCCCACGCCCAAGCTGTGGCAGTCCCGCCGCATCGGCGAGACTGCAGCAAACGCAGCGCGTATGCGGGGCAGAGGCCGTAGTCAGCACCCCACAGGAAGGCGGGAATGCTGCCGGCGCATGCCGGTAGCCCCATCGGTGGCAGCCCTCGCCCCGCTTGCCATCCCAGGGCACAGCTGCCCTTGGGGCAGCCACGTTCCCGCTGATGCTGTCTGATGACAGCCTGGGGGCAACTGAGGTGGACGTGCTCACGGGTTGCAAAGGTTTCCTTCTCGACGATGCGTGCAGTGCCTCCAAACCTCAATCGCAATGGTGTAGTAGGGCTGAATTTAAGCATGTTGCAGAGGAAGTAATATCCTGCAGCGCGTGCGGCACCCTACCAGGGGGCGCAGAAATGGACGGAAACTGGTTTTTGCGGCCGCATTCAGCTGTTCCTTAGTCCATTCTGTTCCTCATCTGCAACTTCGTCGACACAGCTGGAGGGAAGGAGGAGTTTGTGCGCTGCGCAGAAGTGGCCACGCACTCATTGCCGAGTCATTTCCGACAACCATGTGTCGTCGCTGGCCTTTGCAGTGAGGTGGATACGCTGAAGGGGGACGAGAAGTTCTTCTGCAACGCCTGCGGCGCATACCAGGAGGCTCAGAAGCGGACCCGGCTGTCGGCGCTACCAGACGTGCTGCTGCTGCACCTCAACCGCTTCAAGTACACCACGCACATGGACCGGTGTGCCTTCTCTCCCCAGAATGAGAAGTGAAACTGCAACATGACATACACCACCCACTTACACCGGTGTGTGCCTTGACGTCTACCAAGAGGACCGGGAAGGCTCAGACCAGTCTACCCTGAAACCCCCTGCTTCAGAGGCAGGCGCTGCCCGATGGCCTGCCGCTGCACCTCACGTCGTGCCAGTGCCCTTCGGCTCCCATCTCCCTGCGAGATCGCTACTCGTACGAACACAATCTCTCGCTCACCCACTGAAAAAGGAGGCGCATCGCTGCCGGACGCCGTTTTGCTGCACCTAGTCCGATTCTGGGTTTATTGTTCCCTTCAAGACCGCTTGGGGAAAACCTGAGTGTCACCTTGAAGTGGATCCATCGTCCCCCGGCCGCAGGGACGGCCATTTGCGGGCGGTGCGCACCAAGCTCGTGTGCTGCATGGCATCCGCCTTCGAGCCGGTGTTTGGGCCCGAACCTGTCGTCTTGTCTGAGACACCCTGCTGCCACCGCAGGGGCGGCAGCTCTGGGAGGCGCGCTGCATGCTCATCTACTGCAAGGTGTTCCACTGTCGAGCTGAAGCCGGGTCCCGCCTCTGCCTTGATGTGACCTCCTCTTTGTTCTCACCTGCAGGGACGGCTATGTGCGGGTGGTGCGCTCGAAGTTGATGTACCGCGTGGTGTTCCCTTTCGAGCTGAAGCTGGGAAGCACGTCTGCATCCGATGGCCCTGACGGCGCCGACGCGGCCTACTCACTGTTTGCCGTCATCGTGCACGTCGGCAGCGGCCTCGACCATGGTGCGCCATTCCCCCAGACCCAACACAACCCCACAGACGACAGAACACCGAGAAATGGGTTCGCTGGACGGCGCCGACCCGGCGTGCCAGATCTGTTTTGTCATCGTGCGTGTTGGCAGCGGCCTGGACCGTAATGCACCTGGAAGGCATCAGCAAAATGCTCCACGAGGCACCTGAAGGCAGAGGCGGGCCAGGCATGCGGTCCTTTCCAGAGCTGCCAGATCAGTGGCAACGGCAAAGCCGGCAGAGGTGTGGCTGCGCTACGGGGATGACAGCGTGGCGCCGAGCGGGTCATGTCTCCTCGTCCCTGCTTGTGCTTGGCTCGCAAAACCTGCCTGCCAATCCCTGCCATGCATGTGTGTGCAGGGCACTATGTGGCGCTTGTGAAGTCGGCGGACGTGTGGCTGCTGTATGAGGACGACTCCGTGGAACCCGTGGCCGAGTCCACCGTGCAGCAGACCTTTGGTGCCGCCTCCGACTTTTTGGTGAGATACTAGACTCAGTTGTCAACGGAGTTTGCACTGCATGTACGTGAATTGGGCAGAAACTCTTGGGCGGAACCTGGTCAGCTGGTCGTTTGAGCACATATCAAAGATGAAGTAGGAGCTGGCGTCTGGCGGCTCGGCCGATTCCCTCATGCATTCCTGTACATGTTCGAGACAGGCCGCTGAACGCCAGCATCAGGTTTGACCTGGCTCACTGCTGTCTGTCACCGCAGAACCATTCGGGACACGGCTACATTTTGATGTACCAGCGGCAGCGGGACGGTGGCGACAGTGGCGCGACGACGGGCGAGGCGGCATCGGCGCCTGGCTCGCCGATGTCCACATGATGGAATGAGCGTTTGGCGCTGCTGGGGCTTGCCACCGTGCCAGAACAGGGTCGTCCTGCTGGCGATGTCGAAGCTGCGGAACAACAGTAAACCACACCGTGCTGCAGGATGCCTGCCTTGCTGACCAGTGTGAACTGCTTTCAGGGTGCCACATGCAGCAAGGCTGCAAGAGAACGAACAGGAGTCCCTGCCGAGTCTGTGCCTGAGATGTGTGAGAGATCGTTATGAGTTCATCAGGGCTGTGTTCATTAGGTATCGGGCGTATGTGGCACGACAGCTTGCGGTCACAGCGAGAAGTACAACCTCACACATTCTTCGGTGCTGTTCCCAAACGAACCCAACGCCTGTGCCACTTCATGTGCCAAGCTCGATATTAGGCTATTGCTGCACAGCAACCATGCCGACTCGTCGACAGCAAACTGTCACAGCGGGGCTCTGCAGCATGACATCACACATGGCATCTGTTCAAGTCTGTCTCAGCCGGCAAAGCTGCTCAGACCCAGCAGCGCGCCACTGCCGGCTGCATAATCAGCGGCCAATTGTTGCACCTTCGGCTGCTCCCTGCAACCGCACGTCCGCAAACCGGTCTTGTGAGTGCTGCGGCTCGGACGCGCGTCTCTGTGCAGGTTGTCACTCGCTGAGTGTCAGGCAGCAGAAGCCTGGTGCAGCACTGCTGCTGGCGTGCTGGACGCGCAGTTCGTGCAGCTGCGTGGGCACCGAACCAGCAGGCGCAGTACCTGCTGTGGACTGGATCTCTTCAGCAATGCTGGACTGCATGCAAGCGCCTCGGAGGCTGTTCGTCGTGATGGCAAACAACCGCACCTCCGCATTGCGCCGCCCCAGGTGAAGGTGACGGCGCCGTCGCCGTCGCCAGCCCGCGGCAGCCGCTCCGGAATGTGCGCGAACATGCCGTCTGGGTACCGCAGCAGGCTGCGCGTAGGGTTCTGGGGCTCAGATGCACAAAGTGGTCGCGCAACGACATCTGGCGCTGTTGCTGCAGGCTGCAGCCGCTGCCGCCCCTGCAGACGCACGGGCGTCACTGCGCGCATCGTCAGAACTGCTGCTGCAGGGACCTGGACCGAAGCATTGCTTGGCGCCCAACCCCCGCAGCAATGCTGCCAGAGGCGTGTCGCCTGGTGGTCAACGGTCAAGAGGGAGCTGTCACCATGACCCCCGCCACAGTAGTGCAGCACGAAAGCCTCACATGTGGCCTGGGACATCCGCAAGCGGCGGCGCAGCGGCGTCAGTTTCGTCCCGCGTCCGCCGCAGCAGCCCGTCAGCTCCATACTGCACCGCAGCGATCCGGCCCCGCCGCCCAGCGGTCAGGTCCGCAGCGTCTGTGGCGTCGTTCAGGCTGCAGGGCGGCACGTGAAGCTGGTCTACAAGGCGCAAGATGCACGTTGGCAGCTCCGGCAGGCCGCACCGGCCAAGGCTGCAACCCAGCACGTGCTGCCGCTTCGAGCGTCGTGCACACACTGAGCAACGGCGGTTGGCCAGGAACTCAGGGTTTATCAGCCTGGCAGCCATGCCAAGCTGCCCTGGACCGGTTGGCAAGGCCAAGCAGCGACAACGTTTCCGTCTGAACTCCGAATTTTGTATAAGCTGTTTCTGGCAGGGTGCCTGCTCACAAGGGCCGGGCTTCCGGGATCGGCAGGCTGCCGGGGTTGATGTGCGAGTCTGGGTCCACAGGGATGGCATACTCCCGGATGAAGAAGCTCAGCTGCAGGCGGCCGGTCGCTCTGTCGTACCCGGCACCCATGCTCCAGCGGCAGGAGGCGTCCTGTGAGTGCGGGGATGCGTGGAACTCAGCCACAGACAGGAGTCCTGGGCGAGCCCGCGTGCTGTGCGTCAGAATGGCAGGTGCTGCACCATCTCTGCCCGCAGATGCAGCGGCCGATCGACGGCGTCCGGGCAGGCACTGGGGGCTGCTGCGGGGGCAGAACCAACCGTCTGACCTCAAAGAAGGCCTCGTAGAACCAGCCGCCGCTGGGGCCGCCACCGGGCGGCGCCGCCTCGCCGCCCGCATCCGGCGGCGGCAGCGCCGCGGGACACACCACGTATGCCTGCAGGGATTTAGGGGTTTCACACGTCGTCGAGTGTCGAGCAGGCGCAGGCTGCGTTCGTCGGATCCCGACACGCTTCGAGGAAATCAGCGCGTGAAGCCAGTGCACGGCAACCCCACCACAGCAAGGGCGCGCAGCCGGCATGCCGAGTGAGAAAGCAAGCTGGCTGTGGGGGCGCACGTCTGCCGTGGCGGTGGTGAGCCGCCGAAACTGGTGCGGCAGCAGTCCCTTGCCCGCTTCCTCTGCCGCATGCGGGCGCGTGCTGCACTGCAGAGGTCACACCGGCAAGGGCAATCAGCAAAGTTTGGGTTTTGTAGAGTGCTCTCCTGCGTGTGCTCCTTTGCTGCTCGAGCAGCCCCCCGGCCTTCCAAAAGTCAGGCAGGAGGGTGACTGCGGCGCTCGAAGATTGCGCAGAGCAACGGAGATGCCGCTCAGAAGGGTTGGCTGTAGTGTGCAAGGAGATGCAGCGATCTGAACGGAGTCGGCATCAGTTCGGATAAAAAATATGCAGCGACCTGCAGCGGCGAGTCGGGTCAGTACAGGCAGATTGTTGTGCTGGCTTGCTTACATCACCAGCATGAAAGGATGCCATACCTTCATTTGCATCCACGGGTACAATGTCAACTGTCTGCATGTGCAGTTGCTAAGATTCGTCGAACTCACGCTGTAGGTTGCGTCATCGACGGAGTAGGACATGTTGCTTTCATAAAACCCGTCCGGTCGCTGCACGGGAGCCCCAAAGCCCAGGTTGTGCGCGATGAGGTTCTTGTGCAGCAGCTGCCACCCGCCTTCGCCTGCGATCAGATGGCAGGCACAATGAGGACAGAAGAGGAAGGTGCAGTTGCCAGGCGAGGACGTGCGTCTGTGTTTCGCGTCGCGTGCGCGTCCTGCAGGTTCGAAGCAGCCGCCGGTGAAGTTGCTGCAAAACGCAAGCGTCAGAGGCACAGGAGCACGGCCAGCAGGGCCGCGGTGCGGCGGCGCAGGGGGCGCAACTGGCCAAAACCAGTGAGTTCCAGTGCAAACCCTACCCGCCCGTCGGAAGCAGCGCACTGCTGGGTACTCCCGCAGCATGTTGTCGGTGCCCGGCCCGTTGTACATTGTCCACCACCCCTGATACGTCGTCCACTCCCTGCGCATTGCACCTCTGACCCTCAACATCTGAACCAGCTGCATGGGGCTGTGGCTGGATCAGAGGATGTCGTCAATGACGAGGGTTGGCGGCATGGCATCCAAGCCCTCCTGGCGCAGCTGCCGCTGTGATGTCTAACCCAGACGACTCCATCTGGTTGCCTACCTGTCGCTGTGCCGGTCCAGACGCTGCCGCCAGGCGTCTCGGGGCGTGATGACGCGGCTTCCGCCAGCGTCTGCCGCAGCGTCTGCCGCCGCCGCCGGCTGCTGCGCCATTGACGCCATGGATGCCGTACCCGCGCGGCTGCCGCACCGCTCCTTGATGCACAGAGTCCCGGCCCACCGTCGTGCAGCCTGGGCCCTGCTGCTGCCACCCGTGTATGGCGATGCCCGCAGCGTGCAGCGGAGAGGCGCCGGCCGCACCGCCGTCGCGTGCAAGGTAGTGAGTCGGCCAGTCTGCGAGGTGGTGCAGCTGCGAGCAGCCATGCGTTGCTCACGGAGGCAAGGATGCTATGCTGCTGGCGCCACCCGCTCCGGCTCGAACTCACCCGTCCTGCATTTCAATGCGACATATCTGCGTCATGAAATCTTTCCTGTACCACTGCAATTCATGGAGTTCCTTTTGCACACGCAAGCGGTTGATTAAGGCTCCGGAACAATGCATGGCCTTGGATGGATACGGAAGCCTACAAGGCTGCAACCCATGCATTGGAGGCTGAGACTCACGTAAACTTGACTGACGCACGGAAGCGACAGAAAAGAGGCTGGTTGGGTGGCTGCAGCTCTTCAGCCGAACGCAACTTTTTGTGCTTGTACAACAAGGGGCCGGATGCATGCGCCCCCGTGTGTGCGCTGGCAATTCCAGTCAGCTTCTTGAACCAGTTGCTCCAGTGACCTGCTTTTGAAAACGAGGAGGTTAAAGTACTCGCTCGGAGCTCCTGTCTCTGTTGTCAAGCATTTGCGCCGCGGACTGCACCATGACGCAGTCGCCAGCGAGGTCGCTGCTGCTTGGATCGAGGTTGGAGGAGCTGCTGCAGAAGCCTGAGTCCCGCGGCGTGATCGTCGTGCCGCAGGATAGTACCGTCGACTCCGCCCTGCAGGTAGGGAGAGCAAGCGCCCAGTGTCGTTAGGGCTCTACCAACCAGATCACCTCGATGCAAGTTGCTTGTGGTGGAAACTTGATACTGCACAAGCATCTCATGGACTTTCGCAGGTTCTGGCGGAGCACCGCATCCTGTCCGCGCCCGTGACGGCGGACGGCGAGGTCCTGGGCTTTGTAGATATCCGCGACATCCTGGCGGCGTTCCTGAAAGGTCAGTCTCAGCGGCACTGCATGCAGCGTGTCTTTGCAGCGCTGCCAAGGTTCAACCAGACAATTTTTAAGTGCTCTTCAGCACATTTGCACCCGGGAATGAGGTCAGCAGTGGGCGCTCCGCAGCTGGCGTGTGCGCATCTGCGTGTGCACAGTCAGCGCCCCTGGCGTCAGTGGATGCAGCAAGGATGCTGGCAGGGGATCTAAAGACGGAACAACACTTTGCCCGGCGGCTGCTGCGCGACTTCTTCGCGAGCTCGGGCGAACTCACCTGCCCCGCTCGGTGCAGCCTCCAGTCAGCGTGCAGCTTGCGCCAGGAGCGTCTCAGATCTCGTTGCCTCCCACCCTTCTGTCATCCCCCTGCGTGCAGACGCGGACGTGGAGCAGCTGAAGGCCAGCAAGATGCTGGCGAAGATGCGGATGCTGGAGGAGGGTGGCGCGGCTTTTGCGCGCAAGTCGCTGCGGGACCTGGGCGACCACGGCAGCGACGGTGAGCGGTGGTCGGAGTGCTTTGCGTGCCATTCCTCGAGGAGCGCGTTGGTGGGGCAAGTAGTATCTTCTGGGCTGGACGGCAAAGAAACTTTCGCATGCGTTCACCTCAACAGGGGACAGCAGCTCCCGCAGATGTAGCATCCCGCCGGTCGTGTACCGCACCTGCCGTGCTGGCCGCATCGCGCACGGCCCTTGAGCGAGACGGCACATGGCAACGCGTCTGTCGTATAAAGCCGGGCAGGAGCCTGAGCAGAGAGCTCAGCAGGCGGAACGGGAGGCCAGATCAGTCCGTCGGCTGTGATGCGCAGGCGGCTTCCTGCACGCGAACCGCACCAAGTCGCTCAGCCTGCTGGAGCTCATCTACGATGGCTTCCTCGCGCCGCGAGAGTCCCGCAAGTGAGTAATCCTTCAATCTCGCCGAGAGGACAATCACTCTGTCATCTATACCGGCCCGCTGACCGGTCGTGTCGAGCGATGCACGGCGCCATCCAGTGCTTGTGTGCCTCAGCCTGCGGACCGGCCGCCCTGCGCGCCCTGCCGCAGCCGCCCAGCCGGCTTGTGGACCAGCGSCCAGCGCCAGCCCCGCCGTGATGCAGCATGGCGCGCGAGCGCCGCTCCCCGCGTGTCCGCACCATGCCGTGCTCCCCGCGCACCGACGGGAGCCCAGAGGTGGAGGAGGCGGGTCCGTGCCTGCGCAGGGGCATGCACGGCGGCGGCAGGTCGTCAAAGATCGTGCACCGGCTGGCGGTGTTCAACAAAGCAGGGGACGTAGAGGCCGTCGTGTCGCAGTCGGACGTCATCAGGTGGGTGCGGGTGCGCCGTGAGGGGCCCCGCGTGCGTCCATACATGCTTGGCGGCGTGCGAGAGGGGGGGTGGGGCACGTGCAGGMTGGGGAGTGCTGCCGGCGCGGCACCCCCCCAGCACACTGCGCGTGTCTGGGGCGCGGCGCGCGCCAACGGCGGCGTCCCCTCCGTGCCGACGAGGGGGTGAGCGTGCGGTGCGTGACGCACGGCATGGGCCCGCTGCTGCAGGTACCTGGCAGCGCGCACAGGCGAGCTGGGGCCGCTGGCAGAGAAGACCACCAAGGAGCTGGGGTGGGCACAGCGGGAGGTGCGCATCCAGGTTGCTCCAAACCAGGAAGTTCTCAAAGTTCACAGCTCAAAATTTGTGAAGGGTTCTCAAGGTGCGCTTGGGATGGGGATACAAGATTCTCCAGGGCCCAGGATGCATGCGGGCTCACGCCTGCCTGCCAGGATGCGCGCCCAGGCAGAGTGTGTCGGCAGGGGCTGCCGTCATGCCCCTGTGGCAGGCCGCCGCAGCAGCTGCCGTCCAACCGGGTGGCACGGCCTGCGGCCAGCCCGTGTATCACGCAGCCCCGGTCGCTGCCGCTCCGGCGCCGGCGCCACGATGTATACTCAGCCTGATGATGAAGGCAGTCATCTGTGTGACAGACCGCTTTGGGTGCTGAGCACAGCGCCACACGTGCCGGCCTTCGAGGGTATGCTCAGTATGTTAACAGCGGGCATTCTGTCCATTGTCGTCCGTTCCGACCTACTTCCCCTGCTCCACTTGTTGCAGGTGCTGTGCACGGCTCCGGATGTGTCGGCCTTCGAGGCCATGCTCAGCATGTCGGAAAAGGGCATCTCGGCGCTGGCGGTCGTGGCTGACAGCGGCAAGTTGATAGGCAACTTCTCGCTGTCCGAGCTGCGGACCATCATGGCCGACCACTTCGGGTCGCTGGCGCTGCCGGTGAGCATATTCAACTTTTGGCCAGATGGAGATGAGAGCGCACCCAGTGCTCCCTGCCTTCTTGTGTTGTATCCTTCTTTTTCTCGGAGCCGCGCGCTGCCATGGCGGAGAATCCTCGCCAGCTGGCGCGGACGGTGAGCGCAAAGGGGTTTCGATGGGTCATCCACACAGCATGAATCATCCATACTGTCACCAGCCGCACTTCGTGCTGTGCAGCTGCAACCATCTTGGCGTCCAGTCGCACACTCCTGCATGGTCGGCTTGGTTGGGCACTATGTCGAAGCCTTCCTGGCTGATGTGAGCCTGCGAGTCGCCACATATGCTGCTGCCCGCGCATGGCTGTGGGTCTGTGGAATTCTGGTCCCTGAACCCAGAACCCTCAACCCTGGTGTGCGGCTGCAGGTCGGAGAGTTCCTGGCACTGGAGCACGGCACCGAGTACCATGGTGTGCCCTAGTCGTATGATCAGTGTAGTATGTCGACGTAACATTCACTCGTCGATGCTTGTCGGGATGCTGCTTGGTGAGTTGCTGTGCATTCACTGATGCTGTGTATGAAGGGGCCCAGCCGTGGCAACAGCCGCAACCCCAGCTCCTTGCGCTGGACACCCCTCACAGCCGCATGCTCAGGCGTGCCAAGCGGGATGGAAGTGGGGCTGTCCTCTCTTGGGGCTCCCCCCGCCTGCGTGGGCGCCTGCGGTGGTGCCGCCCTCTCACACTGTATGGCGTCCGGTGCCCGCAGGCTACATCGCGCACTCTGAATCAGATGCCGGCATCGAGAGCAGCTCAGGTGCGACCCGCCAGACTCGCCGGGCTCCGCTGCGGCCGCACCCGCGCCTGCCACCACCGCATCAGCTGCAGCTGCCCCCTGTGCTGTGCATCGGCTCGTGAGCAGGGTCTGGATCTTGCAGTCACAACCAGGTCTGCGCCTGGGCAGTCTTGCGGCCTGTAACCGGGTGCGCTTGGTCTCGTGTGGGCCGGGCGGCCGCCTCCAGGTTCAGGGTTTAGGCTTTCGGGTGCGGCACCCAGCCTCTCTTCCACTGCAGGGGGGCCTGCCGCGCCCGCGGCGTGGCGCGCCCTGTGAGCAGCTGTGGCGGGCCGCGTGCTGAGCTGCGCTTGCCGTTGACACGACGTGCAGGCGCGCAGTGGGCAAAGGACCGGCAGCAGCGCGGCGCCGCGCCGGGCCAGGAGGTGGGCCAGCAGATCATCTGCTGCGGCGCGGACACCACCTTCGCGGGTGCGGCTCATGATTCGAAACTGCTCCGTTTCATGTACGATCATAGACTCTCATACACACAGCTGCCTGGCCGGGAGGTGGGCCAGCAGATACTCTGCTGCGCCGCGGGCACCACCTTCCGCACGCTCCCGGGCTGCTCGCGCCTGCTGAGCCCGCGACCTTGACGCCTGCTGCCCAGCGCCAACTTCCACAGGGGATGTTGATGTTGGAACGTGTTGGCACACTGTAGGCAGGGAAAACTTGGGCGCCCGCAGAACGAGCTCAGCCACTGTGCAGAAAGTTGCAGCCTGCCCGCCCGAACTTGGTCTCAGTTGTTTGTGGGCTGTCCATTGTTGAACATCCTTCGGCGCTGCATCCCTCCTCGTGTGCACCCCTTGCCCTTGTGCGCAGGCGTGATGCGGCTGCAGGCAGCGTATTAGCCTGCAGCAGCCAGGGCCTCCTGATGTGTTCGGGTCCCCACGGGTCAGGGTTCCCTGAGCAGTCATCGTGCCCCTCGCAGAGGTGCTGCAGCTGCTCACACAGCACCGGCTGCACCGGCTGTACGTTGTGGACCAGGACACTGCGCCCATCGGCCTCATCACGCTGACCGACGTGCTGCGGCGGCTGTGCAACGAGGCGGGCACACCCGTCTGAGCCGGCGCATCATGCGGCGGCACACGGGGTGCGAGGCTCATTGCTGGTACCCCCTGCCGAAGCGGTCGGCTGCCCTAATCGCATGGCTTCGGCTTCTTTGCATGTCAGGAGACATGCACTCCGAGGCTGAGCGCTGAGTTATGCATGCAGGCTCAGCACCCAGGCGACATCTTGACCACCTGTCATTTTGCTGAGGTTTGCGGCGGCCATGGCCGAGTCAGCTGGCGGGCTTGGCACTCTGCGAGGAACACCGGTGGCAACAAGCTGCCGCCAATCTTCACTACGACCGGCTGTACGCTGTTGCCTGAGAGAGAAAGAAGGGGGGGGGGAGGGCGGGGGGGGTGCCCCGCCGCTGCGGCGCGCCGACGAGATGCGCCAACAAAACATGTGAACTCATGCCGAGTGTGGCGGGCTTCACGAACGAGACCAAAACCCGTTTCGCAAGCCAGGGATCACAAGCTAGGGATGAGTGCTCGACTTGACGTCTTGACAGAGCAGAACAGTCATACGGAGAGGAGCGGGAAAGGGCTCGTGGTGCCATTTCAGTTGTGCGGCTCATCTGTATCATATGGACGGTTGGCAAGTCTGCTGTGATCAAAAGGCTTACTAAGGTCTTGAAATAGTTTGAATGGCCCAACCCGATAGACGGACGTTACAACGGTGCCTCACGCCACAATCGCAGTTGCCAAGGTCAATCAGCAGTCTTGATGACATGTGCCACACTCGAACTTCGTCTTTACAATGCCCGCACCGCCGCCACCAATGAGTCCACCTCCTCCTCAGAATTATAGTAATGCACAGATGACCTGCAAGACGCCACAGGTATAATCCTGTTCAGCTCACCAGCACACAAATATGTCGGCACCAACCCGCGGCCGTTATCCGTCGACTTGCAGCAGGAACCGCAGCACACGGTTCACGGCGCCATTGCAAGCCAGGCAGCTGCGTGCCCCTCTCGTACCACAAGAGCGGCCTTGGGTACGGATCACAGCACGTAGGTTATCTCAACCGCACCTGACCACCGAGGCAAGACCGCGCGCCTCCATGTCGATGCGCGTGCTGCTGAGCGGCGAGATCCACACATGGATGCGCCGCTTCCGCAGCGCCGCCTTGATGTCGGTCGGGTCACAGCCATCCTGCGGTTTGACATCAGGATTCCAGTAACGCGGTCGTGAAGTAGCAGGAGCGGCTCACGGCTGCAGACTCGGCGTGCTGCATGGTTTCGTGCGATCTAAATATTGGATGGCGCTGTCCGCAGTTGCAATAATTGCCAGCGCATTATAGCGCGTCTGCTACCCAGCGGCATGTAAGAATTCGAATTCCGGCTCATGCACTCGTCCGCCAGACAGCACGTACGCAGGCGGGCAGACATGCACAAGTTGTGTATTGTTCAATTTCTGAGATGTTCCCTGCAGGCGGACGCCGGCGCACCTTGGTCCAGGTAACTATGCCGCACAGCAGCCGCCCCGTGTCTGTAATAGCCACGCCGGGGATGCTCCGCAGCCCATCGCGCAGCCGGCTCGCCAGTGCTTGTATGCGCGCCCAGATGACGTCCGCACCGATGCCCACTGCCTGCTGCACTGCTACCCCCAGCCCCACCTGGGGTTCAGGCGACGGTTTCAGGGTTCGGGAGACAGTTTCATTCTCGTGAAGCCGCAAAGTTTGGCTGCTGCAGGTCAGAGTGGCACCAGCAGCTCAAGCCGCGTGCCGGCATGTGTGGATGCTAAAGCATGCGACGCCTGCCCTGATGCCCGCTCCTGCTACACCGCCACGTCAGGTCACATCTGCTTCGCAGACTTTTCACGGAGATTATCAGGATCTCTTTCAGGATAACCTGCTGGCGACACCAGATCGAGGCTGCATGCTGCAAGTGAGATGGGCACGCCGACAGGCGACGTTCACCTGCGTCAAAAACCTGCTGCGGTGTCGCGCACCAAGACGGCCTGGCCTTCCTTGGCACAGCACGGCGGCCAGTGCTATGCTGGGCATGCAGGCAGTGCCGGGGCCAGAGCAAATCGTCGAAGCCAGCGGACCCGCGTTCATGCAGCTAGTGTGGTTCGCGATACATGCTCCATCCCGATCTGACCACCACGGCTGCTGACCGCAGCACTCCGTGCTGGCAAAACCTCACACCGCCAGCTCGAGCGATATCGCAGCATGTCGCCGCCGGGAAGATTACTGCAGCGCCTGGCCGCTGTTGCGGTGGCAGCCCTTGCGCGCAGTTCTGCGCAAGGCTTACTTTGCCTCCGCTTGTGCTCCCCCTTTAGCTTCGAAACTGCAGTGACTGTCGTGCAGTCAATGCCGAAAACCAAGAACTAACAAACCTGCGCAGCGGAGGTAACTTCGGGCTGCATGTGACGGCGGCGCCGAAGTGGACGTCGCAAGCTCAAAAATTTGAATGGTATTTCTCAGCGTCGGAGGTCGCAAACCTTGGCTGCGAAGGCGACCTCATACTGCTCGTACCGCCGCGCTGTCGGCGCTGCCTTGTACGCGTCCTGCGCAGTCCACTCGCCGCCCCACATGTCCAGCATCGCAGGTTCTGTAGATTTCATTACCTCCCTGCATCATGCAATGAAGCCAGCACCTCAGGTGAAATGGCGGCGTCCGTCAACAAGGCACATCCGTTCGCAGCATCACAGATTCCGTGGCAGACGTCGTGTCCCTGCGCCAGATGACCTCCAGTGTGGAACCAGACTCCATGGCGCAGAAGGCCGCAGTAGAAAAGTGCGAAGCATGTTCCCCGAGGCAGCGCAGCGTGGCATTGCACTGACACAGGGGCTCAAATCACGGATCGAGTAAACCAACATCATTGCTGCCACATGATACACATGTCACCCCGACAGCTGGGCGACTTTATGCCCCAGCTCCAGCACCGAGGCAGCTGCCTGATGCAGCGCGGCTTGCCTGCTGCTCAACACGAGTCGGCTTGCAGCACGCTTTTCTGACTGTCCTGGTGTGTGCATGCTGCTGCCCGACCCTGCATCCGCTGCTGCCGCAGCATATCCCAGTGAGTCTACCAGTGAGTTCACCGGGCGGTACCTGGAGGCATACAGGAAGCCGATGCCGCGCGGCCCGCGGAGGTACTTGCGGGAGGTGCCGCTCAGCCAGTCGCAGCCGATGTGTCGCACGTCCAGCGGCAGCTGCACGCAAGACGGAATGTACGTCCAGCCCGGCTACTAGGTTCTGGGGCCGGATGAATGACAGCAGGCAGAGGCAGATGCTTGCAGCGCGGCGCTGCGCTGTGTGAGCAGATGGCGTCAGGGATCGGGCCAGGTGGCGCGGCACCGGGCACAGCCTCCCTCTGCAGGCTTGGCCCGCAGCAGCCAGGCAGTCGGCCAGCATCCCTGAGCCGGCCAGAGGCTGCATCCGCGCAATATCCACACCCTAAATCCAAGTGGGCACCTTCGATGGTGCACACCTGGCCAACGCTCTGGCAGGCATCCAGCAGGAAGGGGACGCCATGCCGCTGCGTGACCCTGCCCACTGCAGCGGCATCGTACACACGCCCTGCAACATCGGCATTGTGAGAGCGTCGTCACCAAAGGGACGGCATGCACAGCCCCACAACACGCTCGTGCCCGTTTCTGCACTGCAGGCCGCTGCCCAGGGTGGATGCTAGCAAGCCCACGCAAGCTGCCGTCCCAGCTGGCGCTGCCCTGCATTTGCCACCCTGATTCGCTAGCCACATGCCAATGTCGGAAGAGGTTGCCAGACGTGAACACTAACCCGAAGTGAACACGAACCCCACCTGAGCCGGTGCCGATGTGGCTGATGGCCACGAGCTTGGGCTTCGGTCCTGTCGTGATGAGCTCCTCCAGCGCCACTGTGTCGATGTCGCCCTCCTCGGTGTGCGGCACCACCTCGATAACGACACGATGCCGCTTCTGAGCCTGTGCGGCGGTCCAGGGCAGGTTGAGTTAGGTTTGGGGATTCAGGGTTTAGGAGCCATTGGGACCAATGCGATATCTGTGGCATCGGTGTTGCCAACCTCAGTCTGCGGTGTTGCCGTCCTCAGTCTGCGGTAACACCTCGATTTTTGTCAAACAGATTTTCTTTAGCATGAAAATGCATTGTAAATGATGGAGGTGCGGTATCGCTTGTGGGCCTGCACAGGCGCGGGCACAGACCAGCGATCAACACCGGCAGCATGTGAAACGGGCCCCTCCTGCTGCTGCTCTGCTGCTTGCAGCTGTAGAACAAACTACGAGGCGCTTGCCTCTCCGCACTGAAAATGCCGATATCATGCAATCGCCGGGTCCGGAAGCGCAGAGAGAGGCGCTCCAAAATATGCAAAACTTGCAAGGGCCATGCGACCACGCGGGTCAGGCATAGCAGGGGAGGCAGTCCAGCAACATGCTGCACCTGAAGGAAGTTGATGTAGTTGCTGGCGTACTCTTGGACCGAGGTCAGGATGCGGTCGCCAGCAGCATACTCGATTCCAAAGAATGCCTGCTGCCATGCCGTGGTGGCGCTCTGCACAACGGCAATCTCGGTGGCGGCGCAGTTCAGAAGCTCCGCGAGCGCATCGTAAGGAAGCTGCAGCTCGTCTGCGTGCTCCACTGTTGCCTCGTACCTGCGCATGCAGGGCACAGGGGGACTTGATGTGTGAGTTCGGGCGTGCCAACATTGCAGCAGCTGCCAACCGATGGCTGGTTTGCAGTGGTATGCGTGCGTGATGGATGATTTCCAGTCCTGCACCTGCACGACTCAGGGTCAACTTTGAACTGCAACGTGAAGGCACGCACCCGCCAATGTTGGCCTCAGTCTCCAGGAAGGTCTTTTGCGCATCAAGCACCTGCCGTGTCGGCAGCGCCGAGCCGGCGGCATTAAAGTGTGTCGCATGCGCGGTGCCCGGCGTGTCGCCCCGCGTCCAGTCCTGACCGCTGGCGCCACCCATGGAGGAGCACCTGCGGCCGAAGCAAGTGAGCAGACTGACCATGAGCGCTGCAGCCGCGGCGTCACTACATCGGGCGTCTGCATGCCGCCAGCGGGATGCGGGCTTGTAATTCGCGAGGTACGATCAGGAGTTCTGACTTCTCAAGCAGAGACAACTGCTCCATGAAAGGCAGAATGGCCTGCGTGCGCTGGAATATGTGAGCTTGCCTCGCTGCCGTGCCGTTGTCCCGGAATGGCTGTCTCGCAGCGTTCGGTGGCGAGGCTGATCGGATTGCGTTTGCGGAAGACGACGGCCGATCCAGGCCCCAGATCTGTGGCAGTCGTGCTGCGCGTGCTCAGATCAGCTTGCGTTGCTCAGCTCGCGACACGCCTTGCGCGCGATCTGACGAGCTCGAAAAGGTATATGAAAGGTGATGATTTAGCGGTGGGAGGTCGGGTTGCTTGGGATGCTGTGTTTTACCTTCCGCTGCACCTGCAACAGAAACTGCTCCGAGATGACTGATATCCCGACCACCCAATGCAGCTCCAGAAACACTGGTTGTCTCAGTCTTGCAGTTTACAAGCCATTGGACTAGTCGTGGCGGTTGCCGCTTGGTCTTTGAGTCTGCAAGGCATTCCTAAGAGCGGCCTTCGCACCTTCATGCGCATCGGCAGATCGTGGTCTACAAGGGACACCTGCAACCTTGATACACAGTCAGCCGTCATGCGTTCCAGCTCAGTTCTTCCACTGGACGTCTGCCTGCTGATCCTGATTCCTTCGCAAGCACGCCTCACAGAGGCGGCTGCCCCAGCTGACGGCGAACGCCCTGCAGCACGTGCTTGGCGAGGCACTGGCAATGTTCCCGTGGCCGCAGAACCACCGCAGGTATGCTACTGCAGTAAGCAGTAGCATAAGTGCTGTAGCAATTGGGAAACCGAAAGTCCTCGCCATAGAGACAAGTTCTAGCGCTGCGGGCCATGCTGTGGGCCGCCATGCCTGATGAATGAAGCTGGCAGCCCTAGCAAATCATTCCGTTCTAGGACATGCATATATGTATGTAGGAACTATCTGCGTACATTGAATTGGAGGTGACTGCCCGGATCAACAAGGACATGGTAGCAATACCTCCAGGCATACCATGCATGCACTCCGCAATGTGCTGATCGGTCATTTTCACTCATGGATGCGCAGGCAGCTGCACAAGACGCCAGAGCTGGCTCCAGGAGTCCCACACCTCAGTGTACCTGCGGGCACAGCTCAAGCAGCTTTCCTTTCGAGCATTTGGAAAGCTGGTGAGCGCAAGGACCGGCATCTTGGCGACGCCGGGATCCGGCAGCCCGAAGTCTGCTCTTGGCTCCAACATCGACGTGCTGGCGGGGCTGCGCATGGAAGCAATCTTGCCAACCTCCGCACTGCCGCTGCGGCTGGCGGCCTTTGCAAGCGCCTTCCGCACTGAGGCTGGCGCTGCTGGCGCCGCCTTGCGCGGCCTGTGCACCAGTTCAGCAAGGTGAGCCGCTGCTGTGGAGCAGGCTTTGCACACAACGTGAACATCCTCTCTCGTCACCAGCTAGCTTGCATCACTCTGCTGCAACGCCTCTGTACCAATTTGTGCGGCCACTGATTCATGGCGCTGCCACAGCTTGGGGTTGCACTTGATGCTGTAGGCAAAGTGCACGGCGCCTGCCGGAGTCGCCAGAGGGCAGTCGAACGCAAAACTTTCACTGCACTGCACACAGGTGGATATGTTCGTGAACTGCACGCCGGAGCAGAGCGAGGCGATGCTGGTGGAGCTGGTGGCGCTGGAGAAGTCGCTGTATGCAGAGCTGGGGCTGCACCTCAAGGTGCCGGACATGCCGACCGGCGACCTGGGGCGTCCGCCTACCACAAGATCCACTTCGAGGTGCGGGTTTCCGAGGCTTCCGATGTAAGGCCGTACCGAGCAATTTGTCCGACCGCATCGCATGCAGGCATGCTGGTGGCGGGACTAGTGTGTCTCGCGCCAAACAACTGATGCGGCCTGGCTGAGGAGTTCAAGGGACAGACGATGTTACTCACGCTGCTGTGCACATCCGCATCACACTGCGGAGCACCTTCATGCTGGCTCATCATGACGTGCACATGTACGACGCTGTAGGCGTGGATGCCGGGCATGCAGCGTGGTACGGCGAGATCAGCTCAGCCAGCAACTGCACCGTCCACCTGGCCCGCCGCCTTGGGTGCGCCTCCCTGGCTGTGATTACCACTTGTTATGTGTACTTGATACTGGAAAGTTGCCGAAGCTTCTGCCCCTGACACCTCCTGAGGAGTCTTGCAGCTGCTGCGCTGGAACCCTGGCTGCAACAAAGCGGTGCACTCCTGCAAGCAGGATCCGGTATCGGCCGGATGCGCCAGAACCGGAGGCCAATGGCGCAGACGGCAGCAAGCCAACAAAAAGCAGCACAAGGTGAGCTTTGCCGCTGGCTGACTGTACGTTTGCACTTGGTTGCGGTGTTGTGGTACCAAGGTGGCAGGGCTGCGCTTCTGCCACCTTCAAGTAGCATCAATCAGGCATCTCATTCCGAGCGGTTTGTAGGGTTCATGAACGCGGCACAGCTGCAAGGAAAATGGTTATCTAGGTCTGCCATCGTGACAATGTGTGACAGCTCACTTCGTTGCTGCGCTGTGCAGGTGCCCACGCAGTACGTGCACACGCTGAACGCGGCGGTGGCAGCGGTGCAGCGCCTGATCGTGGCCACCTTGAGACGCACCAGCAGACGGACGGCAGCGGGGTGTGGTGGCACCCAGCAGAGCGGGGTGGGTAAGGGAGGTGTGTACGTCACTTTGTCTCCCTTGGCGTGTTAACTCTCCGTGGATGCTCACTACTGTTCAGCAATGCTTCCGTACGTAGGCATGGTGATCAAACATAACACACGCAAACTGCCTTCAAGTGCACGTCCAACAATATTGTTGTTCTAAAAAAGGATGCAGACGTGTGCCAAGAGTGACACATGATGCGCCAGATGTTGCTGTCGCCAGTTCATTAAAATTCATCATCAGATAATAACCCGTCCGTGGGCCGCTGGCAGGATCAGGTCCAGCAGCACCCAGCACACAAGAGCGAGACCGAGGAAGGTGGTGTACAGGCCACCCAACAGCCCAAGAAACTCAGTAATACGGGACCAAACCTTCTTTTTCTGCATGTGCCAAGGACGACGGAGACGCAATAATCAAACATGTGGTCATGATACACGCTTACCCCGGCGGTGCATGCTTGCTCAGATTTGGCATCAACACCACTGGTACATCAATGATAAAACATGATGCGTGAATATTACCTCTGTGAAGTCACAGTAGAAGGGATCGCATGCGCTCGCATACTTTTCGTAGTCCAGCGACAGAGCTCCCGCGATGATTCTAACCATGCGCCGGTTGAAACTCGCATCAGAGATGAGTGCCTGCTTGTTGACGCTTTTGAAGAGTTAGAAGTTGACTGGCATGTCATCTGCACCATACCCCGATCAAACAGGTCGCCGCTTCAGCATCGAGCAAGTCAGGCTGCAATGGTCGGTGTGCAATATCAGTTGAGGGAAATGCGACACACGCACCACAAGCGTCGCTCGCGCGGTGTCGCTGATGTTGAAGAAGGTCTCAAAAGCAAATGCTGCGGCATCAATTTCAATCTGGGTACTATCAGTCACAGCCGTGCTGTTCTGCGCCATTTGGTCCACTATCTGAGCAGTGCTGGTCAAGGTGGAGGCTGTGGTTTGCACGATGTCGTGTTGCAGGGTGAGTTGTCTGGTAGCCTCGGAAGTGTATTGTACAGCAATCGCCCCTGTACACAGCAATCCAAACGAAAAACTGCTATTCTTGCGTACAGAATCGATGCACGATTGATGAGCAGTTAACTTTAGTTGGCAGTGTCATTATCTACGCTAGTATACCATGTATGCAATGTACACTTGCACGACTTGAACGGACAAGACTTCCATCTCACCGACGAAGGTGTCAAGGCGAAAGCGAGCTTGTTGCTTGCTGAGCAACTCTGTGTTGTAGAAGTTATCACCTGCAAGCAGAACAGATTCTGATTGTAGAGCGTCTGATGGCAAAGCAGCGTGCGCATCATTTCACAAGGGAACAAAACGATCTCACAGGGAAGCACTTCTGAGTTCTTTCCAGAGATGTTACCTAGTCCATAGAAGTGGGTTTCGGGATCTGGGTCAAGTGCAGCCACTATTGTGAACAGTACACTGCAGGAGCAAATCCACACAAGTCGGTCTATATTTTTTTGAGCTCTGCACACAGGCGCCCGTCACTACGTGCGCAAAACACTTTGCGCTCAAGTACGCGGTGACAGGCGTGTAGTGACACGTGTGGTTCAACATGCTCGAATGTTGATCGTGTGTAGCTAGTGCGCCAGCTCACAGTGAGCAAGCCTGAAACCCGCCAATGTTGTCGTTGAATTTGCTCGCCAGAGCGTTGTATGTTTCATTTTCGGCTGCAGAAGTTGCAAAAGTTGGCGCTGGCAGATTTGCCAGTTCCGGCACGATGATGGCTTGGCACAGGAGCCCCTGCAACCAGCACTCCATCAATGCATCAGCCGGCCGTTCAACCTCCACCTGACAGCATGATGCATTGGTATGTTTCATACTGCACATCAATGGAAATGCTGGGCGAAGCTGGCTAAACCATATGCGCACCTGTTCTCCAGTGTCATTCGTGAGCGGGGCTTTGTAGGTTGCAAACTCCGACCAGAATATGGTTGCATTGCGGCAAGGGCATAGAGACACCTCGATTTGTTCCTGCGCAAATGCATACGATTTTGATCGCACTAAGTTGAGCCAAAGAGGCCTGGATGCTGGCACAGTGGCACATGGTTTCCTTAGCATTTATTTGCCAGAATGCATACGGTGCGCCGTCTGTCAATCGTACGATTGCCGTGGCAACACATCCATGGAACCTCACAAAGATGTAATGGCCCTGCACCTGGCTGAGGTCCTGGTAGTTCTGTTCGCGAGAGGTGATGGTGGCTGTGCGCAGGGAGCCATCGGTGGCGTACTTGTATGCCACAAAAGAAACGGTCATAGCAAAAAC
The DNA here is from genome assembly GCA_033439295.1 of Deuterostichococcus epilithicus. NCBI lineage: Eukaryota > Viridiplantae > Chlorophyta > Trebouxiophyceae > Prasiolales > Stichococcaceae > Deuterostichococcus > Deuterostichococcus epilithicus. The sequence goes on from JAVTLE010000017.1 coordinate 1,377,268, forward strand.
AGCCGCCACAACCAAGGCGCGCAGCACGTTTCGCACCCGGCTGTGCGTCGCGTACTCCTGTGCCAGGTCAGAAGCAGCACGCGAACGTCAGCTCAAAATATATCATGACTGGTGCGCTGATGAGTCAAGGAATGCGATGATGAGCGAGTCCAGTCATGCATCTCGTGTGCAGTGCAGCACGCGAATGCATCGACATCCTGCCCCGCGCGGTGCACCCAATGGGCAATGACTTTTTGTGCATGTTTGTCGCCAAGAGGGTTGATTACAACGAAAGTCTTGCCCAGCAGCAGCTCAGTAGCATACGAGTCACCTGGGGTGAGTCGGCCAGCACAAAGGCGGTCGCCCTATGAAGCATATGCCCACGGGTTGGCGCTGCATACGGACCGCTAATCGCAGGTGACGCCTGCGCCTTCATGCCTGCACATAATCGAGCACAATAACGTGCGCGTCTCGCTTGATGTGAGACGCCGCATCATGCTTGCATTCTTACTCCTGCAAGGCACGGCCAGCGCTAGCAGTATCCGGCAGCCGGCGCTGCATGCTGCCGAACTGCATGTATGTGTGCGGCGGGATGGTCTGCAGGTACGGAAGCTCCGTAGCACAGAGGCAAGCATGCATCATCGAATCGTTCAGGCGCGAGATTGTCAAAGGACAACTGGACAAGCTCGCACCTCCCGCTGCGTAAAAAAGAGGACCTCTGCTGACAGGCAGGCGGAGCAATGAGCCGCCGGTGCGTCGTCTGCTCGCTCGCTGTTGCCGCGTGCCCGCGGGGACGATCAGCTTCTCACAGATTGCTCACCCTGACTTGTCCGTGCAAGCCTCGGGAAATGTGCCGTCATCGCACGCAGCATTGCCGCCCACCGGGGCGTCAAGATATACTAAGAAGATCCTGCACTTTTCGTGGTGTGATGCATGTTGCATGGCCGCATCTGCGACGATGATGTTGTGCCGTGCGGGCACGTCGCCGCCCGTTGGGCTGGCATCGATATCTGGTGAGGGAGTGCTGCCAGCAGTCATGGTCGAGCAGTCTTGCACGGTGATGCCAGCCGCCACACTAGTGTGCCTCCTGTCGTTGTGTTGGGGTCGCTGTCAGAAAATGCGCTTTTGTGGACACGACAGAAGCTCTTAACCCCTTCCCGATACGATGCCTGCATGTGCTATTGGCCCAGCTCGGCTTAGGAGGCGGCTTGTTGGAGCAGTAAAGCCGTTCGGCGTTCCGTGCACATCAGCTATGTGTCAGTCATACGGAGTCAGCCATAGATTCGTACATACCAACTTATCTGCTCTTGAACCCTTCATCCCCGACATGCAAGGCGCGAGGAAGTCGAGCAGATAACCAGAAGCGCGAACAACACGAGACCACGCTGAACCCAACAGCACCAGTCCCACAGCTCGCACCAACCTCGGCACCAGATGCACCAACCTGTCACGCTCTATCACTGCGGTGGAACAGACATGTGACGCATCCAGCTGAACCTCAGCCGGTCGAGAGGCCAGGGAATCCTCCCCTGCTGTACTCCGCTCCTCGAAACTCACAGCCCAAAAAGAAATCATGGAACGAGACTCGCAAAATTCTACAGTGCTGCCTCCCGTGCATTTCTGTTGGGCACGCCTGTTTTAAGAATGTGCAAGGGGTCTGTGATCACGACGGCGAACAAGCCCAATTCTGCCTCGGTGCAAATTGACGCCGGCAGGCTCGCCAGATTTACGTGTACATCTGCGCCCACAACCTCTTTGGGCTTAAACAATGCTGTCAAACAAAACTACCTTGTGATAGGAGGCCCAACCATGAACGACGGTGCCGCCGCCGGCGGTCAGCCCCCGGTGCCCATGCTGCATGCTGGCCAGCTCCGGCTGTCCCGCACCGGGGCATGGGGACCCATTCATTGCCGCGCTACCGGTCCACCGCCGCATCAAACCAGCCCCAGGCGTACGACGCCATGATCGAAGGGGACGGTGCTGCCGGTTCTGACGCTGCCGCCGGCTCTGAAATTACCAGCATGGCTGGCAGCGATGCCAACAACACCAGCGCCGATTGGGATGGCGATCAGCTGCTGCCGCCGGGGGCCGGGCTCTTGAACATGGACGACGCCACCGCAGCTGAGCCAGCCGGCTGGGCCAGCGCGCCGGCGGATCCCACGGCCAATGCGCCCACGCCATTTCGTTGCCGGCGGCCCGTCTGGCACAACGACCCAGACAGCCACAGCCAAGCTAAAACTGGAAGCTTCTCCAGCAGTCTGAACACCATGCGCTACTGCATCGCGAACAAGTCCGTGGTGCTGGTAAATGGCGTCACGCGGCATCTGCTGCTGCCGGAGGCATCGGCTGCCATGCTGCGCGCCGTAGCTGACAGCGGCCTGGCGGCCGCTACCATCGCCAGGGCGCCCCCGCACCCCATCGACAGCAGCCGCTCCGCCGGCATCACGATGCTGCGGCTCCCGTCAGCCGGCCAGGCCCGCACCCTGTGCACGCACCCGCACCGGAGCGGCGTTGATGCTGGGACAGCCCTTCGTGGCCCCTTACACCGGCAAGGCGCCGCAGCACAGCGTTGAAGCCACGTGGCTCACAGCCACCTCCGTCGCGTTTACCGGCAAGGACGCCAGCGGCGTGGTCGTGACCCTCTACCGAGCGCTTAACCGCTGGCATGATCTCAGCTCAAAGCTCCACACCATGGCGAATGCCCTGTTGTCCGGTCTGCCGGCGCCCGGCACGGTGCCTCCAACAGCACTATCCGCCGCCACGTAGCATCAAACCAACGTGGAGCACAGCTGTACAGCAGGCTGGCCGCCGCCGTGCATTTTGAGCCGGAGACACTGTGCGGCCGGCTTCCAGCCGCTGCTCGTTGGCGGCGAGATCGTGCTCGGCGACGACGTGGCCAGCGACCGCATTGAGATGCAAATGCTGAGCGCCGGCGGCGCGCGCGTGCTGGTCTCTGGCTTTTCAGGCGGCGCCACGCAGCCGGGCCACCACGTGATCGCTCCAGCAAGGGGAAGTTGGCCTGTGCGCTGAAATCTCGGAACTTTGCCTTGCTGCCGTGCCGTTCTGTCGGAAGGGCTGTGTCAGGAACTTCGGTCGCAAGGCTGATCGGATTGCTCCTGCTGAAGACGATGGCCGATCCAGGCCCCAGTTCTGTTGCAGACTCTGCGCCTCCTCCGATCACCTTGCGGTGGTCAACGGCGAGTTACGCCTTGCGCGCGATCTGACGAGCTCGAAAAGGTGTATGATTGCGATCAAGCGGTGGGAGGTCGTGTTGCTGTTTGCTGGCTACCGCTGCACCTATAAAGGTTTCTGGCTGGTTGCTGGCTTCCGCTGCAACGGCACCTCCTCCAAGATGACTGATTTCCCGACAAAGCATTTCAGAAACAAATGGTTGCCTTAGCTTCGCGGTTCACAGCTTGTCGGATCGGTCATGGCGATCACCGCTCGGTCTTGAACCTCAAGGCATTGCTGGATTGGCCTTCGCGTGTTCGTGTGTGTCGGCAGATCGAACTTTAAAAAGGCAGCCCTCAGCAGTCAGCCCATCATGCGTTCCAGTTTCGTTGTGTTGCTTGACATATGCCTGCTGAGCCTGATCATCCTACAGGCTTGCCTCATGATAACAGCTGCCCCAACCGACGGCGACACCCTGCAGCTGGTGCTCGGCGAGGCACAGGCCATGCTCCCGTGGCTGCAGAACCACCGCAGGTGCGCCACTGTTGTGAGAACGCCCGCTTGCCTGTGTCGTGGCAGCTAAACTCCACAAGCGCTCGCAACGGCGGCAATTTCCAGCGCTGCAGCCGCCATGCCTGATGAGCAATACATTGCGAAGGGCATGCCTAGCGTGCCTGGAGGTATTGCTACCGTGTCCTTGTTGATTCAGGCAGTCACCTCCGCATCAATATGGTGCTTACATGCGAACGTGCATGTCCGGGAACACAATGTCTTTGCTAAGGCTGCCAGCTCCAACCTGTCATTTTCAACCCACCATGATCGCGCAGGCAGCTGCACAGGACGCCAGAGCTGGCCTTCGAGGAGTCCCGCACCTCTGCGTACCTGCGGGCGCAGCTCAAGCAGCTGAACATCCCCTTTCAAACGTTTGAAAAGCCGGCGGGTGCGAGGACAGGAATTGTGGCGAGGCTGGGATCCGGCAGCCCAAAGTTCGCTCTGCGCTCCGACATCGACGCGCTACCCATCAGGGTGACATGATACATCGCCTGTGTTCCAGATCCCACAACACATGCATCGGAGCTGTGTGTGGCATGCATGACATGCATTGCAGCTGCAGCGCTTGGCGGGCATGAGCACGGCGTGCTGAGGCTACACCGCGGCCGTCTGCTGACGAGCGATGGTCGTGCCGTGCTTGTCCTGCGTCCTGCGTGCTGCTGACAGCTGTCGAGCCCGATGATCTGTGATAATTGTCACGAAAGTGCGACCTCCAAAATCAGGAGGAGAACGATGTCGAGTACAGAAGCATCTACCCAGGGCGCATGCACGCGTGCGGGCACGATGCCCACATGGCGATGCTGCTCGGCGGTGCGGCACCAGCGCCTCTAACTCTAAAGTTTAGGGTTTTCGGGTCCCCAGCGCCTCCTGCCCTGCGGACTGCAGTCAGCCGACGACGCTGAACTGCATCGCTGCTGACGAGCGGCTGCCCCTTGGCGTCAAGCTGGCAAGGCGTCAATTGCGAGGGTCCAGCCGCGGCGCAGCATGGCCCATGCCATGCACTGCGGCGCTTCAGACAAACTCCTTTTCTTATGAAAATCTGGTGTCCTCTGCAGCGGCCAGGCTGCTCAAGGCGAGGGAAGCAGAGCTACAGGGCACAGTGCTGCTGCTGTTCCAGCCGGGTGAGGTGCCACTGCCTGCACCTGTGACTCGTCGACGTGAACGTGTGCACAGTGTCGTCTTTCGGGGCACTTGCATCATGCGCCACTGGTCCCGGCAACTTTCCACAGAGCGTCTGCGCTGTTGCTAACGCGGAGGTGGCCGGGGGGGGACGCGCACGCGGGGGCAGGGGATGCATCATTCCCTGCAGCAGATTCTTTCTGGACTGGTGAAGTGGCGCGCTGTATCTGCAGCCGAGGAGTCGCGTGGCGGTGCGAGGGACATGCTCGACACGGGGGCTCTGGATGGCGTAGCCGGCATCGCAGGCATCCACGTGTGGCCCGACCTGCCATCCGGCACCATCACCACAAAGGCGAGGCCCGGCACCAGGGAGGGCCAGACGAAAACTTTGCCCAAACTTGGGCAATCATGCGAGCTGTATCTCCCTTTCTATTCCATGCTGCGGATGCTGCGGATGCTTGCACGCTGGCGCTGCCGGGCTTGCAGCACCGCTAGCATTGTCGTGAGGGGGCGCCTTCAAGGGGTAACCGGGTGCGGCAGCAAACCCTAATCCCTAAAGCATGAGGCTTGATCATTACCACGTGGTGCACGGGCGTCGCAAAGCCCTGCGCCATCCGCAGGCCCGCTGCAAGTGTCGCACTCACCAGCGTGATGGTTTGACCCACATCGTGGCTTGTTCAGCTGAGTTCATCCGTCACGATCTGTCACAAACCAGGTGGGAACCATCATGGCGGCGTCTGACCGCTTCAACATCACAGTGCTCGGCCGCGGCGGCCACGCGGGACTGCCGCACCGGACGCGGGACCCGGTCGTAGCCGCCGCCGCGCTGGTGGGCGTGTTCCAGACGCTGGTGTCGCGCGAGACGGCGCCAACAGACGGCGCCGTTGTGTCCGTTTCGCGTTTCAACACAGGTGCCGGCTTCGGCGCTTGAAAAGGCCGCTGCCTGCCCGCGCACGACTCCGCTTTTCATGGACCTCTGCGCTGCTGCAGTTGACGCGGTAGTGAACACCGCCGCCGCCGACGCTGACGCTGCTGTTGCTGTCATTACTGCCGCTGCCGCATGCCGGGACATCCGATGTTCGAAACATATGCTTGGTCAGCTCCACCGCCCACTGGAGTAGCTGACCCCACTCCCAACGACCTTATCCACGAATGCGTCTGCGTACGTCACTGATCCACTCGTGAAGGACCGTGCCATCCGCAGGCGTCGGCGCGTCCAACGTGATCCCCAACTCCGTGGAGCTGCTGGGCACCATAAGGGCGCTGACGCCGTCGCACTTCAAGACTCTCCGTCGCCGCGTGGACGAGGTGGCAGCCGCGACAGCCGCCGCGCATGGCTGCTCGGCGATGGTGGCCTGGTCGGACCGACCCTACGTGCCTACTGTCAATGACGCCGGCATGGCCCGGCTGGTATGATTGGGGTTTCAAGCCCTAGGCATTTGAGGCTGCCTTGCCGCTGCTGAACGACATCTGTCTCTGTGCCCACCGACAAGTGACGCCGACATGGCCCGGCTGGCGGTCGGTTTGCGGCCATGTCCATGCCCTATCAGAGCTGCCTGCTGCGGTGGGGATGTGCAGTTGCCGCAGGAAGCACATGCTGTTCCTGCTAGCTCTGGACATCCTGTCATGGTCCTGTGCGATGGGCGCTGACCATGGCAAATGCACTGCAGGCGCATGGTACCCTTGAGGCTTGCCCAGCTGCCAGCCTGCCGACAATGTCTCTGTGCGAGCCTTCCCACTGCTGCTGGCCGCAGGTTCGTGGAGTAGCGAGGCAGCTGGCCACGTTTGAGCCGCTGGCGGAGCCATCCATGGCAGCAGAGGACTTCAGCTTCCTCGCGGGTGACTGCGCACTGCTTAGTCCAGGACCCCATACATTGTCCCTGTCGCACCATCTCTTCAGCCTGCTGCAGCTCCAGGAATGTACACAGGCATTTACTCATCCCTTCTGGCTCGTGCTGGCAAGTAAATGCGCTGAAAGGCCACAGATGGTATGCACTCGAGTGCATCGACTCCGCTGCGCTAGGGTTTAGGGTTTGATACTTCGCTTTTGAAGGGATGCCACATTCGGGGAGACGCGGTTTCCCGCTGTGCACACAGAGCGAGCGCCCGGCGTGTTCACGTTTCTGGGCATCCGCAACGAGAGCGCCGGCAGCGTGCACAGCCTGCACACGCCGCACTTCACGATGGATGAGGACCAGCTGCCGCTCGGCGCGGCGTTGCATGCGGCGACCGCGCTGCAGTTCCTGAGGGCGGCATCAGAGACCGGGGCGACCGGAGCGGGCGCCGCCAGCAGTAGCTCGGGCGCCAGCGACGAGCTCTGAGCTGTTTAAGGGCTCAGGGGTTTCGGCAGCGGCCAGAGGCGCTGCTGCTCCTGACCGGTCGGCCGCAGGCGCGCAGCGKCGGCGGCACCGCCGCTGCCGCTGGCGACAGGCTCTGGGGACTGCGGTGGCCCACCAGCGGCCACCACTCTGCAAATCCTGGGCTAGAACCTGGCCGCCAGGGCAGGCGTCGCGAGGAGCATTGGCCGCAAGGGGCAAACTGTGCATGACGGCAAGTACAAACCTGCGGCGCTGGACAACACCCGAGCACCAAGAGGCGAAAGCGGCACCGCTGCCAGCAACGATATGCGGGGGCCTGCAGTTTCTGCTGCAGCGGCAGTTCTCAGGCGGCTGCCTACAGGCCAGCGGCGAGCAAGGCAGGAATGCATTTTCGGCAGCGTATTGGGGTCGTGCCGTGGAGCTGTCTCCTTCGTCGAGCCATAGGTAGGAAATCTGTCGGTTTGCAATTTAGAACAGGTGGCTTTGTGAGCAGCCAAATCACGTAAGAAATTTCAAAAGCGCAATCAGCTGTGGGTCGCAAAAGTACGGGTAATCGCATTGCGACATGGATTCTTGGTCCTCCTGACAAGTGCATCTGTCAGGAGCGATCGATTAGTTTGCGCAGCTCCAACAACTGCAACACTATGAATCTTTCCGACAAGAAGATTTGATGCCAAAATTTGCCGGCGGAAGCGCCAACTCCTCAGGCGACAGCTGGTTTGGCACTTCGTGTTTCCTTGGCCTGCGGCACAGCGACATTCTCGCCATCAGAGGTCTACCGGCACTGCACAGGCACCCGCTGCGCAACTGGGTGCCAGCAAACACGCAGTGGAATGCATTACCTACCAAAGGCGAAGCATCAGGCAAAATGTTGGGTGAGCATCTACTACTTGCAAGAGGCGCAATCCCCACAAGTTGCCAGTGGGCGCCCAGGCGCCATGGGTGCCAGGAGTTAGCCGAGCAAGACGCCCACCGCGAGTGCGAAGAAGCCCATGACGGCGGCGAGCACAGCGGCATTGGCGCACAGCGCCGTCTGCACGCTGGTAAAATCCGCCAACAACCCCAGCAGCGCCGGCCCAAACATCAGACCTGCATTTGCGTTGGGCAGCCACACATTGAGCGCCTGCAGAGGGTGAGCGCCACATGGCAAACGTGTTTCTGCTGACAGTAGGTTGGGATCATGCAAAGCCACTGAATACAGACGATGTTTTCGAGTATTGAGCCTGTGCTGGGCTGCAATGCATGCGTATTGAGGAAAGACGGCTGCAGATCTGCAGCGCAATGTTGGCCGGCTGTCACAGGTCGCAAAAGCAGCGGTGGTTATGGCCAGCCCCAGACCCGTGGAGCCGACGAACCTTCACCATCATACGCATCGAAATCTGTCATCTGCAATTGGGATATGCAAGAATCTGCTGGCCGAGCAAATGACGCACCCAGGTCGCCGAAGCAGCGGTAGATACCCAGCCCCAGCCCCGCGGCGCCGGCGGGCATGACGTCCGCGGCGTACGCGGCGGGCGACGCACCGATGATGGCGGTGCCGATGGCATACACCGCTGAGGCACCAACAAACGCCTCCATCCGCCCTGCGACCACATCAAAAGGGGAATGTCACAACTCGGCTGGGGCCGCCCGACCCCGAGCTTGCAGCACTGGCGTCTGCAAGCGTCGCAGGAAATGTGGGAATGTGGGAAACCACAAACAGGTGCGCCAGTGATCAACTGGGCCAGTTGTCGCTCAGTGAAAGCGAACAGGCTGCGTCAGCTGTTGCAATTTCGGCTGTGAGCGTAGAATATACGGTGGCATGCCTTGTGATGAGAGTGCTAATGCAACTGCTTGTCAGGCCTGTGCTGCTGGCGGGCTACATGACGACTTCAAATGCAGTCTGACTGTCCTGAGAGCGCACCAGCGGCAGCCATCAGCAGCAGCGCGGTCGCCATCGCAATGGCGGACGGCACAATGGTCCACTTGCGTCCAAGGCGGTCCGACACGCGGCTGGCCGGCAGGATGACCAGGAAGCTGACGACCGCCATGCCCGCAAAAACAAAGCCTGCGGCATCGACAGCACGACGAGTTACTGAGAGATTTCGGAGCCTCCCTGCAGAGCGAGCTTGCCGACGTCCTCATTCTCATGCCACATCTGCGCAGGATTCAGACTTATTCCAACAAGCAACTGCTGCAGACGTACCTGCAGGGCGCAGCATCAAGCATGCTGGTTTTGAACGAATCCCGCTGTAGGATCTGGCCCTTTTCTGAAGACCCTCTGGAGGTGGAAGCAAACTCACCCAGTGTAGAGGTTGACATAGCCAGGTGCTCCTTTGCCAGCAGCGGCATGAGCACCGAGCGGCCGCCATTGTTGGTGCAAAAGATGACGGCGTTGACGGCAGCGATCGCGCGAAAGTCGGGACTCCGCAGCAGCTTCTTCCAGGCTGGCTCGTCCCGCCTGAGTAACATTTGAGCAGAACAACTCAGTGCAATTGAGGAGCACTCAGAGCACAACCAACTGCGGGCACTGGCCAAGGCACATCAGAGAGAATGAACAGGGCTGGCCGCACAGCTTGTGAACCCGACAGCATTGGAATCTCGCCTGTCAGCCTCGGCTGGCAACATGGCAGACGCAGGCGCCTGCGCCGGCGAGGCCGCGGCGCCGGCCGCCTGCTGCGCGCTAAGCGCGCCGGATGCCTCAACACGCGCTGCTGACTGCGCCTCCTGCTCTGCCGCGGCCTTCCAGCACCGCGTCTCCGGCAGCCTGATGAGGCCATACATCGCCGCCAGCAGCGCCGCGCAGCCTGTGGCGATGAAAGGCGCCCTGCGAGTCATGGCAGCAGCAATTCAGGAGGGCCTTCGCAGGATGGACTGCTTGCCTTAGCCACCGGCATGCCAGGCCCCTGTGCCCTCGCCCATAGCCCAGCCTGGCTATGTGTCGTTTTTAATGTGTAACACTGGTGAGCTGCACGCGAACAAAGCAGGCTGAAAAGAGGGCTGCTCCATTCATGCGAAGGAGGGCTGCTCTATCCATGCAATGGAGGGCTGCTCTGGTCAGCTGGTGCACCTGAGGCCGCAGAGGTCTGCGAGCACGCCGCCAATGGCCGGTCCCATGAAGGAGCCGCACAGCGATGCTGCCTGTGGCATAGACATGCGTGAGCCCCAAGTCAGCAACCTGGCTGCCTGGTTAATGCATCGCGGTGCACGAAGCGAACCAGTGCGCATGGCGGAACACGGAGCGCATGCCGCAAGTGCTGCAGTGCAAATTTGCGCTGCTGTGCTGCACTGCAAACCTGCGTGCATGCAGGAAGGGCACTAGGGTGCCTGCCTGGTTGGTGCCGAGGCACTGCGCGCGGTTCTCGCTGGTGGAAATGTCCGCCAGGAACAGCTGCGCGCCGGTGTTCTGCAGCGCCGAGCCGACGCCGGTGAGGCAGCGCGCCGCCAGCAGCTGCCCGAAGTTGGCCGCCAGGCCGCAGCCAACCATGCCTGCATCCCAGGCGGTGCTGGGATCACTGGATGTACAGGCTTGTGTGGCCACGTGTGTGTACGATCTTGTTCGAAAGCCGATGCAGAAGTACATGGCTACCTAGTACTGAGTGCATGAGGAAGTCAGAAGCCACACCCATGGCGGTGATGGCAGGGCCCCAAACGAGCAGGGGTTTGCGCCCGCGGCGGTCCGCTAGAATCCCTGCATGAGCAGTAAGGGATGCTGCTTGATGGTCCTGTCTGGCCAAGGGACGCACCAGTGAACACTTGGCATGCAGAACTGCAACCCTGCCTCGACAGGAGTCGCGAACAGTTTCAAATGTAGCGTGGACAGCACTTCACCTGATGGGATGTTCATGCACAGCCGGGCCAAGGCATAGGCTGACAAAGTCGTCCCCACAGCCGCAGCGCCCACGCCAAAGCTCTGCGAGCAGAGTCGACCGTGAGAACCGTGTTGAGAGGGATGCTGCATCGCATGCGTAGGGGTGCATATCCGGATGCGGGTGCTGCTGCGCCCATTGATATCAATGAGCACAGGGTGGTCCACTTACCTACTTTGCGTTCGCGTGCGCCAAGCACCAGCAGTAATGTGCTGCGGCAATGATCCGGGGGTAAGGGGCTGTACAATGAGTCGGCAAATCCGCACCTTGGCGAACAGCGGCAGCACAGGCCGCAGCGCTGTGTGGCTGACAGACATGAGCATGGAGGACACCGCCACCACCAGCAGGCGTTCATTGTCGCGCAGTTTGCGTCGCAGCCTGATGCCGCTGCGCTTGACCTTGCCGCCGGTCCGCACCAGCCAGCTGCGCCGCTGCGCACGTGAGGGTGGAGGTCGGGTAGGACGGGTGCACAACTCATGTGATGCATGCCTGGCGCTGCGGCCGGAACATGATGGCACTGAAGTCAAGTGGTGTCGCCCGCTGCATGTGCGCTGGCATACCTGAGCCTGAACACGAAGCAGGATGCACCCTCAAGGAAGCACCTGCGGGGCTGTCAAGGCGGCCTGTGGTGCCAGCTGCCCAAGCAGCTGCCGCTGCAGCTGCGCCGCCGCCTCTGCCCGCTGCGCTGGCGATGCACGCGCGGTGAGCCGCTGCTGCGTGGGAGACGCCCGCTCCGCTGATGTGTCAGGAGCGCTGGACGAGGGAGAGTATCCCGGGCTGATCGAGGGGAAGTTGGCGCCCCATGACAGCGGCTTAGGGCGGCTGTCGCTGGCTGGGCGCGGGTCTGCCCACCAGCTGTCTGCGAACGATGACGCTGCCTGGAGCTGTACCTGAAACATCCACGAAATCATGAGATCCATGCAGGCCCAATTAGTGTCAAGAGTGCAAGAGAACCCGACAGTGATGGATGAGCGCGACACCCAGCCGCGCAGCACGGCACCGTGCAGCGCTTGATGAGGGCGGCAGCGGAGGTTTCCGCTGATTGTAGATGTCTCAGTTTTCAAGTGCTACTGTTTGTGGCGAAGTGGCTCAACAGAGGATGCTCGACTCCATGCATGGCGCGCAGATCCCTTGCTTGCCTGAGCACACCACACTTGACAGCCATCGATGGCGGATGCAGATGCGGTTCTGATTGTGTCACGACCGTTTTCAATTGAAGCAACGTGCACAGCTGCCACCACTGCGTCCGTGCTGCAGCGGCTGCGCTCCGCAAGTCGGTGTGCGGAAGCCAACCCCCTGACGGAATATGCCAGCGACAGCAGAGTGGTACGCAGACGTGCGAGGCACTCTGAGAACGTTCGGTCGACTGTTTGAAGGTTTTACAGGCTGTTGGATCGTCGTTCAAGCCTCTCAGCCCGGAGGGCGGGTGGGAGAAAAACTCCTCCAATGCCTCACCTGAAGACATGTTCTCTGTGTCGATGGCCTCTGCAGCAGCACAATGCGTGCATTTGAAGGCCTCACCACTCCGCCCAGGACGTGCGTTGAGGACAGCAGGCGCTGGTGCAAAGACTCTCGGACACACCGCTGAGCCAGCCGGTCCGAAGCCATGCGAGTCAGCTGCTGGACTGCTCGCTGGAAAACCTGCTGCGTCTCCTGTTGAGGAGAAGAAGACAGTTGAAGTGTGACGTCGCGCTGCGGCGAGGCAACTGATATCTGGGAACCTCACGCCGCACGTGCAAGCACGAGACCAGGAGCCCAAAGATGCTTTCTGCAGGGCATCTCAGCCGGTTCTGATGCGAAATCAAGCAGCGTGCGGCCACGACGAACCTGCACAATGGACAGAGCCATCAGCACTCCCGCGTGCGTCCGCTATCGCACGCCAGAGCGCCACTGCACGTCGGCTCACCAGCAGCTGTCCCGGAAGACGAACAGCATCAGCAGCAGGAGCTTGGGCCTGGTGCATCGCGGGACGTCCAAAAGCACCGTACGCAGCAGCACAGTTGCGATGTGCATGCGTCAGCTGGCCCACGACACCGGCAAGAGGCGCAAGCTCGCCCGGGGAGCTGAGCTAGGCCTGCCAGGAGACATCGGAGCAGGTGCACCCGGCTGGGCGCTGCCCTCGAGGAAGCAGCTGCGGCTTTCTGGCAGTCTGCGGAGGTGAAAAATCATATGAAGCCCCACTTGTGCTGAGACATCCCGACCAATCCCCAGGCTCATCGAACATGCTGTCGCCACGCGCGGCACAGGTGTTGCCTCGCTAACAACGCTTCCGACATGCTCGATATCGAGGCACGCTGTCTCACGTCTATCTCACGTCTGTCTCATGTCTATGTCACGTCCCAGGTTTGGCCTTCTGAGGCCATCATCAATTCGCAGGCGTTCCGCCGGCGCACGGTCCGCGGCTCACCGTGCGGTGCTCACAGCGGACCCCTATGCCGACCTTGCCGACTCGGCGGTGCTCGACGAGGAGGCCCTCGCGCACCGCAAGCGCAACTCCTCGGCAGCCGAGCCGGTCCTGCGGGATGGCAGGTACGCAGGCCAGACTGGCTCTGTTACTGCAGTGTTCTGCTCCTGCTGTACTCTGCTCCTGCTCATGCTGAGATTTGGCTCCTGCACTGACCATGACTCAATCCGCAGCTTACCAGTGGTGTGAGCAAGCCCTGCCTCGCCTGCAGGAATGGCGCAGCGCCGCGAGTGGCCATCTTCATTGAGCCCTCCCCCTTCAGGCGCGTCACTGGAGAAACAATGCGTTTGGACAGCCAGTGCAACCCAATCAACGCATGTACGCCAGGCTTGCACACCTTGCCGTGATTTTAGAGGTTGCTTCTCGGAGGTTCCTAGTGTGTGTCTCCCTCAGAAGACAAAACATGCTGGCGTCTGTACAGAAGACAGTGAATCTTCTGTGGGGAGAGACCGGAGGTCTTGCGCATTGAAGTTTGAAATCTTGGATAATGAAAGCTAGTGTGTGAGTTTGCAGCCATGTGAGCGGCATGAAAATCCGGTTTCTGACGCTCATTGAGGAGCTGCGCCGTGCTGGTGATGACGTGCGCTCCTTCCCGAGCTCTGTTGCTCTTCCTTGATTGGATCTGCGAACAGGCCTTTCTCGCATGCTCAATATGACATTGATAAACCAGCAGACCTCCCTGGAAATTGTGACTTTCTTGATGTAGGAATTGCCCGCTGAATATGGCCCGCAATCCACGACGGGAGTTAGTTGTTCTTCTGACGGCGCTGTGAGATTGTGTAGGTGCTGGTGGTCACACCGGACCGTGCTGCGCCGGACGAGTACCACGGGGCAAAAGTGGGTGCACTAAGGAATCACTCAAATCCGACAAAATCACTGCTCCTGATCGTTGAGCCATTGCAACGGTCACCCTGTAGCACGTGCATGCCCATTCAAACCAGTCTCGTTTGGCAATAACGCTGGATGATGACTTTGCTTTCACTGACTGTCTCACGGCTGCAGGTCATGCGTGTGCTGGGCATGCCGCTTCCGTTTTACAAGTCCTCCACGCTGCTGCTGGGCTTTGGGCTGTCTCCCTACGTCTTCTGGCGCCTATGGAAGATCCGGCCCGACGTCATCCACGTCGCCTTCCCGGGTACTTTTCCAATCTGAGCGTGCAGCGTCAAGGCCGTCTGTATGCCTGTTCACCCGCATTTGAGGTTTTCAGCTTCAAAGTACGGCAGCGCAATCGCCGCACTCCAGCCGCCGTCTTTGCTGTGCTGCCTGAGGCTGTTGTAGGGTCTGGATACCATCCAGACGCATGTGATTAGTTCCGAGGAACAGCTCGTCACTGCTTGCAGGGGTGCTTGTCTTCGGAGCCATAGCGTACGCTCGGCTGCTGCGCATCCCGCTGCTCGTAAGCTACCACACACACATCCCGCACTACATCCCACAGTGAGCTCTTCTGGCCCCCGCTCCCCTGTGCATCCACTGCACATCAATTGCCACAGACATCTACCTGCTGCTGCCCGCAGCCCTGGCTGCTGTCAACACGCCTAGCTCCCCACTGAGCAGCTCTTGCATCACGCCTGCAGCAGTCTCCCTCATGACTGCCTCGTGAAGCACCCTGCCGAGGGCGGCCATTGCAGCCAGTCCCCGCAGCAGCAGCTCACAGGCCTCGCGGCCGCTCACAGCGACAAGCCGGGGTTGGTGCAACCGGCAAAATCCCGCTGCCCGTGCACAGGTACACATGGAAAGGGCTCGTGGGCCCCATGTGGGCGGTCATCCGCTTCTGCACCGCCATGGCGGACCTCACCCTGGTCGTCTCCAGGACCTCAMGGKTGCCCCCCCAGCCC